>JALGAY010000005.1:30043565-31349808 GCA_029207805.1 Tribolium confusum
TCGGTCGAACAACTGATTTACTATGCTATTTACTGTTAAATACTCGTATCCTATGATCAAAAAAATTTATCCTGTTGGAAGCTATGACTTCGTGTCGTTCCACACAAATGACACTATGGCAAATAGCATTTCATAGCCTTCTAGACGATAAATGTTCTTGATTATGTACGATTCTTACTTCGTTTTATTTAATATAATAATAAAAGAATAAACAAACATGTATAAAGTTCAATAACAAGTGACCCTTTAATGATTCAACTAGTTTATGCGAAAGTGGCTTCCTCAACAGCCATCCTAGTTGCCAAATTGGAATCTACTATAGATAATGCCACAGATGAGATGGTTATAGGAGTGAACCAGCGAAGTTTTCTTGATTCAAGAAATATAAGGCTCGCCAATTAAGTCGTAAAAGTAAAATAGTCGTAAAAACTATGTAAACAGTCATTACATATCAATAAAGGGCACAGCTACATTTCTGTGATCAATTAGTAATGAAATGTTGACATAGTTATCCAATTGGACAATGATTAGTTATTTTACGCTTTGATACATCGAAAACAAAGCTGGTCGACCGTATCAAGGCCACGGTTACTTAATTTGATGACTGTTTACATAGTTTTTTCGAGTATGAATAGACACTTTTGGTGTCAAACTGTAATTCTAATGGGGAAAATAACTAAATGAACATAAAGACATGAACTTCGGATAAGTACTTAAAAATATTCAAAATTAAAGATGAACATCCCAAAATTTTATACCTACTTTGAATGTGTCATAATAAAAATCGTAAAATTATTGCAAATTACTAGCCTTACTTTCATGATAAGACGGATATTTGGTATTATTTCTATGATCTAATAAGCCTTGGAATATAATAAACGAATTATGTATACACTGCTCAAAGCTATTAGGGATATTTTCAATTTTTTATTATAGTTTAAATGTATAATTTTTTGTTTGTTTTGAAAAACTGTTTAAAAAGGTGTAATAAACAACTTGTCTGTATTTCATTATAATTCTTTATTTTCAAAAAAAAAACTCTATTTCTACAAAATAAACATATTGTCACGATGCACTGTTTTACAATGTAATTGCTTTAAATGATAAGTTCGCTAAGTAATAATATGTTCTTTCATCAGCTATAGAAATATATTTTAAAGTTGTATGCAAATAATGAGTATTAATTTTAGGCTAATTACCCTAATCGTTTTAAGCAGTGTAAATGTTAACAGACTATCCAAATGTGAAAAATCTTCCCTAATCAGCACTATCTAGTGATAGTGGATAAAATTATTACTAAATCAACAACATAACTTGTTGTGACCAAAGCTAGAGATCTCCAAAGATTATAATATCCCCTCTTCTTTTTAAATTTAGTATATTTTTAAATGTTAGCTTCTGTTCAAATTGATCAACACCATCTAGTGGATGTTAATTTACGCTTACATATATTTGATATTTTTTTGCTTTTATATCTTCGTCTAATTTAGGTATGATTTTTAATTGCAGAAAGAATATGAAGCAATGAAGCTAGTAGAACTAATGGACAGTTTAACAAGATCGGGAACCATACAACCATGTAGAGTAGGAGCCGATGGTAAACCACATCCTATTGAACATGTATTACAGTTACAAGAAGGTCTGAAAGCTCAACAAATACATGATAGTGATAGCGATAATTAGATTTTTATCTATTACTGCACATAACTATGTCTTCAATACTAGTCTGCATTTTAATTCTAAACCTATTTCGTAATTTATTTTTATACTATCTTACTAGAATGATAGCCAAGTACGAACATTTTTACGTATGTCTTTCATTAATCTATAAATATCTATTTGATTCGTAGTAGGAATATGAACGTGAACTTAATTTTAATCTATTTATTATACTTCTTTATATAATGTTGCTGTTAGAGCAAATAGAGATTTATTATGTAAACTTACGTATTTAGAGCACTTTGTCTTACATGGTAACAAATTATTTATTTGTAGATAATATATTTGTTGTTTTTAATAATTCAAAGTAAAATGGCAATAAGTGTGTTGACTGAATTATTTTATATCCTGTATGTATGTACCCTCTAAATTATTGTAAATGAGACAATCGAACTGAATCCACTTGTTATCTTGGAATAACAAGGTTCTATCTGCATTTGTTTATAATTTCAAGAATTTCACAAAATGGGACATTTCATTTAAAACCAAGTAATCTATATTTCATTGTGGATGTTATCGATAATAACAGAAACGTCTCATTTTCAGTTATCAAGAGTGTACATATACAACTAATAAATCGACCACTGTCTTGATCACTTCTTGTTTTATACAGATAATTCAACTTGCGGTGTTTCATGGCCTCTTATCTGGACAAGATGTGAACATATTTGATACTAAACCAACGCCAGTGTTGTTTCACTAATAGTTGGATAATATGAGTTGTTCGGGTACTTTTGAAAGCACCTTTCTGTTATAAGGGTTTCAAACAAAACAAGTTTATTCCACGAAATTTTTATTCTTCAAAAAGTAATAAATGTTAGTATTAACTTAAAAAATATTTTTTTTACACCTCGTTGTTTTATAATCTCATTAAAAATATCAAAACAGAGACAACCAGTTATGTTTATAAACCAATTAAAAATTGTAAAACAAAATGAAAGGCTTAGATTATGTAAGTATACTCAATTTTTTTTCTAAATGGTTTTTTTGTTCTGGCGTAATCGATTTCTTTTAAACGGCAACCCCTATTTTTGGTGTTGAAAATTGAAACTACTTTTTTTTCTGAATGAAACAGTATTACATTTATAGGGTCTAAAATGAAAACTAAGTAATTTAACCAATTTAAATGTTTTATTAAATTTTCTAAAATAAACGCAATTTTCAAATAATAATTATTAAACCAAATGTTCAAATTGACGTCGTTCCGTTTCTTGGCAATAATACAACTTAATTTTTGAACTCCATTAGCACATTATCGACCATTTTTTGACTAATTGGGCGGTACTGATTTGTAATTCTTTCTTTAAAATCCTCTAAATTTCTTGATTCTGTTGCAAATACTTTTGATTTTAATAGCATTTGACACTATGAGCGTAGTGTAGAGGTGCACCGTCTTGTTGAAATCATACATTAGCTGCTGGAATCTCTGGATTACTTTTATTACTAGTACTAACGTGTTGCAAAGGATATCCAAATAAACTTTTCCAGTCAATGAGACGTCAAAAAATACGATTCTAAAATGTGATCAGACAAAACCACACCAAACATTCAATTTTTCTGGGTGTTGTGTATAGGTTTCTCTCATTCAGTGCGGATTTTCTATCGACTCATATGGGTAATTATATGTTTATTGGGAGTACTTGAAAAGTCTGCCCAAATATCTATGATTCAACTATACCAATTTTCAGTGTCGGAATTTTAAAAAAAATTCTTTCAAATGATTTATGACAGTCTGTTTGAAAAGTTTTAAAGTGGATAAAGCTTATTAAAAACACTCCCAGTGCTTTAAATATAAAAAAGTGGCAACTGTTTTAGCTGTTTCATGTAGCTAAATGCCTTTGTGGTAAGAATATTTAGTATAATGGACAGATCCAGGAAATCATCTTGGTGTGGACATGCTTAAAACCGAATTATGCATTTGCCACAATACAGGGTGTTTCACGAGTGATAATGAGCCTGTGAAACTGAAAATTCAACCAGCAATACAATTCCAAAGGTAACGTACTTATTCTTGTGTTTACAAATACATTAAATAAAGAATCATTTAATTTTTTGGTTAACTGAAGACAAAGTAATGCCACTTGCTTGTGAAATCATTCTTTGACTTACATGTGAACAGGACCAGCAGCTGTTCTTGCTTTTGGCTTTTTCAAAGGTGGTCAATTTTTCCTTAAGGTAGTTTTAAGTCGTTCAAATATGGTGTCAGCAAGAGTTCTTCTCTACCCGGAAAACGTTGTCTGTACAAACTCATAGCGGCAGAGGCATTTTTCCCATATATCATCATCATGTCGGTTTTTTCATCGTTTAAATACATTTTTTTTTATCAGTGACAAATTTGACAAATAAAATTTGAAATCAGTATCATCTACGTTAACTCTAGAATTGTATTACTGGTTGTATTTTCAGCTTCGCAGGCTCATTATTACTCGTGAAATAGTCTGTATTTAACTGAAGTGTAGCTAATTTAGTTAACATATTAAAAGAAATGAAACATGATTTATTATGAATACTTTGTAATCCTTTGTTTAATAAAAGCTTTTTAAATAAATAAGACTGTTTAAATAACATTATTATATTATTATATTTATATTTTTCTGTAAAAAAAAGTATGAAAAAATTCTTATTATTCACAAAGCCGATTTGTTTATTTTGACGTCAGAGCTTCTGCACCCCATTTCAATGACACTCCGACTAAAGCGACCTCTGGTGGCTTTCAGAACAAACATACTAAAACATACCTTCATTATTGTTGTTCGCGACTTAACCTCTAAACCCGCCGTTTCTTTTTTAATTTTTGTGCAAAATGTCTGGGGCAGCAACAAAAACAAAGAAGAACAAGACTAACTGTTGTGTTTACGGATGTCACATACTTAAAAGTAAAGAACCTAGTGTTAGTTTTCATTTTTTTCCACCGGAAAACAGTTCTAAGGTTAAGGTCGTTGGTTTTGACGGTAATGTGGAATTGATGGACAGAAGAAAAGCTTGGCAAAGAGCCCTATTGATGGAAAACCGTCCTACAAGGTTTTTAAGAGTGTGTGGAAAACATTTTACAGCAAAAGACTACGTTTCTCGTCCAAGTCTTGTAAAAAAACCACGTTTAAAACAAACAGCTGTGCCCTCGCTTAACCTACCAAAAATCAAATTTGATAATTCATCTCATAAAAACGATTTAGACAAGAAGAAAAAACAACGTGCTCGGAAAAGAAATTTCAAGAAAAGTAGGCTTGAAACACAAGATGATAAAGAAGTTGCTGACCTAGACTTTGGTGAGTATAAAATTAGGTCAGATTCTTTCACATTTAACACTAACATCCCGAACTGCGACAGCAAATTGGATAAACCAGTTTTGGGTTGTTCTTCCCAAAACGAGGGTGGTTTTATTCCAAATTGGTTTACTTATTGATGGGAAATTTGGTGATCAGTGATCACTGATGATTGATAAGGTTAAGGATATTAACCCCATAGCAATGAGGGTAGTCTATAAACATTAAGGGGGGCAAAAAAATTGAATATTTTTTTTAACTTCCGACACTGAAAAATTGGTACCTAGGCATTTTTAAAAAATGCTTTTTAAAGATGAGCTCTTAATTTTAATAGGAAGAACTCCCTCATCTCAGTTTTCTATTTTTTCTTTAGTTCTATTTGGCAAAATCCATATTTTGTCACTACTTGATCGTAAAAAAAAACTTTATTTACATTTATTGTAGAAAATTAAACGCTCTAAGAAAGGTATTTTACGATTTTTTTATCCTTTATATTATAGATTTTTTTATCGATATTTACCCTCATCGCAGTTTTTCAGTTCCATTATGGTAAAATCCATATCTAGTTATTGCTTGATTGTACAGAAAATTTGTATTTACATTTTTTGTAGGAAATTAAACGCTCTACAAAAAAGTTATGTTACAATTTTTTTGTATCTCTTACCATTTAGAAGATATCGGAGGTCAAAGTTTAAAGAATTTAACAAAAATTCCTTTTTACTTCTAAATTTTATAACTCGTAGGTAAATAAATATTAAAAAATATAGTTTTATAGGAAATTGAACGTTCTACAAAAAGATCTCTTGTAGTTAATTGATTACTCTAACCACTTAGAAGATATTCGCATTTTAAAAACCAAAAGTTGAGACTAAATCCTCAATTTTTTTTTAATATAATGGAGTAATTGATTGACCACAAAAGACTTTTTTCTTGTAGAGCGTTTAATTTCTTACAAAATTATATGTTGCGCATTTTCTAAAATCGACGTATCCAGTGTTTTCTCAAACACGCTCTGATTTATTTATTTATTGAATTTATTCCAGTTGGCTGAAATTCTGAAACACTATAGTTTATTTAATGTGGTATAACTGGTTGCATATTATTGAATGCAATTTCCTCTTGGGGATAAGCACTTGGCAATTGGCATCACTGATTCAGAGTTGGTGATTTTTTTTTAGTAACTTTTCCTCATTAATAACTCAAAAAAAATATTTTGACCAAACAAATAAACAAAAAAGTAAATAACGCATTCAAAAAAATTATTTTATTTTAAATAATAATATTGTGACGTTAGAAAATATTTGGAAAACTGGTGAGTAATAAAATCGTAAATAAAAAATAACATAACCTCAAATAACACAAAAACAACACTTTTATTTAATAATTAATTACTATTGTGAAATATCCCACTTCAAATTCGAATATCCCGGGTTTTCTTGCTAGTACAGTTAAGGTTGGCAGCGTTGCTGGAGGGAAGTTGGAGAAGCGAGAGAGATGCGCGGCCATGACACCAGTCAGTCGGCCACGGGCCACGAGAGTAGTTCCCAGCCACACCTCGGGTAGTTCCGACGCCATTTGCATGTTTAAAATTTACAAAGGCTATTTTGTTGGTATTTTAAGGAAATAACCACGTGAAAATACTGCGAAACTATTAAGAAGACCACCGCTGATAATGTTTTACTTGGATGGCTTTGAAAAACCAAGATTTTTGTCGATAAATGGAAACCCACGTGTCGTGACTGTTGTGATAAATCAGTTCAGTAAAAAAATACTTCCATGTGGTTTGAACTCTTCTACAGGTAATCTGAACCCTTTTCTCATTATTAGATATTGTTTAAAATTGTCATTTATTCATGATTTGCTTAAAATATGGTTTTTGTGCTTTTGGAGTCGATAGACTAACGTAGTACCGAGTGCATGTTGTTTTTGTGTCAGGTGCATTTCTTTAGTTTCTTTAGAGTTTTTCACCCACTATTAACAACCAGGTATTGTAAAATCAGTTTAGAACTTATTTTTGTACCATTTAAATGTGGATGACTCGCGAAAACACGGATTTTCAAAGATAATTCATATTTTGTCTACCATGTGGTTCCCAGACATTGAGTCAGCAGAATATTTTCAGGGTCAAAACCATTTCAATGTGTTTTATTCGTATTTTAACGTTCTGTAATGTAAATTTTTATTTGATTCTAGTATTTCTGATTATTCAAAAGGGGTCTTTCTAAATTATTTTATGTGGGGGCGTCGGTTACTTAGATATTCGTGGAAATCTCCGCCATTTTTTCTCACCATTTAAGAATTTAATTTAACGGTCGCGTTGTTATGAATTTTATATTTATTTATTTTGTGTGTTACCGCGACGCCATAATTATTTCAAAGTAGTCGATCGTGGTGGAGGGAAGGTATTTCTGATGGAGTACAAGTAGTAACTATAAAACTCCATCAATTGGTAGCTTTCCACTATTGCGTTTCTTAGTGAATGCTTGGAGAGACGAGGATTTGGATGGGGACGTTAAGTAGCAACTATTGGAACTCTCCTCATGCTTAACCTGCCTGGGTCTAAGTATTCTCACTACAGCCAGTCATTTGTTTATTTGTTTTTTTTTGTGTAGCTTTCGGATTCGAATAGGTATCTAAAAAAACAATGAGTACTTGGTGGCCGATCCCCTCACATTTATTTCATGTCATTGGGTTTTATTCGTTGTTGCTTATATAAAATTAAATAATAAAACAAAGATTCTCTCCACATTTAAATGTTTTTTTATGCAAACTAAAATCATTGTAGGCCATTTAAATTGTTATAAATTGATTTGTCATCATGAAGTGAGAAAAGATACACAGGCATCGTTTATGGACACGGTTTGGGAAGGTTTTATCCGGTCCGTCTTGCAGTAAACCTTTTTTCTTCGAATTTTATAATTTATTATTATAAATTGCTTTTATGTTAATTTTCTTTGTTTATTTAAATTTCGAATTATTTCAAAATTTTTGTTTTGTTTTGTATTTTTTTTAATTTGTTTAGTGATTTATTTGTGTTATTTACGATTGATCGTTTTTTTTTATTTAATTCACCATTTTATAAGCTATTTACTGCAAGAAACAAACTAATAAATGCCTCCTTCCAAGTGGTAGTTTTACTGTACTCTCCCAACTGAACCCTCATACAGTCACATCTCAAAGAACTTTGCCGCCATTTTGTTAAACACAACGTAGGGAGCCTTTCCACTAGACGACGATCACGACTTTGGCCACTTTTATTTAAATTTGAATTTCGCGCACAAATTTGGGTTTATGGCAGTAAGTATGGCCTAGTTTGGGTCATTACAGATTTTGGTGCCGTGACCAGGATGTGACTTGTGTGGGGGTCTCCGTGGAGAGTGCTAAGATTTTCGTTTGTTGATTTCAAAGACCATGATACTGCTGTTGTTTGTTTTTCTTTTTCATGTTCGGAGAGGATGGGATGTCTGGGTTCAACACATTGGGGGCGTTCCAAAGAATGACACCAACCAAGGCTGTCGCAGAGTAGACTACGTCACAACAACCAAGAGGTACTCAACGAACTACGACAACCTTAGGAAGAGTCTCCAGTCCTTCCGAAAACTTCTTCACTCCGCAGACTCTTGGGGGCGTCTGAAATATCCCACTTCAAATTCGAATATCCCGGGTTTTCTTGCTAGTACAGTTAAGGTTGGCAGCGTTGCTGGAGGGAAGTTGGAGAAGCGAGAGAGATGCGCGGCCATGACACCAGTCAGTCGGCCACGGGCCACGAGAGTAGTTCCCAGCCACACCTCGGGTAGTTCCGACGCCATTTGCATGTTTAAAATTTACAAAGGCTATTTTGTTGGTATTTTAAGGAAATAACCACGTGAAAATACTGCGAAACTATTAAGAAGACCACCGCTGATAATGTTTTACTTGGATGGCTTTGAAAAACCAAGATTTTTGTCGATAAATGGAAACCCACGTGTCGTGACTGTTGTGATAAATCAGTTCAGTAAAAAAATACTTCCATGTGGTTTGAACTCTTCTACAGGTAATCTGAACCCTTTTCTCATTATTAGATATTGTTTAAAATTGTCATTTATTCATGATTTGCTTAAAATATGGTTTTTGTGCTTTTGGAGTCGATAGACTAACGTAGTACCGAGTGCATGTTGTTTTTGTGTCAGGTGCATTTCTTTAGTTTCTTTAGAGTTTTTCACCCACTATTAACAACCAGGTATTGTAAAATCAGTTTAGAACTTATTTTTGTACCATTTAAATGTGGATGACTCGCGAAAACACGGATTTTCAAAGATAATTCATATTTTGTCTACCATGTGGTTCCCAGACATTGAGTCAGCAGAATATTTTCAGGGTCAAAACCATTTCAATGTGTTTTATTCGTATTTTAACGTTCTGTAATGTAAATTTTTATTTGATTCTAGTATTTCTGATTATTCAAAAGGGGTCTTTCTAAATTATTTTATGTGGGGGCGTCGGTTACTTAGATATTCGTGGAAATCTCCGCCATTTTTTCTCACCATTTAAGAATTTAATTTAACGGTCGCGTTGTTATGAATTTTATATTTATTTATTTTGTGTGTTACCGCGACGCCATAATTATTTCAAAGTAGTCGATCGTGGTGGAGGGAAGGTATTTCTGATGGAGTACAAGTAGTAACTATAAAACTCCATCAATTGGTAGCTTTCCACTATTGCGTTTCTTAGTGAATGCTTGGAGAGACGAGGATTTGGATGGGGACGTTAAGTAGCAACTATTGGAACTCTCCTCATGCTTAACCTGCCTGGGTCTAAGTATTCTCACTACAGCCAGTCATTTGTTTATTTGTTTTTTTTTGTGTAGCTTTCGGATTCGAATAGGTATCTAAAAAAACAATGAGTACTTGGTGGCCGATCCCCTCACATTTATTTCATGTCATTGGGTTTTATTCGTTGTTGCTTATATAAAATTAAATAATAAAACAAAGATTCTCTCCACATTTAAATGTTTTTTTATGCAAACTAAAATCATTGTAGGCCATTTAAATTGTTATAAATTGATTTGTCATCATGAAGTGAGAAAAGATACACAGGCATCGTTTATGGACACGGTTTGGGAAGGTTTTATCCGGTCCGTCTTGCAGTAAACCTTTTTTCTTCGAATTTTATAATTTATTATTATAAATTGCTTTTATGTTAATTTTCTTTGTTTATTTAAATTTCGAATTATTTCAAAATTTTTGTTTTGTTTTGTATTTTTTTTAATTTGTTTAGTGATTTATTTGTGTTATTTACGATTGATCGTTTTTTTTTATTTAATTCACCATTTTATAAGCTATTTACTGCAAGAAACAAACTAATAAATGCCTCCTTCCAAGTGGTAGTTTTACTGTACTCTCCCAACTGAACCCTCATACAGTCACATCTCAAAGAACTTTGCCGCCATTTTGTTAAACACAACGTAGGGAGCCTTTCCACTAGACGACGATCACGACTTTGGCCACTTTTATTTAAATTTGAATTTCGCGCACAAATTTGGGTTTATGGCAGTAAGTATGGCCTAGTTTGGGTCATTACAATTGTAATACAGTGGAGTAAGTAAATTTACCGAATTGTGTTGGAAATAATAAAGAAAATCCTACCAACAAGCTAATTTTCTTCTAAATTTGATAAATACATAGTTCAGTTATTTTTTTAGGTTTCGTCTGCCGAAAATACAGGTTGAGTATTTTAACTGGAATAAATTTTATAAATCTATTCCCATTAGTTGGATCGAAAAGTAAAATAAGATAAAACAAAAACGTTTCTATTGTTTTTAATTTGCCACATTAACTTTGCATTTTAATGGATTTTCCTCCCCATTTGCCGGAGAAACCACTACCAATTTTTTCAAGTGCTAAGTATAACCCCTCTATTACAATATGTATTATTATGTAATAGAGGGACTATAGTGCTAAATAAGGAATATGCCCCACTATACAATTTGATAAACATTAAAATAAAAGGTGTTCATTTAAAAAAGTTGGCTAGAGTTTATGAGATTTTGATAAAAGAAAATCTAGCGCAAAATGGATGTCAGAACATGACATATATGGTACTGTTACTATCGGAAACATTATAAAAGAATAAATTATTTTGATTATTTTTGAGGGCGTGTTTACAGGATTCCGAGTCATTTTCATTTCCAGTTTTATTTGTTCCTTCTTTTTTTGTGTTCAGTTTTTGTTCGTTCTAAGTTTCAGTTTTGTTTGTTATTAGGTCTAGTTAATTGTTATTTTGTCGCGATGGCTAATTACATTTTAGAGCGCAAAAATTTCTAGTCGAGAATTACTTTCGAAGTGGTAGACAGGTTGAAGGCGAATGGATCTATTCGATGAAACGCAGAACAAGTCAATGAAGAAGAGTCAGTGATTTTGTTCATAGGATGTTAACACTTTGAAATCGTCAAATATTGCTCTGGGAATGTTTCTTCATAGGAGTTAATGAATAACTATTTACAAAAAGCTGTAGAGATTACTGATTTTATAAAATATCCCGTGAAATAGATTTTAGGTCATTTTAGATCTGACATAATATGATAATTATTTTGACATTTCTGACAACTATCACTGACAGTAAAGCACCCGAATTTAACTAATAAATACTTAAAAAAATTTTTTTTTTGTTACGGCACTTTTGACAACTTTTTTAAATCAACACTTGTTACAAAAAACTTGCATTTTTTTTTAGTGTTATAATTGTTGTTTTCTGACAGAACGCTAATGTAAAATGCATCTTGTTTTGGTTATTCTGAAACATTTTTGTGGTTTAGTGTCCGATTTTATGCATTCTTTTGTAATTGTTTCGCTACTGTTGCTCTTATTTGATTACCAAAATGCAAAAGTGTACAGTGGGCCATATTCTTTAAGTCCTTTTTAATGAGCTATCACAATAAGTACTTTTACATTTGAAAAACAAGTTGGGGATGGTGTCTCTCTTAGATGGGGAACAAAATCCATGAAAACGCAAAAATAATGTGGCAAATTTAAAACTATATAAATTTTTTTTATATTCAACTAGTGAGAGTTGAGTTATAGAAATTAAAATACTCACCCTGTATACATATAATTGTTATGATTAATTATAAGTAGTCACCAAATTTTAGTATCATATAAAAAATACCTAAAGATAAATACAACAGCAAAAATATTAAATAATTCAAGTGGCAGAGAAGACATCACAAATTTTATTTTACAGCCGTTTTTCTCGAAAACGTAGAGGTTATTAACAATAGTGTCATTAAATCGTAAGACTATGAAATGAAAGCTAACAAAAATTTACCTGCATTTTTGGTCTATTATCTCGAATTTAAAAAACTTGCCTGAGAGGCTTAAGACTAAATTATTTGCGTTTAATAACCATGCAGTCTTTATTAGAGTGGTTGCAAAAAGAAGATTAACTTAAAATTTAATTTGTTCTATTTGAGTTGATAACATAGGAGATGTACGTCTGTAGTTTCTTTAAAAATCGATTATTATTGAAATTCGCAGCAATTTATTATGTTGCAAAACGACGAAAACTTGTAATTTTAATTCAATTTTATTATGAAAAAATTAAAATACAAGTCAATTCCACACGTTTAGTCAAAATAGATTCTTATACTCAAAATATCTAAAAGTGGGCTGACTTTTTAACACTCTTCTATAAACTAAAGAATGGCCACTGTTCAATTTATGAAAAGGCAAACCACCGTAAGGATAGATCTTGATTTATGACAATTTCTTCAAATACACAGGGTATTATGGAAATGAGTGCAAAAATTTTAACCTGAAATACAGCACCACAAATAGTAAAAATCTACAAAAAAATTTTTGTCTTATCTCAACTGATAACAAAATTATAACCTAAAAATTAATTATTACAAATCGTATAACAAACTTTTTTTAACATAGGGCAATTATAGGATTCTCAGGTCAAAATAAAGCGATTTAACACAATTTACCTCTATACTAAATTCCACCGTTTAGGAGCTAGAGTAAAAAATATGTTTGATCGATTTGACATATAAAAAAAGATTGCTATCTGGAAAAATTAACAAAAGAATGATAAATTTGAGCTACCTAAACATGTGCGTTTTAATCACTTGACCTTTGTTTTAAAAAATTAATTAAAAACAATTTAAATAAGTCGAAAATTTATAGTATAGAAAGGAGACCAGATTATTATTAAACCAGTGAAGATAAAATAGAACATTCAAATGAAATTTTGTCGTTTAAAACTTGTTAATCTCTTGATCAGATTGCAAAGAATTGGTATAAGAATCGACGCATATTTTAATGCTGAACATTATGCTTTATATATTTTTTTTTTATAAAACTCTTACCTTTGAAAGAATTTAAGAAAAACTTAAAAAAGTACAAAAATTTCGAGGTTTGTTTCAACTTCACGACTGAAACTCTACTCAGAAGTCGGGGTAAACTTAAATTATTCATGCTATGGGCTTATTTGACTACTAGAAGAATTTACAGAACTTTAACATTACATTAAATTTGTTAAGAAAACCAAAAACCAGTATTGGTCATTAACCGGGGTTCTTTTCATTGAAAGAGTTTGATTAATAACGAATAATTTATTTCAACTATGTACACAACAATCAATTAATAAATAACTCGATATTTAATGCTACCATTGCCGTCGCTTTTGAGAATATCGCTCACTTTAATCGCAGGCGAGTCCGATACTAACTAGCTGCCCGGTCAATGTCTCTGCTCGCTTATATAACCATACGGCTTTCCAGAGTGTTTTCGGATGCTTCGCTACCTTTCTTCATTTGTGCGAAGCGATGATATTATCTTTTTCTATTAGTCCATGGACGTGTATATTAACGGTTTCGTGGAATTTCACGTTACTTTCTTTTATTGTAACAGTATTTTTTTTTATTTTTAAACCTATTTAAAGTTTAATGAAATCGAAGATGTATCATCGCACACATAAGTAGCGACACATCCTCCTCTAGTAGAAAGGGCATCTTAGAAGATTTATAACAAATTAGAATTATTTTATCTATCAGATAATTTAAACACAAACATTTTTTTCTAACACGTCAGGTTTTTCAGAAAATAAAATAAGTAAATTAAAAGTTTTTACTCTACGCTAACTAAATATGTACATATTCTAACGCTTACACTGGTCAACATGATTTTTTTTTGCTGTCTAATACGTGTCTCTTGTGTACTTTTCTATGCAGATTTTAAAAATGTACTCAAAAATTGACCATCACGTCAGGTTTCTGAAAAAACTTATAAAATATTTTTCTATACAGTGTGAACCATTTCTAATGAATAAATCCGATAAAAATTCAGTCAGTTGCCTTTCAGGAAAACACTCGGGCACGTGCCCTGTTATTTTTTAACGCACATTTTTTGACAAAAAAATTAGATATACAGGATGTCCCAAAATCGATATTACCCTCAACTCAGAAATTTTAAATGAGAACTCTAATATTTTTTAGCATATTTGAATTCTACGTATAACTTTGCGTATTTTTTATACAGCACACACTATGTCGATTTTGAGTTGTTTTTTTAAAAAAAAGTGTTAGAAAAAAAAATTAAACAATTAACATAAATTGTACAAGAACAAATTTATAGTAAATGTCAAAAAATAACAGAATACGTGCCCAAGCGTTTTCCTAAAAAGCAAATCTCTGAATTTTTATTAAATTTATTCATTACAAATGGTTCACGCTTTTTTTTTCAAAAACAACTGAAAGTCGATATTGGGTGTGCTACATAAAATATACGCAAAATTATACTTAAAATTCAAATATGCTGAAAAACATTGAGGTTCTCTTTTAAAATTTCAAAATTGAGAGTCGTATATATCTCATATTTTTGTCAAAAAATGCGCGTTAAAAAATAAGAGAACACATATTCGAGTGTTTTCCTGAAAGACAACTTCCTGAATTTTTATCGAATTTATTCATTACAAATGGTTCATACTGTATAGAAAAATATTTTATAAGTTTTTTCAGAAACCTGACGTGATAGCCAATTTTTGAGTACATTTTTAGAATCTGCATAAAAAAGTACACAAGAGATACGTATTAGATATCAATAAAAAAAAAACAGGTTGACCAGTGTAATTCATATGGCTCACTTCGGTGAAATTTTCAATGTACTAGTTAGTTGCTATGTAGTAATTTTAAAGGTTATTATCTCAAAAACAAAATACCAAAATTATTTTAAATTTGTAGTGTTCTCAATGCCAAAAAAATGTTGTGTATTTGGATGTAGTTCATCAAGTGGACAACAGGCAGAAAGCGATGTGAATCCGAAACATTCTTTTCATGTGTTTCCTGATAAGGAAAAATTCAGTTCTTTACATAAAGTGTGGATAAAACAAATCAATAGAAAAAATTTTATACCATTTAAACACAGTTACGTGTGTTCGGATCATTTCACGGAGGACTGTTTTGAACCATCTTCATTATTAAAAGAAAAACTAATGCCCAACCAAAAAACGCGTCGGTTGCTGAAGAAAGACGCTTTCCCAACTTTATTCTTAAATGGTAAAGAAGACAAAGGAAGGTGTGCTACATACAAACGTAGAAAAATTATTAAAGAAGCTGTAGATGAATTACCCATAAATACAGAAGAAACATTGGTGGAATCACCTTATTGCCAAGAGCAAAATTCTACAAATTTATTCAATAATAATTGTATGCAATCTGAACTTGGAAATGAAACATACTCCAATAAGGACGAGAAAATAGAAAACATTTCTGATGATCATGAATCGAATACGAGTACTTTTTTCAGAGATTATGAAGAAGAAGAAAGTGAAGGTGAGTCTGAAAGTAAAAGATAATTGACTTTAAGGCATATTACAAAGAGGCATAATTGAGGGAGAAATTACAAGAAAAATTAACTTCTGCTGTAAATGTTACTTTTTTTTTCAAACGACACGAAGGTATACTTGGATGCAAGATTTACGAAAAGCATAAAATTATCAGGAACTTTCCCAAATTTACGTTTAACAATTCATGTTGTAAAATAATCCGAACTAATTTATGACAGTCCTGCCAAATCAGGGCAAAGAATCGCAAACAAAACTGTTTGGTTTGACTGGGCTGACATAAATTAGTTCGGATTATTTTACAACAGACATTATTAGATGTAAATTTGAGGGTTTGTTGATGATTTTATAGTTTGGATAGATCTTGCAAGCATCTCTATATTTATTTGATGTAGAGCTTCCTTGAAATTCATTTCTTTGACAAAAATTTTTCACATCATTCTCTTCCAGGACTTGCTGATGCATCAAACAGATTCTTGGTCATCAGATCTTCTTGGTGTGTTTAAATGAAAATTGGAAATAAAACACCCACTAACACCAAACTTAGTTTTAATTCCTACCTGAGGATGACAACATTGTTGTCGAAACGTGCGTCGTATCAAGTAAAGAAGTTTGGTGTTAGTGGGTGTTTTATTTCCAATTTTCATGTTCAAAATACACAAATACATATTACTATTTCAGAGAGAGCAAATTCACGAAACTTAAATATCTCGGAACTGCTGATTCGATCATTGTTGTATAACAAAAACAATTTTTTTTTTAAGTCAGTTATCTGTCCTGATTTAGGATGTCTCTGAAAATTAAAAAGAAGGAACTTTAGCTTCTTTAGCTTCCATCACAGCATAAATACCTAATCGATTAAAATCTTCTTTTTACATTTTTTTAAGTATCATTTTGGCTATATGATATAGTTATCTACAATTTTTTTAACAGCATCGAGCTTTGTGAAATGAATTGTTTTATGTTAAAAACATGATTCCTGTAAATGAACTATTTGAGCTAAAGCTTTGAATTTTTCTCCATTTGTCAGGCAAACCCGTGAAGGGAGGAATAACAGGAGTGGGCATAAGCTTGAAATCTTGGTCGATGGCCAAACACCTTTTACGATAGTTTTCACTGTACTCGGGATAGCTCTTTCCCCCACTACAAAGTTGCAAACGGTGGTCTCGACAATTCTCATTAGCTGCCAAGCGCCACGACCCCTGGCGGACACTACGAGCATTGAGGCAAGTGTGATCAAACACGAAAAGCCTACTTATTTCTATTGTTTCTTGAGTCTTTTTGTATTAAATAAGATATTAAATATTGCCCAAATAACTTTAAAAATCTCTAAAAACTTGCAAAACTTCATTAGCCACACACTTCCCACACACTTGAATCACACTTCCAGCTGATTTAATGACAAATGACAGCGCGGGAAATCTTAAGTTGAGATGTCAATAGAATAAGATCGTAAAAGGTCTCTGTACCTCGACCAAGAACCTAACATTGTCGGTATAGGGCATGCCAACTCCTCTTATTCATTCCTCCACGGGCAAACCAGAGCGCATCTAATAGCAATTTTAGATTTTCAAAAAATATGTTTTTGGGAAAATGGCCTTTAAAATTACTAGTTACGAAATTGTGCATTGAGAATTTTACGGAGGTGACCTATGTGAATTATTACAAATTTGCAGACTTTTGGCCCATTGACTATCGCGTCTATAATAATCTGTGCTAGACCCGAGATAACTTCACAGCCGAATAAGGAAACAGGATTTTTTTGTAACCCTTCATATGATTCATGTCTAACAAAAACTTTTTTTTAAATTTAGTTAGCAACTCTAATTAGATAATTTTAAAAAATGTGCTCATTATTAACATTGTGATTAAATTTGTGCCAAATAATTCTGGAACAGCCTGTACATTTACGCGCTCTTTTTAAATATTATATTTTTCTTTGGCCTACATAGAAAATAGATAAAATGCTTTTTTTAAAATAAAGTGGAACTTTGATTACTTGAACTTTTGATAATTTGTGGTAAGAGACAGACAAACTCTTTGTTTTACTTCTTCAATAAGTTGAATCTCTCGATTACTCAAACTTTTTGTGTGACAAATGGCTGTTCGAGTTATCGAAGTTTGACTGTAGTTTAAAAAAAATCTCTTTTATTATCAGAAAATTTATAGTACGATAGATTTACTTGGATTTACGGGATGAAGGGTGGCGCAGGGGAATAAACAAAGAAAAAAACTTTTCATTAATTTATTTATTTAAAGTGAGACGTACAATTCCCTGGAATATGCCTTGATTTCTACCCTGGATTTCGGTTTTTAAGGAGCGAATTTTCATTATTATTTGTCTACATTTAGAAGAATTCTATGATTTTGACTTACAAACTAGTTTATAAGGGATTTAATAAGAGTGGTTGTAAAGATAAGTAAACCCTATTGTTACCTAACCGACCAGCAGATTCCTCGAAGGAGACAAACAACGAGTATCACGCGCCGGATCTTTATAATCCACTTAAAATTCAGAGGCTGGGGTTTCTATATCAGTAAGGGACCGAAAAGTTAATTCCTCTATTGCACAATAAAATTCTTCCAAATGTAGACACACTCTATTGAATGAGATCTTACTTATAGTTTATAAAGTTGTACGCAAATATTGTCCTTCAACTTGTTTTATAGAATCAGTCGTTTCAAAGATGTACTTTTTAGTTAGTTATTAAAAATTATGGAAAATGATATGATATTTTGATTTGAATTGAGTTCATATCTGATATTTGACAGAGCTTGAAGAGACAACAATGCCAAAAAGCAAAGCACGTCATGAGTGTTTGTTTGTTACGATACGCCAGGCTAAAGCGTGGTATACAGTAGATAATGCAGATGATAGGTATCTTAGTGGCTATAAACAAGTGAATTTGCGTCATCTAAAAAAGGAAAAATACAGTTTTCTTACTAACCAAGTTGATTAAAAAATACTTTTAAGTGTCATAATTGTTTTTTATTGACTTGTCTTTGAATATTAATTATTAAATGTTCTAAATTCATGTCACATTAATAGCAATTCGAAAATTTGCTTAATAACGTAAATTCATTAGTATGTGGCCACGCGTATATTATTTAAATATCCTTTATTTTTTACTGACCGGTATTATCTCATTTATATCCCGCTTTGACGTCACTGTCACAGAATGTTTAGGTAATCTTTCTCGGATGATCTTGGTCTTATTATTTTTACTTTTTTTTGTTTTGGCATTGTCTCACCGAGCTCCGTCAAATAGCAGAACGTCCACTAACTCTATATATTTTTAGAAAAAATAAACGTGATGCCTGGAAATTATTGTGGTGTACCAAGTTGCCGTAATTATTATGGAAAAACTGTAAAAAACAAGACTTTGGCAGTTTCTTACCACAAATTTCCTAGAGATCCCAATTTGAGAAATCTTTGGATTGAAGCTTGTGGAAAGGAGGGTGAAATTATTACAGGCATAACTTGTGTTTGTAGTAAGCATTTTGCACCTGAAGATTTTGAAAATCGTCTTAGAAATACACTAATAACAGATGCCAATATCAAATCTTCAAAAAGAAAGTTAAAGCCAGGAGGTAAACAATTAAAATATTCATCTATAAGTTGTTTATTTGTCATATGTCAGTGTTGTGTTTAACAAAAACTCCTGCCTATTATAAGCAATTTCTCATGTGAAAAGTTACAAAATAAATTAACAAAAGTCAGTGTAATATATATACTTTGATGAGAAAAATAGGATGCAAAATGAAGATTTTTGTAGTTATGCATATGTCAAGTGAACAGGTTATACATGTTTTTATAGTTTGTCTATAAATGCTTGAATTTTATAGTGCAATAGAGGCAATTAACTTGGACTTCAAAGCGATAAAAAAAAGCATTTCTTGACAAATTATACTTAGAATCTATTAATCTTCTTGTCTATGAACCATAAAAAGCACCCAAAAATCAATCAAACACACTTAACCCGACGCGCGTTTCGACAATAAAGTTCCTATCCTCAGGTGAGAATTAAATTTTAATTAAGAATTAATAAGACCTGTGTTTTGGTGTTAGTGGGTGCTATTTATGTTTCTTTAGAAGTTATTACTCTTTACTTTATATTGTAGCTGTTCCAACCTTACACCTAAAAAAAGAAAATAACATTAAGTTAAAAGTGAAAGAAGAATTACTAGAAATATATGAAGAACCTCTTCGTGATATTAAAATAGAAAGTTGCTCATATGAACAATCAGAGGAATTGCTTGCAGAGAATTTCAACAATTCAGAAAAAAAGGATGAGCTTCTTTTTGAGGTTAAAACAGAAAGTTGCTCATATGAACAATCAGAGGAATGGCTTGCAGAGAATTTCAACAATTTAGAAAAAGAGGATGAACTTCTTTTAGAGGTTAAAACAGAAAGTTGCTCATATGAAGAATCAGAAGAATCACTTGTAGAGGAATATAACAAATTAGAAAAAGAGAATAAACGTCTTTCTAATGTTAAAACAGAAAGTTGTTCCTATGAAGAACCAGAAGAATCGCTTACAGAGAAATGTAATAAACTAGAAATAGAGAATGATTTATTAAGAGAAAAAATAAAATTATTAGAAGAAAAAAACAAAAAATTAATGGAAAAAGTGGAGAAGCAAGAAAAAGAAATTTTTGTTTTTTCAAAAGAAAAGGAGATTTCGGAAAAAACATTATCGAAAGTGTTTAGCAAAACACAGCTGAACATTTTAGCAAAAAAGAAGGAAGTAGTCGTTTGGGGTTATGATGATATTATTTATAAAGCTTTGGCTTTGAGATATTTAAGTAAACCAAGTTACGATTATGTGAAAAATACATTGGGTATTCCTCTTCCACTTATTGGAACTCTTCAAAAATGGTCAAAAAATATAAAATTTTCCGGTTTAGTAAAAGATGTTTTAACCATTATGAAAATAGCCTCATTGTCTATGACAGATCTAGACAAACACTGTGTAATTCAGTTTGATGAAATAAAAACGAATTCAGGTTTAATTTTTTACATATTTATTCAACCATTTTATTATTATTTTTTCAGTTTATGAGTATGACAAACTGAATGATCAACTATCCAGCCCCCATAGTTATCTCCAGGTTATAATGGTAAGAGGATTATTTAAGAACTGGAAACAGCCAATATTTATTGGGTTTGACCAAAAAATTACCAAGGAATTACTGTTTCGAGTAATTTCTGCGTTGCACGAAATTTCATATAGACCGGTGGCATGTGTCTCTGGCTGTAAAAATTCTAAGGAAGATGTGTGGAAACTACTTGATGTGTCTGTGGACAAACCGTTTTTTGAGGATCCAGTTAGTGGGGAGAAAATTTACATGTTCGTCGATGCTCTTCATTTGTTAAAGCAATTACGAAATTACTTTTTGGATACAGGATTTATTTTAAGAGATGGAAAAAAAATTACAAAACAGCCAATAATCAACCTCATAAATTCTACTAATGAGGAAATATCTTCCCGTCATAAATTAACTGAAAAACATATCGATTGCATGAGACCTCAAAGGCAGAATTTTTCTCTAGTTATCCAACTATTGTCACATACAACAGCGACCGCATTGTGTGATTCTAAAATAGATGATGAAGCAGAAGTTACCGGTAACTTTATAGAATTAGTTAGTAAGTGGTTCGATATCATGCATTCGTACCCCCCTGAAATGAATTTTTGTATGAAGCAACCATTTGGGATCGATTTGAAAAATCAAATTAGTGTACTAAACGAAATGTACGACACCATATATGCAATGACTTGCAGACAAAAAGATTGTCTTCAAACTTTTCAGAAAGGAATTTTAATGTCCATTAATAGTTTAAAATGTCTTTTTGAAGATTTAAAGCAACACTTAATTCCTTATATAGTTACAAGTAGATTAAATCTAGATAGTCTGGAAAACCTATTTTCGAAAATAACTGATGGTCTGCTTGACCATCCATCTCCTGTAGAAGCAATTAACAAATTAAGATCAATTGTATTAGGAGGTAATCCAGATGTTGCACCAAAGAATGTAAATGATGACGAATATTTAACGGCTGATGTTTTTTCTAAAGTTGGAATACAAGTTCCTGGACCTCCAGTGATGGAGGACTCAGTCTTATTTTTACCATCTTCTGTGTCTACTTCTGCTTCTACTATACAGTTTCCTTATGAACTATCTTCGGAAAAAGAAGGCTTTAAATATTTGTGTGAGTGGATAGCTCGCAGATATAAAACCAAGTATTCCTGGATGGATGATTATACTAAAAATTTAGAAGAACATTCTTATGTAGAAAAAAAACATTTATTTTTGGTAGAGACTCAACCAAGCCAGAAATGGTTAGCAATCGCTGATATTTTAGAAAGTTGCTTTCAAGAACTTGATGCATCAAATTTATTTAAATATAAAAATATAGTTAAAACGTTAATTGTTAAATTTAAGAAACGCTTACCTTATGATTTACCTTATGATATATTGCACATATTCGCGTTACAAAGAATTTATATCAGAATCAACTGGTTAAATTCGATGAAAAAGTCCCTTAAACGTAAACTAACAGAGGTGACAAATAATATGTAAAAACATGAAAAAGACTGTTATTTATTTTTTGTTTTTGTTGAAAATGTTAGCGTTTCAAGTGTTAAAATATAATATCCTTTTTCTTCATCTAATTAATTATAAGTAATGACACTTGAAACACCAGATATGTTTATGTACATAATTGTTTTTTAATAATACACCTTTCTAATAAAAAATAGTTTTAATAACATAATGTCCTAATGACGTGAAGGCCGAAACTCATGATTAATACGTGGGGAATTGACTATAATAACTGTGTACACATAAAATTTTTGTATTAAAGATACGATTTTTAAAGATCCGAGGTGTGCACGCAAATCAATTTTAAGGATAAAAACACAATATTCAATTTGACTTGTCATTTGAGCTCGGTTAGATCGTACCGATCGTCTTCATTCGGTCACTAATGTTGGTCATTACTTCTCGAAGCTCTTCCACATAGCTTACAGACTTTTCGGATCTCTCCCAGATGTCCCAAGCACCAAGTCGCACGGCATGCGAAACTCTTGTCCAAACAAAATTTTAGCGGGTGTCTGGTTGGTGGTGTAAATAAAAACATTGACAGACGTCGATTTCAATCTGTTTGGTGAGCTGCCACAACCTTCGATAGGAGTCCCTCCATGATCTTGTTGAAACGCGTCAGATTGGAGATGCAGTGGTGGTGCCGAGTTTTTCGAACGTTCAAGAGAACACAAACACCCTGAAAGACTGATGATTCGAAATTCAGTACTTGGTCCGAGTATACTTCCAGACGAATCACGTAACGACAAATCCAATTATCCACCAGAGGTGGGGAACTGGGAATACGGTAACGGCTGCTTGGTTTGGTAACGCATAAGCTTCAGGACACTTTGTGAAAATATAGCCAATGATCAGCATAATGTATTTTATGCCAGAGTCGGTGACAGGAAAAAGTCCAGCGATATCGAAGGCTATTCTTTCAAACAAAGCCCCACTATTATACTGCTTCATAGTCCCTCGCGGAACATGTACATTTCGTAATTTTCCTGAGTTTTTTTGACCCCCAAGTGCGATCCTGATGTCTCGTCGTGAATTTCTCTTAGAGCCTCCTTCACATGGGATTTTGATCTCTTTTTGGGTTCAAATTGCCTTTTTAGCTGAGGTTAAGTTGGAAATGCCTTGCCATTGTGGTCTCAGATCTCCGTTTTCATACTAGCTAAGATCGGGCCGATGTTTAATCCTTTAATTGTTTCGCCTTCATCTGCGCCGTTTTCCATCCATCCTGGGGATGCTAAGACAGCCTTCTCATCCCTTTAATACCTTTAGACTTCTCACATTGACTTCAATGCTTGCAATAGGCCCGACACGGTGATGTCATTCTGGTGATGTTTAATTTCGAAGTCATATACTGTTGAAGTCTCTCAATCCATCTAGCTGTTTGCACTTCTGCATTTCTCAAATTCAACAGCCACTTCAACAGAGCATTATCTGTCCTAATCTTGAAATGTTGGCCATATAGTTAGATATTTGCAAAAGTGACCAAGAGCATCTACTTGATCGCCAGCAGTTTTTTCCGAGTGATGCAATAATTCCTTTCAGACCTGGAGAGTACCTTGCTATAATATTTGATCACTCTCTCCTCGCCATCTTGTACCTAGGTCAGCACCGCCTCAATTCCATTGTTGCTGGCGTCGGTGTCGAAGATATATACCCCTTTTATTCTTGGATAAAAAAGAATCGACCGCGTACACAAAGCAATCTACAACATCTTGAATGCCTATATTCGCACTCCAAACAAAGGGTGTCTTTATTTTCAGTCAGCCTATGAGCTGCTTAGCAGTGTCTGTAAATCCCTTGACAAAACGGCGGTAGTAGGTGTAAAAGCCTAAGAAACTCCGCATTTGATATTTATTCTGCGGTCGGGAACACTGTCGAACGACTGCGATATTTTGAGGGTCTCAAAAGGATTCGTTCAGATGATGCTACATGACCCAGAAACTTAACTTCTTTTTGAAATATACATTTCTTGGGGTTGAGCTAGAAGTTGGCGTTCCTCAGATCGTTGAAAATTTCTTCTGGTGCTCTTCAAAAATTTTCCGTTGTTTTTCTTATTCTCTCTCTTTTTGTCGACGTTTTTCTACTTTTTCAAGAATATTCTTTTGTTCCTCAAGTCGTTGTTTTTCCATTTCGTCCAGAATTTGTTAATGTTCTTTTTTTTTCGTGTTCGAGTCTTTCGAACAATAAATGAATTTGTTCTTCCATTATTTTAGACTGACTCCTTGTAGTCGGCTTCTGTCAGATTATTAGGACTCCTGACTCCACTTCAACTGGTCCTGGTATTTTCTCGAACTATTTACTCAAAACTATCCTTCTTTGGAATTGTTTCTCACAGTACGTCAGTTATTAAGCGACTTAAATTTTAGATTAGGAAAGTTAGCGTCTCGGTTAGCATTAAAATCTAATAGTTAATAATTAAGTTACGAAGATTAGGTTGAATTTAATTATTTTTATCTCTACATAATTCACTATGGACATGGAGTGTAATGTAACCAAGAAAAATAACTTTGTGTAATCCTTGATTTGACTCTTTAGAATTTAGTTTGTGAAGGGTAGATTTTGATATTTGGAAATTAATTGTCAATTAGTTTAAATTTTATTTATTCATGATAAGATCCGTGAGAATTTTTACAAAAGGAACTGAATCATAAAACAACTAAATTTTGTTAATGAAGCGTGAAGAGTGAGAAGACTATAAAAGCATGATTTATAGTTTTGTTGTTTTAAAAATTAAAGAAAAAAAATTTAAAGAATTCTTCCATCAAATAAAAACGAGGTCGCATATGTAATATTGGCAAATTTTTGTGAATCATAGGGAGCAAGTGTACGGAAGAACGTAATGTGACAAAAAAAAATTATTGTTCTCACACAAAGCTGCGTGGGGTGACACGGAACTTGATGATTTAATTACCATGGCGAATTGTTTAATAGCTTTGTTTTCGTCTAGTGGCAAAGAGTTGCCCTTCAATCGGGGTATATATTGCTCTAAATGAGAGGTGACAATTCATTAGAATATCGACAAGTGTCGAAGCTAATAATCAGCGTAAAACTAGTGAAGTATTTTAAGTTAATTAATTATTCAAGTGTCCAGAAAGTGTCTTAGTGTCCCTTGGCAGAAAAGCAGTAAGTGTAACTCAGTTCAATTACGTTCAATTACGCGATGTCATCAATAAAAATTCTTATTTTTATTTTACTTCTCTATGAAATAAGTCATTAAGAGATTATTTGGGTAGAATTTATTCCGTTGACAATCTTAGCAATTCGAAAAGGGTTATAGAGTATTTAAATTGCTTTAATTGTTAAATTCGCATCTGAGTGTTGACCTCGTTGAAATTTATTGAAGAATGATATTTTAGCTCGAAGAAAAATAAATATTCTCTTAGTATATCGTAAAAGAATGTTTTAATTGTTTTTAAAATGGTTTTTATTAGGTACCTAATGGTTTAATTTCGCAGAAATTAAAAGATTTATTGTACTCAAATCGTGTTTAGAGTCATTTATCGAATTGGTGAGGCCATTTGAATGTACTTGACAGTCTTGAACAAATCACGCTTTTTAATGAAAATTGGTTGTTGTTGCCGATAGTCCGGACATTTTAGAATTTATTTTGCTATTGTCGACTTTGAGTGTTTGAAACCTTTATGGGGTTAAATTGTGACCTTTGTCAAGACTATAAAGGGTTGGGTAGTCGACGTCAGGACGATTTTTGACAAGTGTTTGGAAAAGTCGAGCGTCATTCGGTATCATAGAATCCTCCCCTTCACTCAAGTTTTCATTGTTAAGTAGTTTAATATTTAATTGTGAGAAAGAACGACTAATATAAGAAGTAGAGATAGGTTCTTAATATACCTTGAAAGAAAGGCTTTATTGTAAACGCGTAAGGAGTAGATATTTGTGGTTGCTTACCTATTATTAGTCTTTCTTTCCACAAATATAGACGTATATTTTTATCCATTTGCAATCCCTATATGTAATTTTAAGTTTAAGATAACTGTGTGTGCTTTAGTTTATCAGAATATTTTTTAAAAAGAGCTTTAGTATCGTTGTTTGGAAAAATCATACGCTATCAGTATGTTGAAAATGTCAAGTTTAAATTGTTTCGTTAATAAGCAAGTTATTGAAATATCTGGAAAAGCTTTGGACTAATCAAAGTAATATTGTCTGTTTTACACTGTTTAACGTATTTTTTAAGTATAAGTAATAATTTCATATTATATAAATAATTGTTAATCTATCTAAGCATTTTCTTTTAATATATTTTATCTTTAAATTTAATCAGTGTTTTCAATTTTAAGACAGTTAAAGATCTTAGACTGCACCCCTTACCCCTAAAGCATTTGATTCCCGATCTCCGGCTTAATAATTTGAATATTTTTATATTCCTTTTGTTGTTAAATCGCAGGGAAGACCTATGTTCAAAAATATAAATTTAATTGGATCTGTTGGATAGGAAACCGTTCACGGCCTTATTAACTGTTACATCTAAGATAAGATAAATTACATTTTTCTTAAGCCTAACAAAAACAACCTATCACAAGTTATTTTGCAACATTTGGAAAATCCTAAAAAAAATTATGGAATAAATAAGTAAAACTGGAATTGTTGAAATGTTAACAAATGTGAACTTTATTGTTCTCTCAATAACGCACGTGTTCACTAATTACAAATTTTACCGATAGAGTGCCTGCCGCACTTGTTAATTGTGTATAGTAAGTGTAGAAATTTATTTAAAAAAAATTCCAGTAAAAAATTACATATACTGCTCAAAACAATTAACGGAACACTTCTTGTGAATCTCCTAACTTTTTTACTATTCAAGCTATACATTTAGATTGTTGCAATTTTTAATGATACACATTTTTTCTTCAGAAAATTGTTAAATTGGCGTTTTAAAAAACTTTCATACTTAAGACAGAAGCACTAGTGTGAAAAAATTACAAAAATCAAAATGAGTTTGATCTAAGCTTAAGCAAAAACAAGCATGAGTTTAGTTGTACAAACAAATGACAACAAATGTTAAATTAACAAAGTTTACATAAAAATGAGGTATTTTAATGAGGTAGAAGTGGCCCGTGCTGTTGCTTTACTTGAAAATGGAACTCCGATTCGGCAAGTTGCAAGAAATCTTGGTGTGAGCCCATCGGTTATTAAGCGGCTATGGGATCGCTTTAGAGACACTGGTCTTTACAAAAGACGTACTGGGCAAGGTCGTAAAAGAAAAACCACCCCAAACCAAGACCGATTTCTAGCCCTTTCCTCGCTGGGAAATCGAACTTCTACGGCTAGATACCATCAAAACGATCTCAGAAGTACTCATGGGGTGAATATTTCTGACCAAACTGTTAAAAACCGCTTAAGAGAATTCAATTTAAGTCTCCGAAGACCAGTCGCAAATCAATTTTGACACAGCGTCATAAAAGAGACCGCTTAACTTTTGCGCGTAATCATGTTACTTGGCAACTTCGGCAATGGATTCCTGTACTGTTTACCGATGAGTCAAGATTTCGCCTAACACGTTGTGATGGTTGGGTACGTGTTTATAGACAATCAGGAGAAAGATATACCGAAGCGACGATCCAAGAAGTTCAAAAATTTGGAGGAGGTTCAGTAATGGTTTGGGGTGGAATTAGTATTTAGGCAAAAACTGATCTTGTAATTCTCCGGGGTACTTTAAATGCTTAAAGCTACATTAGCAACATACTCGAGGACCACGTTGTGTCTGCTGTTTACGGTGTTGGACCAAATTTTATCTTGATGCAGGATAACGCAAAACCACATACCGCAGCCTCCACTAGAAATTACCTTCAAGCCGTGAACATTCAAACAATGGAATGGACAGCAATGAGTCCGGACTTAAATCCGATTGAGGCTTTATGGTATATGCTGGATAGAAACATTCATAAGCGCCCGCATGCTCCTCAAACCTTCCAACAAATAGAAAACGCTTTAACTGAGGAATGGGACAGAATTCCTCAAGAAAACATCAGAAAAATAATTCGGAGCATGCTACGTAGATGCCAATCTAGAGGACGTACGCATTATTGATTTATTTGATTGGCCTACTTAGTGAAAGTTTAGTAATGTCTTATTTTGCAAATTTGCTTTAATTTTCGTCGCTTGTTCAAACTGTTGTTTCTATTTTAAGAATAAAAATTCCTTAAAAAACATTTATCATAAGTTTCTTAACACAAAATATAAGTCTTTTAATATTTCACAACTCAGCATCTTAAGCTCAAGTAGATAAAAAGTTATAGAATTTAAAAAAGTGTTCCGCTAATTGTTTTGAGCAGTGTATTTTTCTTTTCTGTCAGCATTCTAACATTAAATGTATTAATTGAAGTTCGATTTTATTTTTTGAAATAAGTATATTAGGTAAAAAATGTTTTAAATATAAATAGAGTGTAAATCTTTAGATCAATCACTTTTCCCTTTTGCTTCAATACATAATCTGGAGATAAGCCCTGACATCTGCACCAATGAACACAGACCATCCACAATTCTCATATGCGTTAACCCAATTTGTTTTATAAAAGTTAATTTCAAAGATTCTTGCATATCCATATTTTTACAAACTTTAAAAATATTCTTTATAATATCCTCAGCTGCGTAGCCTAAACTCCACAAATGCTCCACAATCTACAAGATTATATTTAACCCTTGTTTACCACAAAAAAAAAACCCAAAACCTTGTAAGCCTTCCTGACATCTCCTGTAACACAACTATTCAACATATCCTTAATAAGCATAGGATGAGGTTCATCACACACTTTAAAAACATTAGCTGCATTAACAACAGTAAATCCATTGTAAGTCGACTGTAAATTATTTAAAGCTTGTCTCATATCACCCTGAGCTGTAAAAACAATTGCTTCTAGACCATCCTGAGTGTATTCAACGTTTTCCTGTTGGCACACTTGGATTATCCTAGCCAGGACTTGAGCATCTGTTAAACGAGAATACCGCAAAATAGCACAACGAGACTGAATTGCTTCAATAACTTTTTCACTGTAGTTACAAGCTAAAGCAAATCGAGTTGTGTTACTGTAGATTTCCATTGTACGTCTTAAGGCCTGTTGAGCCCCTTCTGTCATGCTACAAAAATTAATTTCAAATAAAATCAACAAAATTATATTAAAACCTGTCGACTTCATCTAAAATAATAATTTTGTGTCGGCCTGCTGGAAGTGTAACTTTTTGTTGTGCAAACATTTTTATTTTGTTTCGAACTACATCAATTCCGCGATCGTTTGAAGCATTTAATTCCAAAACTGCATCTTTAAAAGCTGGACCTAATAAGATTCTTGCCAGACATAGAATTGTGGTGGTTTTACCAACACCAGGAGGGCCCTAAATTATTAAATAAAAAAAATGTTTCTTTCATTAGGAAACAATATAGTTACAGCTATGATTAAGTTAGGGAGATTGCCTTGTTTTGCAATAATAGAAAGACGATTTGTGGTGTCTTCATTTCCAACGATTTCTTGAAAGGTTTGAGGACGGTATTTCTCAATCCTGGAAGTGGTATTTATAAGAAAAAACAAAGCTCTGAATATATTTATTTGTGTAAAAGTGCTAGTTCTAAAAAGAAACTTACCAAGGAAGGTTTTCTGCTTTTTTTGATGAAACATTATTACGTTCTGTTGAAGGGCCTGCTTGTACTATTTCTTCTACTTCCATTGCTTCCATCTTTGTAAAAAGACGAGAAATGTTTTGATATCACTTATTATTATTAATAATAAAAAAATAAACACTTATTATTTAAAACAGTTGTCTTACTTCCCTCCAAAACTTTTTTTTTAGGTTAAGTTGAAAATGTTGAAATGTCAAATGTGTACTTTTCGATCTAATAATATTCCAAGCACGCAATATTAATGTATACAACCAATCAAAATCTTCAATTTTAAGAGTTCGCCATGTTGCCACATTTAAGGTTAAAAAATGAGACTAAAATTTATTATTTTTAAGTGTATGTACATAATTAATAATTTTATACAATTAACACTTATTTGTTTAACTTTAAACGTACTTGTTGTTGATACAATTGTGTTTATTCTTGTAGTAATATTAAAATGTCTCAAACATTTGGCAACGCTGCCTGTTTTAAATTATTGACAGTTGACAATAATTTATAACTGTCATTTGAGTTTGTTTGGCTTGTGTTTGAATAGTTTTTAAATAATTTACTTTTTTTAGGATAATCTAACACATAATATACATTGCGAAATTTGAGACATGGCTTTTTAAATAAGTGTTACAGTGTGAACGAATACCAAGTTCCTTAACACTCTTTCAAGAAGTGGTTACAAAAAAGTAAGTATAGAAACAAACCTAAATTTCCTTTTATTTTAATTTAAATGTTTCTTTTTAGTAAAAAAGATGTCGGTTTTTGCAATTCCATCAGATCGAGCAGAGCTCCTAAATGTACGTGGGAATTACAATGTAAAAAATGTTGTTATCCCAGGAGAAATTATCCCAAAGCTTGAAGGTAAGAAAAATGGAAATTTGACTTTAATGTTAAAAATGTACTGGAATAGCAGGACAAGTTGTTTTAATTTTATTTGTGATAACCAACTAACAAGCAAGCGAAAAGTTTTTAATTTTGGTAGGCGTAGGAAAGTAGTTGGTTTAAAATTATGACAGTATTTTAACAACCTATAAAGAGTGCTATAACATGATATAGTATAGGAGAATTGTTACCTTTTGCGTGCTAATAAAAAAGCTACATTTGTCATAAAATGAGAATGATTGAGAGATAATGAGGTAGGATCTACTGATGTCATGATTATCTAATATCAAAATACACTCGTGGTCATTGGAAATGAGACAGTCACTTGTATCATCAAAAATAACAAGTGTTCATTTAAAAAAGTTATCAAGAGTGTCATGACAAAACAAAAACATTTTAAGTATTTGTTAGGCTGCCGTACTGTCAGTGATAGTTGCCAGAAATGTTAGAATTGTCTCATTATGTAACGAACGAGGAAAAACTGAACACGAAAAGAGAAGGAATAAAATGAAATTGGAAATTACGACAACGAAACTCTTCGCAATGAAAATGACTCGGAATCTTGTAAACACGCACTCAAAAATAACCAAATGATTTATTTATTTATGTTTTCTATAGTTATAGTGTATCAAGTTCCGACATCCTTTTTGCCCACATTTTCTTTTACCAAAATCTCATAGCATTCTTGCCAACATTTTTAAATGAACATCTTTAATCCACAATGTTTTAAGTAGAGTAGATATCTCTTATTTGGGTGAATTCTTGAAATTATTCGGTTCGATTGTCTCATTTCCAGTGATGTAGAGAGTACATCCAGACAGTATTGTGACGCGAACGACTCAATTCTAAGAAGCGGTGAATCAGAGTATCGAGTATTGTGTTGTGGACCGCTCACTTCTAGGAACTGAATAGAACTTCGAGTATTATTTACGTTTTGAATGGGTTTATTTATTCTTGTTTACGTCGGCATTGTTTGTCGCTATTGTGATTGAATTCCAATCATCTTGCCGAATTGAAATAATTCAGGAGAAACGCGAGAAAATACTCGAAAGTTCTGGAAAGAGTCCATACCCATATATATATGCGAGACAGCGAGTCAGGGGTCTGTCTGGTTTTGGGAGAGCGACATAAAGGCGAACTCCGGCGATATCCAGCGAATTTAGAAAGCGATAAATTAAAGTGTTTTGTGTTCCGTTAGTGATTTAGAATATTAGCTGTGTTAATTAGTTGTAATTAATTTGATTTGTAAATAAACTTGCCGAGAAATTATCTCCAGCTCTTTAAATCAGAAACCCACATATAATAAACGTCACAGTATGTCCCCTGATCGACATTAAAAGAGGAAAACATTTCTTATTTTTGATTTCTCAGAAACTTTTACTCTTGTTGATTTGCCCTGCTTGTTTTCAAATTCCCAAAATACAAATTACTTTTTATGTGACTCAAACAGTTTCCTTGATATCATTTTATTGCTAAAAAATATTCAAATTGGGCTCAAGTTTTATTTAAAAAATTAACGAATGGTAAAATGAAATAAAATTTTCAAAAAGCTAAACTACTAATTTTCCATTCAAATAATGCTCCTTCTTTTTCTGCTCAAATTTCAATGAGAGCTCTAAATTGCTGAATAACTGCGTCTTATTTCTAAGATTGATAAGGACTGGACTGCATTTTGTATCCTATTTTTTAATTGCTCTACATCATAGTCTAGTGACTCACTGTACACAATTTGTTTTAAACGACCCAACAGATTATTGTGAGATCAGGACTTGTCGATGGCCATAAAATACTACCATCTCTTCCTATCTAGTTATCATAAAACTCTGAATTGAGTCACTGGCGAACAGTGCCGACATAATGAGCAAAACACCTATTGTGCTGGAAAAGCATTTCCATTTGGTAGTTTAACGACAATTCAGCTACAAAAAAAATATGGTCCAATAATGCCATAGTACGAAACCGCACACCACACATTAACTTTTTTTAAATATTATCTGCGACAAGAAATCCTGAAGTTTGGATTCGTCTGACTCCAGTACCGGCAATATTGAGATGAAACGATTCCGTTAGTTGAAGAGGTTGATTCATCGGAGAACATAATTCGTTTATGAAAATGTGAATCTTCCAAAACTGTATAGGTCAATGGCAAACAAAAATTCAGACGTTTGGCTTCCTCATCATTTTCTAAAGTTTGTCTAAATTGCGGTTTAAATGGTAAAATTTTGTTCTTTTAATTTTAATTTTTCGACTCTATGCAATCCTAGAAATCCACGTTTGTCCAGCTCACTCAATCGCTGTAAGTTTGAGGCTTTAGCATCAACCCTATTTTCTTCTCAAGTTTGTTTTTGTCAACAGTTTAAGTTTTTCCCTCAATAACGAACGTGCCCCTTAGTTTTAAATTTCACCATTAGAGCGCTTATCGCTTTTTAATTATATTTTTATTTTTTTATATTTAAACCATTTAACAAAGTACGAGTATTATAAAATTTAGCACATCAACTAAGTAAAAAATATTTTTTTATATATTTTAGATGTCTGTAAGTTTCTTAACATCAGGAAATATCTATTTATTAAATGTATTTTTTTTTTGTACTGTTTACTTCCTAAATGATGCAAAAACACCAACACGTTAAAAGGGAATGAAGCTGAAGAGTATAGTTAGAAATCTTGGCTTGTACCTGTCTAAGATCCATCTTGTGTAGAAATTAAAGCCACAAAATCATAGTTTGTGAATAAAATCATCGACTTACTGCAGTTAGAAATTTTGCGATGAAAAACAGACTCATCTGTTGCTCTTCAAGATTATGCGATTTGATACCTCTCGATTATTTCCTGTGTATCTATGTAAAATCACTATTTTATACTAATAAACTAGCAACAGCAGGGTTTGTGTTATTTATGATAAGCTGCTAACATTGCTAAAAAATTGACCTAAATAAGCTTCTTTAGGAATACTGCAGTGACTGAACTAATTTTTTTTTATATAATTTAGGCAAAATGTAAAATTTCGGATAAAAATGAATTTTTGTGTTTTACTTTGTTTTAAAGTTCTATTTGGTCTAAAACCATCTTTTACTGGCTTTAGACGATGATCTAGATCTTATGATCCTGTTTCAATATGTACTGCAACAGCTGTAGTACTAATCCTCGTAATGTCTTCTTTATCATATCAGCCATTTATTTAACAACGTCGTTTTTTACCATCTTTTAGAATCTTTTTTGTTATCTAGAATTTGCCTTCAATCGTTTCTCTTTTCTAATTTTTTTGTTTTGCATGCTTTTTCAAAATCGCCCTTTATTCTTCCAAAATCTTCCCTAGCTCTTTTTTCTCGGAATAGGATATTCCATTGCTCTTATTTTTCATCAACCTGTTTTAGAATTTTCTGTTGCTTTTTCCACCAATCGTCGTTTTTCAAATTTTATAAACCTCTTTTGTTCCTCTAAAATCTTCGTTTGTTCTTCTTTTTCTTTCAGTAAGGGTTTTTTAACTTTTAGAAATCTAACTTCTTTGGGAGTGTTTTTGTGCTTTTTATTCACGTAGCTTGCGACTTCCTACTTCTCCAATTTTTTTACTCTTCTTGAACTTTCTCTTGTCCTTCGTTTCCTTCCAACTTATTTCAAAATTTTATTGTGTTTTTTTTCCCCAAACGTTTCTCAAATATTTCTTGTTATTTCACGTTTTTCAAACTTTCTAGAATCTTCTTTGTTTCCTCTAGAATTTTCTTTAATTCTTCTGTTTCTTCCAATCGTGTCTTTCAGATATAGGAAGAATGTCATTAGCTTTCGCAAAATGCTTTTAATAGCAATAGATGAGGTCACCGTCAAAGACATTCCGTAACAATATTAATATTTCAGTAAAACAGCTTTTAAATTAAAAGAAAACTATCTAAAAACTTGCATGTACTAAATTAGTTTTTTGTGCCATAGATACGAAGATATGGTTTGCGGAATGAACGGAAAAGTCACTAAAAAATTAGTTTCGTTAGTGATATTGAAATCTGGAAATTGGGCACGAAATTCTTGTGAATTGAATAGATCCAAGAGGCCTGCTTGTTCCTTGTTTTTTAGTATTGAACACTTTATGTTCCATGGTTTTAAACCATTTTGAAAGGTTGAATAAATCAGGCAATGAAGTTTCTAAAAAGACTGCTTTTTAAAATAATATTAATAAATTATGGCTACTTTGTACATTTTAAAGTTTTGTTAATACACATTAAATACGTAATTTAGAAATAAGATAAAACCTACTTAAGTTTTTTTGTTGTTGTAGAGGCTCACTTAGGTCTTCGAGAAGATGGTCCTTATTTTATTCTGGATAATTTTGACACATATTACTCAGTATTACACAATGCTGATAAGCTACGTCCTGATGTAATTTATAAAGCTTACAACAACTTACTCAAAGCAACAAAAGAGTTAAACAACTTAATTCTGTTTTTATTCAACGATTCTGACAGTCTAAATGACGAACTAAAAACGAAGATGGTGAACACTTTAAAAATGCTTATATATATCTTCGTTCAATTCGTTATACATTTAGAGGAGAAGAAAAGAAAAAATCAAGAAGATTTTATTGGCAAAAGAAATAAAGCAAAAAAGACCGATGAATTTGAAGTAAATAAATCCGAAGTTTTGAAAGCACTAAATCACATAATGCAGAGAGAAATCGCAATGTTTTGGGAACCACCTATTGTAGAACACGATTTTGTTGGATTGATTGCAGAATTATGTTTTGTTCTTTTACAAAATCCAGCAATTAAGCAAGAAAAAGATACACTTATGGAGATTTTTGGCATTTTTGGTAATTTAGTCAAGTCATATGATTATGGAAAAACATTTGTTTCACGTCTGATTCGCACAATTCGAATGTACGAACATGTAGTACACTGTGTTCCACCAGCTATTAAAATGATAATTCAACAATTTGGTTGTGAATCTTTGATTCATCATTTTGTTAAAGAAGCAACTGAATGGCAAGTTGATGAAACTTATCAGGACGTTCAGGGAAGCCGATGTTGTTCGATTTTTTTAACTGAGTTGGCTATTCTCATCCCGGATTTGATTCTTCCAGAAGTTGTATACCTCAACAGCTACTTAGCACATGAAGTAATTATATCAAAAACTATTTTTTATTATACTTGTGTTATACACAAGTGTAATAAAAAATAACGTGTGATATACGTGTGTATATTGTTTCAGTCAATTCCGCTTCGTATTTCCATTCTAAATGTCATAACAGAGATTGTTTTAAATGTTTTAACGAAACATGATTTAAGTGAAGAGCAAAAAGAGTCACGTGATGAATTTTTGGAAGTCATTATTGAACATATTTTGGATACTTCGGCTGTAGTCCGAGCTAAAGTTATACAAAATTTAGCTAAACTGCAAAAAGAAAACGCTATTCCGTTGACGTTTCAAAACGAGGTTTTAAGCAAAGTTATTAAACATTTGAAAGATAAGGGAGCTGCAGTTAGGAAAAATGCCATAAATTGCATAACGACTTTTTTGGAGCATAATCCGTTTGGAGCTAATGTAAGTAATTTGCTTTTTTTATATTTTAAAATATATATGTTGTAACAAAAAATGTCGCTCTGTTGAACCACTGAACTCAACTCGGGCGGTAGATCAGAATAGTTCGTTGTAGTATAGAAGATACTGTTATACATAGCATTAACATATTTAACAATATGTCTTTTTGTTTGTATATTTTATGTTATTAGTAATGTAACGATCTTTTAAATTCCGGGTTCTTGCAATTTAAAGGGTTAGATTTTTAACGAATAATTTATTTAAAAACTACTATCTACACAACAATAACTCCATAAATGAATAGCTCAATCTCACAGTATAACGCCCACAATTATCGTTCAATATCGTCGATTGCCGCTCTGTTGAACCGCTACACTTAACTATTTAACTTCAACTGACTGGTCATCGTTCTCTTACTTGCTTATATACAGCTAGGCCGCCTCGTAGTACATTCTTCGTTCATTAGAATTTGTTTATTACATTGATAAAGATTTGCGTTTGTTGTAATCAACAGTAAAAGCAATACCAGTTTTTGTGGTCATTTAAGAGATTGTTCCTAAGAGGTTTCTTTCCAATTTTTTATTGTTTAATTAAACTGACTACGATTTTGATTTTGTTAGACCTAAAATTAATTATTCTTTTGATTAAAATGGTTCAAGCGGCTTACTTACCCCACCGCTGCCACTAAAAATTCCTTACTCACAATTGTGAGTAATCATTTTTAAAAAATATTTTTTAGCTTCAGTTAAAAAAGGCTGAGGAACAACTGTTAGAAAAAAGAAAATTGCTGGAGACAATGGAGTCAACATACAGAGAACTCCAAATGGCTAAAGTTGAAAAACTAGAAGCAGAATGGTCAGAAATAGAAAAGGATCTTCGCACAGTTATAGAAGAACAAATAGATGCAGAAGAAGATGAAGAGATGGAAGAAGATAATGAAAAAAACACTGATGAAGCTGTTGAAGAAATACGATCATTTTTACGTGAAAAAAAATTCGTTGAAGCTTTCAATCTCTGTCGACGTATGAAGAACAAAATTGAAGAATGTAAAAATATGAAAAAATCTGAAGACAAGGAAGTTGAAATTTATATGACGATTTTACACAGTTTTTATCTGAACACTGTCAGAATTGTTGAAGAATTGAGAACAGGAGCTGGTATGACCCAACAGGATATTGATAAGATTAAGACTTTAGAAACTGTTATCAAATATTTTGAAAACACAACGGAATTTTTAAGAATCATTGATTCAGCTATTGAACCTATAAAGTGTCTGCTTTTTTCACAAACTACCAGTGATATGCATGAAGCAATTCAGTTTTTTGTGACAGCTTATCAGTTCCAAATTGATAATGCGTGTGAAGGTATTCAAGGTATGATCATTTCTACTTTTTCTTTAAAAAGGCGAAAACAGATTTTTTGTTGCAGAAATGTTAAAAATGATGAGGTGTAATGAACCAGACAGAAAAAATGCTGTTGTGGATGCCTTCAAAACGATTTATTTGATAACAAATACCAAAAATATGACGTAAGTTATCAGTTGTATATATATTTTTTTTCAAAATAGCTGGTATCACAGGTGTTTATTACAAAAGCCTACTAGATGCCTAGTATTTTGAAATAAAACTCGTGTTTAATACCTTCATTTTTCTTACACCTACATAATTTTTTTTTCTATAGGGAGCATACAACAACCATTTTGAACCGCCTATTTTCTCTAATGAAAGACTTGGTGTATGACAGTTTAGACGATTTTCAAAATATTGTAATAGAATGGACATCGAAAGGCATTTTAGACAACGCTGTTATTGATAGATGCTGGCAGTTCTATACTCAGCGTGATCAAGTTTCTGATGAAGATTCCCGAGCTGCTGCTGATCTACTCCGAATGGCAGCAATGGGTAGAAACACAATAATAACAAAAAATATCAATGTTGTAACAAAAATAGCCTTTTCTGAACAACGCAAAAACGATATGTTGTTTTTGGCAAGTTCATTGCGCTTATTGGCTGTAACTGGCTTGGATAAAATTGAGGTCCAAAGTGAAAATCCTCCATTTAGGATCAAACACTCAGATGAGATTTTTCCAAATCTGGCTAATATTTTGATTGAGAATTTTCTTGAAAAAAATCCGTATTATTCTGATTGTATGCAAGCTACCTTTGATTTTATATTTCGAGTAATTATGAAATTATTGATTTTTTGATTGAATTAATTGGGATATTGCAGGTGTCTTCTAATCCGATTGAAATCGTTACTAAAATTATTCAACAATGTTATCAAAAACTCAAAGAATCTCCGAAAAATCTGCTTGTGCTTACACGATTTTGTGAATGTTTGGGAACTGTTGCTTTGAAATTTTTGGGGTATTTAGATAATTGTGTGTACAGAGAATTAAAAAGAATTAACTATTTGAGAGAAGAACGAAAAAAGACTAAGAAGAAAGGTGGTAACAAAAGAAAAACTAAGAGTTTAGTTGATGATTCCGTGAATCAAACTATGGTAAGTGATCAAAATAAAATAAATAAATAAATGAAAAAAATAAAAATACATAATCGGATCAAAGAATATTTACTAGACAGAACAAGAAGCGAAAGAGCAAAACTTTGTTACATAACATTTTATATTCTGGAATTGCCTTTTCAACAATTAAAAGATCTACTAAAGTAACTAAAAATATTTAGGGGTTTACATTTAAAAAAAAATCATGACGTCATTACTCAAAATCCAACATGTGTAAAATTTCAAATCAAGTTGAAAATAATGTATTTTTTTAAAAGAAAATTGACCTGTTTGAGGATTTTTGTCAGAACAAAATATTTTTAGTTTTAATAAGGTTATCTCATAATTTTGCCATTCACAGTTATAAAATTTTGATTACCATCAAAAGTAACATCCCGAAGTAATCCCGTGCACCAATTCTTTTCTTAAATTAAATTGTATCCAAAATTAGACGGCTTTCAAAAAATTACGTAAAAACCGATCTTCTTCATGATTATGGGTAGAATTACCAACTAATTATTAAACGTCATTTAGTAATTAAAGATAAAAACCTTAGAGAGTTGGATTTTAAGCGAATAATTTAACATCGAATTAATTTACACTTCTATCGCCTTGATTAATCACTGTTGATTCGTGTTAGTCGCTTTGTTTCTTTTTGTATTTCTTCTGACAGTTCCCGTTTTTTTTTTTGTTGAAGCCAACTGTACAACTAAATGAAAATATTTTTTTAGAACGATACTGTTTTAATGGGCGCTGAGGCTGAAGATGCAGACGCTGAGTTTATTTTATCAGTGTTAGAAAATGAAGTCGTTTCCATGAAAGGTCTCTTAGGTAAATTTTTCCCATTGATACTGACAATTTGTCAAAGACCTGACCTTTACGATAATCGTTTGTTACAACTGTCTGCAGTAACAGCACTTATGAGGTAATTTTATAATAATAAGAGAGCGCATTTTTTTTTAAATTTAGGTGAGCACTTGATGTGAAGTGCCATCTTAATTAAAAAAAAAATCGCCCACTTCCCACTTGTTATCAAAATTTTTGAAAATTTGAATTTTCTACAGGTATATGTTGGTTTCAAGTAAATTTTGTCGCGACAATACACAGCTGTTGTTTACAATTTTGGAAAAAACTAAGTATCCAGATATTAAATGTACAATTTTGGTTCATTGTGCTGATTTATTAATAAGATTTCCGAATATTGTTGAACCATGGAGTCCAAGACTTAATGAAATGCTAAAAGATCCTTTAGTTGAAGTCAGAAAGAAAGCATTCTTTTCATTGGCGAATTTAATTCTCAAAGATATGATAAGAGCACACAGTCGGATATCAGAAATGGCTGCTTGTTTGATTGATCCCGAACCGGAAGTTAGTGGAATGAGCCAAAACTTTTTTGAAAGGTTGGCTCAAAAGGATAACAGTCTTGTTAATGTCCTTCCAGACATTTTCAATCATTTGGTTAAAGCAGAAGACATTGTTGAAGAGAAATTAAGATACGTTTTGAAGTAAGTACCGGTTTTAACCGAAAGCGGCGTCAGTGGCGCAACGTTACTTTCGGTTTTAAGTGTTAACCATTTTATATATGCAAAGCACTGACGAAGAACTAAAATGTTTTTCATTTCAGGTTTTTGTTTGATCTAGTGGACACTTCGAAACGATTAGAATTTTTGGTCGACCGATTTTGTCACAAATACACTCCTGATGACAACACAAGACTCAACAGAAATATAACCTATTGTTTATCTTTAATTAATTACAATGAGAAAGCTTTAAGAAAACTCCATGAAACCTTCCCACTTTACCGTCATCATTTAACTGACGCAGAGATTTACTCGACATTTAAACAAATTCTGAATGAATGTGCTAAAACCAAAGTTGGCAAAACTGATTTAAAAGTACCTAATTGCATTATAAAAATATGTGAAAAATTAATTGGATTTTTTTAGCCGATTGTTACTGAAATCGAGAATTGTATTGCATCCGTTTTTGAACTATCTGAAGAAGGACAACCTCCAAAACGACCACCTGTTGTAAAATCAGCTAAGAAAACGAAACCTAAACCCAGAAAGAGATCAAAGAAGACGGAGAGCGACGAAGAAGATTCTAACGATGAAATATCGGTCCCTAAGAGTGCAAAGTCTAGTAGAAAAAGACCTGCAAGAACTAGGAGAAGTAGTTGAGATGTGTCATATATTTTTGAAATAAATTTATCTATTATATTTTGACGTCATACAAGGAACAAAAAACTACAACCAGCAATATCAAACTTGATACAAATTATAAAAGCAAAACTGCTAATAAAAGGTCATTCTCTGAGGTGCCAAGCAATAAAAAAAATTTATATTCAATTATTAACAGAAGGTATCGCAAGTGCAGTTGGAAATGCCTGATTACCCATTCCTGTCAAATCTGCGGTAGAAACCCTGAACAAATATTCAGTCCCTCATTTCCAAGTAGCATTCTTAGTGAATTAAGATTAACATTTAGAGAAATGCAACTACAGAATGCCGCTCTCTGCATTTGGTTAATATTATAATTTTATTGGTTGGCACCTTAGAATTAGTGAAATTCTTTATAGCTGCCTGTTTTATAAAATTGAACTCAACTATGGGATTAATGGCGGTACTTTCAGTGACACTCTCAACAACCCCTAGAGTTCGTCAAAGTTTTTTTTAAAACTGATAACTTACGAAATAGCGCCATGTAATCATTTATTTTTTTTTTTTTAGTATTCAATTATCTACAATAAATATTTAAGCTACTGGTGTAGGTGGCGCTGGTGTAGAATACGGCTCATCAACATCGATTCCTTGGTATAATCCATACGTCCAAGGTTTCAACTCCCATGGTACTTGGTCTTCCATATGTGTCAAATTTACACCTAAATCTTCAAGTGTGGGAATTTCACTATACACCTCATCTGTCACATGCTCTCTTTCTATCCTTTCCCAATGTAAATTTCCAATTGGGAATCCAACTCGTAATTTTTCCGTCAATGTGACTCTTATTTGGAAGAAGGGATCGAACCGCATGTCATATCTGTAATATCCCCATTCTTTTTCTTTTCGCATTACTCTGTAGAACCAATCTACGAGTTCGGACAGTTGGTAGCGCTTTGGACTGCAAAAATATTCATGAATTTTTTAGTTTAGTTAGCAAGTTTGGATTGGTACCCCACTGCTTGGTAGATTTTTCCGGCTGTATCTGGATCTTTAATTGCAGCCATTATTCCAGATACTAAATCACTTACAAACACTGGTTGTTTGATTGTTGCTTCCCCTTTTTTCCATAGAGGCATGTAGGTGGCTTGACGTCTCCAAATATGGGCGTAATATCTGTGAAAAAAAGGGTTTTCCCAAGAACTTCAACATGACAATTGGACTAGGATTTTTAATTTGTATTCACAGTTCAATGATAATTTTTTTGCACCTCCGGGACTAAAACTGATACTTAGTCCCTGCTGAGAGGGGATTTTTAGTCCCAAAGGGAGTGATACTTAAAATTATTGAGCAATATTTTCAATCAAGGGTTTGTTATTAACTTATTTTTTTTGTATTAAGTAAAATAGCACCTTAAAAATCTGTCTTCCTGCCCATAGACATCTGCAGGCCTAAAAATGGTAGCCTCTGGAAATTCCTCCAGAACAGCCTGCTCTCCTCTCCATTTACTCGCCAAAAACTTTGAACCTTTTGGCAGAATAACCGGTTTAGGTCTTTCAGCAGCATTTAATGCTGACAAATGTATAAACCGTTCAACACCAGACCTCTTAGCAACTTTTGCTAAAAGACGTGCACCTTTCACATGGACATCATCAAAACTGAATCTCCTCGTTTCCCAATCTCGTCCCATTAAATTAATAACAACGTTTGAATAACGGCAGACTTTTTCAATTGATTCTTCATCTCTTATCTCAAACGGGTGGAAATAAACTTGGCCTAAGTCTCCACATACTTTTAAACGCATTACATCGTAAGGGTCTCCTCTGTAGGGCAAAATTAACTAAAATTTGACGTTAATCTAACAAGTACAACGTTTTGATGATTAATATATACTTGACTGCCTGTTTTTCCAAGTCTGTTGCACACATAACGTCCTACAAAACCTCCACAACCAAAAACTGTTGCTACAATTCCATTAAAGCTGGATCTGCCCCCAGTGCCGCGTTTTAATGTGGATAGATTATAAGCATTGTTTTCCGTACTATAATTGGCGGCTCTAACATAAGCAATTCCTATAAAACCCCCTTGTTGTTCTGAAATTAGATATTTAAGGTTATATTATGTAATAATATTCTAACAGATTATTAAATTAATGATAATGTCATTATTTAAATTTAAACACGCTGAACAAATTAAGCTTGCTTAAAATTAAAAATAAAATTTATATTTTCGAATAACTTACTTAACAAGTGTGCCCCTGTAAATATTACAGCCGCCATTTTTGACTAATTTTGACAGATGAACAGCTGTTGATCCTATAACATCAGGAATACCGCTAGTGCAGCAGTATTACTTCATCGAAAACAAAAAGTTGTATTTTTCGATCATAGATATGTACAGAGAAAGAGTGTTGCAAAAGTGGCATTGGGGGAAAAATAATTTATTATAATTATAATATTAAAAAAGATGAAATTCAAATCAAGATTCAAATTAAGAGTTGGGACACTTGAATTTTCGAATAATCGTTTAGGAATTGTGTTATTTGTACTTTCTGTTGTTTTGTATTCGTTCGTTGTTTAAGCATTGTGTGTCAATGAAGAATGAAGGGAAAATTAAATAAAAACATTTATTAAAAAATATTACAAGAGAAATTTGTTAGCCAAAAGAAAAGGCAACCCACTATACACGTGAGACTTTTAGTATTAGTTATACAACACAGAATACGTCGCATTTCAGTAGAGTATGCAACACACTATTCTGGTATAAAACCACCTCGAGCAACTCTGATTCAAATGCAGAGCTGATTAAACACCTCCGCCTCAGAAAATTAATAGAAAATAGTGCGTAGAAATTTTCCCAGAGAACCAACTACCGTTTACTCTCTTTCTCAATAATCCCAATTTCGGGAGTCTTTTTCTTTGTCATCAGCTAGGCAGTCTTTTTATGTATTGCAACGTTTGTGCAAATTCGGGGTTTGTTTGATTCAAAGAGTTGGAGTAATAACGAATAATTTATTTCCATTATGTACACTAGGTGGGCCAAAAAATCGACTTTTTTTTAACTTCCGACACTGAAAAATTGGTTCCTAGGCACTTTTAAAAAATGCCTTTTTAAGATGAGCTTTTAATTTTTATAGGAAAGACCCCCTCATCGCAGTTTTCCATTTTTTTTTCAGTTTTATATGGCAAAATTCATATTTCGTTATTACTTGATTGTACCGAAAATTTGTATTTACATTTTTTAAAAAACTTAAACGCTCTACAAGAAAGTAATTTTACAATTTTTTTATATCTTTTCGCGTTTAGAAGATATCGAAGGTCAAAGTTTAAAGAATTTAACAAAAATTCCTTTTTTACTTCTAAATTTTATAACTCGTAGATAAATAAATATTATAAAATGCGCAACATATATTCTTGTAAGAAATTAAACGCTCTATAAAAAAGGTCTCTTGTGTTTAATTGATTATTTTAACCGTTTAGAAAATATTTGCATTCGAATTCCAAACCATACTGATTTTAATAGTTTTTTAATAGATATTTTAAATTTATTTATTGAAGTCGTGAATTTAAAATTTTTTTGTAAAAATTTGAGTTTATTTTTATAGAATCACAATTTCTAAGTTATGTCCTATTTTTGTTTCGGAATATATTTCTTTTTAATAAATTTTTTAACAATATTTTTTTTTCATAATTTTGTTCTTATTACAATTTAGTATCGTGATTTAATATTTTTTAACGGGTTTATTTAAAATGTAACTTAGTTTTTTTTACAAAATTTATAATCAAATAGTTTTTGTCTGGGGAATTTGAGAATTGTGCAAACGATAGAGATTACAAATTTTTTCGTCTTTCTTTAAGACCTAGGTTTCATTTGCAGTGCAATGCAGAAATAATAGTTAGTTAGTTATCGGTATATGGTTTTATACGTAGAAGATACCTACAAAAAACTCTAGTAAGACTCGATTGGTCACGGACAGAAAAGCTTTTATTAACATTGAGAATGGTAAAACATTATCACCGGTCCGGCTATCGGTGCAATTTTGTTTGAGTGTGAATTGGGGATGTGGTGAATTATGAATGGAAAGGAAATTAAATTTAATTAAAGGAAAATAATTAAATTGTTAAAACGTAAAAAAAAATAAAACACAAGTTTTTAAATTGGAGACGGCACTGTCAGGCGAACAAGTTACCAAAGGGTTGAAAGGGTTGAGAGAGAGGTGGCGCTGTGATGCGAGTGAGTAACACGCTGTTACTCCGCAAGGTGGCGCGCGCGAACGAGCAGAGAGAGAAAGAGAGCGAGGTGAGAGAGTGAAAGAAGCACGGATAAAGACAAACTTCATGATCTTGCAATCGACTGCCGACTCGCAACTCACTGTCACCCCTAACGAGTCACGACTGACTTCCGAAGAGCCGAAACGGCGGTTAAAGCGAGATTTTCGCCAGCTTCAAAAAGGTTCGGCAAAGATCGAGTGGTCAAATTGTTTGTCTGCGCGAATCAAGATCGCGAGATAATTGAATCGCGAGAATGAGATAATGCGTGGGAGGAGCGGAATTAAAAAAGGAGTTGAACAGCGTTTGAATCATAATTTTACGACAACCCGTTCATGAAATATGAACGAAAGAAGCTTAATTAACACAATTAACGGTTTAATAATTAGTCCGCAACATGCGAGAGGGCTGTGTGATGCGAGGTAGTTCGCGAGAAGCCTACCTGACGACATGAGAGCGAGATTGAGCATGTCGCGGTTCTAATTATCAAGAAATGCGTGAGATGAGTTAATTGGTTAATTAATTGCGGTTTTTGATAGGGTTGTCGTAGGAATTACGAGATGAAATTTATACGAAAAGACTCGGATTAAAAAGGGGCGACTTTTAACGTTGGAATGTTGTGGAATTCTGTTCAAGTTTTTAAAATTACCGATTTGATGTCGTTTGTTAATTCAGGCAACACAGAGAATTTGTGAAAACCTAATTAAATAAAAATCGGATTACGATGGTGGTAACAACATTTTCTGACGTTGGCTTTCTTGGGGCTCTTTTTTTTATCTAAATTTTTAGTGACACGTTGTACACGTCTACGTGAGTGTTCTCAGAGGTTGCTTGAGTGTTCCCACAGTTTTTTGGAATTTTAACTAATTTGTAGCGAACTTAGACCAAAGATTTGTTCTTACGGTTTTTCTTCGATTATAAACTTGATCATTTTTGACTTAAAAGAGTTTGTAGAGAACTCTCTCTTATGCGTAACTAATTTTTTAATGGGTGATTCCGCGACTTTATTACTGTCAAACAGCGATTCGTTCGGTCATACTCAAATGAGTTTTTTAGATTACAAGTTATACTAATTAGTCCAGTAATTTTGAATCAGAAATTGGCCAATCTACCGAAAATGTAGAGTATTCATAAATAACTGTCCTTTAGAGTAGACGTTGAAAATCAGTTGAAAACAAAATTCGACGATCTACTAAAATGATGAAAGAGCGAAATGAATAGAAAATTTTAAACTACTACAAGAGTAGACTGGAACATCCAAGTGGTAACATTTGCGTAAACACATTTTTAATTCTACTTTAAATCCACTTCAGGTATTTGTATTTTTTTTTAAATTTAGTACACTGAAAAGTCACTAAAAAGTGTATTACTGTTATAACACAAGCATTTTAAAATGTCTACCATTAAATTCTAGACACAATTGCTACAAATTTTGAATACTTATCTACTATTAGTACTCTTGATACTTATTACCTTTTAGCAGTTTTTGGTTTTACTTATTCCAGTTATGAACATGATTTTTTTTTATCAATATTTTCAATTTATTTAAAACATCAGGTAATCCTAAATATTGTGTCTTGTTAGTTTCGTTAGTGATATTAAAAACTGGAATTTGGGCACGAAATACTTGTCAATTGAATAGATCCAATAGGCTTTTTTGTCTTGGTTTCTTGCTGTTCCGTAATGAACACGTTATGTTTCAAAGTAATAAACTATTTTGAAAGGTTGAAAAATATAAACCCGGCAATGAACTCTTTGAAAAAGACTTTTTAAAGCGGTATTAAAAAATTTAACAAACAACAAAAAATTATGTTACTAGTTGACACTGTTGACTGAATTAGTAAGCTGATTTACTACTTATAGCTACTTTATATTATTATTGTAACGAACTATTCAAGTAGACTTTACGTTCGGGAATATGACGCTGTGTCTATGACTCACCTTACAGCGCTTGACTCTTAGTCAGGGCTATTGCATGATTTGTAATTACCGTATACAGCAAAGCAGAGAGCAATGACCAATTAGTCAAAGTCAAATTGTTGAATAAGTTGAGTTCAGCGGTTTAACGGAGCGGCAATATCGAGAATAAATTGACAATATTGATATATAACTAATAATACGATAACAATTAGTATTAATTAATGCAAATCTTATTAAACAGTTACTTTGGCTATCTTCTGCTTTTATGAGTAGCTTGACAAAACAATCTGATACACAAGTGTTTTATTACGATTTTTATCTTTATTTAGTCACGTGGCTTGTGATTATTTCTGAAGGGACCGTATATTGAATAGGCATTTGCTAGTTTCAAATAGTGAAGAATTATAGGATAAAAGCAAGCAGTTGCTCTACAATATTACAATTTAAACAAAAGTAGTTACAATTTTAAAAGTAAAAAATGATGCGTAAAAAATGAGTATTTTTAAAAAAGTAGCAAGAGTTCGATTAAGACAGTAAAAATCTAAACAAGATAAAGCAGTTGTTAATCATTGAAGGAAAATGTATTTCAAACACTCAAAAATGGTCAAAATTTTGGATAGTTATTAAGAACTGTTAGCAGCAATGAAGACAAAATTAAATGTCTAACAAACTAAGCAAAGTACGAGTATTAGTAGCTAACAAGGTCATAAGAAAATATTAATTTTGTAATCATTGTATTAATTTGTAAATAAAACTTTTTTCCAACGCATCTATACGCATATAAAAAGCTTATATCTGTGCTTATTTTGGATAAGTAAAATGCTTTTATAATTTACTAGTAAAATAAAAACTTTTTTAGTTACTTCTGACATAGCAACATAATTTACACAAATTTTTTTTTTGAAAAATTATTTAGATAAATACTAAAATTTTTACATTTTGAAAATTCAAACTTACAGTTGCTGCTGTACTTAGTAAAGGAACCGCCTTTTTTATATTTTACTTTTGATATTGTCATCCAAAATGACATCAGAACGTGACCAAATGCTAGATTTTTAATAAAATTAATTTAAATAAAAATTTTTTTTAATTTTTAAAGGATTTTGTGGCTGTTGAGAATTATTGGATAAAGTTTTTTATGCCGGCTTGTGTGTTGAAGTCTTAAGTCACTCAAAAAAAACGACTTGCCACTTCCTGACACTTTCACTCAAAAAACTGTTTTTTTCGTGATTTATTTGGCTACTCTTGTAAAAAAATAACTATTATCTAGCTATTAAATTGAATGACAGTTTGACAATTTATAATCCAAAAGTCATAAAATTTTAGTTGCTCTTGCAACAAAGTGGTAAATATAGTGACCACATTAACTGAGACCACAACTCTGTGTCATTTTAAATGTCAGAACTACCAGAATTGAATTTCATTTTCTTCAAATTTAGTTTGCCATGGAAAATTTAAATAAAATTGTTTTTATTTTAACTACTGCTGACTACATTTCCAGCACATAATATGGATTTTTTTAGCATTGTATGATAGATTTATGCTGAATTATTTCTGACAGCTAAGTAATAATTAATTTAATAATAAATGGACAAACTTTATTTTGACTTAGTTTGCTTTGATTTCACAACTTTTTATAAAACAATCTTTATTTTGTCAGTGCTTGCAGCATTTTTATTAATTTATTTAGGTGTTTATTTATTTTAATTATAACTTTCTGACACTTTTATAAAACTTTTAAACGTAAATATCTTATCTTTAAACTTGAATTGGTCACAGGAGAATGAATACACGACCAAAATGCAGAAAGTGCATCAAAGATAATTTACTTAATTTATTTAGTTAGAAGTTCATTTTCTGTTTAAAAACATCGGCAGTATATCAGTTTTATAACGTCATTTTTTATTTAACTGGATACCTATGGTTATAGTGAGGATCTATATAAAATACAAAAAAAAATTGTGACTGTTTTACACTAACCTATTTACAAATATACTGAATGACATTAGAAGTGCAACACCTGCAAAAAATATTTTTTAACACAAGAAATTTTATATACATACATGTTTGATTATCTAAAAGGATGCTTTCATTAAATTTTTAGCTTTTTTGGAACAGTCGTTTTTACATACTTTTTACTGTTTGCTATCTACTTATCGCTACAGAAATAATCATTACAAAGTAAATTTTGCAGTTTATTTGTAATATTTTTTGTTTAAATTTCCAACTATTTATTTATTAACTCAAAAGTAACATGTTTACAAAATTTTATGAATTAAAGAACATTTATTAAAGGTGTTGTACTTCTAATGTCATTCAGTATAAATACCATTTTTAATAAACTTTCTAATAACACACGTTTGATTAATGGTAGGATTGATAAAAATATAAGCTATTTCACTTTTTTTATATAAAAGAAGTAGTTATCTAAAGTTATTAGGATTATATAGGGTTGCCAACTGACCGGGAACTGGGATATCCTGAAAAGTAGCACTTTGCTCAGGCACAACGAAATACGGAATACTATTGTTTGGTATTTGATATTTACTATTACAAGCATTTTATTTACAGAATATATATTATAAAATTTGTCAACAATATTTTGCTTGTTATGCTGTTTTTTATTATTTGCTAAACCTGCTACTTTCGAATTTTACTGTCGTAGATCTCATAGTACACTAATTCACATAATTAAAACAACCAATTAATTCTTGTATTACTCTAGTAAGTAGTAACATTAGACTTTAACTACACACATCAAAAGAATCTAGGGGACAGATATGTATGGCTAGAAATTTTAATAAAATATGTACAAAATTTATACGAATTATTAAGAGTTTTATTTTTTCAACAAAATCTTACAACAAAGAAACGAAAATGTCAAAAAAAAATAAAAACAAATTCTAAAAAAAAAAAATTGAAAAATTATAATTTTATAAATCAATAGAAAATAAAAATTAATAAGTTGTGTGCCTTCCTTAATTACTGCCCTACACCTGTTAGGCATACTTAAAATTAAATTGTCTATCTCTTATCTGAGGCATTCTGTAAGCTGCTCTCTTGTTTCTAAAAAGACATTATGCCGTAAAAGACGTCTGCCCATCATATCCCATATGTGTTCAATGGGATTTAAATCAGGTGACTGGTGTTATATGTTAATTAATACATGTCGATGTGGAAGGATTTACTTTATTTTTAATTATGTCATACAATTACAACCAGCTTGTCTCTACTCTATGATGCAACCCTTAATGCATGTTCGTATGCAACACACTATGCATTCATATGTAACACCTCCCTTTTTTACAAACTATTAGATCACATTAATTACAACAAATCTTAATTCTAGTAACAAACAAAATCCTTAAACCTAGATGGGTGAACAATCCGGCGACCATACCTCGTATGAGGTGATTTATCATTTTCATTCACCCTTTCAGAATCATTAATAGATGAACTATTGTTCTGTTCACTCACTTGAACATTCTCTTCACTCTCTTCTTCTTCATCCCTAAAATTAACAGCTTCTCTTTCATTCATCTGATTTTTTGAATGTTTGAGGAAAGAGGAATTTCTCCGGTACTGTGTTCCTTCTTTATCCCTTATTATAAACGATCTAGGCGTATCCGCTAATTTTACAATTTTGCCCGGTACCCAGTTTTCCTCTTTCCGTTTTTTAAACGCAACATTTTCATTTGCCTTAAAATTAGGTCTATACTTAGACGATCGATTGAAATATCGGGTAACAATTCTTTGTTTCTGAATTTTAGATTCTTTAAAATTTGTGACTTTAGGTCTTAACAACTCTCTTGAAATTGGGACATTTGTTCTGACTATTCGACTGTTTAATAATTCAGATGGCGAAACATTAAAACCAGTTAATGGCGTTACACGATATTCCAACAAACTATAAAATAACTCTTCCTCATTTTGACATTTACGTAACATTTGTTTACAAATGTGTACAGCCTTTTCAGCTTTACCATTACTTTGAGGATAACGAGGACTAGTAAATACGTATTTAATTCCATACTTTTGACAAAATTCTTTAAACTTATAACTATTATAAGGAACATTATCGGACACAATCTTTAAGGGCAGACCAAATCTTGAAAATATGTCTTTGAAGTGTCTCAAAACTTCATCAATTGACTTATTTTTTAATTCGATAAGTTCTATCCAATTGCTATAATAGTCTACAATTACTAAGTACGATTTTGAACCGAAGTCTAAAATATCCGATGCTATTATTTCAAATGGTAACTCCGGAATGGGATGGGGAATCAGTGGTTCTTTCGTATTATTTCTACTAAACTTTTCGCAAATTTTACATTTGGAAATAAACTTCTCTACATCAGTAGACAAACCAGGCCAATAGAAAAGATTTCTTGCTCTGTTTTTGGTTTTCTCTATCCCTATGTGTGCCTTATGTAGCTGTGCTAACATGTGTGATTTTAAACTTTCTGGTATACAAATTCTATCATTGAAGTAAACAATACCATCTTTTACAATTAAGTCACTTTTTATTTTAAAATATTGTTTTAACACACTACTGTCAAGAAAACTTTTCTGAGGCCACCCTTCTTTACAATATTGCATAATTCTATTTAAGTCACTGTCATTATTAGTTTTTACTTTGATATTGTAATATCCTCATCCAAAACATCAAAATTAAGAGATGAGTAAATATTTTATTATTTCTTGAGAAAGACCTTTTCGTTCACGTGTTTCAATACGGGATTTTTCTGTGAAATTTAGATAAACTTGACCGGATACATAAAGCCATAAATTCAATTTTATAAAAGAGACCGCTTTACAGCCGTTTAGAAAGTTTCTACGAAAGACCTAAAGTACCCTTAAAAATAACAATCTGGCGACCAGATGCCCGAAAACTGAAATGTACAGTTCGTACAAAATAATTTTCACTAAATTGTTATGATAAAATGCCAAAACGTTAGATTTTCAAATTCAACCTCGTTAAATTCGCGTTGTGTCAAAACCACAAAAAAAAAACTTGTATGTCTAGTTTTAAGTTAATTAGGCTTTAATTAAATTTTGGGACGAATCTCTCTAATTTTTTAATTTCTTAACAATCTATTTACCTATTTTATTAATTCTGTTGCAAATTATTTTCTACTTATTTTGGTGCATGTGTCTTGCAAATTATGGCTATAAAAGTCATTTGTTTATTAAAGAAATAGCATTATTAAAGATTTGGTTTTCACAAACAGACAGGCAGGGACATCTAGTGCCCTTTTGTCGAAATTCAAAAAGGGTAGATTTCATTTTTTTTTTGAAATAGATTTAATAATTTTGTAATAAAAATGGGTAACACATTAAGCACAAAAACAGTTCAGATGCATGAATTATTTGACAAGACTAACCCTTTCTTTTATTGCTTGAACTTTCAACTCTTTTCTTCTGGCTCGTAATTAGAGAGACCCAAAAAGATCATTTAGTTAGGATTTATTTAGGTAATTTGGATCCAGTGAGATTAGTTGTAAACCAGATTGGTATTAAATCATCGCAATTAAATTGTTATAACTAGAGAGGCGGTGTCTGGATTCTATTTAATTTTAAGCTTTATTTATTGTATTATTTTTTATTCATTTTTGGTTTCATTATTCCCAGAACTTGGTACTTCTTTTCTTATTAGTTTATTTAGTAACAATTTAGAGAATATTTTAAACAAACAATAAGTAGTTAAGATTTTGACCAATCAAAAGACCATGTAGCGGGTGTAGAGTGGGGTAGATACCCTTGTGGAAACAAATTTGGTAACTGGAGGGGAGTACGAACTGAGCTTTCTTTGAGAACAGACGTGCTTTTTTTTGAGCTTTGCTTAAATTTGATAATCTGTAATTTTTATTACATTCTGTTAATTCAATTTGATTTGGTTTAAAGTTACTAGTGTAAATTTAAATTCAGTTAAGTTCGAATTAAATTCTGTGTCCAGTGCTTCCTTCCTGGAACCAGTCGAGATAAGTACCTTTCTTTTCCTAATTAGCGAAAAGCTAATTAATCTCGTCTAATTCTTTGTTTGCTTGCATGTAACATTAACTATTTCTATAACTACCTATTTACGGGTGTCTATAAATTTAATTCTTTGATTCTTAAATTAATTGAAAATTAATAACTTTGAATTTATTTAATTAATTAGACCTTTGTTAGATTTCGGAAAATTTAACTAAATATTTTCCTACGTTTTTTTGAGTTTTTCTCAGAACATTTAAATTCATTGTTAGTTTTATTTTAATTTTTTTGATTTTTTAATTTTAAAGCTGTTTATTTGGATCATGCTATTAAGTTAATTATTATTTTTATTATTATTATTAAATTAATTTGTTTCGTGATTTGGAGTTAATCGCAAGTCCATTCAACAATTTTAGTCTGGTTTAACAGGCAAGTCATAGTTAATTAATTGATTTAACTTCAAAAAATTCTAAATTAAAGGATTTTGTCCACATTATCCAAAGTTAACCTAATTAACCTGAATTTCGACTAGACGGGACAGTTGCCACAGCGGCCACCCCCCTCCCATAAGAGGAGGAAAAGTCATTAATACAGTTGAATCCATCGCTAATTACGTATTAGTAATTAACCTTTGCTCTGTACCTTCCTGCATCAGTGAGAGGGGTGCAACAACCTGGTCCATCTCTCCAACAAAATCCGATGGTTGCTAAATTCATTTAAATTGCAATCATTTAAATTTAAATTTTCATTTATTACGCAATTATTTAATTAATTTTTTTTTATTTATTTTTTTTATTTTACTTGAACCTCATTACTAAATTTTGTCTCTTTAGCTTTAATTATCAATTAAATTTTAAAAGGTAATAACTACTAAAGTTTATTAATAAGTTTATTAACACCTTTTTTTGTTTTAAATCGTGAATACAAATTCTAGCACTTTCTTCACTGCATGATTTCTTCTTCTTTGTTCAAATTACCAAAGTATTAGTAAACTTCTTAACCAAGTTCTGGGTTGATTAGTTTAGAATATTTTTTTTTGTTTGTTAAATACAAGTTATTTATTTTTTTTCTGTTGTTCATTTTTTTTTTTTTTGTTAATAAATTTAAGTGTAGTGTGAATTGATTTTTATTTCACTAGTCCTTTTATTATCTTGCAACTCGGCCTCACTATACGACTGAGTTTGATTTGAATTTTGTTTTATTTTGTTTCTGCCGTGAATTTTTTTTCTCTTTTCCGGTCCCCTCACAAACAAAACACAACGTAGGGCCAATCCAAAAATACCAAGTGGGGACTGAGCATTACATCAAAAAATATCACATAATTTTTGGTGCCGTGACCAGGATAGTGAGGAGACCACGCGTTGCAAGATGTCTTCACGACGGGGAAGAGGTCAGAAAAGGACCAACCCCAACACAACTCCCACGAGAGCACCCAGACGACGGAAGGTGCCAGCTACGGTGCATGCGCCAGCAACACCCACCGCAGCGCCTCCAGCAGTTCCTGAATGGTTCCGGGTCTGGGCCCGCGAACAACAGCAGCAAAATCTTCAACAACAACGAAACCTCGTCCACGAAATGGGGGCGATGTTCCAAACCGTGCTTCAGCAGGTGGTACCCAGGGCCCCAATTACCACCGAGCCAACCGCATCCACTTCAGCAACTGCTGAAATCGTCGTCGTTCCAGTCTCGCCGCGAGAGCCATCATCTTCATCAGCTGGGGCATCGACCTCAGCCGAACCACCGACACCACCTCCGAAGAGTGAGCTGGTGGAATTGGCTCAAATCTTAAAAGGAATCGGCCAGACCCCTGAAAAGCCAACTTTTGAAGGAGACACGAAAAATCCAATTGTTTTCCTCCAAAAACTGGAAGCTTACTGTAAAGCTGTCCGGTTAAGCGAACCAGAGATGTTAGAAACTGCTATCGGATGTCTAAAAAGAGGCGCCGAACGTTGGGCCAGCATTTTTAGGAAAAATTGGGCGTCCTATCACGATTTCAAAAGGGACTTCCTGCATTATTATTGGTCGGAAGACCACCAGCAGAGACTACGTCAGAAAATCGCTAACGGGCAATACGATCCATCCCGAGGGAGTATGACAGAGCATTTCTCCTACTTCATCCACAAATCGAGCCAGCTAACGGTACCAATCAACGAAGAAGATCTGGTGAAACAAATAATGCATCATTTCCCGTTGGCAATCCAACAATTGTGGGCTCTTAAAGAGGGTCGAACCATCTCCGACGCAGCTACTTTCCTAATGAAACAAGACTCGACAATCCAATGTGTTCGAGGTCATTCAGGAAGCACTAGAGGTTTGGCACGCCCACAGCAGCTAGATTCTCCTCAGAATTCGAGGGGTCATCCCAGTAGACGTGGGGCTCCCAGAGGAAACGGCCACTCCAACGGAAATTCGGGAAACGGGGGCGTGTCTCAGAACAGGGCCTAATGAGACACATAACACAAACAGGCCTATCAACAAAAGAAGCAAGTAAATTTAAAAGGAGAGAAGAACAAACACCACGTGAGCCCGAAATCAGAAAAAATGTTGTGACATTGAGATATGACACGGCAGACACGATTACTGGCCCCGTCCAGGTCCTATCACTCTATGAAGACGACGTCTTGTTCGACGAAAACGATCTGGCCACAAGAAAACCCCGACCACTCCCAGAAATCGCGGTTGTGCTAGGAGAACAAGAGCTAATCGCGTTAATTGACTCGGGTAGTGAAGTCAGTTGTGTCTCTGAAGAGATATGGACAAACATTTTGAGCAGAGGATCAAAACCACCCACATTACCGGTAACTGCCATTCAATTACGTGGTGCAGTGGGTCAGAAAAGCGCAAGAATCTGCGTGCAAGGGCTTTTGACAATTCTTATCATGGGAACACCTTATGAAATGGTTTTTCTAGTGGTCAAAAACTTAATTAAACCGATTATTTTGGGATCAGATTGGCTCAGCGACACAATGGCCATAATTAATTTTGCGACAGAACGATTAGAGATTGAAACCGGAAATAGAACTCTATCAGTCCCATTTGTGGTAACCAGTCAAGTTCAAATGTGTACAAATTTGGTAAACACACCTAGTAAACCTCATATGAATACCAGGGAAACAACCTCTAACCCGGAGGATCACCTGGAAACACCTGCCTCCCTAGAAGAAAAGGTGAATGAACTCGATCTGCCACCAGAATGGAAATCTAGGTTGTTAGGAGTACTGATGAAGCACCGAAAAGCATTCAGTAAGATCCCCGGATTAACCGATAAGTACACGCATGAAATTATATTGCATGATCACACCCCTTTTATTAAACGACCGTATCCGATTCCATTTGCCCTAAGACCTGCTGTTGAAAAAACCGTCGAAGAGATGCTTGAGTTAGGGGTCATTAAGCGAGGCGCATCTCCGTATGCCAGTCCTGTGGCGGTCGTACCCAAGAAGGACGGGACGGTCAGGATTTGTCTCGACGCTCGCTTGATAAATGCGAAAATGGTCGCCGACGCCGAGGCTCCCCCAGCTACTGATGAATTGTTACACCGCTTCGAGAACATCAAGTATATGTCAACAATCGATTTGCGAGCATCTTATTGGCAAATTCCGCTGAAACCTGAAAGTCAACCGTACACCGCATTTTTGTATAACGGTCGGAGCTACATGTACAAAGTGTTACCTTTTGGACTTAAAACGGCCGTTGGTTCTTTCAGCAGAGCCATGGACGTGGTGCTAGGACCGGAAGTGCGTGAGTTTACAATCAATTACATCGATGACTTGCTTTTAGCCTCACGTTCTTTGGAAGACCATATAGAACACATCGATAAAGTGCTGCAAAAATTAGAAGAAGCCAAAATGACCGTCAATTTGGAAAAATCAGTATTTGTCCGATCCGAGGTTAAATTTCTGGGTCACATTTTATCCACTGAAGGAATCAAACCGGATCCAGAAAAACTTGTGGCTATTCGACAATTCCCAACACCGAAAAAAGTAAAACATCTTCGAGCGTTTCTCGGGTTGTGCAATTACTACCGGAAATTTTGCCCGAAATACAACGACGCCATCCGAGGCTTGACACATCTGCTGAAAAAAGGACAATCTTGGAAATGGGGGCGAGACGAAGAAATTGCATTTCACCGTGTCAAGGACATGTTTCTGGAAACAGTCGTGTTACAGCATCCGCGACCAGGTGAATTATTGTATTTACAGACTGACAGTTCCGGTTACGCTTTGGGTGCAGAACTTTATCAAATGTTACCAAACGACGAACGGGGTGCAATCGCGTTCGCGAGTCGCTCATTAAGGGGGGCGGAACTAAATTACACTACGACTGAAAAAGAACTTTTGGGGGTAGTGTTTGGGCTGACAAAATTTCGAACTTATCTGCAAGGACGAAAAATCATTATTCGAACCGACCACCGGGCATTGCAATTCTTGAAACGGTGTCGACTAATGAGTGAGCGTTTAACGAGATGGACTTTAATCTTAGACCAGTTTGATTACCAAATGGAAATCGTGAAAGGTAGAGACAATGTTGTGGCGGATGTATTATCAAGATTTCCGTATGACAGTGCGGGAGTTTGTGAATATCCACATGAGCAGCCAATTCTCGCGTTTTTTGAAGTACCGAATACAACCGAAATGATCCAGTTGCATCAAAACTTACAAGAAAAACAACGAAAAGACCCTATTTTGTCCAAAATATGGAAAGCATTGGAGACAAAAACCCCTTTAACCGATCCGCGCCTCCAACGCGTAAGTCATTATTACCTAATCCATAATAATGTGTTAGTTTACAGATGTCCACGCACAAATGCTATGTTATTGGCCATACCAGAGTCATGTGTCGAGGACGTCATTTGGTATCATCACCATTTATTGGGGCATTTTGGACCAGCCAAGGTTTTCCAATCCCTAAAACGAGTATACCATTTCCCGAAAATGCAAGTGACCATCCGAAAAATATTGCGTTGTTGCGACACCTGTCAGAAGACAAAGTTACCAAACCGCACATCCCAGGGTCCATGGCATCCAATCATCACGAAAAATCCGGGTGACTTAGTCTGTGTCGATTTTTATGGGCCGCTTCCAGCAGGAACAAGAGGGGCGGCGTTCATCTTCGTAGCAATCGATTCATTTTCCAAGTTCCTACGCTTGTATCCATTGAGGAAGGCAACAGGCCAAGCCGCTGCCAAACAGATTGTCAACGACTACACAAATTACGTAAAAGTCAAATGTGTGTTGAGTGATCGAGGAACTCAATTCACTTCCAAAGCCTGGCAGTCACGTTTAACTAGTGCTGATATTCAAGCCAGACACACATCAATCCGTCATCCAGCATCGAATCCTTGTGAAAGGGTTATGCGAGAATTGGGGAGAATTTTTCGTGTCTATTGCCAACACAAACATGCCAGTTGGGTCACACATCTCAAGAACATAGAAGAATGTATGAACACAGTGTGTCACACCAGCACTGGATATTCAGCCCACGAAATTTTGTATGGAAGCAAACCACCTTCACCGTTAGATGTTGTCGTTCAGAAAATGTTGCCAAAACCGTCAACTACACCGACGTTACCAGAAATCCACGAACAGGTTCGAAAGCAACTTCAACACAGAGCCCAACAACGACAAAAACAGCAAAAAGGAGAAATTGTGGAACTACAGGTGAATGATTGGGTACTTCTACGCGAAAAACCAACGTCGTCTGTGGAAAATAAAACGTATGCCAAATTTTCACCACTGTTTTCGGGTCCATACATGATTGATGCAAAACCACACCCAAACACATATCGTTTAGTGGATCCAACCACCAAAGAAGTAAAAGGAGTTTACAACATGGCCAACTTAAAAGTGTACTATCGACACCAGCCCCAGGTGAACGTGGAATAGTGAAGTGGGACCTATCGGCCAGTTCCATCCGAGGATATTCTTAGGGGTTGTTTCCGGCATCTCCAGGAGCGTACCGAAAACAAGGGGGCGGATGTAATATCCTCATCCAAAACATCAAAATTAAGAGATGAGTAAATATTTTATTATTTCTTGAGAAAGACCTTTTCGTTCACGTGTTTCAATACGGGATTTTTCTGTGAAATTTAGATAAACTTGACCGGATACATAAAGCCATAAATTCAATTTTATAAAAGAGACCGCTTTACAGCCGTTTAGAAAGTTTCTACGAAAGACCTAAAGTACCCTTAAAAATAACAATCTGGCGACCAGATGCCCGAAAACTGAAATGTACAGTTCGTACAAAATAATTTTCACTAAATTGTTATGATAAAATGCCAAAACGTTAGATTTTCAAATTCAACCTCGTTAAATTCGCGTTGTGTCAAAACCACAAAAAAAAAACTTGTATGTCTAGTTTTAAGTTAATTAGGCTTTAATTAAATTTTGGGACGAATCTCTCTAATTTTTTAATTTCTTAACAATCTATTTACCTATTTTATTAATTCTGTTGCAAATTATTTTCTACTTATTTTGGTGCATGTGTCTTGCAAATTATGGCTATAAAAGTCATTTGTTTATTAAAGAAATAGCATTATTAAAGATTTGGTTTTCACAAACAGACAGGCAGGGACATCTAGTGCCCTTTTGTCGAAATTCAAAAAGGGTAGATTTCATTTTTTTTTTGAAATAGATTTAATAATTTTGTAATAAAAATGGGTAACACATTAAGCACAAAAACAGTTCAGATGCATGAATTATTTGACAAGACTAACCCTTTCTTTTATTGCTTGAACTTTCAACTCTTTTCTTCTGGCTCGTAATTAGAGAGACCCAAAAAGATCATTTAGTTAGGATTTATTTAGGTAATTTGGATCCAGTGAGATTAGTTGTAAACCAGATTGGTATTAAATCATCGCAATTAAATTGTTATAACTAGAGAGGCGGTGTCTGGATTCTATTTAATTTTAAGCTTTATTTATTGTATTATTTTTTATTCATTTTTGGTTTCATTATTCCCAGAACTTGGTACTTCTTTTCTTATTAGTTTATTTAGTAACAATTTAGAGAATATTTTAAACAAACAATAAGTAGTTAAGATTTTGACCAATCAAAAGACCATGTAGCGGGTGTAGAGTGGGGTAGATACCCTTGTGGAAACAAATTTGGTAACTGGAGGGGAGTACGAACTGAGCTTTCTTTGAGAACAGACGTGCTTTTTTTTGAGCTTTGCTTAAATTTGATAATCTGTAATTTTTATTACATTCTGTTAATTCAATTTGATTTGGTTTAAAGTTACTAGTGTAAATTTAAATTCAGTTAAGTTCGAATTAAATTCTGTGTCCAGTGCTTCCTTCCTGGAACCAGTCGAGATAAGTACCTTTCTTTTCCTAATTAGCGAAAAGCTAATTAATCTCGTCTAATTCTTTGTTTGCTTGCATGTAACATTAACTATTTCTATAACTACCTATTTACGGGTGTCTATAAATTTAATTCTTTGATTCTTAAATTAATTGAAAATTAATAACTTTGAATTTATTTAATTAATTAGACCTTTGTTAGATTTCGGAAAATTTAACTAAATATTTTCCTACGTTTTTTTGAGTTTTTCTCAGAACATTTAAATTCATTGTTAGTTTTATTTTAATTTTTTTGATTTTTTAATTTTAAAGCTGTTTATTTGGATCATGCTATTAAGTTAATTATTATTTTTATTATTATTATTAAATTAATTTGTTTCGTGATTTGGAGTTAATCGCAAGTCCATTCAACAATTTTAGTCTGGTTTAACAGGCAAGTCATAGTTAATTAATTGATTTAACTTCAAAAAATTCTAAATTAAAGGATTTTGTCCACATTATCCAAAGTTAACCTAATTAACCTGAATTTCGACTAGACGGGACAGTTGCCACAGCGGCCACCCCCCTCCCATAAGAGGAGGAAAAGTCATTAATACAGTTGAATCCATCGCTAATTACGTATTAGTAATTAACCTTTGCTCTGTACCTTCCTGCATCAGTGAGAGGGGTGCAACAACCTGGTCCATCTCTCCAACAAAATCCGATGGTTGCTAAATTCATTTAAATTGCAATCATTTAAATTTAAATTTTCATTTATTACGCAATTATTTAATTAATTTTTTTTTATTTATTTTTTTTATTTTACTTGAACCTCATTACTAAATTTTGTCTCTTTAGCTTTAATTATCAATTAAATTTTAAAAGGTAATAACTACTAAAGTTTATTAATAAGTTTATTAACACCTTTTTTTGTTTTAAATCGTGAATACAAATTCTAGCACTTTCTTCACTGCATGATTTCTTCTTCTTTGTTCAAATTACCAAAGTATTAGTAAACTTCTTAACCAAGTTCTGGGTTGATTAGTTTAGAATATTTTTTTTTGTTTGTTAAATACAAGTTATTTATTTTTTTTCTGTTGTTCATTTTTTTTTTTTTTGTTAATAAATTTAAGTGTAGTGTGAATTGATTTTTATTTCACTAGTCCTTTTATTATCTTGCAACTCGGCCTCACTATACGACTGAGTTTGATTTGAATTTTGTTTTATTTTGTTTCTGCCGTGAATTTTTTTTCTCTTTTCCGGTCCCCTCACAAACAAAACACAACGTAGGGCCAATCCAAAAATACCAAGTGGGGACTGAGCATTACATCAAAAAATATCACATAATTTTTGGTGCCGTGACCAGGATAGTGAGGAGACCACGCGTTGCAAGATGTCTTCACGACGGGGAAGAGGTCAGAAAAGGACCAACCCCAACACAACTCCCACGAGAGCACCCAGACGACGGAAGGTGCCAGCTACGGTGCATGCGCCAGCAACACCCACCGCAGCGCCTCCAGCAGTTCCTGAATGGTTCCGGGTCTGGGCCCGCGAACAACAGCAGCAAAATCTTCAACAACAACGAAACCTCGTCCACGAAATGGGGGCGATGTTCCAAACCGTGCTTCAGCAGGTGGTACCCAGGGCCCCAATTACCACCGAGCCAACCGCATCCACTTCAGCAACTGCTGAAATCGTCGTCGTTCCAGTCTCGCCGCGAGAGCCATCATCTTCATCAGCTGGGGCATCGACCTCAGCCGAACCACCGACACCACCTCCGAAGAGTGAGCTGGTGGAATTGGCTCAAATCTTAAAAGGAATCGGCCAGACCCCTGAAAAGCCAACTTTTGAAGGAGACACGAAAAATCCAATTGTTTTCCTCCAAAAACTGGAAGCTTACTGTAAAGCTGTCCGGTTAAGCGAACCAGAGATGTTAGAAACTGCTATCGGATGTCTAAAAAGAGGCGCCGAACGTTGGGCCAGCATTTTTAGGAAAAATTGGGCGTCCTATCACGATTTCAAAAGGGACTTCCTGCATTATTATTGGTCGGAAGACCACCAGCAGAGACTACGTCAGAAAATCGCTAACGGGCAATACGATCCATCCCGAGGGAGTATGACAGAGCATTTCTCCTACTTCATCCACAAATCGAGCCAGCTAACGGTACCAATCAACGAAGAAGATCTGGTGAAACAAATAATGCATCATTTCCCGTTGGCAATCCAACAATTGTGGGCTCTTAAAGAGGGTCGAACCATCTCCGACGCAGCTACTTTCCTAATGAAACAAGACTCGACAATCCAATGTGTTCGAGGTCATTCAGGAAGCACTAGAGGTTTGGCACGCCCACAGCAGCTAGATTCTCCTCAGAATTCGAGGGGTCATCCCAGTAGACGTGGGGCTCCCAGAGGAAACGGCCACTCCAACGGAAATTCGGGAAACGGGGGCGTGTCTCAGAACAGGGCCTAATGAGACACATAACACAAACAGGCCTATCAACAAAAGAAGCAAGTAAATTTAAAAGGAGAGAAGAACAAACACCACGTGAGCCCGAAATCAGAAAAAATGTTGTGACATTGAGATATGACACGGCAGACACGATTACTGGCCCCGTCCAGGTCCTATCACTCTATGAAGACGACGTCTTGTTCGACGAAAACGATCTGGCCACAAGAAAACCCCGACCACTCCCAGAAATCGCGGTTGTGCTAGGAGAACAAGAGCTAATCGCGTTAATTGACTCGGGTAGTGAAGTCAGTTGTGTCTCTGAAGAGATATGGACAAACATTTTGAGCAGAGGATCAAAACCACCCACATTACCGGTAACTGCCATTCAATTACGTGGTGCAGTGGGTCAGAAAAGCGCAAGAATCTGCGTGCAAGGGCTTTTGACAATTCTTATCATGGGAACACCTTATGAAATGGTTTTTCTAGTGGTCAAAAACTTAATTAAACCGATTATTTTGGGATCAGATTGGCTCAGCGACACAATGGCCATAATTAATTTTGCGACAGAACGATTAGAGATTGAAACCGGAAATAGAACTCTATCAGTCCCATTTGTGGTAACCAGTCAAGTTCAAATGTGTACAAATTTGGTAAACACACCTAGTAAACCTCATATGAATACCAGGGAAACAACCTCTAACCCGGAGGATCACCTGGAAACACCTGCCTCCCTAGAAGAAAAGGTGAATGAACTCGATCTGCCACCAGAATGGAAATCTAGGTTGTTAGGAGTACTGATGAAGCACCGAAAAGCATTCAGTAAGATCCCCGGATTAACCGATAAGTACACGCATGAAATTATATTGCATGATCACACCCCTTTTATTAAACGACCGTATCCGATTCCATTTGCCCTAAGACCTGCTGTTGAAAAAACCGTCGAAGAGATGCTTGAGTTAGGGGTCATTAAGCGAGGCGCATCTCCGTATGCCAGTCCTGTGGCGGTCGTACCCAAGAAGGACGGGACGGTCAGGATTTGTCTCGACGCTCGCTTGATAAATGCGAAAATGGTCGCCGACGCCGAGGCTCCCCCAGCTACTGATGAATTGTTACACCGCTTCGAGAACATCAAGTATATGTCAACAATCGATTTGCGAGCATCTTATTGGCAAATTCCGCTGAAACCTGAAAGTCAACCGTACACCGCATTTTTGTATAACGGTCGGAGCTACATGTACAAAGTGTTACCTTTTGGACTTAAAACGGCCGTTGGTTCTTTCAGCAGAGCCATGGACGTGGTGCTAGGACCGGAAGTGCGTGAGTTTACAATCAATTACATCGATGACTTGCTTTTAGCCTCACGTTCTTTGGAAGACCATATAGAACACATCGATAAAGTGCTGCAAAAATTAGAAGAAGCCAAAATGACCGTCAATTTGGAAAAATCAGTATTTGTCCGATCCGAGGTTAAATTTCTGGGTCACATTTTATCCACTGAAGGAATCAAACCGGATCCAGAAAAACTTGTGGCTATTCGACAATTCCCAACACCGAAAAAAGTAAAACATCTTCGAGCGTTTCTCGGGTTGTGCAATTACTACCGGAAATTTTGCCCGAAATACAACGACGCCATCCGAGGCTTGACACATCTGCTGAAAAAAGGACAATCTTGGAAATGGGGGCGAGACGAAGAAATTGCATTTCACCGTGTCAAGGACATGTTTCTGGAAACAGTCGTGTTACAGCATCCGCGACCAGGTGAATTATTGTATTTACAGACTGACAGTTCCGGTTACGCTTTGGGTGCAGAACTTTATCAAATGTTACCAAACGACGAACGGGGTGCAATCGCGTTCGCGAGTCGCTCATTAAGGGGGGCGGAACTAAATTACACTACGACTGAAAAAGAACTTTTGGGGGTAGTGTTTGGGCTGACAAAATTTCGAACTTATCTGCAAGGACGAAAAATCATTATTCGAACCGACCACCGGGCATTGCAATTCTTGAAACGGTGTCGACTAATGAGTGAGCGTTTAACGAGATGGACTTTAATCTTAGACCAGTTTGATTACCAAATGGAAATCGTGAAAGGTAGAGACAATGTTGTGGCGGATGTATTATCAAGATTTCCGTATGACAGTGCGGGAGTTTGTGAATATCCACATGAGCAGCCAATTCTCGCGTTTTTTGAAGTACCGAATACAACCGAAATGATCCAGTTGCATCAAAACTTACAAGAAAAACAACGAAAAGACCCTATTTTGTCCAAAATATGGAAAGCATTGGAGACAAAAACCCCTTTAACCGATCCGCGCCTCCAACGCGTAAGTCATTATTACCTAATCCATAATAATGTGTTAGTTTACAGATGTCCACGCACAAATGCTATGTTATTGGCCATACCAGAGTCATGTGTCGAGGACGTCATTTGGTATCATCACCATTTATTGGGGCATTTTGGACCAGCCAAGGTTTTCCAATCCCTAAAACGAGTATACCATTTCCCGAAAATGCAAGTGACCATCCGAAAAATATTGCGTTGTTGCGACACCTGTCAGAAGACAAAGTTACCAAACCGCACATCCCAGGGTCCATGGCATCCAATCATCACGAAAAATCCGGGTGACTTAGTCTGTGTCGATTTTTATGGGCCGCTTCCAGCAGGAACAAGAGGGGCGGCGTTCATCTTCGTAGCAATCGATTCATTTTCCAAGTTCCTACGCTTGTATCCATTGAGGAAGGCAACAGGCCAAGCCGCTGCCAAACAGATTGTCAACGACTACACAAATTACGTAAAAGTCAAATGTGTGTTGAGTGATCGAGGAACTCAATTCACTTCCAAAGCCTGGCAGTCACGTTTAACTAGTGCTGATATTCAAGCCAGACACACATCAATCCGTCATCCAGCATCGAATCCTTGTGAAAGGGTTATGCGAGAATTGGGGAGAATTTTTCGTGTCTATTGCCAACACAAACATGCCAGTTGGGTCACACATCTCAAGAACATAGAAGAATGTATGAACACAGTGTGTCACACCAGCACTGGATATTCAGCCCACGAAATTTTGTATGGAAGCAAACCACCTTCACCGTTAGATGTTGTCGTTCAGAAAATGTTGCCAAAACCGTCAACTACACCGACGTTACCAGAAATCCACGAACAGGTTCGAAAGCAACTTCAACACAGAGCCCAACAACGACAAAAACAGCAAAAAGGAGAAATTGTGGAACTACAGGTGAATGATTGGGTACTTCTACGCGAAAAACCAACGTCGTCTGTGGAAAATAAAACGTATGCCAAATTTTCACCACTGTTTTCGGGTCCATACATGATTGATGCAAAACCACACCCAAACACATATCGTTTAGTGGATCCAACCACCAAAGAAGTAAAAGGAGTTTACAACATGGCCAACTTAAAAGTGTACTATCGACACCAGCCCCAGGTGAACGTGGAATAGTGAAGTGGGACCTATCGGCCAGTTCCATCCGAGGATATTCTTAGGGGTTGTTTCCGGCATCTCCAGGAGCGTACCGAAAACAAGGGGGCGGATGTAATATCCTCATCCAAAACATCAAAATTAAGAGATGAGTAAATATTTTATTATTTCTTGAGAAAGACCTTTTCGTTCACGTGTTTCAATACGGGATTTTTCTGTGAAATTTAGATAAACTTGACCGGATACATAAAGCCATAAATTCAATTTTATAAAAGAGACCGCTTTACAGCCGTTTAGAAAGTTTCTACGAAAGACCTAAAGTACCCTTAAAAATAACAATCTGGCGACCAGATGCCCGAAAACTGAAATGTACAGTTCGTACAAAATAATTTTCACTAAATTGTTATGATAAAATGCCAAAACGTTAGATTTTCAAATTCAACCTCGTTAAATTCGCGTTGTGTCAAAACCACAAAAAAAAAACTTGTATGTCTAGTTTTAAGTTAATTAGGCTTTAATTAAATTTTGGGACGAATCTCTCTAATTTTTTAATTTCTTAACAATCTATTTACCTATTTTATTAATTCTGTTGCAAATTATTTTCTACTTATTTTGGTGCATGTGTCTTGCAAATTATGGCTATAAAAGTCATTTGTTTATTAAAGAAATAGCATTATTAAAGATTTGGTTTTCACAAACAGACAGGCAGGGACATCTAGTGCCCTTTTGTCGAAATTCAAAAAGGGTAGATTTCATTTTTTTTTTGAAATAGATTTAATAATTTTGTAATAAAAATGGGTAACACATTAAGCACAAAAACAGTTCAGATGCATGAATTATTTGACAAGACTAACCCTTTCTTTTATTGCTTGAACTTTCAACTCTTTTCTTCTGGCTCGTAATTAGAGAGACCCAAAAAGATCATTTAGTTAGGATTTATTTAGGTAATTTGGATCCAGTGAGATTAGTTGTAAACCAGATTGGTATTAAATCATCGCAATTAAATTGTTATAACTAGAGAGGCGGTGTCTGGATTCTATTTAATTTTAAGCTTTATTTATTGTATTATTTTTTATTCATTTTTGGTTTCATTATTCCCAGAACTTGGTACTTCTTTTCTTATTAGTTTATTTAGTAACAATTTAGAGAATATTTTAAACAAACAATAAGTAGTTAAGATTTTGACCAATCAAAAGACCATGTAGCGGGTGTAGAGTGGGGTAGATACCCTTGTGGAAACAAATTTGGTAACTGGAGGGGAGTACGAACTGAGCTTTCTTTGAGAACAGACGTGCTTTTTTTTGAGCTTTGCTTAAATTTGATAATCTGTAATTTTTATTACATTCTGTTAATTCAATTTGATTTGGTTTAAAGTTACTAGTGTAAATTTAAATTCAGTTAAGTTCGAATTAAATTCTGTGTCCAGTGCTTCCTTCCTGGAACCAGTCGAGATAAGTACCTTTCTTTTCCTAATTAGCGAAAAGCTAATTAATCTCGTCTAATTCTTTGTTTGCTTGCATGTAACATTAACTATTTCTATAACTACCTATTTACGGGTGTCTATAAATTTAATTCTTTGATTCTTAAATTAATTGAAAATTAATAACTTTGAATTTATTTAATTAATTAGACCTTTGTTAGATTTCGGAAAATTTAACTAAATATTTTCCTACGTTTTTTTGAGTTTTTCTCAGAACATTTAAATTCATTGTTAGTTTTATTTTAATTTTTTTGATTTTTTAATTTTAAAGCTGTTTATTTGGATCATGCTATTAAGTTAATTATTATTTTTATTATTATTATTAAATTAATTTGTTTCGTGATTTGGAGTTAATCGCAAGTCCATTCAACAATTTTAGTCTGGTTTAACAGGCAAGTCATAGTTAATTAATTGATTTAACTTCAAAAAATTCTAAATTAAAGGATTTTGTCCACATTATCCAAAGTTAACCTAATTAACCTGAATTTCGACTAGACGGGACAGTTGCCACAGCGGCCACCCCCCTCCCATAAGAGGAGGAAAAGTCATTAATACAGTTGAATCCATCGCTAATTACGTATTAGTAATTAACCTTTGCTCTGTACCTTCCTGCATCAGTGAGAGGGGTGCAACAACCTGGTCCATCTCTCCAACAAAATCCGATGGTTGCTAAATTCATTTAAATTGCAATCATTTAAATTTAAATTTTCATTTATTACGCAATTATTTAATTAATTTTTTTTTATTTATTTTTTTTATTTTACTTGAACCTCATTACTAAATTTTGTCTCTTTAGCTTTAATTATCAATTAAATTTTAAAAGGTAATAACTACTAAAGTTTATTAATAAGTTTATTAACACCTTTTTTTGTTTTAAATCGTGAATACAAATTCTAGCACTTTCTTCACTGCATGATTTCTTCTTCTTTGTTCAAATTACCAAAGTATTAGTAAACTTCTTAACCAAGTTCTGGGTTGATTAGTTTAGAATATTTTTTTTTGTTTGTTAAATACAAGTTATTTATTTTTTTTCTGTTGTTCATTTTTTTTTTTTTTGTTAATAAATTTAAGTGTAGTGTGAATTGATTTTTATTTCACTAGTCCTTTTATTATCTTGCAACTCGGCCTCACTATACGACTGAGTTTGATTTGAATTTTGTTTTATTTTGTTTCTGCCGTGAATTTTTTTTCTCTTTTCCGGTCCCCTCACAAACAAAACACAACGTAGGGCCAATCCAAAAATACCAAGTGGGGACTGAGCATTACATCAAAAAATATCACAATATCCTTCATACGATTATCAGTAATTGGGTATTCAACCTCTAAACAGTGAACAATTTCACACATAGTTTTATCATCAGACACCTCTTTCTTAATAAAAGATCTACTCAACAAATCAGCAATATACATTTTATTACCCGGAATGTATTCAATTTTATACTTATATTTCAACAACTTTAGTCTCATTCTTTGTAAACGAGCTGAAATTTTATTTAAATCTTTATTTTGGACTCCCACTAGTGGCTTATGATCTGAGTGTACCACAAACTCTTTCCCATACAAAAACTGATGAAATTTAATTACACTAAAACAAATTGCTAGAAATTCTTTTTCAATTTGCGCATATCTAGACTCAGTATCGGTTAATTTACGCGAACAAAAAGCTATAGGTTGTCCATTCTGTAATAAGCAACCTCCTAGACCCGATTGACTAGCGTCACACTGCACTACAATTTTTTCTTTAGGATTAAATAACTTTAGAACCGGTAAATTACTAATTGTTGACTTTAATGTATTTAATGCCAAAGTGTGATCTCCAGTCCAAATAAATTCACTATTACTCTTAATTAAATTGTTTAATGGCGCGATTATATCTGACAACTTAGGAATAAATTTTATTAAATAGTTAGCCATTCCTAGAATTCTTAACAATTCTTTCTTATTATTAGGGATTTCTAATGCTAAAATGGCTTCTATATAATCACTATCTGGTTGTACCCCTTCTTTAGAATAAACCTGACCCAGGTATTTAACCTTATTAACTTTGTATTGTAACTTATTCGGATTAAATTTTACATTATATTGTTTAGCCCTTTCGATTACCTTATTTAAATTCAAATCATGTTCTTTTTCATTTTTGCCTCCCACAATAACATCATCAAAATAGATCTGTACATCCAGATCTCCAAAAATTTTCTCATTAACGCGTTGAAAAACTTCTGGACTACACGCCAATCCAAATGCTAATCTTTTAAACCTAAATTTTCCAAACGGTGTGATAAACGTACACAGTTTACTACTTTCTTCATCAAGTCCTATGTGATAAAAACCATCTTTCATATCTAGAACCGAAAATACCTCTTTACCACGCAATTTTAAACCTATTTCTTCAGAAGTAGGAATTGGATGTTTATCTAAACAAATATATTTATTTAAATGCATTGGATCAAGACAAATTCTCAAGCTTCCATCTGACTTTTCCACACAGACAATATTATTAACCCACTCAGACGGGCCATCTACTACTTCGATAATGTCCCTTTTTACCAAAATCTCTAGACTTTCCTTTAGTTTAGCCTTAACAGTCTCAGGCAAACGTCTACAATTACTTATTACAGGAACATAGTCACTTTTGAGTTTTATGGTATACACAAATGGTACTTTACCAGTGCCTTGAAACACTGTACTGTTTTTATTAAGAAACTCATTTTTTAATGTACTATTTGTGTATTCAATATTATCAACCTTATTTATTAAATTCAATTTAACACAAGCATTCAAACCTAATATCGGTCTACTGTCTACATCGACAACAATAAATTTTATATTTACATTTTTTCCTCTTACCTCACATTGTAAGATTATATAACCTACTGCATTTATTCTGTTTCCTCCATAGGTCACTATAGCCTGATCAGTTTTATTAACATACTGGGCTTTCCCTAATTCCTTAACAATAGAATAAGGCAAAACGTTACATTGTGCCCCTGTATCCAACTTAAAATTAACAATTCTATTTCCTATAAGAATTCTTTCTAACCAAACGTCTTTAGAAATGTGATCAACGTTATTATTCAACTTAAATTCCTCAATAAAAACTTGACCCACATTTCCACTTTCAGCTATAGTATTTACAGTTTTATTATGATACTTTTTATTACCTTGCCAGTTTCCACTACCTTTTGTGATTTTTCCTTTTTTACAGCCCACTGCAAAATGTCCACTATCACCACACTTGTTACACTTTTTGCCATATGCAAAACACTTCCCTCGTATGTGCCTCCTTCCACATTTCAGGCAGTCATAAGGAATAGTTTCTTTTGTAACTGACGATTTTTTCACAACTCCTGTCCCCTTTTGGCTCATCGCATCGACTTCTTGTCCTTTGAGTCCTTGTGCCTGCATCTTGCTAGCTTCTGATACTCGACATAACTGTTCCGTCTTTTCTAAGGTCAGCTTGGTTACGCTCAACAGTCTTTCTTGAAGCCCTAAATCCTTCAGTCCTAAAATGATTTTATCTCTCACAAGAGAGTCCTCTTGTCCTTCAAAATTACACGGTATGGCTAACATTTTTAGGTCCTTTATATAATGATCCATATTTTCTCCTTCTTGTTGAACACGTGAAAAAAATTTAAAACGATCATATGTTTCATTAGTCCTGGACTTACAGTACACATCAAATGCCGAAATTACTGAATTATAATTAATACGTTCTTCTTGAGTTAACTTTAACGTATTAAACACTTCTAACGCCTCTTCTCCTGCAGCCGTAAGAAATAGAGCCACTTTTCTCTCATCTGATTTTTCGTCCAATCCCGATGCTTTGAGAAAATATTCAAATTTCTGCTTAAATTTCTCATAATTCTTGTCAACTTTACTGTCGAAGACCAAAGGTGCTGGCGGCCTTAGATAATCCATCACTTATTCTTGTTTTCAACACCACGTGTTATTCTAACCTCACATTTAAATTTATTATTAAATAAAACTTAAGTTTTATTAGATCCCGTTATTCACTAGTTACTCACGGTTTGTTCACACCTGACACCATGTTATATGTTAATTAATACATGTCGATGTGGAAGGATTTACTTTATTTTTAATTATGTCATACAATTACAACCAGCTTGTCTCTACTCTATGATGCAACCCTTAATGCATGTTCGTATGCAACACACTATGCATTCATATGTAACAACTGGGCAGGCCATGGTAAAACGTTGATTTCGTTGTTAGTCAAAAACTCGCGTATCACTCCAGCCGAATGTGGACGGACAGTCGTGCATCAGTATAAAATTTTCTCCCATTTCTTCAGCAAATGGAAGAACAGCAGGTTGGAGAATATGGTCTCGATAGCCCACCGCATTTAAATTGCCATCTACAGAAACGAGCTGCATTCTTCTACCAATGGTGGTACCAGCCCAAACCATCACCGTACCTCCTTGGTAAATGGAGACCTCTTGAGCGGTTGCCAGCCGTTCTGCGTTTCCAGGTCGCCTCCAGACTTTTGTTCGTCTAGTGTCTGGACGTAAACCAAACCTAGATTCATCCGTAAACAAAACTCTGGCCCATTCTTCCCGTTGCCAGTTCACGTGTTCTTGCGCCCACTGTAATCTGATTGCCCGATTTCCTCGAGATAATTTAGGCGCTCTTAAAGGACATCTAGCATTTGGACCAGCTTTATGAAGTCGGTTTCTAACAGTTTGGTCACTCACTATAACATTGTGAGTGTTATTTAATCGAATTACCAGTTTTGTAGCTGTTATGCTGCGATTTCTTAAAGCTTGTAATCGGAGAAATCGGTCTTCAATAGCATTTGTTTTTCTTGTATGTCCTGTATGTCGTTCTTTGACGTCATCAGTTTGCTGATATCTTAACCAAAGTCGATTACTAACACTTTTGCTAATGTTGAGAGCGTCACCTACTGCTCGTTGGGACAAACCCTCTTGGAGCATTCCAATAACACGCAACTGGGTATCACGGTTTAAATGATGTCTTTCCATCTTTACCCAAACGCATACTGAATAAAATGCAAAGAAATTTTACCCTTATCATAATTTAAACCCGATAGTAAAAGTGATGTTTTTAGTCCCACTGAATAAAAATTATTTTAATAGCGTTTCTAATCTCAAAAATTTTCGTCAACCGAAAGTTAGCACTAGAAGTTGATAGACATATGCTTAATTAAAACTTTAGCTTAAAAAATACTTGTTAAAACGGTGTATGATATTTTGTTTTTACATTATTAAGCTTGTCTCCTAGATTTTTTTGATGTGTGTACAAAAAAATTCTGACAAAACTGAATTTTAGAAATATAATTGCAGAACTATAAAATACATATTATATCTGATTTTTTTTTACATAAATTGACATGTTGAAATCTATTGGTGTAAAGATTTTTAACTTTGACAGTTTCGGTTATACCAGAAACAACCACAAGTTCTTCATTTTAAATGGTAACATAATTTTTTACATTTCCAGATTTGTTTTAAAAAATCTCATGGTTAGGAATAGTTTTTAATATTGCCTTTATTTTGTCTTAATACATAAGATACTACGCTTTTTACTGCTGTCTTTATTTCCAACATCTCCAAAGATATTAATTTTTTTTTAAATTTGCACATTGAAAGTTTTAATAAAAATTTATTTCTGAAAGGCTATTAAAAATAAACATTTAATTATATGCAAGATTATTGTTGAGATGTTTTTTATTTAAAATTTATAAACTTATTAAAATATATGGTAGTACAAATTAAATATTTTGAAAAAGCACAGTTAAAATTTTAAAAAAATTAATAAATTATTAAGATCAAATTCTTCGAAAGAAACTATCGGTGATCGACTGTGCTTGAGTAAGAAGACTTGAGGGTTCGTTCTATACTGATTTATTCATTCAAAAACTTAACATTATATAAACTATTTACAGTGGTTCTAAACCAAAATAACCTAAAAAGTAATTTCTAAACAAAGAGAATTTAATTTAATTTCTAAACATTTATAGAGTCACTGTAAAAAAGAAAGTTAATAAATGTAAGCTAAGTAAGTCATTGCTCTACAGTTAATTGATTACTAAGGTTTAATATTTATTGCGAAACAATGAGGATGTGTAACTAAAAGCGCTGACAAATAACGCAACATCCGTTTAGAATTTATAAGAATTAATAAGGAAAAAATCTGTTTGATCGAAGATTAAACAATCGGTATTCTGAAAAACCTTTTTTAATGTTTTTGTAATAATATTTAATTTACATTCTACCAAATTGTAACAGGATTGTACAATTACAACAAACAGCTAATAATAATGTTTCGATTGGCTAAAAGTTTCTAATGGATTTTAAAAATCTAAAAAGTTAAGAATCATTAGGGATTTTTTTTAAATAAGTCTGTTATCATTAATAATTTATTTACAGTTTTTAGGATTTAATTTATTGTCAAGCTTATCGCTAAGCAAATTAATTGATTAATCTATTAAAATTTACAATAATTAGTAGTTCTAACGCTATGAGTCCAATTAGGCTACATGTTTGATGAAAGAGTCGCGTTTTTGCAACATGATTGTCTACTAAAATATTAGAAAATTTAGTTTGTATTTAAGTTAAATATTTAATACTCCTAAAATCTAAAACAAAATTTAGATACTTTGTAAGGTCTTAAAAATATTAATTCAAAAATATAATTTACATTCATATTAATATGTCGAAATTTTTTAGCTTCGGTTACAGCAACAGATGAAGAAATGTATATGGTAGTAAAGTCTGGTAGAGAGGTGGTATAATTTACTCTACCTTTTAGATCGCTTAAATCTATTCGCAATTTCGAACAGCTGATGCGTGACACACATTTGACAGTTGACAGTCAGAAGAAACATACCGCGTGTGGGAGCATAACATGATACTAAGATTAACAAGATATGATCACTTGCCGTACGAATTTTAAACTAGTTTGCGCATGACGTCATCGCGTGACAAAAATGTACTGCGGTATTAGAAAAAACATGCATTTAATAGTATTATTAGAGAATTACTCGGAAAATTACTAAAACTTTTGTTGATTCTAATGTCTCAGATGAATATTATTTAATAATACTTAATAAAAAGACATTTTAGAACCTTATTAGGTTTATTTTTACAGTTCAAAATAGGGCGGGTTATTTAAAAATATTTTTTTTATTAATGGTTAATTTGTAGGGTGGAATTGTGGGTAGAGTGGTACAAACCACAAAAAATAGATTAGTTTAAGCAAAGGCTTTTCCTGCGAGCGGAATTCTGGGATGAAATAATCTTTTGGAGTAAAAGGTTGCAGTCTGAAATCCCTAAAATTAATTTCGAAAGTAAAATCAGTTTTAAAATTAAATTAACACGTATATTAATTAAATATAAATTGATATAATAAGATAATAAAATATGTGATTAAATATAAAAATCTTAAAAGCTAATAAACAAATTAAAATTCACTTGCATGTGAATTTTAAATAATCATAAGTTTACTAAAGCGTCATATAACACTTTTTAAATTTAAAGCGGTTACATAGAAAAAACTGTAAGTTTAGAAGTTGCCAAAAAAACGATTAATCAATTTTGCATTTAGTCTGACAAATATTGAATAATGAAATCAAAAAAAATAATTATACTAAAATATTTCTACCTTAAATTGATTACTAAACTATTTTAACAATTAAAAAAATATACTTAAATAAAAGGGAAGTTAATGCATTTTAAGTGTATGGCGATCACATAACTTCAATAAACAAATTTAAAAAGCAAAAACTCACTATAATATTTTTTAACTTTTTCCCAGCAACAAGTAACGCAACTTGTTCTTTAAATTAATGATTAATAAATTAGAACATACTTAGGTCAAAATATTAATAAATTAAAACATAAATTAGTTCGAAACTGCTGGCAATGGATAACCTCTTCTTCTAGTAAACGGTTAAGACCTGGGCCCACAAGCATACAAGGATATTGCAGAAGTAATATTTTGAATAGACCACTGAATTTGTTTCTGAGTTTTTAGCTTACGAAGCTGTCCTACACTAAATATTTTATCAATTTGTTTTTTCTCTTCTTTTTCCAAAAGTTTTTTAAACGTAAGTTTTCCGCTTGGAGATTCTTTATTTTCTTACACATTTCCGATTCTTCTTGTAAGCTAACAAAGTATAAGTATTCAATAAAAAAATATCCCAAATACAATTAATGAAATAAGTACTTACATGGAATGTATGTTTATAACAATTTCTATCTTTTTTATTCTTTCCTCACGATCTTTCTGGACAGATGTTTGCACTTTTGGTGATTTTTGTAAATTAAGTGAAGGCACGCGTCTCGTTTTAACTTTCACTTACTTTAGGACACAGGCAATAGTTTTTCTTTAACAAAAAAATCATCATGAGAAAAATGTTTTAAACATATTTCAGCATTTTTTATATTAAAACCATGCTTTTGAGAGCATTTCTTGCTTCCATAAATTACAAAGTTTGGTATTGGTCAAAAAACTAAAGTATCGACAATCGGACGAACAGTTCTTGCTTTTCTTATTATTATTGCTGGTACAACCCATCACTGCACAATAAACCATCGTTCACAAAATCAAACAAACAATATTCAATTACAAAAACTAGTAAATCACTCAAAACAGAGAGAATTTAGACGCTAATAGCCACATTAATAACGCCACGTTTGTCACCAGATTTCAGATTTGTCACACAATGACGTCAGAGTCGAAAGAGAGAGAGGGAAAAAACCTGCGCGTGATCATATCTTGTTTAGTCTTAGTATCATGGGAGCATAACGTGTGTTAACGAATAACGTGTGTTTTGGCGTATTATCTATAAAGTAAAAACTAACTGTGTCTAAAAAGCTTGTTTTGACGGTAAGTGATGTAATATTTTCGTCACAATGATTCGCAGCAACTTCTGTTTGCTCTTGCATTTGGAACTCACTATTTTGAAATTTCTCTTCAGAAAACGCAAATGTGTTTCTGCAATGAATCTGTGTTAATCTTTCAATCGCTTACTTCTAAAGTGGACTAGTTAAATCACAAAAATAGATTTGGGACAACACTATGCTTGCCACAATTGTGCGACTGCAGCCGGCTGTATAAAATTCTCAAAAAGGAATAATAGATTTTTGCATTTAAAACAACTCATTGGCGTATCAAGTCTGCTGTCTCTAGATAAGCCAATAATTTTTAGTCATAAATTGCATTTTTTATGAGAAAGAATTATTGCTTATTTATTTCACTTAAGTATTTTACTTTGTTATTTATTATAAATTTTTTATGTGTTTTTAATTTATTAAAATTAGAATTTTCAACGTTTTTGTGTTTTGATATACTTATTAACTCTACGAAATCATGCGGAATATATTACAATTCGTCGAATGCTTTCTTTTTTTGCTCCGCTTTGTTTTAACTATCCTAACTGTATAGGCAATTTCTACGCGCGATAGAGGACGATGTAATAGTACGATTGAGTAATTTCGTTATTCTGTTTTTGAGTAAATTGACTTATTGGAAAAACAAATTTTTTCATTTTTTAAAAAATCTTTAAAAATCTTGCTACAAAACAATACGTTTTTAGTCGACTAAAATTTAATCTTTTTACCAATGTGATTTTTAAAACAGTTAATGCCTAAAAAATAATTAAAATAATAAATAACAATTTTACTGTATGGTAATTTGGTAAATTGGTGCTTTTGTTGTTAGCGTAAAGTAACACTTTAAGAATAATTTATTATAATTAAAAAAAAAATTGCCGAAGAATGTTCTATAGAAACGAATGCACAGTAATTTATATCTATTTATTTACTTATTAAGGACGTGCATTGCAATTAATTAAAAGTGTGAAAAATTGCCAAAACAGTACAGTAAAAATGTTATAGTTATTTTATGTTGAACAATTAAAAAAAATTTATAGATTTAAATAAATTTTGTCAAAAATATACCTAGTAGGCAGTGACAATACATTTTATATAAAACATAGATAAAAATTAAGTTTTTTACAAAAGTAAAAGCTAAAATTAATATCGCTTCTATTTTTTTCCTAACTCTCAACTTTGTTAATTGTGTATGATTAAATTTTTGGTATTAATCAACTAAAATTTTTAAAAAATTCACCAAAAAAGCAACTCATAAAAACCAGTAAATTTTCAAATCTAATAACACCAATTAAATGTAATTTTATGCAAAATAATTTATTTAGAAAAAATGCTGAGTAGGTGTTATAACTACTCGTAAACGTAAAAAATGTTGAATAGGTATTGTGGTGAGCCACCTATTTTTACCTTTGGTCAATACGCGACAATTAATTAATTAATTGCCGTTAGAAAAAAAAATTTTTAAAACATTGTCTCATTAAAGTTAAAGTATTTAAATTTTCCTGTGGAGTCTAGAGTTCGTTTCCGGTCTCACGAACATAAATTCGGCACCACTTATTTACAAAGGGCATTTCAAATTTGTTAATTTTAGTTTTATCACGAATTCCATTAACTTAAGCTTATATTAGGGTTGAAAGGTTAATATGCGCGGCTCTTAAGAGGGTGCAGAGGGTTGTTTCACATGTGTGTAGCGTGAGAAGGAACGGAATTCTTGGCACACGTGGCCTTCAAAAAAAAAAGAGATAAAGATTGCGTAATTGGCAACATTTTATTCAACACAATTACTAGAGTTATTAGACCAACAAAATGAAAGAGACAAAATTTTTCTTGTTCTATTGATGTAAAACACTAACCACTTTTTTGTTATAAAAGGGCATCATTAGAACATTTGAGATAATGTAAACAGAAATCCAAATTAACAAATAAAAAAATAAACGGAAAACTGCATGTATAAATAAATAATTTTAGGATTGTAAATAGTATTAAATAACAATGTTGAGAAAGTGAAAATAACTTAAAAATTATTATAAAATAAAGATTTAGGGTTCAAGTCGAGATATGTGACGCCATCTGTAGGGTGGTTAATTAATTTTTGTTACAGATTTCTTATTGACTATGTTACTTCAAAACTTGGAAAAATCTTCTAAAAATTTAAACTATTTTATGTAGTTTCGATGTTATTTTATCTCAGCATTATTTAAACTTTTTTTTTTCTTTTGTAAAACAAATTACATAAGACAAAACCAGATTTTAGTAGCTATAAAGTTATAACTCTAATCTGGAATGTTAGAAAGAAGTTTGACGGATCATTGTTTAATCCGGACAATAATTACTGTTTATTGTTGTAATGAACTTATATATTATTATTAATATTGTCTAAAACACTTTGTAAAAAGCGGTCAAGTTGGAAGGGAGCGAAAAACACACCCCAATAATTTTACTTAACCAATGAGGGCACAGACTTAGTGATTAGCGTTTGCCGCGGGGGTGTAAAATTCACAGGCTCTAGCGTCCCTATAAAAACTCATTTTGGGAAGGGAGACCTCAGTGGAGATTAGATTGTTTCCGTAATTAGAAGTAACAAAAAAATCTGTGCTAGTGTGTAAAGTTTGTGTAGGTTAGTTGTGTTATGTGTCATAAAAAAAAAACATTAAGTCAAAACTATAGTGACTGTAAAAAAAAAACAAAATAAAAAAGGTGAAGCACGTTGGGTATTAAAAATACAGGTACAATTTCAATTTTATTTCGTCTGCATTAATTCATTAATTTTAATTTCTTAAAATACTATGCAGAGATAATTATTTTAAATAACCAAACTTGTTTCAACATAAATTCATTTAATATTATTATTGGCCTTGCTGAAACAAATCACCTGAGATAATGCTTATTTCTACATCAAAATAGAATTTTACAAAGGAAATCGTTTGGATAAAATTGATTGAAATTTAACAACTGTTTAACTTTAGCCAAACAAACTTAATTAAAGGTTATTACTTTTAATTTAACGCTACTTAATTTTTTTTTTTTCAAGTCTTTACTATGAAACTCTCAAATTAAAGTTAAATTAAATTAATCAATAAAATGATAATTTAATAATATTCCCTTTCTTTGTCACGGGAAGAAAAACAAACAGTGATTAGTCAGAAATTGCAGGCCGTTTACGTTAAACAAAAAAAAAATTAAATAATCATAATAAAAAAAATATATATAAAAAAAAATGGTTGGGTCCCGCACACGGAAAAACCCGTTATATAACCAAAAAAAAAAAAAAACAAAAACAAAAAAAAAGAGAGCAAAGGTGAAGGTTCCGTATCCGGTAAACCTGTATTCAAGCGCCTGTTGCTATTGCCAAAAAAATATCCAAAAAAAAAAAACAAATTCAAACATTCGCAATTTGGGGGATTTTTCCTTAAGATTATAATATCTTTGCGCGCCCATCTTCAATTCCACTTAATCTGCACTTCCGACTGTATGCAGATGTGGTAAGAGAAGTAAGGGATTTTCGGAGTTTGATGTATACTGCGGGTGCTCCAGATAATGTTTCTTAGCGTGCCGGTAACGGTCGAGTTAGCAATTACCCCGGTAACGGTAAAGGGTTAACAATTGTCCGTCTGAAGCTTTTTCGTTTCGATGATAATGTTTCCATAGCAAATTTGGCAACCTATATAAACCAATAGGGTTTTAATAGCAATGACCTATTCACGGAAAAAGTTGACGATCGCTTAATGGAAGCTTTCTTCGTTTTGAGGATAATGTTTTCAGAGCAAATTTGGCAAACCTTCCGTTTATAGTGCTAACTCTATTCTGGTAAAGAGTTGACGATTGCTCGGTGGAAGCTTTCGTTGTTACGTAAATAACGTTTCGGGACGATGTCGGCAAACCTTCTGTTTAGGGATCTTTTTGCTTATCAGTGAGTAACGGACGCTTTGTAGAAGCTTTCTGTCATCGCAGATACTCCGACCGACAAAGATTATCTAGGATGTCTTTCCAGCGATTCAATTTTATTGTAAACGCGATACCTGTAATCCACTGGCATATCCTCACTCAGACAAGTCGTTGAAAAACCCTTGTCTAATTAAATTCATTAATCAAATAATATTCATCATTTTACTTCGAGGCACTTGAATAAAATTAAGTACAGATTTCTTCTAGTACCACAATATTTCAGGGAATCAAAATTTTAACAGATATCTTCGTTCTCTTTTACTGTATTTAGGTCGGGGCGTTTTAGTGCGTAATTGCAGAAATTGGTTTGCATGTGCATTGCGTAGTAGTACCGCGAATCAAACTGCACCTGAACCAATAAAAGAAAACGTTTGCAAAGTTTGGAATTTTCCTTGTTGTATTTGTTGTACAGGAAGTGTTCACAAATGGGGTAAATAAACATCGACAAGAAGTAAATTTTGACATTATTTCTTAATAAGGGTCACAATCGATTCATTACATTTTGGTGGAGCAAATAAGCCGTCTCAACTATTAATTTTATTATAAACAAACAAATAAATAAAATTCAATAAAAGAAAAATATATTACTTTACATAAGAAGTTAGAGCTTAAATTAGTAATTACATCGCAATTTATTTACGATCATCAAAAAAAAAAAAAATTATTACTTAAAGACAATTTATTTTGGATGTGGAATGTCCCACAACAACTTGACCGTTTGTTTAGGCAAACTTTGTAAATATTTTACAAATGTATTATCATTTATCCCTTAATGGGAACCATCCGAATTTGTAATAAATTTGTGGTTTGAAACAAGTGGTTTTAATCTATTCTCCCGTGTGTTATGACACTACTTTGTAACGACCTCTGTGTTACTGACAACCGAAATTGATCTAGAATGACTATTAGAGTTATTCACAATCATATTCTTTTACAATCTTAAGTTAAACGTAGGGTAAGTACACCTTTTATTATTTTATAATAACCGACGATCTAGACGATCACATTTTGAATAAATCCATTTTATCGCATTTTTTTTTATCCAGTATTTTACTGAATATAAAAATTTTCCCATCGTAATCCGTAATAATTATGATTATTGGCCATGTCTCATTACAGTATTTGTTTTCTGTAGGTGTAGTAACGCCTCATTCATAGTATTGATTTCTGAAGCTAAAATGGAAACAAAGCCTAAGAATATTGTGAATGGTTTATCTCTTTCGTGTTACCGGAACTTGTAATAAAAGATCATAATTCATGTTCATGACTTTGATTATATGACGAAGCTGATGACAAATGGTGGAGGCGCCGGGTAAACGACCTTATTCTGTATACATACCATTATACAATAATAATACGTTCTTTGCATACTAATATGAGCTCCTTCAAACACAAATTTTATTTAAATTGTTTAATCAAGTCTGATTAAATAGTGTACAAATTGAATAACTTGACAAATCATAAATAAAACAGGCATCGTTGATTCACATTAATTATTAAATTAGAGTTTTATTTAAAAACAAATAATTTATTGCACTACTCTACTAAAAATCAAGTGATTAGGCACTGAGCTAACAATCGAAACCATCAATTTTACAATCAACTTCCGTTTTTACCGCACAAGTGCCTGCAAAGAGCACAGGGATTTTACTCGTTTAAAAAACGATTTAAAGGTAGATTATCATATTAGAGCCTAAGTTTATAATAAAACAATGCACTTTACTATTTTTATTTAGGTAAAACGACAGAAATGCATTTACAATACTGCATTTAAAGTTTAAGTTTAAGTAGCGCCATCTGTGAGAAATTGTGTAAGATATCAAAATGTTAAATTTAGACAGTAGATTTTAATAACTTAAAAAAATCTGACAGTTAATTACCTACATTATCGACACCAAGGCACTTGATTTTTTTGACCTTGTGGAGGATTCGTGCAATAAATAATATAACAAGTGACCTGCAGGAACAGTTTTGCTTTATTTGTGCGACATTCTTTACTTGTGCACAAAGCGCACTCGTGTAAAAACTGTCGCACTCGCAAGAAAAATATATGTTCCCGCATTTATCGTGTAAATAACTACACTCAACCGCAAAATTAACTGGACACTTGATTTTTGTCCGTAAATTTGCGAAAACGCTCTCTACATTGATTTTATATGGTTACACACAAAAAACAATTAAAAGAAGGAATATTCAAGTTTTTTGGTTTATCACGCAGATTACTTTTTGTACCTATTTTCTTTGGCGGCTTCCAATCAGAAAGGATTTGTTTGTTTTAAACGTCTGTCAAATTTGTGTCGATAGCTGGATCTGGTTTGTTTAATTTGGCTTCTTGGGAAACAGATTTGTTGTAGAAGTCATTCATATTGTAATGAGTCTCGAAGAAGGTGCCCAGGCTGTTGCTTTATATAATGATGGACGCAGCATACGATTTATTGCAAATGTGCTTGGCTTTCCTAAAAGCACGGTATCCGATGCGATACAAAGGTTCAGGGCAACTGGTTCCTATTCTAAAAGACCTGGACAAGGCAGAAAACGAGTAACAAATAAAGTGGAACATCGATTTCTTTGATTACAAATGCTGCGAGAACGGACTCTTCTTGCTACAGCTTTGGCCAGGAGACTGGCGTATGTTCATGGGATCATGTTTTCTCCTGATACTGTTTTAAGAAGGTTGATGGAAAACAATTTGACATCACATCCACCTGCTACTAGCCCTAAGTTGAACGCAGAGCATCGCAGACAGCGATTGGAATTTGCGCGAAATTATGTTGATTGGAATATTGACGAATGGGGCTCCGTTTTCTTTACAGATGAGTCGCGTTTCACTAGGTATTTATCTAATCGTCGTCAACGAGTATTTAGACGCCCGGGGGAACGGTATGCCCAGTGTTGCTTTGCGCCTAGAGTAGCATTTGGTGGTGGAGGTGTAATGGTATGGGGAGGGAGTTTTTTGGAGGCTCATAGAGCTCTTGTAACGGTGCGGAGAGGTAGCATTAACGCTGACTGCTACATTAGGGAGTGTTTAGAAGAGCATGTGGTTCTTTTTGCGCCATTTGTAGAGGAAGAGTTTCTCTTAATGCACGACAATGCGTGCCCTCACACAGCCCGGATTACGCGTCAGTACCTTCACGACGTTAATGTGCAGGTGCTAAGGTGGCCACCCATAAGCCCTGATCTAAACCCCATTGAGCACATATGGGACAACCTGGGAAAAAGGATTAGGCAGAACTACGGCGAGTTTCATTCAACAGTTGAGCTGGAACAGGCGTTGCTGAATGAGTGAGAGCTAGCCCAAGATGAGATCGCAGACTTGATTGCAAGTATGCCTCGACGAATGAGAGCTGTAATTCAAGCGCGAGGAGGAAATACTCGCTACTGAAACCATTTTTTTTGCAGTTTTCTTAATTTTGTTTTGCTTTGTTTTGTTACTTAAAATCAAATTTTTGTTTAATTTGTAAATAAATATTTATTTTTGAACATTATTAATTAAAATTATCTTGATTTTAATTTAAATGTTCATCATTGCACATTTTTAATTGAAATTATTTTGATTCAAATTTTCGTCACTGAAATTTTTCCAAAAAACTTAGTGTCCGGTTAATTTTGCGGTTGAGTGTATTTCATAATCGGTAGTTATATAATCAGTTAGTAAATAAATTAATTGACAAAATAAATAATTTTAGAAATTGCCAAAAAAAAACTACATAATTTACAAAATTAATGTTTGATAAAAATCAATTTTTTAATAATAGTTATTTACATTAAAAGTCATAAAAAGCATGACGCGAAGACGCTTTTGTTGGCAAACGAAGACGCATAGTGTTGGCGAGTATCTGTTAAGAGCCTTCAATAAGTTATGCAAGGACTTTTTTATGTTGTATGTATATAAAGTTAAAAATTTTTTTGTAAACAATTGTCAGTGTTAAAACAATGAAATAATCAGACTGCATCACCTCAAAATTAGTAGTTGAAGATTCTAGGAAAACGTCATTTGCGATTGAGGTTTAGTGCATTTATGTGTTTTTACAATTACAAAATATTAAAATTACAAAAGAATAAAGCTTTGAGAAAAGAGATGAAACACTTGAATTGAAGTGAAAGATGAAACAGTTTTTTTAAGTGCTCGAAAGTTGAAAATATGAAATGAAAGCACAAACTCTGTTAGATACTTTGACGTCAATCTGTCAATCTTTTTTAAGAGCTGTTGGACCGGAAGGAGCTGAAAGCAACCAAAAAAAAAATTTTTTTTAGCCAAGCTTTTGGTACAACGTGACCACAACCACCACTACAGATAACCTTTTTTTTACAATAAAATAAAAAAGTTTTATATTTTTAACATGTAATTTTTAATTGGCTAAAAAAGGTAATTTTTTGGTTGCTTTTTAACTCTCCCAGGTCTAACATCCCTTAAACAGAACTAATAAAATAACAGTGACCGTTAAAAAAAATTAAATATATACAGGGTGACATAAAAGTATGGAATAAAATTGATATTTTCTAAGTTATTTCTTTTTAGAAAAATGCCAAGATGTCAATTTTATTTTTTTATTGCGCACGATTTTTTCATTATTTTCAATTTTTTTTGACATTGACCGAGCTGTTAGTGTGAAACTCGACAGCGACTAAAATGAGCGATATTCTCGGAAACGTCTTTATTAAAGTAAAGGCAATCGTAGTCATTACTGTCTAATTATCGATTATTATTAATCAAGAGAACTCCAATTTTGCACATACGTAGGTAGCACTTTCTCTTCAAACTTATTTCTATTATTTTGTTCGTCAGATTTAGTTAGCGATTTTTTTTTTAAACTTTTTGACATTATTAGTATTATTTAACCGATATATTTTTCCTAAAATTTTTTATAAATTACGTTAAAAATAAACGATAAAACACAAAACTGTTTCGCCAAATGGCAGTATATAAGATACAAAAACTTACCCTAGAATTGCTTAGAAAAAACTGACGCTAATATCTCTATAATGTATAATATATCTATAATGTCTCTACACCACAAATGTTTTAAAAAATATAAATAAAGACTTTATAGATGTTTTTCTTAGATATTATCAGGGAATAGGTACACACATAACAATAGTACGGCATCACAGATGTTCAACAATCTGTTACAAATCTAACTCAAAAAGTAAGATTTTACAATATTTTTGGCTTATGTCAAATAAAAGATATGTTGCGATCCTCGCAGGGATAAATACTGAGATTTATAGTCGCAAATTTGTGTAAAAATTTTTAGTTTTTAAAACTATGCAATAACAAATATGATTGTTTAAACACGAATTTTTTTATTTTGTGATGCATTAGATAACTCATGTCATGTAACTCATTATCAAAACTTTAACTCTCATCTTTTTTTTTGACCTAAAAAATTAAATTTGAAATTAGAAAGCTTTTCTATCACAAGTAAATAGAAAATGTAAAAATTGCCAATTTATTTTCGAAAAGAAAGCATAAAATTGAATGATCTAAAAATTTACTAAATTATACAAAACAAAGTTATAGACTCTTGTAGAAGAGATAAAAATAAGAAATTTGAATTTGGAGAAATTATAGAAAATAAAAATATAGGTTTTTTTCTGAAAATTTTGTGTAAAATTAGTTTACCACAAAAAGAGCCGTATGAAACCTCAAAAAAATAAGCTATAATAACTTGGTAAATTTGGAAAAATGAAACAAAAATATAAAATTATTTATGAAACTTTTGTAAATTAGTTAAATTTATGTATTGCTCTAACAAATGTATTTAGTCCAGTCATTTTAGTCAAAATTAAGTAAGAATCTCGGAATTTGAGATACCCAGCTAGAAACTTGTATAAACTTTTATTGTGACATCCTTAAAGTTGTCCCAAAACCTGCATACGGTAGGGTGTCCGCGTCTATTAAAATCAAAGGTCAAAAATTAATTTTTTGAAGATTTTTGCAAATATCTTGTTTTCTATAAGTTTTTATCAATTTCTTCAATTTCGAAAATTATAAATGTATAGAATGATATTTTTTATCTTCCTTAACAATTTTTTAATTACACGGACAGGTAAGTAATATTAAACAAATTGATACTTTATTGAATATAATGTAATAGTTAATAAATATTAAAAATTATTAATAGTTATGTATTTATCAATAATTAATAAACTTTATATGGTGTGTTTTCGATCGTGGCTACCAGACGAATTTGATGCTCTAACCGCGCGCACTCCGCTTTCTATCTCGAAAACTGTTTAACGTATAAAAAAAAATTTAAAACAAAAGTTGTAGAGAATTTAGTCCTCTACAATATTTATCATAAATACAAAAACTAAAAACCTATAGAAAACGAGATATTTGCGAAAAATCTTCAAAAAATTGACTTTTGTGACTTTTGACCTTTGATTTTAATAGACGCGGACACCCTACCGGATGCAAATTTTGAGACAACTTTTAGGATGTCACAATAAAAATTTATACAAGTTTGTAGCTAGGTATTTCAAATTCCGAGGTGAACTACTAAAATGACTGGACTATATTTAGAGATAGTAGACAAAACATTTAGCAGAAAAGGCCTTGATACGAGAATTGGTTGGAATGGCACCATTATCTGTTATCTGTTTCCTACTGATAACGATTGATAATATTTTTTTTTATTTTTGATCCAACTTTAAGAAATTTTTATAAGGACTTTTAGTAGCATATAATAAATATTTTTATTTTTCTCCTCAATTTACTCTCTCTCAAACAATCATCAATAAACGATGTGGTAAAGAATCTCAAACGATAAAAGTAATTTTATCTTAACCTTCCGGTGCAACAAATTGTTACCATAATTAAAAAATTAAACAAAACTGTATGGTAATATGGTACATGGTAATTAAAGCTACTATATTTCTTATCTCAACTCTCTTCCTTCCAAATAATTATTAATCATCGATAGTGGAAACCTACACTTTTTACTACAACGAATAACTACATATGGAAGCTTAGTCTTAGAAAATTTTCGGAAATGAAGTAGCGAAAATATTTGGTGGGAAAAGCTTGAATACAAAGAATTGTTTTATCAGTGATTACTTTACGATTTTTATTTTAAATTTTACTCTACAAAAGTTTATTATAATGAAGGAAATGATAAAAACTTTTCAGATGATAGAGCGTGCTAAGAACCTGTTTCTTCTCTATAATCTTTCTTTTTTTATCACATAGGTATAAAATGCCACTCTTGAAAGACTCTATAAAAACGTGGTGGCGTAGACATTTAATAGAAAAAGCTTTAACGTAAATTGGTCTTCTATGTATGTCCTACGCTATCAAAAATTTACAACATTGTTTTTCTGCTTGAGTACTTATCTACAGGTAGTCCTACATATTGGCCTACAGATCCTAATAAAATTCCTGAGTTGTTCGACTTATTTGTCACTAACGGATTATCAAACAATTACATTGACATAGTGGCAAATTACGATCTGTCATCTGATCATACACCTGTAGTAATTGTTACAATAAGCACAACTATTATATACAGATCACCTAAACCAAGACTAAGCAACTGTAAAACCAATTGGGAAATATATAAGGAATATGTTGATAACAATATTAATACCAACATAAGTCTAAAAACTAATATTGAGTTAGAAGCAGCTACTAATCATTTTATTACTACAATTTAGCAAGCAGGATGGGAAGCTACACTGCAACCAAAAAAACAGATTAATAATAGAATCAACGTACCTCACGAAGTTATGTAGCTTGTTAAAGACAAAAGGAAAGCCAGAACGCGATGGCAAAAAACTCATAATATTGAAGACCGCAGAATTTATAACAGTTTAAACAACAAACTAAAAAATAAATTAAAAGAAGTACGCAATAAAACATTTCAAACACATCTAACTTCTCTTTCTGCTAACGATAATACACTCTGGAAAGCCACAAAAGGTTTTAAAAGACCCACAAAACATATACCACCCCTTGAAATTTCTCCTGGCACTTGGTTAAGAACAGACAAAGAAAAAGCTGAAGCTTTTTTACATCATTTGGAAACGACTTTTACTCCGCACACCAATGACCCTAACAATGATGTAGAAGATTACCTAAATAGTCCTCGCCAAATGTCATTACCTATAAAAAATTTTACTGTTCATGAGATCTAAAAAGAAATTAAACACTTGAACAACAAGAAGTCACCTGGGTACGACCTAATAGTTGCAAATCACCTAAAACATCTAACTAACAAAGGAATCAAATTTCTGAGAAACCTATTAATAGCATTTTAAGTCTCACATATTGGCCTCTCCAACTAAAATTTGCAGAAATTATCTTAATTCCTAAACCTGGTAAACCCTTAAATTAAATTATATTCTATTGTCCAATAAGTCTTCTCTCTATACTTTCTATTCTATTCTATTCTATACTTTCTTTCTCTCTATACTACTAGAGTTTTTCTAGTAACTCTTACTAAAGAAAATCAATGAAAACAACATCCAAGAAGACTTGCCCCCAGATCACCAATTTGGGTTTCGTTATCATCACTCGACCATACAGCAGTGCCACAGAATCGTCAATATAATTCAAACAACCTTGGAAAAAAAATTATATTGCTCTGCAGTATTCCTTGACGTCAATCAGGCTTTTGATAAAGTGTGGCATCGTGGGCTATTACCAAAAGTCAAGAAACTATTTCCACATCATTACTATCTGATAATAGAATCCTACTTAAAAAATCGATGGTTCCAAACAAAAGTAGGAGATAAAACGTCTCAAATCAGGATAATCTCAGCTGGGGTTTTCCAAGGTAGCGTGTTGGGACCACTGTTGTACACTCACGATATACCAATTATGGATCAAAGTCACATAGGAACTATTGCCGACGATACCGCAATATTAACAACAAATAAAGATCCAATAGTCGCAGCTACAACCCTGCAAGAACACATCAACTTAATTGAACGATGGCTGACGAAGTGGAGAATAAAAGTAAATGAAGATAAATCCCAACATGTAACATTTACAACTAAACATTCATCCTGTCCACCAGTGAAGATTAATAATAAGCAAATCCCTCAAAATCAAGAAGTGAAATACCTTGGTATGCATATAGACAGAAGATTAACGTGGAAATCTCATGTCAGTAAAAAACGCTAAAAAATAGACCTTAAAATTAAGAAAATGTACTGGCTCTTAGGAAGAAAATTATCACTCTCTCTAGAAAACAAAGTTCTCTTATATATAACAATCGTACGCCCTACTTGGCTCTACGGCTATGAGCTCTGAGGCTGTGCAAGTCCCACAACAATAAATATAATCCAACGTTTTCAATCCAAAACACTCCGCATGATAGTCAGTGCCCCGTGGTACGTGTCCAATCAGACAATACATACAGACCTAAATATTCCATATGTGAGTGAAATAATCAAAGAAAAATCGAACAAGTACTACACTGACATGAAATATTATCTCAATGAACTGATGAATCCTATAAAAGAAGATCCTCCTGTTAGAAGGCTTAAGAAAAGGTGGCCTAAAGACTTGCCCTTAGAATAAAGAGGTGGTTTTGCTGGGAGCCTTCCTTTCAGGTCTCAAGTTATGTTTTTTTGTTGTAGTAGTCATAGAATAAACTTAATACATAGAAGAAAATTAGCTCATAGAATAAACTGTATTATTCTGATTGCTAAATAAAGCGTTATAATAAAAAAAAATAGTTTTGTAAATTTAATACGATGCCTTAAAAAAACTTGTTAATCTGTCTGACTAATTAACTAAAGATTGTGTTTTTTTTGAGTGGTTTAATAAAACAATTTTTAGTTACGCTTCTGTACATTAAAGACGCAAAAACACATTTTTAATGTTTATAAATAACATAACAATTTAAAATAAAATTTAATAATGTTAAATGATGGAAAAGAAACTCTAAATGGCCCTCCTGTGTTATTATAATAATATAGGTAATTTATCGTGAATTGGTAGGTTTTTCAATTAACTGGCTTCAAAATTTTTTTCAAAAATTTGTGTGTTAGATATTCATATCTGTATAAAACTATATACCAATAACTTCTGCTGCCAAGTGTAACCAACTTTCTTTCTCTAATTGTTATGTTTGTTGTCTCTTTAAAAGAACATGAATATGCGCTAGTAATGTCAGTGGATACTGACGCTTTTAAGCATGCGCTTTATACACTACGTCTGAGTAAGTTGAAACCACATGGACCATAGTTTGACCAAACTTCAAATTTGACATTTCAAAAATATTATTAATAAATTGCCATTAGTTGTTAAAGTTTTTTTTAAAATGGTTTTTGAATAAAATATGACAATTTCATTGTAATGGCGTACTTTAAAAGTAGAGTCTACAATTAAATTAATAGTTGGCAATATTCCCAGGACTCAATGTACGTTTAATCTTAACAAATTTACACCGAAATGGTTGTAGAACATATTGTGTTTAAACAATACTGCATGCGGGTTATGGAACGTTTTTTAAACACAAATAATGTTGCCAAAACAAAACCTGATTGACTTTCTACTCTTCCTGAAGATGTTGTAGAAAACACTTGCGTTCGAATAAAGCGAAACCCGCAAAAATTTGTGAAGAATCTCCCACTGCAAACAAATTTTACTTTCTATTAACTTCGAATACACTAATTACTGTATTTAATACCCTAAATCGACAAGTTAAGATATGAATTAAAAATAAGGGCACACACTTTAAAACTAATTTTTTAATTTTTTCTTGTATTATTTAATAAAAGCATTATTGCTTTGAAAATTGAAAGAGGATTAATTATAAAATTTTATTTGGTATTTTCTTGACAGGTAGAAGACATAAGCTATAATAGATAATTTTAACAAACTACGAACTCGCAAAAAAATTCTAGTAACTTCATTGCTAACTCCAACTTAATCAGTATTTGTTATTCATGGTGTACTCACATTACAATCCTGTTCTAGTGTAGCAACATTAACAGCATTATTAATGTTTCTAATTAAATATAAACAATTTTTATTGGTTGTTTTTGTATAAAATCAATATTATTATTTTTAAAACAGAATTAAAAGCATCTTTAACATTTGGCTTTTAAGTTTTTTGTTTTTCGAGATGATATATGTAGAGATAATATAACAAAGACTTTCTACATGCAAATAACAAAATTATTATGCTGGAAAATTATGATAGCTTTTATCTCAAAACTGTTCTTTATGAGGTTATCGCTTTGTTTTCAGGGTGAATGTCCGACACTTTATAGAAAAAATACATTCTAAGCAAGGTTAGTTATTCTGTCAGAGATACTACGATATATCCCAGAGGATCATTTATTACATCGTTTCGTATAAATTATTGGCAATATATTTTTTTATAGTGATATACACTTCTCCATTTTACTACAATACACATACAATTTTACCCAACTCTAAAAATACTATCTGCTCACTGTATCTAATATCTAAGTAGCAAATATATCTACGTTTATGACTTCTTGTAATTAATCTGAAACGTTGTTGGGTTTTGTAAAGGAGCAGTAACATAAACCAGTTTTTGTTAGTGACTTATCTCAGTAAATTAGCGTTGAGTTATCTGCCGAAATTTATCACAAACGGGTAATGAAACTAACATAAAAAAACCTTTAACTTTAGCAATTTTTGTAAGTTATAAGATTAAAAAGTCAACAACTTATTTATTTTGTTTTCTAAACAATTTAGCTGTAAATGTGATGTATGTTTGATAGGATTTAGCTTTTCAACCTTTTACAATAGAAAAGTAGTTACGTCTAGCGGAAGGCAGCTATACTTTCAAAGTTAAAAGCTCGTTGGCAAGCTGTTTCACGTGACCGGTTTGCACAAAAAGGATGTAAAATAAGAAATATTCAACTGCCCACAGTATCTTTGTGATTTATTTTTTATGTAGGAGTTTAGGCACGTTTTTAACAGCTTTAGTTGGGACGTTTTTCTCTCGATTCTTCATTATTTAGTTACTTCAAAAGCAAATTTACATTTGAAATGAATCTCAATTTGCTTCGATAAAAGAGGGGTGCATTGCGAAAAACAAACATCAGATTAATCTGAATTTGACCTAATTACCATTTGTGTTTACGGTGAATATTTTATTTTTTCTACGTCCTACGCTGAAGAAAATGTTTATGTAGTTGAATTCACGAATCAATGCAAATACATTTTTAATTTTGTTATTGTAAATATTATTAATTGTAAAAGACTTAAATATTTGGAAATAAATCATGTGCAAGTAGACCTTATAATATCTAATTTTTTGAACCTCAAATATTTATCTTGCACTTGGAAAAATGGATTCTTTTCAACTCTCTTAAATATTTGTTTATTTAGAAAAAGAAAAAAATCTTATGATTATTTAATATTAATATTATGATTTATTCTGGAAATTTCTCCCGAAACTCGTCAAAACAAAATCTGGATGAGTAAACCTATTCTACATTCGCTAAGTGCTTATTACGAAAATATGATTCTACTAAAAAAATCTTCTGTTCTGCAGTAAACCCCATAATTCAAATCAAATTTAAATTTTACTTTTGACAGTTACAGCAAAATGACATTTACGAAGTGAATTAATCTAGGCGCTACGTTTTTAGAATTTTTGTTTCTCATGACAGCCTCTGATCAAAATTATAATAAACATATGGTATAAAATTACTAGAAGTGCAATAAAATAAGTAAACAAAAGGAACAATAAAATTAGATGAACATTAATCTTTAATTAAAAACATACATTTATAACAATCAGTCAGGGTAACTCTTTTTAGAGTAGTTTTTTTAAAGTCCGGATACAATTTTGCATCAATTTTAACAGCCCTTTCAGCAGTATTATTTACAACTCTCGAACAACTTATCCTTTTTTTAGCTTCCAGAAAAGCAGCATTATTGTTCTAAGATGATACATCTTTCTTTAAAAAACTGTCATCGATCTGCAGTCGTAATAGAAATTGTTTGAAGAAGAAATTCTTTTCCAATACAAAATCATCAAGTGTTTTATCTAAGAAAAAAAGAAAAATAAGTTAAATAACAAAAAAAATTAATAACAATTTAAAAGTATCACAAAAAGTCAACTTAACTCACCAAACAATTTTTGAGACAATTCCTCCTCCGACGGGTCATAGCGCTGGCTAAAATCTGAGATTCTGTCTTTGTTGAAGTTGGCAATCATTTTCTTCTTAGTTTGGTTATTAACTTTATCACCAAACAGTGACTGTTTCTTCACATAAATACCACAAATAATGGCTAAGCTTGCTTATAGAAGCTTTAGAAATTGTTCCATCAATTTTTTGTACTCTTTTAACATCTTCAAGAAGCACAAATCTTGGTTAGGTGCTTTAGTCACCACTGTGCTTTCGAGCCACGGTTTAACATACAACATTACAATAAATAAGCAAACATCTTGTAAAGCTTTTATGTCTTTTGCTGTTATTCTAAATTGTGACTGAAGTAAAATAAGTTTTAAAAAATAGATTGTTTTTGCCATCCAGCGTGCTTGATGCATAGCTCCGGGGAGTTTTAGTTTTAGTTTTTTCTCTGTGTCTTCTCCTAAAAATATTACGCATAGTTCGACTAATTCGCAGTAGTCATCTCTTAAAAAACCTTTGTCTAATTCTGTCTTATAAATCCATTAACAAAGCTTTAATGTCTGTTTCGGCAACACGTTTTTTTTACGAAATTAAGACATGGTTCAATGTTACTAGATTCGATGTTTTTCCAATGTTCTCTGAACTTTTTGAACAGCGGAATATCTGGGCTACTATTAATTTGCTTAATTTTGGTTTCAAAAACAGCGTTCAAGACCAATTCATAAACATGATGACGACAGGCGAAAAGCAGCAATTCTCTTTCTAAAGTTAGCTCCAAAATAGCACAAGCTTTATTGAAACGACCAGTATTGAAAGCTGTTGTGTCGCAGCACATTATTTGTACTTTATCAAGAAGATTTCAGTCAAACAGAGTTGTTAAGACAGCCTTAGCTTGATGTTTTCCAAAAAAACGTTCTAGTTTTGACACTGCAAGAAGCTGTTCTCTATCGTCAAACGAAGTAATAAGTGGCAAGCGTTCTTTTTTTGAACTTTGTACATTGAATCCGGGTAATAGTTTTCCATCACAATGGATTGTAACTACGTCGGGTACATTGTTTTGGAAGTCAGATTTAATTGCTTCTGCCTTTGATTTTCTAGTTTCAGTACGAATTCGCTGAATCGATGATTTGTTTATAGGGAAATCATCGCTGCTCAGACCAAGCGCTTCTACCACCGCGTTAAAAATGTAAACAAAGTCTCTAATGCTTAACTGGCATCGATCTAAAACTGCAATTAGTTTAGGTGTAATGAGATTCTTTCTACCACTTTTTAAACTTAGTTTATGGTAGGGAACGTCCGGCAAGCTGAGTTCAGAATTTAAGATCTGTTCTTCGTCTGAATCTTTTAGACTTTCTAAGTTATTTGTGGAGGAAGTAGTGATTCTCTTTGTCCTACAATCCTTTTTTCTTTTTCCAGTCGTTGTTGTCTAGATCTTTCATCTTTTTTCGCCAATTTTTTTATCTACACCACCTAAGCATCCCGGTCGACCTGGCTCTCTCTGTTTTATTAAAAATATTTTATCTTCTTCTATTTTCATTCTCTCCGAAGCATCAGCATGTGTAATATCAAATAAATTATCAAGATTCTGAAACGTAACCTGAGTTTTCTTACAATTTTTTTGCAACTCTCTTCAAATATGATATAAATCAACAAGTTTCTTCGCGCAGTTAGAAAATGCTCTTGTTAGAATTCTTGATTTTTCCCAATCTATGATGCACTCCCTAATCACAAGATTTGCACTTTTGCTAACAGTCAATTTAACCTTGCGAATATTATAAAATAAAACTGACAGAACGGGTCGATTAGAGGGTAATTTTGCACCACTTATTTGATAGCTAGGCGATCCAATTAAGAAAATATTTTGATTATTACTCCGTAATTCCACCGACATGTATAAAATGATAAATAAAACATGTAGTTACAAGTCATAGCGCAGTACTTACGCAACTTGTATGGACAAGTTTAAATCGCGAGTCGGCACGGGTTAGGTATCGTTTATAAATCGAACTTATGTTTTTTTCTAGATAATATAAGGTTGTTACGAAACTTTTAAAAAGATATGCGTAAAAATATATCGAACTTGAAATTTAAGGGACACCCTAATCAACATGTTTATTTATATAGGTAGGTACTAATCATTTTATCGTTTAACACTAGAAAATTTAATTTTATTAATTAATAGTTTACACGTGTTTTTGGATCTTTTAATGTTCGGGCAAAGATCAGAAATTGTTTTACGATTATATTTTTGCTACTAATTTTGGATGAATTATTGTATCAAAATTGAACTAAAAATTATTTGAAGAAATTTATATTACAGTAGCGTTAAGAAAATTTTGGTCACAACTGGTTTTTCAGTGCTTTTAAGAAGCCTTCAGCGGTAACTTGAATCTGATTGATGAAAGATGTAAAAACAGTAACCAAGGACTTAGTGCTAAAAGAATAACAATGCTTATAATTAAACAATATTTTTGAAGTCAAAACTTCAACTTGACGACTAGGATTATACTTTAGCAATTGTATTTAATTTTGTTCTTAAAATCAGTGTCTAAATTTCTCTTAGATATTTGTACTTTTGTTGATTTGTTTAATGGAGATGACTTTAAAAAGACTCGACTTACAAGCAGAAAAACCATCTGGTGATTTTTTAATGATCTAGATGTAGAGTGTGTATGAAGACAGCGCAGCGCCATGAAAGGGATTTTGTTATGATTTCGAATTTTGAATGTGGTGGTAATACCAAAATGGTAGTACATTACTTTTATTATTGGGAGCTTTCTGATACTCCGTTTATATAAAAATTTATTTCAACTCTATATTAATTACTTAAATGTTACAGTCATAACAGAAGTAATTTATGTATAGATCTACTCACCATAATCACCTGTAATTTATTATATTTGTATTACCATCTCCATATATTGTTTAAACTAATTGTTGTAAATGCGCCCTATTTGGCGCGCCATGGTTAATAAATACCCTTCTAGAGTTGGTGTTTTTTTTTTTGATAGTGATACTTTGTTTATTTATGGATGTGTAGGAAAGAGTGACGTGAGATCACGAGAAAAATGGTAACAGTTATTATTGGTTGACAAATTTTCGAAAAATTGTTTAGAGATATATGGGTATAAGAGCGTTATCATCAAAACGAACGAATGAGCAGGGTATAGACAATAAACATTGGTGTTATTCTAATGAACTTTTGTGTCAAGAATTTTTCTAAGAAATGCTCATGCTAGCTTGAATCAATACTTTTAACTATAAAATTTTCAGACACAATTCTATATTGATACGGTGTAAACCATCGACATAGAACGGATGACCTGTCACGCTTGAATACGTCATTGGTGACTTATCATTTCTGAAAACGGATGTAATGCTACGCTTGTAGAATAGATTCCTTCTAGATAGTGCTAGAAGGTGAATTAACCATTATATAAAGAGGATGATTGACCGGACATTCAGTTGAGTTAGCAAAGCGACAATCAGTCAAAACAGATAGTGAAGTGTGAACAGTGGACAGAACAACGAAGTAGGCTGACGTGATTTAACATTTAATTGTGTTAACTAAGTTTGTTGTTTTAATTATATTAGTTCTGTAAAATAAATTTAAGTTTTGAAATTTAGACCGCGAGTTTAAATTACCTGTAGACGTAACAATATATTTCTGTTTCTGTTATTCCTCCAAATTTAATCTTTACATTTTTTGTTTTTTAAAAAAAATAATGGTTAAATTTGTATAATTTAAAGCGTGAGTAAACTATATGACGTTATTTTTTAGGGTCGCTGGCAATTACGTTAAGCCTTAAGCTGGTGAGGTGGTTAGGTGATGTAATCCAATAATGATAAAGGTTTTAGCTCGCAGAGTATTTTGTTTTTACCTAGTTGTTGGTGATGGTGTTTTGGTTTTAAGTGGCAGAAACTTTTTCTGTCAATGTAAAAACCATTTGTCTTGTACTTGCTACTAAGAGATGGGGTGATGTTCTATCTCGTTACTCTTTTATAGACGCTAGCGTTATAAAGCGTTTTAGAGGTTTTGGTTGGGGAAGTCAGCGGAATATGTTGTGTTGATGAGGGTCAACGAGTCCAAAACCGGTTCGCAGCTTTTTGTTGTTATGCAGGATGTTTCTGAAATGAATACAAATATTTTAATTACTTGTAGATCTGGTTTAAAGAAGAGTTTTTTTAGATAAATATTGTTTCGAATTTTAACCGTTATCAAGATAAAATTAGTTAAAGCTTTGGCAAAAATTCCATGCTGGTCAAACCAGTAGAATACACCATTATAATGGTCACCATAATAACTATAAAAAAAATTATGAATTTATAAAATTTCATGAGCGTATCGTACTTTTATAGGGGGGATATAGCGGTAAAAAAATTTGAAAAAATTTCATTTTCCTCAAAAATGTTATTTAGAAAAGTTGTTTGTTTTGGTGAAATCTATTACTGGTTAAAATTTTTGTATTTATTTTTGAAACACCCAGTATATAACTAAGATACCATTTATTTAATTTATTTATTATATATTTTAACTACAACTGTTTCCATGTATCACTGCTTTCTATATTTTAGCTTTTGCAGGGATAGAAGATTGAAAAGCACTTTTTGTTCTTATCGTCTTTTAGAAGCTAATTTCTAATTGTTTTTGACACTTGGAAAATCGGTTTTTTCGAATCGAGTATTTTTTATTTAATAAGAGGAAACAGTCAAAATTTGTTTAAGCTGTCAGTCGATAATGGTAAAAGAACAACATTAGATTGAACTTTTGTTTGAACTAAATTATGTTACATTATTTAAAATCTTACTTTTGTTAAAATGTTTATTTATTACAAAAAATGTTCTACTTAACTAGTTCGAGAAGAAATTTCTCAAATTTGTTAAGTAAATAGGTAACTATTAGAGAAAAGACAAACGACTTGTTGGTCTGAGATGAGGGGTTTGTCATTATTTAAATTGGGCTAAGAATTGTGGTTAGAAGAAATGGAGCAAGTGAGACAAATAGTTTCGTTTTAGGGGGCAATTTAAAAAAAGTAGTCAAATATGAAGCGTTGGTGCCTTGAAGAGGGATTTGAGGCGGGGATTGAGTGGCTCACATAAGAATAAGCGATCAAAAAGAGAAAAGTAGTTGGCGAAAAGATCGCCAAAGGTCAGTTTTTGCTGATTGATGAACACTTGAGCACTTTGAGATGGAGGTATTCTTAAATGATGTCTTCTTGGGGAATGTAGTTGTATATAAGAGATTTAGTAGATTGAATGCTGATAGTAAAAAGTATTAAAAAAGTAATAGAAACCTTTTTACAAAGCAAGATTGTTAAGAGTGTTATGCATGGAGTAGCAAAACGTGTTGGTGTTATCCATTAAAGTGAGAGTGGAAGAAGAAGAGGTAGAAATGTTTGAGGTCATGGAGTGGGTCAAAAATTTGGAATAAATTGTATTTTTTTGGATTTTAAACTGGTACCTGTAGTGAAGTTGTCGGAGGCGGCGGTGCTATGGCTGAAAGTGTTGCTGTTGCGGCTTGGTTTGTGTTGTGTGTTAATAGAGTCTATTTTGTGCTTGGGTGCAAGGGTTTTTTGCAAGTGAAGTATTTAAAGTTGAGAGTGGAATAAAATTGTGGAGATGTTTTAACACTTTTTGGGCTTTTTGTCGTCGATTCGTTTTGTGGCGATAAGGTTTTGATTTTTTTGCACTGTTTTCCTATTTTTTAGCTTAGCTGAGTGACTGTCTAATGCAGCCAGAGCAGAGATTTGATTGAGACTAAAAGCAAAAAGAGAAACTTGCTAGATGCATGAGTGACTGACCGAGATGGTCAGCGCAGAGACTTGTCTTCTGCTCAACTTGAGAACTGGAAGCGGCTAGACCGGGCATTTTATAATCAAAAAAAAAAAAATGCAGTAGGGTTTTTACACGCTTTTATTGGTTTTATGTAAGTGGTAAAACCACTTGATGAAAGAAATTCGAGATTCTACTACTGCGCTGGTTATGTAGATATAGAAATCTTCTTTGGAATCATTAGATAATTCAGCCAGGAAGCTTGTCTAAAACAGTTGTAGCATTTATAATGAGTTCGTTGCAAAGTGTATTTGTTAATACGAATAATATACAAATAATATAATTTGGTTGTTAAATAACAACCAAAGTGAATAAAATTTCTAAAAACAGTAGCTTAAACGATTTTTTAGACCTCCGTCCAGGAACACTAGTCGTATAAATTGTCTGGAAAGTGATCGTTTGCGTTTGTTACTATTTTGCATTGTCTAGACATTGAACGTAAAGTCTAGGGATTTTCTGTTTAAATTGTATTCAATCCAATACCTGTTATATGATTTTTCAGAAGATTTTTACCAGAAGATAAGACATTTATTAATTCTCCATAAAACGAACACTGGACCAACATCCGATTACAACAGCAAGTTGAAAATGGGCACTCCCTTAGGGGAACCGCGGCAAAAACAATGAAACGTTAGTCAGATATGCTTTCCCCCCCTATTAACGAGACGCAAAAACGTTATCAGTGGAATTCAAATTATCTGTTAGAACAAAATAAATACTATATACCAGAAAATGTTTCAATTGAAGATACTGATGATATTAACCCTGAAGAGAAAGAAATAACCGGCGAACAAGAAAATAATCCTACTTTGGATCCTAATACTAAAACAAAAAAAAACAAGATTCCACCAATATACTTATATTTACCTATTAACTACAAAGAGGTAGTTGCTGATATAAAAAAACTAGTCAAGAATGAATTTACTACACACAACACTGATAAAACTCTACGAATTAACCTAACAATGGAAGATGATTATAGAATATTGACTAAATATTATACCGAAAACAAAATACCTTATCACACTTACCAAAATCCCAACTCAAAACCCATGTCTGTTGTCATAAAAAATGTACCACCCTCGTTAACCCAAATAGATCGAAGAGGAACTCGACAAATATCAACTACCAATTATAAAAGTTACGCGGCTTTATTATAAAGACAAAACTCCCATGCCAATATGTGTAGTCGATTTAACAGCTGATGAGCAAGCAAAAGAGATCTTCTCTAAGGTTAAACATATCTGCCAAGCTAATGTTACAATTGAACCACGAAGACAAAGTAAACAAACACCGCAGTGTCACAGATGTCAAAGACTGGGACATACCAAGAACTATTGCACACTTGAACCTCGATGTGTTAGATGTCAAGGCAATCATCTGTATACGGATTGCAAGAAATCAAAAACAGAACCTCCTGTTTGCCTGAACTGTAATGAAAATCATCCAGCCAACTTTAGAGGCTGTAAAATCTTTCAAGACAAATCAAACACTGGATTGAGTCCCCAACCAGCTAAGATTGTACGACAACCCACTTCAAATCCAAATCGACAACAAATAGGACCTAAAAAAAACCAAGATTATATTTGCAGATCTGTAAAGAAAACCCATCCAGCACTCCTTTGACAGACACAAAAGATAACACATCAACATTTTTTTCGTCATTGCTTAACACACTACTGTCATCCCTGTTTAACCTATTAAAGCCACACCTTGAACAAATCAAAAATTATCTAATAACAAATGTTGTCTCTTTATTATTCAATCTTCCATAATACCACCAAATCCCTCTCTCAACTCAAAATCCTTAACTGGAATGCAAATGGATTAAAACAACAGCAATCCTTGTTTGCAGCATTTTTAAATAGACACAATATTGACATAGCTTGTGTATCAGAAACTCACTTAGCAGAAAATGTTACCTTTAAAATAACAGGATACGACACAATTCGAAACGACAGACCTGTAACTCATGCCTCTGGGGGCGTGGCCCTCATAATTAAGAAAAACATAATTCATCATAAAATAAAATATAATACAATCAATATGGAAACAGTAGCTGCCAAAATAAAAGTCAATACAGCTTATGTGACTATTATTAGTGCCTACAAACAACCGAATCGACCACTACTAGAATCCGATATCCGCACATTATTTGATACGCACGTATCTACCCTTTTATTTGACGATATGAACAGTAAAAACACAGCGTGGGGCTGCAGAACATCAAATCCAGCAGGAAAAAAATTATTGGATTTGTCAACAACTTACGGATTCAACGTGCTTGCTCCTACTTCCTATACGTACTATTCTTATCGACGCGACCATCAACCCGATATATTAGATATTACTCTCGTAAGAAACTTAAACATTCCAGCGTATCAAGAAGTAATAACAGAGCTAGATTCTGATTATCTTCGTGATATTATCAATTTTATTGCAACACCAGAATTAAGACGGCTTGAACCTCGACTAATTAATGGCATTGTTAGTTGGGAGAAATTTAAGAGCTCTGTCGATAATAAACTTTACTATACTAATAAACTTGAAACCTAAAACGACATTGATAACATGGTAATAACATTTACAAAATGCATAACTGATAGCGTGCGAGAAAGTACTAGAAACAGAAGAACACCGAAAAAATTTTATCCTTAATACATAGTTGCACTAATAAATAAAAAAAAATCAACTGTGAAGAGAATGGCAGCGCTATAGAAATCCAGTGATTAAGAATCAAGTTAACAGTCTTTCCCGTAAAATTAAAAATGAACTTGACAATTACAAAATTCAATCGTACCAAACCTACTTGATCGATTTTGAGTCTAATGATCCAGGTCTTTGGATAGCAACGAGACGTATACTGCAAAAACTACAACAAATTCCACCAATCATGATCGATAACAAACTACATAGAACAGACCAAGAAAAAACAAACGTATTTGCCGACCATCTCGAAAAAACCTTTACCCCAGTTAGAATAACAACACCACACCATAAACTCTATGTAGATAACCACGTTGAAACCTATTTACCTAATACCGCTGACTTTAATTTTCCTGTTTCTCCCAAGGAAATCAGAACACTAATCCAAACTCTACCTATCAACAAAACACCCGGCCATGATCTTATTCCCAACATAGTCCTCAAAAATCTCAGTAGCAAGTCGATCACTTACTTAGTCAATATTTTCAACGCTTGTCTAAGACTTTGGCCATTTTCCGTCATCGTGGAAACATGCTCATGTTCTTATGTTCCCAAAGCCTGGAAAAGACAGCAAAAAAGCAAATAGCTATAGACCTATAAGTTTGCTTCTAACATTATCTAAGCTGCTCGAAAAAGTGGTACAACTGCGATTATCGGAACAAATTGAAGACCTCCATCTGCTACCAGATTTCCAGTTTGGATTTCGAACCAATTTCTCAACGTCCCACTAACTGCTACGTCTTGTTGAATACATAGAGCAAGGATTTGAAGAAAAAAAAAGTATACGGTGGCTCTTTTTATTGACGTGCAACAAGCTTTTGATAAAGTATGGACGGAAGGCTTAAAATGCAAACTACTAAAATATGATATACCTTCGTACCTCAAGAAGATTCTATTTTCTTTTTTAACTGGCAGAATCTTTGCAGTAAAAATTCAAGCAGCCATATCCACAACACGATCTATAATGGCCGAAGTGCCGCAAGGCAGTATACTTGGCCCCATGCTTTTTAATATTTTTATGGCAGGCCTAAAGTGTACCCACACGCAAATTGCTATGTTTGCAGATGATACCATATTGTTCCACCAACATTCAAAACTAGAAGAAGCAGTTAATACACTACAACGTGCGGTAAATGAAACAACACAGTGGCTTAATAAGTGGAACGTTTCACTCAATGAATCCAAATGTGTTGCCAAAATCTTTACACTCAAACGCTTTACTCAACCGGCACCTCCAAATTTAAATAATGCTGAATTAAGATGGCTCGAAAAAGACCAAGCAGCAAAATATCTTGGGGTTTATTTCGACACTCGACTGACATGGAAATTTCATGTACTAAAAAAACTTAATGAAAGCTACGCCAGAATGACGCAACTTTATCCACTGTTAAACCGCAAATCATCGTTAAAAACCAAATGCTCTCTTCTTTTATATTAATCTTTAATAAGACCCATCTTTACATATGCTAGTCCAGTCTGGGGATATGCAAATAAAACACATTTAAAAAAGTTCTAAGCACTGCAAAACAAAATACTCAGAACAGCTGTAAAGGCCCCTTGGTTTATTAGAAATGACCAACTTCATCGCGAGCTCAACGTACCTACAATACAAGAGTTTATCACATATTTAACAAAAAGATTTTATACAAAAATTCAAGATGGCAACAGTGCTGAAGTATATCAACTGGGACGAAAAGGTATCCACCAAAGACTCAAGAGACGTCTACCGCAAGATCTTTATCTATCCGAACAACAATTTAAAAAAAAAAACAAAAAAACAGTGCGTGCCTAATACGAGGCAATAGTGAGTGAACTAATTGAGCTTTTATGTGCTATTTTAAGACAGTTGGGTATAACAATGTAGTTTATGTATTGTTGATTCGACTAAAATTTAAAAAAAAGATTTTTCAGGTAGCAAATTTTCAATTGCCTTTCTGGCTGCGTTTTTTATATGTTTTGGGTTATTATCGTTTTCCATTTTCTGATTTATTGGAAGAAGTTTTATTTATTTTAATATAAAAGCACGATTTGACAGAATTTATATTGGTTTATTGTCAATGATATTTTAAATTTAAAATCTAGTTATCATGATAATGCTACTAACCTCAGAAAAACAAATACTCTAGCGCCAAAATTTTTTTCAATAAAAATGTTTTTTTTTTAAATTTAGGCAACTTTTCGGCTTAAAAACGTTGTTTATCACACGGCCAAAAACTTCTTTGCGAGTATTCAGCTTCGCCTCAGCCTACAATCCGTGCTCATACTCGCAAAACGACAGTTTCTGGCTTTGTAATAAAAATAACTATTTCGTATTTCTAGTAAAATAAATTTATATTTTTCTTCTTTAATGTATTTACGATATACACAAATGTGTTTAACAAAATAAACAGTTTAATCGTTTTATTTACTTTTGTTATAGAATGCTGTTTTGAATTATAATTATACAATTATCAAATGTAGAAGTTGGAAGTCGTCATTGTCAATATACAAACAAGATTTAAACCTAACTTAGACTTGGTTTGTTTAAAATTTTTGTATTTTTATCATATTGTGCTATACTTTAGATTAAAATTTTGATCTATACAAACCTTTGAATTGTTTGATATAATGCTATTTTACCAACATCTTTACTTATAACAAGTTTTTTTTTCTTAAATATATTCTTTCATAAATATACCCAAGCTTTTAATATGTTCCGACACTTTTTATTACAAACTGAGCTCCACAAAATTGTAAATACAAATTCTTCTTTATTGCATATTAGTTACCGTATCTCCTAAGCCACCTTCTATTCTCTTTACTTTCTATACGTTTACTTTGTAGTAGCTTCTAATGCAATCAAATAATCATCTTTTTGTATTTGTTTGTTTTATAATGTATAATAAGCACAAAATTTACGAAAATCTCTATAAGATTGCATAAGGGTTGTACATAAATTATAGGCAATGTAGGCATAAATCTTGTTGGCACTTTAAATTTTGGTTTGTTATAATTTTTTAGATTAATAAATGTTTCTGTTCAAATTGTATTACAATATATTTTTATTGACATCACAAAAGGATATGTTAGTGTCCTTAATAAAAAAAAATGTTAAAGAAGTATTTCTATCCCTCATACCTAATTGTTCTATACTAAAATTCACAGCTACTTTTACACCACCTGTTGATTTTTCTGAAAATTCGGCGTTGTACAGATAACTTAGTTTAGTGTGAATTAGACTTTTGGTGACGATTCTTAATTCTAGTTACAAATCTGATGTCATTTTTTGACAAATTTTATTCTAATCTCTACGAATGCATGAGCATGGGGGTTATAAGTAAGACATGCATGGATACAATTTCCTGTTCTCTGGTGCAGTTAGTGAAAATAAATTGACAATATCAAAATAGTGTTATATTTATCTCATATTCTGAGATATCAATTACCGCATATTTACCAAATGATGAGTATACGCAGCTCGTATACACGCAAGAGCCACGTTCAAATAGAATTTGAACATGATGTATTTTGGCTTTTAAACAAACTGCAGGTTTTAATACTATTTGCTTTCTTAGAAATATCTCTGCCACTTCTTGCGAGATTTTTCGCTTTGGCCACTCAGGATGATTTTTGGAATACTTTTCAAACAATTTTATTAGTGCTGCCTTCATTTGGGCGGAGAGAAGAAGAGAAGAAAGAAATGCGCAAGAATCTATTGTAATGCAAAATCAAATTTAAACATTCAAATAATAATTTGACTTTTGACACTTTGCAATTATTTCGCATATAACCAACTTTGTTTTTAAAAATTACTACATAGGGGATTTTTGGTTTCCAACTTAAATCAACAGGTGGTGTAAAAATAGCTGTGAATTCAATTAGGTACACTTTAGGTACACTTTCATTGAAGTATCCATTTTGAAAGTATTAAAAATTGTATTATAAATTATTATTATTGGCTGACCTGTATTAAATGTAGAAACACAAAAAAAATTTAAAATTATTTATCAACAGATGATACACAAAAATAAATAAATAACAAAACAACAACTATTGTGTAACAAACAACATACTTAGAGGGTTTGCAGAGTTATAAAATGCTTGTCTAAATTAATTGCGACGTGCTGCAATTATTTTACTGATGTTTTGTCTCATTCAAAGTTTGTTTTAAAGCTGCCAAATATGTGTGAGACTTAGCGCAAACTCCTTAATTTTAGAATTGACTAGATGTTAGAATTTATAGGATTGAGATATATTATAATATACTTAATGACATTAGAAGTAAGTGGGGTGGCTACGGCAAAACATTAACACCAGCTTGTTGGAAGAAGTCTATAGTTTGACGAGCAATATGTGGACGTGCGTTATCTTGCTGAAAAAGAACATGTAGTCCATCTAGATAAGGCAGTAAAGTAGTTTGTACCACGTTATCAACATAACGCACAGCTAGATAACGCACAGCTATCATATTGCCTCGAATAAACAAAAAACGTGATCGACTTCTATAAGCAATAGCCTCTCTCTAATCTATTGCACATGTCTTGTAATAGTAAATCCAATATTACGACGGCGTTTTACTTTTGTTATAATTTTATATTTGTTATAAAATAGTTGGTTTTTAGTTATTTATTAATATATTTTGTTTTATCACTTAATGAAGATGCTATTTTTTTTTAAATGCTGTATACACACTGGTTAGTGGTCATCCTGTACAACGTATAAAAAAATTTTAGGAAGCTTGAAATAGCGTGCGTCTAACTTCTTTCAAGCTCAAATCGTAACTTTAAACTTCACAAATTGTGTTACTTTCTGTCTTAAAAAGCTTAAAGTACATTTGATTGTTGGAAATCAATTATTCGCAATTACTTTACAAAATTTTCTAAATAATTCCTTAAAGGAAAAAGAGAAATAAAAACAACAAGACCGGGGAATTAAAATGTTAACTAATTGAAGAGAAGTAATTACAATGAACTAAACTTATAATTAAATAGAATTCAAACGTGTCAACGTCGCTTTTTAGTTACGACAATAAATTAATCGCGACGATTTAATACATACAAGTTTTGTTTTATTTTACAAACAAATAGAATGCTGAACCTCCATTTAACAAATTACGCTCGTATGTCATTTGATAATGAACAAAAGTTAAAAAAAAAACAAACAAACAAAAAAGGTTAAATTCAAACAATAAAAGTGTTAATCAAGTCAAATAATAAGCAAAACTAGTTGCCTCCAAACTTATTGTTTATGAACTTTTTTTAAAAAAAAATTTGATTAAATAATTTTAGCAAAACTGTAACATTTCCGGCTTAAGCATCGACTTATTAAAGAACGTAACAATTTTATTTTTAAACTATTAAAAAATAATATTAAAAGTCTGAACTTTTTTAAGATTCTAAATGTTATTTTAATACCGTGTAAATTTACAAAAACATAGTTTTAAATAAGACTATAATTCCGCTCTATTGCTATACTAGGTGAAAATTAGAATATCATAATGCCACTTTATTCGATTATACAGAGACTTCAAGAATAAGATCAATCCACTTGATTAAATAACAGTAAATTTCGTAATGCAACTGATAAAAGCAAATATTATTTAAAAACATTCGCGTTAAGTAATCTCAAAATAGTCACGTGGGTTGCAATTATTTCTGAAATCACTGTGTTTACCCACTACATGTTACTTCAAATCATTTTTAAGGTAAACATTTTAAAAGTTTTTCTCTTCTTTTTGTTGGTAGGTACAATGGTATTAGAGACGTCTAAAGAGTCTTTTCAAAGCGCTGTTTGCTGTCGTTATATTAACTTTTTCTCGGAACTTGAAATTAAACAAAATAAATTCTCGATAGTGAACTATTCAAATTGGCAAAGGTGTTCCAATCGAACAACAACGTCGAGAAACTGTATACCGGTTTCGGGGTTTTTGCCCCTCATCAGTACAGTGTATCACGGGTGGATGAACTCGCTTATATCAAGCGAAGTTCGGCTAGTAATCGTATAGACAGACACAGTGTGCCATCTAACGAAGAGTGCTGGAAGGTAGCAAGAGTTGGCATAATAATGTTGGCGGATAACAAAGTTATCTCTTTGGCTCTCGCTTGGCCACCAACATAACTAACCTCCACGATTATGCAAAAACAACTACTTCGCGGACTAATGCCCCGACCGACATTGAATTACATCACTTAATCACCCAACCAGTAACACACTGAAAGGCTTGATATAAGCGAGTTTTCCCACCCGTTCTAATCAAGCACAACGCTCCGAGATACACTGTACTGATGAGGAGCAAAAACCCCGAAACCGGTATACAGTTTCTCGACGTTGTTGTTCGATTGGAACATCGTTGCTAGTTCTGGTTACACTAACAACACAACAATAACTCAATAACAAATAATACACGACATTCGCTCACAATCACCGATTCGCTGCCGAGATTTCTGCTCTGTTGAAACGCTGAATTCAACTCATTTGATTATTCTATTCGGCTTTAACTAAATGTACATTGATCTTTTACTTGCATAGGGTGTTTTTTCTTTAGCTTTTTCTTTTTTGTCAACTGTTTTTTACTTTTATCTCAAATGATATTCTCGCATATCCAAATGTCAGTATCGTTTTGCAATTTGGTTTGGACAAATAACTTTTAATTTGTATCTATTAAATGCTTTTCGAAAATTATAGGTAACATACGTATTCTCAAAATAAAAAGTTGTAGTTTATTAAATAATTATGTAACACAATAACATTTTTTTTATTTATTATTTTGTTGTATTCAGCAAGGTTAAAGCAAGTCTGAATTATCTCCGGTATATTTCTTCTCCCAGGAATGAAACTTTTTTTATTAAAAAAAGGAATAATAATAATAAATAGTTTTACTAATAAGGACTCTATCAATTTTACAACGACTAAGGTGAATTGACTATTATAAAGTGCTCGCCCAACCCATTTAGCCAATCAACTTAAGGTAGCAAATATAGCGCTATCTTTATCATGCTTCTCATTCTAATGTATACAAATTATATGCGAGCGGGTTGCATACTACCACTTACAATTTTTTTGAGGCCTCGCCCATTTTACATGGCGGATGCGGCCACTTTATAATAATCAATTCACCTTTTACAACGACCATATGGTTATACACTTTTCTTTTAACTGCTACTGAATCCCTGAATTAACAAATCCCTGAATTTTAATCAAATTTATTTATTTCAAATGGTTTACACTGTATATTTGCGCTTATTGAGCAAAAATTCTTTAGATAACAATGTTTTCCACATTTTTAACTATGTTATCAGGTACCTACTTTATAAACCATCTAAATTTTTTAAAACGTGTTTGGAATAACATCGAGCTGTTCTTTCTTATTTTTTAGAGTAAGGCTTTTATGCCTTACTCTAAAGTATCTTACTCTGTGGTACGTTAAGGCTTTTAAGCCTTAACAACCACAGACTTCATTACTTAATTTCAAGTATATTTTTATAGTACCTAATTGTATAAATTTAAAATATACAATAATGGATAGTTGTTGATGTTGATCAACAAATAACAAATATAATTTAACAAAAAGAAGAATTTTTATTTGAAAAACTACGTTGACTTTTTGAGATACAGGAAAATTATTTGACAAAATGTAAAAAGCAATTGATAAAAAAGAAAAAGCAAAAAAATCAGTGGATGTACAGATATACTCAAACATTCTTTATTTATATGCGTCTAGGCAATGGTTGTGACTAATATTTTTCAGTAACAGGCGTTATTGATATATAGTGCGACACTATAATTTTGAAATCTCGTTGTCTTTGAGTAATTGGGAGGCAGATCTTTCGAGAATAGTTTTTATATTTCTTGCTTCTAAAAAATTGTTTTTCCAGAACAACCTACTTTAGGCTTCCTTGTTTTTTTAATGACTTTTGGTTTTTTTTAGTCTGCCAAGAGCTTCTACTAGTAGATAACGCGTCTTCCAGTTTCTAAAGTCGTTTTTAGTTAACGACAAACTTTTTTTAGATGTGCTTTTTTACCACAGTTAAAACACTTAAGCCTTCTTTTTAGTGTGAGGTAGTAGGTGTGTTCACTTTATAAACATTGTTTTAGGCTTTTCTAACAGTTCAGCATTCTTAGATAAAGCTTTTTTTGTTTAAACAACTTGCACGAGTTTAGATGTTAGTCTACCCACGCTAATGGATGTTTCGTTTTTTAAAGCGTGTGTGTTATCAAAAAGAGTGTGCTAATTCTTTATTTTTGTAAATTACGTAATTTTGAAACGTTAAACCAAAGCGTACTACAGAACATATAGGCGCTTTAGACAACTAGCTCTTTGTGATTGTTTTGCTAATACGCGACAACTCGGTGACCAATGGTTTGGCGAAGGAGGTCAACATGTTAGAATGCAAAGATTTTTATTATTTTCTTACCGCTCACGGTTAGTGATTTCTTTAACTGCGGAACACCGTCGTCAACATTTAGACTGGTGCAGAAAACGGCTGGTTTGGGAGATTTTGCCTAAGCATGCATGATGGCCATCAGAGAGTAAGGCGCAGTCGTGTTGCTGAGGAGCATGTACAAAAGACTGTTGGAGTAATGGTTTGGGGGGCTATTGACTGTAGAAGCCGATTACTTCTTGTGTTTATTTGAATCAGTATGGCAGTTATGCGTTATGTTAAAGACGTCGACGAACCACTTTACTGTCTTATTTAGATAACCGTTAATATATTCTTTTTCAGCAAGACAATGAACGTTTACATATTGCTCGTCAAACTATAAACTTCCTCTAAAGCTAGAGTTAATGTTTTTAATGTGGCCATCTTGTTTGTGGGATTTAATTTCTGTTGAGCATGAGTGGAATATGATGAGGAAAAGATTGTCTGTTTTTTATTGTCATCCACAAACTCTGGCACAGTTAATCCGCAAGGTTCAAGTTGCTTGGAACGACGTGCTACAAGCAGACATCGATCATCTTATTTTGTCGCTTTCTAGACGTGTACAGAAGTATACTAAGTTACAGTGTAGCCAAACACATTTTTTTTTAAAGTTAGTATTACCTACTAAATATTTTTGCAAATCTTATTGTTTTATTCCTAATGTAAGTCTACAACAATGACAAAAAATCACGTCTAAAAAATTATTTTTTCTGGGTGTAACTCTTTTGATGTCACTGAGTATATTATTCGACAGTTATCTTTGAAGTGTTAATCTGCAATATTACTTATTTTTGTGTATTATTTACAACTTAGTAATAGTAATATTTTTAACTTCTTTATAGTCTCATATACCTTTCAAAATAACTTTTACGTAAATTATTATCTTGTCTTTGAGCTTGAATTGGTCTCAAGACAATGAACAGACAACCAAACTGCATTATGCAGCAAGTGCTTTGGAACTTAATTTATGTTACTTATAAAACTATAGCTATATATTTTATTTATATTATAGTTCTTCTATCAAATTAACTAAAATATTGGCTATAGAACACCCTCGTTATAAATCATAATTTGTTCGGCATGTTGTACTTTCCACTTGAATTATTTCCTCGGGATAAATGTTTTGTTGAAAATTAATGAGAGGGTCGTCGACATTATAATCTCCATCTCAGGAAAAATGACTCTGTTTCCAGTTGGGATTTGTCCTGATTTATCCTATCTAAATCCAATTTTCGTAACATGTTGATGATAGGTATTAAACTTTTCACTTTAGAAACATTAAATACCACAAAGCCTCTAGTAAATTGCTGTTCTATAATGCAAGTTCATCCAATGGTTAAACATATTATTGGAAGCTGTTAGACTTCAAACAATAAAATTCTAATATTAGTATGCAAATTGATATATACATATTCATGAAAAGTATTGCGTAACTTTCTTGTTTTAGCCACAGAAACTTACAGTAATGAGAAAGTTTTAATATAATTGTTCTCGCTCTTGACAAATATTTATTAGCTATATTTAGGCCTTTGTTGTTAATGAAATTCCAAGAAAGCACAATTTCATGCAAACTTTTTAAAAGTAATGACTTTTTATTACATAGCCTTTTTAATAATATACCATTTTTAAAGCGGTATATATGCCAGATTATATCGAAGATATTACGTACATTTATCTTTTACACAGGGTGTTTTATTAGATAGTATCGGCATTATCGATTACTGTTTTAGGATTAAAATTAAAAGACTAGTAGTACAATAGGGACTTAATGCTAGTCCAGAGTTATTAAGTTTAATTAGAATTATACAAACTACATCTCACCACTATTATTTCTAATTATAGTTAATAACCACCAGTTAGTGTTAATCGTCGCTGCTCGAATAGACTTGGAAGAATTTAGTTTCTACATGTCACCTAATGTAGTTTAAGTAATGAAGTAACTCGTTTTAAATTTAAAATATTTCTATGACTGCCACTCGCTCTAAAGTTTATGTAGGTGACGCAAATGTCACTCGCGGAAGTAGAGATAAGTCAGCTGAGTCAGGAGTTTACCGGATATAGACTAGTACCCAACGTGATTTCACAAAATTTACAAAAGCAATTTTGTATGAGTTTTAATGAAATAACCATCTTAAAATATTGTAAAATTATTAAGAAAGTCATTGCCAATAGTGTTTTAATTTGATTGTTTTTAGAAAACAGAGATTTTTGTAGATGTATCTAAAATCACGTACTGGTGGTGTTTTTCCAAGTTTAACCACCTGAAAAACGTAAAAATATAAACAAGTATGTCAACATTTCGTTATTAATTAATCACAGAAGTGCAGCTGTGCCTAGCTTAAACTTGAAGCAAACTCTGTTTAAAGACACAGTTGCACTTCTGTAATCAATTCGTAACGAAATGTTGACATAGTTGTCTAGTTGAACAATAATTAGTTATTTTACGCTTTGTTACATCGAAAACAAAGCTAGTCGACTGTATCAACGCTACGGATATTTAATTTAATGACTGTTTACATAGTATTTACGACTTTTACGTCTTTTTAATTAGCGAGCCCTATACCTCTTGAATCAAGAATACTCTTTAGATAGATTGCTGTTTAAGAGTACGCAATATAGTGTTCAAGAATACTAATATTAATATGAAATTAAAAAACACAAAATGGGTATTAAATAATGCATACATATGTTAGAAAACACAATAAAACTAAGTTGTCTAAACCACAATTTATTTACAAGAAAAAGGTCCAGCCGAATATTTAATGATTAACAATAATTAATTAGTCAAAACTCAAACACATCCAAACGCCTTGAGTTCTCGTGTATTAATGTGTTATTCCACACACTTCAAAATGCTCTCATTCTCCGCTTTTTGTTTCCTCTCGCCCCACACGTCTAGACGAACCATAAAAATGGTACCATAAAAATTGAGACGCATTTCAGTGAGATCCAGGAAATATTCTAACACGGCCTTTCCTGACATCCTCGAGTGTCCCCACTCAACTGACTTCAGTTATAATAGCGAATGTCTGAAACTCTCACATATTCAGAACATCAAAACATTTTCCCTTTTTTTAAAAAATAATAATAATAATAAAACAAAAGAAACAGACAGGAGCTAAAGTAATCGAGGCGCTCTGGACTCTCAAAACTTAGGATACCTAAACACCTAAATAAAATTAAAAGCAAACAAGCATTAAAAAAAACACAATAAAAATAATGCAATCAAAACAATATGAAATAGATAAAACATGTAATTAATTTTACATGAGTATATGCATATACTTGAGACGCACTTATCAACTAACTTAACTAGCAATGGAAGAGAGAATTGATCAGGGACCCGACTGTCCACAATTCACCTCAACCATTAGCGGTATCCCCGCTCCGTGGAACAAAGCAAAGACCAGGGGTATACACTTACCCTACCCCTGCATTACTTAAGATCGTCCACCAAAAAAAATTATTCCAGCCAGGGCAAAACAAAGTACCAGGTGTTGCGCGCACCTGCATTATTTTGCAACCGGCCCCCCTACCAAATACCTCATCCAGATTCATCGAACCTGATCCAAGCTCTCATCACAGCTCTCATATTCTCTGCCGCTACTACAGTGGAAAATGTGGCTCTGGACCGCTCCAGCTCAGGGATATTTTCTATTTGGTACCGATCGTTTTTCAAAACTTTTGTAATTCTGTAAGGTCCTCTCCACTTCGGTAAGAGTTTGCGGCTACTCCCTGTCGAAGGTACGCTAGTAACCTTGAGTAATACCAGATCCCCGACAAAATAAGGTTTTCCGCACATCTAGGAACGTCAAATCTCCTTTTCTGACTAACTTGGTATTCCTCCATTTTCCGCATTATTTGTTCACTAATTGTTGTAACGTCTATGGTTGTACGATTTTCCGCGTGTAATAATGATCCTTTTGTGACCACTCGATAACCCATTAAAGCTTCGCTAGGTGAAATTGCGATAGCATTATTAACCGTGCCGTTGATTCCCAGCTGGATGTTATGCAGGTTTTCGTCCCAATGTTTATCTTGTTGATCTGCCCTCATTGCGGCCAAGGAGTCCAAAATGGTCCTGTTGTAACGTTCAACTTGCCCATTTGGAGGGACGGCTACAGCTGTTAAATGCAAGTTGCTTCCTATTTCCTTGATGAATTGCTGAAGTTCTTTGGAATTGAAGATAGTGCCTGTGTCGGTGATGATACAATGGGGTACCCCGAATGTTTTAATAAGATCCCAAATAGCTGTAATAACATTTTTGGATTTCGTGTCTTTAACCGCATACAGGGATATAAACTTTGTGAAAGCGTCGATTGCGAAGAGGACGTAAGCGTTGCGTTTTGAAGTGCGAACGAAGGGACCTAAGTGATCTAAATGTAAGGTAAAGGAACTGGAATTTTTCTAATAGGATGACGAAACCCCGTTTTTTTTTTAACCGAACTTCTTTTAAAATATAAACATTTAAGGCAAGTTTTACAATATTTATCAATAAAACGACGCATTTTAGGGAACCAGTACTGGCTTTCGAGTAAATTGTAGGTATGTCTTAACTGACCCGAAGTGACCTGATTCGTCATGGGCCATTTTCAGTAACTGAAATCGTGCGAATTTTGGAACGACGCGACGATCCGTAATCCATGTGTTGTAATTCGATATACTTTGCCTCCTTTTAGTGCGTAGTCATTAAAATGTCCTTGTGGTTCGTGCGATCACCCGATACTAATAATTCTTTTATTTCCGCAATCTTCGAGTCATTAATTTGGGCAGTTTGAAGCCAATCAATGTGTGAAATTTTAAGGGCGTGAACTGCAAGTTTAACATCTGGCAGGTGTCGACTTTTAGTGCATCGACGTGGCGCATTTGTTGTCCGCTTTTATGTTTTATATCAAAAGTATATTTTGACAATTCAATGACCCATCTGGCAACTCGAGTACTTATTTCATTTTTTTTTTTTCAAAAGTGCCGTGTACAGCGAAACAATCCGTAAAAATAGTAAAGTGGCGCCCTAACAAATATTGCTTAAAACGTTTGACGGACGCAACAACAGCTAACGCTTATAACATAATTTTGCTCTGCAGTGGTTGTACACCTGCTAAAATAAGCGAGACCTGCTCTCTATCATTTTTCGTTTGAACCTAAATACCAGCCACCCCTATTCGACACTCATCGGTATAAAGTCGGATTTCAAGTTGAGGGTCAAAATTGCAAGTATAGGCCGAGAAACTAAGCAACATTTTTAACTTAGTGAAAGATTCGACCTGTTCTTTGTCCCATATCCATTCGGCATTTTTTTTTGTCAATAACATACTTAACGGTTTCGATTTTGCTGCATAGTCTTTGATGAATTTTCGAAATTATGTATCTCGTTAATCCGAGAAATCGCCTAACTGCATGAATATCGGCAGGTTCCGGAAATTTTAAACTGCTTGGATTTTATGTTGACTTGGTTCTATGCCTCGTTCACTGATTTTGTACCCTAAATAATCCATTTCCGTTTGTAGGAAACTACATTTAGATAATTTCAATGTGCATAAGTAGATCAAAAATTTCCTTCAAAATAAATAGACTCATCAATACTTTTTGCGGGAATTAAAATATCATCTAGGTAACTAAAACTTTTGAAAAACGCAATTGGCCTAAAACTTTGTTAATAACTCGTTGAGCTCGTAAAATAATTGTATAAATAATATCACCGAGCGTGATATCGAATGAATTTGTTTTTATAAGAAAAAGCGCAAACTACCACCGGTCTTGAGATAAATTCACGTCGGCTTGCTCCGAAAAATCTTGACCTATTAATACTTCCAAATTCATTACACATTGCGATACAATTAATAATTTTAATTATTTTTGAATTTTGTCGATAGTGACGATTACGGGGACATAAGAGGTGACAACAATTTGTGAGTTCGCCAGCGTTGTAAGCAGTATACGTTCCGACAGCCGCACAGGTGTCAATGCCATACTCCGGACAGCAAATTCGGAAATTAATGAACATTCGCTACCAAAATCAACAAAACACTTTGCGGAGACATTATTAATAAAAATATCTTTAAAGAATTTTGAGTTATGTCAAGAGGTCGTTGGACCGATAAAATTTACTTTATGTTCAAGAGCACGCTGATTTGAGTGTCGATTAGGGTGTCGGGTATCATAGCCCAATCCAGATGTCTCAGTTTTACGTAAATAACAGTTTCTACGTTTATGTCCCGGTTTCCGACAATGAAAACAAATACTCGCTCCGCTTCGCCCAAAAATCCTAGAACCGCCTCCATTACTTACTGTGGTCAAGCTTTTAAAATGATTTGCCAGTGCGTAAGGATCTTTTATCCCGGCCGTTTCCACCGCAAATTTGATATTTTTATCATAAGTTCCGCCCAAGATCAAATTAATACAGTCCTCATCATTTTCTTTAACCCTGTATGTAAATCACGTTTAACCTTAAAATTATTTAAAACATTTCTCGCCATTCAGGCCACGTAAATAATCGGGTCGACGAACCCCTGTACCATACATCTGCAGGACCTCTCAGCTTCTGCAAAGCTAAATAACTCGTGGGCCTGTCATCCCAGCCATATAAGACTGAGGACTCATCCACTGAGTTAACCCATTCCCTTATATTGTGCGATATCGGGTTAAATTCCGCTATTACATTATTATTAGCCATACTTACACCCCCGCAACCACCTGACTTACGCTGCACCAATCTATCGAGTTCGTGTGCAATTGCCTGACCCATTGACTCGACCGTCTGCAGCAGAGAGCTACTCGCTGAGCTGTAATCTCCAACCCTAAGCTGCCCCTCACGCTAGCGACCTGGAGATGATGCCCTCTCTTCGTGTCCAGGCATCCGACGCAAACGGCTCCGCGATCTCCATCCAGGCGGAGTTCCCTCTGTGGCTCCCTCCTGATCTCGAAGTTCGCCGTCTTCAATGACGCCCTCCACGGCGCCGGACATCGGATGAAGAAGAGGCGTAACCGCGATACTCTTCCTCGTGATCAGCCATATTAACCACGGTTCTGAACAGTTCTGTACTCAAAACGATCGCAAATTGTCACAATTCGTGTTTATTTCCAAACAAGAAAATTCGAAGAAACTTTGAACTTTCACCAGTCACTGGAAAATTACGCACAATTACTTTTTCCGAGATTTTAATTGCGCGTGATGGCACTGGGTACTGATCCCACTCCTGATGTTAGAAAACACAATAAAACTAAGTTGTCTAAACCACAATTTATTTACAAGAAAAAGGTCCAGCCGAATATTTAATGATTAACAATAATTAATTAGTCAAAACTCAAACACATCCAAACGCCTTGAGTTCTCGTGTATTAATGTGTTATTCCACACACTTCAAAATGCTCTCATTCTCCGCTTTTTGTTTCCTCTCGCCCCACACGTCTAGACGAACCATTTTAATGGTACTATAAAAATTGAGACGCATTTCAGTGAAATCCAGGAAATATTCTAACACATAATACACAATAAAAAAACAATGAATTTAAAAATGAGAAAGTGATTAAAGTCATTATTTATTGCAACAAAGCAAGCATATATAAACTACCCTGTTAGTACTTATTATTTTCGATTAATTCTTAATTCAACAAACTACTCCGTCAAAAACATAAAAAATTCGGGTTAGAGGCCGGATTTTGAGTATCGGTGTTTGAGATCATTTAGGTATTATTTGGAAGTTAAACCTATCAGTACTCAGTAGGTAGATATTAACAATACTAATACGTCTCCTTTGATTGTATAATGTACTATTTTAGTTCTAATGAAAATACAGTATTATGTAGCTCAATCCAACAACCATAGATATTAACTTTTTGCTGGACCTTCTAACTAAGTCAAATAAATTAAAAAATGCACCCAATTACACTAAACACCTTTTTGCAGACGACGCGCGTTTCTGTAACGATGTTACTAATTTTAAGTGAGGCTCAATACTGGCATTAAAAAATAATAGAGTGCTGCAGTAAATAGTATATATTAGATTTGATTGAAACATTATTCTTACAGTGGGGTGATTTTTATACAGTGTGAACCATTTGTATGGAATAACTTCGATAAAAATTTAGGGATTTATTTCTCAGGAAAACGCTTGGAATCCTATCCTGTTATCTTAAAACGCGCATTTTTTTTGACAAAAGAAATGGATATACAGGGGGTTTTAAAATCAAAACACGACCCTCAACTTTGAAAGTTCAATCGAGAACCCTAATTTTTTTAGCATATCTGAATTCTACGTATAAATCCCTGAATTTTGATCAATTTTTTTATTTTAAATTGAGGGTCGTATCTCAGTTTTTAAAACACTCTATTAATCTATTTTTTTTGTTAGAAAATGCGCGTTAAAAAATAACAGAATACGTGCTCAAGCGTTTTCCTGAAAAACAACTTCCTGAATTTTTATCGAAGTTATTCCATACAAATGGTTCTCACTGTATAAATAATGACAATAAAAATCAATGTCGAACCCAAAAGTTAAATTAAAATTTTGATACAACAGTGGCAAAGCGCGTTTGGAATCTAAGACTTCATCTTCAGTGCCTAACAATAACAATGTAAAAAGGAAAGTTACACAAAAAATTAAAAATATTGAAAAAACTTACCAATCTTTTGTCAAAATTAATTAAGACATTACTTCTTATTTAGAACTTCCAGAATAAGTCAAAAGAAAAAAATACAAATTTATAAACAGTTTGTTGATATAAACTTTTACTCTCCGAGCTGTTCTATTGCTAGTACAAGTGAGATAGCATTCAAAATAATGGTCATAAATAGAGATAGTTTTTGTTACACAATTTTAGATATGTTTCTTCATTTTATGGGCACTAATGGTACATATTTTTATTTAAAAATTGATACTAGATGAGATAACAATAGCAATAGAACAGCTAGGGCGTAGCAAGAACTCCTACTTAATTTTTTACCAGCGTTCGTAAGGTAAAAGAGAGTTTTGATAACATTTTTCTTTTAACATTTAATTTAAATAAAAATTTGTGCGTTTTTAATATGTACTATTTACATTTTATTTATTTATACCTAATAATACTTGTAATGTACACTACAAAATAATAAAAATTTAAAAAAAAAACACATTAAGTTTTAGTCGTAAATTACGAGGTGAATTATTAATTATTTAAGTAAATTATTTTTTTAACTTTTTAAAAAAACTGTTATTAGTTTTTTAACATTTGTTTTTGTTGTTTGTTTTATGTTGTTTTTTCAACATTTGTTTAGCGAAAATCAAAGATAATATTCGGGAATGTTTAATTTTTTTATTGAAAATTTAGAAGGTTAATATTAAAACAATTAATAAGAAATTTTTTTAAAGACCTAGTTTAAAAAAAAAATAAGCATAAATTTTACAAAAAAAAAATGTTGCTATAGTTGTTTTCAAAATTTAAACAAATAATTTTTTTTAAACATAGTCTTAGGTAGCATTTTTATAACCATTTAATGCCTGTATGTTGTTTTATTAAATTTTTTATAGTTTAGTCAAAAAACGTCTCGATTTATTTACTTGGTTTACCCGGTATAATAATTCTTTGAGCTTTTTATGGCTTTTAAAGCTTATGGGTTTGATTTTTTGCTTACAATTAGATTTTTTTTGGTTACGTATACTTTTATCTAGTTTTGGACTACTTTGGCATTACGATTGGTTATAAATCTTATTTTGCAAGTATACAGAACTATCGTTCTGGATATTCAAATATCTTTTTTGCTTTCTTTCTACACTTTTTGTACATTTTGTTATTTTTTAAAAGTTTTTGCAGTTTTTTATTGTTTTTATTTCGCATTACATTGATGGAGGTACTTTTATCGATCCATTTTTTAAAGCTTTACCTATCAATCTATCCTATCACATTTTCGCTTTTGTCTGATCTCAGGTTCTTAGTTTTGTCCTAATGTTTACTTGTATAAAAAAAGTAAGAAAACTGTTTAAATGGAGATTTAAACTTTGTAAATTTTTATGCTGTTATCATTGTTAGCCAATGGCTTCAACCTAGAAAATTCTTTTGTCACAAACTGTCAAACATTTTGTTTTTGTAAGATTTTGTTGGAGTTTTGCTTGAGCTATAGCGTTTGACACTTGAACTTTATTTTGGTCTTCGTATAGGTGGTGTCCTGAGACATCTTTTTTATCGGGCATTTTTTTGATGTAGGTAGGGAAATGGGCCTAAGTCTGGACATTATTATTGTTCTTTGATTGTGAGTTTATATGAAATGCTACGGTGAATTATTGAAAACAATGTTTCGGAAAAATTCGGAGCGCTTCAAATACATCATCGGATGATTTATAATTTATAGAAACGAGTAAAACGACGTGTTTTAAGAATAACTCTAGAACGTCGTGCTTTGTAAGCAATTCTAGAAGATAGAGTAACCAATATAAAGAGGAAGACTGACCAGAAATTCGTCAGTCAGATAGTGAGAACGAGACAAGTCAGTGAAGTGCGAACCGCAACAGTGGATAAACGCAAGAAGAAGCCGGAAGTGATTTGACATTTACTGTGTTTAATTAAGTTTGTCTTGTAATTATTAGTTTTGGAAAATAAGTTTTGAGTTTTGAAATACAGATCGCGAGTTTAAATTATCCAAAGTCCTAACAGAATATTTAGAATTAAAATTAATATAGTTATTTATCAACTGTAAAATGTCACAATGTTCAGAAGTCATCTGCAGTTAATCAAGATTATTTTAAAATTTCACAAATACTTAATATATTTTTTTTGAATCACTCGAATATGGGTGAATATATACAGGTCAAGGGCAGCTTCATTGAACAAGTATATAAAGAAGCAGCCGGAACCTATATATTTACAATTATTATATCAAAATTTAATATAAAACAGCTATTGACCGAGCCGATATTAGTAAAACACTTTGTACACCCTTTTACATTGTTTTGCTTTTTTTATTCAGAGAGATATTAGAAGTGGAATTTGATCTACTAATTCGTTCAGAAAGAAAATAAGTAACCATTTTTTTTCATCGTCTTTATAACAAAAAATCTTTCTATGTTTTATAAAAAAAACTTATTTTTCAGTCAAGAAGAAACAGACGTATGGAAATATAACAAGTTTGTAGTTTGGAATTTCACAAAATCGGGGAAAGGTCAAAGTGAATAAAATGATATGTTTACGGCACAATTGAAAAAAATTTCAAATATTTTTTATTACATTTATGCTCATCAGATCGTATTTCAACCTGTGCTAAATATTATTACAATTTTAGAGTAAAATATTTGTATTAAATACAATCTTTATACAAATATTGCTTTAGAAGATAGGAAAGTATGGATACAACTTGATTTTAAAATACTCCAAATTTATAACTGATTAAACTTCATAAATAAAAATAGAATATAAAAAAATTCAAGAAAGTTTTGTCGAGTTTAGCTCTGGTGTATTAAAACTTTTGTAAAACAATACTTTAAGAAAAAATACTGCAGGGCTTAAATTTAGACTTAATAAATTTCAAAGAACTTAATTACTTTATGTAACCTTGTTTTCAATATATTTCTTTGGAACGAGTTTTTAATGAACTAACAAACGCAATTTTACATGAAAGGCGTATGTGAGTATCTACAAAAAAGAAATAAATTTCTGTGTAATCTCGCTTAGAGCAAATAAAATATAATTCATTGTCAGTAACAGATGTTTATTTTTCCAAAGATTTGTTAAATAATAAATGGAGTGATTCGTGATTAAAAAAGGTTATTTTGCCTGCGATTTAATCTTGCAGCTTTCAGATGAAATAAAAAAATTGGGCCATCATTTCAACAGTTGTTTCAAATAAATATTATTTTCATTCGTAAAAAGAGTATGTAGGTATTTGTTCAAAATTAAATTCTTTTCTAAATTTTGTTATTAATAATTAACTGTAAACATTTAACTTTAACTTTGACTAAAATGAAGATTTTTATTTGTAAAATGTTGTTTTTATAAATATTTAAGCTTTATTTTTCAATGTCTCATTCATATCCTGATGGATTTTGAATTGGTAAATTGATTCAGACGGAAGATTTATCAGTAAGTCATTTGATTTAAAAATAAAATATTGTAAAATATTTAACTGAGGACAAAAATATTTGTTTACGTCGAGAAAATTTAAAATGAAACAAACAGAAAGCTTAGAATATATTTAAAAAAATAATATAAAAATAAATGTTTTTTTTGAAAATGTTTGTGTTCATTTATTAGCACAAGCTTCAAATATTAAGTTTAGGTTTGTGATGTTATTGTTATTAAATATTCATACAAACATGTTCTCATTTCTTGGATCACTTATATTACAAATAAACAAGGCTTGAAATAAGCGTTATTTACGGCAACTGAAAGCTCTGGAATTTTTTAGATTGGATTATTCTGGAATGATAGGATATGTGAGAGCAATATGACGGTTTTAAAAAATCGTTGAAAATTGTAATAACAAATTTTTAATTAGTAATAAATAGGAATTATACAGTAGATTCTAATAATTACTGTTTATTGTCGGTATAGTTATAAAATTTGATAAGTAGAAATAAGATCTTAGAGAAACAAAAAAACAATTTGTTTCTTCAGGAGAATCAATTTCTCTTCCTGATGCAATCACTTGTAGAATCACATCAAATCTATACACCAAACGTTTATCAATTCCAAAATTTGCGGGTTGTATTCCTATCATTTGTTGTTGTTGTTTTTTTGTCTAATTTGGTCTATAGTGAGTCCTAACTGTGTGCAAAATTTATTTTGAATCAACAGCTTAGACTCGGACTTTGAAGCTTTTTCCTCTGGAGAACTTGCTGTCTATTTTTTTAATTTTAAATTATATGAAATGTGAAGAAGGCACTAAAAAAACCGAATTTTAGCGTATAAAGCCGATAAACCAAAATTGTAAAATTCTTCGTTAGGCTTTCATTTTTCTAAATTTGTTAAATTGTTCATTTCTTTGGGACTTGCTAAACATATATAGCAGCGCATAACTGAAGAAGTTTGAGATACCGCATTACAAATTTTTCCATCTACCATTGTCATTACTAATTCGTGTTTAACGTTATCAGATTCTATAGAAGTTGGCAGAAGTAAAAGTATAGTAAGTGACATAGAAATGTGAACACCCAGTAATAATTGTTTTACAGCAATAATTTTTGCTATACAAGTTTGCTTTGATTATACTAAATAATAATTAAAATATCAGCTATATCTGTTTAGTAGTTCTTTCTCTGCAGCATTTTTTACAGAATAACATTGCAAGGTTAAGATAAAACTGATAGCCATTTTACGAAAATTAGTCTTTAAAATAGGCATAATAAACACTTCCTAAACGCAATCACACTGCCCAGAGTCCGAAGACAAGTAAATTTTTGGCCAATTAATCGAGTTTGATCGAGGTCGAATTGTGGAGCTACGAGAAGCAGAACTGTCGTTTAGAGAAATTGCAAGAAGAACTCAAAGAAGCTTAAACACCGTGTCACGTTGTTATTAGACATGGCTTCAAGAAGGACAAACGCATAGAGCGAGTGGCACAGGGCGCCGTCCAAGAACCATCAAACGCCAAGATCGACGACTTAGACTTTTGGCTCTACGAGACCGTTTCACGTTCACTAGAGAAATTGCCAATCAATGGTTTGAAGAAATTGGACAATCGATTGGGATGCGAACAGTTTATCGAAGAGTCAGAAGTTTTGAGCTTTTTTCCTTTCGACCTCATTTGGTGCTACCTCTTATTCCTGAACATCGACGAAATTGACTACAATGGTGCAAGGAACGGTTAAATTGAGATGATGAATGAAATAGTGTAGTCTTTAGTGATGAATCAAGATTTTGTTTGGCGATGCATGATAGTCAAGCAAGAGTGAGAAGACGCCAAAATCTACAATTTGATGTAGAGCGTCATGTACACAGGACTGTCGGTGTTGTGATATAGGGTGCTATTGCTTACGGCAGCAGGTCATCTCTAGTCTTACAAGCCGACGTTACATCACGAAATTTTAGAGCCCTACTTACTGTCATAAGTTAGAACCGTGCGCAATGTCATTTTTCAGCAAGACAATGCTCGGTCTCATGTAGTCGGAAGATCGTAAAACTTTTTGGCGGCTGCTCAATTTTTTACTTTGCCCTGACCGCCTCGATCACCCGATCTATCACCAATAGAACATGTATGGGACATGATCGGAAGAAGACTGTCTCGTATAGCTCATCTCCCTCAAACATTGGCACACTTTGACATGAGGTACAAGTAGCCTAGAATGAAATATCTCAGGAGAGCATAGATCATTTGATAATAAGCATGCCTAGATGTTGAATGCGTGTGTAGCACATCGTGGTCGGTCTACGCATTATTAGATCTTATTTCTACGTATGATAAAATAAAGTTTTGAAAATCTAATCAATTATTTGCATTGGCCCTCTGAACATGTATATCAAAAACTATTGCAGTATAACAATTATTACTGGGTGTTCATATTTCTATGTCACTTAGTATATTTTATTTGTCATTCTGTTTACTTTTTCGTTTATAACTTCAGGAGTTTCTTTACAAAAACAAAATTTTATTTACCGGCAAAAGTTGGTTGACAAAGTTTTTTCGTTTTCTTAAATCAGACTCGGTTTTTGAAAGGAATCACATAATTTTATTGAAACAAAAGATGTTACAAAACACAGGAATTATCACAGTCGTCTCTTATTCTAAACCTTGCTTATATAAGTTTTGTTCAAAAGCTTCATTACACTCTTATTTACTAATTAATATTAGATTTTGCTCACTTTGATAGTTAAAATTTATACACTTTAAAATTCTTTTAGTGGTGTAGACAAGCAGGCTTTGAAGATTTATTTTGGCTTCTTTTTTATTAATGTTTATAAATTTTTTTTATATAACAATAAGATTTGGTTAACGGAATACTGTAGTAGGATAAAAATAAGAAAGTTTTTGTTTTGTTTGCTAAATTTTTCAATAATTGATATTGCCGTTTTGACTAATCTAAAGAAATCATTATCGATAACGCTTTGTCTGGTGTATACGTTTCTATTTTTTTTTTGTTTATTATTACAAAAGTCTAATAACTTTTCAATTTTGTCTGTAATTTTTAGTACAAAATCTAAGAGTTTAGACGATTTTATGTTACCTTCTTCTCTTAATTTTATTTTGACCCATACAACAGCTCTTGCCCAAAATACTGTAAACGTTAGAGGCAGTTCTTCTAGATTTTTGTTTGTCTGAACAAAGTGAAAAAGATTTTAAGGTAACTGTTTTTTATTTCTGTCTTAATCACACTTCGTCACTAAATAAATTTTCTGGAAAGTAAAAGTCTTGCTGCAATAAGTATTAATATTTTTCTGAAAATTTTTCATAATTTCGACCAGCATTTTTCTATTTTCTAGTTAATTTGTAGCAAAATTTTTGTAATGTTAAAGTTCGAGCAGAAAACTTTTCGTCTTTTAACTGTTTTTTACCACTTTTAAAATTTTATCTTTTAAAACTTTGTAGGTGCCAAATCCACGTAAATTTCGCAAAATTCTGAACAAATAAGCATTTGATTTTAATTCATCTATTTTAAAGTCTAATTTAAAGTCGGTCTAATAATAAAAGTAAAGAATATCACTTAAGAAAGAAACAATTTCTAAACGTTTAAATAAAAGAAGATTCTAAGTTCAATCTTAAAAATAAACTACTATTTTTTTTACATCAATAACTAATAATATAATCTACACAAACTTACGCAAACCGAATTAAACAAAGCCAAAATTAAATCTAGAGTGTTTACTAAAAGCAGTAGCATAGACAAAACAAAATTTCTCAAAATTTTCAACAAGTTTGAGTCCGGTGCTGCGCTGCGTACGCATTTAGACAATAAGTTTTCAGCGCGGCACTCAAATCTTGAAAAAAATCTTCGTCTCTGCCTGCTTAATTATTTAATATTTTTCAAGATCCCAAACGGTCGGTAAATTGAATTGAATTTCCTAAAACTTATTTATTGCATATGTTTTGGTATAATTTATAGTGGGAGCTGGTGGGAGTCAAAAAAATCAACGCCCTAAAATTACATTTACACACTATACAATAACATCCGAAAAAATAATTAGTAATTTTTTAATACCTAAGGCAACTAATATGTTCATTAACATCAGGAATAAATAAATGAATTTATTCTACATTTTATGATTCTATAATTTATAATACATTTTTAATATGGGAATTTTTTTTCCTCAGCCGGGATTTGAACCTGGGACCATCTGACCTGCCGACCAGCAATCGGATGGTCCAAGGTTCAAATCCCGGTTGAAGAATAAAGTTTATGTCTATATTAAAAATATGATATCTATTCATTTATTTATTTTAAAAAATGTTTAAATATAAATGATTTTTGACAAAAAATTATATTATGTAACAATAGTTTTTAGATTTAAATTTAAACTATTGTTACACAACTTGTTTTAATTTGAATAGAATGATAATACTGTTATTATACAATTGTTTTTTAATTTATTTCTAAAAGGAATACAGATATTTTATTATTTTAATTATCTGTGTAACCGTTTTAACTTTGTGTATCTACTTTTCGATTAAATTTACCATAAAATTTAACGAAACAGCAAGAATATTTTACTTTGTCACAAAGCTTCCGCCATCGGTTTATTGGTGTTAATGAATACACAAATTTCCCTTTAGCGTTTAGTGCTTATTATATCTTTTATAAATGTTTTTGTTGTTACTTGTAATTTATCAACAGTTGTAAATATTTGTGCGTAAACAAAATTTAATGCTTTCTACGTATATACCTAACAAATAACAGTTTCAAGAAGATAATAATATTATTTTTTTATTTTTAAATAATAAAAGTTTTGTATAGAGTTTGCAAAAGTTATCAAGCAGAAGGAACATATGCAAATTTTAAAACGTAAATATAAAAAAAACTAGTTTTATTAAACCAGTAACATTCAATTCTTTATTAAAAAAAAAACAGAAAACGTAATGATCTATAGCAGACCCGGAAATATTTGGCCACTGACTGAACTTTTTAAGCTCGCAACAAACTAAATAATGTCTACTATTGAATCTAATGGTACAGTTATACACAGCGATAAGTCATTTTGATTTACGATGGTCTAGAAGTAAAGTCCTTTATAGATGTTGCAAGAAATTTTAGTTATAAACTATAGTCCGGTCAATTTAAGCCTAAAATCAATAAAAAGATTACAAAAATTTATAACAAGCTGAAACTCGGTAAATTTGTTCAAAACATGATTATAAAAGAAATCTCAAAAGTTTTCATCGATCCGGTCTGTGATAAAAAATTGGCACAAGGTCAAAGGTCAAAGAAATAAGTTTTTAAAACTTATAAAATTACCTCAGACCAAAATTGTAGATCATAAAAGTCTCTACAAAAAATGTATTAGTAATTTTTTTCCTTAGAGCCACCGTTTTAGAGATATAACGCTTTAATTTGTAGTCGTCATAATTTGCATAAGTACGCCACGTATATATTTTGTGCTGTTTGGAGTTTTATAACAAAAATGTCAGAATATTGTTTTATTTGTTCTCATCTTTTAACCGAGGGTAAAACTGTTAATGTTGATCGTGGTATGAATACACTGATCAACGTAAGTATTGAAAGAGATGATGGATTTTCGGCATTTCTTCGAAAACAAAAATCTGTCGTAAAAATTATACTCAAAGGTGTTCTATTGAAGCAGCCATTATTAAAAAAAAAAACGCGAACAACAAGAAGCCAGTACATCTACAGGATCTACAGCAAGTTCTCCTCGTACTAGATCACGTGTAAGTGATTCAGCTTTTTTTTTTAAAAAAAAAACTGTGCTTATTTTGCGGCAATGAATTGAATGAAGACTTGCAGAAAAAAAACTTAAATCGTCGCAGTAAAATTTGTCAAGTAAGTACACTTCAATTAAAAGATTCAATTTTGGAAGTAGCTCGGACTCGCTCCGATGCTATATCAAAAGCTGTTGTTGCTCGAATCGAATTTAAATATGATTTAGTTGCTGCTGAAGCTAAGTATCATCGAGATTGTTATACTTCTTTTTTTAAACCTATCACTGGGGGTAAAGTTGGCCGTCCCAAAGATGAAACTACGAAGTTGGTCGACAATACATTACAGCCAGTTCAGATTTTACTTCCACCAGCGCCAGAGAAACTGCTAAACACAAAATTTTGCAACTGCAAAAAGGGATGTAACGCCAAATGCGGTTGCAAAAAAGTAAGACTGTTTTGTTCCCTGGCGTGCACACATTGCGAAGGCCGGTCATGCTCTAATATTGAGTCACCAACTCTAGAAGACTTCTATAATAATAACGAGCAATTTACTTGCACCCAAAGTGAAAAAGAAGAAGAAGAAGAAAAAGAAGATCAAGAAGAAGGAGAAAAAGAAGAGGAAACAAAAACATTTGAAAATTATGAGTCCGACGAATAAATTTACCTAGTTTTTTTATAATTACACCGCCTTTATTTTTACCAATCTCCATTTAATAAATATTATTTTGCAATAGCTTCAAAACAAACAAAATCATCATAACAGATCCGTGGAATAGGCCTACTAGGGAAACCACGTTAAAAAAAAACGCGCTAAGTACACTACCTCCCAGGTGGCGTGGAAACGTGTGCAAATTATGACAATTACAAATCATTCAACGATTTAAAGCGTTATATCACTAAAACGGTGGCTCTAAGGAAAAAAATTTTTAATACATTTTTTATAGAGAACTTTACGGTCTACAATTTTGGTCTGAAGTAATTTTGCAATAAAACTTACCGTTTTGCTGAAAATCGCGAAAAACTTATTTCTTTGACCTTTGACTTTGTGCCAATTTTTTAGCACACACCGGATCGATAAAGACTTTTGAGATTTGTTTTATAATCATGTTTCGAACAAATTTACCGAGTTTCAGCTTGTTATGAATTTTTGTAACTTTGAATGTGTAATACTATCACAATTTTTTTGGTAACTTATACAGATTTACTTTTTTATATAGTGTAGGTCTATTTATGTATTAAACTATTCAAGTTCAACTCAAAACAAGAAAATTTTATCTTTTTTTTAATCAGTTAAAATGTTTGCGCACAAATATAAAACTTAGTAAATAACTACTGCACTGTGTTATGTTTAATATATAAAAAAATTCAAAAACATAATCTTTATATTTTTTACGTTATCTTGACCCAAAGTTCATCGAAAACACAACACCGATTTGTTAAAGAGCGCCATCTTATTAAGGTAATACATTATTTCTATTATTATAGGATTTTCGCAACAGTAAAGCACATAAATAAAACAATATCCAATTATTTAATATTGTTAAAATATAAAATAATAGATAAACTATAGAATCCTGAAATTAAAAATAAACTAGTGTGTGTGCTAAATAATATATTTGTATTATGTTAATTATGCACAAACTCGTAATATTAAAATTAATTTCTATAAATTTCAATACAATAATATAAATTTAGATTCAATGTGTTACAGTTTTGCATATAATAATAGATGTTATTAATAAAATAAAAGCTTATTAGAATTTAAATAATACAATCAGGTCAATTTTGTTTAAAAAATAACAATATTGTTAAAACAGCAATATTGTTATTGCTAAGGTATACACAATTTGATTGGTTGTTGCTATAGTAAATTAATATTGTTATTTTAACAATATTGCTCTTTTTTAAACAAAATCGACCTGAATATTTGTTTTTTTGGAAAAATATTTACTATAAAAATATTTGTAGAATGTAGCTACATTACTTACATGGCTAAAAGTTAAGTTTATCCTTTTTAAACTGGAAACGCTACTTCGACAACGAACGGACGAATGAATTAAAAAAGAAAAAGATAAAATATGTCTCAAAATTAATGCGGTATGTATGTACAAGATGGTTTATGTCTGACGGTAATTATCGTTTTTTCATGTTACTTAAACATAAAGGAAATAACAATTAAAGTCTGTTTAAATAACTTTGACCAGCCTAACCCGTAGTTGCAACATACACAATAGGTACATCAGCCAATGAAAACGCACACTTTAAGATCAAAATAACAAATTTTAATATAAATGCGTAAGCAAACATATATTTGTAGTACATGTTTGTTTAAAACTTTAAGTTGTTGAGAGGGTAAAGTTTCTAACCATGCACCAGATTCGTGTTGAGAAGCAGCTAATAAAGTTGCTTATAGTCGAAACTATCAAAATTTTAAAAGACATTAAATACTTTCCTCATTGCTAAAAAGTTTTACTTATTGTGAGGTTCTCTATTTACAGGTGTAGAAAAACATTTTGTCCATAAAGCCAAAGCTTTGCTTTCGTATTTAATCTTATAGACATCTATAGTTAGAAACGAAGGAAGTATAAAGTCAACAAGACTTGAAGTACAAAAAACCAAAGATAGATTACCTGGTCATGACACATTTACAAGAAAACGAACACCTAGACCACCCAAAACCACAGAAAGTAAAGCCTGAAACCAAAATGGTTTAAGAAGTCTAATACTTAAAGGTTTTTGCAGTGTAATTTTAATGTCGTTATCGGTAGTTTCGCATATATCTCTGTTTCCAGAATATAGATGATCTTAAACAATAATTGAGTTTAGGCATGTATAGGCAATTTTGAAATAGAAAGTTAGCTATATAGGGATTTACCTTGTAATGATATTTTAATAAAAACAAAATATGTTTATTAGTTAGAATAATTAAGTACATATATAATAACAAATTAACTAAACTTTTGTTACAATAAAAAATAAAAAAAAATCTACAAAACCGTTAAGTGTTACAAACCGGTAATTAATTACAATCGTTGAAATGTATAATCTGTTAAAACTCCGGAATTGGTATTGAATAGGATGGATAAGTCGGTGGTAAATTAATTGACTGAAGTGACATCTCTGGCCTCTGTGTGTTGCTTTTATGTCCTAATTAAAGAAAGTACACCCATACGAAACTCTAGCTTTTCGTCTTCAGTAAACTTTTTTACCGATGGTGTTATAGATGTAAAAAATGCGGTGTCTTCATCTGTTTCTGGTGGGGGTTGAATAGTTGCTTCAAGAGCTCTTAACAGAGCCTTGTTTGTCTCATCATACTCTGACTTTTTTTGGAATCTTTTAGCACTTGAAAAGGTTGATGCTGATCAATAATCAGCAGGTTGTGACAACAGGGAAGCATCTTCGTCTCCGCTTTGTTGACTCTCTATGTTGTCGTTAATACTCGAGTCAGTGTCGTCTTTTTTTAAGATTTTTAACAAAAATTATAATTGATCAAACTAAATGCATTTTTAAATTCTTTTATCTCCTGTTTTCTTTTTGAGAGATAAGGCAGACGCGTCTCGAATATGTTTCCATTTGTCGTTGATGGCTTTTCCTACAAAAGCACACAAAGATAACTACATATATGCATTTATTAATTTTTAATCAAAATCAACACAAAAATAAATTTTTAGAACTTATCAAAAGTTTGTAAAGGTTCATGCTATTATTGTTAATACCACATAATCAAGAAAATTTATGCTCTTCTACAAGACTATGCCTTTGTTTATTTCGATAAAATTTACATTGACAAAAAGCTTTTAACAGCCTTCTAGAAGATTTTCTAAAAGTTTTTTTTAGAAACTTAGTGGCAAAAAAATTCATTTTTATTTAATCAAGATCTAAGAAAATGGAAAAATTTAAATTCAAGAATATTAAAGTCAAGAGCAAATGATTAAAACTGCGTTAAAAAAAGGTGACAGTCCTATTTAAACAGATTTTAGTAAAACTAAGTTTTTACGAGTATTCGATTTACGATCATCCAAAAGATTTAAATGTATTGATAAGTGTTTAAAAGCGCGCAAAAACATTAAAAAAAACAAGCAAGTGTGTTATCATCTAAGTACCAAATGTTGAGTTAAGAAGTCAATTTGTTAATGACTAGTTGAATCGATAGACTAAAGAATGTTGGACCAAATGGATCTTCTTATTAGCAACCAACTGGGGAAAAAAAAATGTGTTTCTTGTAGAACAAATTTAAAGGATCAGTGTAACATTGACAAGGGTAATAATAAGGACATAATTTAGGAGTTATATTCTAAACGTTTTTAAGAAGCACATTTTTTTATCTACCTTAACAGCATCTTTAATTGTCGATTTTAAGTAATACTAATTTAAAATCGGCGTTTTTAGCAAAATATGTTATATGAACTGCAGCTTCACAGCTAGCTTTTAGCATCAGTTCTAAGCTTAATAGATTTTAAGTAATTAGCAAGCTTCTCTAAAGTACGGCGACAACTAAGTTTTGAAACCAAATGACAAAAAATATAACCAATTGCAATTAGACGAATGCTACATCTTTTCTGGATAAAGCCCATAAAAATGCCTTATACAATAAAGAAGTAATTTTACATTTTACGTTGCCAAACAACATGAGATTACAAAGGTTAATAATTAAGTTTTTAAGATGCTGCGGTCTTAATTCCAGATGGTAACCTATTAGGGAATGACATAATAGCATTTTGAACTTTTTTTTTAACTATAAAAATTACAAAAATATCATCTGTTGGTTGAAAATTTTCAAAATCAAGAGACGGTTTAAGATGCTTGTTTATTAATTGCTGAAAAGTACAAATTATTTTTGCAAACTACCTTATGAAGTTAAAATTTTTAACTGCTCTTTTGATATTTTTATCACTCAGTTTAGTTTCGGCAATGTATAACATGGTTTATTGTAGTTGAATGACTTATTAGTAAATTGTGGAATTTGATACAATTTGGCGTTAATTTTGACTTTTGCACTATGAGATTTTTTTGGATGACTTTATATAAAGTAACATGAAAAACACAATACGAGAATGATAAAAAAGTTTTTTCTGAGATTCCACAATGTCTGAGGAAAAAAAAACATTAACGACCTTAACTTCTTAGAGAAAGTTTCTAGTTTGACAAACAATATGTGAACGTGCGTTGTCTTGCTGAAAAATAACATGTTGATGGACATCTAGATAAGGCAGTAAAGCGGTTCGTAGGACTCCATCAACATAACGCACGGCTGCAATAAATACAAAAGGTGATCGGCTTCTATAGACAACAGCTTTTTAAATCATTACTTTAACAGTTTTATGCACATGTCTCTCAACAGTAAACTCACTATTCACGAAGTGCTTCGCCTGTCTTGATGCGTCAAGGTGGTGATATTGTTAATGTCTTTAGAGTGAATGATTTGGTTTTAAATGTTAATAACTGTTTATTCTTGACGGAACATGCTACTCTCGATGGACCGTGCTTCAAAAATGAGTAATGAACAAGACAACTCTTCGTTCAATACTTTGTTAAAATGTTAAAGGCTCGAAGGACCATGTTAAGGTGTGAGTAAAGAACAAGACAAAGCTTCGATCAATACTATCTTTATTAAAACAAAAACTTAACATTATAAACCTAACCTACAGTAAATATAAAACAAAACTAGAACTTATATTAAATTGATACTCTGTACATTTAAATGATATAATAAATTACATTTTGTCGGTCGCTGGAAAATCATGCAACTGTTATAATAGTACTTTGCCCCCGCTGAAGTAAGCAAAACTGTGCTTACCACATTTTGTTTAAATTGTTTCAACATGGTGAAATATTTGTTGCAATTTCTTTGAGCAATAGGTCTCAGTTAATGACCTATTGCATCTTGACATACATTTGTGTTTAAAAAAAAAAACAGGAAATAATCTGTTTAACAATGGTTAAACAATATCAAATGACTTTATGACAGTTGCGAGTAAAATCATAAGAGAATATAACTAGGTACAGACATGATCTTCAATGTTTCTTGAAAATTGAAAATCAAATCTACTGTGTTAAATTACACAGTCGGTTTTCTGTTATTTTTTTATTAAATAATTTATTTTATGCTCTGTTGGTGGGCCTAAAAGCTAAAATAATTGTATATTATACAGACTGTTTTACAAGTAATAATGAATCTGCAAAGCTGAAAATACAACCAGCAATACAATTCTAGAGTTAACGTAGATGACATTGATTTCAAATTATATTTGTTAAATCTGTGGCCAATAAAAAAATGTATTCAAACGATGAAAAAACCGACATAATGATGATATATGGGATAAAATGCCTCTGCCGCGATGAGTTTGTGCAGACAACGTTTGCCGGGCAGAGAAAAACTTTTGCTGACACCATATTCGAACGACTTGAAACTACCTTAAGGAAAGATTGACTACCTTTGAAAAAGTCAAAAGCAAGAACAGCTACTGGGCATTAGTTTGCATTCAGTTAACCGAAAGATTAAATGATTTTTTATTTTTTTTATTTAATGTATTTGTAAACAAAAAAATAAAATATCATAAAATACGTTACCTGTGGAATTGTATTGCTGGTTGCATTTTTAGTTTTGCAAGCTCATTATCACTTGTGAAAAACCTTGTATATCAAGTGACTAAAGTGCATTATTCAATCTCGAAAGTGAAAGTTTTGAAGCCTGAGGACCAAAAAGCTCTAATCACTTGAGATATTAAGGCACTTTAGTCGTGAGGCAAATACGCTATTTTTTGCACTTCCGTGACTAAAGTTTATAAATAAAATGTCTTTTTCTTTAAAACAGCTGTTGTTTTTATATTTTAAATACCAAAAGACTTTAAATGTTAATTTAATTTTTTTTTGAAACTGAAAGTAGCAGTTAGTTCTTTTCAAAATTATTGTATAAGCTGTAGGAACTCTCATTACTAAAAGTCGCACTAGGAAATTTTTGGTATAAGCCTGTGTGCCAGTTCGGCACTGACTTTTAGTCTATTTATCATTTTTATTGATAAAGAACAAAAGTCGATAACTCAAATAACAAGAAAATTATTGAACTTCCTGGCGCGGCTGTGTCACACTATATTGTATTTTATATTTGTTTATGGTAATATTTTACACTACAGTCTTATCCAAACTTGGTTTTCCATTTATAATGTTTTATTGCTTTTTTCCTTAAATTGCTTGCTTCTCTATATGCATAACTCAAAGCTATGTATCATCGTAATTTATTCTATTAAAATTACAAACAGCATTACTTGTTTTTGAAATTTATTTGCAAGTTCTGAAATTTCTAATTAAAAACAAAAAGTTTATATAGATCTGTGCTACATTCTAAATTCTAATTAGAAATCTTAATCAAATTTTAAACGAGTTGGTTTTAACCAAGACCAGATGAAAAATACAAATTAATTTTTTTTATTTTGTTGTGATTTTTTTCTATAAGCTTTCTGTGTCACAAAGCTTTTTCGGCGTAATTATTTTATATATAAGTAGATTACCTCTTGTTGGTTTTATTCCAATTCCACAAAGGCTCATTTAATATTCGCTAATTAAACTGTGTTTTTTTACAAGTGTGCCAATTTTTGTTGCTTCAAACTAGATTTTTGTACGTAGTCTACGTAGAGCAAAAAAGTCTAATTTCCGTTTAAATTTTCTGGTATACTAATATCACCCCTACCAAACTCACAAAATTTTCAACCGATTTTATCTGTGGTATGAAGTTGTTGAAATGTGTAACAGTAAATAGCGTTTGCAGGTTTAAGCCTAGGGCGGAATTTTAGTTATTTAAGAACAAACGTTTTATTAAGCAAGACGCACGTTGATGGTTAATTTCACAGACTAAACTAGCAACAACATAATTAGATTAACTTGATTTCGTCAACATCAAGCTGGGATATTATCCTGAATTACAATTAGGTCTTTTCACTCGTTTCATCGTAAACAGAAATATCAAAAAAATTGATTTATTTCAACACTTGATGTATCACAATAAGAAGCGCATGTCAAGCAACTTTTGAATCGAGGAGCACTTTCCTCCAGTATCCTGAAAGCTGCATACCGTGTAACATTACAACGAAATTTGCGAGCGCTGAAACGTTTCCGAGTTGGCTGAAACTATAATGAAATTTTTTTTCGGGGTGTGCTTTTTATAAAAAACTAATCTTGTGTCAAATTTAAAATTGGACGGAGACTTCTGAGCGGTAAGTAGAAATTTTTTTTCAAAGAATCTGACGTGTGGTGTTTGTGAATGAACGTAAATAAATGCGGTTTCTTTTTAACTTGTTGAATAAAAATAGGTCGGGAAAAGAACAATATATTTTCTAAAGCTTGTTAAAAGTTTTTGCGAACTTCTCGCATTTTTATGTTTACTCTTAATCCTTTCGAAACTTCCATAAATCTTTTCCAGAATTGTAGAATGCGCGTATATTGGCCCATTAAAAAAATATTTAATTTTATTTTTACACAGAGCAGGGTTTGATAAATTTCTCTAATATATTTTCCAAGGTTTGTGTATTGTTTATTTTCAGTGTAACATTTTTTACCCCAATTTTTCATAAGATAAATATCTTGTCTGTATATTTCATATTTTGTCACACACTTTTCATTTATCTTACCTCAGAGGTATATTTTATTGTAATATAAATTTACATATTTAAACAGTAAAAAAATGATTTTATAGGAATCAAGTAAAAATTTGAATCAATAATCCTTTCAAAGATGCACTTATCTGAAATGAACCCTCTACGTATTTATGCTAAAACATTTAAAAGCTTTTATCTTTTTATTGAAGGTAAAGCAAAATGCTACAAAAGTAAATTAAGGGAAAAATAAAGTTCATTTGTGGGTGAATGATGATTTAAAAGATCAATGTATTTCTGGATACAATTGGGTGGAAGTTTGCAAATTTTATTCTTAATTTTAAGGGATATAAATAGACACTTTATCTTTTCTAATAATCTAAAGTAAAAATATATTGAACGCGGAGAAAAGATATTAAAGTATATTTGCGTAGTAATTTTGAAATTGTTTGTTATACAATTTGAAATGATTTTACTCACTCTCTAAAAAATATTACTGTTGTTATTAAAGTAATGTCTCTGATGACTTTTTTTTTTAAATTATTGATTTATTTAGGAAGAAATATTGTTACTTATTTGACTTTGAACGGACTGTAATCTCACAGAAGCCAGAGATGTTATAATTACTTAGTTAATAATATAATTTAAAAATAAACTAAAAAAGTAGATCTAAAAGAAATTAATAAAGTAAATTTTAATTAATACAAAAGCTGCTCTTAAATTCATCAATTAAAATTATTTAAACACAAAAAAATGTTAAATAAATATCTCAGAAATTGGTGTTAAATTAATTTGTTAATGTTATGTAGTTGGTTAAATTAAATAGGTAAGCAATTATGCATAGAAAAAAGTAATAGTAATATTACTTTTAAGTAAAAAATAATATTGAAATTAGTAAATCAATTTCAAAAAAAAGCAAATTTAAAATTAATAAGCTACACACTTAGATTTGTTTAGAAAGATGAAAATGATGTGTTTGATGATGCAGAAGTAATAAAACTAGAGGGTTCGTTCTATACTAATTTATTCATTCAAAAGCTTAACAATATATAAATTATTTACAGTAGTTCTAAACCACAATAACATAAAAAGTAATTTTTAAACAAGAAGAATTAAACTTGATTTATAAACATTTATATAGTCGCTGTAAAAATGAAAGTTATTAAATGCAAGCTAAGTAAGTCATTGCTCTACGGTTAATTGATTACTAGGGCTTAATATTTATTACGAAACAATCAGGATGTGTAACTAAAAGCGCTGACAAATAACGCAACATCCGTTTAGAATTTATAAGAATTAATAAGAAAAAAATCTGTTTAATCGAAGATTAAACATCATGTTTATAATCCTTTTACTAGTGCAGGAAGGTTTATTAAAAAAAATTAAATTATTTAACGAAATTGGTACTGACTTATAACGATTTTATAAATAAACAAATTGCAAAGGCTCTTAATGTCTGATTTGCCTTCAGTAATATTTTAAGTAGAGTAGGGCGGGGCTAATAGTCCCAATTTTCTTTCTCGGACACATAAGTTGTACAGTCGAGTACTTACAGCTAAGAAAAGTAGTTGCAAAAAACCTTATACAATTCAGCCTTAAACTAAAATAGTAAAAAGTGTGAATATCTTTCTGATTTACTGAAAATTTTGAGATAAAGACAAGATGGAATTCTGTACTTTTTGCTCCTCCTACGGGGCAAAAAGTTCCGGGCTGGGGGTTAGTGGCTAAGCATTTATAATTATTTAAGACAAATAAAATAAGATTATTCGAAAAGCAATATTAATTAATATCTTTGAATTCAAAACTTTATTATAATCTACATAATCTTAATATTTTAATACAGTTACCATAAAATCAAACAATAATCAATGAAACAAAACAGAACCTAAATTATTTTAAACTTTCAATTTAATCAAACAAAAAATCTAGTTTTTTATTGTAATGACAATAATTTCAAATGTTTTAATTTATAATCATATAGTTTTTAATTTTCTTTAATCTTTTAGTCTCACCGTTGTACTTCTTGCCCCTTACTTACCTCTGCTGATTTTGAGATTATAAAACAAAAACGTTTAAGATTAAAAAAATATTGTTGGCATGCATCACTTACAGATAGAATAAGACAGCATTACCAACTTACCTTAATATTTTATTGACCTTTAGTCCTGATCTGTAAAAAAAAACAAAAACAAACACTTTTGTTACTTTTGAGTGCGAAAAAATTCGTTAGCCGTACTACTCGTATGTGCGTTTCTCAACAATAGGCGACTTGCGGCTTCGCACTCGCTCCGCATTCTGTTTCCAATCACGTAGATCATTTGTTGTTAACGCAATTTTATACTGAGATATGTATGTTGGGACTTCTTACCCGCCGGACTTCTAGCCCCGCTCTACCCTAATTAATAAAGATTAATAGTCGTAATCGTAAATTATAATTATAATCGTAATTATAATAGTATTAATCGTAATAAAAAGTTTGATTTTTAAAATAGTTAATTAATTGAATATTAATCAAAAATAATTAAATTTAAGTACTACTAAAATCATTAATTTAAACTAAAAAGTGAGTCTCATGACATTATACACGTATTAGAATTAATGAGAAACAAGTAATAGGATTTGTTTCTAAAAAAATTAGAGTTTTCCCGGAAGTATTTTTATGTTATCTAACTAAGGTAATACTAAATAATAGAAGTATTCTTAAATTTAAAAAAAAAAAAATTAGTTTAAGCAAGTAATTTTATATTTCTTTTAGTGTCAAGGAGTTTATTGATCAAGAGATATTATAATTCGACACAAAATAAAATCAAAAACATATATCTTAGTACAAATTTAATTATTTGGCATGCGACTCTTTTGCTAAAGACTATAGTACTTGTATTCATTTTCAGGAAAGTTTTTCTTGTGCGTTTTAGAAACGTCTAATTAGTCTTTACGTTTCGCTCGGGCAAATTAATACGTTTTTAACATTGATGCAATAAAAAAAAATTCAGGAAGGATCTAAGTTTATGTGATATTATAACTGAAATAGATAATTTTACAATAAGAAAAAGACTTTAAAAAAGTTTAAATAAAATTGCTAATTAAAGAGAAAAAAGTGCTTTTAAATATATTAATAAATTAATTACTAAATTTTTTTCCATTTTAAAGTCATGGACATGTTTTCTTTTAGTAATTGTTTTAATAATAAATTAGTAATATTTTTTTTCAATCAGTTTAGATAAATATTAATAAAAAAGTATGTATATAATTTTGAAAAGTTGACGCTATTGTACAACAAAAATTCGACTTAATAAATTGTTGGATGGATTCTTAGACTTTTATCTAACAATTATAAATTATATATATATTCGGCTTATAGCGTCTTGTGTCGCCTTCCGTTTCCCAATCTTCATTTTTTTCTGTCTAACCAATCTGTTTTGGCTCGATTTCTTTCACTCATGGCCTTGGTGATACCCTGTATCCAGTTTTTCCTCGGACGTCCTCTTCGATTTCTTCCTTCTGGTGTCCATTCGAGCACTTGTTTTGGTAACCTATCTTCCCCCATGCGACGTATGTGTCCATACCATTTTAATTGTTTTTGTGCAATCTCGTCAATGACTGTTGTCTTTGTATTTATTATATCTCTTATCTCGTCGTTTCTTTTATGGACTAATTTTGAGTGTCTGGCAGATCTTCGTAATGCATCCATTTCTGTTGCCAGTATTTTTTGTTTGTCATTTTCTGTCATAGTCTATATTTCGGCGCCATATGTTAATACACTTTTTACCACGGTGTTGTAGATGTTTAGCTTCTTTTGTCTGTCTATATTTTTTGACCAAAAAATTCCATTAAGTGCTCCTATGATTCTTCTACTCTGGCCTACTCTTTTTTGTATTTCTTTTTCATCTTTTTCGTTTTCTTCAAACGTTATTCCTAAGTACTTGCATGCTGTACATCTTTTAAATGTAGTTCCATTATCTAATAGTAAATTACCATCATTGCTTCCTATGCCCATATACTTAGTTTTTTCTATATTTATTTCCATTCCCCAGTTTTTATATTCCTCACATAACTTTCTCGTCATATATTCTAGGTCTTCTTTTGTTTGAGCTACCACTACTTGATCGTCCGCAAATTGCATAGTATAAAGAGTGGTATTGTTTAATTCAAAGCCCATTCGGCAGCATTTCTTCTTCCAATTTTTATGGGCGTGTTCTACATATATCTTAAATAATGTTGGTAAAATGCAACAATCTTGTCTGAGGCCCTTTGATATCCGAAATCCACTTGACAGTTTTTTGCCAATTTTTATTTGAGATCTACAGTTATTATACATTTGTTGTACTGCTTTTATTAATGTATTATTTATTTTTGTTTGTTCCAATGCTTCCCATAATTTCATAACTGATACTTTATCGCACGCCTTACTCAGATCAATAAATAATAAATGTGTTTTTCTGTTTTTTGCAATTTGTTTTTCAATTATTTGTTTAATACAAAACGCATTGTCGATACATGATTGTTCTACGCGAAACCCACTTTGTTCTTCTGGTTCTTTGCTAGAATATTTTGATTCTATTTTATCGCGTATAATCCAATTATAAATTGCGGTGATAAGTTAAACATATCAAAGAAACAAAAAGTTTTAGTTTTTAAACTTTTTTTATTTATTTCAAATTTTAGAAGCATTAACCTATAGAATTATTAGCACCCCGTACAGTTAATTTTATAATTTATAAAATAATACAATGTTAAAGTTCAATATTTATATTTGTGGGGCTATATTTGTTGACTTTAAAAAATCCAAGAGCTTTTGTTTATGTGAGGTATTGTTGCCGAGTATTGTTTTAAAACCCTAGAGAGAGAAGTAAGAGAAGTGGGCATGTCTTATACCGGCAATGTCAAATACCGGTTTTTGGTTGAGAGTCAAACATCTTTTATGGTTTTATTCTATTACTAAGACCACTGTTTTTATATTTATAGTAAGGAAAAAGCTATCCCGGGTACTTTAAAATGGCCATAAAATGTGTTTGTGCAACGACCACGATTTTAATGCTTATACCAACTCCTGTTATTTCTTCCTCCACGTTCGAGGCTTGCTTCTAGTTAACAATTTTGGCTTTGTTTAAAATACTTTAAACACTCTAGCAATATGTGTCTAACTATATTAAATAGTAATAAATGGCTGTGAATTAGTCTTAAGTGACCTATTGGACTTTTCTTTTCTGATTCTTTTATTGATATTTCAACTTCTTACTTTAGGTATGATTTTTTTGAAGGTAGCCTGGAGTGTTGACCTATAAGTACAACGCCACAAAAAAGATTTTCATCTAGTCGCCTGTGAATTTCCCATGTAAAATAAAAAATGCCGCTTTAGCAAATAGGGGTAACGAGTAACCTAGTAATGACTAATGTCACTAAGGTTGTAACAAGAAAAATGAAAAACTTCAAATCTGAATTGACATTTGATTGATAGGTGACAGAATAAATTAGTTCAAACTTAAAGAGTAGAGCGGCACAAAAAAATTAACATGTAAAATAATTTCAAAGGTAACTAGATGAAAATCTTTTTTTGGGACCTTGTAGTTTCATTGTTAAAAAATGATTTTTTCGTGCCCTGTAAGAGCACCACTGCCTTAAATAGTTTTTAGAAAAAAACTATTTGGTGAGTTTTGTCGCTTTTTAATTGAATGTCGGCTAGTTCATTTCTTTCAATACCAGCATGAGAAGAAATTCAGATAACCTAAACATACTTTTTAGCTTTATAAAACTTTTAGAATTTGGAAGTGAGGGCTACATATATTGTAATGAGTTTTGCTGTAGCTATGGAACATTTTGTGGGGAGTCGAAATTTGGTTTGTTGTCTACATCTGTGTACACAATTTCTGAGAGAGAACTTATAATATTGTTTAATGCATTTAGGTGAGCTGTGACTGTTGCGTCATTTTCGAGTTGAAGCAGGTCACCGTAGACAAGCATCTAACCGCCGGTCCAAAAAGATTTTTTTTAATAGCATTTTTGATTTTGCTTTCTAACCATAGTTAGCCAGTAAGTTTGTTGCATTTTTGTCGTAAATAGTCAAAAATAAGTTTTAGCTATTTGAAGAGTTCTACATACCCGTAGGTTAAAGGTTCATTGTGCAGAATGAGATTTGAGACGTTGCCGTTTTCAGATTTTGCGAAAAAAAACCCTTAATTTTTTTTTATTATTTATATATTATTTTAATATTATAATTTGTATTTGTGTTTACACTAATTTTTCGTTTTTCTATTCTATTAGAATATCTATAATTTTTTTAAAATTTTTTCTCTATTGTAAAGAGTGCGGTCGTTGGCAAAAGAATTATTAGAGTTCGGTATGTTTTTGACAATGTCATTTATAGCAATAGAAAGAGAGTAGTGCTTTTCCAAACTTTGCAAATTTTAACTTAACACACTTCTATAGCAATTTTATTAGTCATAGTTATTTTTTTATTATTGTTTGATTTTTGTATTCTTTCGCTACATTCAACAATTTCCAGCTTTTATGTCGTTTTAGGGTTAATTTATCGTCTCCTGACTGTCTTAAGACTGTTAGTCTTAACGAATTAGTTTTAAGAAATTGTGCAATAGAGCCAAACATTTTGGCAGAGAAATACATTTTGACTGCTTGCATGGTACATTTACAATTAAAATTGAGAGTAGAAAGTTAAAAAAAGCGTCAAGTAATTAGTGAGAGTTATTTGTGATTTTGCACATATTAACGAGTTAGTATTAATTAGGGAATCACCAGCTTAAAAATATTTTTTTCTGTGTTGTATGATTTATCATAATTTTTAAAAGATAGCAACATAATTTTTATCATAATTTTTAAAAGATAGCAACATTGATTTTAAACTTTTAAGTGCACCAGTACAAATTAGAAACATCAATTAGTAGTTTTTGCATCCTACCAAATTGAAACTACGTATTTTACATAAATAAACAAATGTCAACTAATTATACCAATATGTAATCAAAAATTTAAATCAAAACATTTTGTGGTATCCCACATATTCAGTTCTCTTTGTTCATAGGAAATAAAAATAGCTTGAAGCGTTATATAAATAGATACAATATCAATACAAATTAAGAGATATCTAAATTGGACAATAAAAATAGCTTCCGGTACAACGAAGCAAAGTAGATTTTAAAAATTGAAAAGGACTAAATTTAGAATATTATATAATTGGTCAGGAAAGTGGAACTTACATGCCGTGCCAAGGCGAAGAGATCGTCAACGGTAATAGTTATTTACATTAGAGTGTGGTAAAGTCAAATTTTACAGCGCGACAGCTTCGTTTGGGAAACGAGCCCGTAGGGCGAGTTTCTCATTAGCTGGAGCGATGTAAAATGACTTAACACACGAAGTTTGTATAACATTTTTTGTCCGACAGTTTTTTTTTTAATTTTAATAAATCTAATAAACATACATAACCTCAAATTTTAGAGCAAAATGGGAAATCTTTCATAATTTTTTAAATATTATCAAAATACTAGAAAGAAAGATGGATAAATTAACAATACTAATGATTCAGTCTCCAGAAAAATTACCACTTTTGTAAAATTGAAATATCACGATCAGGTCCTCGTCACGTCACGTCACGAATTGAGAAGTAATAAGACATCATTGATTCATGCTGGGTGGATTTGAAAGCAATAGAATGAAACGGTTTTAAGTTTTTCTTGAATGTGTTAGATTTATAAACTGGTCATTATTATAATTTAAAACACTCTTACAAAATAAACATCAACTTTTAAGGTTAGGTAGGTACCTAAAAACTACAAGCACAAACCAAGTCCCAGCCATTGTAAATTGTTTTTCTTTATACAGCAGTGTTTCTTATAACTATAAGTACTATAACTGTGACTATTATTGTTAATAAATTGAATAAACTAAAAAATACTTTACGTGTAACAGTATTTTTTATACTCTATAAAAATATTTGACATTTGGTCGGGTGTTTAGTCGGTATGTCGCTATGTCGGTAATACAGATAATTATAAACTTACTTAAATTCGCATAGATGTCGCCTTAATTTTATAAAATAAAAAATAAAATAATAAATTTTTTTCCTTTTTTTATTTATTGCTTATTATGTAAAGTTTTGCGTAATTAACTATATCGTCGTATATCTAACTTATTTTTTAAACATCTTCTAAAACTTAAAATTTACTGCAGTTTTTGTCGCACTAGTGCGTAAAGTGACACTTTGAGTTAACGTTTACAATACGTGAAAGTCAACTTTACAATTCAGGAGGACAAAAAAACATTTGATGCCTGATGTCTTATTGTAAATCTAAGGTTTCGGCAAAAGCTATCAAAATAAATGCAGACACAAACATAAAAATTAAACTGAATAAATTCAAAATTTTATAAAACAACTAGCTAGTTTATAAAATATCGATAAACAGTAGTTTTAAGTACCTTTTTTTATTGGATACTAATAATTAGTAATTTTAGTTTTCCTATAAAAAACCTATAGAAAAAAATAATGTAAATGCATTTCTGTTGTTTTATTTGAATAAAGAGTGGTAAAGTGTATTGTTTTATTATAAACTTAGGCTTTGATACGATAATCTAATTTTAAACGAGAAAAATTTCTGTGCTATTTGCAGGCACTAGTGCGGTAAAAACGGAGGATGATTGTAAAATTGACGGTTTCGATTGTTCGTTCAGTGCGTAATGACTTGATTTTTAGTAAAATATTGCAAAAAAATTGCATTATTAATGACTGTATCGAGGTAGAGCATGACTTTAAAAGTTATTTAAAATAACAAAATACAGAAACTAAGTTTAATAACAATATCTTAGTTAATAATAATTACAACAAATCTTATAATTTAAGTACTTAATATAACCTAATCTTTATGAAATAAAAAGTGATTACTTACTTAATAAGCTTTATTGTTAATTTAATATTAAAATTTTGTATAAACGGTGAGGTAATATTTATGACGAGGGATGTAGCAGATAAACGGTTATACAGCGGATTTTGGTTAATTAGTTTTGTAAAAACTGAACTAAAATAATCACAAGCTTAATATTTATTTGCATTATATTTCTAGCCGTACTGTTACTTTAATTAGCGAAAATCGTAAATAAACTGATCAACAATTGAAGTGATTTACTACAAAAATTGTTAATTATACAGTATTTATTTGTTTTTGTTGTTTTTTTGTATTTTTTTGCCTATCTGAAGTATTTTATGGTCTATCTAGTGGTAGTTTTTAGGTGATAATTTTAAAAACGAGCTTTTTAGCAGTTTTATCCTACAAAACAAGCAAAATAAGAATTTAACTGTCTTTTTCAGTAATGTTAAAACTGACACGTTAAAAGTATTATTGAGGGTGACATATCTTTAATTTCTAATGCTTCAACAGCGTTTATCTGACCGAGAATTGCAGCATGTGGTTCACATGGTGCAGGAAGGGTTATCTCATTGCGAGGTGGCGCGAATTTTTAATGTGGCACATGGGGTGATCAATAAAGCCATTGATCGCTTTCAAGAATGTAGAACTCTTCGTTTCAGATATGGTGAAGTTTGTGTACGCAGTCTAACTCCAAGATAAACTCGTTTTTTACAAATTACTACTCGCCGAAACCCTACCTACAACGCTACTGAATTAAATAACGCGCTACGACGAGTTACAGGAGTAGTTGTTTCTACTCAAACAGTTTGACGATGGCTACACGAATATGGCTTAAGAGCTAGAAGACGTGTACCATGCCCACTGTTAACCCGGCAACATTGAGTTCAACGGCGACATTGGGGGGAAGCTCATTTGAACTGGACCCAGGACGAATGGTCCCGTTGTATATTTGCAGATGAGTCTCGATTTACCTTTTATCGTTTGGATAGGCGTATTAGAGTGTGGCGACGCCCGCACAAGACGTACCGTGAAGAAATGTGAGAACACGGGGTTCCTTTCGGAGAAGGTGGTGTTACTCTTTGGGGAGGCATTATTTTTAACGGTTGCAAGAGATTGTGGCACTACGGGGGTTATGCATGAATGCACAACATTATAGGGATATGTATATTCTACCGATTGTAGTCCCTTTTGTCAATAATTTTGGAAATGGGTTTGTGTTTGTGAATGATATTGCACGACTGCACCGTGCTCGGATTGTGAACAATGTTCTTAATGCATATGGTATTGAACAAATAGTGTGGCCGGCACGCTCCTCTGATTGCAACCCCATCGAACATCTATGGTCGTACATACATAGAGCACAGGTTATTGGAACAAGATGTCTAACCAGAAACTTTTGAGGAGCTTCAAAACGTGTTGGAACAGGAATGGGAAGCAGTGCCTCAAGAAATCATCAATAATTTAATAGAAGGTATGCCTACGAGATGTATGGCTGTCTATAAGGCTAGAGGTGGTCCTACTAGATATTAATTTATACAATATGTTTAATAAATAAATATGTAAATACAATATGTGTTTACTAAATATTGCTGGGGGTATTTACTGTTTTTGTAAAAAGTTGAATAAATAACCAAATATACTGATTTACGATGTTGCGATGCATGTGTACCTTTCTTTTTTACTTGGATTGTATTGTAATAACGGTTTTTTAATATGTAGTATATTAAAGAACGCGTTTTGAAAAGTCAACTTTGTGGCACGAATTCAAGTTTATAAAACGAGCGCGAGCGCGAGTTTTTATAAAGAATGAGTGCCACAATGACTTTGAAAAACAAGTTCTTTATGCTATTTTTTCTACTTTACGTGTTTTACGTAATTTTTAATTAAAAAAGTTAATTATTTAATCTTTAGGGACTTTTGCGTTAATACGAGACAGTTGGTAATAAAAATGTCACTAAAGTGTCAATAAAGTCATTGAACTTTGAAATGTTTTCAAATTTGTCTAAAATTCTGTGTAAGTCACTCACAAATGGTTCATTTTTACCTACCGTATCGGTTATTGATTGAGTAATCCAATTGGCATTAACACAGTAAGGAAAATCTCCATTTATCTCTAAATTCCCATTCCATTTGGGGTTCTCAGCGACTCCTTTCATTTCATCGTTAAGCATTCAGTCAAGCAGATTTATACACTCATCTAGCAAATTATCGAATGCTATGGGGGTTGTAAATGCTCAAAATAAAGGCCAAAAGCTCCATTTTAGTTTCAAGTTTCACTTTAACGCTGTTCTAACCTCAAAAGCTGAAGTTTGTCGCATGTCCACCGTCACTTGTTCCGCCCCACTTTCGAATATTTTATAGATTAATTGCGACACGCACACACAAAAACACTTTATACTGCTGGTCATCAAGTGCAACAAAATTTATTCGAATATAATTACTGTAATCTCAACGGCGACAGAAACATTACGTTTCATTTCAGCGATAGCGTGTTACACAGTGTTACCAATCCGAAAACACTAAATTGCACTAGCTGTTACCGCACGCAATTTGGGTGCGGTAATGGCTATTACCGCACCCAAATCGGACTCTGTTACCGACGTAAAGTAGAAAAAGAAATATAATGTATGAAAATAAAAACATCACTTATTATAGAGTGGATCACTTCAATTATTGAGTAGTTTATTAAAGAAAAGTTTTACTCACTTAAATTAAGGACAGTTGTAAGTTTAAAATTTTTTATTTTGTTATTATTTTATTTTAAATAGTAAGTAATAAGTTTGTAAAATGTAAAATATGGCATTAGATATAAAACATCTGCGATTTTGTTAATAGTTTTTTTAATTTCCGGTAGTTTCTTTCACTTTAATGACGTACATTTAACAAAAAATCTTTATTGAAAAGTTTTGCTAAAATTTTATAATAATTTTTTCAATATTAATTTAATTTAATTATGGACAATTTTAATAGAATTTTATATTAGACTTGTGTGAAATGCTATTACAGTCACTCAGAAATTAACCATTCCGGTTTTTAGACATCATGTTTAAACCTTTTCTTTTAATACTATTACTAATATATTACATTCTACATTTGTATTATAAATAACTATTCTAGTTTTGCAAAAAATAAATTCGAGTGAGTTTGTGTCTATTGGACATTTTACTTATCTAGAATTAACATTAGTTTTGAGCTCTTTATATAGAGTCGTTGGTTAAGTAATTACTATTAATTATAAATTTTGAGCGTTATTAATGTTTGTATTACATATTACAATTTATAAAACTAATTGCATAAGTCAACATTTATGTATTCAGAGTGTAAGAGATTGAATTCTGTAACTTCTTTAAAATTTTCCTGGTAATAAATCCAGTGTCTTATGCATAGCAGCGTTTACGACACTTGATAGGGTGCATTGTATAATTGAAGTTTCACTATCGGGTCGTTCGTAGCTTATTTATTCATATTTTAACCGAATTAGAAGACTTAAGGACACCAGTGATACTTCTAATAAATTTATTTTGATTTTTTCAAGCATGAGCCTCGTATTTCAATGTGAACTGTGCGTTATATTTTTGGCATAAGAGGGCGAAACCTCTTGATATTGGCAATTTTCACGCCAACTTATTTCTGCGATATAAGTTGCTTTCTTATATGCTCGTAAAAAAATAAATATTTCTATACAGTATTGCCACAAATGTCAGGTAAGTTTTGTAATCAGCTGATATTGTTTATTCGTAATTTAACTATTTACTTGATTTTTTAAGCAATGATTAACAAACAACACTGTAATCGGATATACATAGAACTCGTTTCTTTATGTACGGCTTCTCTAATTCGGTTATTTTCTTTGACTATCCTGTTCATTTACTATCTCTCCGTTGTGTTGACCTATTCTGGAAGCTTTCAGAAACTTTTCTTCAAACTACTTAAATTAAACTCACGGTCAATTTTTTATTAGTAAAAAGTATTTGTACAAAATTTTATTAAAATCAATAAAATAACTTTTGTAAATAACATAGTAGAGTATGATTAATTACTCACCTAATTTATGTTATATGACTCTCGTTTTCATCCTTTGTTCTAAAATGAAAAGTGTCAAAAAGTTTACGTAATATTGCGCTATCTACCGCCCACCAAACTCTCTATTATTTTAGCAGTTCGATAATTTCTTCAAAAATTATTAATGATGGTGATTTGGCAAAAGACTTTTACTTTCTAGAAGGCAATAACCAGCAACTATTTTTTTATTTGATTAATCTACAGTTTGGTAACTAATATTGCAAACTGTCTTTATTTTTAAAAAAAGTCTTGTTTTTGTTTTTGAAACTTATTTAAAGGACCTAATTTTTCTTTTAATTGTGCAACCACACGTTTACGAATTAAAAGGAAAAGGTTAAGTCAAATGCTGTTATAAAGCAAAATTATTTATGTTGTGTAAATCGTTTGGAACGTTTTTGCTCTACGTATCAAGTATGACGATATTTTGAACTATTATAATAATTATTATTTAAAAAACTTTGTTTTAAGATTGTTTATAACCAACAGTCAAGCAGTTAGACACTAAACGCTATATCACAGAGATGGTAAGCAAGTATTGGTATATACTGTTGATGAGAATACAATGAAAACCAACGTCAACGATTAAGTGAAAACAATTACTTCGCGGACAAAAGCTCTAATCGACATTGGAGTACACGCTGAAGGGCAGCGTACTAGCAAAAATTATGTCAATTGCCTATCACAATTATCAAAAAAAATTAACATTGTTATAACTATTTTTGCGCAATCGGTTGTTTTTATCAGTTTACTATGCCTGTTTCCACGACGGAAGGTTGCTGTTACTGGTTGCCACGTGTAACAAAACGGTAAGTAATTCACTTACTGTTCAGTGAACGGTAAGCAATTAAATCAAAAAAAAACAATTTTGCAAATTATTTATTAAAATTAAATGTACAATTATTATAATTAATAGTAGTAATACCACTCGCATTTGAGTTTCTAGTGTTAATAGACAAACTTTCCGACGTAGAAGTCCCAGGTTGTAATAGTCCACCAACTCGCTGTGTAAAATTTTATGAGCAAATTCAATTTTGTTTTTGAAGGAATCTTCCACGTAACTCTCGGCCACCGTTGATGAACGCCACCCACCATATCTTTTTAGTCCCAACACATCAAATCCGTTATTCGCCAAAAGTGTAGCCGCTGTGCGTCGAAACGAGTGTTCAGTAAAACCTTCAGGGGCTTGCAACTTTAAATACTTTGCAATTTTTGACGGCCAGCCTTCAATTGTGCCTTTTTCTGTGACTTGCCTAGTGCATTTGCCATTTCGATAGTTCAGAAATAAATGATCTGACGTTGGGTTGCTTGGTCGAATTCTTATGTATTTTCGAAGTATTTCCAAATAATGAACTGCTTCATTTTCTTTATTAATAACTGTGAACGTTCGCTGAATATTCGTTTTTGTATTTGGAATATTTACTATAAACATTTCTTCACGTTCTTCTATGTCACTCATTTTGATATTGTACAATTCCTCTCGTCTACAAGCGCCTGATACTCCCAATATCATTGCTACCTGCAAATATATTGTTTCCTTAGAACTCAGATGTACCACCTCATCATCTACAACATACCTTTTGAATTAAAAATTGTTCGTCTGGTGCTTCATTCAAGAATTTTTCCATGTCTTTTTTGGTAAAAATTTTAGCCTTCTTAGGCCGATATCCAATATTTTTTCTCTTAAGATAAGCAATTAATGTAGCAAATTTAAATATATCGATAGCATCATGGAGAAAAATTGTACTCTTCAGCATAGAATACTCCGCCCATAAACTGCCTGCGGTCTTCAAGTGTCCACTTCTCACCACAAAATACGCTAACAAGCTCTTTTCATTTACAGAAATCTTCTTTGCTTCACGCCATTCTTTAAACAACTTGTATGGCTGTTCATATCTGGCTTTAGATTTTTCTGGAATTATTGCCGAACATCCTTCTTGCCAAGCGTCTTCTAAATCATCCGGTAGATCATCACTATTGCTCATATTTGCTTCGAAAACGGAACCACAAAACAGAACTATGTAGGAATGATTGTATCAAAAAGACAATTTTACTTGTTTGGAACAAAACCATAGCAACCATGGAACAGCCACCCAAAGTTTTCAGTTTCAATCTTCCTGATTATCACAAATGTATTGATATAAATTATTATTATTATTATTATTATTCTAGAAAGTCCAATCGCGCAAAAAACGTTATAAGCATGTCGAACGTTAAAGATTACCGTTTTCAGACAATAATTGGAGTCGTCGCCTCGCTTCTCCTCCAAACAATTGTTTTCGAACGGTAAGCATTCCTTACCGTTCTCCATACTTAATATACTATTTTTGACGTATTCTGCTGGTCTATTTTACTAGTTTACTTTATTAAATATTTGTTTTATTTATCACAAATATTTAATCTCGTATCTTAGATACAGCAAATTCCAACTATTATACAAAGTAGACGCAATTGCCTGAATCTGTTGCCAGTCTTAAAATTTGATAGCAATTATTGTTAAATTTTAACTTGTTTCCTGCTGCCATTAGCTGACATTAGCTGTCATTTTCTAAAGTTCATAAATTTTGCGGTTTATTGAATTATGTTATATGTTTTTAGAAAAACATGATATTTTTATATGCATGGCATATTTAAAAACGGGTACGAGAAATTCCTAAAATGTTTGGGAGAATTCCTTAGAAGAGACATACCGACAGTTTCAAAAAATGTACAACCTAGAACAAAATTTTTCGTTGTTTTTTTTTAAACAGCACTGTTTTTATTTGGTAGACTTGAAGTCTTGTTGAGGATGTAAAAGAAAAGAATTGAAAGAAATTTTCAAAACTCTGTCAGAAAGCTTTTTCTTCAAGTTGGATTACTTTAAGGTATGTAATAAGGCTACTTCTTATTTTTGCTTCTTTATAATATAAGCATTTTTAATCCCAATATTTCTCATCTATATTTTAAGTTTAGGAAAAGCTACTTATTTCAAAATTTTGAAAAAAAAAATAAAAATTTTATTCTTACATAATTTAAATAGTTAAACTCATTAAATCTACCAAATCTAGAATTGAGATTAAATTTTTGTCAATGGCTTATGGACAATTTAAATGACAACAAAATTTTAGACAATAATTTTTTTCCGACAAGTCTTGGTTTTATCTGATGGTTTTATAAATTTTCAAAATTATTGTATTGGTCCGCTAGAAATTCTTATGTTACAAAAAAAAACTTCAAAATACGTCTTCAAAAAATTGGTCTTTGGTTAGCAATTTCTACGCAAAGAATTATTGGCCCAATTTTTTTTAATTTTACAATTAATGCTGAATGTAACATTAATTAGATTCTAACTTTTTTTATTGACGAACTAAATTACTAAGAACGGAATCAGGGTTTTTTTCAGTAAGATGGTGCTTGAGCACACACCGCCGGAGTAACGCTTTAATTTTTAAAACAAGGTTTTGAAAGTCGTTTAATAAGTAGAGACATTTTAAAAATTAATTTTTTTGGGCCGCCCCCTAAAAAGCTTTCTTATGATGAGAAAACACTAGGCAATTTTAATTTTATATTTTTGGATCAAAACAACACGTGCCTCAAGACGATCAAAGTTAATTTTATGGTAAAATCATTTTTTTTGTGTGAGATGGGTACTGGTAAATTTGACACATCTATACGTAAATTGACCGGACATTCTAAATTTACCAAAATCATTCCTTCAAATTTACTCCAAAAGCCTCAAAATAAAGCCCAAAGTAACAAAATTTACAAATTTTAACTTAAAAAATTTATTTGTTTCCGGTATATTAAATCGAAGAAACTAGACACTCAAAATAACCCTTCCACATGTTTTTAATTTAAGAATTTGAAAAAATTATTTTTCCGAATAATGCCGTTTAGGCTTTCCATTGCTGACATTAAACCTCTATAGACCCATGTAACGGAATGTTGTAGGAAGATTCGAATAGTACTGGACACCTTACAAAAATCGGGAATTCATGTCACTAAAGTTTTAGATTTTTTGGACAGTAAATAAAAAATTTAGCGGTCTCTTCCCAACTGTCACAATACGGATCGTGAATACAAATCAACCGGAAAAAAAATTTGAAATTGTATTTTGTTTTTGAGATTTTATTTATTTCGGTTTTCAAATTGTTTATATTTCGAATAAAAATGTATTTTTTAGAAAAATTTTCAAAAAACATTATTTCACCAAAAAATTAGCTTAGATCGTCTTAAGGCACGTGTTGTTTTGGTTCAAAAATAAAAATAAAAATTGCCTAGTGTTTTCTCATCATAAGGAAGCTTTTTAGGGGAGCGGCCCAAAAAATTTAATTTTTAATGACCAGTCTACTTATCACCGATTCTGACATTCTTTGATTTTTTTGTTTTTGGTCATTTAAAAAACAAAGTGATTAGTAGGGCATTGCATACTTTAGAAAAATTACAAAAAGTCAAAACAGATAAAACTGCAAACATAGCATCACAAATGCTAGTTAATTTTTTTGAAAATTTAAAAAGAGGAATCGCTTTATGTCAAGAACACGGAGGGGTACAATTTGAACAAATTTCTTAAATTTAAGTGTTTTGTTTTGCTTTATTTTTTTCACTGGCGTTACGCTCGACTTCGCCATGAAGAAAAAAAAAAGGAATGAGGCAGATGGGCACAGATCGCAGCTTACTCTGCTCTCTATTAAATATTACTTATTAAAGTACATTAATTTAAATAATTAAATTTCTGTTTATTTTAATGTGTGTATTTCCAGTATGAGCAAAACGGCTGGTCATGTCATTTAAATTTAATAAGCTCGATCAGCTTTCTTTCAGCAGAAGTAGCAATGCTGAGTGTAGAAGCCATGTTGAGGCTTAAAATATGGCGTTTCAGCTGCCTTTTTTGCAAATTCATAAATCGTTTTATTGATTTAGTATTCGTTTGAGCACTGAATTACCCAAACAAGTTTGAACAAAATTCGAACGCATGTTTTGAGCGGTTCATTTAGCAACCTATAAAAATCTGTTGCGAAAAGAGCCTCCTCAATGTTTGTTACACCACTGTTTTTCTTAAGAAATCTTTTAGCAAAATATAATGATTAATAAACTTAAGAAAAGGGTTTAACTTTAAAATTATTATGATAGTATTACTTTAATACAGTACCTGAGTCGTTCAGTTCAAAAACCAGACATCTCCATTTTTTTCTAAAATTATTTTCACTTCAAAAAAGTATTTTCTAAACATTTTTACACTTTGTGTCAAAAAATTTGATTTGTTTAAAAGGCGGCCATTTTCTTAAGTTTTCGTTCTAATAGTGCGTCTTAATACTGTTGATGGTAACAGTGGTAACGTTATAATATTAATAATTGTACAAGCATAATTTTTGAGGTTGGGAAAGACTTGTTACAATTTATATTTTAGCCGGAAAAAATTATTTTATAAAAATGAAGTATATTGACGAATTATAAAAAATAAACGCTGAAAAAATTATTGAATTTTTGTTTTGTTTAGAATGCAATTAAATGAAAAGTGAAACACCCACTAACACCAAACATTTTACTTAATATCAAAATCAGCGTTGATTAGGCCTCCTTTGTTTCTATGTATTTCTAGACTCTTGACAGCGTCAAGAAATTTACAATAACTATTGATTGCCCTAAAAATTTTAATAATATTTTCGTCAATTTCCTTGTCTTATTTAAAAATATGTTGGGCGTCACTAGATTTTTCAATTCTTTTGAATTTGAAATAAACCATGTGTTCTTTAAATCTAGTGTAAATTGATCTACGTGTTTGCTTAATGTACTTTTGTTTACAGTTTTTACAATTAATTTCATGTATTATCGATTTTTCTAAAAACCTTATTTTATTTTTAGGGTTGTTGAGAAGACTTTGCAGACTTTTGCCAGAGTTGTAAGCAACTTAGGAGTCTAAATTTTTGAAACTTTTACTCAAACATCTACGTATTGAGGTATTGATACGAAAAGTTATTTTCTCTAGTTTGTTTACAAAAGTCGTTAATTGAGTGACCATTTTATTAAATCTAATTATTCGAACTATTTTATTAATAATTTTTATCTCAAAACCGTTATACCTGGTTGCACTTTCTGTAATTTTGAGCTCTGTTAGAACATACATATGTAGAACATACTTAGAAATTAATGAGCCGATGAACTAAGAAATTAAAATTTGCCATCTTGTGTTGGTAACAATAATAAGAGTCTGTAGCGATAAAGCGAAGCGTATTGTTATTTTTTTTTATAAATATCAAATTCTAATATATTATGACGGTTAATTATTAAAGTGCCTAAAAATGGTAACTTTTTATTTACTTCTTTTTTACAAGTGAATTTAATGCTTTTAAAAGAAAGCATCTAAATGATTAGAATTTGGTCAAAATTTAACAATTTTGCATTTTTTTGGTGTCAAAAATGGCAAAAATGTCATCCACATACTTTAACTAAACTTTTAAAAAATATTTGAGCTTACTTTCAAGATCTTCCTCAAAACGGCTTATAAAAAGGTCAGCTAAGAAAGGTTACATTGAGTTACCCTCGGAGTTACCTATTGCAATTTTTCGGAAAATTGAAAAATGTTTTGTTTTAGGTAAATTTCGATAAATCAAATATAATCGTCTATAACTGTTTGATGCAAACCATTTGGGATCAGTAAATCTTTAAGATAGATTGAAGTTTGTGAATTGGGAACACTTGGGAAAAGAAAACTTACATCAAACGAAACTAATAACTCCTTTTCGTGCAACTGGACATTACAATTTTATTGCATGAATTAAGTAATTAATTTATTGATAAAGTGTGCAAACAAAATTTTCAACAATGTCAACAGCTCTGCCCTGGAATTTTGTTGTTACAGCAGTATACAGTCCCCTAAGACATACGATCACTACTGAAGATTACAAATTTTTTTTACAAACTCTTGGTAATCGTTTCATTGCAGGTGGCGACTGGAATGCCAAACATACTCAATGGGCCTCTAGACTCACTACGACAAAAAAACAAAATTTTTGGAAAGCAATGACAGAAAAGAACTACTACTACTTTTCCAGCAGTGCCCCTACCTATTGGTCCAGTGACCCAAGAAAACTTCCTGATCTTTTAGACTTCTTCATAATAAACGGTATATCAAAAAATAATTGTACAATAGAAGCTAATAACGACTTAAGCTCTAACCACACTTCTGTTATAACGAGTATAAGTACCAAAATTATCAAAAAAACGCTGCGGCTCCAACTGTCCACAAAATATTCAAATTGGACTAGCTTTTGCAACAGTCTAGATGAAAATATTAAACTTAACCTACCACTAAAATATCCGAAAGATCTGGACAAAGCTGCACAATACATCACAAATCTGATACAGGAAGCTGCCTGGAAAGCCACACCGCAAAGTAGAGTCCGCAAAAATGTCTACAAACGTGCCACTGCATATTCGACAACTTATAGCCGACAAGAGGCATGCTAGACGAACCTGGCAAAAGACTAGAAACGTTATTAATTAGCACGCGTACAACAGACTGAGCAGGCAACTAACAAAAACACTTAGAGAAGCTCAAAACAACTTTTTCGAAAATTATTTATCTAAGCTATCGATAAATGACAACACGTTGTGGAAAGCAACAAAACACATGAAAAGGCCGTAAACTTCCGTACCCCTCATACGCAAACCAAACGGCGGGTGGGCAAGATCAGACAAAGAAAAAGCTGATATATTTGCTAAGCACCTATATAAAGTTTTTAGAACTGAACCAGAAGACAAAAATCAAGAAGTTGAAGAATTTATTAACTCGCCCTGTCAATTATTTCCTCCTATAAAATCTTTTTTTCCAACAGAGGTCAAACTAGAAATAGACAAACTCAACACTCGGAAAACTCCTGGATTTGATCTAATAAATGGACAAATATTGAAGCAATTTCTACGTAAAGCTATAGTTCTCTTAACAGTCATATTCAACCGCATATGAAGTATAGGCTATTTCCCAACAATCTGGAAATACGCAGAGATAATAATGATACAAAAACCAGGAAAAACTCCCATTGAAACCAACTCCTACAGACCAATCAGTTTGCTACCAACAATGAGCAAAGTCCTGGAAAGACCTATGCAAAATAGAATACATAAAGACCATAATCTCTTAGAAATAATACCGACTCACCAATTTGGATTTTGAGAGCACCATTCAACCACTCAACAGATCTACAGATTAGTAAACAAAATATCCAAATCACTCGAAGAAAAAAGTACTGTCGCGCAACTTTTTTTGATATCACACAAGCCTTTGATAAAGTGTGGCACAGAGGTCTATTTCTAAAACTAAAAAATGTCTATCAAGCAACTACTACCTTTTTCTCAAATTATATTTATTAAATGGACACTTCTCTGTCAAATTTTCAGACCAGCAATCCAATTTTTACCCTATCAAATCTGTAGTTATCCAAGGTAGTGTCCTTGCGCCACTGCTTTTCCTTATCTACATGGCAGACATACCTGTAACTCACAATACCGATATAGCTTCTTTTGCTGATAATGTAGCTATCCTAGCTTTTCGTGATGATCTACATGTCGCCTCTAACAATTTACAAAATCATCTTGATCAACTTCACGAATGGTATACGAAATGGAGAACTAAGATCAACCACACCAAGTCGGTACAAGTTACCTTCACCATGCGGCGTAACACCTGTCCTCCTGTAACTATGAACAACCATAGAATACCAGCTGCTACTGAAATTAAATATTTTGGTCTACATCTGGATTAACGACTAACCTGGGAAAAACATATTGAGACTAAAAGAAAACAACTAGGTCTCAAATTCGGGCAAATGTATTGGCTCCTTGGACAAAAATCCAAACTCTCTCTAACCAACAAACTCTTACTGTACAAAGCAGTTTTAAAGGCTATATGGCTGTACGGCATACAGCTTTGGGGATGTTCCAAATCGTCAACCGTCAATAGAATTCAAAGGTTTCAATCAAAAGTTCTAAAAAGTCTAGCCGACGCCCCTTGGTTTGTCAGCAATCACACTCTCCACATTAACCTTTACGTGCCCTATGTTAAAGACGAGATCACTCGTATGGCTTTGTCATATAATCTACAAACATTAAACCACGAGAACAACCTAATAGATGAATTATTTGCTAACGGACCACAAGTGAGAAGACTGCAGCGCACCTGGACCCACGATCTTGGACTACAACAATGAAATAATAGGAACCCGGCCATAAGGAGATGCATCACTGGATGCTTCCCTTCCAAGCAAAACTACTTCAACAAATTTGTTTAATACCCTATTTTTTGATGTAGATTGCAAATACGCAAATAAAAAAAAAACAATGTTTGTGGCTGTTGTAGAAACATAATTTCTGCTTTTTTGACTTACAAGGTAGTATGGCAATGTTTAAAACGAAACAAAGAGAGAAAACGAATAAAAAAGAAAGAGAGCTTCTGTCTACGAGTATGTGCAGTAAAACTCAAAAAGAGAGAGAAGTAAGCTACCATTCTCAAAGTTTTGCGGCAAAGTTTAAAAAAAAATGAGGAAAGAAAAGAAACGATAGTGTCGCGGCAGCTTTTCTTTTTTTTTCGCCAAATAAAAAAAATATACTTGACAGTTATTGGTTGTCTAAGCACTATGATGCATAAACCAGCAGGAAATATGGTGAATTGCCCAAGTTGCTGAGGAATTTCAAGTCACTGTTACATTGTTCTTCTAGAATGTTTTTCTAATTTTTATGTTTTTCTCTTTTTGACCTTGCTTTTTCGGCAGTAATTATTCTTTTACCTTCCCTGTAGTCGGACTCAACAAAAGAAATTACTTGAATTTTTGTTTAAACTACTACTTTAAATTTTCTTCTTTGTATCAGCGTAACATGAACTCAAATCGTGTTGCTTGCAATTTAAAGAGTTATACTTTTAAACCAATAATTTAAACAAATGATTTAGTTAACAACAATAAATTTAACAAATTACTTAACAACACATTTCTATTGTTTTGAATAATCGCTGAATGTAATTGCTTTATTTTGCTAAATTGACGACCTATCGCTCGCTTATATAGAGCTATAGTTAGGTATACGATTACTGTCGTCTTCCCCAAATTCGGAAAAATGACTTAAATTATAAATCTTACAACAAAGGGGCTTGGGACCGAAGTTAATTCGCCCGTAATAAACTGCACAACAGGTATTTTTCTGGCTATTGAAACAGATGTTTAAGATCTGGTCTCTGCCGGTCTGCCGCAGGTATAAAATAGGGGTTTATTTATTGCGGGCGACTTAACTTCGGTCCTAAGCCCCTTTGTTGTAAGATTTATAACTTAAGTCATTTTTCCAAACTTGAGGAGGACGACAGTCGATGACTCATTGCCTTTGCTTTTAATGTGCTTGAAAATAGAATAACGTCAGTTTAGAGAATTATCAAGTTTATTTTGTTGCAATATGCAAATGACTTGCTTTAATCAAACACAATTTTAATAGAATCATTATTCAAAAACTAGGTTTAAATTTTTAAAAGCGACTTTAGGGCAAGAATTTTGTAACTAGAGTTAGCTAGTTTATGTAGTATTAGTTGTTGACTAGAATTATTTTCTCGGTTGACTAATAATTGCAGAGTTTTCCACAGGACTAAAATTCAAAAACTCTTACAAACTAAAAAAATCCTAAATACGTAAGCACCAAATAGAGGCATCTAGTTGTTTATTCATAAATGTGTCACTCAAGTCGACAATATCATTAAATATGTAAGCATAAAGGAATAAAACTTGATGTCTGGCGAATTTCCAATATCTGCTGGATTTCCACAATGTGATGAATTATCTCTTATTATAATCACCTAAGTGCATTAATTATTTCCGAAAACTTTTTCTGTGTAATTTATAAAACGTTTTAATTGCACGACACGAAGTAGAGTGACACTAATTACATTACATTAATTTTGTATGTATGTACATACCTAAATACCTATAACTAAAATATTTAACAATTTGGAATTTCTACAAGACTGTACGTTCAAAAAAATTAGATTAAATCAAAAAGTAACCAATGTAAACATTTTTTTCATGTTTAATTTATAAAATTATAAAGTAAAGAGAGTCTTTAAAAGACTTGCAAATGAGGTAACCTCAAGACAGTTTCAAAACATGTTTTTTTCTTTATTGCTTTTGTAGATTTACAACCAGAGTTTTTTATGATAATAATTTTTTATTTATAAAATTTTTAATGGTATTAAAACAAGTTGAATAATTAAGTAAAGTGACGACAATAATTTTCCGTAAAATGTCTTTTACAGTAAGTATACTATTATGCGGCTTTACGTTCAACTTATTATTTATTATAAACTCCATAGCCTGAAACAAATTTAGTTATAAAAGTACTTACGTTATAACAGATCATAAACCAAATCTATTTCTATCACAGTGGATAATTATAATTAATTTTGTTCCGTGTTTTTCAGGCATACACGAACTTTCTAGTAATTACCCTATTTGTTAGTTGACTGAAAACCTCAAAATTTTCATAAATTACTTTATTCCATTACTTATAATTTAATTACTTAATTGAACAAAGTATTTTCGACACGCATTTAAATGAAGGCGCTACCCACTTATTTAATAAAAAAAATGAAAGTAAAGCTGTGTATTAAAATGAAGATAATTAGAAATTTCCAATTAAAAGTAGAATTATTATAAAATGCACTATGACTAGAAAATGAAGGAAATTATGTAAGAAGAATGCAACGACAAACATTTGTCCAGACCAGAATAAAACATCGTGCTGATGCAAAACGTTTTCTGTTTGCATAATGTTTTTTACATAATGCATTCACCATCTGATGTTTACTAATGTTTGACAAATCTGAAATTTAAACCACAAACCAATTTTTTTTTCTCGGATTGTGACTACACTCTCGTAAATAATTAAGAAATCTAAAAGCTGGACATTTATTTGTCAGTTTCTCAACATGTTTCATTTCCTAAAGATAGATTTAACAGTTTTTTAGTGGCAAATCTTTTGTGTCCACGCAAGATAGCTATCACTAAAGAGGGTCGAGCTTGATAAATTTTACGAAGACTGCCGGGAAACAGGCTGTTAAGTCCTGAATTCGTTTCCTGTTATTTTCGATAGGAGAATAGTAATCAGATATCTGATATTTTGTAAATTTTTACTTCATCGAGATTGGAAGATCTGTGTTATTTTATTGATTTTTTACTCCATTTGAAAAACTACAGTTAGAAGAAGATCGAATATTTTCCTTTGAGAGTCATTCGATAAAATCTGATCATATAAGTCAAGTGAGTTTAAGATTGATGGTTTTCTTTGTAACAAAAACAGTGAATCAATCTATTGAAATTTTAAAAAACAAACTTTTAGTAAGTGTTTATACCACGGTCTATACAGAGTGATTCAATTATAAGACGAAAGTACTACACTAATTGATTAAAATATCTAAATCTAATTTCTTATATGCATAACGAAATATATGCTAAACATCAAGAAAGTTTAAAAAGTTAGTAACTAGAAGGTACTAATTTTAGGTTAAAATAATAAGTTGAAAAAAAAATTAAAAAATCAAAGTTGTGACTACGAAAAAATATTAAAATTTGCTATACTACTGGTAGTATCTCAACTTGAAATTTTAATATTTTATTTATGATATTGGCATAGCTGCGATGCGAAAACTAGGAGATTAGTTTGACAAGGACCAGTTTAGCTTTAAAAGTTGTCGCTCTTTTATAAAAAACAACCTCTTTTAGAAATGTTAAAAACTATCAACAACAAAGCTATTTAAAATGGCTCCTTTTAAACGGAACACTTCGTATATTTTTCTATGCTAAAATATAATAGTACAAAGAGTTTATCAATAATATCAAATTGATAGCCGTATAAATATCTATGATAAATTGATGAAGAATTGCACGAGGCCCAGAATTAGTATTTTTTTCTTTTATTTATTTACTTCCTGCTTAGAAATGAATTTAAATGTTACAACACCAAAATCAACTACTTAGTTGAAATTCTTTAAATATACTGGCTCAAGCAATCACTTTTGTTCAGCAACAGAAAAATTTTCGGCAAAAATAATTTGACTAAATGCTAAATTCTACCGCCACCGCCATCGCCTCGTCAATAAATTGGGAAGTGAACTCACACCTACACAACAACGACTATTATACCATTAAATTTACCATGCAAAACACTTTATTGGAAAGTCTTACTTATACCACAAAATAGAAAACCTCCCCAAGAAATTGGCAAACTTTCAAAATAAAATAAATAAAGAAATATCATTTTTCTCATTATTACAGCAGTCAACAAATTTATGGGCACAACCAATGCTATCAGGTGAAATTCTAATTGCAAAAGGGTTATAAAAAAGAGAGCATTTAACAAAATAAAAAAACACCCCATTGCAGAAATTCAATGCCCAAAAGATGGAAAAAAGAGTCGTAGGCACCATATATATTCAGCATTAATTCACCAACAACTTCCAGAGAAATATAGACGAAAATCCTTAAAATTAAAAGAGTTTAATCTTACACTAAAATCAGTCTACTCAATGACTCAAACGATATGGTTCAAGGTGATAGCAAAATTGGCACAATTTTTGCTACTCATTTTCAGTAAAATTTTAGTTTACAAAACTACTCTCTTGAATTTCAAGAACAAATACTTGCAGAAACGCTCAATAGCAATGCTTTCTTTGCTACAGAAAATAGTTTTTTTAACGATCTTTTAAACCAAGATATAAATATGAAAAAATTAAAAAAAGCAATAAAAATGTCTCATAATTCTAGTTTTGACCCCTATAACATACTTTTTTTTTTCATTTAAAACCTTCCAAATTTAGCCAAACAGTTGTAACGGTGTTTTCATTGCGGAGGTCCTCGTTGACATACAGAGATAAAATAACATAGCTACGATGGGCTTTTATTCAATATAAAACTATTACAAAAATAAAATAAAATAACAAATTTTAATAAAACAACTAAATCTTGTCTTGATAAAATGGTGACACTGCGGCCCGGTCGTCATCGGCAACTCATTTTCCACATGTCGGTCCCTAAGTGTCTCGCGGGTTAATGCGCCGTGCCCGTGGGTAGCGGTTTCAGGACGGAGGAAGCCACTGGGTTGATGCATCAGTAAGTGACGCGGTCTGGAGAGAATGACTTACGAGGTTAATGCGCTCATAAGTGAAGTTCTGGTGGCGGCAAAATACAATATATATCCTTGACTACTGGCGAAGGAAACGAAAGGAGAAGAATAGGGAGGCGTTGGTGGTGGCCTGTCGGTAGTGGAAAGCGTACGTCATGACAGTAGAAGTAGTATAACGTATTTGGATGACGTAGCGGTCCAACATTATTATCTTGCATCGTTCGGTAAATATGGAAACGCTTCTTTACACAATATCGACTGGACATTTTCAACACTATATGGTTCTTTCGGGTCTTTTTCATATTATGGCGTAAAGCAATAACACTTTCAATTTTAAAAGCAAAGAAACTCACACCAAATACTAACTCTAATAGTTTTAACCTGCACTTCTTATAAACTACTAGAAGAAATTGTTAACAATCGCTTTTGCTGGAAGTTAGAAAAATGACCTAGAATGGTTTTTGATGACACCGGTTTACGTTAAAGAACCTGATAAGTCTAAAATTTAAAATCTAGAAATCATTTACTGCTAAACAAAAGGGCTCTATATTAAAATAGCGCTAATGAAAAAAGCGCTTTTAAAAAAAGCGCGTTGATAACAACGTAGGTTTTTAAGAGTGTGTAACAAAACAGCGCCAAATTATATTAGCGACTGTAAGAAAACAGCGCGTAAAAAATAGCGCTGTATAAAATACGCGCTTGTAATAAAAAAGCGCTTTTAAATTAAGCGTACAACATTTTGGATACTTTTTAGCAAATATTTAGAGCTGTGTAGGCCAGGTCAGGTCAGCACAGGTCAAGTTAGGTTAGGTCAGGTCTAAATTATTTAAAGTGAGAAATTGTGACTTTTATTTTTGCGCAGGAACCATGCTAATCTTTTAGTATTGACAGGTCTAGGTCAGACCCAAATCATTCTATGTGAGAAAATTTACTTTTTATTCTTGTGCAGAGGTTATGCTAATCTATTAGTACTGACAGATCTAGCTTAAGTCTAAATCATTTTAAGTGAGAGAATTTATTTTTTATTATTACGCAGGGGCCATGCTAATTTTAGCCTGTTTGTTACCCGCGCTTATTTGTTATACGTGCTTATTTGTTACGCGCTAAATATATACAAACGCTATTTTGCAGCAAACACCAAAATATAACGAGCCTATTTTATTATGCGCCATATTATTACAGCGCTATGACAACTGCGTTATTTTATTACGCGCCATTTTTATTAGCACTATTTCTATACAGAGCCAATCAAAAGATCTTTTGAATGTTTTTTGACTTAGAAAAAGCTCACAATATATTTGAAAACTTCAAATCATAAAAGGATTGAGATTGTGGGTTCCTTTAGTACTCCAAAAATATCTTAGAATTGAGGTCGTTTAGATTTCACGTAAATGATACTTCTTCCTATATCCATCTTGTTGGAAAATGGCTATCTACAAGGATCTCTACTAAGCGTCACTTTGTTTTTAATCGCAATTAACGATTTTATCTTCAATAAAAAAAATTTTGTTTTAGTTTATTTTTTTTTATAGATGACTTAATTTTATACTCCAGAGGTACACATGTTTAAACATTACAACAACATCTTCAAACAGCCATAACTAAGCTTGAAAAAAAGACGTCCTTATCTGGTTTTAAATTTTCCTTAACGAAGACTAAAAACTTTTTTCTAGAAGGTTTCTAAAACAGAAACCAATTCTTGTATTAAATCAGCAATTAATTAAAATAGTTGATAAAGTTTGTTTCTTAAGTTTACTCTTTGATACTAAACTTAGTTGGAAATTATAAAAATGTTGAATTTATTGAAAATAAATGTATATTAAAAATCTTAAGCTTATTTAGTCTAAAATTTTTTAACTACTTTGGTGTCATAAACGTAGGGCTTGGATTAACTAATTAACTGTATGAAAACGTCTTTAACGTCATACTAAACTTTGGGTTTCTGGACGGTTTTCTATTACAATTTGCGATTAATTTCTTCTTTGATCTGGTTTTACATTTTATTTAATTCTACTTTTGTTCGTTTTTGTTTTGTTTATTTATTAAAATGTTTATTCCTCTTCAAAAAGCGTTTTTGATGAAAAGTTATTTTCGTAATGGTGTACAAGCTGTAGATGGTGTGTGGCAGTACTGCAGTATAGTCCGGTCAATTTAAGCCTAAAAGCAGTAGAAAGGTTACAAAAATTTATAACATGCTGAAACTCGGTAAATTTGTTCAAAACACGATTACAAAAAAAATCTCAAAAGGCCTCATCGATCCGGTCTATGCTAAAAAATTGGCACGAGGTTAAAGGTCAAAGAAATAAGTTTTTCGCGATTTTCAGCAAAACGGTAAGTTTTAGTGCAAAATTACTTCAGACCAAAATTGTAGACCATAAAATTTTCTACAAAAAATGTATTAATAATTTTTTTTCTTAAAGCCACCGTTTTAGAGATATAACGCTTTAAAGAGTTAATTAATTTGCATAAGTACGCCACGTATATATTTTGTGCTGTTTGGAGTTTTATAACAAAAATGTCAAAATATTGTTTTATTTGTTCTCATCTTTTAACCGAAGGTGAAACTGTTAATGTTAATTGTGGTATGAACACAGTAACACACTGATCAATGTAAGTATTGAAAGAGATGATGGATTTTCGGAATTTCTTTGAAAACAAAAATCTGTGATAATACATAAAAATTTTTGTAAAAATTATACTCGAAGGTGTTCTCTTGATGGATTGATGCAGCCATTATTAAAAGAAAACGCGAACAACAAGAAGCCAGTACCTCTACAGGATCTACAGCAAGTCCTCCTCGTACTAGATCACGTTTAAGTGATTCAGGTTTTTGTTTTAAAAAACTGTGTTTATTTTGCGGCAATGAATTAAATGAAGAGTTGCAAAAAAAAACTTAAATTGTCGTAGTAAAATTTGTCAAGTAAGTACACTTCAATTAAAAGATTTAATTTTGGAAGTAGCTCGGACTCGCTCCGATGCTATATCAAAAGCTGTTGTTGCTCAAATCGTATTTGAATATAATTTAGTTGCTGCTGAAGCTAAGTATCACCGAGATTGTTATATTTTTTTTCTGCAACCTATCACTGAGGGTAAAGTTGGCCGTCCCAAAGATGAAACTACAAAGTTGGTCAACAATACATTACAGCCAGTTCAGACTTTACTTCCACCAGCGCCAGAGAAACTGCTGAACACAATATTTTGCAACTGTAAAAAGAGATGTTATGCCAAATGCGATTGCAAAAAAGTAAGACTGTTTTGTTTCCTGGCGTGCACACATTGCGAAGGCGGTCGTGCTCTAATGTTGAGTCACCAACTCTAGAAGACTTCTATGACAATAACGAGCAATTTGCTTGCACCCAACGTGAAGAAGAAGAAGAAGAACGAAAAGAAGAAGAAGAAGATCAAGAAGAAGGAGAATAGGAAGCAAAATTATGAGTCCGACGACTAAATTTATCTAGTTTTTTTTTATAATTACACCGCCTTTATTTTTACCAATCTCCATTTAATAAATATTATTTTGCAATAGCTTCAAAACAAACAAAATCATAACAGATTCGTGGAATTGGCCTACTGGGGAAACCGCGTTAAAAAAACGCGCTAAGTACACTGCCTCACAGGTGGCGTGCAAACGTGTGCAAATTATGACGATTAACTTATTAACTTTTTAAAGCGTTAATCTCTAAAACGGGGCTCTAAAAAAAAAATTAATACATTTTTTGTTGACAATTTTATTATCTACAATTTTGGTCTGAAGTAATTTTGCGATAAAACTCACCGTTTGGTTGAAAATCCCGAAAAACTTATTTTTTAACAGACTTTTGAGATTTCTTTTATAATCATGTTTTGAATAAATTTACCAAGTTTCAGCTTGTTATGAATTTTTGTAACTTAAAGTGTGAAAATTGACCGGACTAGCAGCTTGTATTGAGGAATTTAGAGCACAATTCTCTATCATAATTGTTAGTAACCATCAAATGAGACAAAAGCTTAAAAAAGGTATTTTTGGGCTATCCTGAAAATTTTAAGAAAGTAGAGCATTTTATGGTGAAAGCTTGAAAAGTGGTCGTATCAGGTCAATATGATTTTAACTTCGGTTTACTTATTTAAAAATTCACTTTTAAAGTAATAAAGTTTTATATGACTTTTATGACGTTTTTATAAAATTAATTTGACAAATAAATCTATTATTTTAATCCAAGCTCTACATCTATGACACCAAAGTTAACTTGACTCTGAAACTTTTGACCTCTCGTTAGCTTATAAATTAAAATTAAGAAAAAGTGTTTATAATTTAGTTAGACAGATGCCTGAAGCTCAAATAGTTCGAGTTCTTGAAAATAAAAATGTGTTGCGGAAAACTATATATTGTGCAATAACAGAATGTCAAGAAGGTTAACTATGCCTCAATATTTCAAAAAGTGGTAGACTTTCTTGACTGTTAAGTGGACAAAGAGAAAAGCAGTTAATTAAATGTGCCAAAAATTAAACTGGAAAGTCATTAAAAAATTATTCACGGCATTACGGTGTTTCTAAAGATACAATTTCTATAACACCGAAGAGAAAACCTGTAAACTATCGAAAAAGAAAGAAATGCTCAAAATATACGCCAAATCAGTTGGTTCTTAAGGAATTTAAACACAAAATTGGCTGAATGCTCACAACATATTTACCTTTTGTGCTAAAAAAATATAACCTCCCAAATATAGTAAGCTCAGCCAGTTAAAGATTTCTGGTCCATTTTGTCACGAAAAGTGTACAGTGGAGGCTGAGAAGCTAAAAACAAGCAACAATTAAAACGACAAATTTTGCAAAATTCGGGAAATTAATGCTGAAACTGTTCAAGATTTGATGCGAGATGTTCGCAAAAGACTGTATATTGTTAAAGCTCATAGACCTTTACAATTTATTTAAGATAAAAATTTTGTTGTTTATAAAGCTGTTAAATGTACCTACCTGTTTTGAAAAATTTTTGTAAATCCATTTTTAATTATTAAAATTTTATAAAAAGTTTGTGCACAAAACTTTTGAGACAAACGTTATTAGTATCTCTAACAAAATGACAGATACTCCAACTCCCAGTTTATTTTCACCGATGGCTTTAAATCCACAGAAAGTGTGCATAAGTTGTGAGGGCAGCGGTTTACTCAAACCAATTTACTAAGCAACTTAAAATTTCTCTCCACTCCATTATATGTTAAGATTAAGGAGAACCAAAAAGCTGACGAATTAGCTAAACTAGCTGCAACCTCCAACTGCATACAAAGTACTGTAATGACCCAAACTAAAAGTGGCCAAAGTTGTGATCGTCGTCTAGTGGAAAGGACTCCTACGTTGTGTTTGACAAAATGGCGGCAAAGTTCTTTAAGATGTGACTGTATGAGGGTTCAGTTGGAAGAGTACAATAAAACTACAATTTGGAAGGAAACATTTATTTGATCATTTCTTACAGTAAATCATGTCAAAAACATAAAATAAACCAAATAAAAGTAAAGCAATGTACAAGAAAGACAACCAAACAAAATGCACATCAATAAAAAAACAACAAATAAACAAAACAATCATAAAATAGGCACATGAAATTTACACATAAATAAACAATAAAATAAATGTAACATTCTGTTAGTGCATTTACAAACAATTATATTTTTATTGCAAAAAGGACCGGATAAAACTTTCTCAAACCGTGTCCACAAACAAAACTCAACTATGTTTTTAAATAAGAGTTACATAAATATCCAACAAAAACATTTGCAACAAGTTTAAAACATTAGACATTTAAAATTTGGGGGAAGCACGTCAAGTCAGATTACTAAATTTTACAAATGTTAAAGAAATAATTACATAGGTGTGACAGGTGTGAACGAAATGGTCAAAATTACTGGTTCAACCAAACTACTTGAAATGATAGCAAATGATTAGGAAAGAATGTTTTGTCACGAGAATCAGTCACGAATGGTCTCAATGCTATCATCCCCTCCTCTTGTAGGTCAAGCCTCCAAGGATTCTTATCAGGCACGTTTGGATAACATTTAAAACCAATGATTAACATCATTCCAACCCACTCTCTTTTTCTAAACAGAAACTCTAAAAATTTATAGGGGGAGAACGTTTGGGCAAAGGGTGTAGCGGACATGAAGCGATGTTCCAGTAGTGTCCACTTAACTGCCCCATCTCTGCTTTTACCCTTTTTCCAAACATTTACTAATGGGCGGCTGCATTGTTTTTTAAATAAGCATTTCATAATTTAAGTTCTTCCCAACTTTAAGTCCAACTCAAAAATTTATTTCAAGCATTACTTAAATAAGACGGTGCAAACGGCCATAATAAACATAACAGTGATCTGCCACCATTTGATGGAATGTAGTAATGACCTCTACGGCTTCATCAGTACTGTCAGTCACATCTATGAATTGCTACTTTTGAAACGATTAATTAAAATATCTATTTTATCAAATAATTTAATTTAAAACTTCCCTCCAGCGAAGCTGCTAACCTGCCAACTTCAATTCACTAGCGGCAATCCGGGAGATTCAAATTTGAAGTGGGATATTTCAGTACCTTCCTAATGTTCTACTAAACAACGCCATGGCTCACATTAAAATTAAAACTACCAAAACGTGGCCAACACAATGGTCAAGTAGCACCACTCATTTTCATGCAGTGCATCCTCTTGTAAAGTTTAGTTTAGATGTTACCTATCAGACCGTAAATCTCAAATTGTCCTCAGCCGCCTTAGGATAGATCCTAAATAGAACCGAAGAATCTTTGTCCTTTCTACTGTAAAAATAGGCTCACATTCAAACATATTATTACACATTGCAATCAACTAGAAATACAAAGCAGGACTTTCCGATGACTACAAGACAATATTTTAGAACTGGCTAACTCTAAAAAAGTTTCTATTAATTATAAATTATTTTTATGGAAAAAAACGTACTTAATGTAATACATAATAGTTTCTGCTGTTGAGTCTTTACGGTTGATGCGGCATTAATAAACAAAAAACATAATATATTTTTATTATAAAAAAGTTGGGTGTTAATTTACTACAAGAAGTATACCTAGACTTACCGAGACAAGTTGTTGACAATGCTACTTTGCGGCCAAGATAGAGGAATTTCGAAAATGTTAAAAAAGTTTGCGGCTACAGTGTACAAAAGTTTATTATGCAAAACAAGTATTTAAAGCAGTTATTAACAATTAAGATTTAACTTTTTTTATTACAACGTTGAGAACATTTTAACAAACAGCTGCTTAAATGTCAGATTTAACAAAATTTTTGCCGTTGATATTATACACCACCCAACAGTTTAATTCAATCAATAACGTTAATCGAGTTACCAACAATTTTCTCAATGTTATTTAAGTTTAAATTTGCGAAAATAAAACTTTAATCACATTTTTTGCCATTACTATCTGTGTTTTAAGGATTGCTTAAAACACCAAATCAAAAATCATATCAACAAAAATTCATTTCAAAAAGTTACACAAATTAACCTAAAAAAGCACCTACATGCAATTATTTTTCCAATTGAATTATTTTTACTTATTTTGTAAGAAACTATTGTTGACTAATTAAAAAAGTTGGACTGATTTACACTTCTTTTTTGTTCGATTATAAATTATCCAAATCTCTAGGAGACTATAAAGAACTTGAAAATGAACTTTTGAAATAAATCCTCGTGTAACATTATCGACAGCTTCCTGGCATTGGAATGATATCCACTGTTTTTTCAAGAATATCAACTAAAGTATAATTTAAATTTTAAATTCTAGATTACAAGCATACTGTAAAACAAATGTTTTGATAAGAATTGATCGGTTTATTATGAAAACAAGAAGTAGAAAACCACAGCTTTATGAAGAATAACGCTCGAACAAAAAATCAATAGTTGACACTACTAAATTCAAACGGCAGATGTCTTGCTGGAAACAACATAAAAACAAACCCTCATAAACTGGGTAGAAATTATAAAATGTAAATGGTTGTTATAATTTTAATTTTTATTAAAACCACATTTAGTAGTACTAATAAAATGTTTTAAAATTTTTTTTGAATTTTTTAAGAATAATATGTTGTGTTTATAAATTATGATATACTTTTTTACAGATTTAAAGTAAAAACATTAAATATTTATTGCGGAGTAGCAAATAACTAGTATTTTAAAATAATAAATAATAATTTTAATTTTTTTAGTAAAAAGATACTTACAGAGCAGTTGTTTCTTTAGTTGTTATTCTTATTAATATGTTGTTTAATTTTTTTAGTAAACAAAAAAAGCATTAAATAATTTCTAAATATTTAATATTTTTTAAGGATGTTTTTTTTTCTAATATTAATTACAAAGGACTTTTAGTATTTGTGGCATAGTTTTATTATTGATAAAGTAAGACATTATTTAAATATAAAGTCACTTATAATTAAAATTGGAATAAATTATTAATTACATATTATATAGTAGTATATTATATACTGTATAATATTATAAAATAATCATTATTAAACAATTTTTTTATAAATAAAAAACTAAAAGTAAAATACAATAGGATATGAACTGGGATCTATTGCTCAAATAAAATGCAATTATCGTTTTATCATTTTGAAATAACTCAAACTAGGTGTCGTTAAGCAAATTTGCATAACTTAGTAAAGGCAAAAATTGGAACACATTTACATGGTTTTCTAACTACCAATAAAATGTTGATAATTAAGTTAGGTATTAATTACATGTTGTCAGACTAGTGCAATTGTTAGTTTTTGTTTTATAGTTACTGTAGATTAGGTTTTATATTGTTATGTTTTTATTTAAATAAATTAGTAATATTTAAAGCTTTTTTTTTTGTTTTTACTTATTTTTTAAGTGTGGTCTATCAAAAATAAGCACGGCCTATTAAGAGTAGCATGGTTTCTAAAGGTCATACAAATTCAGGATGTTTCTTAATAATATGCGAATATTTAAGGTTGTGAATCTACATGAAAAGTTAATGTTAGTTTGCTTTCTAAAGTATAGTCCAAAAATGTTCTCTTACAAAAACTCGGGGTGTTAAAGTTTAAGGAAAAAAATGGAAATTAATTAATATTTTCAGAACCGCTTCAGATATTTCAGTGATATTTAAGACGTAGTAAAAGTTAATAAAGGTGCATATTTTACAATGCAAAAAGAATTTTTAGCTTTAACAGTAGCGTGCGTACGGATATTGATTTTGATATTTTTTAAGAAAAAAATAGTACGCCAAATAAAAATTATTTTTGAGTCTCTCGTTCAATTTAAAACATAAATCTTTCTTGAGTTGTTTTTCTTTGATGCGCCATTTTTGAGTAAAGAAACTTGCAAAATTATTATTAATTTAATTGGAAAAATTAAATACATTAGGGGTAATAAACAACAACTGACAATATAAATATAACATTAAAACTAACAAAATCATAACAAACATTGTTGAAAATGGCCCCCTTCACTTAGTATGCATGCTTCCGCTCTCCTTCTCATGGAATTGCGCACTCGTTGAAATATCCCTGGAGTGTTTTATTCTATCACAAGCCTCACCTATTCTTTCTTTTAATTCCTCTATAGTGTTAATGGGAATTTGTACACTAGTGTCTTAAGATAGCCCCACATAAAGAAATCTAATCTGTTGAGATCTGGGGATTTTGGTGGTCATTCTTGGGGCCCACCGCGGCCAATCTAACGATTTGGATAAAGAGTTTGTAAATAATTACGAACCGCTACACTGAAATGCGCTGGTGCACTATCATGCATCTACCACATATTGTTTCTTATTGCTAACGGAACATCATCAAGCAGCAAAGACAACTGTTGTTGAAGAAAATTGAGGTAGGTCTGTCCGTCAAGTCGTCCCGGCATGGGCCAATAAAGTGGTTGCCAATAATTCCTGCCCATACGTTAACCGAAAATTGGTGTTGGAAATGGGTTTCGGTTACGGCATAGGAATTTTCTTCTGCCCACAAATGATTATTGTGGAAATTCTGAATGGCATTTCGAAAAAAATTAGCTTCGTCCGTGAACAGAATCATTAATTCAAATTGCGAATTTTGTGTAATATTTTGAAGATACTACTGACAAAAAAACACACGCCTTGGAAAATCAATGGGAAGTAATGCCTGTACTCTTAAAATATGGTAAGGATATGTATAACAAAAAATCTACTAAAATTCTCCAAACAATTTGATGGTAAATATTTAAGTGTCTAGCGATCTTCTTCGTACTTGTTTCAGAATGTTCTTTAACTTCGTGCAGCACTGCTTTCTCAATTTCAGGTGTTCTCACACTTAGAGGTCTACCTTCAGATTTTTTTTTTCGAACAGAACCAGTTTCAGCAAGACGACGATGAATATTAGAAAAGGTTCGACTATATGACAAAGCCCGACCGGGATATCTCTGGTGATAAATACGTCTGGCTTGCTCACCATTACCATCGGCAAGGCTATATACGTAATGCATTTCCGCTATTTTTGCATTTGAATAATTCACCATTATTAACAAGATTGTAAAAACTGAAAAATGGAAAAAATGTCACAACAAACAGATGTAAATAACAGAGACTTACTAGAGAAAGTCAGATGTCAAAAGCCAGTGACATATTCCAGAGCAACTAGATATTTATTGCTAAATTGCATTCTTCAATTATTACATTAATTTTCTCGGACAATAAAACGGTTTTTATTTTTTTACTCAAAAATTGCGCATCGAAGAAAAACAACTCAAGAGAGATCTTATGTTTTAAATTGAACGGGAAATCCAAAAATAATTTTTATTTGAAAAAAAACTATTGGCGTACCATTTTTTTCTAAAAAAATATGAAAGTCAATACCACTGCACGCCACTGTTAAAGCTAAAAAAAATATTTTGCATCGAAAAATATGCACCTTTATTAACTTACACTACGTGCTAAATATCACTAAAATTTCTAAAGCGGTTCTAAAAATATTAATTAATTTTTATTTTTTTCCTTAAACTTTAACACCCCGAGTTTTTGTAAGGAAACATTTGTGGACCATAGTTTACAAAACATACTAACAATAATTTTTTATGTAGATTTACACTTTTAAATATTCTCATATCATTAAGGAACACCCTGTATACAGGGTGTTATGAAAATGAGTGCAAAAATTTTAACCTGAAATACAGCACCACAAATAATAAAAATCTGTAAAAAAATTTTTGTTCTTTCTCAACTAATAACAAAATTACAGGCCGTCAAAGTTGGGTATAAAAAAATATTTTTTTGTTATATCTCGATAACCGCTTAACCGATTAATACCAAATTTGGTACAAAATGAAGTTAACTGTACTCTTTTTATTTCTATTAGCAAAATTTTGCTGCACATTTCAATTTCAAGTTACGGTACTTTTTTTTACATTTTGGCTAATTAACCAATTTTTTTCTTTATAACTTTTTATTTTTGTAGCAAAAATAAATATGCCGGTGAATTCTAAATAAAAATGCAAAAATAAAATATTTTGCTAAAACGTACCGTTTTCGAGATATTTACGTTTAAAGTATAAAACTGACTTTTAATCTTTAACTTTGGCGTCCTCTAGCTGCTAAACGGTGCAACTTAGTATAGAAATAAATTGTGTTAAATCGCTTTATTTTGACCTGAAAAACCTATAATTGCCTTATGTTAAAAAAATTTTGTAATACGTTATGTAATAATTAATTTTTAGGTTATAATTTTGTTATCAGTTCAGACAAGACAAAAATTTTTTTGTAGATTTTTACTATTTGTGGTGCTGTATTTCTGGTTAAAATTATTGCATTTATTTCTATAACACCCTGTATAATATATGTATTAATTAATTTATTATTAAAGATCGCAACATTTTTAACTCCTACACAAAAAAAAATATTTTGATCTATATATCAGTACATATATAATTATATTGTTAAATAATTAAACTTGTAAGTATTTATATCAGTATATATTGCTATTTTATTGACAGAATTGTATTTTCCATTGCATTACTGTAAGTCGTTGTGACAATAAGCGAAAATCCGAAAATCAGATCACCCAATTAATATTCGTCTAGTGACACCAAATACGTGCAAGGAATTTGCTTGTACACTAAATCTGATTCTGCACAAGAAATATTTTTTGAAAGAACACAATTAACATTTCATTGAAAAGTTTTTACTGTTTGCTTCAAAAGTAAAAGCTTGCAATTCTCAAACTTTATTTAGAATTCAAGTGAATTACATATTCTGAGCAAATTATTATTTAGTAAATTACAGTTTCTGTAATTATTTAATAATTTTTTTGAATAACGGTGAAGGATTTTTTTTCATTTTATCTAATTTATCATCAGTGTGACAAGAAACGTTTTTCTGTAATACAAATTTAATTAAACAGGTGGAATGATGCAACGTTTTTCTCTCATTAATTGTTCGGTTTGCTGTAATTGTCACATGTGTAATTTATTATCCCATAAAATTAACGATAACCCAATGAAAATTTTATTGTTGTGAAATTCGGAAAATAGACTTGCTTAACTCAATTTAGACACCAAACAATTTGTTAGATCATTTAAAACTGGTTGATGGCTAATAATTTCATATTAATAAATAAGAATCATCATAAGCATACACAGCAAACAACATTGCATTTCTTGTTTTTTTACATGAGATTAACCCGGCGCATCCACCATATTTTGCACTCGTAAAACTAGGATTTTTTTAATCTAAAAACTTAATACTGGAAAGCTTGTAGTGGCAAAATTTTTAATGTAAAGTAAAAAACTAGTAGACATTTTCTCATTTCCTGCTTGCAATAAAAACTTATTATTTAATTAACACCTTTTATTTAATTTAGGTCAGCTTATTTTTTTCACTAAAAGTATTTTTAATTGTAAAGTGAATATTTATTTATTTACGTGCATAATTAATTATTATTAATGTAGTGTACTAGTGTGAAATAAAAATACTCGTAATTTTAAGTATACAAACTGTCTTTTTTAATTGGGTCATTAATCACAGTTAACTGCAGCTTTATTCTAAAACGTATTTTGCTTTAAAAATCTTTCTACGTCTTTTAGTTCTTAGTAAAACTACTTTAAAGTAATTAATCATGCAGATTTTTTTAATAACTATCTTTTTTATAGGCGTTTCTTGGAAAACATGCAAAACTAATTCAATTTGCGATAAAATATTTTTGCACACACTTTACACACTCTTACAAAGGCACTTTGTATTACTAAAAATAGTGAGATATATATTAAACAAAGATTAAATTTTTAATAGACCTAAAATGTAGCTAATGCTTTTACGCACCTTACTTTAAATCCTATGGGTATGGTCTTGGCTGATGAAGAACCGTTCGATTTTCGTAAAGAAGTAGCTCAGAAAGCCATAATAACAAGTGTTTATTTAAAAAAAAATGTTAAGAGTGCCATGATAAAACAAAAACATTTTGAAGTATTTTTTAGTTAAATTTGGCGGTTGTACTATCTGTGATTGTTGTCTGAAATGTCGGACATTATGTCGGATTAGTGACTTGAAATTTATTTTTGGGTATATTTTATAAAAATCAGTAATTTTTAAAGCTTTCTGTAAATAATTATTTATTAATCGTATCGGGAAACATTTCCAGTGCAATATTTGCCGATTTTAATGTGTTTGTATCTTGTGACCAAAATCACTGACTTTTTTCAATGACTTTGTTTTGTGTTCTATCAAATAGATCCACTCGCCTTCAACCTTTCTACCACTTTGAAATTAACTTTCGACTAAAAACTTTTGGTGCTCTAACGTGTAATTAACCATCGCGATACAATACCAATTAACTAGATCAAATGACAAACGAAACTGAAACTTTAAACGAACAAAAATGGAACACGAAAAAAGAAAAAAACAAAATAAAACTAGAAGTAAAAATGACTCGGAATTTTATAAACACGCACTCAAAAATAATTAAAATAATTTATTTATTTATATTATTTTTTATAGTTACAGTGTATCAAGTTTTGACATCCATTTTTCGCTACATTTTCTTTTATCAAAATTTCATAGCACTCTTGATAACTTTTTAAATAAACACTTTCTATCTATTATTGTTATCTGTTAATTTTTGTAAGTAGATGACAGGGAATTTAATTGTCTCAGATTACATTTTTAAATTTACTAAAATTAAGCAGTTTTCAAAGTAATGTAAGTAATGTCTCTTAATTGTCATAAACTAAAAACTATTTGCATCATTTGAAATTTGAAGCAAAAAAAAATAAGCGACAGAAAAACACTTAAAAAAGTTTGCATATCAAAAGGTACAAAAAACTACATACGTATGAAAGGCATCATTTATTAAAATTACAGTTTTAATAAAAGCAAGAAAAAGTAGATTAGAAATTATTAAAACAGAGGCGGATATTCTTTTGGTAAATTGTTCTTAACAAAATATAATTTTACTAAAGTTTTTGCAGATTCCAGATACAAAAATTTACAAATTTTTTTTTAAAGTTAATTTAAAAAGCACTGTAATAACAACAACAAAAAAAAATGAAAATAATAACAAAAAATTTTTTTGGAGATTTAAAAAGAATTTGCAATTAAAAATTTGGAATTTTCAATAAGACAAAAAACACTTCACAATTAATTATTTACTCAAAAATGTTTCAGAAAAACTAGAATATACGGAGTGTTTTATAATTTTATATAGGATAGCAAAATTGACAGTATATAAATACAAAACTAATAAAAAAAGAAAATTTTTTTCGAAGCAGAAATATTTATTACCTACAAAATCGCCTTCTTTAAAACCTACTTATAAATCTTGACAAAAACGACTTAAGTTTTATTTGCTTAGACAAAAGTTGGATTTATCTAAACAGGACATCTATTAGGCAGTAGATTAATAAACACAAAAATTTTTTTTTGATTTTTTAATTTCTCAGATAGATTTTTTTATTTTTCTGCTACATGCCAGCATAAAAACATTACATACTTGACGTGTTAAAAAAATGGTTTTTATTTTTTAACAACTACAATTAAAGTGATATTATCTGTTTTTTAATTAAAAAAACACCACCTGTTGAATTATGTTGGTAGTAACAAAATTGTACTAAATAAATTTTGATTCTAAGTAGTTGGCTGCCCATAAAATGCTGAGGATTTGCCAATTTTGACAATTTAAATTGATTTAAAATTTAAGCGCCAGATTTTTCAAAATTTGTAAGAAAATGCCGCGTAAAACCAGGCATTTACTAAACGCCGCTATGAAGGAGGCAGTAATACGATGTTCCAAGTTGATTGAGGAAATCTTGTCTGATTCAGTCAACGTCAAATTCACTATAAACTTTCGGAAGTCTTTGCGGTAGGTACTTTTGTATTAGAAAAATTTAAATCTTGATATTTTTACTAATTACATAGGTGTCTTGTTCAACGATTAATAATATTCTGCATACTAACAAGACTGGAAAGGTACTTAAATCATCAAAAAGTATATGTATATGTTATGGTCAATAAATCTATGTTCATCAATCAAATAAAAAATACCAATTTTACAAATGTATGTACGTACCCAAGTGTTGTATGATCGTTAAAACCTTGAGGATTCTGAGCCAAACTTGAAAACCAATCTTGGGGGCCAACCCTGTCATCAAACATTTTGCCCAATTTACACTTTATTACAATTAATATCAAGTTATATAGTTTTCAATATTCTAGATACAAATAGTAAAGCTCCAATCAGAGTTTATAACTAATTTTTGCAACCAAGAGTTTTGGCCTTCTCCTAGGTCACGGTGTCGACCCGTTTTGGTTTAATGCGATTTTTCCACTTTGTGTCATTGTCGAATCGGCCGTTTAATGCATTTTTATATCAAGTCAACATAAAAATATCTTTAAAAACTCTTTTATTTAACATAATAATAACGTTTTTACAACATAACCTCAAAAAACATGTTCACCCATGTTTCCCCCATGTCATTTTATCTCCAGTGTTGTCGGTTGTATTTTGTGAAAAATTGCAGTGTTGGTGTTTTTTTAATTAAAAAACAGATTTTAGCAAGGTTCTATTTACCATATGTTTATTATAATTTTTGATCAGAGGCTGTCATGAGAAACATAAATTCTAAAACCGTAGGGCGTAACTTATAAAATTATTTTACTGTCACAAAAGGATTTGTTCTTGATTTTCCAGTACTTTTCTTCCGATTGACGCTGCCGGTCTCTCGAAAGGACGTGATAGTGTTATTCAAACTGGTATAGCAATTTAACTCTGTTAATATTTCTTGTGGAAATTTCTCGAGAAACTCGTCAAAACAAAGCCTGGATGAGTAAACCCGTTCTACGTTCTACGTTCTAAGTGTCCAATACGAAAATATGATTCTACTAAAAAAATCTTCTGTTCTACAGTAAACCCCATAATACAAATGAAATCTAAATTTTACTTTTGACAGTGACAGCAAAATGACATTTATAAAGTGAATTTATCTAGGCGCTACGTTTTTAGAATTTTTGTTTTTCATGACAGCCTCTGATCAAAAATTATAATAAACATAATTGTAGTAACCCCTAAAAGATGATCTAGTGCTATCACTTTATTTGTGTAAATTTTATATCAATTTCAAAAAAATTTTTAATTATCAAAAAATTAATTGAAAAATAATCGAACTGAAATATTAAAGAAAGGGCCTATTTTTTAGGTATAAGTCACATAACCTTAAACTTTAGAAGCTTAAATTTATGGTAATAAACTAGATTTACAATGTAAAAGTTACTAACTTTAAGGACCCTAACTACTTAATACAAAACTAAACATATTATCCGGAGGTTCTAAGTTTTACCTCTACCCTTCAAATGGTACATTCTGTTTAAACAAAAATTCTGATAAAAATCACAGGTATAATTTTCTATAGTAAAGGTTCATCTTTTCTAAATTTAAAATTATTTAAAAAAAAATAATTAAGTACAATTAAACTAAACCTTTGTCAAAGGATACTCAATTTTTTTTATTTTTTCCCAATAAGAAATAAGGTAAAGAAGCAGGGTAGAGGTAAAACTTGAAACAACCGGTATAATACAAAAGCTATTAGTATTATTTAAAAAATTTAGTAAGCCTGGTAAAACTGTTTTATTTTTGTTTTTAAAACAGTCATTTAGTGTAAAAATTAAAATTTTGCATGAATAATGCGTTCATCGATTTTATTTGACTTTTAGAGATAAAACACTAAAACAGCATTCAAAAGCAGTGTTTACAATTAGCTTGCTAAATTTCAGTGTAGACGCACTACAATCAAAGATAAATTTTGAGAAAATCGTTCATCAGTTCCTATTGTTTCAAGTAATGTTGAAACTGCATTAATGGATTTACATAAAAGCAATACGTACATACCATTTTGAATAACTACTTAAATGTATAGAAGCTTTGTAGTCGTTAGATCTTTTATAACGTAACAAAAGCTCTTGATCTGCTCTTGGCGCAAAAAATGGTTTTAAAATTTGAAATACGGTAATTCAACTTTAGTGTACATCATTGTTACTAGTGACAAAACTTAGCTTTATTGTTACTAGCCTAAAGGAAGCAGTGATCTACTGTATAGGTATATATGTCAAAACAAACTTAAACTCTAAGGGGCTGATTTCAAGTATAAGATAATACCGGTAGTATCTTCGTTTCCATGGAAAAATAAACAAATTCGAGGTTGTGATTCGCTGTTGTCATGGAAAAGTATTAAAATTTGCGATACTACCGGTATTATCTCAACTTGAAATCAGCCCATAAGGCTCTAGAAAATTGTAAAATAATGAATGCTAATTGGTATATTACAATTTGTTTATTAAATCTAGTTTTAACGTACTATGTCAAACTGTTAAAGAAAGGGGTGTCATTTTTCTTAAACTAAAAAATTCTGAAAGTTATAAACACTTACAAAGCTAGAATAAATGAAAAAAACAAGATTCACATTAACGTTAAAGTGCCTCACTATTAAAGTAACAACACACGAGAAACAAAGGCGCTTAAAATATTAGGAGAAAAGCTTATAAAGTGTTTCGAGAAAAGGTAGGAACAAAAAAAACTTTACAACGCCTGATATAAAAATTGTGTAAAGAGATTAAACAATACAATAAACCGTTTAATAAGTTTAATAATAATAATAATTTTTATTGATGCCAACATAACAGAAGTATTTACATACGTCAAAGAAAATAAAAAATATCGCACTTAACAAAATTTAGATTATACAAAAATTAACTTAGAAGTAATCTATAGCTACGACCAGCCCACAGCAGCGCAAGCATGAGGAGTATTACTCAAAAACTTATTAAAACTATAAAATGCATTTGCTGTGAGATAATTTTCTACAAAACTTGTGAATTTATGTGTTGTCAATTTACGGATCTTAACCGGTAAAGCATTATAAAGTTTGATACCAAAATAATTAGTAGCTATTTGACACTTAGTTAATCTTTTTTGATTAAAAGACAGATTATTTCTTCGAGTGTTATATTCATGAATTTTTTTTAAAAAGTAATGGTTATGTAAATTACCGTGAACATACACCAGAGATCTGAGAATATACAAACACGGTAAAGTTAATATTTTTAGTGACTTTAAATGTTTTTTACAATCATCACAGTATTTTAAGTTGGCAATTATACGTATAGCTTTTTTTTGTAGTGCAAATAGCTGATGCAATACTAGGGAGTGACTCCAAATAAAAATACCATAATTAAAATGACTATGAATTAATTAATAATAAACTACCATATGTTTATTATAATTTTTGATCATAGGCTGCCATGAAAAAGAAAAATTTTAAAAACGTAGCGCCTAACTTATTTCACTTGATAACACATAACCTCACTTTTTTCATGTTTTTGAACACATTGGTAAGAGTTGCAGGAGTAATATTGTTTATCTCTTCCTGAATATGGTTTTTTAGTTGTTCAATATCATTGACTGGCTCTCTAAAAATGATTTCTTTTAGAAATTTATTACTTTTGACAGAGACAGCAAAATGACACTTATCAATTGAACTAATTTAGGTGCTACGTTTTTAAAATTAATATTTTTTGTAGCAACCTATGATCAAAAATTATAATAAACATATGGTATTTTCAAAACATGAGTTGTTGTAAAACTTGAAAGTTTTCTGAGGAGATAAATATTTTGATAATTTGTTGGACGTAATGTCTTTATGAGTTTGCCAGCTCAAGGTAGAATCAAAATTGATACCTAAAAATTTAACATTAATGCTTAGACTTATATCAGAAGAAACTGAAGTTTTTAGCGTAAAAAGAACATTAATTGTTTTCGAAAATTGTTGTTACGGAGAAGTGGACAAGGCAGAAAAAGAAAACTATCTTATAAGGCCAACGAAATCATTTATTGATTCGAAACGTTGGCCTTATAAGATAGTTTTTTTTTCTGCTTTGTCCACTTCCCCGTAACAACAATTTTTGAATATAAAAAGAATGGACGTAATTCACCTAAAGAATTAATTGTTTTGTTTTTATTTAGACTTAGAAAGTTACTGTTAAACCAAAATTCAGCTAAATTTAATGTTTCGAGCATTGGAATATCTATAAGTTTGTCCCAGATTTTCCTATTGAGGTGTCATCAGCATAAAGTGTAACACCTGCATTAGGAATAAAATTAGGGAAATCGTTGATGTAAAGTAAGAAAAGAACTGGTCCAAGCACTGAGCCTTAGGGACACCATGAGAGAGTTGCTTTTCTGTAGATAAGATATTACATATTACATAGTACATTGACTACGATTTTGTAGATAACGCTTTATTAAGGCTACACTGTTATCATGAAAATTATAGTGGGATAATTTTTGCAACAATATATCGTAGAGCGCACAGTCAAATGCTTTACTTAGATCTAAGAAAGAAGTTATATGTGACACATTATGTTGAAAACTATTTATGATGTTATTAATAAGATTAAGTAAATCATTTTCTGTAGAACAACTTTTTCTAAACCTGAACTGATATTTTAAAAATAGTTTATTATTTTTGAAAAAGTCAACAATTTGATTTTTGAGAAGTTTTTAACAGATTTTAGAAATTATTAGTAGTTGAAGATAGGTATTACAACAGCTATTTTGAAACAATCGGGAAATATGTTATTTTTTATACACTCATTAACTAGTTTAGTAGCCGGTGTGATTAATAATTCTTGTAAAGACTTAAGTAATTCGGAGCTTAAGCAATAAATATCTCTACTGTTGCTACTCTTTAGACTATTAAAAAGACCCTAACTTTGACTTTACTTCCTTCTTTAAAACAAAATATTTCACAATTATTTTCAGTCGAGGTTTAATCTCTATTCATGGATTTTATGGGATCTAAATTTGTTTTTGGAATTGTTTTAACAGTATCCAATGCAATATTACAAAATTGAATATCAAAAGATTCAGCAGATATATTAATGTTTTTTTATTTGTATATCTTTGTTCCTATGTGTATTGAAAAGTTTCCAGATATTTTAAGGTTTCTATTGTTTTTTATAAAATTGTTATTGGCTGTTATTTTGTCATTTTTAAAAACTAAATTGTATTTGTATCTAATAGATTTTAACAATTTTTTTGCGCGATTGGTTGTTTTTATCAGTTTACTGTGCTTGTTTCCACGACGGTAGGTTATTGCTGTTACTGGTTGCTACGTGTAACAAAACGGTAAGCAATTAAATCTAAAAAACACAATTTTGCGATTTATTTATTAAAATTAAATGTACAATTATTATAACTAATTGTAGTAATACAACTCGCATTTGAGTTTCTAGTGTTAATAGACAAACTTTCCGACGTAGAAGTCCCATAACAGGTTGTTGTAATAGCCAACTAACATCGCTGTGTAAAATTTTATGAGCAAATTCAATTTTGTTTTGGAGAGAATCTTCCACGTAACTCTCGGCCACCGTTGATGAACGCCACCCACCATGTTTTTTAGTCCCAACACATCAACTCCGTTATTCGCCAAAAGTGTAGCCGATGTGCGTCGAAACGAGTGTCCAGTAAAACCTTCAGAGGCTTGCAACTTTAAATACTTTGCAATTTTTGACGGCCAGCCTCCAATTGTGCCTTTTCCTGTGACTTGCCTAGTGCATTTGCCATTTCGATAGTTCAGAAATAAATGATCTGACGTTGGGTTGCTTGGTCGAATTCTTATGTATTTTCGAAGTATTTCCAAATAATGAACTGCTTCATTTTCTTTATTAATAACTGTGAACAATCGCTGAATATTCGTTTTTGTATTTGAAATATTTACTATAAACATTTCTTCATGTTCTTCTATGTCACTCACTTTAATATTGTACAATTCCTCTCGTCTACAAGCGCCCGATACTCCCAGTATCATTGCTACCTGCAAATATATTGTTTCCTTAGAACTCAGATGTACCACCTCATCATCTACAACATAGGTACCTTTTGAATTAAAAATTGTTCGTCTCGTGCTTCATTCAAGAATTTTTCCATGTTTTCTTTGGTAAAAATTTTAGCCTTCTTAGGCCGATATCCAATATTTTTTCTCTTAAGATAAGCAATTAATGTAGCAAACTTAGAAGTATCGATAGCATCATGGAGAAAAATTGTACTTTTCAGCATAGAATACTCCGCCCATAAACTGCCTGGGGCCTTCAAGTGTCCACTTCTCACCACAAAATACGCTAACAAGCTCTTTTCATTTACAGAAATTTTCTTTGCTTCACGCCATTCCTTAAACAACTTGTATGTCTGTTCATGTCAGGCTTTAGATTTTTCTGGAATTATTGCCGAACATCTTTCTTGCCAAGCGTCTTCTAAATCATCCGGTAGATCATCACTATCGCTCATATTTGCTTCGAAAACGGAACCACAAAACAGAATTATGTAGGAATGATTGTATCAAAAAGACAATTTTACTTGTTTGGAACAAAACCATAGCAACCATGGAACAGCCACCCAAAGTTTACAGTTTCAATCTTCCCGATTATCACAAATATATTGATATAAATTATTATTATTCTAGAAACTCCAATCGCGCAAAAAACGTCATAAGCATGTCGAACGTTAAAGATTACCGTTCTCAGACAATAATTGGAGTCGTCGCTTCGCTTCTCCTCCAAACAATTGTCTTCGAACGGTAAGCATTCCTTACCGCTCTCCATACTTAATATACTATTTGTTTTCTAAGTTAGTTATGTCACGTCTATACAGGTTATTTAGAAAATACAAGGTTTGCAGGTTTCAAAACAAAAGAACATCAGCACTTGTATATTAAGTCAAATTTTAGTCCTTATCATCTGTTCAACGAGAACTACTATCAAGTAGAATTTCTGTACAACATTTTATTATACTCTGTATGTGTGTGTTTGTGTTGATAAAATGCATCATTCCTATTATTATATTTCGATAAGTGCCAGGTGAAATTCCATCTGTGCCTATATGATGGAAATAACCACGTCAATATTTCTCTTATAACGAATTTTCTAGCTCAACAACAGATTAATATCTTTGATTGTTTCAGGAAGCAGGTGTGCTTCTGTCTAAAACAATGGTTTATTAAACTTCCGGAAAATTAAACTTCTTAAGCGTGTAACAAATAGGTATAAAACCAAAAATAAACATAAAAAAAATTATCGGGTTTTGAAACAATAATTTTTGTAGAGTTCAAAACTTTCGTAATTAGAATCTAGTCTCAGACCTCCTTATCAAAAGGTTGTTAGCTAATACTTGTAGGGTAGGTATATTACGTGTTAATATGCAACTCTTGTGCAACTAGTAGGTGCAGGTAAGTACGTAATAACGTAATAAAATATGATAATAAAGTAATAAATTTAGATTTCTAAAAAATTTTGAGTTTATATTTATTACTTGTTAGAATTGATGTTGACTATTATAATAATTATTGTTCTGTGTAAACTGTTGTCAAATTTCCTAATTTTTCTTTTATATTTTACAAAGGTACAATTAAGGAAAAAACATTGTTAATAATAATCGTGTAATAACTTTGATTTCTACTAAGGCCTTCAATTCGCTCACGTGACAAAATATTTCGATTATCAATTTTTGTCATTAAGGTTGTTAGTCATAACTTTATTTCACGTAATTATACCACACAACAAAATTAGTAAGTTACTAAACGTCATATCGAACTATTTTTTCAACTCAAAATGTGACATATTTACGTGAGACCAGGATGCTAGAACATCCCAAAAAGTAATTTCTAGTTCCAGATTTTTTAATAAATTTTTTTGAAAATAAATTTAAGTATGGTTTAATAATGGAACAATAATGTATACCACCGTGAAAGAGAAAATTTGCTGAATTATAGCAAACTCTGGTATATCATATTTTGATAGTTATTCTCGATCAGTCAAGTGATGTAAAAATACCTCTAATTTAGCACATTAGAGTTTACACCGTTTAATGTTGTTGAAAAAACTCTTGATATTCAAAAAGAAGTTCTAACTTCAAAATAAAATGGAAAATTGATATTTTAAACTAATTGGAACTAATAATATTTGTAACATTAGTAGTACTTTTCCGAAAATCTGTCATGTATGACGACTACAAATGCGTAAATAGTTTTCAGTTATAATTTCACAAAAAAGTAAAAATAATTTAAAAATAATTTGACAAAAGTTCGACAACCAGTCAATAGACCCAAGACTTTGCAAGAATTAAGTGAGTCTATTGCCGAATAGCAATACGTTTAAAAATTATTTCTTATTTATTAAACTTTCTTGTAGTATTTGATAAATTATTTAAATTTTTTGGCAATAAATTAAAGTTTATAATTTTTAATTTTAATATAATTTTAATTATAATTTTTAAAGTTTCTTTCAAAATATCTTGTATTATATATCTGGTTTTAACATTAAAACTAGGACTACTTTCAGAAATTTTTTTGCATATATTTTAATCTTATATTGTATCTTAAAAAAATGCTATATCGCATCTTGTTCAAAACCACCTTCTTTGAAAAAAGTTTTACAAAAACTTTTATACCGGGTGTAAACAAAATTAGGCTCACCTCTTTTTTAAATAGTTTTTTTTTAATTAAAAAGTGAAACTCGGCAAACTTATTATATTAGAAAATCCCATTAATTAAGTAAAAAATAAACGTTCTATCACTTCCGGTTTTACCGAAAATGACTATACCCTAGTAGCACAGTTATACATATAACGGCTATATAACCATTCAATATAACCGCTAGGTCCAAGATGTGACGCTTTTTTTAAGTAACAGTTATATAACCCGGGTTAGATTCAAATGGAAATGTTATATAACCGATATATATATCCGCGGTTATATTGTGGTTATATAACAGCAGTTATATCTCGGTTATATTTCCTTATCTAACCGTTATATAAGCGTAGTTGTATTGTGGTTACATAACAGCAATTATATCTAGGTTATATTTTGTTATCTAGCCGTTATATAAGCGTGGTTATATTGTAGTTATATTACCGCCGACATACCTCGCTTATATTGGGGTTATATAAACTTTTTTACATATTTGTTTGTAATTTATTAAATAATACACATTGCATAAATGCATACGTTATGATATTTATTAAAAGTAACAAAATATTTATACATATTATATTTTCAAATAATTTAGTTTGTTTTAATTTTTTTAACTTTTTCTTTAACCTTTCTGGTCTGGACATTCAATATTGCCCAATCCTCTTATTAATTTCTTGGAGTAGTGTTTTAGCAAATTTTCTGGTAACGGCTCCTACAAGAAAATAAAACAATATTATCATCAAACAACAAGTTTTTAATTAGACATTTGGTACTCACCAACTATGCATTTATATAAAGATGTATTGGAAAATGTTCTTTTGTTTGTTTTTCCACATAGAGAAAGTTGTAATGGAACTTCATATTTTATTAGCTTATTTATTTAGAGATAAATACTTTTTTGCTGATTGATCCCTCCATAAAACAAAAGATGATCAATCTGTAAACAAATTACAATTGGAAATCATAAAAAATGATTTAAAAAATGAACTAACCATTTTTTCACGGTCTTTCTTCCTTTTCAAATGTTGTGGACTGTATCTTCATTGGATTGGGAAGTAAAATATAATTCGGGGGTTTCTTGATTAACGTCTATTTACACTAATTACATGATTGAGTACAGTTACGCGAGAGAGAGTAGAAGACTTGATGTCTCGAGCTTTACCGTGATAATAATGTCCCAAATCTTATCAGAACTCTAGGGGTTTCCTAGTTTCCTACCCTTTTTGCAAATATGCATTCTTTGCATATTTTAACACCAAACTTATGGATTCTAAATTATCAAACTGTTCTATTGAAGTAATGGGCAGTTGAGAAACACTGACATAGATAATTTTTACTAACAAATAACAAAATTATGATTTCTTATGACATTTGATACTACTCCTAAAAGAAAAAATAATAATTTACCTACATGTTTGTCTTAACATTAGTTTGTTTTTGGCATTTTAAAATACATTTGAAATAATCCAGCTACCTGTTAGGTATTAAGAGTTTATTACCTTCTTGGAAATGCAAAGCCGATTTGGCATACATACCTAAACATTCTCTTTTAGTGGTTTAAAACATAACTGTTAATAGAAGATTAAGAAAGACAATTATTTATTCCTGATAACTTAATAATGATGTAATGTCAAACTTTTTATTTCAAAGATCTTTTATAAATTTTGAATATGGAATTATTGCCCAAAAATTTTTAGATTTTACTTTTGTTTTTATATTCGTAGAAAATACAATTACTCACAAAAGATTACGTTTTAATAAGGTAAATGTTCAAAATTAATAAATAAGATTTTGTATACTTACATGATATACAAAAAACTAAGCACTATTCACAGTTATTTGCACTAGAGTAAGAACACAAGCATATTATTTAAAATAAAAAAACTGCATTTTTACTTATTTTCTAATAATATTATGAAATACAGTCATGATTATACAAGTGATGTGTTTAAAAAATAAATGCCGTAGCACTTTATTTATTAACCAATTAAATTTTGTTTTTTAAACAGTCTCAAAGACAATTTTCTAACTCCATATATTTTTTTAAAGGCATTTTTTAATACCTACGTAACTAAAATCAGACAATAAATAAACATACTACAGTTTAAAAAAAAAGATTATCTTGTATTTCCGATATCTAAACTGCATTTAACATACACCATATTGCACAAATATATAATATAGCGGTTATATATTCTTTATATAACTTTTGTTATATAAGTTAGATATAACCGTGATTAGTTAACCGATATATAAACTGCCTCTAACATATTCTATATGACACAACAAACATAATAGTTATACAGGGTGTTATGGAAATGAGTGCAAATATTTTAACCTGAAATACAGCACCACAAATAATAAAAATCTGTAAAAAAATTTTTGTCTTATCTCAACTGAAAACAAAATTATAAACTAAAAATTAATTATTACAAAACGTATAACATTTTTTTTTAACATAGGGCAATCATAGGTTTTTCAGGTCAAAATAAAGCGATTCAACACAATTTACCTCTATACTAAGTTGCACCGTTTAGGAGCTAGAGGACGCCAAAGTTAAAGATGAAAAGTCAGTTTTATACTTTAAACGTAAATATTTCGAAAACGATACGTTTTAGCAAAATATTGCATTCTTGCAGTTTTATGTAGAATCTACTGGCATATTCATTTTTGCTACAAAAATTGAAAATTATAAGAAGAAAATTGGTTAATTACCCAAAATGTGAAAAAAAGTTGAAATTGAGATGTGCAGCAAAATTTTGCTAGTAGAAATAAAAAGAGTATAGTCAACTTCATTTGTGTACCAAATTTGGTATTAATCGGTTAAGCGGTTTTCCAGATATAACAAAAAGATGTTTTTTTATACCCAAATTTGACGGCCTGTAATTTTGTTATTAGTTGAGGTAGGACAAAATTTTTTTTACAGATTTTTATTATTTGTGGTGCTGTATTTCAGGTTAAAATATTTGCACTCATTTCCATAACACCCTGTATATCTGTTATATAACATTCGCTATATAAGCCAAACATATCCAGGGTTAGATAACCGTTATATAACCTTTGCTATATAAGCCCAACATAACCAGGGTTAGATAACCCTTATATAACTTTGGTCTAACCTAGGCCATATTGTCTAATGAATATAACGGTTGTATATCTATTATATAACCTCTGTTATATACGCCACGTCTAACCAAGGTTAGATAACCGTTATATAACCCGAATCTAACATAACCATGGTTAGGTTCGTATATAGCGGTTATATAACCGCGATATAATTCTGGAATAATGTGCTACTAGGGTAACTTTGGATTTTTAAATAAAACACTATGTATATTTTTATATTTTTGGAATCTACATTAAATTATGAGTCTAAAATATTATTTATAACTTTTTGTGAAATATTTTTTTTTTCAATTTTTGTTTATTTATCTAGAAGGCTGTGATAGCAAAAAAATATTTCTAAACAATGTAGGCAACCGTTAAAAAACTAAAACCAGTTCCATAAATAATCTAATTTAGAAAATACACGAGTTTAAATTAGATTAATAAATTAATTTCTCCGGTGTAACTTATTTTTTTCAAATGGAACAATAGTGGCTCACTTGACATTTTAAATTAACTTTTTTTGTTATTCTAAAAATCCAAAATTTTTTAAATCTACTCAGTAGTTTTTGTAGTATTTTGAAGAAATCCCTAAAAGTTAACTAAAATTCAAGAAGGCTGTAAACTAAAAAAAAGGTTACAAATTATGATTAATAGCCCTCTATTTTAATTTTTTGTTAAAATGCTAGCATTTTTGAAATTTTTTTTTAATATAAAAATTTTTTCATTTTTAAGAAATATTTTTTTTGTCCATACTACAAAAACTACTGAGTAGATTTTTAAAATTTTGGTATCATTAGATTGGCAAAGAAAACGTTATTTTAAAATGTCAAGTGAGACACTATTTAATACCTATTTAATACTATTTAATACTATTTGAGACACCATTTGAAAAAATGAGTTAAACCGGAAAAACTAATTTAATCTAATTTAAACTCGTGTATTTTCTAAATTAGATTATTTATGAAACTGTTTTTATTTTTTAATGGTTGCCTACATTGTTTAGAAATATTTTTTTGCTATCACAGTCCTCGAGTTAAAAAAATAAAAATTGCAAAAAAAAATTATTTTACAAAATGTTATAAAAAGTAGTATTTTAGACTCAGAATTTAATGTAGATTCCAAAAATATAAAACTATACACAATGTTCTATTTCAAAATCTAAAGTTATAGTCATTTCTGGTAAAACCAAAAGTGATAGAAAGTTTATTTTTTATTTAGTTAATGGGGATTTTTTAATATAATAAGTTTAATTTTTTTAATTTAAAAAATACTATTTGAAAAAGGGGTGAGCCTAATTTCGTTTACACCCGGTATAAGACAATTTTAATTATTTAACATACTTTTAACAAAAGCTACCACCTGTTTGTAAATTTATTTTGAAAACACCCTGTATATTTAAACATTTTTATTAAAATTGTTGTTTCAAGCGTCTCATATTTCATTTGACTTGTTTAGAGAAACCACGCATTTGCAAATGATTAGTCAAATACTTGTTAAGTAATTGATTATTGATTGCTGTAATAATTTGCAAAGTGAAATTATATGTATATTAAGTGCAATAAAAATTTTTAGTAGGTAGACAATGTAAACATTAAAATATTCAATTTAGTAACCCACGTATTTTTATATTTTTATTTAAAACCAGAATTATTTGTACTATGCAACCGATAATTATTAAGTAATTAGTAGACCGACTGTTATAATTTGGTCACTGAGCAACGAACAATAAATGTATTTCTATACAACATAAATAAAATAAAAAGAACAAATTTTAGGATAATTAATAAATCACTAAATTGATTACAAAATAAGTTAACCAACTTTTATAAAGACGCTAAATATTTTAAGAAAAAATGTATGACATTTTATAGAAGTTATGAATAAATTTAATTTTTTTTGATTGAACTAAAACTGTGATTGTACAAAATTTTTAAAATATATTTTTGTTACTATTTATATGTAGTTCTCACCCTATTTTTAGAAATACGTAAGCATCATAACGAGCTTCAGAAGAAAATGCTAGACATTTTATCACCACTTTACCGCAGATGGCAGTATGAAACGCAAACATATTTTTTGTTAATAGCACTTTTTTATTACTTTTTTTAGAAAATTATAACTTTCTTAAACTAAAGCATTTTTTTAAGAATAAATTACACAATAAATTTACTAGTGGGTATGTCTGTCGGTATAGGTATCTAAGTTAGTTCATTGTAGAAGACAGTCGTTGATACCTATTGTAGTAATTAGACACATCTATCACTATTAAAGAGAACTTGTTAATCTAAACACGTGTTTCTTCTCTAAGTAATTACATAATAATTAACCCAAATAATCATCTTTTGTGTAGATGAAAGTAATATGGAAAGATCAATCATTACGTACCTACAAGATAATTAACTATCTACATACAAGCAAATTATATCAGTTATGTTGGACCAGTTGATTATACAGATATTGCTAAGTTTAACGTACTTAAAACAATTTTATACTGTTGGGAGGTAGTAGATATTATTAAGTTATTATTTATTATTGTTATTATTATATTATTTAAGTTATGTGAAGTAAATAATATTGACATAAACGCAAAAATAATATTGCGCTTTTTTCACTTCTGTAACATAAAAAAAATGTTATTTTATATAATCTGAAACGTTTATTAACTAGATATCAACTATATAAAAGTTTCCTCTTATCGAATTGCATTTGTGAATATTAGTAAACAAGATTTATTATTTATTCGTGCACACACACCCACGCAAAGGTTTACTCACGAGTTTAAAAAGCAAAAAGGTAATTTTTTTAAATTTAATATAAAATTTTATTTAAAATTGTTTGTAATTAACTTATAATATTAGCGAAATAATGAATATGTTATAATCTAATAACAAATAATAAAAAATTTACAATCTAAGTCAAATTCGAAACAAAATATATAACAGTGGTAGGGCGCTTTCGAAAACTATGTCTTATTATCAGTGCCTGAATAATAATGTAAAAAAAAATTTAAAACAAATTAAGAATGCGTTAGAAAAAACTTATCAAACTTTTATCAATAATAATAATAAACTAAAAACAAAAAAAAAATAAAAATGTATACTAAAATTAGAATAAACTGTTATTTTTAGTAAAAAAGTTGTTGATCAATTTAAATTTGACATTTAGAAAAAAATTGGACTAAAAAAACAAATACCAAAAGATAGCTATTTAAAAAAGTGTCAAAAAAATTTTTTTAGATACCTCAAATGTGTTTTTAAAAAAAAATTACATCAATTTGACATTTTATGAAAAAAAGTAATCTAAAAAAGTATAAATACTGATAGAAAGAGTAAGGAGACAAGATTATAAATAAATTCTTATGAAGGTAAAAATTACAAATTGAAGGTAAAAATGAAGGTAAAATATTACAATCAAAAATGCCTGATGGTTATTTAATTTTTTTGGAAAAGATTAGTGGTCGGATTTATAAATTTCTGAAGATTTTAAAAAATTTAAAAAGTAACTTTAATTGCGAATATGAAAAATTTTAAACTTATCAGTAAAAAAAATTAAATAACCGGAAAAAAGTATGGAAGTCAAAAGCAGATAAAGTGTTGGTTATATCTATATTTTTGTATTTTCTATTGTCCTTACATGTTTACGAATTCTGGTTTTAATCCATTGTTTTGTCTGACCCATATAAACTGCATTGCAGTTATTATTAGATGACTTATAGACGCCTGAGTGATGAATAGGAGAATCTTGACCTATGTAGTGAATGAAGCAAGGCGAAAAACTACTTTTAAAATTAATAGCAGAATGTGATAATACAATCAACAATAAATGATGTTATCAACATATCTAAATCAGAAAAAAATTTTGCTTTAAAGATATAGAAAGTTTTAAAATTATTTTCTTAAAGTTGTTCATAAATTCTGCTAAAAAAGAATTACAAGGGGAGCTCATGGTTAAACCCGTGTTTTGTTCTCATACATAAATATTAAAAATATAAAAAGAAAATCTAAAACTAATTTAACCAGAGAAATTAAATTAGTCACATATAAAGGAAAAAGCGAATGAAAAAAAAATGACTGAGAACATTGTTCTTGGCAAAAATTTAAAAAAAAATTAATAACATTTAAGGGTTTTTTTGTAATTCACTAATCTATTCATTTCTATTTTATCCTTACATTATAGCTGCATTTAATTTTTTATTAAACTGCGCACAACGAATTAGAGATCACTTAAATAAGTCTCACTGTACCATACAGCAAATTTTATTTGAATCTTAAATAAAATATACTCACTTTTATTATACAATAAATAAATAAGCACATGGCATAAAAAATATACAAAAAATACAAAAAATAAACTAAAAATTAATAAAAAATATGACTTCCTCGCACTTGTATGCCTTTTTGACATCAATGGAGCATACTGTTTACTAGATGTTTTATTTGTTCTAGCGGAATTTGTTTCTATTTTTCCTGATAAAAATTTGCCAGTTGCTCAAAGTTATGAGACATTTCCTGCTTTCTTAGATGTTTTCCCAATTCATCTCAAAAATGCTCAATCAGGTTTAAGTTTGGGCTGTTGGCTGACCAGTCGATAACTTCATCATTGTGTTTTTTAAAGGAAGTTTTAACAATTCTGGCAATATAGGAGCGTGCATTATCATGCTGATAAATCTTTGCCGTAATTGTTAACATACGGTAGCACATGAGATTGTACAATGTCTGTAAAATATTGTTGTGCCGTCAAAGCTCCTCTTTTAACTACAACAAGCTCAGTTTTTTATGTATACTTATACCTTCCTAGACCATTATTGAACCTCTTCCAAAATGTCGAATCTTTTGCATCATACTTTTTTATAACTTTTTGTTTTGTCGTTTGTAGACACAAATACGACAATAAGAACTACTTATTGTTAGATAAAATCGAAATTCTTTAGAAAAGAGTATATGTTGCTAATCCAATTCAGTTCAGTTTACGTGTAAACGACAAAATGTGACACAGTCTACACGGTGTTGCGTGTTGAGTTTTGGTACCCTTGCTGTTTGTCTGGATCTTACCTCAGCTTTCCTTAATCGATTCCTAATAGTTTAATTTAAGATGGGTTTATTTGTATCCTGTCTTAGTAAATTAGCATGTTCACATGTCGTTCAACGTGGATTTCGAAATGCATTTCATACCAAAATGCGGTCTTTACAGGGGATTGTACTGGGTTGGCAAAAAAGTAATTTTCGTTTTCACCAATAACTAGCGTTACGTTTCTTTCGTTATTATTTGTCAATGTTAGAATTTTTTTTGAGAGAGAGTTAGTAGACAATATTTTTAGGTTGGTATAGTAACAAATTTTGTGTAATTTTGTTTACAAATGTCAGTTTACGGTCAGTTTTATTATGGAGTGCAAAATAAGCGTTTTCGACACATTTTACTTTTTTATTGTTATAAAGACAAGAAAGCGGATATGACATACAAAAAGATATGTTTATTGTGTTAATTGTTTAACAAAACGCATTTGTCAGCATTAGTTTAAAAATTTCGTTTTGCGGATTTCTTACTGAAAGATGACTAACTAAATCGTCATATAGCTGTGTGAGAAATTGCAAAACAGTTCAATGTGTTACACAGAACAATTAAAAATCAGTTTATATTTTGTATAAAAAAAATGAGTTTTATTTCACATTAAAAACCTGAAATTACTTTCTTGTTTACCCAATAATTTGTGCACAAGGTCTGTTTGGTTTTTTTCTTACGTCTCATTAGAGACTGCAGATTGCTGCAAAAACCAAATCCATGTATTTGAAATAACATGACTGACTTACATTTAGTAAAGCATTTAGTTCTGCTACAATTGCTAGTTGGGAAAAATGATCCCTTATTCGTGTAATTACCACCAAAGCTTGAATAGTATATTAACTAATAGTATACTCGCGCTCGCGCTTGTTTTATAAACTTGAATTCGTGCCACAAAGTTGACTTTTCAAAACGCGTTCTTTATGCTATTTTTTTTACTTTGTCGGTTTTACGTAATTTTTAAGTAAAAAAGTTAATTACTTAATCTTTAGGGACTTTTGCGTTAATTTTAGATAGTTGGTAATAAATGTTATTGCAGTGTCAATGAAGTCATTGAACTTTCAAATGTTTTCAAATTTCTCTAAAATTCTGTGTAAGTAACTCACAAATGTTTCTTTTTTACCTACCGTATCAGTTATTGATTGAATACTCCAATTGGCATTAACACAGTAAGGAAAATCTTCAAAAACTTTGTAAAATTATTTCTAAATTATTACACTAATTGCGATTCTCAGCGATACTTTTTATTGTTATTTCAGATCAAGCAGTGATATAAACTCATCTAACAAATAATTTGTTAATTTTCAAATAATGTGGGTGTTGTAAATCGGCAAATAAAGATCAATTTCAATTTTAGTTTCAAGTTCGTTCTAAACTCAAAAGTTTTTGGTTTCCAACGCCGCGCTGTTTTCAAATGTTTTATGGGTTAATTGCGACAGAAAGAAGTAGATGGAAAGTTACCATCACGTTAGTAATTAAGTCCAATAATAGATTTGAATTTGATATTTATAGAAAAGATACTAGTACACTGCGCTACATTATTGCACACTCGCATCATTGTCCTCAACACAAGATGTCAAGTTTTAATTTCTTAATCCACAGGCTCATTAATTTTCCTTTGAATAACAAAAGGTTTGAAAAAGAGCTCAGTCATGAAAGATGCAGCCTGGTGAAATGGTTTCGACGTTTCGAGACTAAAATTATTGATAAAATGGTTAGGAAAATTATATATAAGAAAACGGTCACTGAATCAACGACTTTTGAAAATAGCCCGAAGAAAACAACGTTCATATCAATACCCTATGCTCCCACAAACACTAAGTTTGAGCAAAATTTTCAAAAGTTTAGACTTCCAAGTTGTTTACAACTCTGATACAAGTCTACAAAGTCTCCTCAGTAACCCGAAAGATAAAACAGGACCTCTTGATAAGTCGGGGTTTTATGAAATTAGTTGTAAAGATTGCAATCAAAAATATATTGGGCAAACACGGAAATTTAAAGAACATATGGCTCATCTTAGATTCAACAGAATTGAGAAATTCAGTATTGTCCAACATATATTTGGAAATGACCACAGAATTGATATAAATAATGTTAAACTTATCAAGGCAATTAATAATTGTAAATTTCTTGACGTTTGCCAGGGTCTAGAAATACATAGGAACAAAGGACGTCTAATCATCGCGGACTTTGGACCCATCCTTGCTTCTGCGCTTTATTCATTGATTAGAGGCGAGGCTAGAGTGTATATAGGTGTCCCACCAAAAAGGGCATACCCCCTGTAACTTTTTTATTTATTAGTCGATCTAAATAAAATTTAGAACATAAGCATTAATATTATTATCTACGGTCTACATTTTTCTGTTGAAATATTTTTTTATGATGTACCAATTTTGCACTCGAAAGAATAAAATTATGAAATCGCACAAAATTTCTTCAAAATGCATATTATTATAATGCTATAACTCAAAATACTGTAATGACAAATTTAGTTTTAACACAAATCATTTAGAATTCCTCTAATTGGTTCTTAAAGAACACGGAAAAAATTCGTTTTTCTGTGAGAAATATTGTCATCCATGAAACGGTGTTGTCAGATTGTAAATTGAAAGTTACCTGAAAAAAGTATGTGAATTTGTCACTTTGACAATTATCGAAATAATCAAAAAATGCCTAATCGCGAAAAACGTGAAATAATTTTAGTGTACGGTGAATGCCGCAGAAACCTATTAGCAACCAACAGGATTCTACAAGAGCGGTTTCCGGAAGTAGGCTACACATTGAAAAAAATTCGTAAAGTTGTTCGGTTATTTGAGGACACTAGCTCAGTAGTAAAACCCAAACGTGTCTACTTTCCCGTAAGACATAATCAAGCATTGGTGCAAGTTGTAAAAGATGCCGTACAGGAAGATCCTAACATTAGCACTAGAACTATAGCACGAAGACAAAATATGAGCAAAAGTTCTGTGCAAAGAATTTTAAAGTGTAATAAATTCCACCCGTATAAAATTGCACTGCATCAAGAATTGCACTGATTTTGAGTTTGCAATGCTTTTCTGTCAACAAATGATTAATATTTTAGAAGAAAACAATAACTTTACTGATTATGTGCTATTCTCGGACGAAGCACCGTTTAAAAGTAATTGGCTTGTTAATAGGCATAATATGCATTATTGAGCAATAGAAAATCCACGATGGTTGCACCAAATAGATAATCAAAGAATTATCTATTTGGTATTGGTCTATTGTAATGGTCTTTAAATGTTTGGGGCGGTATTTTGGGTCAACATGTAATCGGTCCATTTTTCTTCGATGGAAATTTAAATGGTGACATGTATCTACGTTTTTTAAGAAGAAATCTGTTAGAGTTTTTAGAAAATGTTCCGTTAAGCATAATAGAACAACTTGTGTTTATGCATGATGGGGCGCCGCCACATTTCGCGAGACGGGTTCGGCGATATTTAGACCGACACTTGCCTGATAGGTGGATAGGACGTGGAGGACCTGTTCACTGGCCAGCTCGTTCTCCAGACTTAACGCCTTGCGATTTTTTTCTCTAGGGTGTTGTAAACGAAAAGGTGTACAAAACAGCTCCCACGACAATAGAGGATATGAAAGAGCGAATAAGAAAAGCATATATGTCATATCACCCGAAACTCTTGTTAGAGTAAAACAAAATATTAGGTGACGATTATTTTGCAGCTTACAAGAAAATAGAAATGTGTTTGAACATTTAATGTGTAAGTCTAAGACGTTCGTTGTCAAAACGTTATTAACTATTCTTTTTATTTCAGAAAATTTTCGATATTTATAGTTTACTTTATGCACCCACTACGAATTTTCTCTTTTCCTACTCAATAATGCAGGCTGTAATTTCTGATACAATAAAATCTTAAAGGAATTAATTTAATTTGTCTTTAAAACTCTTTGCTCATATTGTGTCAGCATTTGTGCAACAGTGCTGTTGCTAATGTTAGGATCTTCGTGAACAACATCTCCTACAACTTGCACCAATTCTTGATTATGTCTTACGGTAAAGAGGGGCACATTTGGGTTTTACCATTGAAACTGGCATCTTCAAATAGTCCAACAACTTTACCGATCTTTTTCAAGCTGTAGAATACTTCTGTAAAGTGCTCTTTTAGAACTCTCTGGTCGTGACTTAAGCTTCTAGAAGTTGTTTCTTGAAATAAATTGTTACGGTGCGTTACAGAAATAAAGTATTTCCACAAAAAATGTTTTATTGGTGACAACTACAGAAACGTATCAGAAACGTTTAACCTGCCAAAAGTCGTAACAAAAAAGCTGCAGGCATTAGAAATTCTAGGCTAAAATTATTTTACGGTTTTTGGGATTAGACACTTTTCGATTTTTTCAATTGTCAAACTGACAAATTCACTGACGTTTTATTCATATTCAGGTAACTCTCAATTTACAATCTGTCAACACCGTTTCATGGATGACAATATTTCTCACAAAAAAACGAATTTTTACCGTGTTCTTTAAGAACCAATTAAAGAAATTTTAAATTATTTGTGTTAAAACAAAATTTGTCATTACAGTATTTTGAGTTATAGCATTATAATAATATGCATTTTGAAGAAATTTTGTGCGATTTCATAATTTTATTCTTTCGAGTGCAAAATTGGTACATCATAAAAAAATATTTTAACAGCAAAATGTAGACCGTAGGTATTAATTCTTATGTTCTAAATTTTATTTAGGTCGACTAATAAATAAAAAAGTTACAGGAGGTATGCCATTTTCGGTGGGACACTCTGTATAAACCGTGAAATTTTGTAAAATATTTAGTTTAATTCCCCACCTGAGGATGACAACTTTGTTGTTGAAACGTGCGTCGTGCAAAGTGAAATTGTTTGGTGTCTTTGGGTGCTTGCTTCATTTCCTTAAATAAATAGCAGTAAATAAACACTTTTTATTACAAAACATAAATAGATTTTTATAAAATTTTTAAACAGATACACTCTAAGCTTCAACATGTTACATATTTTCGTCCTATATCTTTTCTAAAATCTCAAAGCTCTCTATTCTTCTATACTTTTAATTAGCAAAATTTTTTTATCTTTCATTTTAAAAAAACTATAATATAAAAGTTGCTTTTAAATTAAATATAGTCTTTTTGTCTGTCTCGTACGCAACAATAATTAAATTTCTTCTTAACATTATTTAGGCGTCTATAAGTTACCTTGTAATGACTGCAATATAGTTTATATCAACCAGACGAGATGGAGGATTGAAACCAGAATTTGTAAACATATAAAGACAATGGAGCAGTACAAAAATACATATATAATCAACATTTTAATTGCTTTTGTGTCTCATTTTTTTTGTCATTTTTTTCCAACTAGTAATAGAAAAATTTTTCACAATTGCAATAAAGGTTATTCTCTAAATTTTTTGAAAGCTTTAGAAATTCTTAAATCTTCTTACAAAAGTTTTCTACAAACATTAAGTGATCAAGTAAATTTTGATTTTATTATTTTATCTTTACTAGTTGAATTTTTACTAAATAATTTAATATTTGTTTGTAATCTTTTCTTCTTATTTTATTTAATTTTTTTAATTCTTAAATCAAATGTCAAATAATATTAGTTGTTTTTAAAAACACAATTTTTAAGGGGTTAAAATTTATTTTTCTTTTGTCAATTTTTTAAACAGCGACCATTTATTTTTATTATTTTTTTAAATCGAATTTTAAAGTTTAAATTTAGATGGATCAACAACTTTTTTACTAAATATAACGATTTATTCTATTTTTAGTATACATTTTTATTCTTTTATGTTTTCACTTTTTTATTGACAAAATTTTGAAAGTGTTTTTTATAACATTTTTTGTATTTTTTTTACATTACATTTAGTTACTGATGATAAGACAGTTTTCAACAGCGCCTTTTTTGTTATATAAGAACTGTGTTTTATTAAAATTATAAATTTAACTTAAATTTTAATTCTTTTTTTATTTGTTAAAAAATCACCTCATTTTGAAAAAAAAATGTTTTCGTCAAATTTTGTAATAATGTAATTATTCTGTGTCTTTAAATTATTATAGAAATTTGCTTATTACGCATGATTTATAACCAATGAGTTATAATCAGTCTACTATTTGTATTATTAAATATATAAAAATACAAAACAAATTTGTTGCATATTGAATTTTTTCTAGGAACAAATTAAAAACTTGATAACAAAAGTTTAGAAAAACTCGTTAGTTGTAGATATTACAAAAATGTTATTAAAAATTTATGGACATTTTGTATTAAAATTTTAGAAGTTTTACTTTTAAACCGCAATAGAAATGCAACATGCAGGCAAAGCTATATCTTCCACGTGGCATATTTCAAAACCTATGCTTTCAGTGGCTCTAGAAAAGTCTATTTTATTAAAGTAGGATACGGATTTATTTTATTCAATCCTTGCAGAATACGTAAATACATTTTATATCCGCTACTACATTTCCACATTTTAACATTTTTAGATGTTAAGAAAATGAGTCTACAACCTTATCCAATTTCAAACTAAACTGTGTTAAACCGTTTTGAGTTATAATTTCTAGTTTTAGAATAATCACGACTTTATTTATTTGTTTATGTTGTAATTGTAAGGAAATTTAGACAATTAGCAATTATTGTCTGAACGACACCTACATAAATCGATGATTTCGTTGAAACACTTTTGAATATACACAGTAACATTAGAAGTGTTACAGCCAAAAGGAATAATTTTATGGAAGTGATTTTTCGGCAACGGAATGAGTAAATTTAAAACAAGTTATAGTAACTATTGCAACGGTTTATCTTTGGCAGTTCTTGCAAAAAAAGCTTAATCTCTTAGTTTTTGTTAGAAAAAAACTTTATTAGAGCTGAGAAGTAGAAGTATTTGCAGTTTTATGTCTCCGACACTTGTTTTAAGGGTAACGAAATGCCTCCAGTCCGAAATGATATTACAATAGTGTCGCGCTAATCCGGATCAATTAAAACCGAGACGATCCGAATTATCGAAGAATACGTGATCACATTTTTATGGTTTTTATTGACTGTTGGAACACGATGTTGGTACTTTTCAAAAGCCATTTCTTTCAGCTTCTGAAGGGTTGTTATATCTGATAAAGTTACATCATTGTCTGCTGCACACTGTAAAACGACATTCAAGCTTTTTATAGCACTTTTCTCGTTTACTTTTATTTGTAGAGTGTCTGTTATTTCGTCATCATCATCTTCAGAGTCATTGTAGCATTTATCTTCACAATCCCCGGATTCTGTCAGTTTCTTGTCGGCATCAATCTAGTTCACCACCTCATCAAGGTTTATTTTAACTTTTTCTACATCCAAAAGCATTGTAGCAACTAGATCAATTTCATCTGCTTCTGAGCGAGTTGTATTTCTCAAAATATTTAAAGGAATTATATCTTTAGGGTCGTCATAATCTGCCTCATCATCATCATTGTTAACTTTAAGGATTTTCTTCCAACATTTTTCCAAAGTTTTAGATGGCACCTTTTCCCATGCGTTATGAAGCAAACATACTGCTGTTTTCTGGTTTATATTTTTGATACACTTTACAAGATTTTTTCGTTACTGGTTAATATTTTGGCTAGAAGACTTTTTTTTATAAAATAACTTTGTTAATCTAATAGCATTTGGATTTACAGGCTGTATTAACGCTGTTGTATTTGATGGCAGAAATTTTACGAAAAAATTTGTATCGTCGCTGATGAGATCTTGTTTGCAGCAGTGACTAGAGGCACTGTCAACAAGCAAAAGTGCTTTTTCAGGCAAATTTTGTTCTCTCAAAAATCTTCTTAATTCTAGAATAAAACATTCTTGCAACTATTCTTTAAAAATAGCTGCAGTCACCCACCCTTAGCTGTAGCTTTGTAGTTTACAGGTAGCACATAACTTTTGAAAGCCCTTGAATTGTTGCCTTTCTGATTATCCGAAGCTTTAGACAATGACTTCCTATCTGCATTGCAACAAGTTAAAAAGATGATTCGCTTCTTACTAGTTTTTCTTCCTGGAGCTGTTTTTTCAGTGCTTGTTACCAACGTTCTGTCTGGAAGAAATTTTCAAAATAGCCCAGATTTATCTGCGTTATAAATCTGTAATGCCACTAAAGAGTGGTTCTTAATGACTTGATTTAGTTTTGTAATGAATGGTTCAACAGCAGGTTTATCAGCCAACAATTTTTTACCGCAAATTTTAAAAGTTCTGATGCCATATTTTTTTTTTAAATTAGCAATCCACCCTTTGCTTGCATTAAAAGTTTTCTTGCCATAGTATTTTGTATAAAGTTGCTTAGCTTTAACCGCTAAAAATTCAGACGAAACTAGAACATGCTGATTTCTGAGATTTATAAACCAAGAAGCAAGCTTCTCTTCCATTTTTAGGTACTCTGCTATTTTTAAAGTTTTTTTTTAAGCCCAGAAACATATTAAACAACAAACCTTAAATTATTTTAAATGACGTCAGATTTTTTTTATTTCAGACAGTTTTTACACTCCCACTTTAATTTTATTAGCATTTTTTTTTATCACTGATTGTTGAAGTTCCCACCTCATCTTTGGCAGCTAAAGATCTTCCACTTATGCCTCGTTTTAATCATTAACAATATTTGCTTTTTTTAGCGTTAGAGTTTTATGACTTAGCTTTCAAAGTACCATGTTGCAAGTTTAAAAACACTGAAGTCACTGCAGTTTCAAATGATCATCTTATGTTTACGTTTTTCCATACTCCAGTCAAAACAATTTTTTGTAATATACAGTTTTTTCATGAAACGTAGCAAAATTATTGCATCCGGACTATTAAATTAAATAAAACACGGATTACAGCATACATAATGAAGAAAAGAGTTCAATCCGGATTACTGAAGAATCCAAATTACCACAGAGTTCGAATTAGCGCGACACTACTGTACTACCTTGGAGATTTTAACAGAGGTAAAATTGAGGTCTTTCAAAAACTTGGTTTGTTCTAATGCAAAATTGCTCGCCGTGTTGACTCTACTGTGAAAAAAAAAGGTAGAGAAACACGAAACAGACCAACAGGTCAACCGAAACTTACCATAAAGCGTCAAGCTACTTTAGGCAACTAGCTCTTTGAGAACGTTTTGCTACTACGCGATAACTTGGTTTGGAGAAGAAAGTCGACTTGTTAGTATGTAAAAGTTATATCGCCGCATTTGAGTTTCTGAACTTTTTCTTACTGTCCACGCTTAGTGCTTCTTTTTACTGCGAAACACCGTCGTCAGCGGTTGGACTGGTGCAGAGAAGAGCAGCTTTGGGTAACAGAATGGCATAATGTAATATTCAGCAGTAATATTTGCTTTGCACCGTCTTCTACAGACTCTGGTACAGTCAATTCAGGATGTTCTAGTTGCTTGGAACAAGGTGCTACAAGCAGACATCGACCATCTCGTTTTATCGATGCCTAGACGTATACAGGAATGTACTTAGTTAAAGAGTTAAGTTTGCTACATTGCCGCATAAAAATCACGTCCAAAAAATAATTTCTTTTGAGTGTAACACTTCAAATGCCACTGAGTATACAAATTTTTAATAGAGCTAGGTTTTTGTATAGGCAAAACGTTGAGAGCTTTAGTGGTATTTAAGTATCGATTGAAAACTGTTTGTTTAACTAAAGTTTCGCCAGTGCAATCATTAACGTGTCTTTGAAGTTTGGCTGACCATTAAAGTTTACGTTCAATCTCTTGATGTTATGACTTTGTTTACTCATTTCGGCGAAATTGAAAAAAAAATTGTTTTGCTTTGTAGGAAATTTAGAATCAGCGTAAAAGAAGTGAAGATTTACAATTATTGATACTTCAATACCAATGAATAAGTAATGTAGTGGCAAAGATTCTAAAGAGGAGGGAATTGCTGAATGGGTGAATATTTCTCTACTAAAGTGGGAAAGTTTCGATGTCAGACAAAGACTAAAAACGTTTGACAATAATATATTACATTATTTATTATATGCAATTTAAAATGACTTTGTTAATTTTGTATTATATTGTTACTTACATTTTCTTTCTAATTATTTTACAAGTTATAGAAATTTTAAATTTTAATAATATCAATACATAATTAACAGGTATTTGAATTACTATTCTTCTAAGTACGAAAAGATTATTATGTCAGTAGTATATTGGTTTTTTTTCTCTACCAAAAGGTAATAATCTAAAATTTAAAATGGCCGAAAATCGTGATTGGCTGATGTCATCTAGAAGATAAAATGATCTGCGACGTCTTTGACAAGAGGGCGAAGTTTTTTGTAGATATGTGACTGCACGAAGGTTTAAGATGGAAAAGTAAAATAAAACTACAACATGGAAGGAAGCATTTGGTTTATTTTTTCCAGTAAATTGTTTTTTGAAGCATAAAATAAATAAAATAAAAATAAATCAGGTATCAGAAATAAGAACAAAACATCATATTATAAGATAAACAAATTAAAACACATAACTTATTAAAAATGTTTTATTAATATTTTGTAATAGTTTTTTATGATTAGTTTACTGCAAAAAAAAATGTAAAACAAAATTTTTAATTAAGAGAAAAAAATACGCTCTACTAAAATGATAAAAGAGCAACATTAATTATAATTTTGATCAATATTTTTTCTAGGCTAAAATAGTCACGTGGTGAAACGATGCGTTTTTACAATTTTGAACACAATATGATCGCGGTTTAAATACAGCTAGTTATATATGTATAGGGTGCAACATTGAAAACTTCTACTTATAATCACTTTTAAACAGATGAAGATAAAAAAATAAAAAAAAAAAACGTTTGAAGACAATCAAAAGAGAAGTACGATGGGTATGTTATTCGGTCTGTAAGTGTTAAAGTATTAGCACACCAACCAACCCCAACTCCTACTAACTTTAATAAGACTATACAATTTGTGGTACATCAAATAAAAGGTAAGGACCGAAAGAATGCGACACAAAATTTAAGAAAATATGTTCATTATTTTTTTTTTAATTTGGAAAAAAGGTTTTTTTGTACTTAATTACACTTTATTTATTAAATGCCGCTACCGGATTTGCTTATGTAGGCATCATCAGGCGCTTTTGTCAAGTTTTATAATGAAATAAATAATAAAAAGTGTGAAGCCGTGATCTACTAGTTATATAAACAATAAATTGCACAAAACTGTCACTAAATACACTAATTGTTAAACAAAATAAAATATTATAAAATATACTGGATTTTTATTATTAACAGAGGTACAAAGTAAAATAATTGATAAACGAATGTTTGCTGTATATTTATTAACTTAAATTATCTGTTTAAAATCTGGCTATCTGGCCGACCATTTAATGCAACTTCTCCGACCTATCCATTTGTTTAGGTACCTGTTGTTTAAATACTCTTTCAAGGGTTTAAAATAATGAGGTGGTGCGCCATTTTGCTGAAAGAATACTTTATCGGGTTTAACGTGGGGTTTGTTTTATTTGCATCTACGACGAGAAGATTTATGATATCATCTAGCAACTCCAAGTATCTTTTCCTCGTTAGGAGGTTAATTATTGTGCGGTAATAAAATATCTGTTTATCACTTGTTTTCTCAATATAAGGGCTAATAATAAAAATATTTTGTTGTTTTTGTCATATCCTACTAGTTTTTACCTTTTATTTAAAGTATTACAAATGGTAAAGTTTTATTAAAGTTTATAGAAATTGGGGTTGAGGTACTAATATTTTAACATTTACAAACCAAATAACATACCCATCTTAGTTTTCTCTTAATACTGTCAGAACAGTTTTTTTCCTTATTTGTTTATGTGTCTTGTTACTTCCGCTAATAATGTTGAAATCTAAAAACTGGGCACAAAATTCTGGCCGATTGAACAAACCCAGGGAACCACTTTTGTTTTTATTTTTTGTTCTTTAATAATAATAATAACGTTATATGTTTTACAGTGTTAAATCATTTTGGAAAGTTGAATCGACGGAACCCGAAATTGAAATTTTCAGAAAGATTTTTTTTAAGACAATACTAATAAATTAAAGAAATGACTAGACAATCACTGTTTAGACAAATTTTCAAAATATTTTGTTGTGCACTGTTCTCGCACATTTGTGCAGATTCCAGAACTTAAGAATAATCTTATTTCGATTTTTTTGAGCAGGAGAGCTTTGCTTTTTGATCTTGCAAAAAAACGTTTTTTTTAGCCTATCTTCTTGTTGACGGACGCTATGAAACGTTTTTTTTTCTTGTAATATGTTCACTTACAAATTTTCTTCTATATTCTGTAATTTTTTAGAATTTTTTTAGACAGTGCAATTGACTCTTCTATAAATTAAATAACTATCAAAAATTAAGGTTAAGTTAGCTTCAGTTGAAAGAATTGGTAAAGTGACTTATTATAAAAAGACGGAACAGTGGCAACTTCAATTATTTATGACTAGTGGCTACTTTGTACAAGGAACAAGAATAGGATATTTTAGCTCCTGGTTTAATGTTCGAGTACATATTTTTTTGAGCAAAACGAGTTCAAACATTACTAAATCAGTTATTTTATTTCTAGTTCTAAGTTTTATCTAACATAAATTGACATTATCTTTTCTGAGTTCAATCTTAAATTTTTTTGAATTATAAATCTTATAGTTAATTCGAAAAATGTTTGTTTACATACTAGAAATTTATGATTGTTTTTTTAGTTACATATTTATTATTTTTAGACGTTTTTTTTATCTTTTTCTCGAAAATAAACTTCTTAAATCGAACGATATTATTACGATTTTTTTTGTTGATTATATTTGATTTATTCTACTTATTATCTTTGCAGTTTTTATTTTATTCAAATCTTCTTAATTGTTTTTTATTAGTTTTTTTTTGAATTTATGTAATGGTTTTTCTACCTCAGCTTCTAACAGGCTTGGTTGTGATTTGTGAATTTTGATTTAGCCGTATAGTATAGGTATTGTTGTTTATTACTGATTTTACTGACATTGTTGAGTTTACCAACTTTTTAATTGTATTTTTTTTGTTTTCTTTATTTTTTCTTTGATTGTGTTAACATAATTATTATTAACGGCATTTTTCTCGAAATTTTTATAGCGATTCGTGTCTTATCGAAAATTTTTCTATCTTTTTTTTGTATTTTTTTATTGTTTACACCACTGTTGGATTTCTTTTATTTGCTGCTGGTAGTGTTAACCGTAAACGACATAGTCATAATTAGACAAAAACAAAAAAAATTGTAAAAATGCACAAATTTCAGGTTAACAGTTGTTATGAATTTAATAATCTTATTTTTAAAGTGTCAATATTGGAAGAAAAATGTTTATGACTTAATCAAATTAATAGTAAATATTCAAAAAATTACTTTGGTAATTACAAAATAACATAATAATTTAGAACTGGTAGACGGTCAACAGAAAATCTGAGAATAACAACAGAAGCAAGTTTCTTTCCCGGTACCTGGTTATCGTTCGCCGCAGGGTTTCCCTACTTAAACCCTGATAAATTAAACAGACACTTTTATGAACTGTCGTGACAGAAGTCAAAGAGACTTTAAATTGATTTAAAGCTCTTATTTACAAAGCTAGCAATTTTGAGCAATAATATGAAATACTCGTCTTTTCAAGAGCTTTCGAATGGTACCAGAAAAATTAAATTTGACTGGTCTTACGGTTTCCATAAGACTGGAACACTCTCCTTTGGCATAATAGGGAAGAACGGAAATACAAAATTATTTTATAAAATTTTGCAATTGAAATTGTGCTTAAATAAAATCACTAACAACATAAACGTTTAGTAAAAATTTTTTTAATAAGTTTTGCTGCAATACTTAGCACTATTGGTTATAACTTAATTTTATGTTTTCATAGTAATGTTTGTTCTAATAGTATAAGCTATATAATACTTATTTATCCACAACTACCTTATAATTAAACTTTTTTCCACACTTATGAACCGTACAAAGTAACACTTCATTCACTAGTGGAATAATAAAATCACTTTATTCCATTAGTGGAATAATAAAAATTTCTTACAATCTTAAATCAATCGCATTTTATTTATTATTAATATTGACATTAACATTTACATTAGTAGACATTTTGTTTTTTGTTTTATCATATTTCTCTTCGTTTCCATTAATAAGAAGCTTGTAGTTGTTATCAGTTCCAGAACGAATAGTAGTTGTGGGAACAATAGACGTCTCCTCTAATAAGGAACGACTAGTACCAGGAGAACCTTGGATTTTCCTTTCGATATCAGGCTTATTAGATACAGAATCTTCGATATAAGTTTCTGCTATGGCGGAGTTCCTCCACCCACCATGTCGTTTAATTCTTGTAAGATTAGCACCTTTATTAGCAAGTAAAGTTGTTAAAGTGCGCCTCATACAATGGCCGTTATAAGCTTCTGCGTTCGCCAGATTCTAAAACGAAGCAATTTTAGAAGGAACTTTCGATAAAGTGTTAATTCCAATAGGTTGCGATGTACATTTTTGATTATCGTATCATAAAACAAATTTCTTAATGAATAACTTCTTCGGGCGTAAGGACATGTATTTCCTACACTTCTCCACAGTATTGATAAGGAATCCTTCTTTTATAATTGTAAATTTTCGTAAAACGTCTATCTTGGTATCTGATATTGAAACAATCAGGTATGCGCCTCTGTATTCTACATCACTGATTTTCAAATTTGTTAGCTCACAGCATCGACAGCCATCAGACACCCCCATTATTAATGCAACCTAAAATATTCTAAAATTTATTATCTACAATATCTGTAGTGACAGAGATTACCTTGATCATCAAATATTCTTTATCGCAAGCTTTTGTCAAAAACTCATCCACGTGTGCTCTTTTCAATACTGCAGCTTTCTTCGGTTTGTAGGTATCCTCTTGACTGATTCCTCAGATAGGCCATGAGTTTACTATATTTTCTAATGTCTATGTTTTTATAGACCTTTATAGCGGCCTTCAACATACCTTCAACGACCACATGGATGAAATTGCATACTTCTTCTTCATTTGTTGTCATTACCTTCCGTTCTTTTTTTATTTATTAAATTCTCAAAATACTTTTTTATAATGTTTTCTGGACTTCGCAAGCAATAACTGGCGAGTCGCTTCTTCAGCTACTTTAAGAATTGTCTCAGGAACAGAATTACTTTCTTCCGTTTTTACCAACTTGCACAGCGTTTTGTACAAATAGAGTCGATAAACAATCGAAAATAAATAGCAACGATTTAACACCTTCCATGTTGTTTAGTTAATTTCAATGATTTTTGAGATGACATCCGCTGTCAGAGTATAATGTCAAATTATTTTTTGATGACATGAGATGAAATTGTGGCGATTCTGATTTTAAATCGCTGTAATTGTGGATAAAACGTTATATTGGATTCTTGTTTTAGCCGCGTTTTATCCACTCAAGAATATTAAACGCTCGACTGCCTCTTGCGCTTAACCATTCTTGCGTGGATAAAACGCTGTCTAAAACACTTATACAATAAATAACTATTCTGTATTACGAGCGTAAACGAGGGGATTATGGCACAAGAAAATGTTTAAAGCTTGACGTCGAAAGGCTTTTACTTTCCCGAGAGAGATTAGTGACGATTACTTCTGTGTTACATAGAATGTTTTATTTTAATTTAGATCGTTTTAATTTTTTAAATCAAACAAATATTCAAAGTTCTGCTATTTATTTTTTTGAAACTGTGAAAAATTCCAGATTAAGTAGCTGACTATTTTATCGTTGCCTGGATACGGTAGGTTGTTATTTTCTGCTTTGCGATTTTTTAAAATGGAAACTGATGAAAACGTGTGTGAAAACGTGTATTTTAGAGAAATGTTTCACCAGGTAAAATGACAAAATTTACAAAAAAGATGTGTTACGCTTTGTGCGTTTGTAGTGTTTAACAGTTTTTGAAATAAATGATCATTTTTCATGATAATTGTTATTTAATGTAAAAAGTGACGTTTACAAAATTGAAGACGTTTATTTGACAGCTAGACGAATATTCAGTTATTTATTTGTTATTGTTACATAGCAACTTTAAAAAATGCAGTGCTAAAAAATATAGATTACGCCCTGATTTGCGAGCGTATAAAGTAGATTACAGTTCCAAAATAAAATAAAAAGAATTTGAGGTTGAGACGTAATTATTTAGTTTTATACTACATAATAGGTGTAAAGTAAACAGTAAAAACTAAAATAAATGATAATAAATTGACACAAACCATCAAATTATTCGTAGAAAAAATATTATTATCTAGTCATCTCAAACCTCTTATATAGTTAACAATAACACAGATATTATCAACCTTAAACTACAATAACAATTTGTGGTCAAACAATACATTGGAAACATTAATAGAAAATCGAGCGTTAATAATTGGTAAGTCCGTAAAGAGTTTAGAGAGGCGGTTAAATTACCCAACATTGAAATTCTAGAAAGCAGGCAATTATTGATATGATTAAGCAAAAATTGTGATTTTGTATTATGACATACAAGTAGTTTTTATGTTTTGATTACAATCTGAAATAACATATTGACAAAGATTTTATCAACCACATCTGGATCGGGTGATAAGAGTGGTTAAGAAGCGAAACGTTTTATGTCTCACTGTACGAACTAATAAAAATTGGTAAGATGTTAAGAAGCAGTTAAGCCATAACTGCACTATATAATTTGCCGCACGACATACTTCCTCGCAGGATAGCAATACGAAAAGGAATTGGTTTTTATGATACTGCAGCTATAATTATCATTGTCATTACGATGCGATTAAGAAGATCCCATTTTTTGAAATTTACGAGTATATTTATAGTTTTATTGGGGATCGTCACGTTCACATTGTCAGTAATATTAACTTTAAGGACGTACTAAAGCAAGATCGCAACAAGCCATCAGAAGTTAAGCCTGTCTTTGTCGGATATACAATACTAATTTTGCCACAAAATCCTAAGTCTGGACGTGCTGGTATTAGCTTTGCATGTTGTACCATAGAAGAAATACAAAAAAAGGCTTGTTACAAGAAATTAAAAATGACTAACAAAATTTTTAATTTATTCAATGATATTTTATTATTTAAAAAAAAAACTTAGGTAGTGGCTAATTCATGATACTTTGTTAAATCCTGTTCAACCATTAGCAGAGGTCCGACCAGTTCGTTTAACTTCTATTCGTAATAGAGCAGTTGGGTTTTGTCGTGGGTGATGACCTTGAACAGATCTGCGTGAAGTAAAATCTTAAATGCGATAAGTTAAACCCAAAAACATCTGACTAGTTTCAGATTGCGGCAAATTTAAAAGTCTGCATGAAATGCGCAGGCAGGGACCCGTTGTTTGTTGTATTTTGTACAATAATACAATAAAAATACAAACTAAAAGACAAATTTAATAGAATAGACTGTACAGCGATTATTAAAAAACAAAAGATAAAATAAAGGGTGTGAAAATTTTTTTAAAAAATTTATTCTGCTGATATAAAACATTTTGCATTATTCTTGCAATTTTGCGCAATCTAAATCGTTTTCCTCGTCGGAAGAAATGTAAAATTCCGAGTCGTTATCACTTTCGTCAGCTCTAACAGAAATTATGAAGTCCTCTATATTATCTATAATGTGTTCTCCGGCCATGTATTTCTCCTCGGTTTTTTCTACGTGGTTACATATATTTCTCCATTGTTCCACTGAAATCGTACCAAATTTGTCTTCAGCTAATTTCCAGGCGTCTTCTAATTTAAATGTTACGTTGTGAACGGCCACATGATTTTTTACTAATGCCCAAATTTTTTCAATGGGGTAAGCTCCGGGTGATATGGAGGCAACCGTAAAACTGGCATATCACATTCTGCTAGAATTTTATTGATCGCAAATTGCTTATACGGTGGTTTATTCAAATTAATTTTTTTATATAATTCTGCCTTTGTTTCTTTGGTCCCGAAAAAAATTCCTCTTTCGTTTAGCCATTCCTGCATTGCTGCTTTTTTCTGTGATGAGTTCGGACTAGGTTCTATTGCCACATTATGATAGGACGCGTTATCCACCACCAAAACCGATTTCTTTGAAATGTTGGGAATAAATTTTTATTTCAACCATTTGGTGAAGTTGTTGTTGTTCATTTCATCGTGATAGTCATCTCAATTTAAATATATTTAAAGCATTAGGCACAAAACCTTGCGCGCCTCCAGCGTGTAAAATAATTAGACGTCGCCCTTTGGCTATCGGTGCCTTAAGCATGTTATTTGTGCCATCATCCCATGCCATCGGTACAGTATGGGAACTGTGAAGGTAAGTTGTATCACAGTATATAATATTTCGACCTTCTTCTTTGTACTTTTTAAGTTGTCTTAAATATTCAACTCGTTTTAACCTGATGTCCGTTTTGTCAATTAAGATTTTTCGATTATCTGTCGATTTCTTCCAACGAAAACCTAGCTTTCGGATGAACTGTCTAAATGAATCTATTTTCCCAGTAAAATTAACACCTTCACGTTTTACTGCCTCAAATAAAACTTGCATTGTCGGTCTTTTTTTATGAATGGCGGCAAAATTATAAATTACTTTTCGAACTATTTCTTCTTCGAATTCATCCAATGTGCTTTTTGGCGATGGTTTGTTGATTTTTTTACGCGGAGATTGAAATTTGCTATTTTCAGGCTTCTTGCTACCTTCTTATATAATTCTCCTTACCGTGTTAAGACCAACACCAGTGGCTTTAGCAACACGTTCTTGTAAACGACTTAAGGGAATTATAACTTCACCTTTCTCTTTTTCCACTTTCATAAACGAAAAAACGTTATAAATTATCTGCCTCCCTTGACTATGAGCACCACGACCGTTATTGCCCATCATATTGTCGCAAAGTATGTTCTGCAAAACACATTTATATCCTTGTTTCTAAATTGTACAAGGTACACTTACAAAACTGTAAACCACGAAAGAAACAGAGTCTTAAAAAACACTGTTGAAATAAAATTACAAATCTGTCAATACACGCAGCCTTAACCACAACCGTTCGAGAAGAAGGAACGAAACGAAATGAGAATGTTTTTGGGTTAGTGAATAGCGCTTTCGCTAGACGTGTTTTCGTACTTTGCGCAGAATGACTCATCGCCCACGACAAAATCCAACCACTCTAACTGACAATGGATTTAATTCTACTCTAATTCTTTCCTAATTTGTTAAATAGAAAGGCACTTTAACTAATAGTTAAAAAATATTTTTTATATATTTTTTATTTTTAAGATTTACAAAAATAATTAAGTGGCAACATTGGTGTCCGCTAAGAAATTGCACCAATTCTTCTTTCTTATCATTAATGTTCGTAAGATGGCGCATAAAATTAAACTGCACGACCACTAAAAAAATATTTTATATGCATATCTACCATCCTGCTTCTAGTTGAGTATAAAACACCTTGCATCAAACAATAGTTCTATTTTTTTAATACATTTTACATGGTTGATAAACCTCTACCGCCTACTAGAAATGCTTAAAATTTTCAGAATTTTTTTTAAGTTTTGTCTATTTTAATAATAAAGCATTATTTTTTATTGTTATATTTGCTTATTTTATTTATAGTTAACACATCCTATTATACATTATCACCAATATAACTTAAACAGTTTTCCAGCTTTTAAAGTTTCGCATTTTTTTTTCAAGCACAAAATTTTGTTCAATTTGTGATTTCATTAATTTCAACTGTGAAGCACTAGTTTTACGGCAAGAAATTTGTGACAAATTAAGATTAAAATGTTTATTACAGCATTCATGATACGACTTCTTAAAGTTGCGCAATTTTGAAAAAGCACGAATTTTGTTCAACTCTGAGTTTGTAATTTTAACTCTGAAACATTAGCAAACATAATTAATATTTGTTTAAAGTTAACAAAATGTGTGGCATTTTATGATCAGAAAGCATACAACTCATAGATTTTAAGCTACACTTACTTTTTCGAAAGTTTGAAAAACCCGAAATTTTTTTGGATTACTAAATTTACTAAAAAATAAAATTATGTTGTTATTTGTTATTGTTGATAAGTTATATCGGCCGGAGTTTGTTATATTTGCCTTAATAACTTTTATTTATGAAATTTACAACTTACGGCAACAAATTAACACACTAATATTTTTGAGCAACCCTTTTAATAACACCTGTAGGTATAACGGATGAGTCTGCTAAAAGTGTTTCTTAACTTTTTTTTTTTTTATTTTTTTAGAATTTTTCAAATATTTCTCCTAAATAATATTAATTAATTTGTTCAAAAAAATCTAAAGTTTCCAATTTTTAACATTATTCTAAAAGAAAGATGTCAAAGTTTATTTTGTGCAAAAAATATTTAAGAAAAAAATGTAGATAACCCCAAAAAATAATAACATTTATTTGTTTCGTAAGACGCGTTTTGGTGCAGCATTGCCAAGCAGAACCTGCCGTAGCACCACAATACCTACCCCTAGTGTCTTGATCTCAGCAAGATCCCATCCACCCTCTTAGAAAAAAATGGCGTATTTAACTTTGAAATGTATTGCTTCAGTGGTAGCTCTTAACTGTTATAAAAGGGGGTCACAGACATTAACAAATACAAAATTGAAACTATTTAGATTTTTTTGATCAAATTAATTTATATTAATTAGAAGAAATATTAGAAAAATTCTGAAAAAAATTACCTGTGTAGTGCAAAAAACAAGGTTTTTAATGCCAAACTTTGAAGTTGATGTGATACCTAGTTTTTGAGAAAAGTTAAGAAACACTTTTAGCTGACTCACACGGTATACAGTTAGTTAACCGTTTTTTTTTTAGAATTTTTAACACTTGCGTAAACAAGCTGGAATCCTTAATAATACGTTTTTTATTTAACAGGACATCTGATATTTTTGTCAATTGACCTTCCAAATATAAAATAGCTTTTTGTAAAAATTTTTAGTTCGAAATTAAAAAATTATATAGTGTCAAAAAATTGCATTTTAATTTTTTATTTCGAATCTATTTGTCTATTTATTTTTGTAATAAAAAATTGGATTTAGTAACGCAAAAAATTTGATTAAATATGTGGGACGGAAGTACTTAACCTAAATTTACAAAAATTTTGCAAAATTTTGTTATTTTAAGAAAAAAAAGAACATTTAACTTTGGTTAAAAATTTTTTTATAGAACTTTGTAAAATGGGTAACTTTGTTATAAATCGACATAAGACAAACATTTGCTGTATTTCAAGATAAAATTTTGGTCTTGCGGTCGAGGGGGCTTTTATATTGTTTTAAAATTTATGTTATGTAATAGTTATTTATATTATTAGTGAGATAGAAGCATCATTACAGAACGAGTGTGTAGATTACAAATAACGAAGGCGTTATCTCGAGTATTTGTAAGACACGAGTTACTGCAATGTGCTCTAGCCCACGTATGATATACAAAACTTTATCTGAGACTGCAAAAAATTAAGAAAATTGAAAATTTATTGCTGTCGATAACTCTTATATTTTTACATCAGAAGTAAGGTGACCTATGGGTGTGTTCAATAAGTACTATAGCAACCGCTTACAATTTTTCAAACAAAGCTCGCTATTTTGAGATAATCAGTAAAAATTGTGCTTTGTGGTAAAAATAAAAAAATTGTAAACATGAGTGCCAGAGAAATCTAAAGAAAAATACGAGATGGCTTTTCAACGGTTTAGTTCATGGTGCGACGAGAAAAATGTTAAAAATGTTACGCATGAAAAGGTTCTACTTATTCATATTTTGATCATTTATAAAAACAGTATAAATCATCGAATCTCTGGGCTTTTTATTCTATCATTAGAACAATAATAAAAATAAAGAAAAATTTTGACATTAGTAAATACGTGCATTTAATCGCCTTTCTAAAAAAGAAAATCTGAAGAATATCGTGTTAAAAAAAAACGCAAATTTTTATTAAACAAAATATTAGCAAATTTTTACAAAAAGCAAATAATCATAAATTATTGTTAATGAAGGTACTGTACTCATTTATATGCATAAAATACTTTTACTAAGTAATGTTAATTTTAAGGAGTTTTAATTATTGGAGTTGGTGAAACTTGTAAGATTCAAGAACTTACTGACATGCTTTTGAAAGATGTCAAAAATCAGGTACAATGCTTCCATGTTCTAATACCAAACACTAAAACAAAAATATCCAGAGAATTTTTTATTACGTCAGGCGGAATTGATGGAGTCAACATGTTATAATTAATTCGAAAATATGCTGTATTTCGCCCTAATAACGCCAGTAGTGGACGGTTTGTTTTAAGTTATAGAAACCAAAGATAAATAAAGTTACCTGTTGTTATAAACAGATTTGCTGCTTTTTCCAAAAATATTGCTAATTTTCTTCAGTTACATAATTCAGCAGAATTTACGGGACAATGTTATAGACGCTCATCTATTTCGTTGCTTGCTAATTCGAGAGCTGATCTTTTAACAGTAAATCATCATGAGAGGCTGGCGCTTGAATACAGTGGTGGAAAGATATGTAGACACGACAGAAGAAAATAAAAAACAAATTGCTTCAAAAATTCTGGGTGACAAAAATACTATAACAGTTAAAAGTACTGCATCGATAACTGTAATAAAAAAATGTATCATAAATAGCTTGTTCTACTAGAAGTAGATGTAAAAATTGTGTTATTATTATTTATAACAATAACAGCATGTAATCAAAATTGAGTTTGAATTTAAAACGAATTGTTTTAAATAAAGGATTTTTATTTCATTTCTTCACTAGTGAGGTAACATGTCACTTTACTTCACTCGAATATTCAATATAATATGCAGTTATCAATGTAGTCATAGATAAATAAATTAACTCATCGCTTATAAAGGGTAAGTAATGCTTACTGACGAGTTTTCGTTAGCAACAAGGAAACAAAATACTTACCGACGAGTTTGTATTAGCAACTAATAAATAAATCTTATTATTATCTAGGAAGTAGACGTGGTAAACAATCAAATAAAAATTTTAAACGTACACAAAATTTAGTTTTGGAGAAGTATTATTAATTTCGAGCTATTAAAAAAATTACATTAACGAAAACTATAAACTATTTATGTTGTAAAACAAGTGCTTTTGGGTAAATTTGACAAAAACCTATAATAATTGTACTAACCGATTTGGTCTTAAATCGTCACACATTTTGTTGATTTTAAAACCAAATAAGACCATTTTTACAAACACCAATGTTTTACTATTAAAAAAACAAAGTCTTAAAAAAAACTAACAAAACTTTTGAGGACTTCAAGCATTTCTGGTATCGGCTAAGGTCGAAAACTTGAGTTTATCATTAGACTTCAACCACGTAAAACACAATTAACAAAAAATTATAATTATACCATTTAAGCTAAATTTCTTTTTTTACGACAGATTAACTGGATTAATAGTAATTTATGTAACAATAAATACAATGTGTAAATTACAAAATTAAAACTATCAACCTGTATTTCTTGTTATAGAGAAAGTAAAATTATTTTTTCGATATTTTTAGAATGTACTTAATTAACACAAAATTACTACTGTTATTGGTATTTTTTTAAAATTTAATTATAAAATAATAATCGATTATGCCGATGCTAATGAAATACCATTCTAATGCAGAATGTCTTTCGAAACGAAACATTGTTATTCAATCGTTCGATTTCAGTGAATAAAAAAGTAGGTTCATTTGATATCTAATATAAATGAGCCATAATTCGTTTTCTTCCATCAGCTACTATACTATTCAACAATTAACTTCCGATTTTTATGTCGAGGTGTATTTAGGTATATTTTCTTTTATTTGTAGAATACTTACAATATTTAGCTTAATTTGGTTTTTATACTTTGTTGTTTAATTGTGTTTTTTGTTGTAATTATGATGTGGCTTTACTGTTTTGTTGTTTAATTGTAATTTTTGCTCTTATTTTTATTTTGTTTGTTTTTGTACTTATTGATAATTTTGTGGGAGCTTTTGTTTAATTTTCTTTAATTATGGGAAAGGTGTAATTTTAAATTACGTTTGAACTCAATGGAAAAAACTACCTATATTTTCTAAGCTTTAATATAAACTTTAATACAGTAATTCAATTACGTCAAACTTGAGGTCTCTGAAAATGCCTAGTTACCTGTTTTTGCATCTTTTCATTTTGGAAAAAAAATACAAATTTTATTCTTCACTTTAAACCCACCTGTACTAAATTACTAGAATGTTTGGTTAGATACATTGAATGCTGTTTATTTAAAAAGACATTTGTAACAATTGAAATGGAGAGATAAGAAAGCTTCAAGAGTTTGCTAGTTCGAAAATTGAAGTAAGTTTGAAAGTGTAGACGCAGAGTGATTTGTGACGTAAAAATAGATGGGGCATACTCATTTATTCAACCTTTTATCGTAAATGATGCGTTTTTACGTCATCAAACTAAAGTCATCTAAAACACAAATTAACAACTAACCAGTTTCATCAGCATTCTTGCTTATTATCACAGGGACTTAGTGTAGTTTGCTTTAATTTTTTTTAATTAAGCGTTTAATTGAGGCATGATTTTATGGTAACAAGTACGAGTATATTGTTAAACTGTTTAGGGTGTAGTGGTAAAATATACACGTTTTTAAAATTTGTGGTTTATGGACAACTTCTAATGGTAGATAGGTCTTCATATACAAATCCAGTGTCGCTTTGTATGTTGCAATACTTTTACTCTTTGAACCTGGTCAATGATTAAAATTTTAGCCGTGACTGCTACAACTTTAAAGTCTATACTGAGTGTCCCAGAACTGGCGGATCAACCGTAAACTGTAGGTTCTTCAAATTTTATTTTAACTAATCTCGTAATAAATATTAATCCTTGTATTAGTAAAGGTAATATTTATGTTACTAGACTATGAAATTAATATTTATTATTTGGTTGACTGTAATAACTAAATTGTCAAAGTGACAAGTGTCAATTTTGTCAAGAAGGTTAGTTAGGCTTAATTTTATTGCCTAGTAATATAAACATTATCATTACAATTAGTATTTATTTTGTGATTGGTTAAAATAAAATTTGCTGTAATTCGAAAACGATAGAGTTTAGAAAAATGTTTTTTCGGAATGTGGTATTAAGTTGAAGAGAGGAACTTGTAGTTCCTCACTAGGCTACTATTTATATTATTATATTATTTAGAAGCAAATTAATTTTAACAAGTAACTTAAAAATTACTCTCAATAATTAAAAAATAATAATTACACATTTTTATCGTTTTGATTAATCGCCGAACATGCTATATTTTAGCGGATTTATTATTTTATGTGCCTGAAGGTCAGTTTCTAGTAAACTCCTGGTTCTTTCTATTACAGTAATCGCCTCAAAAAACGTCGACGTTGTTCAAAAAATTTTAATTAGAACGCAATTTAACAACTAACCAAGTTGATTAGAAATACCGTTTAGTGTCACAGCTGTTTTTGATGTTGTTTGTTTTTTGTTTAATGATTAAAAGTACTTAAAATTTATATCATAGCATTAGCAATATGAAGTTTTAAATAACAACGTCAAAAGATTTAATAATTACTAAAGCATATAATAAATAATTTTTTCACAAAATAGTGACAAGAAACCCACTGCCATTACATTACAGACAATTTATTGTAACATTTTACTAAATTTTCTAGTCGCACCTATCATGAGGTAATATGTTATTAATATCTAAAACCAAAAGATTGTGTTTTTTAAAGTTTTTTTAATGTTTAATTTCGTTTTGCTTTGAAATGTGGTGAAATAAGTGGAAAATGCTTCCTAATTTGAGTAAAACTAACAATAAAAAAAGACGTTATATTTTGTATTTATTAGTCTGTTACATATGTTGTATTTACATTCTATTTATTACTATTGTTGTATCTATTAGGCTAGCTCCTAGACTAATGTACAACTTATACCACCTGTAAACTTTGTTAGTTTTTTATTGTTCTTCAAAGCGTTGTTTGTCAAGCTCTTTTAAAATTGTTTTTTGTCTTTTTACAATTTATTGTTTTTTATACCTTATCTTTTTGTTTTGAGTCATTTAAAAATTATTTTGTGTTTTCCTAAAAACGTAATAAATTTTAATTTCGTCGATTTTTTAGAAACTTTTTTAGTTTTTCTAGTATCTTTTTTTGCTGTTTTTTTTTTAGCCAAGATTTGTAATATTTCAAGATTGATTTTTATTATCAAACGCAAAATTTTAAGCTCTTTTAGTATTATTTTATGTTTATCTAACATCTTTTTTTGCTGTTTTTTTGGTTCTTTTAGAATATTGCTTTTTTTCAGAAACTTTTTTATTTAGTTAAAGTCAGAAATAGTTATTTTTAATATATACGAGTTTAAAGTGCTCTATATTAGCCATAAAGAAAAGGTTTACTCACAAATTTAAAAAGTAGGTAATATTTAAAATTGTTTGCTTTAAATTATTACAAAAATTTGTTAATCTATTATTTATTGGGTAATAGAATATTAAGTATGGAGAACGGTAAGGAATGTTACCATTAGAAGACAATTGTTTTGAGGAGGAGCGAAGCGACGATAGTTATAATCCTTAACGTTCGACATGCTTATAACGTTTTTTGCGCGATTGGAGTTTCTAGAATAATAATAATAATTTATATCAATAATCGGAAAGATTGAAACTGAAAACTTTGGGTGGCTGTTCCATGGTTGCTATGGTTTTATTCCAAACAAGTAAAATTGTCTTCTATTCCTACATAGTTCTGTTTTGTGGTTCCGTTTTCGAAGCAAATATGAGCGACAGTGATGATCTACCGGATGATTTAGAAGACGCTTGGCAAGAAGGATGTTCGGCAATAATTCCAAAAAAATCTAAAGCCCGATATGAACAGACATACAAGTTGTTTAAGGAATGGCGTGAAGCAAAAAAGATTTCTGTAAATGAAAAGAGCTTGTTAGCGTATTTTGTGGTAAGAAGTGGACACTTGAAGGCCCCAGGCAGTTTATGGGCGGAGTATTCTATGCTGAAGAGTACAATTTTTCTCCATGATGCTATCGATATTTCTAAGTTTGCTACATTAATTACTTATCTTAAGAGAAAAAATATTGGATATTGGCCTAAGAAGGCTAAAATTTTTACCAAAGAAGACATGGAAAAATTCTTGAATGAAGCACCAGGCGAACAATTTTTAATTCAAAAGGTATGTTGTAGATGATGAGGTGGTATCGTAAATATTCCAAATGCAAAAACGAATATTCAGCGAACGTTCACAGTTATTAATAAAGAGAATGAAGGAGTTCATTATTTGGAAATACTTCGAAAATACATAAGAATTCGACCAAGCAACCCAACGTCAGATCATTTATTTCTGAACTATCGAAATGGCAAATGCACTAGGCAAGTCACAGGAAAAGGCACAATTGGAGGCTGGCCGTCAAAAATTGCAAAGTATTTAAAGTTGCAAGCCCCTGAAGGTTTTACTGGACACTCGTTTCGACGCACATCGGCTACACTTTTGGCGAATAACGGACGGAGTTGATGTGTTGGGACTAAAAAGACATGGTGGGTGGCATTCATCAACGGTGGTCGAGAGTTACGTGGAAGATTCTCTTCAAAACAAAATTGAATTTGCTCATAAAATTTTACACAGCGATGTTAATATTACTACTATTAATTATAATAATTGTACATTTAATTTTAATAAATAAATCGCAAAATTTTTTTTTTTAGATTTAATTGCTTACCGTTCACTGAACGGTAAGTAAATTACTTACCGTTTTGTTACACGTAGCAACCAGTAACAGCGACCTACCGTCGTAGAAACAGGCTCAGTAAACTGATAAAAACAACCAATCGCGCAAAAAATAAATTTTTTGAGTTTACGTTTAAACTCTTATAAATTACAAGTTATAATTCTTAGTACTGACAACACAAAACGACGTAAACTTAATTTTTGTACCCATAGAGTGTAAGCAGCTATGTTTTGTTAATTCTCGACTTGAATAAAAAAACGTTTTTCTGAACCGAAGTGTATTTTTATTTTTCACAAGGAAAAAGTTAAAATTTGCTTAAGCTTTTAGTAGGTAATGGTAAAGCAACAGCTTTGGGTTGAACCTCTTTTGCCAAAATCTTCCAATCAGTTTCACCAACTCATTAAGAGGTAAACCAAATTCTTGTCTAAATTATGTTAAATTATTTTTCTTAAAATGTTGATTTCTATTCGTTACAGAAAATGTTGTACTTGACTATTGTGCGAATCTACATTCGCACTAATAGAGCACTCCTTTTGCTCGTGCTCCAAACAAAGTGCTTATGCGGGAAATTTATCTTCTCAAATACTTTAGGCAAATAAGAATTGCGTTTTCTAAATTTCTCTCGTAAGTCGTAGTGCTTTTCTCTAGTGCTTCTGGTGTTTCACATCAATTAAGATCCGCGCCCACTCTTTGTTTTGTTGGCAGTCTGACTTATCGTTTCTAGTAGGATTAAGCAGTCAAGCACATAGTGCTAGTTTACCAGTACTCGCTCAACAAGTGACGTCATTGTCTAGAATTTTTAGACTTTGTATAGACTTTTGTCTACAACAGTATTGTTAGTGCAATATATATAAGACTCGCTTTAGGCGATTTCTCGCTGAAACGTGGTCTTAATACATGTTTTTGAAAGCGTAAAATAACTAAATAACGTCTAACTGGACAACTGATCAACATACCGGTACTAAATGTGTTTGATACAGGGTTGGCTTTTAATATAGGCTTTAATTTACTGGTGATTTTTGTGTTTAGTTTAAAGGTATCTAGTTGTTATGTGAGCATTTTATTTGCTTTTTAATTCGGTTTGTTAAAAAAGTTTACCATGTTTCGACCATAGGAATTTTCGCAAGCTTCGACGTCAAAAATTAATTTTGATAACGATTATAATAATGAAAGTAAGTAGATAAATAATTTTTATTATAGTAAGTTTTTTAAGTAAATATTTGTAAAACCAACCTTGCAAAATATCTGTGATGTGGCAAAGATGGTGTAATAAGCCAGTGGTAATTTAAATATGATGGGACCGCTTTGCACTTAAATAGTGAATTTTGGTCGCCTGTATTTTCTGTTTCTTTCTTATCTCTCTCCCTCTGCTTTATACCATATGTTTATTATAATTTTTGATTAGAGGCTGTCATGAGAAACAAAAATTCTAAAAACGTAGCGCCTAGATTAATTCACTTTGTAAATGTCATTTTGCTGTCACTATCAAAAGTAAAATTTAGATTTGATTTGAATTATGGGGTTTACTGCAGAACAAAGATTTTTTTAGTAGAATCATATTTTCGTAATGGGCACTTAGTGAATGGAGAATGGGTTTACTCATCCAGACTTTGTTTTGACGAATTTCGGGAGAAATTTCCAGAAAAAATCATAACAGAGTCAAATTTTTATACCAGTTTGAAAAACACTATCACGTCCTTTCGAGAGACCGACAGCGTGAATCGGAAGAAAGGTGCTGCTAGAAAATCAAAAACAAATCCCTTTGTGAGTGACAGCAAAATTATTTTATTATCAAGTGAAGTAAGTTACGCCCTACGGTTTTAGAATTTTGTTTCTCATGACAGCCTCTGATCAAAAATTGTAATAAACATATAAAGGCTTTTTTGCGAGTAACTAGTTACGAGTGGTCACCGCGGAACGATACCATTCAGTTTTATCGACATACTAGTATGTTTGCACGACGTCATAGATGACGTCATTGTTCAAACTTTGGTTACATTTCTCGTAACCTACTGGCTGAGGTAGTTAGTAGTCCGTCTCTCTCTGTTTTTCAAGCGAAAAAGTGCGCGAACTGTCGAGATCTGTCATTTGGGGTTGGGTTTTCATCTCTCATACAAAAAAATATGATTAAATCAGTTGGATTCAGCGAAGAAATGCTTGAATTAGTTTTAAATAATGAGGGGGATGATTTTATTACTATCATCTCATTATTTGTTATTATTATAATCTCATTTTCTCAATAATATAAATAAATTTTTTTATATTTCATTAATTATAACTTTGAGAAACAGTTTTGACTGGAAAATATTGATTAGCACTTGAGGGGGTAAAATCATCTCTGAAACCACACCATTTTTGTGAAAACCTAACTAGTTAAATCCGGACGACGGCGACGTCATAGCTTTAACCAAAAGCATACTCAAAGAACGTAACTAGTTACTCGCAAAAAAAGCCTTATAGTATATCACAATGCTAAAATATAATGAGCGTCTAGAAATAAATGACTTTGTAGTGTGCAATGGATTTGCGAACGTAGGGCTTCGCTTAGAGCACACGGTGACAAATTTTGACATTATTAGTTTGTGAATTGTCATTAGTGTCAATTTTCAAAATTTCATTTGTCAAGTGTGTGCTAAGCTAAGCAATACGTTTGCAAGTCTCTAGCACACTACGACGTCATTAATTTCTAGACGCTTGTTATTTACTTATTAAATGTGTGGAGATGTAAAGGTGATCAAGGCAAAAACTGAAACCTGTACCTAATAAACAAAATAATAAAATTGAAAGCAAGTTTTGTTTTATTTTGTCTAATTTATTTTTGTTTCTTTTATTCTTAATTATAATTTTTAACCCTTTTAAAGCATCTAATTATTTATCGTTATTGTATTAATTTAATTGTTTACAACTTTGAAGTGGTGTTAAAATTATTATTTTACTAACTGAAACTCGAATGCTGTTTTTTAGGCCACTTGTTAGCGTAAATTGGATTTAAAAAACGCCAACAAAATACATAAACCTGGAACAGTAAGCTGAATTGCATAAACAAAACTTTGCTTGAAAAAGGTGGATTTGTAGTTTGTTGTTCTGTTCGTCAATTAGCGAGATTGCTACGTTGTAAATCGTTTTTTTTTAAATCTGAATTAACTGAACTTTATATGCATTGAATCATAAATATTTATGACACTTTTTTGACGATGACTTATTGAGCGAGTCTTGCAAAAACCTTTAGTCACTTTAGTTCTCGAGCGTTTGTACTAGGAGCAATGGGTCACAGGTGACTGGAAGGACCCAGAATAGTTGTATGCTCGCTTTTGGCTCTATAAAAGCGGGAGATAGGTTGTTGGCAATAGGTAGTATTTGATTTGGCAAGAGAAAGAGAGTAATTAACACGAGCAAATCTTTGGCAATTATTTAAGTCTATACAAGTGTGTTATTAAAAGGTCTATAAAACACAAAACTTGTTGTTTTGTTATTCTGAACAATAATGACATGATAATAATTTACCCGATTAAAACGTAAATTATTTTCAATTGCCTGCTACCACAGCAGTGATAAACTTCAACGTAAATTATTATATTATTTACTTACTTTAGTTGTTACGATTCTATTAAAATCAATTTTATAATTTAACAAATAAATTTTTTATTTGTTTTTTTAAGTTTATAAATGTTTTATTTATTATATTATTCTTTCATCAAATATAACACGTGATATAAATAAACATAAAAGATTTTAATATCATGGATTTTAAGCGGGACATTATGTTCTTGCCTTTTTCTCATTAGAGAGACTCCAATACTAGTTATAAAATAAGAATGAGAACTTTGCATCTCGTAAGTAATCGAGGAAAACAATCAAAATATGACAGATCAAAGGTTGACCTAATTCAGCAAATTTTCGTTCTTACAGTATTAGTTATTTTTTACAATATTGCTATGTTTTTTAATGTATTTTTTCAAGTAATTTGAATAATGTAAGTAGATGGATTGTTACAACAGATGAAATAAAAATAGTTATGATTTCTAGACATTATAAACACGCCTAACATTTAGGCATTATGCCTATTTATTATTTGTAGATCTATATAGTTATGTGTATTTGTAAATATTGGTTAACAACATGTTGACATTACATAATGCTAATGTAGATATTCTCTGGCATGTTTATTAATTCAAGTATAGGGCCGAAATTCCACGAATTACTATTAGCAGGTTTGGAATTTCATAATTCTATTTTTGTAAAAAGTATATTCTACGGATAAATTTAGTTTCATAAAATTTTTGAAATATTAAGGAATAAAGTACAGGCTAGTCTATGAAAACGAATAGTGTTTCATGAGCAGATTCAGACTCTAACTATGAAATATGAAACAGAGAGACAGAACTGCTAAAGAAACAATATATACAAACCATTGTTTTTAAAAAAATATAAACAAGTATTTTTGTATTGAAACAAGCGTCGACCGACTGGAAAAGCTTAGGATATGTACAGAGTCGGGTATAAAAATATTTATTTGACAATTTACATAATTAAAAAATGGTTTCGTTTGTAAATAAAAACACTAAAAATTTACTAAACAGTAAACAGTTACAACAATAAAATACCAAAGTAACGTAAACATAAATAAACAAATTAAAGTGTTTAATATGTTTACAATGACACGAATCAATGTGACAAGTGAGTCTTTAATTTTTTAACATTTGTTAAAAATTAGTCGGTCGTTTGTAAGGATGCACCTGAATATTTCGCAATAAACGGTAGAAAAAAACAGGAAATTTTTTTTTGAAGTCAGTCTTTAGTGACTACTTTAATAATACCTAATTCGTACAGAATTAAAAATTTTGTTTTGATAAGTAATTGAAAAAACAATCATAAACAAAAAAAAAGAGAATATGAAGACGCAAAACAATAAGAAGATAAAGAAGCGTCTATATTTGAAATAGTACTAAAAAATACACTAAAACTGGTAAAAAAATGTCACAAAGCATCAAAAAAAAAGAAATACATATATGGCATAAAAATATTTAAAAAAAAGAAAGGACAAAAATGATGATAAAAAAAGAAAGAAGAAAACAGCTTAAAAATTATGACCGGATCTGAAGTGCTTGTTTAACTGCTTAATTAATTAAATTCCTGACGTATTGACTAGTCAATAAACCTAATACTTTATTGCACTTAATTTTGTTTATTAAACTATAGTGTTTACTGTCAATCGCAGGATTTTTTTAAATACATTTTTGTACTTTGTTTAATAGGTCTTCTATCGCTACTTAAGAGATTTTTTTAGAAGTTATTTTACGTTAAATTATAAAGGCAGTCTTGTGGTATTAATTAAAAGTTTTGACAAGCAATGAAAGGAACAAGGGCAGAAAAAAACAGTTTAAATAATGTATCGAAATTACAATTTAAGTAGGCGCTTGCTGCAGTTAGGTCAAAAGTTTATATAAAATTCGAAACAAACTTCTTAAAATTCGGGTAAAATCTTTTTATTTTTTTTCCGCACCGTTGTTCTTTTGTATTTCTGGCTATAAACACAAAATAACTATTAAAAGACATTTATAATAATTCTAGTTAAAACAGAAACATTATGCAAAAATTTAAAAAGATACATAAAACAAGCACACAAAACAATTTATAGAAATAAAAAAAATATATCTAGTAACTATTACAACAAAAGAAACACTTTGTTTTTTTAATAAAATAGTATATTAAAGAACGCGTTTTGAAAAATCAACTCATTCTTTATAAAAACTCGCGCTTTGCGCTCGTTTTATAAATTTGAATTTGTGCCACAATGAATAATTGAAAAGAAAAACAAGTTTTTTATGCTATTTTTTTTACTTTGCGCGTTTTACGTGATATTTAAGTAAAAAAGTTAATTATTTAATCTTTAGGAACTTTTGCGTTAATACAAAATAATTGGTAATAAATGTCATAAAAGTGTCAAATGTTTTTTGAAGTGTTTTCAGATTTGTCTATCATTCTGCGTAAGTAACTCACAAATGGTTCTTTTTTACCTATCGTATCGGTTATTGATTGAATAAGTACTTCAATTGGCATAAACGCAGTAAGGAAAATCTCTAAAAACATTGTAACATATTATTCTTAAATTACTAAATTAATTGCGAATCTCAGCGATTTCTCTCATTGTTATTTCAGACCAAGCAGTGCTATACACTCATCTAGCAAATAACTTGCAAATTATCAAATGCTATGGGGGTTGTAAATCGTCAAAATAGTGGCTAAAAATTGTTTTATTTTAAAGCTGTTCTAACATGACAAAGAAAGTTAAAGTTACCTCATTGTAACCGCCACTTGTCCACCCTCATTTTTGAATGTTTTATAGGTTAATTACGACACACACACACAAAAACACTTTGGTGAGAAATACTGGTCTTCAAGTGCAATGAAATTTATTCTAATAAAATTATTATAATCTCAACGTTGACATAAATCGTCACAAATGACGTTTCATTACAGAGAGGGCGTGTCACCAACCCAGAAAAAGTAAATTGCACTAGTACTTTACGCACACAATTTGGGTGCTGTAATGGCTAACACAACACTTAAATCGGTATCTGTTACAGAGGCAAAGTAGAAAAAGTTATTTTTTAAGTTTGTTTAGTGTTACTTTACACTCCATAGATTTAGAAATGTTCTAACTTTTATATCTCAAAAATTAAATTATATTGTAAACCTTTAATTACACTATTTTATACTACATATAAATTTGTAATAGTATTTGTACCAATTTTTACTTTTTAAAAAGGTTGAAAAATATAAAAAAATATGAAATTAAAAAAAACAAAAATAAAAAGAGTTGTATAAAGTAATACTGTATGTGTATTTCTAAATTCCCAGTAAGTGTAAAAAAACATTTGTGTTCTTATAATAACACCGAGAACACTTGAACAGAACGTCAATTCACTAACAATTTGATTTATTAACGTTAATACCTAATTGAAAATTAAAACTTCTTACAATTACATTTTTATATTGTTACTTTATAACTAGGTCGCCATTTACTTCTGTAACACTTTGTATTTTGATAAAAAAAGTTACCAGATTATAAAAAATTTAAAATTTTTTAACACGAAGTTAAGGGGTACTGTATACTGATTATACATAAAATCTCAAAATGTAAGTTTTCAAAACATTAAAAAAATATATTGCTTGAAAAAAATTGCTTGCGGTTTTTTACACTTTATTTTCGACAACAAATTGCACTCGAATGCTTTTACTATCGTTTTCTCGTTTTCAGACACCTTCCAGTTCCGAAACTATTTCTAAACTATTCATAGACTAAAACTGGGTCCTTTGTTGCTTCCATTATACGGGATGTTCATTCTAGTAAGATTATCACACGGCAAAATATAAATATATTTTTTTAAATTTAAAGTTATTTGATTACCGTGTTGGGTAAAGATTTGTTGACGATTTCGAACAATGTATAACTATAATCATACTTCTACAGCGTTTCAAAATGATCACATTATAGTTATAACCTAAGATCACAATGTAACTGAATCAGAGCAAGTCGTGGAAATGGGTATTAACATTAGACACATTATTACAGTTACGCTGGCACAGCCTGCTTTGATTTAGTTACATTTTAATCTCATCTTATTATACCTACAATATAACATGTAATAGAAACAGAGTTTCGCCAAAATAAAGTGGATAACACTGTAGGTTACCAAAAAAAAAAATTAAGTAAATGTACAAAACAAAATTTTTAAATAGTTATTTAGGCAATAAGTGTTAAAAGTTTAACTTATTGTTACTAGCTTCAAAGAAAGAAATTCGAAGTATTTAAAACAGGTGATTGCGTAAGCCAAATCGCAGACCACCACGTCTTTCTTATCTTTTGATTGGAGTACTCTTTATTCAAAATTTTTCGAACCAATTGACTATAGTGCGGTAGTGCATCGTCATGCTGAAAACACTTATAAAAACGATAAAAAAATAAAACTGCTTTAAGTAAATTGGAAAGTTGTATGTACCTCTTCTCTTAAGAGTGTTTAAAATTCAAAGGGTCTTATCTAAACAAGAAAGTTAGTTGACACGTAAGTTAATTGCTATTAAAGACATAGCACGCAATTCCCTACAATACCAGCCCACAAGTTTATTAAAAATTAATGTTAAAATATGCTATTGAAATCAATGAATTTGGATTTTCTTGCGCTTATATAATATGTTAGTTAAAAAAACTGAAACAACTCTTCCTGTCAAAAATTAATTCGTCAAAAAGTAAAACGCGGGTATAATAGAAGAGATGTTGTCTTTTAGTTTTCACCACGTGATGTAAAAAGTTTTAGAAATATTAACATCGCCGGCAACGCGCTCACTTTTACAATGTTTTGGAACCATCTTCAAAAACTTTTAAAACAGCTTCTTTGTTCTCAACCGTTCGTACAGTTTTTGAAAAACCACCTATTTTTTTCTATTCGGTAAAACTTAGCCTGTTAAACGATATGATCAGATTGATTTCTGTTTTAGAAACGTCTCGAGCTTATCAAAACCTTGTCTTTTTGCAACCTAGCAACAATTATGAGAAATTAGGGCATATCAGCATTGCTGGATGGTCTCTACAACGTTTTAATTAGTCGAATTATAATGTTTATTTCTTGAATTCAATTCAAGCTACAAATTTGTTTCTCTAAAATTACTTATTTGTGCAAGATGACGAGCTTCTATTTTTTCTCTAGGTCACAAGTTCTGGGTACTTGTAAATAAACTGTGTATTCAGCATTTATTAGGTTAGAGCAAAACATAACTCTGTGATCTAGACTATTAATTTTCTATTTAAATAATGATTTTTCTTTTTCTGCATAAATTTTAATGCAAGCTCAAAATTTATTGAAACTGCGTCTTATTTTTAAGATTGATAAACACTGGACTGCACTTTGTATATTATTTTTTAATTGCTTTATATTATTATCTAGTGGCTCACTGTATATAATTTGTTTTAAACGACTTTACAGGTAAAAGTTCAATATTGTAAGATCAAGACTTTTTGGTAGATATAAAATGCTACCATCTTTTGCTATCCAGTTATCATGGAAATTTGTATTAAGCTCCTGGCGGAGAATGGCGCCATAATGAGCAGAGCGTCCATCGTGCTGGAAAAACATTTTTATTTGGTAGTTTAACAACAATTCATGCGGTTTACCAGATAAAAATTTTTGCAACTTTTTCAAATATGAATTACGGTTTAAATTTTGATCAAAAAAATATGGGCGAATAATGCCATAGTACAAAACCGCACACCACACTTTAACTTGTTTAAAATATAGTCTGCCACAAAAAATCCTAAAGTTTGAACTCGTCCCACTTCAGTAACGGCAATGTTCAGATGAAACGACTATGTTTTATTAATTAAATTAGTTGAAAAAGTTTATTTATTAGAGAACATAATTTGTTTATAAAAATTTAAATTTTTTAGAACCTTGTAGATCATTTTCAATCAAAAATCCAGACGATTCGTTTCATCACCATTTTCTAAAGTTTGCCTAAATTTCGGTTTAAATTGTTAAATTTTGTTCTACTTGAAAATTTTTTGTAAATAAGATTTACTTATTCCATTTTGTACTGCCCTACTTCTTAAAGACTACCTTGAAGATTTTCTTGCGAAATAAACGGCAAGAATTGAAGCAGCATCGACTTTATTAAACAGCTTTTTTGACTTTTTAATGCTTAAAACCAAGCCCGTTTCAAATTTAAAATGGTAACTTCTGGGTATTTTTGGTTGAATTTGCTGACAACAACTCGATAGGACTTTTTCCCAGTTTTGTAGCATTGAATTAAATAAATTTTTTGTTGCAAAGTCAACATTATAGCATAAATACTGTTTACATTAGCGAAGATTCAAATTACAGTTTTACTAACTTATTAGATCTGTCATCTGCTGTCAATGGTTATTTCAATGAAATCCTCCTACTAGATTTACTTCTAAAAATTACGAAAAAACCAAGTCCAAGTTTTGAAGAAAAACAATATTATCTCAAGAACCGTTTGAGCTAAATGAAAAGTAATTTTAGTTTTGAGGATTTGAAAACAAGCAGGGCAAATCAACAAGACTGAAATTTTCTGAGAAATCAAAACTAAGAAATTTTTTCCTCTATTAAATTCGATTCGAAGAAGTACTGTATATTATATTATATTTTTATTATTTACATTTTACTTCTGAGTGTGTTTAAATGTTGACAATAAAAATCACCTCACTTTAAACAAGAAAGGATGCTTCGATCTAATTTAAATATTAAATGTTTCAAGTATTAACTTTGTTATTTATTATTTACCTGATTTCAGTAATTAAAAAATACTCTCACCACAACTGAGAGGAAAATTTTTAACTAATATGATTATGAATAATTTAAATTCACCCAGCTCCCAAATACACAATTAGGTAAAAAAACATTGTTTTATTTTTATTAAATCTCACTAAATTGACATATTTTACGTTACTGTTAAATACCCAAGCAAGGAATATTCTAATTGCTTCAAGCAAATTAGGGTTTTGAACAGAAAAATTCTCTCTGCTCTTTTTGCAGAATCTTAAAGCAGCTTTCATCTTCATAATTTAAACTTGCGTGATCTGCTTCCGAAAGACTACATAATATTTCACAACTGAAACCTAAAATTATAACGTAAAAATATACAGCGATGAATTTACATTACCTTAATATTATTTCGTGCAAACGAGTTTTAATAAAATTAGCGTTTTTATTAGTTACTTAGTTATTTTTTATTATTAAATACTTTTACCTTTCTAAGAAGCATTTTTTTTTAGTTAATTTACTTGATACCTATTTCAAGTTTATTTTATTATTTTTTTATTATTTTAAGTTTAACAAATCAATTGATTGTTGATAAAAAATGAGTTCAAAAAACGTTAAAAAAAATTTTTGTTTTATAATTTATTAATACATCATCGCCTGTGATAAAAATTAATAAACTAATTTTTTTACGTTTTGTAATTGTTGCGTAATTAGTCCTTGAAGCCCCAGTAGTATCAAAGTTTGTTAATTCGAAAATGAGTATTTTCCTTAAGTTAATGTTGATCAAGTAATTTAATTTTATTAAAAAGTTTTTCCCCGCTTTTACACCTTTTAAGTTTTTAGAAGCGCTTGTCTTATCGTCACTTATAATGTTGCAATAGGGTAGCTTTCAAAGTTGTTGAAGCACTTAAACTCACTTACTTTGACAAGGTGAAAGAATTCCTGAGAAAAGCCTGTGTGATCCCATAATTTCTCCTTATAAGCGTCCTAATGGAAAGGTCAAGAAGGATTTGGTCAACTAATTTATGCATTCTGCATTGCTTTAGGGATTACCTTTTGTTTAATTTGTTATTCTAGGATTCTGACTTCGTGGTAGATTGATTTACAAATTGCCGGCTCGAAACTTGTTGAATCGGTATGCTCTTGGTAATAAAAAGTTTACAGCTGGATAATTAAGTTAGATGAATATTAGCTGTTCTTAAATTGGTTACGATTAAGGCATCCATAAAACTCTTAATGAACTTACTTAGTTTGTGCTACTAAGTATTGATAAAAGTAACTCTTTTTGAAACGTTTATATTATTAACGTACAAAATTAATAAGTTTTAGAGATAGAGATAAAAATTTTGAGTTATTAATATTTATTATGAATAACAATTATAGTAGTAATTTATCAAGTATTTTTTACTTAAATTCAAAATAGTATATTGTGCACCTTAGCTAGAAAGAGGCAGTTTCCAAGTCGAAGGAAGAGATGAGACGAAGTCGAAGCTGGCCACTTTCTGAGGCTTGGAAAACCTCTTTATTGATGAGGTGCACACATTATTTTTTATTCTACTCAAAACAAAAAACTTTTAAGGGTAAAATAAGCTGTCGGAAATGTAACCTAACCTCAAAATATGTCGTAATAATTTGACTTAATAACAAGAACTCGGCTGAGTTTTTATATTTTTATCTGATTGTTAAACATGTTGTATGTCGAGGCACTTACTGTGTAAAATTCACATTTTTCTAACAAATACAATAGCTGACGGAAAATTTGAAATTGAAAATTGTCAAACTCAGATAATTGACCAACGCAAATTACGTTGATTACAGCCGAAATATCTCAATATTTTTTTTATGCAAACAAGTTGGTTTTAAATAATAAATAACTATACTTAGTATTTAATTATCTTATTACTGGAATAAAAAACATTTATTATGATTTAGCTGAGAAATCTATTCAACAATGAACCACATAATGGTGGCAACAACATTAAATAAAACTGGAATGGTTTGAGGTTTAGGAATGGCACATCAATTGTGTCCTGGATTTACAAACTAATTAATTAAAATTAAAACCATATAAATAATAATTAATAATGAAAAATTTCAGTTTATTTAAAAAATTAATTAAAATTAAAAAAAAACTAAATCTGATTAACAGCTTAATCTTTTATATTCATTAAAAGTTTTTTTTAATTAATATAATAAATATTTTAATTAAAATCGGTTTTTAGGAAAAAAAATTATGGAAAAGTCCGAAAATCTTTAATGTTTGTAATTGTTCGAATAAGATTCTTGCGGAAAGAAAAATTGGAAAAGTTTCTCGGAATATTGAAAAATTCGGCAAAATCAGAATGTGCTTTTTTCTTAACCACAATAAAGGTTTTAATAAATTAAAAGTTGCTGAAGTTCTAGAAATATTGGAAAATTCTGGAAAAACTAAATATTTTTTGCCAACTTTTTATGTTTATGATAAAGTTATGAATATTTTTAGAAAAAGACTAAAAAGTGTTTACAATTATTTTTAAATGTGATATTAAAAATTACTTTTATAAAATCTATTGCAAAATGTCTATTTAAACATTTTTAAAAAAATTAAAATTGATAGTGTCATTTGGCATAGTTTTAGCTCTTAATTACAAAAAAGTTTTTTGTTTTATCTCAATTGATCATTGGGTTATTTATTTTTTTGTGCAGCACTGCAAACGCCTCAACATTTTTTGATGATTGATTTAACATGAAATAGCGCATAAATGAATACAAATTTCTATACAGATGTTATAATTATATATCGTAGGTTATGGCTATGCAAAAAAAAAAATTCTTAAAATGAAGCTTTAAATTGAATTTTAAAGTTATTAGTCGTCTTATGGGAATCTCGCATTTTGCTCCCAATGCGCAGTAGAGTCAAAAACGGATCATGTCGGTAGCACACCATCATCTCCTAACACCACAAGATGGAAGAAGATATTTCAAGGTTTCATCACAGCTAGTTTGAACTGATACGGATCGGCCCGGCCGATCGGCGAGTCTATAACCCTTATTAGTGCAGTAAAATCGTCCTACAAGGCTTCTTTCTTGCAAAATTTTTTTTAAGGTATAATCAGAGGGGATTTTTACAGCATTGTAAAGTATCATTTTGGTCATTTGAAATCGTTATCTACGACTTTTTATTATTTTTTTTTATGTCGGAGCAACAATTTCTTAAATCGTGTTTTTTAAAACAAACATCGCGCTTATAAATTAACTATTTAAGCTAAAATTCTGAAATTTTGTCTACTTATAGAAAAAACCAGAGCGCATCTAACAGTAACAAGAAATTTTAGAAATTTTTTTTTATTTTGAGAAAGGAGTCTTCAAAGTCACTAGTTGCGAAATTGTACATCCACAACTTTACCCTGCGGGAAGCTATATGTAAATTGTTAAGAATTTGACCATATAATGTACATTTTCGGATTCACAAAACTTTAAATAAGTTTTTTTTTAAATAGGATAATAACCCTAAAGATTTTTGAAATATAAATTTTTTAAAACAAGGCTTTGCCGCGCTACTTTGCGCAATACGCGTTCAATCTATATACGTAGGTACTCGCACAGTATATAGGTGTATTATGAGTTATGATTTACTTTGTAATTTGAAAGTAATTTGATGGCTATAATTATAAACCACAAAAGATCATTTATAAAATTGTATTAAAACAAAAATATTTTGAGGTAAAAAAAAATAAAGGCTAAATTTCTTCTTTGTCTTCATTTGATTTGTTGTTGGTCTCCTCAACATTGTTCCAATGCTGACAAGATCAATCAATATATCATTTTAGTTCTTCTTTCAAACTAGTCAAACCTTCTTTAACAGCAATTCATAACGAGCGTCTAGAAATGAATGACGTCCTAATGGGCTGTGGACCTGTAAACGTAAGATTTTGCTTGACGCACATAGTGACATTATTAGTTTGTCAATTGTCATTTACCTGTTTTTATTTTTTCAAATTTAACTAAAAATATTTTCACAAATTCCGTATTTTCGTAATGGACAGAGAAGAGGGCAAATGGCAATATTCTATTTTCCTATGTTTAGAAAATTTTTGCCAAAAATTTCCAGACATGGCATTTTTAATGTATTAATTATTGATTAGTTAGAAGTTTTCTAAGCTCTGCATGTTCAGACAGTTATATACTGTAAATCGGATTAAAATTGCCACTGTCATTTATTTACCAGCCATATTATAACGTCTAATTTCGGCATATTTTGCATATGGCTTTCTATCCAAATTTTTAATCGATATATGCTTCTAAAATATTAAACACTCGGTAAAAATACAAATATTATATATTTTTTATATGTATAATAATTTCCTTAAAACATGCTGTTAAAAGAAATCGTTAGTTGATAGTAATTCTGAAACTGATTTTTGTGATTTCAGGCTTAAATAGTACATATATACCTCATATTATTTAACGTTTTGAAATTTTTATTTTTATTTCTAAATAATTCCAAAAATTATTTGTGGCTACCTTAATGCTTTTGTTTACATCAGGCACTGTAGCTATCTTGTGCAAATTAAAAGCGTCTACACTTTTAACAAAAATATCGAATTTTCCAAATTTCATAAAAAGAAAAGAAACTGTTATGTCACATCCGTTTAAAGCGTGAAGCACCAAAATATTTCTACAAATTTTATCTTGAAAATGATTTACCACTTTTGGAACTGAAATAATTTTTGTTTTTATTCTATGACGCCATGGCCCAAATCAACAAAAAGAGACAAATTTTGTTTTGGATCTGCTTTAAGTAAATTACAATTACAATAGTAAATTAGAATAATTAAAATATCCATATCAACAGATATTATTAAAATTGAATTCTTCATGATTGCTGAAGAGATGTTCCAACGTTTTAATACCCTGGTATTTACTGACAAAGAAACATAATTTGTTGTTATCAAAACAACCAGTGATTCATTAAAGTATTTCATTGCTTGTCAATATATTTACAGAATTTTCTAAAATATAATTAAATAAAATTTTAATATGATTTTTGTATTCTAATAATTGCATAAATTTTCTAAATTTAAGTCATGTAAAGTATATAACAATGGCATATAAACTTTAATTAAAAATATATAATGATAATAATAATCATTGTCGACTCCACAATGTTTTATTGTCATTATATAAAAATCACTTCACTTCGAGAAAGAAGAGATGCTTCCATCAAATTTAAAATTAAGGACGTAAGTGCTTTAGATAAATGTTTTTACATTATTGTATTGTACCTAAACAAAAAATTAACATAATCAAATTAATCTAGTTTACATTATGTAATATCTAGACAAAAAGCAGTTAAGATATAGGACAATATATGTATAATATAAATTTGACCAAAATTTTATATTGGCAAACACTGGTAACAAGTGATAATTGATAGTGATAATGGTTTGCAAATATTTATCAATTATTTATTTTATTAACCTTTGAATAGTTCTGTATTACTATGTTGGATAGGATGGTGTGAATACGTATAAGTAAACGGAAATTTAACGCATCCAGCGCGGCGGAACATCGCGGCAAAGCCTTATTTTACAAAATTTATATTTCGGAAACCATTATGTTCATTATTCTAATTAAACTTATCTAAAGTTTTGTGAATCCGGAAATGAACATTATATGGTCAAATTCTTAATAATTTATATAGCTTTTCGCAGGGTAAAATTGTCAATGCACAATTTTGCATCTAGTTACTTTGGAGACTTTTTTCTCAAAAACAAAAAACTTTTTTGAAAATCTGTTATTACCGTTAGATGCGCTCTGGTTTTCTCTATAAGTGAACAAAATTTCAAAATTTTATCTTAAATTGTTAATTTCTAAGCGCAATGTATGTTTTAAAAAACACGATTTTGGAAATTAGTTATCCGACATAAAAAAAATCATTTTACAAAGTTCGGTTTTACTAAAAAAAATTGTAAATAGCAATTTTAGATAGCCAAGATGATACTTTACAAGATTGTAATAGTCTCGTTTAATTATACCTTAAATTTTTTTTTTGCAAGAAGGAAGCGTTATGGGTCGGGGATTTTACTCCACTATAAATTTCTTTAACGAAACGCATAGATACGAAATGCTGTGATTTTTGCTTCGAAATAATTCGAGTCATTCCAGATTTTTAGCCACACCCACAATTTCTCACTACATGCAGTAAAGTTAAAACTGCAAGTTAAACACGATCGCGCCGTCTGTGAAGCAGTCTAGAAAGCTCATTTTTAATTTGCAAATAGCGCGATGTTCATAACTTTATCACGAGTTCCCTCTCTTATTATTCAACAAAATTAAATGAAATTTTTTTCAATACATTAACTTGTACATTATCTAAGTTTCCACAGTTTCAATTTTGCAAAAAAAATTTTTTTGAAGAATTCAATTTATTGCTATTGTTTTAAGACAGCTAGCAAAAAAAATCTATTCATACAAACTTAGATAATATAAAAATAAATGTGTTATAAAAATTTCAGTTAATTCCATTGGATAATAAAGAAGAAAATTTGTGACAAATGTGGTAATACGATTGAAACCTCCTCTTAAAAAAACCTGAGATTTTATTTAGTTGACGTTTAACTCGGCGTCATCTAACGGCCACAAATTGCGGCATGCTTGTTTCCCTAGAAAAACAAGAGCGATTTTCTGACCTGTCAAGAAGTTAAAATTAACTAACTTTGAAGTCGAGTAGGATAAAAAAGTATGCAACAATGCTTAGATCTCTGTCTGATTAAATAATTAACCCTCCAGTACTCGGGCTAGGCCTGTGAGACAAACCAAATTATTTAAGCGGTATATTTGACACATGGTGAGAGATTATGTTTGGTGCTTTAAGGTACCTTTCGACTAAATGGTGAGAAATACGTAGGTACCTAAGTGAGACATATGAGTTTGATTTGTTTTGCGGGAATTCTAAAATATTGTAGTCTCTCAGACCTAGCCCGACTGTTCGTGTTATATTATTTTTCCTTACAGGTAATAGATAATATACGATTTTTTTTATTTTTTTTTTAATTATTTACATGTGCTCGTGTTTATACTGTTTCGACGAAGCATCAATAACGTTTCGCGAGAGTTCTGGTGTGGCTGATGATTCACAGCGGATAATTAAGTGTCACACTTCGGAGGCAACGTAGATGATTCTTGGATTCTTAAAAACAGTTGGAATTAGGTTTATTGAACCAAAGTTGTAAAGATCAAGCAAACAACAAAGTTCTTAAAAATTTAACAAGACACATTGCCTCAAAATTATCCGGTGAACTTCCAGTTTTGCCCATCAGAACAAAAAATCAAAGGGGATATTTCCATTTTTGCTGAAATTGGAAAACTTAATACTTCCGCCAAAAATTCCATAAATTCTTTTGTCTACAACATGTACAATCAGTGTGCGAAGATTGCATTGAATAGTCTGGAAAAACACATATTTTCTTTGTTCATTTACGAGAGTGTATCTTAATTTACAGTATTTTAGAACAGTGCAATTATTTGGGTTTTTTAGTGAAAAACTATTAATTTTAAGTTTTGTCAGTGTGCCTCTTATGTAAATAAAACAGCTTAATACATTTATTTCAAAATCTTATTATTTTTTTTCAAAATGTGTTTCTTCAAACTTCTAGTCTCACAGGCCTGTCCCGACTATTAGTGCGATTCTGGGAAGCCCGAAAACTGGAGGGTTAATTAATTTACTAGTACATTCTTTTTGTGACAATTTAATAAAAAGCGATTTATGTATTAGTAAAAATTGTAGCAAAAGTAGTCTCTTACATCTAAAAGATATTTTTTTTATTTATATATTACTAGATAATTTTGTTGTGGTTTCATTGAACTTTGTGTTGACGTAGAATTGCTTGGAGGTTTGTACATATTATAAGCAATATCTGAAATGTTAGACAGTAAATGTTACACGTTAAACATAATCACCGTTTAACAAATATGTATTTTATATTGTTAGCATCAGCATTTTATTTTAAAAAATATAAAATCTAATATTGTATGTACAGTTTATTTAATAATAATGTCAAAAATATCATAGTGTTAAAAATAATTTAAAATAACAATAAAAGAAAAAGCGTTCGAAAAAAATTGTTTGAGAAAATACTAGAAAGATGTTGCACCGATAGCGCTCTGAGATTTGAAATTCTCGAAAGTTATTAACATATCCGTTTGTAGACCGATTAAGAAGAATAAGTCATCGCTTCTATTAAAATAAAGAAAGGTTACAAAACATTAGTTGGTGAGAGTTATACAAATGAGTAAAGTAAGCGAGATTATAAAATAATATTATTTCGATTATCATTTGAAAGTAAAAAGTAATTTGTGTTTTGAAGATCTAAAAACATTTTGTTTAAGTCGATACGGGACCATACTGTATTATATAAAATTAAATTTCGTGAGATTTCATTAGTTACAATTATTTTTTATTTACTATTTGGCTAGTGATTTATCACCATTAAAATTTAATTAATTATTGTTTTGTTAGCGAAGTCTATGTGTTTTTGGCTACCTCATTTAAACAACTTTGTGTTGTTTACTCAAAGATAAAAATGTAAATTATTTATTTACGTTTGACAAAAATAACTAAACTTTGTAGTATAATTGTAGTAATGTATAAAACACATGTATACCAGAAAATCAAGTTATATCCGCACCCCAAAAACAAATCTTAAATTACGAAATTTTTTTTAAGTTTCAGCAAAATTTTAAGTTTCAAAGCTAAAATTTAAAAAACTGGTGATTTTTATGTTATCCGATATTAGTTAAAAATAAATAAAAGATTGACCTGAAGGTAATTCTCAGACTATTTCTAATAAGCAGGCTGTGATTTTTTTAATTTATGTGACAATTTACTCATAAAATTGTAAAACATTTATTATAGAACTTTCAAACACAATACTTAGTTTAATTAATACTTTAATTAAAATAGTTTAATTTAATACTTAAGTTTGTACTTTGGGTAGTTTAACAATGGTCAAAAAAAGCTTTCGAAACGACGATAATTTTATATCATTGCGCTAGGTTGCTAATCTTGACAAATAAAGTCCTAACAACAACTTGAATATTATAAGATATTATAATTTTTATTAAAAGTTAAGAAAAAAAAATAGTTGGAGACATTGCTACAAGACATAAAATTTGCTATGGCTCTAGCTGTTTGGTTTAATTATAACTAATTATTTCACACTTACTTCATAATCGTGCTTTTAGAAGATAACTTCAGTTTATATTTGATATTATAAATAATTTAGTTGTTGGTAAAAAAATGTTTTGTTTTGATACTTATTTTATTATTGTTGAGATATGTATGTTCCGCTAAGTTTCCAAAAAGGAGTGATTTCCTTAATCTAACAATAAATATAGTTAAAAAATGGTGGATGCGCCGGGCAACCACACACTTCATTAAAAGTGTTACATCCAAAAAGAGAAATTTTTTAAAAGTGATTTTTTGGCAACAAAATGAGTAAATGTAAAGCTAATTATAAAAATTATTGCAACATTTTATCTTTGACAGTTCTTGCAAAAAAAGTTTATTTTCTTAGTTTTTGTTAAGAAAAGGCTTATCAGAGCTAATAAGTAGTAGTACCTGCAGTTGTTGTGATTTTGACTACTTGTCTTAATGGTATTAAAATGCTTTCAGTTTAATAACATTGACAATATTATCATCTTTGTGATTTCGACAGAGATAGAATTGTGGCTTTTCGAAAAGTTGCTTTGTTTTATTACGAAATTGTCTGCCCTGTTGTTTCTGCTGCAATAACGGTAATGCGTGTGTTTTGAATGCAGACAAAAAAAAAGTAAAAAAACAAGAAACAAACTAACAGGTCAACCGATGCATACCATAGAGCGTTAAGACAAGCGCTTCAGAAAAATTGCTTTTAACACATAATTTTGCTACTACACAACAACTTAGTGATCAGTGGTTTAGAGAAAAAGGTTGAATTGTTAGTATGCGAAGGTTTACGTTTAGATTGGTGCAAAAAACAGCAAGTTTGAAGCAGAAAAGTATAATGTAACATTCAGTGACTAACCGCGATTTTGCTGGACATGTATAATGACTGTCGGTGTGTAAGACGTTGTCGTGGAAAACTACGTAATATTGGATTTGCTGTTGAGAGGCATGTGCAATGGTTTGTAAAGCTATTGTCTATAAAAACCGATTATCTCTTGTGCTTCTTTAAGGTAGTTGCACAGCTGTGCGTTATGTTGATGACTACGAACCACTTTACTGCCTTATCTAGATGGCCGTTAACATGTCTTTTTTAGCAAGACAACGCACGTTCACATATTTTTGTCAAATTATAGACTTTCTCTAAAGAGCTGGTGTTAATGTTTTGTCATTGCCACTTTGTTTATCGGATTTAAGTCCTATCGAGCATGTGTGGGATATGATAGTGAGAAAACTGTTCGCTTCGCACCGTTCTTCACAAACTCTGGCACAGTTAATCCGTGACGTTTAAGTTGCGTGAAACAAGGTGCCACAAGCAGACATCGACTACCTTATTTTGTCTCAGTTTTGAGTTTCAAGGTCGTCAAACACATTATTGATTTTTTTTCAAGTTGATGTTACTAAAATTTTTTGCAAATCTTTTTGTTTTATTCTTGATGTAAATAAACCACATTGCAAAAAAATCACATTAATATTTTTTTTGGATTAACACTTCTAATGTCACTGAATATATTTGCGTGTAGTAACAGATAAATTGGCAGATATATAATACATTTTGCAATGCTGTTTTAGGTGTAATAAAAACCCAAAAATTTTGAAAAAAATACAAATAGAACAGTCTTATTGACAGTCAACCAAATTAACTACAAAAAATATGTCAACATAATTATACATAGCTAACTTTAATAACTAACTAATAAGTAACTAAGTAAAAAACTTTTTTTTAATAACTAAAAATTTATTTAATAAACTTTTTGTCTGAAACCTAATTTTTTTAAAGCTAAATAAGCAAAAAAGCACAATTCAAAATTATGTACGGAAGAACGTTTGCACAAAAAGTGTGCTGTACCATACGCTATAATAGCTGCTACTTTATAACAAATTTTCTTCAGATAGACACCGCTTCCAAATCCGTCAAATTGAATATAATTATCAAATCAAAAAGCTGTACAACTATTTTTTTATTTATCATCATGAAATATAATATTAATGAGAGGACAAACAGGTACTATCACTGAAGCCTAGAACCATTATACTGGACATTCATTCTGTAACCACACAATGGCAGTAATGCAGCTCAGTGCAAATAATAATTTTATATATGTATACACCATACACTGAGTATATATCTTACATCTTGAAGTCTCAAGTCATAGATGAAGCTTAAAATGCAGCACATTTCAAGAATATTGGCTATGGTGATTATGCCAAATGTAATGTGGACACGCAATAAAATATTTATGATTTAGAATAAACTATATATTCCAATTCTAATTAAGGCACAGTAAAATAAAAATGCAAAAATCTTGCGTTTAGTCATTATTTGTTAATTTTTACTCTTTTTTCTTTTTTTATATAAGAACAAACCAAGTTTCAACAAATTTTCTGTTTGAAATTTTTATTTTGAAAAAGTTGTATATTGCCATAAAAATCCTAGGATTTACAAAAAGTTTTTATGCACAGCCTACTGAATGAAAGTGAGACTATACTATTCACCTCGCGTCACAGTAGAGAATTATTGAGTCAGAGCAAATAATATACTTGGTGTATGATGAGTGTAATGTGTAGTTTAAGGCTTCGGCAATTGCGAATTATTCCGCGGTAAAGATGCTTGCGTAGTTTGGTAGGCAAAATTGTTTTTCTATGTTGGTTGAGTATATTGCCGCACTAACACCATCACTAAATTTTGAACCGTCAGTATAGAGAAATTCTGTATTTAAGAAATTTTGTTCGTAATATTGATTAAAGTCATTTAGTAGCACTGATGGGTGAGTTTCTACTTTGCGACTGGCAGCCAGGTTTATGTTTATGTATACTACTCGCAAGTGAAATCCGAACACCTAGAAAAAGTGATTGTTGAACGATGAAATTGTAGGGGTTTGTATAAGAGGCCTTGAAAAGCAAACGATTAAATTTTTGTAACAATTGAACAGCGTATAAGGGTGTTTGTAAAAACTTTAACGCAAAACCTTAAACGCAAAAATGAATGTTTTTTGGATTGTGATACGTCCTTATCACTCTGAAAAAGATAGTATTAGAAGCCACCCGATGCAGAAATGCCCCGTAGAAGGCAAAACGCAAATTTTTCCCAGCTTTCCCGGTTTGAAAGGGGACGCATTGTGAGGCAGCGCGAACGTGGTGCTTTATTCCGCGAGATTGCAGCTGCTGTGGGGCGCTGTGTGTCAAGTGTGGTGGATGCATGGCGGGCATGGGGGGAGGAAAGACGGACACAGCGTGCTAGAGGAACAGGGGCTATTAGAAGAACTACCCAACGCGAAGATCGTCTTCTGCGACTAATGGCTCTAAGGGACCGACGCCGCACTACATGGTCTGTAGCTGATGAATAGTTTGCAGCAGTAGGAAAGCCAATTCGACTCCGCACTGTATACTACAGATTGCGCACCATGGGCCTGAGATCTTACCGTCCACACTTGGTGCTCCCGCTGACGGAAAATCATCGTCGTCAACGTCGTGACTGGTGCGTTGAACGGCAACAATGGAATGACGAATGGTGTCATATTGCGTTTTCGGATGAATTCCGATTTTGTTTGGGAGGCCACGATAGTCGGCAACAGATCAGACGGATGCGTGGTGAACGTTGTCGTCTAGATCTGGCTATTGGTTTGGGGTGCCATTGCATTTGGTAGTAGGTTCCGTTTATTAATCACTCGTGGCAGCATGACAGCCGAGCGCTATGTAAATGATGTGCTAGAGCCAATTGTTGTTCCTTATGTAAGAAGCATCAAAAGCGGAATTTTCCAGCAAGACAACGCACGCCCTCGTATTGCTCGTGCTTTTAGACGCTTTTTGAAATCGGAGAAGATTATGGTATTGCCTTGGCCACCAAGATCTCCTGATTTGTCGCCAATAGAAAAAGTGTAGGATTGGATGGGTCGCTATATCCGTGATTTACTCCGTCCTCCAACAACTTTAGATGAACTCCGGGTTGCAGTACAAGAAGCATGGGACGCTGTACCCTAGGAATTCATAAATAATCAAATCGCAAGCATGCCTCGACGTATACAAGAGTGTATAGAACAGCACGGGGCGCACACTCATTACTGATAAATTGGAGGCAATTTTAATAAAACTTAAATGAATGTTTGGGTGTACACATTCTTTCATTTTCCCAAAATATTATCCTTAAATAACTACAATTTTAAGGTGTTCGGATTTCACTTGCGAGTAGTATATTATGGCGTTAATTCCACAAATTATTATTTTTATTTTGGTAATTTTTTAATACACTATTCTTTGTTTTTTGTGTTTTTTGACTATTTGTTGTATTTTTTATAATTTTTTTACCGTGTTTATTTTTTGTTCTTGCAGCCTATAATTTGCATTACACCAATAATCTGTTTTTTTTCTACAGTTTGTTTATTAATTGTTTGTTTCAATATTTTTATCGCTTTCTATTTATTTTTCACGCTTCTATCAAACTTTTGTAGTCTTAGGTTTTACCTAAAGTTCTCTTATTTTTTTTATATATTTTATTTAATTATTGGTTATTGATACTTTGAAAACTTAAGACCTAATGCCAAGAAAGTTTTTCTACATTTTGTATCTGCTGTTATAGTTTCCATAATTTAACTCTCCTTAATTTTTAATAATAACAAAAATTTTAATTTATTTATAATTCTATATGATTTTTGATAACAACTTTGAGCAAGTTATTCTACATTCAATAATTATTACAACTATAACGAGGTAATCAATATGTTTTAATGTAAAATATAGACAAATTTAAATACTACTTTTACTAAGGAAAGAAAAAATTTGTAGTCTCTTTGGTAGCTTAATTGGTAGAGCACCCGACTAGCGATCGGAAGATCCCAGGTTTTTTGCTCTTTAGTAATTGTGGTATTAAAATTTGACTATATCTTAAATTAAAACTTATTTATTACCACGTTGTAATTACAATAATTATTTTTGAACAATTCCTAAATAATTAAACCAGCTTTGATTGATTGTCTTATTATATTGTTTCCTAAAATTATAACGGAAAATTGAGAAATTTGTTAAAACAGAAAAATCTGAACATACTCGTATCTTTTTGTTTTACATTGTTTCAATTCATAATGTATATATAATACTTATGTTTGTTCCATAAAATTTTATACATTTTACTGAGACAGTGATTAAAATCGACTTGATTGTGGCATTTTCTTTTTATTTTATCTAGGGATAATTTTGGTTTTTTGAGCTTGACGTAACAAAACCAACTTGTCACAGAGGTTTAAAAAATCAAGTTGACAGAATTTACCAACACACTAAAAAAAATTTCAAATTATAAAATTTCAAGATTTTCAGAGCGACGCGACAGGAGAAAAACTAGAAAGTTTCAGTTAGTTAGTCATAACAACGTGGAATAACAAATAGTGTACCTCAGAAATAGTTTTACCAGTTTAAAACTATTACCAGTTAAAATTTGTAAAAAACATTAAGAACACCTGTATATAACTATTATCTACATATTATTATAACTATAGGTAATTTAAATTCGTGATCTAAATTTACAAACTCAAATTTATTTTACAGAAGTAGTATACCTATGCGACAAAATTAATTAACTTAATTAACACATTAAACGTTTAATTACTTTAGACTACTTTGTTATTCTGTCTACTGTTTACGCTTTACTATCTGTCTTAACTTATTGTTACTTTCTCAACTAAACTGAATGTCTAGTAAGTCTCTCTTTTTATATACTGATCGATTCACCTTTTAGTACTATCTAGAAGAAATCTGTTCTAGAAGCGTGACGTTATTTCCGTTCCCAGAAATAATAAGTCACACATGACGCGTTGAAATGTGACACGTCATCGGTTGCTAAGAATGATGAATCATCAAACGCGTTTCAAATTTTCGCGAAACATTCTCGAAATAATTTTTATTTTCACAAAGTAAATATCTCGGTAAAAATATAACATATAGATTTAATTACGCACTGATTATACAGATTATGTAATATGATATACAGGAGATCTTATACAGATTATATAATATTATATATTATCATTGAGTTTATTATAACAGATAGAGGCGCAACGTAAATGCCTGGAAACTAACAGAGTTATTTAGTTTTGGACGACTATACTAGATGTCGCAACAATAGTATAATTTGGTTTACAGTAAAAATTCCACTCGACCAGAAAAGTTGGTAATATTAGTAAGTAGCTCAAATCTTCTGGACAGCTGTACTGTTTTATTCGTTATGGGACCGCGCGTCGCATCGCTCAGTACCACTCCCCCCACTCAACTAGAGGATAAACACTGACTACTTGATTAGATATTAGATGTTCATTTACATAGCATTTCGGTTTGTGCTGATTGAGGGCTTTTGGTCGCTATTATGCTATTGAAAAAATTTCTGGAACATAAGAATATCGGATTTTCGATACTTTCGCTGTAAATAATCTCTAAAAATTAATGAAGGAAAACAAAAATAAAAACAAATAAGATACACCAATGTACCAGCAACATTTATTACAAAAATGAAAAGTTTAATAAAAATAATTATAAACATAATATACATATAATGCTTTTATGTTTAAGACCTACTAAGCTAACCAAATTTATTAAAGATAGTCAAACAACTCATCCCATTTTTGCAAAAACTACAAAATACGCTTTTTAATCAAAAACATAGGGATAAACATTATTTTCATGTCGTATAATTATAATCTCAACAAAGTTAACGCTTGACGCAAGAGAAGAAATGAAAAAGACAACATACAACTGAAAAAATATAACATTTATTATTTCCATTTTAACAATAATAATTTTTAATTGTAATATGTAACTTATATGTATATTATAACTGTCTTCTTACAAGTTGTTTCTCTTTCAGGCTCTTAATATTACATTCTTTATAGTAGTGACCTTCTTTTTTGCCTTCTTTTAGTTTGTTGCAAGGTTTTAATTTTGCCGCAATACTTAGATTTTTTTGTAAATTCATGTTGAATTTTAGCACATGTTGGTGATACAAATCTGTAAACACAATTCACCAAATAGTAAATTAAACACCCTCAAAATTATTTGATGATTACCTGTGTTTCCTATCAGGGGAAAATAAAGTTGATTTGACAAAGAAATTAATGGTGTTTCTTCTTCGCTGATTTGCTGACCAGTAACACCTGAAGGTGAAGTTGATAGGGCGTGACCAATTAACTGTTCAATAACACCTGAGGTTGATGGGCCTTCACCACTTTGCTGTTCTATGGAACCTAAAGTTGATGGGCCTGCCTCATCAGAAGAAAATTCAGGTGGACGATCTTTAAATTTTCTTTTAAAAGTTGGTCTTTCTTTGGGTAAAGGCTATTAAACAAAGTTTCAGAACGTCGTTAAAACTACCGAATTCTTAACCAACCTTTTGTAAATAACTAGAAAAAGCTGAAAAAATTGATGGAACGGCATCATTTTTAAGTATTGTAACACTGACATAACTTCGGTCGAAACAAATGAATGTAAAATAAATCGAGCAAAGTAGAGTCCTGTCTTTGGGTTCCTACTTGTCACATCTTACAGTCTTTATCCATTTTTCTCGCAATACCTTGTTCTTGGGAAACCTAAATTTTATTTATTCAGTATTTTGTAACGTCCACAGGTAGCATCTGCCAGTAAAATTTTAAAAACTTACCAATAAAAGATTATTTTTGGATTTTCTGTCGTGTCACAAGATCTGTCTGTTTGATTTGTACACCCATGAGCAGCGCAACAAGCCGTGTTTCCTCACTATTGTTTATCACTCATTTCTTGTCTGAACATACACTTTAATATACAATATTATAAACGCCACAAAACACCATTTAAACACGAAAAACAACAGAAACAATTTTGTTTTCTATTACCTTTCTATATGTCAAGTTGAGTGCTCCAACATGGCGATGGGTCGCGCATGCGCAATACAGCGGTAGTGTGGGTACAAGAAAAGACTTACGTTTAAAACATCGTTCAAAGCATAACGTTTGTCGCAGCGTTTGTAAAAATATTTTACTATAGCTCCCCCTGGTATTGTCGTCCAGAAGCTCGCCATAAATGAGAACATAGCATTGCGCCTCTATCTATATAATAAACTCAATGATATTATACACTTATAACTACATTTAATTATATCACATTGTTTAAATATATGAAAAATAATTTAGAAATTTAAGTAAATGGATTAAACCTGTTTTCAAAAGTAGTCGGTAAATGGTTGAATACAACTTCATTAGCTATCCACTTAGCAATATTTTTGTGGTTTTGCGTGTATATGAGATGTTTTTAACTTTGTGTAAAATACAAAATGGCCTTATCCTGTTTCTACAATCCACAGTTCATTTGAGTATCCGACAGATGGGAATACATCAGCCATTATTGTGATTGATGATTCAATCTGTTGGCCTTCTTCCAATAAATTTTAATTTGATCTGTACCATTAACAACAACAACATTATGAGTAGGTATTCCACAAAAATTATTATTCTTGTTTTAATAAGCATGCATCTCACAGCTTACCCAAATCCGTGTAATACTTCTAAAACACTTCATTAAATTGAAAAGTGAAGATAATTTAAATGAATTCGAAGGTAAATTGAAAAGACGAAAACTTGGTGAATTAAGACTGAAACTGCTTTTATATATTTCTGCGGCGGTTTGAGTAAAGCGCGATGATTTCGCGTGCAGATTTTAGCCACGGGTTACGGATAGGCTTTGTAGGCAAAAGGGGACCAATTCCGGGGATTTCCAAGGCTTAATAACACATTCACTATCTTACAATACAACAAGTCCACAATGGTTTCCTAATTTAAACCGGCGTTGGACTTTCAATAGTTGATGTAAATTTGGCTTAGTTTGCTGAATCGATTCTTCCTCGTTTGCAGCTTCTGAATTAACAGAATTTATTATTTAGTTTAACACACATTATTTTGTTTATTCAGAAAGCGAGTTTTTGCCACGAAGCGCAATTAAATCTGTCGATAAATTTTTCCAATTATAGAATGTACGGGAAGGTAAGATGTGCTTGAATTGTAGTTTTATCTTTGAGTGTTTGTCAACGTCAAGTTTGAATAATGGGAAATATGTCAGCGAAAATCAATCCAAATGCGGATCTAAAATAAATTTCACCACATTTTCTGCTCACTTATTGTCAAATAACAAATAAAATGCAGTTTTATTAAAAAAGCCTGAAAATATTTCACTTATCTTTTTTTAATTTACATCTCGTCGTTTCAAACAAAACCAGAAACATTTTTCTTACTTAGGTTCAGCTCAATGTTTGTTATTCGACCCACTTTGATGCTACACACTGATTGATCGACTGTTCAAAGGCATTCCATAAAATAAAATTTTTTTTTCTAAATTATCAAAGCAAAGATTTTTTGTTATCAGTTTGGTACTTAGTGTATTTGGCGAAAATAATATAGAGATATTGCAAAAAGTTTTAAAACTTTTGATAAAAAACCTTTTTTAACTAAATTAGTTTGAAATAAATAAGCTCTTCTACAAACTGCAACAGTTATCAAAAAAGTTGTTTTAACAAAAAATATTTGCTATAGTTTTTAGAGCTAATTATGCAGTGTATATTATTATTAATACAGCTGAGGCTTAGAACTCTATATGTATTTTATTTTATGTATTTACCTTACGTTATTCAGGTAAAACAAAATTTTAATATCACTGCCTGCATATAAAGTATTATAAGAGTACAAACTTTTTTTATAAGTATTTTTTCTACAACGTATAACGTATTAAAAATCAATATCTTATTATCCATTGATGCGCATTACTACAATATTACATTTTTAATATATTTCTTTACCTAATAATACAAGGAATGCCTTTTAGTTGAATGGTTAAAAGTATATATGAAAGAATATAAAATATTTACATATTGTGACGTTCCTTCAATTTGGGTTTCTTTATATTTAATAATTTATTTGACAAAAATTAATTTTACGTTACTTACTCAAAAATAGCACGTTATTACTAGACAATTAAATAATGCATTTCTATCGCCTTTTTGTTTAATCGCCTATAATTAGCCCGTGAAAATCGCTCTTCGCTAAATGCTCCAGTCAACGAAACTCCTTATAAAAGCAGACTGAGTTCTAGTATTTTTACGATAAGTTCTTTTCGGTATCCAAAAGCAGTGAGTCAGACTTAAGTTTCCGAAGTAGAGAAAAAGAAAGTAAGATGACATGTTGATAAGAACGACAAATTGAAAACTCTTAATACATATCGCCAAGTCCTTAACGTTTATACGTTTATTGTGTATCGGCATTGCTTCTTATTTAATATATTGTGAATACAAAAGTCTGTTAGGTTTCTGTAGCGTAATGATAATATTTAGATAGGTTTTGACCTTTTTGGTAATAAGATTTACGCAAGGCCGCCGCGTGCTTAGTAGCCGCCCTTGTGCAAAAGTTAAAATACCGTTTCCTTTCCTTCAGTTTCCATAAAAAATTACATTTGAGTAAATGCGAATTTTATTTAATAAAAAATTGATACAAAAACTAAAATAAAATACATTATATAAAAGTAAAAAGTAACATGTATTAAAATTTATAAAAATAATTTTTATTTTTAACAAATAATAATATTGTATGTTGTATGCAATTTTAAGAGCACCGTTATGTAATTACAAAATTTGTACTCATCTTGCTTTTAAAATTACAAAATTTTTAATTAATTTCTTTATATCTAAACTGTTTATAATTTCGTAATTTTTCATAATTTAAATTATAGATGAGCGTAAATAATTTTTAATAAATTTTAGTTTGAAAAAGCTTTTTTCACCTGAAGCAACTGATATTAGTAATGTTAAATATATTCTGTTTCTATTTCTAACTTTTCTGTTAAATTTTTTACGGAATCAATAACTTCTTTAAATTTTTCGTTTGTTTTATATTTTTTTAAGTCTGTACTAATTTGTTGGATGCATTCAATTACTGTTTCCATATTAAACGAAGGTCTGTGCATTATTTTGCTTACAACAATAATTTTCGATAGTATGTCGTACAATATTAATATGGAACAGATAAATTTAAAGATGTAATTTTTGAAAATAAGATTATTTGCTTGATTTCTGGAATCCATATCTTTTGTGTTATCTTCAGTTATTTCTAAAAAAGCTTGGTAAATTTCATATAAATTAAGTTTGAGAGGTTTGTTGCTTCTATACAGCTTTCCCATCTGGTATTTGATAATGATTTTAAAGTGAAATTATGAATATGTGAATTAAGTATTGCCCATTGTTTGGTAGAACTAGAAAAATAATTGTACAGTTCTTGAACTATACCAAAAAAATCAACTGTTTCAAAAAAACTTTTGCTGCATTATTGACCACTAAGTTCAATAAGTGGTTAGAACAAGGAACAAAAGAGGCTCAAGAATGCTTCTATCATGTTTTGTTGAAAACCTTTATATTTTTTTCTGCGCATGTTTGTACGGCGAATTTTTTTCTAGTTTCTCATCTTTATCATGGTGTGTTCTGGTTTTTTCTAGGATTCGTTGTGTTTCTTTGATTTGGGTATTTTTTTCTGATCCCTAGTAGCACAAAATATATATGAAATGTTTAAAAAATAATATTTTGTAAATATTTTTTTGACAGATTTTTTAATAAATTATAAATATTTCTAACTAATGTTGTAGAAATATATGTTTAAAAATATTTATGAAATATTTAAAAAAAATGTTTTGTAAATATTGCTTTGGGAATTTTTTTAATAAATTATAAATATTTGTAATAAATGTTATAAAAATATATGTTTTAAAATATTTATATAATATTTAAAAAAATGTTTTGTAATATATTTTTAATGTTTATGTAAAAATATCACTGAAATATTTGTAAAGTTTTATTAAAATATTTAATAATTTACAAACACTTCACCCATATTTTTATATAAACATTAAAAACAGAAGAAAAACTATATACTTGCGAAATTTTCGACTAAATTAAGTAAAAAAAATGTAAAAATCTTATAGTCACATAATGTCACACTTACCTCATTTTTTATTATTGTATCTTATATGTAGAACAGTTTTACTTTAAAACCCAAATAGTAGAAAAAACATGTTAAACTACAAAACAAAATACATTTATTGAAGATAGAAATACAAAAGAAAACGGTATCTTCTTTTTCTTGCCAATCGCTGAATACTTAACTGCTAATTCTCTGGAGATAAGTTTATTCATCATAAAAAAAATGGATTTGTGAGCATCCTCCCGGCTTAAAAGAAATAAAATTTGAATCTAAAAATAAATATAATTAAGATAGAAATAGAAGATCGTTTTATATGAATAATACAAATTCATTTATTTTATCATCATGCTGTCCCAGAGATTCATCCTGGTTTACTTATTCTTCAGAGGTATTAACTGGCAATGAAAAAAACCTACTGCTGGGTCCGTAAGAGTAAGCTGCAGTAGAATTACTATCAGACTTTGAAATTATTTATTAATTATTATAAGTAAAACACGTGCATGGTTGCACCACGTGTTGACCGGTCGCCTTCCAAGGAAGAAAAGAAAGACATCCACTACCACAATACCAGTGTCCAGTGCGCAATGCATTTCCGCCAATGCCTGCCAGTTTCAGCAGTCAATACAACCTAACTTTACCGCGGGACATTTGAATTTAGTGACGATGTATCAACAAGATTTCAAAATTATAACATTCTAACGTTGACACATATATATTTAGTATTTATGTAGTATTTAGTATTAAATTATAGTATAGTATTAAATCCAGGATCAGTAAAGAACCTATATTAAACATTTAAAAATAATTAATATAATAAGGTCCGATGCTGCTGTAAACAATTTCCTAAAGAAAACCGTTGTTAAATTACTCAGTAAACAGCACTTGAAGACGACTTGTTTTTGGAATTTCATAAAAACAAATCGACACTAAGACCTTCAGTGTGAAGTACACATTGACTAAAATCCAGTTGTAAAATTCGTGGTTGACGAAATCGACGCTTTTAAAATTATTTATAATAATTATGATTGTGTCACATATAATTCTAGATTATCCTACATTTGTAAAAAATATTACTAAAATATTAGAAATATATATTTTAAAAACATTGAAAGATAAACATATTTTTTACAATATAGCAGAAATATGCGTCAAATATTTTAAAGATAATATTTAGTTAATAGATTCTGTCAATATTTTACAAACATGGCGTGATAAATATATTTTTTACATTGTAGCAAAAATATATCGCAAATATTTCAAAAATAAATATTTATGGACTAGATGCTATAAATATTTTACAAATATTGAAAGTAAAATATATATTTCGCAAAGTGGCAAAAATATTTGACAAATATTTCAAATATTTAGCAAAGATATAATATTTAAAAAATATTTCTACAATATTTTATAAATATTTGGTGCTACTAGGGATGTTACGTTACAATACATACGTTTATCTGAGGTCTTTTGTTTCTTTTCCAGATGTAATAAACTTTTTTTTGTTAAAAATTTATTTAGAGAACCTATCAATTCTTGCTCTACTTGCAATTTTTTTGCTTTTATTTTTCGATATTGTGCTTCAGACAACGTTGTTGGCTTTTTCTTAATACCTTTACCCGAAATCTAAATAAAAATAATTTAAATTTTCTTAAAAATGGTACTAATTAAATAATATAACTTACTTTTAGTTTCCTTTCTTATAAATTTTTTTATAAAAGGTTATAAACTCGCTGAGTAGTTAAACAATGCGTAAAATTCAAACAATACTAAACAGCAATACCCTATATACTTTCAACAACAAATGGCAGAACGGCAATATTAGTAATGCTGACACAGTTGTTAAGAAATAACAACTAATAAGTCAATTCTATTAAAATAAACCCTACAATTTATCATCTCCCACCACAAGCTCAATAGGTTTTTATAATTAATTTCTAGACAAATATGTACTTAATTTTTTTTCTTAGAACGCATTGTCGCATTGTTCGTGAAACATGTAGTTTCTAGTAAAATATTTTTTTCTTAGAACACATGTAACAAGTCGTTTTTATTTCTGGAATGGGTCAAATTGCCGCCCCTTTGATTTGCCGCCGTTGTGCGGTGAACAACCTGCACACCTATACGCGGCGGCCCTGGATTTACGAGTAACTATACAGGATGACTTTGAAGTATGTTTCGGAGATTTAGCCAGCTGTAGTACATTATAAAAGAAGTCAAAATAACTCAACTTGTCATATACAAATGTTAATAGTTTTTGAGGTACACCCTGTAGAACTTTTTTTCCAAATAACATTATATTTAAGATACACTATATATGACAACACTGATTTTGAGCATACATTTTTGTTCAAAAACAGTGTTATCATACATCGTGTATTTCAAAAATAGTGTTTTTGAAAAAAAATGTCTACAACTATATCTCAAAAACTATTAAAAAAAGTTTTTTCTAATTTTATAATAAAGTTTGTGACGCTGGTTGAGTCCAAACCTAAAAACAAAACTTGTTGTATGTTAATTACCTTTTATACCTTTAACTAAAGAAAAACAGAATCTGAAACAGTTTACAATATTTTGTTTAGAAACAAAATTCTAAGCAATTCAAAAATTTTGACTTCAACGCTTGCCAATTTAACTGTGTTGATGTGCTAATTTGTTTTATAAAATATTAATTAGTTTTAAATTTAATTTGATTGGGTTTTATATTGTAACGATTTTTTAAATTCGGGTTAATACAATTTAAAAAATCAGATTTTTTAACAAATAATTTATTTAAAAACTAACTAATTATTCGCACAATTTAACAATAACTATTAATAAATTATTTAATAACACATAGTATATCGCCCAAGATTATCGCTCTGATTTGTTTTGAGATTACCGCTCTGTTAAGCCACTGATCCACCTCATTTAATTATTCGCCTTCAACTGATTGGAATTTTTAGTAAATTAAATTTTACAGTTACTATTAATGCATGACGTCATATTTTTGTGTAATTGATCTGTAATATAACAAATCTAAAATTGTTTTCTACAATATTCTAATTTTTTTATGTGTTAGGTTTGTTCCAACAACAGTTTAGAACAATTCTTATTTGTGCTGTGAATGCACACTAGCTTTCTAGCGTTCCAAAATTTTAATTGCGCATACACAGCACAGTTTCAAAATGTATATTTTCAATATACTGCTCTGATAAGTACATCTTTTTTTTGATCTCTAAATTAAACTTAGTTTTCTACTAGTAGCTAAGCTGCTGTTCGCACAACCTTACTTTTACATTAAGGTTATAATATTGCTTTTTTTATAGACATATAACATCTTTAAAAATTTTTCATAATTTTAATTGTATGTTCCGCGCTCTGCTAGCTGTACAAAACATTTTCGATCTGTTAATAGTATTCTTTTTTTTTTTCAGAAGTTCCGGAAATTTTTTATCACAATTAACAGGTAAGTAAATGTGTAAATTTAAAATTTTTTTAAAAAGTAACTGTCCCATTGTTTTCGTTCTAGTAATTTTTTTTAATAATTATTTTTGAATTACAGAATTAAGCTTAGGTTTATAAGCAGAACTTATTGTGGCTAATTTGGTTTAAAATGTTGACTTTACACAATACTTACTAAGACAATAACTATATAGAGTGTTAAGGCAATTATAGGATTTTTATGTCAAAATAAAGCGATTTAACACGATTTACCTCTATGCTAAGTTGCACCGTTTAGAAGCTAGAGGACGCCAAAGTTAGAGATTAAAAGTCATTTTTATACTTTAAACGCAAATATCTCGAAAGCGGTACATTTTAGCAAAATATTGCGTTTTGCTTTTTTATTTAAAATTTACTGGCATATTTATTTTAGCTACAAAAATTAGAAAATTATAAAAAAAATTGATTAATTATCAAAAATATAGAACAAAAATCCTGTAACTTAAAATTGAAATGTGCAGCAAAATTTTGCTAGTAGAAATAAAAAAAGTACACTTAACTTCATTTGTGTACAAAATTTGGTATTAATCGGTTAAGTGGTTTTTGAGATATAACAAAAAAATGTTTTTTATACCTAACTTTGACGGCCTGTAATTTTGTTATTAGTTGAGATACGACAAAAAATTTTTTTGTGGACTTTTATTATTTGTGATGCAATATTTTAGATTAAAATTTTTGCATTCACTTCCATAACAGTCTGTATACAAAACAAAATTCTACATATGTTTGAAAATGTACAGACCAAATCGTAGCACTTAGTGTATCTATTTGTAAACGCCAAATCGTTTTCTCACTTACCCGAACGACTTATATAAATTGCTTACCTTCATTTCGCCCATATTTCAAAGTCCGTTACAAAATAAATTTTAATCATAAAAAGAGACTATACTTAGTGACATTAGAAGTGTTAAACCAAAAAGAAATAATTTTTTTGACGTGATTTTTTGGCACTGTGGTGGATTTACATCAAGAATAAAATGATAAGATTTGCAAGAAATTTTAGTAACATTAACTTTAAAAAATCAATAATGTGTTATAACTGAGTACAGTCCTGTACACGTCTAGGCATCGACAAAATGAAATAATTGATGTATTATCGTTTCAAGCAACTTGAAACTTATGAATTAACTGTGCCAGAGTCTGTAGGAAACAATGCACAGCGGACAGTTATTTCTCTAACATATCCCACATATGTTCGATAAAATTTAAATACGGCGAACGGTGTGAACACGGCAAAACATTAACACCAACTTCTTAGAGAAAGTCTAAAATTTGACAAGCAATGTGTGAATGTGCGTTGTCTTGCTGAAAAACATGTTGATGGCTATTTAGATAAGGCAGTAAAATGATTTGTAGGACGTCATCAACATAGCCTGCAGCTGTCATACTGCTTTGAATAAACATAAGAAGTGATGACTTCTACATGCAAGAACTTTAAAAACTATTATCCTAACAGTTCTGTGCACACCCAACACTCCGCTCAGCAGCAAATTCAATATTACGTTGTTCTTTACTATAGCGTCTTACTTTTTGACGATTATCATGCATACCTAGACAGAATTGCGATTTGTCGTTGAATATAACATTATGTTGTTTTGCTTCTTAAGCCTGCCGTTTTCTGCAGCAGTTTATACGTTAAAAACGGTGTTTTCTAGTTAAAGGAAGCATTAACCGTAGACAATAGAAGAAAGTCCAAAAGCTTGAATGTGGCGATAAAATGTTTGCATACTAACAAGCCCACTTTTTCCTCTATACGGTCTAAACCATTAGTCACCAAATTGTCGCCTAGTAGCAAGACGGTCCTAAAAAGCTAATTGTCTAAAGCACTTGTCTTAACACTCTGAGGTACGCCTCGGTTGATCTATTCCTCTGTTTTGTGTTTTTCTACTTTTTTCTGTCTACACGCATTACCGTCGTTACAGCAGAAACAAAAACCATCTTTTTGAAAGGTTACAATTTTATCTCTTTCGAAATTGCTAAGATGGTAATATCGTTTATGCTTTCGGACCGGAAGCATTTTGTTACTCTTAAGACAAGTGATCGGGGTTACAGCAACTGCAAATATTTTCGTTTATCAGCTCTCTAATAAGTCTTTTTCTTAATAAAAACTGACAGGCTAAATTTTATTTGCAAGAACTGCTAGTTATCGTTGCAATGATTACGATAACTAGCTTTAAATTTACATTCTGCTGCCATAGAATTACTTCAAAAAATTATTTTTTCTAGATGCAACACATTTAATGTTACTGTTTTTAATAGCCTTAGATAAGCGTGGTTTAATTGTTTTCCATTTCTTACTCTCCAAATTTTTGTAAACATTTTTTTTACTGCAGTTTATATTGTCTTGTAACTAGCTGCATTATTAAACATAATTAAATAAAGTATAAATAAAGTTAACTAAATTTTAGAAACTTGTGTTAGATATAGCGCTAAAATTTCGTTTAAAATTCGCATACCTCGTAGATCAGTAAACTTACAACATCCAGTTACCATTCGTTCTTATTAAAAAACAAATTTGCATTCATATTTGAACGGCTCATATATATGAAGATGGTAACAACTTGTATGATGCTGTAATGTTCTAATAAATACCAAATAAATTGAATGGAATAATTTATAGAGTAACTAAACGAATTGCTCTTTTTTACTCGCTTGCGTTCATAATGTCCATTCCTGATAACACGCGGCTTGTAGCTGTCTATGACTAATACATCCGCATTGCAAAATAGTAAAATATTACTTTACTCGTAAATTTATAAAAAAAGATTAAGCAGTCAAAGACAATGACTGGTTTAAACAATAATTTAAACATTAAATTAATTTTGCTAATTTAACGCAATTTCTTATAGTGAATTAATTAGCTAGCCACAAATTCCTATATCAAAATATAACTTATTTACTTTAAGTTATAATTATAAATTTTCAAATTTTATTCTAGATTAATATCAATTCAGTTTAATTTTTTTTAATTTTTATTGTAATATAAAATTAATTTTAAGAAAGTAGGTTGAGACATAGTAATGTAGTTAATTATATGTTATAAAAAGAAAATACCAACAAAAAAATGTAATCAATATAAATATTATTAAATATGCAAAAAACATTATTTTTTGACTGCGTTGTTTATGGTTATTTGTTTGTTTATTTTATTAATATAGAATAAGTATTATTCGAGTACTGTGTTTGAGTCATCATTCATACATATTGTATTTACACAATCTATTTCTTTAAGACTAAAGGGAAACACGATTAGTTGCATTTTATGTTATCTTATTTTTTTTATATTACATGATTATACAATAATTTGGAAAAAAATTATTTTGTCATCCGTGAAGGTGGGCAACTGTAATTTAATTATTACCACAGATCTAATCCTGAATAATATCATCCCCACATTAACATCATTATTATTCTGTTCTATTATCCGATCACACCAATCCCTCTCTAAATTTTTGTGTCTAAAATTAATCAAAATTATTTTTTTTTCACAAAAAGGAAATGTTAATAATACAAAAAGTTATCATCTATTATTAAAAATTATTGCTATTATTATAACTTTAGGAAAATGATTTGTTTGAAAACTATTGTTTACGCAACTTATTAAATATTCTAAAGCAACAACACTGTTACTGCAACTCAGTGATATTAAAGGTGTTACAGACAAAAAAAATAATTTTTTGAAAGTGAATTTTTGGCAACACAGTGAGTAAATTTAAAGCTAGTTATAGTAATTATTATAAGGGTTTATTTTTGACAATTCTTGCAAAAAAGTTTAACATTTCAGTTTTTGTTAAAAAAAGCTTATCACAGCTGATTGTTTTTAAAGTAACAAAAGGCCTCCAATCTAAAGACATCAACGATATCACCATCTTAGCGATTTTGACAGAGGTAGAATTATGGTTTTACAAAAAGTTGGTTTGTTCTGTCTCAAAATTGCCGATATAGAAGGCCGTCAAAATGTTCTTTTTTAGCAAGACAACATAATATTTATATTAAACAATATTTATCAATAAGCTTCGGTGCAAAGGAGTCTGGCTTAAACGATCAGGTAATTAACCGGTGTAATTCAGCGGCTGTATGTTATTCATGCTTTACACCAGTTGACCAGTAGATCGGTAGAATGAATCACATGCAACCCGCTGTATTACACCGGTTAATTACCTGGTCGTTTAAGCCAGACTCCTTTGCACCGAAGCTTACTTATCAAACTATGGAGTTTTTCCAAGAAGCTGGCCTTAATATTTTTTCGTGGCTACCCCGTTTACCAGATTTTTTTAAAGTTACTGTTACTAAAATGTCTTGCAAATTTCATCGTTTTATTCTTGATGTAAATTTATACACTGCCAAAGAACGACGTTTGAAAAATTATATCTTCTGGGTGTAACATTCTTAATGTCACTGAGTATTTTATATAACAACACTTTTAAATTTAATTAACTTGTAGGCATGTAAACAAAAATTAAGCTATTTGTAGAAATCGTTTAAGCAGAAAACATTTATCAAACGAATTGTTAGAAATACATAATTTATGTGGAAGCGCGATGTACAAAACATTCCCTAAAGAATTGTTTCGTGAAAATGAAATTAAAAATAATTATTTTGTACAAGTTATATTTGAGAATCTAAAAGCAGTTGTATTCTGATTTAAATATGCCGTAAGTATAATTTCTAATACAATTCTTTAAAAAATTTTTATTTGTGTGCTGTAAAATTGTGCAGTTTACAAAACTAATATTAATTATATGTAATGTAAAAAATTATATTTTAAATGAAACAAACGCTATATAGTTTTACGCTATTTATTATGTGAAGGTACGATTTCCATGTTCCCATATCACATATCACATCTGTTGGTGATGCTACATAACTATATCATTTATTACGTTTTGAAATTACCCTTACTATACAAGTGTTGGTTTAATTTATTATTATCTAAGTCAGTCTTGGCAACGACTGTTACACGTAATATGCTCGTAACCAGAAATAAATATGTGATTCCGTGTGGCATCAAATTTTTAGCTATTTCAAGCTGAAGCAATATACCTAATATCTAAGAGGATAGTTATCGTAAATGTCTTCGATTTCAGCTGTAAATGCAAATGTAATATTTATATAAACACTTTTGAATGGAGAAACACTAAATAAAAGAGCGGAGAGAAATGACGAATTATAAAAACTGTTTTAAAAGTTTTCTTCAAAACTTTGCAACAGATTTTCTAAGAAGTTTATTCAAAGAAAATAATTTATAAATAGTAAACTGATACTTAATTATGTATTCATAAATTGTCAAGTTTTTTAAAAAATCGTGTTATGCAGAAGGAAAGATTTTCTTAATGACTATAATTTCTCATACAGTAATTTACTATTTTACACCTTTCAGAAAAATCTTTTAAAGCTTGTTTTAATTAAGTCCTTAACAACGTTTTATACAACACTGTAAAAGTTTTTAATTTAAGTTTCTTAGTCAAGGAAGATTAATTAAAACACAGTGGTATTTTAACAGATAACTTAATACACGTAGGTAGAGTTAAACTAAAAATGTATTATTGTTACTAATTTTTACTATTATTTTTTATTTGTCTAATCATAACAAACATATAATTATTTTTCAAACACTTAAGTTTTTATGTAACTGTATAAAAACTGTTAAAGGTTAGTGAATAAAATAAAAGGGAGACGATTTTTTGTCGTTCTTTTTACAAATCTAATCTAAATAAACTGTGATGTTACGTGATTCATTCTGGAAGCTAAGTAATTGATTATTGAACGAAACAAAACATTACTAGAGAATTAAAAGATTCTCTAAAAATTGCAAAATATAGAAGTAATATATTTTTTAATATATATTTTATCTACAATTACCTTATAATTGAAGTTTATCTACTAGTGGAATAATAAAATCACTTTATTCTACTAGGGGAATACTGAAAAAATACAATCTTAAATCAATCGCATTTAATTTATTATTAATATTGACATTTACATTTACCTTAATAGACATTTAGTTTTTTGTTTTATTATATTTCACTTCGTTTTCATTAATAAGAAGCTTGTAATTGTTATCGGTTCCAGAACAAATAATAGGTGTAGGAACAATGGACGTCTCTTCTAGTAAGGAACGACTAGTACCAGGAAAACCTTGGATTTTCCTTCCGATATCAAGCTTATTAGATACAGAATCTTCGATATGAGTTTTTGCAATAGCGGAGCTCTTCCACCCACCATGTCGTTTAATTGTTGTAAGATTAGCACCTCCATTGGAAAGTAAAGTTGTTGCAATACGCCTCATACAGTGGCCGGTATAAGCTTTTGCGTTTGCCAGACTCAAAAACAAAGCAACTTTAGAAGGAACTTTCGATAAAGTGTTAATTTTAACAGGTTGCGATGTGCATTTATAATTAGCGTATTGTAAAAATTTTTTTAATAGATAACTTCTTTGGATATAAGGACATGTATTTCCTACACTTCTCTACAGTGTTGATAAAGAATCCTTCTTCTATAATTGTAAATTTTTGTGAAACGCCCATCTTGGTATCTGGTATCTGGTATCATAACATTCAGGTATGCGCTCCTGTCTTCTACATCACTAATTTTCAAATTTGTCAGCTTACGACATCCACAGCTACCACACACCCCCAATATTAATGCAACCTAAAATATTTCAAAATATATTATCTACAATGTCTATGTAATGACAGAGATCACCTCAATCATCAAATATTCTTTATCGCAAGCCCTTGTCAAAAACTCTTTTATATGTGCTCTTTCTAATACTTCAGCTTCTTCGGCCAGTATTCTCGTGACTGATTTTTAGATAGGCCATGAGTTTACAATATTTTTCAATGTCTATGTTTTTATAGACCATTATAATGGCCTTCAGCATGGAGTACCTCAACCACATGGATGAAAGTGCATACCTCTTCTTCAAATTGAAGAAATACGCTAGCAGAACTTGCTCATTTATTGTCATTACCTCCCGTTTTTCTCTCCATTCATTAAATTCTAAAAATACTTTTTCATAGTGTTCCCTAGACTTCGCAGGCAATAAGTGGCGAGTCGTTTCTTCAGCTTCCTCAAGGATTGTCTCAGGAACAGTATCTCGTTCTTCCATTTTCACCAACTTGCACAGCGTTTTGTACAAATGAAGTCGATAAACAATCGAAAATAATAAACAACGATTCAACACCTTCCATGTTTTATATTTAATTTCACTGATTTTTGAGGTGATATCCGCTGTCAGAGTGTAATGTCAAATCATTTTTTGATGACATGAAACGAAATTTTAGCGATTCTGATTTTAAATCGCTGTAATTGTAGATAAAACCTTATATCCAATTCGTGTTTTAGTCGGGTTTTATTCACTTAAGAATATTAAACACTCGACTGCGTCTTGCACTTAAACATTCTTGCGTGGATAAAACGCTGTCTAAAACACTTATACAATAAATAACTATAATTTTTTTTATCTTTTTATTAAAGATAAAAATAATGTTGAGTCACGTTTATTAAAATAAAAATGTAATTTTTTATTTGTGAATACGAATACTTACATGCTCAGTATGATTGCAGTATGAATGCAAAACGCCTGGTTCTGTACATTTAAGCCACTCTATAGTGTCTATAGCAACAAGGCATTATCAGCAGGAATTAAAGTTGGATGCGTTTTAGTGGCCTCAGATGACCTGCGTTCAACTCCTAACACTATTACATTATTCGCAATATGTTATCTAGTCTTCTATAAAATTTTATTATTGCTTCTAGTCCTACACACTCAAAAAAATTTTTAAACTAAAATGCTATCCAAACTCTCCTATTTTTAAATTTAAACTGTTTTTTAATGTAACTGTTTTTTAAATTATATATTTAGTACGAAAATTTTTATTTGAGACTAACGCAGCGACACAATAGGCAAAAGCCCGGAGACTCTATCAACAAAAGAACTCCAAATCCATATAATAAATCTATTTATAAATTTATTTTTAGTAAAAAAGAAATTCTATATTTAGCAAAATAAAATTTAAGTGTGTCACGAGCGTGCCAATAAAACAAGAAAAACGATGTGAAAATAGAGTGTCTTTAAAAGTCGTGACCGTTTATTTTCAGTTTAATATTTAAATAATCTAAATTTGTTCAAGAAAGTTCAAGTTGTTAATGATGACATAGGAATTAGGCAGACTGATTTGAACATATTACGTCTAACAGCAGAAGCTCATAGACGATTCTTAACGTCTTAATTATTTATTTGTCGGCTTAAAACAGTTATTTAAACGCTTCTTGTGGATTTTACTATTATAAAAACTTACTCCACTCTGAAAACATACTCGGGCTGACGCTACCGATCGACTATTTTCTCTATAATTTGTATTATTTTATAAACACTTGCTACATTTTAAGTTTTAAAGCGTTGTTAAAAAAGTATATAAAAATAAATAAAAGAAATCTAACCAAAATAAAAAAAAATTGTAGTGTGTAATTTTAAGATGGGATAATACCGGTAGTATTGTAATACTTTGCCTTAAAAATTACAACCTTAAATTCTTTTTATTTTATTTTATTTTGGAACGATAACCTACTTTATACGCTCGCAAATCAGGGCGTAATTTTTATTTTTATAGCACTGAATTTTACTAAATTACAAATAACTAACTGTACATTCGTCTAGCTGTCTTCAATTTTGTAAACGTCATTTATACATTAAATAACAATTATCATAGCAAATCATCATTTATTTCAAAAACTGTTAAACACTACAAAAGCACGAAGCATGACACAACTTTTTCTTAAGTTTTGGGCTCTCACCTGTTGTAGCATTTCTCTAGAATACACGTTTTCACACAGGATTTTTTCCAAATTCCATTTTGAAAATCAAAAAACAGAATACATACTGCATCCTGACAACGATAAACTAGTCAACTAGTTAATCTAGATTTTTTGCGCAGTTTAAAAAAAATATTGGAATTTCGAATATTATTCTTTTTGTTTGAAAAATTAAAACGATTTAAAATAAAATAAATCGTTGTATATACCATAAACGTAATCGTTACTAATGGCCTTCGGGAAATTAAAAGCCCTCTTACGTCGGGTTTTAAACATTTCCTTGTGCCATAATTCTCTTGATAACGTCCTTAATATAAAAATAACTATAATTTTTCGTGGAAATAAAAATATTACCGGTATTATCTCAACTTGAAATCAGCACATTAGTTTACAAAATACAAGACTCAAAAATAAATTTTGATTATTTTTTCAACATTTGTAGTAAATTTTAATGTCGAAAAAAGACAAAAAATTAAATTATTTTATATCTTTTTGCTTTCAAAAATCCTAAACCTGCTACTTTAATATTTGAAATAAATTTTGACTAAAAGATTAGGTATTGCATTTTGTATAATAATAATTTTTAGAAAATTACAAGTTTATTTGCAGTAATTATTCTACTTTTTAACAACTCGACACTCCATAACTCCAAAACTCCATAAAATCATAACACGCCTCTAAACCAAGACATAAAAATTATTTTTGTTTAATTATAATAGCATATAAATACATAAGTACAAAGACTAAAAAATATGATAAAAAGTTAACTAAGGAAGAGAGGAAATAAAAAGCAATAAATAATAATAGAATAAAAATCTAAGTGAAACTCACAAGTTTAATAAAACAAAATTCTTACATAACAATGGCAGAGCGTTTTTAAGAACTTAATGTCTTATTTTTAACAACAATGTTAAAAAAATTATAAAAAAGTTAGAGAAAACTTATCAAATTTTTGTCAATTATAAACTAAAATCATTTTATCATATTTTGAAGAATCAGATTTTGTAATGGTAATTTTCAGTCGCAAAATATAATATTATGGCTTCCTGCAATATAAGCCCTACTGCTGTTTAGAATAGTTTTCAAAATTATTGCCACTGTAACATTGCGTTTCAGTATTGCCATTATAAACTAATTGATGAACTCCTAGAATATTTCCTCAACTTTAATACGCAAAATCAGCTTTTGAAATTATGTGTTTTATGATTTTCTAATAATTTTTATTTATGTATGTTATAGTTTACTTAATGTGTAAAATAAGTAATCTTAGTTTCTTCAGAAGAGTTTAAATGCTCGTTTATTTTCCGGTTGTGCTTTTATCATCACCATTGATTAATGATTATGAATAATGACTTAAAAATATTTACACTTTTAATGCTGAACTTGTTGATTAAAATTAGAAAATAGCTTAAGGATTAAAATTGAAATTAAACTACTTTGGTAAAAATTGTAAAATGACCTTGACCATAATGTTGAATAATCCACTTTTATGAAATAGAGTTTCATTAAAAATAACAACATTTGTTTTTTAACTTTAAGATTAAACTGTGAGTCTGCACAAAATCTTGTAATTCATTTTTGAGACAGTTCCTGTTGTCCAAATAGATTAAAATATTCCCTACACATGTAAACATTGTAAAATATAAAAAAAGACCACTTTGGAGGAGATTCTAACCGTTGCGCTGTTGATAAAAACCTATTTGACACCATTACCACTTTCTAGCAATCACGTAGATAACCATTTTTTTTGCTGCAGTGCTTGCAATATTAGTTTTTTAAATTTTTTTCAGGCGGCACTTTCTCAATCTTCTATGTTCTATTATAATAACTATAACCGTGAATAATTTCTACTGTAAAATAAATAATACATCAAATTGGAAATTCGCGGGTGGAAATAGATGAAATTTTGTTCACAGTCACATTCATTAAACTGAAAATATAAACAATTAAATTTTCGTTTTAATGCTGTTCTTATTCTGAAAGTAATTTGGAAGATATTTACCATTAAAATATGCAATAACGACTGAACTCTCGGAGAATTGATCATATTTGCTATTTAATATTTTAAATCCGCCAGTGTGTGGTATCGTTTTTAAATATTAAAAATGTACTTTCAATTTGAAAAAATCTAATTGTTAAATCAATTTAAATGTCGCGCAAAAATTAACTTTTTTATTTTAAACTGAAAACAAATCAGTCTCTGGAATAAACTCACCCATGGAAAACACAAATTGTATTATATTCTCTCGAGTGTAGTACGAAATAGAGTCTGTATTAATTTAACCCTAGTTAATAAAAACACTGAAATTGCCATTGTGTGCATTTACCAAAATGAGCGAGGATTAGACACATATACATATGTTTTCAAAGCGGCACTTCCTCAACCCTCTATGTCCTATTATAATAACCATAACCGTGTATAATTTCTAATTTAAAAACCAAATTTATGTATGCACATAAAACCAGAGAAAACAGTTTATAAGTAGGTAGCGTTCTTTCACGAAGTTTTTTATTTTTCCATTTATATTTGCATGATTTGTTACTTTATTTTATTACCTATCAAAAAAATTGTTAAATTAAACTACCTATTTTTAAACGAGAAATAATTAGTTCAAAACTTTTCAGACATTTTGATAAGACTTTTAACACCCACTAACTTACTTTGATCAAGCTACGATTTAAAAAGAGGTTATTTAAAGTTTCCCCGGTGTTGCTGATTCTAATAAATTTAACTAATTATTAATAAGTTGTAAATATATAACAATTTTAAAACAACTGTAAATTAATTAAAACTTTAAGTAATAGTAGCTGTTAAACAAAGTTTTTATATTGTTTATTTGTATATAAAATTATTCTCGTTATTATCGTAGTTCGAAAGCTAATCACTTACAGGCAAACCGCCAATCCACATACAAATGTGTATAACTAAGTGGTTAATTTCCTTGCTAGTTTAGAGCAGGTATGTAAATGACATTTGGTAAGTTTCCTATTTAGAGGAACTATCTACTTATGCATCGATACCAACAAATAACACGAACTGCTTAGCTTTGTTTGCAACAAACTGTTATATGCTATTCCGTTTCTAGTGCACCTTAATAACTTAAAATTCAATTATTAGAATTTAATATTTAGATAATAACAGCTTGATTTGTAACAATTTATCAAAATTTGGTAGGTACTACAATAAATTTACTTACAAATAAACGATAATTTAACACACAAAACAATATATGTAGTTTTAGCAAGATAAGGCACCTACACATTTTCACAATAAACACTTGATTGTATAAGGAAAAATTACACCGAATTTTTAACTGTGTGATCTACTTTTTTGACAAATTTAATATTTATTTATTTAGTCAGTTTTAAAAATGCCAAATTTTACTCTAGAGCTGCTATTCTCACCCGGTGGTCCGGCAGACTACTCGTTGTCTGATAAGAAATTTGACTATTCTGTAGACAATTATTTATCCGCAAAAAAAAGAAAAATAATAACTATATTTTGATTTATCAAATTACAAAATACAAATATCTCAAACTAATTTTAGCGGCAAATACTTAAGCCGCTAAATTTTAGTGGTCCGCAGGCCAAAAAATTGACCGTTTCTTGTCAATTAGAAGGCTTGAAAAAAATTAGGAAATTGTAAAAGCACAGTTTTTAGAAAAGAAATGAGAGCAGGAAGGCACAGTTGCAAGGAAAGTTGGTCCTAGTGGTTGAAAAGTGTCAATTGCATAACAAGAGTGCTTTTTTAAATGTTTTACAAGAGAATCCGTTTAAAAGTTATTGTGCAATTTCAATTTCCAGGTTCCTGGTCTACAGCCCTCCAAAGAATAAAGGATTCGGAACAAGAAAATCTGTCGAGTGCTAAAAAACAAATTCTATCTATAGAAAATAAACAAACGCGAGTTCTCTATTGTTTAAACTACATTTAACTCTTTAAAATTTCAGAATAAAGTGGTCTTTTGAGATGATTTTTTTTTTAAATTAAGCAATGACAGTCGAACTCAAATATATAGTTCACCAAATTTTTATATTTGATAAACGCTTTGTTACTCCTCTAAATAAGTCCGGACGTTTTTCTGTAAATATTTGGGCTTGAATGTGTGTGCAGGAACCAGGTGCATGTTGTCGAATTGAAAGTGACTTTAACAGAGCTACTGTTATATTATGAAAAACGTTATTCTTCTAGATTTCTAATCCTCTCTTTTTAAAAAAAATAACAGCTAAGATAACCTTGTGTTATCAAAGCCTTGTTCAAACTATGAAAAAATACTGTTTATAAAAATAAAGGATTATTATAAGTAATAGTAGTCCAAGCAGGCTGTGCTTGTGTATTTTAGTTTTTACTGCTCTTCTTAAACATAAGACAAAAACCATGACAACACAGACTGACAGCTTAGTTATACACTGCAGCTACTGTCAGATTATAGATAAACATACCAACAAAGCGGCATAAGGAAAATTTTACATTGCAAATCATGGCAAACTTTGACTACAATCATTAATAATGACTCTGTAAGTGGATAGATAGAAGTTTAGTGACTTTTTTTCTACTGAAAAGTTTTTTGAAACTTGATTATTTTTGCGGGAAATGATTTAATCCAACACTTGCTGTTGATAAAAAACCCTTCAGATACAGAATAACACGTACCATCTGAGGAAGTAATGAAGAAAAATGTAGTTTCGCTTTTGGACCAGGTGTTGTTAAGTCTTGTTTGGCAAGGCGATCTGCAGCTTCATTACCAACAATTCCAGTGTGACCCGGTATCTAAACTAGTGCAATCTGTAAATCTACAGGGCGGTGTTTCAGTTTATTCTTGATCAGGAGAGTAAGAGAACATTTTTGCGGAAAGAAGCCAACGTGGCAGATATATTGCAGAGCAGAAAGAGAATGTGAAGCAATGATAACTGGCCTGTTTATCTGATCCACCGCCTTTACTCTTTCATGAATAGCAATCATTTCAGCAAGACAAATTTCCATTTCAGGGGCGAGGGCACTCGAAACAGATAGGTTTATTTCCGGAGAGTACAAGCCAATACTAGTTCTATTATTATCTTTGGCTGCATCTGTAAAGATCACAAGAGGGTGGTTTGATGTAAAAGTATGTTGAATCCATTGCTGAAAAGGCAACTCATTCTTATTCGACTTCTTACAACAGTCGCTTCGAAGGAAGGTTGGACTCCAAAAAGAAAGGTCAAAATCGTAAACATAACAAGCTGGTTTAGCAGTTCTAATAATTTGAGGTTTTAAAGTAAGAACCTAATCAAAAGCTAATTCAGCAGCAGGTAGGCTCTGATTTTTCTAGGGACCAACGTTGGACTGAAAATCCTAATAAACTGATAACATTACGCGAGAGATAGGGTTGTTACACTGTGCAAAGTTTTTCAAGAAAAATTTGAGAGCCAAAAGTTCAGAGCGAGCCCTAACAAATGTTTTGTCAGACTCAGACCAAAAAGCTGTAACTGGTGTTGATTTCACACAGCCCATGTTAACACGAAAAGCCTTCCGTTGAGTACGCTCTAAGCCAGCGTTTCCCAAATTGAGTTCCGCGGAACTCTGGGGTTCCGCGAGATAAAAGCAGGGGTTCCTCGAAAAGACACAACCACGATTAAAAAACAAACGAATAGAAAATAAATAAATGTACAAATTAAATTACTTCGTGACGAGGCCCAACATTTGGTCGGGATTGAGAATATGTCACGTCACACGTACCGCCTTATCTTAATTCTAAGAAACAAAATCTAATATACCGGGTTTCGTCTTGATGTTCAAAATCTAAAAGGGAAACGCTGCTTTAAGCAAAAAATACGACGTTTTGTGATACATAGATTACCATAGTCAAAATGGGACCGGACAATGGCTTTATAGAAGATTATCATGACTTTGGGGTCAGCGCCCCACCATGTTCGGCTTATTTTCTGTAAAACGTAGATGCCCTTAATAGCTTTTGAAGTCATATCTTTAACTTAAGATTTCCATGAAAGGTTGTGGTCTAGAGTCATTCCTAAGTACTTGGTCTCATTAGTCCACTTAATGTTTGACCCGTCGCAACATACAAAACCAGGTATATTAAAAGATTCTTTTGGAGAATAATAGATGGTTTTAGTTTTTGGAAAGGAGAGAACCAAATTACGTTGAAGCAGTCATTGATTAAAATTATCAAGGAAGCGACTGTAGTGTGTTCTCCACAGCAAACAATAAAAGGTCTTTTGCATACTGTACAATTGTAATTCGGAGATCAACGATGTTAATAATAATAATAATAATAATAATTTATTTGGTGTTTAGAATACATTAGTATTTTACACACGTCAGTAAAACAATAAGTATGAAATTGAACAGAAAGAATATACAGTCATCAAGATAAATATAAAATAGTTACACATTTCTAAAATATAGACAAAACTCATGGAAATCATAAAACGCTTCATTACACAGAATTTCCTTAAGTTCGGTTCTGAACCGTTTGAGCGGCAGATTTTTTATAGCATTAGGTAAACAATTATAATATTTTATTGCATGGAATCCTGTGCCACTTTGCGTTCTAGAGACTCGTGCATATTTAGTAACTAGATTTTCATTGTTACGAGTGTTATAACTGTGAATATTTTTGTGTGTATTAAACATAGATAAATTGTTCTTAACATACGTACAACATTGAAGTAAATACAAACAAGGAAAAGTCAGAATTTTTAAATCTTTAAATGCTTGTCTGCAATCGTCGCGATAGTCTAGTCCATAAATAATGCGAATAGCCCGCCTTTGTAGAGAAAATACTTGGTGACGACAGGAAGCATGGCCCCAAATTAAGATTCCATACATTAGATGACTTTGAATTAAACCATAATAGGCAATTTTAAGAGTTTCCTGAGAGACAAACTTGGATAGATTTCGTAGAAGAAAAATGGTTTTACTGATATTGTTGCATAGAGTTTCACCATGCTTTTTCCATAATAGAAATGAGTCGAGAGTAAGACCAAGAAATTTATTTTCATCAAATAATTCCTCTTCACTGATATCGTTATTTGGGCGTTTAAGAGTGAATACTTTTTTAATGCATTTGTCAGAAATGCGAAATGTCAGAACAAATATTAAAAAGAAGAGGGCTAAGAGGTGAGTCTTGAGGTAAGTCTTTGTTTGTTTGTAGAGGCCCCAGAATGCAATTCGTTTGAAGAATTGTAGTATAGAGATTTCTATTTTGAAGGAATTGCATGATAAGTTGACGAAGATTAGAACAACAACCAATTTCCCTCAGAAGACGGTCCAAAATTGTAATGTTCATACAGTCATAAGCTGAAGATAAGTCAAGAAAAACTTGTTTCCCGCTAGCCCAAGCATGATAAATTGTACACGTGGTGTATGTTAAGTATTCCTTACCTCGTCGAAATTCCCATTGAGTAAAACAAAGTAGAAAGCGGTTTTCCACAAACCATTCCAATCGCAAGCACACGAGGGCTTTAAGAAGCTTGCCAGCACATGAAAGTAAGAGCTATCGGGCGATACTTGAATGTCAATGGTGTTGACAAAGAGAGTTTAGGAATCGGAAGAATCAAACAGTTCTTCTATGCTTGAGGAATTTGTTAACCATTTAGATACTCATTGAAGAGCGAGATAAAAATTTTAAGCATTTCTTCAGGTAGGTGTTGGAGGATTGAGTTAAACAAACCATCAAAGCCGGGCGTCTTGGATTTCCTTTTTGCAAGAACGTATGTTAGTTCTCTGATACAAAAAAGTTCCGTTGAGCTAGTGGGTTCTAAAGGTTTAGTGTTATCTAGCGGTGGAAGGTTTACCCAAGGAGGAGCAAGCCCGGATAGAAAATTCCAAGCCCAGTCGACTGAAAGTCTACGAGCAGCACGGAAATGTAGAACCTTAGTTGAAAAATTATTAACACATTTTCAGATGGTGGCAAGATTTGAATTACGATTTAGGGATTCAAAGAAGGCACGAAATTTTTCTTTCTTCTTCTGCTTCAAAGTTCTTTTCGTGCGAGCAGCAACTCTTTTGTATTCAACATAAGTAATGTGGAAAATTATAATGTCAAAATACTCAAAATTGTTACTATTTACATTGAAATACACGAAGATGGTATTATATTGCTTTTAATGCTCCTTTTATTGTATATAATTTAAGTAATTTTTTTAATTTTTATTTAGAATATTAAGGTCAGCGCCGCCTAACTTGCCTACGCGAGCAAAGCGCCTCTGTTAAGGAGGATATGACTTTGTTTTTTTATATAATTTATGTTGAAAATAACATTTTTGCGCGATTAGTTGCTTTATCAGTTTACTGTGCTTGTTTCCACGACGGTAGGTTGCTGTAACTCGTTGCTACGTGTATCAAAACGGTAAGTAATTCACTTACCGTTCAGTAAAGAATTAAATCTAAAAAAAAACAATTTTGCAATTTATTTATTAAAATTAAATGTACAATTAATATAATTAATAGTAGTAATACCACTCGCATTTGAGTTTCTAGTGTTAATAGACAAACTTTCTGACGTAGAAGTCTCAGGTTGTTGTAATAGTCCACCTACATCGCTGTGTAAAATTTTATGAGCAAATTCAATATTGTTTTGGAGGGAATCTTCCACGTAACTCTCGGCCACCGTTGATGAACGCCACCCACCATGTCTTTTTAGTCCCAACACATCAACTCCGTTATTCGCCAAAAGTGTAGCCGATGTGCGTCGAAACGAGTGTCCAGTAAAATCTTCAGGGGCTTGCAACTTTAAATACTTTGCAATTTTTGACGGCCAGCCTCCAATTGTGCCTTTGCCTGTGACTTGCCTAGTGCATTTGCCATTTCGTTAGTTCAGAAATAAATGATCTGACGTTGGGTTGCTTGGTAGTTTTCTTATGTATTTTCGAAGTATTTCCAAATAATGAACTGCTTCATTTTCTTTATTAATAACTGTGAACGTTCGCTGAATATTCGTTTTTGTATTTGGAATATTTACTACAAACATTTCTTCATGTTCTTCTATGTCACTCATTTTAATATTGTACAATTCCTCTCGTCTACAAGCGCCCGATACCTACTGCCAATATCATTGCTACCTGCAAATATATTGTTTCTTTAGAACTCAGCTGTACCACTTTATCATCTACAACATACCTTTTGAATTAAAAATTGATCGTCTGGTGCTTTATTCAAAAATTTTTCCATGTCTTTTTTGGTAAAAATTTTAGCCTTTTTAGGCCGATCTCCAATATTATTTCTTTTAAGATAAGCAATTAATGTAGCAAACTTAGAAATATCGATAGCATCATAGAGAAAAACTGTACTCTTCAGGATAGAATACTCCGCCCATAAACTGCCTGGGACCTTCAAGTGTCCACTTCTCATCACAAAATACGCTAATAAGCTCTTTTCATTTACAGAAATCTTCTTTGCTTCACGCCATTCCTTAAACAACTTGTATGTCTGTTCATATCGGGCTTTAGATTTTTCTGGAATTATTGCCGAACATTCTTCTTGCCAAGCGTCTTCTAAATCATCCGGTAGATCATCACTATCGCTCATATTTGCTTCGAAAACGGAACCACAAAACAGAACTATGTAGGAATGATTGTATCAAAAAGACAATTTTACTTGTTTGGAACAAAACCATAGCAACCATGGAACAGCCACCCAAAGTTTTCAGTTTCAGTCTTCCGGATTATCACACATGTATTGATATAAATTATTATTATTATTCTAGAAACTTCAATTGCGCAAAAAACGTTATAAGCATGTCGAACGTTAAGGATTACCGTTCTCAGACAATAATTGGAGTCGTCGCTTCGCTCCTCCTCCAGACAATTGTCTTCGAACGGTAAGCATTCCTTACCGTTCTCCATACTTAATATACTATTTACAGACTTCTGGAAAATAATTTTTTTATCAAATTATAGTATTAAGATGAACATTAACTTTAGCAGAATTTATCCTAATTAGTTACTAGTAATTCAATTTTAATTTGTTACATATCAATATACATAATTAACGTGATCAATTTGCTTATAAAATCAGACAACTCATATTATTTAATGCAAATACTACTAGAGGATAAATGCTGTTATCAAAGGGTGCAACATTAAGAAAAAGTTTTATTTAATTTTGACTTTTATTTAGTCACGTGATTTAAGGCTATTTGTAAAAAATCTGTAGGTATTATTTTGAGATAAGCTAGTTTTATAATATTGATAAATTTGATAGAAGTCGCATAAAAACTACTTTCTTATAAACATTTCTAATAAGACAATATTCTTAACTAAAATCAGAATTTGGGTTAATGTGATTTAGTATTTAAATCAATTAGTTTAGCAAAAGTATATTTGAGAAAGTGAAATTAACATTAAGAGCGTACAAGGGTATGTATAAATGTCTTTGTAGTGTTCTCTCAGTGTCAGAATTAGATTAAAGTTACATCTGCGACCGTAATTTTCAAATTATTATTAAATGTTGCAAGGGTAATACACAACAATATGACCTGGAACCCAGCTTATATAACGTGTATTTTATGATTACACAGCGTGAATAATAAGAGATGCAAACTAAAGCAATTTACATATTTCTGTTCTTTTTAAATACTTTTTCTTGCACAAATATTTTTATTTCTATACTCAAATTAATAAGACTAAATTAATTTTTCTTACAAAAACTACGCAACGCCTCAATGGATAAATTCTTTTATAATTTAATTGATTATCGTCTTTTGGATAAATGCCAGATTTAGGAAAAATCTGAGCATAATGTGATTTCAATAATCAGTAATCAATACGCTATTGGTGGTTTTTCATGTTCCTGTTCTTTTAGCTTGAAAAGACCTCCAACTGAATTACAGGAAAAATGTATCTTTTAAGAAAACTGTTATGTCAGCGGTTTAGATTGCTTAAAAAAATCTTTAATAAAACTCCAGATACACAACTATTAATTTTTGAATTACAAAATTTTTTTATTTCAATTAAAGTAGCGCCAATTTGTGTTGCACAAAAAATTGCAGATTTCTGCTGTTTTTTTAAAGAATGACAATCACCCTACTTCAAGAAAGAAACGATGCTTTATTCAAAAGTACTTTTTAAAATTAGTTACCATCGTAACAAACTGTTATTCTTGACGTCGGCCAAAAGGTTTAATACAAATTTTTTGTGTTTTAAATCTCTGGCGCCTTGTATTATTAATTAATTTTGCGATGTAAAATTTAAGTTAATGCACTCAAAATATAGGTACAACAATTATTTTTTGTCTTGGAATTTTTTTATGTGTCTAACGGTATGTATTCTAAATTTTCTGTTTTGGTAACTGTTTTTCAACTAACAATTATCAATTTTTGTTTATAATTTATTTAAATAGTGTTTGCTAACTTATAAATAGTTTTCCTAAACAGAAATTGACATTATAGAAACAATTTCGGCTCAACTATGATATTTTGAATAAATGTATGTATGTAGTTAGATTTCATTGAAGAGAAAGTGTTGTACCCGCACTGATTTAATTGTAGCAAAGTTCGAAACCGCACGGTGAAAAGGAAAATTAGAAAATTTATGAGGCAATCCTTTGCACTGGGGAGTAATTAAAGTTATGTAAACATTAACTGGAATGATTCAAAAATGTACATAACATTTTTTTATATTCTTTCAACGAATAAAAAAACATGCTTTAATCAGCTTTTCGAATATATAAAATTTCTTTCTTTCTTGTTTCAAGTAAATTGTTTGAATCAGCGTGAAATTGCTCTATTACCTGCCTTCCCTTCGTTCTCAGGACGACTGAGATTGATGTGCCCTTCATGGCTCATATTCGAATAGATGTGAATACTTGCGGACTCATTTTGTACAAATGAAGATACAAGATGGATGGATGAGCTAGCGAAAAAACGTTTAAATTTATAATCAACAAAAAACGCAATCGGTTTTAAAATATAAATAAAAACATTTGAAACGTAAAATTCTATTTATTTAAAATTGAATTTTTTGTTTTGCGTCTCTAAGGTACTGTAACAGGATTTTAGTGACATTGATAAAAATATCAAAATTTAAAGGAAAACATGAGCAGTAAACAATAAAAAATACATTTATTTTCATAGATATGTATTTCAATTTAAAATTAGTTTTATAACATTACACAGACACAGAATGTTCTAAAATTTACAGACCAACCTGTTAATACGCTGTCTATTAAAGTCCAAGAAACACAAGAAAAATATTCAAAACAAAACCTCCTCTATTTTAATAATTACATTGATAACGACATTTGACATAATCGAAATCTTGATCAATATAACTAAAGAGGTGAAGTTTAAAAGATCATATTGTCAAACAATTTTTTAAACAAAATTTACAACAGAACTATTTCTAAAAATAAACAATGAATTTTTGAAAACGGTCTATCTCAAATTTTTTGATAACAATTTTAGTTTAAAACAAAACCGAGACAGGTTTATATTTATTGTCAGGGAGGCATCTTCTCCTGGTAAAATTACGATAATCCTACCAGCTCCTTAGGAACAGAGTTTTTTACCTCTAAAATTTAATTAGAGAAAGAAAATCGAGTGATACCATTTTGAAGGTTTTTGAATATACTTTTTACTGATTTGTCTTTTTATTTTGCTTGACATTTTTTTCAAAAAATAATTATTATAATTAACGGCTGGTATTTTTGAAACAAATATTAAAAAAAAAAAACGCTCCGTTATCTTATATCAAAGAAGACTACTTAAGTCTTCTTAGCCACTTAGGATAAAGTGTTCATAGGGGTAAAATAGATAAGTGATTGGACTTATAAAATAGGTTTTCTTAATGTAAAAATCATTTTTTTTTGAAAAAAAATCTTAAAAAAACTCCTGTCAATGAGAAGAATTACTTTCAGGAACAAACATTAAAGAAAATAAAAATAAAAGTATATTTAGAGAGATGAGTGTTTAAAAACCTTTAAAATGTATTATCACTTGACTCTCTTTCCCTATTTAAATTTTAGGAGTGAAAAACTTTAAGCTTTAAGAAGAATCAATGTGATTTACCAAAAAAATATGTCTCCCTGACAATAAAAATTAACCTGTTCTTTTAAAAATCAAAATAGTTTCCAAGAAAATTGGACTAGACTTTTTTCAAAAATCACCTTGAATAATAAACTGTATACAAAATTAATAAAAAAACTTTTTTAAATAATAAAGAAGTTTTATCTAGTACTGCTTATAAAATGTTAAAAAAATAAAAAAAACATTTTTTTTTCATGTTTTATCTAGCTGCTTTGTGTTATTAACTTTTAATTTTTATTAAAAAGCTTAAAATTTAGTTCTAATAAATACCTTTTTTATTAAAAATTAAAAGTTAATAACAAGAAGCACCTAAGTATGTCATAAGAAAAAGTGTCTAATTTATTACGCCAAAAACAGAATTCTTTCCGTAAATAAATAACAAATTTTGGTGTGTAATAGTGAAGCCTTGTTTTCACCAAAAAGAAAAGTGCCAAAATACTTTAAACTATAAATCAGACTTCAGCATTATTTAAAAAAATTTTTTAATTAACTTAAAACACGTATTATTTCGTTGATTCACAAATTTTCAGACATCTTGAATTTTTATAGCTTATTGCTAATGAACGCGAAAAAAATGCATACACTTTTGACGTAATTATCTGTTTTAAATCAATGCTGCTGATTAGTAATTACATTTTTCTCAATAAGTTGAAGTAATTGGGACCTTTCTCGTGTCCTGTTTAACCTTGAAAGTTTTATTTAAATACAGGGTGTCAAAAGTATGTAATAGGCAGTTTATCTCCGTAAATATAAATTTTATGACAAAATGTCATTGATAAAAGTTTCTTTACTAATTCTTCTTTATCTCTTAGCCTGCTTGTTGTTTTTTTATGTCAACGCATTTCCATGAAAACGTAACTTTTTTTTCTTTTTTAAATAGCATCCTAGCAATTTTCTTGGTGATTCTTGTTCCTCTTTTTTTTTGAAATGACCTAGTATTTTTTTAATATCCTTTAATAACAAAATTTTAGAGAAACTTAAAACTAAAAACTTAAATGAAACCTTTAAACTGAAGACCCCCTACAGCTTGACAGTTACCTAATCTGTCATAAAAATTGCGTAACAAATTTTGCAGCCAGTTAGGTGGTATATTTCCGATTCCGTGTCTTATTCTAGTTTCTAGGTCTTCTAAATTTTAAGGTCTTTTTTTGTAAATTGTAGTTTTTAAATGATCTCAGAGGAAAAATCTAAGGGGCTTAAATCGGGGGACCTAGCAGGTTATTTAATAGAACCTCGACGTTTTATTCAATGCCGTGGAGAAATGTTATCCAGAAATAGGCAAACATCAACCTCATAATGTGGTGGAGCGCCGTCTTGCTGAAACTAAATATCTCGGTTTGGCATTCCTTGTCGATCTGCATCCGGAAATAATTGTACAATATCGGGTACAATGTGATCACGCAATAGGAGTAGATAACTAGCCGCAGTTAAATTCCCATCAATAAAATATGGGCCTATTATGTGCTGCCCAATAATACCAACCCATACATTAAATTTTTGATGCTGCTGTGTATGATGTTTCATCATCCAATAAAAATTCTCACTAGACCAGTATCGACAGTTGTGTCTGTTTACAAATCCTTTGAGACAAAACGTAACTTTATCAGAAAATAAAATGTTGTTTAGACAATTTGGATTATTATCACTCATTTCCATCATGGTTGCACAAAACTGCATTTTTTTGTCTGGGTCATTATCGTTTAGCTCATGGGAAGGTGTATCTTGTAGGGCTTGTGTTTGTTCTTTTTCAATATTCAAACAATCAACGATTGACTAATATCATTATCCAAAGCAAGTTGCGTGGTTGTCGTAATTGGATTATTCATAACACTTAGTAATACATCAAGAGCTTGATCATGATTTATGGCTGATTTCGGACATCTAGATTTTGGAATATCTTTTAAATTTCCAGTTTCTCTAAATTTTTTAACCAATTTAGACACCGTGGAATGTACAATAGGATTTCGTCCAGGGTGAACGTTGTTAAATAAATGACAAATATCTTGGTGAAAACGTGTTCGATCTCCATAACCAACCATCATGAGAATTTCAATTTTTTCAGTTTCAATGAGTTTCACCATGTTTACAAATTAAAATAAAACTATCTTTATTGAATTAATTTGTTAACTTATCAAAACGTACGTTACACTGACATAAAAAATATCATTAAAGGAACAGAGGCCACTATTATTTTTTGTAATATTATTATCAAATAAATTTAAAAAAATTAGTAAAATGCTGAGAATCTGATTTGATACCATTTTTTTGTCGTTTATTCGAAATTATGATTTTACACAAAAATTTTGTTATTAAAGGATATTAAAAAAATACCAGGTCATTTCAATAAAAAAAGAGGAACAAGAATCACCAAGAAAATTGCTAGGTTGCTATTTAAAAAAGAAAAAAAAGTTAAGTTTCCATGGAAATGCGTTGACATAAATAAACAACAAGCAGGCTAAAAGATAAAGAATAATTAGTAAAGAAACTTTTATCAATGACATTTTGTCATAAAATTCATATTTACGGAGATAAACTGCCATACTTTCGACTAAACCTGTATATAAATTAAATGTAAATTTACATATAATAATTACGGCTAATTTTTTGTTTACAAATTATTTTAAAATTAAAATACTCATATAAGAGTTTAATTTGGTTAAAAAAACGAATTTACTGATATAAATTTTGAAACAAAGTTTTTTATTTTTCAATAACGAAAAATTTTACTGAAAAAAGCAAGTCATTAAAGTTGGTAGCACTGTTGTAAGAACTATAAAATTTGTACTCTTATAATAAAGTGTTGCCAACATAAAGTACATTCTCTCCTACTGTTCGAGTAATAATTACAAATACTGCCTTTTAATAATTTTCTCAGCCAAAAAATCTAATACAACTGTCGTGCGATAGGTAATTTACAGTGCTTGGACTTCGTCCGACCCTCGCCTTGAACGCGGGCATAAATTCGACTCTGCGCACTTTTACCTACCGGTCCTCTAATGTAAATAATTTTTTCATAACTATTTCAGCTTTTCTTATAATAGCTCATTATAAGAACGTGTTCTCAAATTTTAGTCAACGTTTCACTGCTTTGATAATGTTCTAATAAAAAACGAAACTAGTCGGCATGAAACATTTAATTTATTTAAAAGTCTCTGTTTTTAAATCAAACTTTACAACATCATATAGATATAACCAATTTTTTATTAAAAAATATTTGTAACGTAATCTTTTTAAAATAGGTAAATTTTACCCGACGCGCGTAACTATTTAGTAACAATAATAACACGACCGCTACCGGGCTAAATAGTATGCAACGGTAACCTTAATTTTTATTCTGCATTATATTCTGTAATTTTTAATTATTTTTTTTATTAAGATGCTTTTTCGTTTCTCTACATCTGACCACACAATTTAAATAGCTCTCCTCTCAGGTTGTACTAAGCTTCAGTTCGCAAAATCCTACCCTCAAATAGGGCTTACCGCCTGTCATTGTGAGTTAGTCGATAGATCAATAAAAATTTTCAGGTCTAGTATCTACAATTAGATAGATTACATTGCACCTAAAAACACTGCATTCTTTAAAAAAGATATCATGTAAAATTCATCAAACACAATACTTTGTAACAGCGAAACCAAGTTTACAACATAAGAAATAAAATACGATTTCAAAGTTTGATACTCTTGTGAATGTAAAAGCTTAGCCAACTTTTATAAACGAGACATTTGTAGCAATTATTATTAGCTGTAAATGGTTTTAATGCATTTACAACAGAAGTAGAATTTCAAACAGACAAAGTATTTATTTAAAAATGCGAGTATTATAATTTATTATTATTTTAAATATGACAACTAAAGTAAGTTATATTAAAATAAAAAGTTTAAAAGAGAGTAACTTTCTTGTTGCTTTTAACTTTTTATGTTTTCAACAAATTAGTAGAGACTTAGTTTATCTGAAACCTAAATTTCTGTTCCCTGCAAATAAAGTTTTAAGTTCTGGAATTAATTTTTATTGCGTTGGCGCAATTACAAAGTTGTAGACTAAAACGTTGATGTTAAAAATTTTCAATTAAATGCAACATTTTCATACAACAGCTGGTTATATACTTATTTAATATTAATGTCACGCTTTTGTAATTCATTTATTTAATTAAATTTATTTTATTTATTATATCAAAACAATTTATCGTGTAAATGCAAACTCATTATTTGGTGCAGTCGAAGTATTGATTTTAATCGAATCATCTGCTACGAGGAATAAATAACGAAACTACCTCATTTACCATTTCCTACAAAACGTGACTGAAGCTAATAAAAAGATAAGAAAAGTAAAGGTTTTAACCAAACACTAAACAATAAAATTTAGAAAGAAACATCCACTTTTTACAAATTAAAACGCTGGCGCTGTTAAAATAATTCAGTTACGTGTTTCAAGTGAATTAAATCTAATTTCTTTATCGTTTTCAAAGAGTAGTAATCAGTGTTCAACAATGATCTGAAAACAGGTCAAACATTTGTAGAATACGTTCTTTGTACTTGTACAGGACGAGTAAAATATTTTAAGTCTACTGTTTCGTGCTCAAACTATAAAAATTTTTTAGGTATAGCTCAGCTAAAGAAATACCGTTTTTACGATCTATCAGCCTATTTAACTTTTACTAATTTTAATAATGGTCCAACCGCAAACGTAAATACTAGACCCCCTATAAATAACCCCAAACAGATTCTCTGAACATCGGTCCAGGTCCGTCTTCAGTAATCTTTACCTACCTAAAATAGTGAAACCACTAAACTTGGACATTTTATTTTTTGTGTTTTGGCTTATCTATCTTTACCTTATTAATTTTTAAATTAGTATTTATATTACAATTAGTTAAAATTCGGAACAATAATTTATTTAATAATAATTACAACAACAAATAAATAAAACCATATCACTTACTGATATGGTTTTATAATATAACTAATCACTATCAACATAATTATCACTTTCGCGCTGGACTCATCGTCCACATTAATTATCAAATCCGGTACAAGTTTACTTCTGTACATATCTTCTTCACGAATTACATGTTTCACACACTTTTTCCAGCTAACGCTCGAAATTTTCGCTACTTCGTCCTTAATCAGTTCGATTGTACCACAACTTAATTTCGGAGAGGTATTGTTTCTTCGTAGATGCCCTTTTAGCTCCCTCCATATCATCTCAATTGGATTAAAATTGCAATGATAAGGGGGAAGACGAACAACTTTAAATCCACGTTCTCTCCATAATGTCGATATTATATTTTTTTTCAAAAGTTGTTGTTTTCAAAACCTCCAACAACTGTTTTTTTGTATATGATACTTCAAAAAAGAGATCATTTGCATGAAGAAATTCTTGTATTTCTTCTTTTCTTAAAAAACAAGTATTAGGAATTTTTTCTGCTTGGGCGATTAGTAACTTGCATTGTCCATCACGGTGACACTATTTTTTGGTATATTGGGAAGAAATTTTTCTGAAAACCAATTTTCAAAAATATTGGCCGACATATTTTCGTGGTAATCTACTTTAGCTTCTTTGACATCTTTCGCAAGAAGTAGCAAAGCATTGTTTACCCAACTGGCTTCAGATCGCGCATGTAAAATTATAATGCGTTTTCCTCTTAAGGGTGGTACATCTATGCAACATTTTTTGCTATTATCAGTCCATCCTTTCTTGACGATGCCGTGACTATCAAACCAAGTTTTATCTAGATATGTGATAGGCATATTATTTGAACGTATTTGATACATTTGTTTTAAATATCTTGCCCTCTATTCTGAGATTTTCTTTGATTCTATCAAAACCTGCCTCTTGTTAATTTAAAAAAAAATCCGATTTTTTGCAGAAACTTTCGTAAACTTTCTTGACAACACTTAGGTAATATTCAAAATGCTTTGAACTTGCTGGTGCAATGTTTTGATTGTTAAAACAATGTTTTTGTCATATGTCTCATATATCATCCTCCTTATTGATTCTGCATGATGTTTTTCAAATAGAGAATTTGGATTATTTTTTCTGACTTTTCTCTTCTGAATTCCCTTCACAACTACATATGTCACGTACACTCGCATAAGGTGTTTTAGTCATGTCAGAAGTTTTCTTTATGGCCCCAGATTCACTTTCTGACGATTCTAAATAAACCTACACATTTATAATTATAATCTTGGCAAGTAGCGGCAAATGTCTACGGCGGTGTTCTCTGCCATCTGAAGTAGTAGGCTGATCATCGTCGCCGTCGCCATCGCTATCGACGTCGTCGTCACTATCAATTTCAACGTTGTCGTCGTTGTTGAACTTTTCATCAACCTCGGACCAAGATCTTCACATCTTAAAGATGTAAAAAACTGGAAATTAAAATACATATATATTTATATATATGATTAACAAGTTCTAATCATACACACCTTTATAAAAAAGACTGTAAATATAGTCTTAAAAAAAACTGTTTTGTAACTGCCACTTGCAAATTATTAAAAGAAGTAAAAGAACACAAACGAAAACACCTGAACACTCCAAAAAACAATAGAAATCTGTTTTACAAAATTAGCATCGGAGTATTTATAAAAGATTTATTTACTATCTATTTAATATCTATTGCTACTTTTTATTTACCATCTATGCCACAAAATTCTCTAATCGATTTTGGAAATACCATTAAAATTCATAATCCTATACATAAGTTTTAAGAAAATAGGTATTTGTTTGTTTAAATATTGGCCGCATTCTAATAAGTCTTCTTCAGTTAAACTCTCTGTCTGCACCTACTGAGATTAAGAAGTTACTTTGAGTTATTTCATTGGTATTTTTAATAGTGGTTATACAAAGTAGCCATTTTATTTGTTAAAATCGGACGGTAAATAACGATGTCACAAATGTTTCCGTCTTGCCAATATGATACCACATCGCATCGTCTTGTTACTTAGCTGCTTGAAATATTATTGAATGCGGCCCCAACTAGGTCTAAGCGTGCCGCTGCCAGATCTTATTAGGGTTTTACGATAGGGAGGCTCTAAACTTATTAAAATGGCAAAACTATAAAAGATCGTAAAAACGGTATTTTTTTAGCTGAGCTTTATTTGCTTTATTTTTAACCTAACATCCATAAATTTTGTTAAAGCAACTTACTGATATGGTTACACTAAGATATTTAAACTGAACGCAATTTACGAGCACCTGTGAAACTTTGATCAGTTAAAAATGAGATTTTTTCACTTTCATTTAATAACCAAATAGTTTGTAAGATTATAGGTAGTTAACCTTTTGTTCTTATATTCACACTTCCCTATGAAACCAATAACTTATCTGCACATTAAAGTATAATTTACGAGGGTTTCAAATAATTTATGAGGAAGCAACTAAACTTTAAATTTAAGCTGCTTACCATAATTCAGTCAAATTGGGTGTAACTTCTATCAAGATCAAATAAATTAATAGAACCGTTCTATTTTACATGTTAAAGGTAAAATAGATACAAATAAGTTTAAATTTAGCAAGACTGGTTTTCTAAAATTCGATCAGAAGATAGAAGTAAAATTCTTTGACGTAAGTTATATAATTTTACAGATAGAAAGTTATAGACATATGCTATACAAAATAAGAATAGCTAAAAATTTTGAAAGTCTGCATCTATCGAACATTTAAAAAAATGCGAAGTTTACTATGTTATAACCTGGAAAAAGTAAAACTTAGCTCGAGAACTACTACATGATTAACAAGTACTGATTGAGTTGGCAGCATTAAAATGTTACTTAAAATTGTCTGTTTTAACTAAATTTCAGATCTAAATTTAACATTTTAAAAATTTTATTAAAAAGGCTGTCATAGAGTTTTTATAAAATAGTTTTCAAATTAAAACATGACATTTTATTTTTTATTTAAACAAATTTATCCCGAAGGAGTTGTAAACTTTATTATGTATAAACCATAATACACATAGGGTGTGAAACAATCTTCCTCTCTTACTGAAAATGTGGGAAACATTATTTTTCGAATGAAGCGAAACCTGTATAAATCTGTGAAGACGCTTTTATTGCAAACAGGTTTTACTTCTTGTTAACTCCGAATACACTAATTACTGTATTTAATATTCAAAAACGACTAGCTAGTTTGTGAATTGAAAAGGTGCAAATGAAAATAAAGGTAAAAGTTACGTCAAATATCCGACTATGTTGCCGACTTTACTTTAGAAATAAATTGCGATGTTAGTATTTCCTTGATATAAAATTCGAAAATACTTATTCCTGATTGATAAATTTTCGAAATAAATTAATTAGAAATAAATATTTTAAATTTCCTACGCGCTCTGGCTTTTTTCTGGTAAAAAAAGCACAGTTTAATTAATTTTCGAGATTCTAAATTAAATCAGTTAAAAATACTGAGTCAGGAATTGCTTTACATTGTAACTAAGTGACCAGGGAGGCGACAACTTTTGTTTCCCGCTAGGCTAAACACTGATAAAATAGAGTAAGCACGAGTTTCAAGGGAATAAAATATTCTGACAGAAAAATCTTAGGATCGAGGTCACTTTTCAGGGTATTAGGAAAACGGCAAGTTTAATGAGGATTAATTAACATCAGTCGAATCTCTGTCCAATTGATCACAGTTCATTTAAGTGGAAATTGTTCTAAGTGTCCTTGATGAAAAGTACGAGTATGTTTTATTGAACTTAATTCTCTTTGTGACGATTTCTTGTTTCTTTTACAATCGTATGAGATAGTTATTATAAACTATTTTACTATTTTTTACTGCACGCCGGCGTCGTTGCAAAAAAAATGTGTATTTTACACCTTTGCAGGAAAATTTTTTAAGATGTATAAACAGAGCGGACTCGGCAATGCCTTTTTTTATATTGGGTGTGTCAAAAATCGCGCATATCCTGTTAATAATAAATCGTTTTGAATACGTGGATAATAAAAATGTAAAAAATTTTGGTAACGAAAAATTGGTTTTAAAGATATAATAAAATATAATTTAGAAAAACCGGCATCATTACTTTATTTTACATAACTTTCATTTTTTCCAGAGTTAGCTGCAGTAACATCCGTCTAATATCTTTCTGAAAAACTAAATGTTTACATTTTAACTGCCCCAATTGATGAACGAAACAATTTTTTTGGTTTTGTATTTGATAGGTAAGGTATTTCCGAAACTAATTGGTTGCAAATGGTAGTTAATAAAATAGAACTTAAAGTTTGGTACAACAATTAATTTTAGAACAAAATGTTACAAAATAACTGAAGTTAAAATACATGATGGTCTGCAAATTGGAAGAGATATTTATGGACGTTTTGAGAGGTATAAACGAGCACAAGCGTCTACTTTATTTGGGCAGAATATGAAAATGTGCCGACGGTTGAGTATGTTTTGGATGTATGACTACAAACGCCAAATAAAATATCTTTCACAATTTATTATAAATAAACATAAAATTGATAAGATTTTGGTTAAACAATTTTAAAGATACCTGTTGAGTTAAAGCTCAACCATTGACTAGCAAACCGGCTCCAGCTCGTCTACGAATGCTACCAGAAATCTTATTTAATATTAATGCAGTATCTGTATTTGCAACAGCAAATATTGTTTATTGTAAATGCTTAACGTTTTCTGGAAGAGTTTGACAAAAAGTATCTTTTAGATGAGTTTAAAAAAAGATATAAATCAATAAATCTAAAGGATTAAAATCAAGAGACTAAAAGAAATAGACCCCCACGGCCTAACCACCTTCTAGGGTAGTGTGTATTTAATCTTACACCACGAAAATAATGTGACAAAACACTATCCAACTGTATGTGCTTTGCATCGTATCTAACAAATTACCTAAATTGTTTTTCAAGAAATTTAAAAATTGTTGACCGTTGAGACCATTTGGCAAGATAACTGGTCCTAAAACTTGATTTCCTATTATACCAAACCAAACATTTAAAAAAAATCTATGTTTATCACCAGTTTCAAATATAACATGCGGATTTTTAATAGAATAAAAATGACTATTATGTCGATTAAAAATTCTATTATATGTAAAGATTGACTTGCCTGTTCAAAAATTTTTTATTATAGCTAAGTAACCAATTTGAAAAATTTGTTCTAGGTTTAAAATCTCTTGGATACTACATACTTCTGATTTTTTGTGAAATGATATGAATGTAATTTTTCATCACGTATTACTCGGGTTATTGATCAAAAAGGATATTTAAATTAGTTTTGACTTGACGTACATTTATTCTGAGATTGTCTATAACACAGTCTACAATAACTTCTTCATTGGCGACAACAGTTTGCTTTGTTTAGAGTCTTCCTGCTCCTGAGATAGTTCCTGCAAGTTTAGGAACCGAAGCTCGATTTTCTCTCAGTCTTTAGTCTAAAGATGTTAATACATTTTCAGTGGGTGACTTGCAATTTGGGTAACTTTCGTTGTATAGCCGGTCCGCCGATGATCGGTTGTTTTCAGCGTCCTCAAGAGCGAGGTACATGTCACAATACTCATTTGAAAAATACATTTTTTACTAAATCTTTTTTTTACTTAACTCTTATTACTTCTTTGCGTAACATATGTGTCAAAATTTTTGACGTAATTTGTCAAAATTTTGAAATAATAGAAATTTTAATGTTCTTAACAATGAAAAAATTTGTTTCCATAGAATTAAATTCGATGTTGCCAAACGTTGTTTTCACTACCCACAAACAAATTTATATAAGACATTGACATTTAAATAATTCAAATATTAAATAAAACAAACTGATTTCAAATTTTTTTTTTAATATTACCATAAAATAATAAGATAAATGCAAAGTTTTTGCAAAATTTTTAGAAGCTTTTACAGGAGACTCTGTTATGAAATAGCGACTGTTTCACGAGTAATAATGAGTCTGCGAAGCTGAAAATACAACCAGCAATACAATTCCAGAGTTAACGTGATGACATTGATTTTAAATTTTGTTTGTTAAATCTGTCACCGATAAGAAAAATGTATTCAAACAATGATAAAACCGACACGATGATGATATATGGAAAAAAATGCCTCTCCCGTGATGAATTTGTGCAGACAAAGTTTTCCGGGTAGAGAAAAACTCTTGCTGACACCATATTCGAACAACTTGAAACTAAGAAAAAATTGACCACCTTTAAGAAAGCCAAAAGCAAGAGCAGCTACTGGTCCTGTTCACATGTAAGTCAAAGAATAATTTCACAAGCAAGTGGCATTAGTTTGTCTTCAGTTAACCGAAAAATTAAATAATTACTTAATGTATTTGTAAACAGAACAAAATAACTACGTTACCTTTGGAATTGTTTTGCTGGTTGCATTTATAGTTTCGTAGGCTCGTGAAACACTCTGTATATGTATAACGAGTATTCAAAAACGATAAATACACTACTTCAATGTTTTATTAATTTGCAAAATTTATACCTATTTGGCACACTAAATGCAATAAATGCAATAGAAAACATTTTAAAAAAGTTGAAAACATCTATTGTAACATAATATTAAGTTACAAATTATAAAGATATAGTTGTAAGCAATTGTATTCAAATAATTTGCAACATTTTTATCACAAGCGCGCTTGTATTTAAAAAAGCGCTCTTAAATTGAGAGTGTATTTAAGTAACATTTTGAATATTTTTTAGCAAATCCTTAGAGCTGTGAATGGTTAGGTCAGGTCCAAATCATTCTAAAGTGAGAGAATTTGCCCTTTATTCTTGCGTAGGGGCCATGCTAATCTTTTAGTATTGACAGGTCTAGGGCAGGTTCAGGTCAATCTAAGTGAGGAAATTTACTTTGGCAACATTGACTTTAATTTTTAAAAAAATCAAAGAAAAAAATTATATATTGTTAAGTGTTATTTCGTCGCGATTTTTAAATGCTATTTTGTTACAATTTTTAAACGCTATTTTGTCGCATTTTTTTTATTTGATCGCTAAATAGTTTCTTGATATTTTGTCGATCTGTGAAATGTTTATATGATATTTAGTTCGACGCTATTTTGTCTAGGCGCTATTTAGTTCCACGCTATTTTGTTTTTTTGTCGCTGTTTAATAACAAAGCCTTTACAGGGTAAATAAAAAAAGTTTTGTAAAATGTTTTTTATATTGATGTCTACTAAAAGCTTTACCATTAGTGTCTTTTAGGAAATGCGCGATTTTTAACGCACTCGATATATGCATTTCTAAATTATGTAACGTTTTGATAAAGTGGTCAAAGAAAAAAAAAACACGAAACTTGTCTACAACACAAAAAATGTTAAGTCCTCAATCCCAATAAATTCAATAAATAAGTAAACAAATGTGTACATAAAAATAAATACTTTTAATTATACATGTACACCAGTTTAGAATCACTTATTTCATTTGTAGTTTAATTTTGAGTATACTGAAAATTTTTGTAAGAAACCAAACTCAACACCGGGTCTTTTACTCATTAATGAAGTATTGTCGTTTAGGTGTGAGATTGCATCTGTGGCCGAACAACACTTTTGTCGTTTTATTTGCATATGTTTTGTTGCTTCTGCTGTTATTATTATTGTGTATACTTCTGATATTTACATATATTTTGATCGTTTTGTTTAATGTGTTATGAGTATCTTTTACAAAAAGTGTTCTTATTAAACACAACCCCAGGAAACCATAAATCTGTTTCGGAATGTTTGCTTCTCAGCAGTACAGCGTATTCCAAAGTGTTGTGCTCGATTGCAATAAGCCGAGTGAATTATTTCTTTCTTGTGCTCGTACAAAACTTCAATAATTTGAGATTATGATTTCTGAGATTGACAAAGATTTTATTAGTTTTTCAGAACAAAAAAAACTAGCTTGTTATACAAAAAAATTAAGAAAATGGTGTCATTTACATTTATGATACCTGTACTTACAATTTGTTTTCGGGTAATCGCTAATTACTCCGCAAATTGACGGCTCTTGTTTTTTTGACAAAGCTTAATGTTTACGGTTAATTTTAAAATTTGTCAAAAATAACACCACACTAACTTATATATTACAGTAGAAGTCTGTTAGGGTAGCCTTTACGGCCGAGACAGAAATTTTGTGAGACGAGCTCGAAGAGCGAGTCGAATAATACTGGCGAGGCCGTAAAAGCCCTAACAGACGTGTACTGTACAGCAGTTTTTGTAATACCTCAATAATTTGACCTCAATAATATTTTTTTGATTTTATTAATTTTAGCTAAAAAAGAGATGATTTAGAGTGCGTTGTACGTTGTCAATGTCAACCGTTCTTTACATAAAAATTGTAAACAATAAAGCATTTGTATTTTCATAGTGATTTAGTCTTTACGGCCGCTCTTTACGAATCCTTGATTGTTAAGGTATTGTTTTCATTGTAACAAACAATCCTTAAAGCTACCTTTAACAATGAGGTATTACAAAACAGTATTTTACGTTCTACAGTCAACTTTAACGTAACTGTACTTATAAGTGTTAAAACATTAATTGTTAATTATTATTAAACTAGATCTAAGTAGAATATTTTGATTAATCCAATAACTCTAGACTCTAGCACGGCACAATATCTCATAGGAAATTTTACCTATTTCTATTTGTACTTCTTTTATTTTATCTACACAGTTAGAAAAGTTTTTATTGTATGATCGTAAAATTTGTTTATTTGTTTATGTAACATGATCTTCCGAATACACATACATAAATTTATTAATATGTCGCGAATTATTCGCTATGTATGTATGTTTCTTTAAGTTTAAAATATCCAGTTAAAGCTTCTAGTTTTTTATAGTTATTTGCACTAAATCTTTATTATCTAAAAAATAATAATTAAATAAATGTAGTAAAAAAATAGGTCATTATTTTTAACATTTATAAGTTGAGTATTTTGTATGTTTGTATGTAGCAAAATTATTCAATGGAAAATTGAATAAGCGCTACAATTTAATACATCTAACACCAACACCACTTTATGCAATAAGTAAAACTATTAAGTTTCTGAATTCAATGGTAAAACGTTATTACGAGTTATAAGGTTTTCACGCTTTAAATTGTTTGTTTTTTGTAGTTTTCAAAAGTAAATTCATCTAAAATGGGAAGTGAAATTTAAGTTCCTAGTTCAGATTATTGCTACTTTTGATTGTCAAAGTAAATTGTTATTATTAAAAACTGTACTAGCGCTAAATACCGCGTGTCGTCTGCTTATTAAAAAAAATATTTATCTTTTTGTATTGTAAATGATTTATTACAGTTGTTTATCCACCAATAGTAAGCCGGATTTTCGTAAACTGTGCGGTAAAAATCAGAAAAACACCGGATCTTACATTTTACGGTTAGAATTACCAGAAGAGATGCTCGAAGAAAAAACCATGCTTACGAACCAAAAATATTTTTACAAATAAAGCTATATTTAAAAAAATAAAAACTAAAAAAAATCGCTGAAACGTTACTGCTCTTATGCTAGAATGTATTAAACTTTATACTAGGTAAATTGGTAAAGTGTATCCGAAAAAAACTTTATTCAATCCGCATAAGTTATATTTATTTTATAAATACTTCCTACTTTCCTATTTCCGAATTTAGTAGATTTCCTCATACGTTTGTTAGTTTTTCTTATAACATAATCCATTTTGGAGATTTACAATACAACGGATATGTTTACAAAGTGGAGAAGCTCTAAAACTGAGCAATGTTTGGAATACAAATAAGTTTCTTAACAGATCAATTCACATTAACAAAGTAAAGAAACACTTTCCCAAGCAAGATCTCAAAAAGTTCTTTCGGTAAAAAGCAGTATTAACATAAATACTTAAACCCTGAAAACCGGAACGATTTAGCTCTTGTGACATTTGAAAAAAACACAAATCGATACGGTTTACCTGTATATTTGGAACGAATGGAGCAAAAAAAGAGCAATACATTAGTGCTGATAGTGGCAAAAGCTTTAAGGTATTATTCAACGATTCACATTGGTTAAAAAAAATAAAAATATGTATTACATTACATTATATTGTATACAAAACATAAACCTGATTTAATTAATTATTTTTTGACCTCGTGAACGTTAATCATATTATTACTCGTCAGTTAAACGTCAGTTAAATGTCAATTTACAATACCCTTATTGTGTAAATTGACAGTTTTATGTACAGATTACGAGTTACTTTAAAATTAAAGTATTTATATATAAAATTAATTTGTTAAAAAAAAATTACAACAATAAATTTTGTAATAAATGCTTTCTTTAATTTTTAATATCGAAAAATTGTAATAAAGTAAAAAAAGTCGTCAAGGTTGACAACACTAAAAATATTAAATTATGACATCTAGCGCGAATCTGAAACAAACGAAATTATTTTATCAAAATTTAAGTTAAAAACCTGTGATTTGTATGCAATAAGGCAACCAGTAAAAGTTTTTCTTGTGGATTTACCTACCTTAATTGTAAGTTTTCTGTTTGTGTGATTGATTAGGTTAGGTGAACTAAACCTCAAAATCATGGTTAGTCTTCTCAAGTTTTTATCTAAAAACCACTAATAAAGACAGCGCAATTTGAGAGAAGATTAGTCTACCAGTTCCGTAAGCCAACAGATTTAATCTGAATAAATTTAATATTGCAAATCTACTTAAACTAACATCAAAAAGTACGATCAAAATACAAGTATAATTGGTGTTTATTTTTTATAAAAATGTATTAAACAGGATAAACAATTCTTAGCGAAAGTAGATACAAAAAAAAGAGAAACATTTTGGTCATTTCGAAAATTGCCGACGTGCTCGGTTATTTTAAATCAAAAATTACGATTGACTAAATAAGCAGGTGCGAGGACATTACTGGCTTAGCTACAATAGAAGTTGGATGTAATTAGTGCAACTTAAAAAATACTCACTTTTTCTTAGATTCTAATTAATTACCTATTAATTTATAACAACTAATCATAATGCTAAAGAGTCTGGTATAAATTTTACTTTTTACACCTTTTTATTGAAAATAATATTACGAGAGACAATAAATTCAATTTTAATCTCATTATTATACTTTAAAACACAATATCAAGCGATACATTATAAAAAAAAACCAAGATGATTTTTTGATCTTCGACCTCTGACAATGCGAGTTGTCAAAATTCATATTGTCAAAATGTAGAGTTACTAATACAAAATATTTTTTTTACAGTTACAGATATAAATATTATAAATTATGATTTTAAATATTGACTTTTAATAATTGCTTTTACCAAAAAATCTAATACAAATGTCGTACAATAATAAGTAATTTACAGTGCTTAGACTGAAATTAGGGTCTGAGCACTGTAAATTTTGCCTACCGCACTCTAATGTATAACTCTATTATAATAACTATTTGCGGTTGTTGTTACTGGTAACAAGCACGAGATATAATAATTATTTTTTTTTACTACTAGTCTCAGAAGACATCATTATTTAGTTTGTCGAGAGGGTGTGAAGTTGTTTTTCTCTCCTAGTAGTCAATAATGATTATAAACCAAGGGAGATAAAGTGTTAGAGTTGAGTGGATACTGACATTTAACTATGTGTTGCCTGATGTAAATATCTTCGCAATTTTTATAAACGATAGATATAAGTGTTTTGCGCTTGCGCGAAATATCTTCTCAAATGTCAAGTGTGTGTTAGACAGATCATAATCTTGATAAAATCGATGCCAAACGTTAAAAAGCAGAATAAACGCATAATTAAAACCTTGATGTTTTAATAATGAAATATTTTTAATCCAAGAAAATTGAAAAAGGTAGGTAGTCATGCTTCAACCAACCAGTGATCAAATCCGTTGATTGCATTAAAAAAATATTGTATTTTTTTACAGCTTTATACATGTATTTTGGTCTTGTCATATTGTAAAAAACACTTTGTAGTGTGACGAAATGGAAAATTCTTTGAAAATTGGTAGGTAAATAAAGTTGTAAATAACATAACCTCAAACACAAGAACAGAAAATTTACCTTTAATTTATGCAGAATTAATAAAAATAACTGCTATTAAAGTTGTACATAATGAAAATGGGCTTTCATAAGATTACACGTCAAGTGTGGAGCCCTATGTATAGTTAATTTGACCATATGTGTTGTTGCAAATTCCATTGTTCAAGTTTCCGACCAGGAAAGCGAAGGCTGTCAACTTAAATCCTGAACTAGAGGTTCTGAAGATTTCAGTTGATGGAAAATTTACGCTATTTTGTTTTTCAGTACATAAATAGTTGCTTACATAAAAGATGCTTACAATAACGTCCTTTTCAGTTTTTATCTGTGAAGTTAAATTTCCGAAGTGGAAAAACGTAAGTAGTTAAATATCAGTCGTTTTTATTTTCATCAAATTTACTTTTTGACAATAAATAAAGACACGTTATGTTTAGTCTGGATGTGTGCTCGTTAAATGAGGTTATATTTTTATATGACAATTAATAAATTAATGTGCTAGTAGTGAAAAAAATCATATATAAACCACGGTAGAGAAAACTATTATAGCCTCGCATCTATTATTGCCCTCGATGCTACGCATCTTGGGCACTAAACCCGCTCGGCTATAAAAAGTGTTTTCTCTACCTTGGTGTATAATGTACTATTATTTTTATCTAGGTATTACTATTAGAATTACACAAAAGATGTTGGGTACGTCTTGCCTGTAAAATCTTTTAAAAATTTGAGAATTTCTCGCTCAATATTTTAAAGAATTATTTCGCAGCTGTATACTGGTTTATACTTTTAACAAATATATAAATAACCATTTCTACAAAATTTTATATTACGTTGCAATACATTACTGAGCCTAGGGAGAAAAGAATATAAAGCTAAATGCTAGTGATCACCTTTAAGTCTATGTGACATTAGGATCTTAGAAAGAATTGAGGCACAAAAATTAGGCCAGGTTTTATGACGAAACATGACCATTTTTTCAGGAACTTCCAGTAATATTATGTCACAAACTGTATTTTTAAATGTAAATGTTTAATCGCATGGCTAACACAACATTTGGCAATTACATTTTATAACATTTTACAATTTGTAAAATAATAGTTATTATTAGAACATCTCGAAAAAGTGGTTATATCAGGCAATAAAACGTCGACAAATCATTGAATTTTTCTTGTCTCTAGATCTCAATAATTGATTTCAATTATACAGCAATAGAAAATGTGTTACAAATAATTGTACAATAAAATTGAATAATTTTCTTTTTAAACTGTGTTTTTCTTTTATCCTACTTTTTGTTATTTGCAAGTATTTTTGTACGTTTCTTTTGTTTTTTTTTTGTTACTCAAGCTTGTTTTTATCATTTTTTTTCTTGTCATTTTCTTTAGATGTATACCTAAAGCTGCGAATTGTGTATTTTTCCACTTCTTTCTTATTTAATTGTTTCGTATTTATCCATCAACGTTATTCTCTTTACTCTTTGTAGGTATTTTATTTTCCTTGCTTACTTACAGTCTTGATTTCATTCTTTTTGTTAAAGTCTATGATTCACAGCCGCAGGTCAAGATTATGTTGTGGCTTATTTTAAAACGCTTATAATAATACGAACCAAGGTTTTAAGTTTCTGTAATTGTACTGTATATGTAGTTTTTTTCAGTCTTGTTTAACAGTCTTGTAGAGTGTTACAAAAATAGTGTAAAATATTTGAGTAGACAATGGTATGAATCAAAATAAACAAAAAACTTATAATAAACATGGGTCTGTAAAGCAACGGTTTAGGAGATGTAAAAAATTAATCTTTTTTAAAACATTTATTTTGCAATTTTTTATTAAACAAAGAGAGTTTTTAAAAAATACAAAAATCGGAGTTTTAGAAAATGTTTGAAATGCCCTTCTTCCATTTCCAAACAGACATGACATCTTTTTCTGAAAGACATTTGAATTTTTTCTAAAATCTACGTATTGGTTTAAATTTGTTGGCATTTTCTATTACTTTTTTGCTGCAGCTTTTGGAGACTCTTTACAGAAGTACTATAAACCAACGTTTTTAAGCATCCCCAAAGAAAAAAATCTAGAGGGTTTAAATCAGCGATATTGCGAGCCATTAAATAGGTTCACCTCTTTCTACCCATCTACGTAGAAACGTTTGGTCTAAATACTCTCTAACGGCAATCGAAAAATCATGCTTAAACAACATTTAAAAAAAATGTCGTTCAAAAGATCATACATTGTGGCTTGCATGAAGTTTAGGTAGGCACCGCTTGTTAATCGGTTTGGTAAAACAACAGCACCTAGAAACCTGTAGCCTACAATGCCTATCCAAATGTTAAATAAAAAACGTATTTGATATCTAAATGTGATTACAGCATAGAGATTTTTGTTGTCTTAAACATGCGTATTGTAAAAATGAACATCTCTATTTCGTGTAAATCCGGCTTCATCCGGATAGAAACCAGCGGCAAAAAACCAAACGTGCTTAATGATCGAGTACATTTAAGAGCAGTATCTATACTCGTACATGGTACGGATAAACCTGCTGCCTGTGGAGGATTCTCCAAACAAGAGGAGTAGGTACTATTTTCTGCCTCGGAAGATATTATCCGCACACTTGTTCCTGGATTATGCTCTATTTGTACTAGAATTGTTTTTTTTTGTCCTAGAAAAAGAAGCAATTCTAAGATCGACTTTAATTTTACGGATAAATGGGACTGTTTGCCGAATAAACTAAAATCACGTAATTTTCATGTATAAACAATATACAACTTAGAATATATGAAATGCATGTCGGCTAATTCTGCATTAGAGTAAATATAGCAAACAAAAACACTGACAACAAACATTAAATTTTAAATATTTATTTATTTTTTGTTTATTATCAGTCTATTCTGATAAGAAATACAAACCTTTACAAAATAGAAAAGAGTAAAAAACTGAAATAAATTTTTATATTTTTCAAATCGTTGCTTTGCAAACTAATGATTTTTAAGACTTTTTTGTTTATTTTGGTTTATACTATTATCTTCTTAAATATTATACAATTTATACAATTTTGTCTATTAATCTAATTTTGAAATTAAAACGATTAGAAAATAACAACACATGTGTTATTTTGTTTTTCTACAATTTGGCGGTTTTTTTTACAGATTTATTGTAACTGTATTTCGCATCCTAGCATCCATGTTCTCTTATCTAAACAATCTTCAACGTTTAATTTTTTTTATAGCTTTTTTTGTATCGCTCTTCCTTTTTGTACTTGCTCGTCGCTATTCTCTTCTTCTGATTGATCTTTATTTCGTTAATTTCTTTGGCCATTTTTCGAGACTCATACGTTTTACATGCCCATACCACCTTAAACTTTTAGCTTCTATAGAGTCGAGTAAAGTTATAGTCTTCTATCACGATGACTTGGTCATCAGCAAACTGTAAAGTAAAAAGTTTGCTGTTTTCAATAGATATTTTCATATTGCAGCAGGTTCTTCTCCAGCGCTTTAATGTTGCGTTTAAGTATATTTTAAATAATGTGGGAGCAATAACACATTTTTGTTTTAAGCCTTTGGTAACTGGAAACATGTCAAATAGTTTAATGCCGACTTTTACACAGTTGCTCATATTAGAATATAGTTTTTCTAATCATCTAAATTAATAAGGTGTATGAGTGCGTATTTGTTTTGTTCTTTTCTTAAGCTATTCAATGTTTTCTATGCTTCTGTCTGCCTAGCTCCTCCTATATGATTGTCAATGCGCAAATGATTTTTTAAGATTTATAAATATCAAGCATGTTTGCAAATATGACAATAAAACACTTGACCAAAGTCACACGTTTGGTTGGTTATTTTTTTAATGGTGAAGATATTAACCTGAATACAAAAAAAAGCATTTGAAAAACACTCTGCACTTTTATTAGTATTAGTTCAATAATTGTTCTCAATGTACTTTTTATTTTTATTCGTAAATTTTAAATGATACACTCAGCAAAGTCTTTTCTCTATAGTTTTTCTATTTTTATGTCAATTTTTGTTCATAATTTATTTAGCTTCTGTTACTTTTTTTTGTTTCCACATTTCATTTTGTTTTACTGTTAAATCTTACTGATGTATACTTTCTCAAAATATTTTTTTATCTGGCTTTTAAATACACTGACTTTCAAAAGAAAAGACGCGCGTAAAACGCGTTAAAATTTTTATTTGAAACTTTTACATTTTAAATCTCAACATAAGCAATAAACGATCAGCATTTGGTGTAACAGAATGAGGGGACTCCGAGGCTATAGCTAATAATGCGTGTGAACGCCGCGCGCCGTGGCATGCTGGATACTAGGTTATCGATCTGATCTTGAGGTATTGTATCCCAAGCTATCTGAATATGTTGTCAAAGTTCGTCCAAATTAGCCGGTGGGTTCGCTAGATCAAGCAATTTTCTACCGATAACATCCCACGCATGTTCTATTGGAGATAAATCCGGAGAACGCGCAGATTACGGCATGATGTTGATGTTGTGTTCTTGGAGGAATGTCCTGATCATTACTGCTGTATGTGGTCTAGCGTTATCTTGCTGGAAGATGGCACCATCAACTTCATCAACATATGGCACAACAACAGGCTGCAACATCTAGTCGATATATCGACGAGCATTTAAACTGCCTGGAATAAACACAAAAGGCGTTCGGCTACTACGACGAATACCACCCCACACCATAACTCCAGGTTTCAGATTTGTGTGGCGACGCTAATTGAGGTCTAGATTTAGCCTTTGCCCTCTGAATTTTCTTACGCGCATCCGCTTATCCGATCTCCATAGACAAAAACGGGACTCATCACTAAATACTACACGATGCCATTTATTCAACCATTCCAACCTTTGGGCGCACTATTCCACTCTATGAAGTTTGTGTTCTTGGGTTAGCGGAAGTCTAAAGTATGGACGGTATGATTTCAGTCCAAACGAACTAATGCGACGGTAAATGGTACTCATCGACATTCTCCGACCCAATGCTCGAATCCAGTCAGTACCAACAGCTGGCGATGTCTCAAACGGAGTCCTTGTTGCCAACAGCCTAAGATGTCTGTTTTCCCGTTCATTCGTTCGTTGTGGTCTTCCACTACCTCTACGTCGATTTGAACGCCTTTCTTCCTGCCATTCTTTACAAATACTACGCACCGAACAATCAGTTCAACCCAATCTCCGACCAATTTCCCGTAATGCAAGTCCCGCTTCAAACATACCAACAATGCGCCTTTTTTCAAACTCTTTTATTTGCTGAAACACTTGACGCCGGCAAACATGGGGCATTTTGGGAGAATTTGGAGGTATGATAGACTTGTTTGACAGGTGCGAGTGTTTTAAACAATGCCAATAAAAACAGATAAATGAAATGGAAACTTAGCATAAGATCGTCTATTAAAAGAAGTAACTTGATAACGGCTTTCAGTTTTTGCATCAAATGGTGATCATTTCAACGCGTTTTAGGTGCGTCTTTTTTTTGAAAGTCAGTGTATATCCGTCCGTCGTGTATTTAATAATTTGTCCCTCTCTGGTTTTTATATTTTCTGTTTGTTAAATTTTATTTTTTCCTAAATTTTACAGTACTGTAAGGGCATTTTTGCGCATAGGCTAAATATAATTTTTTTTATACGTAGTAAACTAGGCACAACTTTTTTTTGTAATCAAACTTTAAAAAATATAAGGTCTATAACAATTTTGAGTTTCATACGTTCCCATAATAAGATTGACATATTTACGAGCTTCAGACACATAAACCATTTACCCCGATAAGCTTAACGAATTGCCGAACAGACTTAAGAGTTTTTGGCGGCTGAACCTTCTGTCTCAGACCATATGTAAAACAGTTGGATTTTAGCCAGCAGCCGGGGTGGTTAATTTGTACAATTAGTTAAAATAGTTGTTCTTTGTGTGAAAAAGTGAGTTTATCACAGAGCAATTCTTCTATTCGTGTAATAAGCTTATAATTAAGCTATCATTGATTAGTGTTTTTATTGTTTGAGTTTTATAATTTTTTTTTGTGTCGTGAAGTTATTTAATTCAATACCAGAGCTTTTGAGATATAAATGGTTATCATCGGTAGGGTGAGTCCAGTGACAATTAGCTTCTATCTGGTACTTGATTAATGGTTAATGTATTAATGTTATGATTTTAAATAACGTTTATCTAGTTGTTGGATACGAGCTGATATATTTTTATAAGGTTGATATGATTTATAAAGTTGAGTATAAATGGTTAATTCTCAATTGGTTAATTATTAAGAATCTGATCATTATGTTATGTTTGAATTATTTTAACGAGCAAAAGGTAAACATTTTACAACGTTGAGCCTTGATATATCAAGTTAATCTAGTTAAACTGTCCATCCCTTTTTTCCGCCCGCTAGGTACTATTTAGGGCTGTTAGGTATGGGAAATCGCTGACACCGCTCATTGCACATTTAGACCTAGCACAACATGACGGCCCCGGGTGAGTCGACAGGTAGCGCCGGCTCCTCCAGGTCCGTGGTTTTGTTTTGTGATGAGTTACTGGAACGGTCACCAGTTTATGACACCCATTACACACCCAGGACTAATTGCAGATTAGTCGCTGGAAGAGAGGTGCCAAAAGGTGGCCATTGCACTCCCAGATCTCGGTGTTGTTGCTTAGAGAGGTTGATTGGATTGGACCTCACAACTCGATGAAGAGAACAACCATTGCACGCTCGGGGCATAACGTACTTTGTAGCCGAGTGGTTTGTCAAAAGAGGTCCATTGCACTCCCATCTGCTTGCTCTTTGCGTTTTATGTTTTGTCGGCTTAAAAAAGCTGATTGGATTAGTCTCCACAACACCATGAAGAGAACGGCCATTGCACGCTCGGGGCATAACGTTGTACCTTGCAGCCGAGTGGACCGTTAAAGGGGAACTATTGCACTCTCAGCTGCTCTGTTCTATGCATGTTTATTGTTTTTCGTCGAGAGGTTGATTAGATTGGACCCTACAACACTATGAAGAGGGCAACCATTGCACGCTCGGAGCATAACGTACTTTGTAGCCGAATGGTTTGCCAAAAGGGGTTTATTGCACTCCCAGCTGCTTGCTCAATGTTTTTTTTTATTAGGCCACTAGGTGGGGTACCGCTGACACCGTCCATTGCACGTTAGGGGGTCCTGTCCGATAAGGACTTAAGGCCACTGGCAGGAAGGTACTGAATTAGTACCCATTGCACTTCCGGAGCAAGTGGTGGATGACAGAATGCGTGTTCATTGCACGTCAGAACCGCGAGGTGGTCTCACTGGCGTTCTGCGCGCCCTGAGACAAGTGGGCTGGTAAAGGGTTGACCGCAATTATGGTCTTCCTTAGACTTGTACAGTTTGTCAAACGCCAGGGCTGCGTTATTCACCCTTTTAATACCTAGACAAAGCTCAACTAAATACAGACATAATTTTATTGATACTGGACAAGCTATTAATTGCAATTATTTTTGGATTGTATAATATTTTGTTTAATTATCCCATTTTAAATTACAGGCATCGCTTTACCATTTTATTGACGATCACCCGAACGCTTCGATACCAGATGACCTTACCGGATTTTGGCTGAAAGTGGTTGAGTAATATTTTTACATAGTAGACTCTAGTTAATTAGTTAACATGTTCAACGGCCTTTATTGATATCCTGACCAAATTATTTAAACAATTCGCTCAATTACCGAGTTTATTTTCCACGCCCCTTATTTTAAGCTAGATATCAGATTTCAGGGATTTAGACCGGCAATAATTCGGTCTCTTTTGCACTTGTGAGTTTTAGTAAAAGAAATACAGGACAAACATCCCTAACATTCATTCTTTTTTTTTCATCACACATTTTTATCTCACAATACCTTCTAAAAAAGATTTTTACAATAATAAATTTGTTAAATATACAGGATGTTTTTGAAATGTCTATACAAGTTTTAATCTTCTTGTGGTTGGATCTTCTTGGTGTGTTTAAATGAAAAATAAAACACCCACTAACACCAAACTTTTTTACTTGATGCGACGCACGTTTCGATAACAATGTTGTCAAAACTCAGTTTTAATTTCTACCTGAAGATGACAACATTGTTGTCGAAACGTGCGTCGTATCAAATAAAAAAGTTTGGTGTTAGTGAGTGTTTTATTTTTTATTTTTCTTTTACAAGTTTTAACAAAAGTGATCATTAAAAAGATGTTAAATAACCAAAACTTTCCGATATAAATGTTTACACTTTTTGATACACTAGTGGTTTTTGAACGGAATACGATGTATTTTAGTAATTTTTTTGGTATACAATGTGTGATTGGAATATATGCAAAAATATTCTCTGGTAATAGTTTTAGTTTTAGTATTAAAATTAAATATACAGAGTGTTTTTAAAGTAACTTTACAAATTTTAACATGTCAAAAAGATGGTAAATATCTAAATATGCTTTTTTCAATGTTGCTGGTTTATGAGATATACGCTGTAAAAAAATTAATAAACACTATTTTTGAGATACACGATGTACAACAACACTGTTTTTGAGCAAAAAACTTCTACATCGTATATCACAAAATCTGTAAACATTTGTATATGGCAAATTTGGTTTTTTAGCGTTTTTTTAATCTGTTAAAATTTGTAAAGTTTTTCCAAAACATACCTTTTGTATATGTTATGTGATTAAAAAAGAATGAATCTAGGCTTTAGATCAAAAAAAATATACCAAGTGTTTAAAAATACATGCATTTGCAATTTAAGCTGTTAAAACTTTTAACAAAAAGTTACAATTTACAATATACCTAATAAGGTAATTATTTTTTTTTAAGTAGGTACACAATTAGGTATTTTATATTTTTTCTAATGCAATAAATATAACAGTAATAAAGAAATAGATATTATATACGACATAGTTTAGTAGACTAAGCATACATGACCGGATTTGTGTTTATTATGTCATTAGTACAAAACAGACATTAGATAAATAACATTTTTTCTTTAAAAGTTCAGCAGTTTGCAAACTGTCGCGTAAGTTCTAAACTCCCATTCCAATGTCGAGATTATTTGACTAATAATAGAAACACACTATAAGTCTAAATTGATGTGCTTCGTCTAGAATAAGTTAATACGTTATATAAAATATTGGCAAAATAATATTTTGAGTTAAATTTTTACAATTTTTATTATGTTACGTTCTACATGAACAACCTAATATCTCTACGCGATTTTAAGTCGAATTTGCAGCAGGTGCATCTTCGTATCCGGGCTAACTATTCAAAATTAAGCGCTGTAATTTGTGCAACGATGCAATTTGCAGTTATACCTTCAACTCGAATTGAGAACTAGCTATCTCAAACTTTAGAACAGTTCGATTAAAGAAAAAACATCTTGAATATTTAAATTAAAATTATAATCTCTGCCCTACTTAGCAAGTGATATGTCACCGTAATTTTAATAAAGTTGTCACCATTTTGTACTTTATTTAAAAAAAAGTTTTTCTTATAGCTCTGTAACAAAAAATGCTATATTTTTTTTATAAAATGATTAAAATTTATTAAGAAATATATCTATTCAACAAACTTTCTTGACTAAAATTAATTTTCAAAATTTTTGCAATTCCAAATATATCTAATCGCAAATTTAAAATTCGAATTCTCTAAATCATTTTACATAATAGTGAATTACATGAACAATTGACCTTTGTTTAACTATTTTTAACATTGCAACACAGAACACAGGTAATGTAATTAAGTTGTTTTTTAGCGCTGTTTTAAAATGTTTTCGTCGATAATAATTGTCCTCAAAAGTTTTCCGGTATTAATCTTTGCTATAATTTAGTTGTAGTTCATGCTGTAATGGTTTTAAAATCGAGACATGAACAGTCTATTACTCCAATTACCTCACACAAGAATGTGTAGCGTGCAACCCAAATGGCAAGTGCTTTGTGCAGAGTATTTTCAGTGAGAAATTTAACCCACTTATGTGCTTTACACACGACTTTTAGTAAAAAATAAATTAAAATTCAATGTTATTCTATAAACAACTTCCCAGGCATTTAGAAAATTTAAATATATTTTACTTTTACAGTGAGTATTTTTGTGTTTAAAGTACTCGCTTTAGTCGTTTATGGAAAATGCTCATTTTGTATTTCAATTACTCTACACAATTTCGCTCTCTGAAACAATAAATTTTATGACATTGTTAAGACTTGTCGGTATTTCTGAATATTTTCTTACGACTTTACTTTTTATAAATAAATTTCATTGAAATGTTTACAATTACAAGTATATGAATTTATATTTTCTTTATCAAAATTAAGCTAAAACAAAAAATACTTTAGGCGTTTATTGTACAAATTTTGTAATAAAATTTTGAGTAATAAAAAAAGATATTACAAATGAAATAAAAACCTCGCATTTAAAAGTTTGTAAAGCTTATTACAGTATCACAATATTTCCTCATCGGTAATAAACAGAAAACAACACTACGCTATAAAACCTTTATTATTAATTACCATAATAATAAAACGGAAAATAAAAATTTTTCTTTTGGTTTTTATTTTGATTACGCAACTTATTTCTTTTTTATATTAAACGCTTGATTTGCCATTTTGTGTACATAAAAGCCAGAATATAAGCAATAGAGCAGGTATTATTATTTTATCGTTGTTTTAGTAGTTTTTGTGATTATCTACAATATATGCTGCAAGCATGGAAGAAAAAAATACAGAAAGAGTTAAAAGCTAGAAACATGAGACGTCAGTTGAGTTGTAAACATAAAATTAAATATTAATTAAGAAAAATGAGCACTTTTTAACAACATTTAAAAATTATTTTTATATGTTTTTTAGAGGTAACGGGTTACAGGAACAATCAAATAAACGATTTGACTTTAATCCAGCATTTCGACTGTTTTTATTACTGTCTTCTTCGAGGATCTAAAAAATATTCAACTTAGAAACAAAATATTACGAATTTATAAGAACTAACTTAAGTCATAGTTATAATAAAATGAAACATATATACTTAATTAGTCGAGCAACCATATCTATCACTTGAACAGCTGACAGAAAACAATGGTAATATGGGTTATTATAATGGGTTAATAGTAAAACTTTTTCACATTGAGACTCGAGGTCCTCTTTTACAGTAGGTAGAATTATTTTTAAGTGGTCGCACGTTTAAGGTAAAAGTAGGTAACAAAACTAGTGACTCTGTTTTTTAATGTTTTAAGTGGTGTCCTCCAAGGATTTGTTCTCAGACCTTTACTGTTTAACGCTTATACTGCCTACCCGAAAAGCATTCTTGTGTTAAACTTTACTTTCTCTGGTTTTGCTTATTCTGGGTGTTCGTTGTGATGCAGATGTGTCATTGTCAGCTTTTCTAGCTTTTGTTTTTTGCACTCCAAATCTTGTAGAGTTTATTCTTTTTTCGTTTTTTACTATAGATGCCTGTAAAATTAAATACAAAAGCAAAGCTTTAGCTATATAAACAGAACGTTTTTCTACATCTGAAAACGAAGAGCTTCATCGTATTTAGGACATTTTGGCAATAAGGAAAAATTTTATTACTTTGTTCAAATCGTCACAGCCTCACATTAAGTAACTTTATAAGCTACTATTAAAACAGCTAAACACAAATTTGTACGCGATTAGAAGCTTTACCTTTTTAACAACTTGGCACATTTTTAAACAAATATATGTTATAAATTTTTGTTTGCTTACGCAATCGTCGACTTCTTAAGTAACTACGGTTTATCTTGTATTAAAAGCAGTAACAGATTTTTTCGGCACAACAAAATAATTATAATTTTAAAGCGTGCGTTTTCATCAGCTGATATTCTGGGTAACTTAGAATCACCTGGTTTATCAAGATGCGATGTGAATCGACTTGAGGGTATAACCATCAGGCCTTGGAAGAATACCTTTTTTTTGGTATAAAATATCACTTGACACTCTCGCTGCAACTTATCTTTAAGGGAGCTGCTTCAACGCTGGTTAAGCTGCTGCTTTTGCGTAGTTTTTCAAGCACACGAAATACGTAGTGATTAAAGAGAGGTATGAATTTGTCGCTTCTATGTAACTTTCGATACATGGGGGATGTAGGGCAAAGCACTTGTGAATACCTTAGCTAACCTCTTACTAGTCTTGGGAGATTATAAGTGATATAATCGAAACATTTCGATTATGAGCAAATGATTAACCATTCGATTGTAATTTAAGAACTACTCGCTATTCGAATAATTAGTTACTCGTTTGTTTCTCGAATTATTTGTAGAACTAATCGTGGCTACAATCGTGGCAAAGCAAAATGAGAAATATTTAAAATTGGTAGTAACTAAATTTTATTTATTATGTTGTATATTGGTGACCCTAACGTATTTGGTCTTAAAGTTCGGTAAACTGATATTATTTTAGTATTTCGTTGTGCTATGCAGTCGCATTAAGCAATAATCGATCATTAAAATAATCATTCGATTATTGAAATATTATATCGATTATGCCCAAAATTATCCCCAACGACAAAAACGACTGCAAGAGGTGCTCAGAAATTTTTAATACAAAACATTACTCTGACAATTAAACGAAGAAATGCTTTCAGTGTGCTTGGGACGGCTAATAAAGTAAGTGGTCATGAAGGATTATAAGTACAGTGCTCAACAATTGAAATGGAACATTCTAAAATTTTAACAAAGTTTATGGTCTTGTAATCATTTTTTTTTCTGGGTAGATTATGTCTTATATTTTAAGATATTTAATAAAGTGTTTTTTATAGATTTGTTGTTTAAGATATACAGGGTGTCAACGACAAGCCCTGTAAAAAACGAAAAGTTTAGACATCTCTTATTTAACAAAAAAGAAATTTTGAATTTATATAATGGGTCTTGGAAAAGTGCTGTATTAAGCCCTCCAAACAATTTTACAGATTTTAAGCCACACTTATAAATTAAAGCAATAATTTAGAATAAGCATTAAACTCTAATTTTGTTAATTGATGTAAAGTTTTACCTCTTTTTTGCTTATTCAAAAAATAAAAGTTCAAACTTGAATTTTGGAAAGCAACAGTAGACATACTGTTAACATTTTGTGTAGAAAAAAACCTCCAAAGATGACCAAATTTTTAAACATCTCCGAATTTTAATTTGATAAAAGACGGATAAAAATTTAAACGTGTATTTAGACACATAACTTGTTTTTTGTATCTCAACATCCTTGTAACATTACTTTACTTAGTAATGGTTGGTGATTAGATTCGATTCTTAAAAGCATATTTTTAGAGAAAAATTGGAGCTTTTTCTAACTTAAACAGCTCGTTACCACGATACGGACACTACTATTTAGCTATCCCCAATTTATCATTGGAAACAAGCCGTTTAGATAAGCAAAAGTTTTAATTTTTTTCTAAAAACATGACTTCAAAAATCGTATTTAAACACTAAGTTATACCGAGTAAACTAATGCTACCAGGATCTTGTAATTTAAAACGTAAGTTATGTATCCAAATACACGTTTAAATTTTTGTCATTGTTTTACCAAACTAAAATTAAAGCTGATTAAAAAATTAATCATTTTTGTAATTTTTTTATTATACGAAATATTAACGGTATGTCTACCACTCTTTCCAGAATTTCGATTTCAACTTTTTCTTTTAGAATAAGCTAAAAAAGAAAAAATTCTTACATCAATTAACATAATTATTGCTTATAGTGGAAGAAACAGTTTTTATGGATTTTGGCCTTTATTTATAAACTAAGCTCAAAATCTTCAAAACCTTTTGAAGAGTTTGGTCATTAATAAAATTCATTTTTTTTTGTTAAAATGGGAGCAATTTAAAATTTTCGTTTTTTGTAAAATCTGTCTCTGACACTCTGTACAACTTAAACTGCAAATTTACAAAAAACGCTTTATTAAACATCCCAAAGTATAAAAAATAAACTACCCAGAAAAAAGATTATCTTAATTAATAAATTTTTGCAGGAGTTGCAAGACTTTAAACTTTGTTAAAATTTTAGGGTGTTCCATTTTAATTGTTGAGTACTGTATTATAGTCTAACAATGAGATAAAGTTTATTATGTTAAAATTTATTAAAAATAAATATCAAAATTAATGATGATTAATAATTAGGTACTTATTAATTACTACAATATTTCTACTAAATAAAAATGCTTTTTTCACTTACTTATGCATTTATAATTTGTATTTTACTAAAGATAGCGTTAATTCTTTTGACAAAGTGATTTTTTAACATCATTACTGTGTTACAATATATTATCCGTATTTTTATTAGTAATTGTCTTTAGGAGGCTTGACTAATGTTACAATTATCAGTAGTGGTCGTGTAAAAACTATGCAGTAATAAATAGACCTCGGTGGGAATATGGGAACAAAAACCCTTTACAGTCGTCTAGCTAACTACTCGTACCCGCCACGCGATAAAACATTGAAACTTGAATTGGTCGATAGTATTACCGAATTAGTACCGCCATCGACCAATTTAAGTTTCAATGTTTTATCGCGTGGCGGGTACGAGTAGTTAGCTAGACGACTGTAAAGGGTTTTTGTTCCCATATTCCCACCGAGGTCTAGTAATAAAGCGAAAATAAAACAAAAAATACGAAATATTATTGTTAAAGCGGTTTCTTGTAAAAAGCATCTTCTATTTATTTTTTTATCTTGAATTCTTAATTACATGTTGTCTTACAGGATTGTAAGAATAAAAAATAGTGATAACTTTACTCTCTCAACAAGTGTTGTTGTTATTTTAAACGCTTCATATTTTTATAATAAAAAGAAAAGTGAGTATCTTTAATCTGTTTGTATTTAGAAAAGATTTATAGCATCACTTCAATAAAATATTTAACTGCAATTAAGTTTTTAATCCTGAATTAAATATTTACTCATAATTAAATTGTAATCGTCGCCGACGGTCTGAAAACGGAATCTTAGAAACATTTCCAGAAAATGAAATATTTAATATTTTCTACTTTCTGAGCATTATGCAGTAATACCATGTGCTGCTCATAACGATATACTCGTATTTGACTAAAGTACAGAATCATTTTAAAATACTTTATAAAATATGATACCAACCAGGCAGGAAGTCGACAATTAATATTCGTTACTTATTGTTATTACTTTTTAATAGAGACTGTTTGTTAAAAAAAATGCACTTATTAGCTATGAAGTAGAGAAATATGTCGTTTATTATAATAGTCGATCGACTACTACTAATAATAGTAGTTGATCGATTAATACACCAATTTAATGATTAATAATTTAAATTTTTGGTACATTCGTTTAATAAACGAAACCTCAAAAAAACAGGTGCTACTATCAAAATTTTTAGTCTTTAATTCCAACACATTTTTATCGATTTTGAGCTTTCAGAATCGTTTCAGTTGTTAAAGTTGACGATTTTCGTGATCAGTCGTGCTTTTCAGTTGCAGTTCACTGCTTCGAAACCTTTCAATAGTGGTTATATTACAATCTAGACTTCCGATATTTATTTCTAGAAGGAATAATCTTAAATACCCATATTTTTCTTGTATGTATTTATATACAGAAGGATTTTGTTACAAAACTTCATTGACCTACAAAATTGAAAAATATGTGAAACTAAAGCGCTTTTGAACGCGATTATATTTGTTGCAAAATTTAGACAAAAAAAAAACAATTATACTGTGTGTATATTAAAAAAAACTTTAAAGTGTTTTAAAATTAAAAAACAAATGTTTTAGATGTCTTTGATAAATTTATTTACCTACGTGTTAAATAAAATGTTAATCAATTTTAGCAACCTCACTTTTACTCCTTAAAGGACATTGTCATAACTAATAGGTATTTATTAATTACTCAAAAAAATGTTTTTTTTAAGATTTGACTAATTTCACCAAATTTTTGTTAAATCTTGGTTTCTTAAATAAGGTTTTCCAAAATTAATATATTTAAAAAAAAAAGAAAGTAGTCTTTGTTGAAAGAATGCTAAACACTCCAATTCACCTTACACAAATATTATTTGTTTCGAGATATAGTTAGTTTACTAATTAAAAAACCACCACTTGTTGAATTAGGTTTGTCAAATTTAAATTTACTAGAATTTGACATTGACATTGGTTATTCTGTTATGCTCCTGTCATGTCCAAAAATTTGGAATTTTTTTATTTTGAAATAAAATAAGAAAATTAAAATACAAAAATAACCAGTTAACTGTAACACACTGTTACGACTTAATAAAAGTCATATGTCAATGCGTAATATTTAAAATATTGTGCCATGTTGCCGAATGTATTTTGAGGGTAAATTGCGGTGTCGGTGGTTTTTTGATAACTAAACCAACTATACTGTAGATTTTTTTTCAAAATTTGTTTTTATACCTATGCCGCTCTGTATTAGAGCAATTGCTTTGATAACAGAGTGTGATTAAAATAAAGGCAAAATGTTTACCTAATAATTGCCGTCTTTATGCTGGTTTCTGACATGCGGTATATTAAAAAACGCGTTTCGAAAAGTCAACTTTGTAGCACAAATTGACGTTTATAAAGCGAGAAAGAAGCGCAAGTTTTTATAAAGAATAAGTGCTCACAATGACTTAAAAAACGAGTTCTTTATGCTATTTTTTTATTTTGCGCGTTTTAGTCCTTTTCAAGTACAAAAGTTAATTTTGCAATTTTTATGGACTTTTGTGTTAATACGAAATAGTTGGTAATAAATCTCATGAAAGTGTTAAATGTTTTTCGAAGTGTTTTTAAGTTTGTCCAAAATTTTGTGTACAGTATTGGTATCTTTAAGTGGGCCGACTTTTTAAGACCCTTCTATACACCAAACAATAGCTCCATTGTACACTATTGACAAGGGATAATCACCGTAAGGATGGATCTTGATTTATGACAGTTCCCTCTGTCAGAAACATCTGAAGGAACTGTCATAAATCAAGATTCATCCTTACGGTGATTATCCCTTGTCTATAGTGCACAATGGGGCTATTGTTCGGTTTATAGAAGGGTCTTAAAAAGCCGACCCACTTAAAAATACAAATACTGTAAATATCTCACAAATAATTCTTTTTTACCTACAATACCGGTTATTGCTTGAATAGTCTAATTGGCATAAAGACCAATAAAGAAAGTCTCTAAAAACATTGTAACACATCTTTAATTATCAAACTGCGTTATTTATACAAATCCTCTCATTATTAGTTCAGACGGAGCAGCGCTATATACTCATCTAGCAAATAATTTGTAAATTATAAAACGCTATGCGGGTTACAAGTAGTGGCTGAAAGCTGTTTTAAAGCGTCATTTCCCAAAGAGAAAGTTGAAGCTACCTTTTTGTTTAAACGGTTTACCCCACTGGTTGAGTGCTTCATAGGTTAATTGCAAAACACACAAAATATCTTGATAAAAAATACTGGTCATCAAGTGCAACAAAATTTGTTCAAATAAAATTATAACTTCATAACGCTGATATATAAACGCTGAGACATCACAAATGCTCTTGGAGATTTATGACATTTTATTCATCTTTTCTGAAGTCTTAAACCAACAAAAGCGTACCCAGTCTAAAAAAAATTGCTTTAGTTACTTTTTAGCACGCGAATGGATGCTGAATAAGCTTTATTACAGACGCAAAGTAGAAAACAAATAGAAGAAACTAAACCCGTGGTTGATGTGGAGAGCATTGGCTTTAGAGCAGCTGGTCAGGGTTCTAACTACAGATTTTTTTATGTATGCCACGTTTCTCTACATAATTTTTTCATTTTTAAATAAGGTAACTTTATTTTAGTATAGGTATAAATAACATTTTGTACTTTATTCTGTCACATTTAAAAAAAAATTTTTTTTTTTTTATATTATGTCTCGAACGTACACATGCTTATCCAGCGTTTTTAAATTTATGTTTTTAACACAAGGTATTTTTCTCTAATTTGTCGGTTGACAAACAACTCTGATAATAGCCCTTTGTTCTATGGGAAGTCACATTATAAGTACATAAAGATGAAGGTTATTATTTCTTGATTGCAATTCGAGTTATTATTATTTAAAAAAAAACTGATTTGCAAGCATTCCTTAGCGACTTATTTATGTTCTGAACTTTTTTATTACTTTGTGATCAGAATAGTGATGAGTTAATTATTTCAGTCCCTTTTATTTCAGAAATTTTTATAAAATTTTTGCTGTTAAAATTAGCGGCGTTGCGTTCGAAATTTTTTCTGCATCTAGGTATGGCTTCACTGAATTATTTTCTCCATTCACAGCTACAAAGTTTTGTCTATAAAGTCACAAGACTTACAAGCAAAATTTAACTTACTTTCTTTTGTTCTGAAAAAATTTAATCTACTCTAAATTGTCTCATAATCAGCAGAATTTAATCAGGTTTTTTAGCAGAATTTAATCTACCTATTGATGAGAATTGAATCCACTCTCTTTTAACAATAATTTAATTCGCTTTTTGATGAAATTTTAATCTACCGTACATTATTTTTTGTTTTTATTTTACTTTAATTAACAAAGTAATAGTTTTTATTTTTGCCAATTGTGGTAACTTGAGATAGAATAAGTCTATTTTACCTCTGCACTCGGCGGTGCTATATTTGTAACTAACTTAAATAGTATAACAATATTCAAATGCTTAATTACTCATATTAACGTAAATCTCATATTACTCAATACGTATCAATAACAAACAAAGAAATTTAATGGTAAATAACAGAACTTAATCATTTTCCACATTTCTCTTTTTTTCACAAATATTTGAAAATCATATTTTTTTTATTAACAAAAGACCGCATTAACCATAAAGGTTATTACCGGAAAGTCAATAAGTGTATTTACAATATATGGCTACTATTAGAGATATTTATAATAGATGGATTATTTGGACGGCTTTTAGGAAGGATTTGAATTTGTCCCAATGACTACGCAGAAGCGTTTCCATGGATTCCTGTGAGAGGTGTTGTCTTCGGTGATGTTGAAACTGTTTGCATTCTTTTACGATGTGCTGAAGACTGAGAGGAACAGTACACCAGGTGCAGAGTGGTCATCGGTGACATGATAGCAATGCGTTAGACGAGTGTGTCCTAGTTTCAGTCGAGATAATATGATTTGTGACTGTCTATCAGATGGTACGGTCATAGATAGATTCTAGCACTGTAGGTTTAATAATGTTCTTAAGAAATCTGGAGCTTGAAGACCACACAGATTGCCATAAAGAGTAAATTTTTGATTTGAGCTCAACACGAAAGCCACTATATAAATTGAGGGACGAAAGAGTAGCTTTAGTGGTGTTGATGGTAGCTTTTGCAAGCGTGTCTGCTTTTTTGTTGTCTGTGATTCCTTCATGAGAGAGGATGTACATAAAAATTAGAGTCTTGCCAGTTTGTAAAAGAACCGATCTGTATTCTGCAATTTGTTGGACGATATGGTTAGATGCATAAAGATTTTGTAGGGCGGCTAAGGCACTAAGAAAATTAGTGCAGATGACTAGATGGGTGTACTGAATGTTTTAGATGTTTTTGATAATTTTATTTACCAACTTGTCAAATAAAATGTCAATTAATTTTAGTAACCTTACTTTTACCCATTAAAGCACATTGTCATTACAAATATGTATTTATTACCCAAAAAATGTTTTTTTTTAAATATGACTAATTTCAGCAAATTCTTGTTGAATTTTGGTCTCTTTACTCTTCGGCGCGCTTCATTAAATAATATGAGAAGACGCATTCTAGTATTTTACACCGCACTTACAAAAACGTCACTCCAAGCTATAAATATAAAATGTATTTAAAAAAAGTAAAAATAATCAGTTTTTTACAATCAAATTTATTTAATATTAGAACAACGCTTTTAAAACTTAAAAAAATAGGTGTATAAGTTTTTTCAAAATAAATACAGACTGTTTTACGAGTAGTAATAAGCCTGCAAAGCTAAAAATACAACTAGCAATACAATTTCAGAGTTAACGTAGATGACATTGATTTCAAATTTTATTTGTCAAATCTGTCACCGATAAAAAAAATTTATTCAAACGATGAAAAAACCGACATGATGATGATATATGGAAATAAATGCCTCTGCCGCGATGAGTTTGTACAGACAACGTTTTCCGGGTAGCGAAGAACTCTTGCTGACACCATATTCGAACGACTTAAAACTACCTTAAGGAAAAATTAACCACTTTTGAAAAAGCCAAAAGCAAAAACAGCTACTGGTCCTGTTCACATGTAAGTCAAAAAATGATTTCACTAAGTTCACTGATTTCATTGAGTTAGGTTTATCAAAATTAAATTTACTTGAATTTGATATTGACATTGGTTATTCTGTCACGCTCCTGTCATGTCCAAGAAAGATAAAATTTAGATTTCGAAATAAAAAAAAAAATTAAAATACAAAAAGTTGAAGATTTGTTAGATCAACAACTGAAGTTAACTCTAACACATTGTTACGGCTTAGTATAAGAATAAATTGCAAAATTTAAGAGACTGTCATATGTCATTGCGTTTTATTTAAAAAATTGTGCTATGTTGCCGAATGTATTTTAAGGGTAAATTGCGGTGTTGGTAATTTTTTGATATCTAAACATTACTTTGTAAAAAAATTTCTAATACATATTTGTTTCTGCACCTATGTATGACGCCATGTATTAGAGTAATTGTTTTGATACACGAGTATGACTAAAATAAATGCAAAAATTTTAACCTGATGATAGTCTTCATATTGGTTTTTGACATGCGGTAATAGTATATTAAAGAACGCATTTCGAAAAGTCGAGCGAGTTTTTATAATGAATGAGTGCTCATAATGACTTTAGAAACGAGTTCTTTATGCTATTTTTTCTATTTTGCGCGTTTTAGTGCGTTTCGAGTACAAAAGTTAATTTTTTAATCATTAGGAACTCTTGCGTTAGTACGAGATAGTTGGTAATAAAGGTCATGAAATTGTTAAATGTTTTTTGAAGTGTCTTTAAATTTGGCCAAAATTTTCTGTAAGTAAGTCACAAATGATTTTTTTTTATCTACAGTACCGGTTACTGCGTGAATAGTCTAATTGGCATAAACACAATAAAGAAAATCTGTAAAAAAAAATTTAACATTTCTTAAATTACCAAATTACGAATCTTCTCATTATTATTTCAGACTAAGCAGCGCTATATACTCATCTGGCAAATAATTTGTAAATTATCAAACGCTATGGAGGTTACAAGTAGTGGCTGGAAGCTGTTTTAAAGCGCCATTTCTCAAAAAGAAAGTTGAAGCTACCTCTTTGTTTAAACGGCTTACCGGCTTACCGTCGCAGTTAACCTATGAAACACTTTCGAGTGTTTTATAGTGTAATTGCAACACACACAAAACTTCTTGATGAGAAATACTAGTCATAAAGTGCAACAAAATTTGTTCGAATAAAATTCTAATCTTATAACGCTAAGATATAAACGCTCAGACGTCAAATGCTCTCAGAGATTTATAACGTTTTATTCATTTTCTCTAAAGTCCTATATCAACAAAGGCGTTACCAACCTAAAAAAAATTGCATTAGTTACTTTTTAACACGTAAATGAGTGCTAAATTGGCTACTACTACACCCAAATCGGTATTGTATTAGCGTTTGTTACAGACGCAAAGTAAAAAGACTTAGAAGAAAAAGAGGGGACTAAACTCGTGGTTGATGTGGAGCGCACTTTAGAGCAACTTTATGTATACCACGTTTTTCTAGATAATTTTGTCATTTATTTTGTTACAATTAAAGATTAATTTATTTTGATTTGATTAATAGTATTTTTTCTCCTATCGTCTTTATTTTTTTTAAAGTCTAATTAAGAGGTATGTATTTCTTTTAATATATTTCTTTGGTTTTATAGCTATTCTTCTATTTGACATTGTACCAATATTTCGCTTAGCGGTAGTATTTTTTTACCAACTTTTTTTTTAAAGTTTGGTATTCACATATCAATTATTTTGTTTTTTTAATAAAACTGTTTCTAAAAAAACATTTATTTACTTGTGACTTGCATTTTATATTAAATTTTTTTAACTTTGTACTTCGGAAAACGTGTCTTTTCAAATAAAAGTTTTGTTGTAAAACAAAGTCATCGTTGAAAGCTTTATTAAGGATTTTAAAAACGTCATAATTTTTTTCTGGAGTATAATCTAGGACAGCGCCTAGCAGTTAGAATGCAACCTCTTAGAGTTATATTCACTTATGGGCTAATTTTAAGTTAAGATACTACCGGTAGTATCGCAAATGTTAGTACTTTTCTATGGCAACAACCAATCACAGCTTTGAATTCCTTTGAATTTGCTTAGAAACAAAGATACTGCCGGCATTATCTTAACATAAAATTAGCCTATTAGAGTAGATATAATTAGTTTGTTTTTCTGTTTCTCACATTCGAAAATTTTTCTGTATCTTCTAGGTATGGTTTTACTGATCGTAATTATTTTTTCCATTCAACAGCTAGTAAAGTTTGGTCTATAAAGTCACTAGCAAAATTTAACTTTCTTTTTTTTGTCCTGGAAGAATTTAATCTACTCTGAATTGTTTCATAATCAGCAGAATTTAATCAGCTTTTTTATCAAAATTTAATCAACTTGTTGGTGAGAAGTTAATCTACTCTTTTTTAACAATAATTTAAATCGCTCTTTGTTGAAATTTTTATCTACCTTACTTTATTTTTTATTTACTATTTTCCATTAATTAACAAAGTAATAGTTATTATTTTTGCCAATTGTGGTAACTTGCGAGAGAATAAGTCTATTTTACCTCTGCACTCGACGCGCGACGGTGCTACATTTGTAACTAACTTACATTGTATAATAATATCCAAATGCTTAATTACTCATATTAACTAAAACTCAATACGTAATAATAACAAACAATAAAATTTAATAGTACATTATAGAAGTTAATTATTTTCTTCATTTCTCCTTTTTTCACAAATATTTCAATAACATCTTAATTTCATAGAGTTGTGTAACATATATTTTTTCGGACAGTAAACTCTACATTTTAGTGACAATACAAATTTTGGTCGTATAAGAATCCTCTTAAAAAAACTTTCAGTTTCCGAAGAACACTAGTAGAAAGTCTGGGTAATTAGTGCAGTTTAATTAATTTGATATCAAAACTTTCTCTTTTAATTAAAATTAGGCATAAAAAAAAAATTGCTTAAATTAGTGTTTATGTGTGTTTTAAATTGTTGTTTTTTGGATTTTTCGCGTTTTGACTATTATACGAGCGATTTGACCTCAATTCTCGCGGTTTGCTCTCGTTTCTCGTGAATTGCTCTTAATTTTCGCGATTTGATTACTATTCTCGCGAGTTGATCTTAATTTTCGCGATTTAATTCCTATTTTTACAATCTGACCTCGTTTCTCGCGGTTTGCTCTCGTTTCTCGCGGTTTGCTCTCGTTTCTCGCGAAATGATTGAAAATTTTTGCGATTGGATCACTGTTCTCGCGATCCGACCTTGATTCTCGCGGTATGCTCTTGTTTGTCGCAAATTGATTATAATTTTCGCAATTTGAACTAGATTTCTTGCAATCTGACTTCGATTTTCGCGATTTAATCTTTGATCTCGACTCTAGCGAATCTATCTCTATTTTCGCGGTTTGAACCAGATTCTCATCAATTGATTTTTGCAGATAAAATCATATGCATAGTATAAAACAAATAAGCGTTATACATTTATCAGAATAAAATAAAAAAAATATATATGAGTTTGTTTCTTTGTGTTAGCCGGTGATACGCAAGATTTTCTAGCATTTAATATTGGCAATCGCAAATTGAACCAAATTTTCGGGGATGTGATTCCTATTCTCGCAATTTGATATCGAAAACACCAAGTTGATCATTTCTTTTTGCAAATAAATCATAGAAAAAGTTACAAATAAAAGCTTTTAGACAAAAATTTGAAAGAAAAAAACAGACAGACAAAATTTGAAGTTAACGATTTTACTCTGTCTACCGCAATAGTAAACTTTTCATTAAGAATGTGTTTTCTAATATGTCTGAAATAGAATTATAATTGCCGTTCAAGTTCTTGTTAGTTACGTCACAAGATTTTCTGGCTTTTAATCTAGACGATCGCTAATTGAACCAGATTTACAAGATGTGATTCCGATTCTCGCAATTTGATCTCGAAAACACTAAGTTGATCAGCGCTTTTCGCAAATGAAATATAGAAAAGTTACAAATAAACTTTAGACAAAAATTTGAAGTTACCGATTTTACTGTTTTCAACTATTGCAAACTGTTTATTAAAAATGTGCTTTCTAATATGTTTAAAATGGAGTTGAAAGTGCCATTTAAGTTCTCGTTAGTTATGTTTTTCAATGTATGTAATTTTAAATATTGGTCGCTTGTTAGAAAATTTCGCAAGTCTTTTTTTTATTTCATTTTTATATCAAACTGTTTTTAATATCAAACTTTTTCTTTTTAATTAATCGTCATATCAAACTTTAATGATTTCGGCGTCTCAAACAATCATTAACTTTTTATTAAAGACACGTTCTCTAATATTTTAAAAAGTTTAGAAACTATTGTTTAAGTTCTCGTAGTTGTGTTTTCTAAAATATGTAATTTTGAATATTGCTTGCTCCTTAGAAATTTTTTGTAAGAAATGAAAACATTCTCGTTGTACGTAACTAATGAAAAGAGACGTCAATTTAAAAAGTCTTTTTAAAGGTTTACATCGCTTTTTCAAAATTGTATTTCAACTTTCAGTTTGTGATAGCGTTGTGTTTGTGAATTTATTTTCTGACATGTGTGATTTTGAGCTGATTTTAAAAGCGCTTAAATTAGTTGTCTATCAAATCAAATAATAGTCAAATTTTTAAGAAACAACAACAAATTGCTTAATTTCTGATTATCGAGTATGAGACATGCTTAATAGTACGGAATTTTGTAGAGACTTTGAATTTCCAAAGTAACTTAAGAAAAATGGAAATAACGACAGATATTTTTTACATCTAGCTTTCTGATCGTTAGATCTCAGATTGTTTGAGACGTTACTCATGAAAATTTGTAAATAAAGAAAAAACACAAATAACAATATGTATTCTTATTTATCAAAATGATTTGCAAAAAAAAATTTACAAATATAGAAATATAGCGTTTTCAGAAAAACAAATTTATTTGAGAAAAATTTTAATGTATTAATATTGTAAATAGTTATAATTAATTAAATGGATAATTAAAGAATAGATTTGGAAGTAAAAAAATTTGTATACATTTTTTTTTTGTTTCTGTAATTAGTCAGCTATTATTACAGATGCCTTTTATTGCTAATTCATTTCAACTTTTTGTACAAATTTTGTGAACTCTTTACATACTTTTCAAGCGAAATTTGTTGAAATGCCTAGTAAATTTCAGATGTCTAATGTATAATTATAATATTTTAAAATAATTAATTCAGTTTAACATTAATTAGGAACGCGTCAAGCGTTAATCAAAAAATTTCAAAAATTGTATACATAAATTCAAAACCGTTTATCATTTTTATTCTATTTTCAATTATGTTATGAGTTATGTTATGAGGTAAACTTTATGTAATGTTTTGTTTTTGCAAAATTTATTTATTTCTTTTTTTTTCTTAAATTTTATTTAAATTTTATCAGTTATGTAGACAATTTGTGTATATATATTCTTATATTTTGTTAAAATAAGAAAAATATAATGACCATATGGGTAATTCATTTCATTTGGGTAAAAGCCGTAGTAATACATTTTTTATGTTGTTAAAGTTACCAAATTCACAACTTAATTAAAGTTTTACGAAAAATTTTGTATTTACTTTTCTAGAAATTAAAATACTAAAAACTAATATTTATATTTTACTGTTGTAGTTAACAAACATATGTAATTTTATTCAATTATATAAAATCGGTAATGATACATTTCGTTATTGATAATATTAGGAAAAAACCTAATCAGAGTTTTCAGAAAATTTTGCACTTATTTTCGAGTAATTAAAATACGAAAAATGAAAATTTTCATTTTGCTGTTGTAGTCATCAGCACATTTATTTCATAATAAAAAGTAAATTTTATTTTGTTCAATCATTTTTTCAAATTCTAATTTGTTTTTTTTTTCAAGTTTATGCTATCGAATTTATAGTTACCGTCCAGTTGTAAAATATTATTAAATAATTTTTAAAATTATATTAAATTCAGAAAATCAGTGACGAAATAATTATTTGATACATACATATTACTTTTGTAAAAATATTTTCGTTTATTATAATAACAGCAGTTACTTTTCGAAACTACAATATTTTTCTAACTAGTTTAAACGAGTATAAGCAGTTTAAGCTTTAATTATTAGTTTCTCTGCAATTTGTTTAAAAATTTGTAGAAACTATTTTAACGTTTCTAATTTATAAAAAAAATATTGTCAGCCTATATATGAAAATACTTTTATAATTATAAAATAGTTTAAAAAGTTGCATGTGTTTAGCATTCATTTAAAAGTGATTTTCATGATTTATCTTTATTACAATATAGTTAACCCAATCTTTTACGTTAGATAAAATATTGGATTAGAGAGAAGCGCTATAAATTAAGGATGTTGCTTTGAATTGTAGGTACATTATTATTTTTACAAAATTTAGGAAGATGTAAGGATAATTCATCTCAAAATTATTGTCATCTCTGTAGACCATTATGAAGCGGTACATAGTGCTGCAAACGTAACATTAGAATAAATTGTTAAAATCAGAAAAATAATTTAATATTACACTAAGCGTTGAGAAATTAACTTTCATGTGCAAAAAACTTGTAAAATAATTTATTGCAATTATTGACAACATAACAGCTACAAAACCAAAAAAAAAATATTACAGCAAAATTTGTGTGCACAAATTAAAATGTTTGATAAAATTTTTCAAGTGAGGTTATTTGACTATGTAATTTTTGTTTGCAAAAGTTATTTGTTCCTTTTCTTTTCTTAAATTTTATTGTCCAGACTTTTTTCTATTTAATTTATTTTCTAATTCAACTCGAGTCATAAGAATAAAGTAATAATCAGTTTAATATTTCTGTTTTAAAATAGACACAGATGTTTCAACAAATTTTTATTTTAGAAGAAAATTTGTAATTGGGTACATTGTTAAAGAAAACAAAAAATAACATATTATTTAACAGCTTTAGTTTTAATTTTACACAAACACGTTTTTACTCTGATCAACTAGTCGTTACATAAAGATTTTAAAATTCTAAAAAATAGTTTTTTAAGCTTTGTAAATTTAAAATTAAATTATTAATAGTTTCAATATAAGGATATTTTATAGTAATAATTGTAATTGTTGTGTTTAGTAAGTTCTTAGATTTATTAAATAAACAATATTATATTTATTAAACATGATTTAACATAAAAATTGAAATGCTTATTAATAATTTTAATAAAAATAAGAATAAGTAGTAAAAAATTTTCAGATTATTACAGCATCAGCTAGCTAAGACCTCTTAATATTCCGACATCATACAACTTACTTAAAAGTTAACAAATAACAAGGGAGTTAAATGTTTATAAAATTATTACTAATACTTAATATCATTTGAATAAGTTGTGCAGTTGTAGGAATTACTGTTATGATATATTTATGTATTGATGTGCATTCTTACATCTTGACGACACCGTAATCTTGTTCAACCACACGGATCTTAAAAAGCAGTACCTGTTACAACAATTCCATTTTTCTACCCTAATAACAGCGTTGTATCAATACTTGAAAATAACGATTTCATTTGTAATAAATTGTTTATTATATATTTTCTCAAATAATTGAAATAAATAATCTGATTTTCTTTGTTTTTATTTTATTTAGATTTATTACAATCAACAAATATACATACGGGGCATGGTTGGTATCAGAGGCGGCGGAAAGTGCTCAGAGGCGTCGGTGAGAGTGCGAATCAGGGATAACGCGAATTCCAGAAAACGCTAATTTTTCCATTATTTCAGAAAGAATTCGGGCGCATTCCATTTGTATGCAAAATTTCACTTTCTCTACAATGAAAACAAAAACTCACTTTAAAAGTAATTTAGTTATTTTCCTTTATTTCGGATCAATTAGAAAACATTGCGTCACTTGTAAGAAGAATGCGACAAATATCTTTCGATGCGTTGTTATTGTGGCAAACTAGTCTTTATGCAAAAATTTCAAAATTCTAAAAATACTTTTTTTTGCAGATTGTAAATTCAAAAATAAATAATTAATAGTTTGAATAAAAAGATGTTTTTTATTACAGTTATAATTTATTGGTACTTAGATTTACTGAATTAACAATATTATAATCATTAATCATGATTTAATATAAAAATTGTAAATGGTTAGATATCAATATTTTTAATAAAATAAGTATAAGTATTAAATTTTTAGACTAGCCCATCAAAATCATCAGATTGATATTACTTATAAATATTTTAACATCATACAACTTACTTAAATTTAATAAAAAACAAGAAAATTAGACCATTTGAACAAGTTGTGCAGCTGCACGAGTTACGGCTCTGATATCTTTACATATTAATGTGCATTTCTTAAAGCTTGATAATATTGAACTCTGATTTAAAATCCATCACCGAAATTTTAAAAGCGGTACCAATTACCAACATCTTCCGACCTCCTGGTGACCGCCTTGCGTCCATATCCGCTCCGCGGAAACAGACGCTATAGGTGGGCATCAGGGTGTCGGAAGATGTTGGTAATTGGTACCGCTTTTAAAATTTCGGTGATGGATTTTAAATCAGAGTTCAATATTATCAAGCTTTAAGAAATGCACATTAATATGTAAAGATATCAGAGCCGTAACTCGTGCAGCTGCACAACTTGTTCAAATGGTCTAATTTTCTTGTTTTTTATTAAATTTAAGTAAGTTGTATGATGTTAAAATATTTATAAGTAATATCAATCTGATGATTTTGATGGGCTAGTCTAAAAATTTAATACTTATACTTATTTTATTAAAAATATTGATATCTAACCATTTACAATTTTTATATTAAATCATGATTAATGATTATAATATTGTTAATTCAGTAAATCTAAGTACCAATAAATTATAACTGTAATAAAAAACATCTTTTTATTCAAACTATTAATTATTTATTTTTGAATTTACAATCTGCAAAAAAAAGTATTTTTAGAATTTTGAAATTTTTGCATAAAGACTAGTTTGCCACAATAACAACGCATCGAAAGATATTTGTCGCATTCTTCTTACAAGTGACGCAATGTTTTCTAATTGATCCGAAATAAAGGAAAATAACTAAATTACTTTTAAAGTGAGTTTTTGTTTTCATTGTAGAGAAAGTGAAATTTTGCATACAAATGGAATGCGCCCGAATTCTTTCTGAAATAATGGAAAAATTAGCGTTTTCTGGAATTCGCGTTATCCCTGATTCGCACTCTCACCGACGCCTCTGAGCACTTTCCGCCGCCTCTGATACCAACCATGCCCCGTATGTATATTTGTTGATTGTAATAAATCTAAATAAAATAAAAACAAAGAAAATCAGATTATTTATTTCAATTATTTGAGAAAATATATAATAAACAATTTATTACAAATGAAATCGTTATTTTCAAGTATTGATACAACGCTGTTATTAGGGTAGAAAAATGGAATTGTTGTAACAGGTACTGCTTTTTAAGATCCGTGTGGTTGAACAAGATTACGGTGTCGTCAAGATGTAAGAATGCACATCAATACATAAATATATCATAACAGTAATTCCTACAACTGCACAACTTATTCAAATGATATTAAGTATTAGTAATAATTTTATAAACATTTAACTCCCTTGTTATTTGTTAACTTTTAAGTAAGTTGTATGATGTCGGAATATTAAGAGGTCTTAGCTAGCTGATGCTGTAATAATCTGAAAATTTTTTACTACTTATTCTTATTTTTATTAAAATTATTAATAAGCATTTCAATTTTTATGTTAAATCATGTTTAATAAATATAATATTGTTTATTTAATAAATCTAAGAACTTACTAAACACAACAATTACAATTATTACTATAAAATATCCTTATATTGAAACTATTAATAATTTAATTTTAAATTTACAAAGCTTAAAAAACTATTTTTTAGAATTTTAAAATCTTTATGTAACGACTAGTTGATCAGAGTAAAAACGTGTTTGTGTAAAATTAAAACTAAAGCTGTTAAATAATATGTTATTTTTTGTTTTCTTTAACAATGTACCCAATTACAAATTTTCTTCTAAAATAAAAATTTGTTGAAACATCTGTGTCTATTTTAAAACAGAAATATTAAACTGATTATTACTTTATTCTTATGACTCGAGTTGAATTAGAAAATAAATTAAATAGAAAAAAGTCTGGACAATAAAATTTAAGAAAAGAAAAGGAACAAATAACTTTTGCAAACAAAAATTACATAGTCAAATAACCTCACTTGAAAAATTTTATCAAACATTTTAATTTGTGCACACAAATTTTGCTGTAATATTTTTTTTTTGGTTTTGTAGCTGTTATGTTGTCAATAATTGCAATAAATTATTTTACAAGTTTTTTGCACATGAAAGTTAATTTCTCAACGCTTAGTGTAATATTAAATTATTTTTCTGATTTTAACAATTTATTCTAATGTTACGTTTGCAGCACTATGTACCGCTTCATAATGGTCTACAGAGATGACAATAATTTTGAGATGAATTATCCTTACATCTTCCTAAATTTTGTAAAAATAATAATGTACCTACAATTCAAAGCAACATCCTTAATTTATAGCGCTTCTCTCTAATCCAATATTTTATCTAACGTAAAAGATTGGGTTAACTATATTGTAATAAAGATAAATCATGAAAATCACTTTTAAATGAATGCTAAACACATGCAACTTTTTAAACTATTTTATAATTATAAAAGTATTTTCATATATAGGCTGACAATATTTTTTTTATAAATTAGAAACGTTAAAATAGTTTCTACAAATTTTTAAACAAATTGCAGAGAAACTAATAATTAAAGCTTAAACTGCTTATACTCGTTTAAACTAGTTAGAAAAATATTGTAGTTTCGAAAAGTAACTGCTGTTATTATAATAAACGAAAATATTTTTACAAAAGTAATATGTATGTATCAAATAATTATTTCGTCACTGATTTTCTGAATTTAATATAATTTTAAAAATTATTTAATAATATTTTACAACTGGACGGTAACTATAAATTCGATAGCATAAACTTGAAAAAAAAAACAAATTAGAATTTGAAAAAATGATTGAACAAAATAAAATTTACTTTTTATTATGAAATAAATGTGCTGATGACTACAACAGCAAAATGAAAATTTTCATTTTTCGTATTTTAATTACTCGAAAATAAGTGCAAAATTTTCTGAAAACTCTGATTAGGTTTTTTCCTAATATTATCAATAACGAAATGTATCATTACCGATTTTATATAATTGAATAAAATTACATATGTTTGTTAACTACAACAGTAAAATATAAATATTAGTTTTTAGTATTTTAATTTCTAGAAAAGTAAATACAAAATTTTTCGTAAAACTTTAATTAAGTTGTGAATTTGGTAACTTTAACAACATAAAAAATGTATTACTACGGCTTTTACCCAAATGAAATGAATTACCCATATGGTCATTATATTTTTCTTATTTTAACAAAATATAAGAATATATATACACAAATTGTCTACATAACTGATAAAATTTAAATAAAATTTAAGAAAAAAAAAGAAATAAATAAATTTTGCAAAAACAAAACATTACATAAAGTTTACCTCATAACATAACTCATAACATAATTGAAAATAGAATAAAAATGATAAACGGTTTTGAATTTATGTATACAATTTTTGAAATTTTTTGATTAACGCTTGACGCGTTCCTAATTAATGTTAAACTGAATTAATTATTTTAAAATATTATAATTATACATTAGACATCTGAAATTTACTAGGCATTTCAACAAATTTCGCTTGAAAAGTATGTAAAGAGTTCACAAAATTTGTACAAAAAGTTGAAATGAATTAGCAATAAAAGGCATCTGTAATAATAGCTGACTAATTACAGAAACAAAAAAAAAATGTATACAAATTTTTTTACTTCCAAATCTATTCTTTAATTATCCATTTAATTAATTATAACTATTTACAATATTAATACATTAAAATTTTTCTCAAATAAATTTGTTTTTCTGAAAACGCTATATTTCTATATTTGTAAATTTTTTTTTGCAAATCATTTTGATAAATAAGAATACATATTGTTATTTGTGTTTTTTCTTTATTTACAAATTTTCATGAGTAACGTCTCAAACAATCTGAGATCTAACGATCAGAAAGCTAGATGTAAAAAATATCTGTCGTTATTTCCATTTTTCTTAAGTTACTTTGGAAATTCAAAGTCTCTACAAAATTCCGTACTATTAAGCATGTCTCATACTCGATAATCAGAAATTAAGCAATTTGTTGTTGTTTCTTAAAAATTTGACTATTATTTGATTTGATAGACAACTAATTTAAGCGCTTTTAAAATCAGCTCAAAATCACACATGTCAGAAAATAAATTCACAAACACAACGCTATCACAAACTGAAAGTTGAAATACAATTTTGAAAAAGCGATGTAAACCTTTAAAAAGACTTTTTAAATTGACGTCTCTTTTCATTAGTTACGTACAACGAGAATGTTTTCATTTCTTACAAAAAATTTCTAAGGAGCAAGCAATATTCAAAATTACATATTTTAGAAAACACAACTACGAGAACTTAAACAATAGTTTCTAAACTTTTTAAAATATTAGAGAACGTGTCTTTAATAAAAAGTTAATGATTGTTTGAGACGCCGAAATCATTAAAGTTTGATATGACGATTAATTAAAAAGAAAAAGTTTGATATTAAAAACAGTTTGATATAAAAATGAAATAAAAAAAAGACTTGCGAAATTTTCTAACAAGCGACCAATATTTAAAATTACATACATTGAAAAACATAACTAACGAGAACTTAAATGGCACTTTCAACTCCATTTTAAACATATTAGAAAGCACATTTTTAATAAACAGTTTGCAATAGTTGAAAACAGTAAAATCGGTAACTTCAAATTTTTGTCTAAAGTTTATTTGTAACTTTTCTATATTTCATTTGCGAAAAGCGCTGATCAACTTAGTGTTTTCGAGATCAAATTGCGAGAATCGGAATCACATCTTGTAAATCTGGTTCAATTAGCGATCGTCTAGATTAAAAGCCAGAAAATCTTGTGACGTAACTAACAAGAACTTGAACGGCAATTATAATTCTATTTCAGACATATTAGAAAACACATTCTTAATGAAAAGTTTACTATTGCGGTAGACAGAGTAAAATCGTTAACTTCAAATTTTGTCTGTCTGTTTTTTTCTTTCAAATTTTTGTCTAAAAGCTTTTATTTGTAACTTTTTCTATGATTTATTTGCAAAAAGAAATGATCAACTTGGTGTTTTCGATATCAAATTGCGAGAATAGGAATCACATCCCCGAAAATTTGGTTCAATTTGCGATTGCCAATATTAAATGCTAGAAAATCTTGCGTATCACCGGCTAACACAAAGAAACAAACTCATATATATTTTTTTTATTTTATTCTGATAAATGTATAACGCTTATTTGTTTTATACTATGCATATGATTTTATCTGCAAAAATCAATTGATGAGAATCTGGTTCAAACCGCGAAAATAGAGATAGATTCGCTAGAGTCGAGATCAAAGATTAAATCGCGAAAATCGAAGTCAGATTGCAAGAAATCTAGTTCAAATTGCGAAAATTATAATCAATTTGCGACAAACAAGAGCATACCGCGAGAATCAAGGTCGGATCGCGAGAACAGTGATCCAATCGCAAAAATTTTCAATCATTTCGCGAGAAACGAGAGCAAACCGCGAGAAACGAGAGCAAACCGCGAGAAACGAGGTCAGATTGTAAAAATAGGAATTAAATCGCGAAAATTAAGATCAACTCGCGAGAATAGTAATCAAATCGCGAAAATTAAGAGCAATTCACGAGAAACGAGAGCAAACCGCGAGAATTGAGGTCAAATCGCTCGTATAATAGTCAAAACGCGAAAAATCCAAAAAACAACAATTTAAAACACACATAAACACTAATTTAAGCAATTTTTTTTTATGCCTAATTTTAATTAAAAGAGAAAGTTTTGATATCAAATTAATTAAACTGCACTAATTACCCAGACTTTCTACTAACACTTTTATATTATTATTCTACATACAAGGTATACCGTTTTCAAATAAAATGCCAATGTAATGTAAAGCAATGTATTGAATGATATTTTATGGAAAGATTACATGAAACCAAATTGAATGAGAAAATGTGGTACAAGTAAAACAAAAATTAATTGGGCAAGAAATTTACGAAACAATTTATGACAAAAGGTCGCTCGTAATCTTACCCAAAGCTTTTCATTTGGATATTAATTTTACACTGTTAAATAATAATCAAGAAATTGGGTTATTATGTGAAGTTAATAAAACCTGTAAAACTAAATTATTGCATTATTGATTGTAGATATCTACTTAGTTTAAAAAAAAAAAAATTGTAATTTAAAGAAAACTTTCGTCGAGCACCGAAACCCTATTAGTTTGCTTTTTATTATTATTTAAAAAGTATTTTGATAAAGTTTTAGATCATAATTTAGACGGAACTTGTATCTAATTTTTGAAATGAGTGTAAGGGAGAAACGAATTTCAAAACTTTTTAATTAAAGAAAAAAATAACAACTTTGTAAACACTTTTTTAATTTGCTGGAACATGCTGTTAAATGTAAGACCTAGAAAGAACTATTTGTTAAAAGAAGTACAGTTGCTGTGTGTTTGTATCATTTATCGATTTTGAAAGTGCAACGAGAATATTGAAAAGTAATCTAATATTAATAAATGTACTTACTTTTATAAATTTAGCAAAAAATTATATGACATTAAGGTTGTTTACGTAAATAAGTAGATAAAATGTAGTATAAAAAGTAACTTGCTCAGAAATAGTCTTTTTGTGTTGCTGTGGTCTATCGAGAGGAAGTTACGACGATATTTCATAAAACGCACGAGACAAGGAGGTGTGGGATTTCCTTTATGTGGCAGTGCAGAACAAATTGTTCTAATCAAATTTTCTTACAAGTTCACAATGTTATATATATACATCTAATTTTCCTTAAACCTTTAAAACAATTTTATTTCCTTGTGATGAAACTGAGTTTCATTGATTTTTACATTCATAATGTAAAAAGATATAAACGTCGATTTCAAAGTGAACAAAGCATTCTTGATCTAATATTACTAGACCCTTGGGTAATAATATACGACGGTTCTCGTAATTTATTTTTTTTTGTAAAATACGGGGTGACCTAGCTTTCTGAGAAAGTTTTATAATTTTGTTGAATGAGTTATTAACTCGTTTTGGTTTTAAGAAAGATTAGAACTGGGTAATCCAATTACAAGTATAGCATTACTTGTAATAAATTACGTTATTGAATAATGGTAATAACTCATAAAACAGTTTTATTTTAAATTTTTGTTGTAAAGTGCTTAAAAAATATTCGACCCTTGTGATCGATGACATAATAACAGCACAACCATTAATCCATAGAAACAAAAAAAGAGCGAGTTTTAAAATACATTTTACGTAACTTGGTAACTACGTGTTTCTAAACCAGTAAGAGAAAAGTGCTATTACTGTCACAAAAAAAAAAAATAAAATTTTACAATTTATTTTCTCAGTAACTAATAAATAATGATATACCTAGTCAAAAACACAATTTGAAAATTGTTTATGAGCGCATTGTATTAAATTACTTTTTAAAAACAGTAATTTGAAGCTAAAATGAGAATCCCATTGAAAAGCTTTCAACCAACCACACGTATCAAAATTAAAATTTTAGACCAATTAATGACGAATTACAGCCAGAAAATCACTAGCGATGATTTATCGCAACACATACACGTTGCTAAAAAATTATAAGTGTAATTTATTTTTTTTTTTAATTTATTTGTATTTACTACTAGCTTAGTTAAATTATTAAAATTTTTAATGTACTCTCTTTTTTAAAAAAGAGTTACAGAAGATGTTTGAAGTGTCCTCCTTCTATTTCTAACCAGGTATGGCATATTTTTTTAACGGATTTTAACTCTTTCTAAAACCCTCGCGTTAATTTGAATTTGTTAGCAATTTTGGTTAGTTCTTTGCTGCAGCTCTTCGAGGCTATTCATAGGAGTACTATAAACTAATGTTTTCAAGTACTCCAAAGGAAAGAAATCTCAAGAGGGTTTGAATCAGGCGATCTTGCGTTGCTTTTCTTATCCATTTATAGGTTGTATACATTTGGATGAATTTTATGGTTTTGACTTACAAACTAGTTTATGAGAGATTTAATAAGGGTAGTTGTAAAGATAAGTAAACCCTATTGTTACTGAAGCGGCAAGCTGCTCACTCGAAGGAGACAAACAACAGATGCCACGCGTCAGATCTTTACAATCCACTTAAAATTCAGGGGCTGGGCTTTCTTTCTCGGTAATGGATCGAAAAGTTAATCCCTTTACTGCACCATAAAATTCATCCAAATATGGACGGACTTTAGGTTAGAACTAGTTCAGAACCATTCAGAACTCTAGTGAGCTTGCACAGTAAAACTTTTGGGCTGCTAATACGCTACTGCGTATGTGTAGTCTAATTCTAAACCATTTTGAACTGTTGTTAAAACAAACTCATAAATTAGTAATAATTAAATCTAGTGACTAAGTACAATAACAAATATCCGTTAGATACTTTTCCATTGCTTTTTAAAGAGATTTTAATTTTTTAGTATGGAACGAGTATTTTCTGGTGAATAATCTCCAAGAGATGAACTAGAATAGAAATTTTTATTGTAAAAAAAGCAAGATTTTCTATAAATTGTCATGTTATTACGTGTATTTTCTAGGATATTTTATTAGATTTGAGTATTTTCAAGAGTCTACATAAGATTTCCAAAATTTTCCAACAATTTCTAAAAAAAAATTAAGAATTTTTAGAATTTTTTTTATACGTCCTGATTTCAGCATGAGCAAGCAATTTGCACATGCGCATAATTAAATTTTACAAATGTGAGTCTTACAATTTACTCTGTTAGAATATAGTATTTACAAAAAGCTACAAAATAATAATAGAGTTAATGACTATAATAATAATACTAAAAATAAAAACTAGTTATAAACTGAATATTTCAAAGAATTCTGAAAAAATTTCTTAAATACTTTTAAAGGATTTTTTTGGTCAAAAAGATTTTTGATGTACATTTTTTTGAAACGTGTTTTGGTACTTTTTGGTAACTCTTGGGTTTTTTCTAAATTTTAAGATTTTTTTATACAGTTGCACACCCTTCATTCTCACCACTTAGTTAGTCGTTATTTTTGAAATGAATTTTTAATCTTATGTTAGGATAATATAATTGACGAAACATTATCTTCTTAAACCAATTAAAAATGATGCATGGTAAAATTTGGTCAATATAAACTATTTGTAATTTATAACATAAATAGGAAAGTAGTATAAACTAAATAATTCTACGAGTATTATATACTATTAGGTACAAAAAAGAGAATAGAAAATGTTTTTAAAAACCCATTAATAACACTAAACAACAAATTTTATTTTATTTTTTATTTTTTTAAATAAATTATATACAAATTAGTTTTGTTTTATATATGAGATAATTACAATATAAACATTTTTTTACTAACACCGCAGGTTTTTCAGAAAATGAAATAAAAAATTAAAAATTTTTACTTAATGCTAACTAAATATTGTCCGTTTCACAAAAGAAGCGACTTTCGTTATCAATTTATTTTTAAATTACAACACACGTTTTTTACATTTCCGATGTACTGAAAAGAAACAATATTCAAAGTAGTGTCTACTAGAAGCCAAAGGTGAAAAACGTGATAACGAGGAAGATGGCTATATAATTGCGCTCGTTGATTAAACTAGACGATGTGAAATGACTGCGCGCGACTATTGTTTATTTATTTCGGACCATTAATGGCTATGACGAAAGTCGCTTCTTTCGTGAAACGGACAATATGTACATTAGGGTGCGCCAAAAAAATCAATATATTTTTTTTAATTTTCGACACTGAAATATTGGTTCCTTGGCACTTTTAAAAAATGCTTTTTTAAGATGACCTCTTAATTTTAATAGGAAAGACTCCCTCATCGCAGTTTTTCATTTTTTTTTCAGTTCCATATGGTATAATTCATATCTTGTCACTACTTGATCGTACAGAAAAAGTTTATTTACATTTTTTGTAGGAAATTTAACTCTCTAAAAAAGGTATCTTATAATTTTTTTTATAACTCTTACTGTTTAGAAGATATCAAAGGTCAAAATTTGAAGAATTTAGCAAAAATTTCTTTTTTACTTCTAAATTTTATAACTCGTAGATAGATAAATATTATAAAGTGCGCAACATACGGTTTTGTAGAAAATTAAACGCTCTTCAAAAAAAGTTGTTTGTAATTATTCGATTACTTTAATCATTTAAAAAAAAATGGTAATTTAGTTTCAAATTTTGATTTTTTAAATTTTTTAAATGCAAATATCTTCTAAATGGTTAGAATAATCAATTAACCACAAGAGACCTTTTTTTATAGAGCGTTTAATTTTGTACAAAGCTATATGTTGTGCATTTTATAATATTTATTTATCCACGAGTTATAAAATTTAGAAGTAGAAAAGGAATTTTTGTTAAATTCTTCAAACTTTGACCTCCGATATCTTCTAAATAGTACAAGATATAAACAAATTGTAAAATAACTTTTTTGTATAACGTTTAATTTTCTACAAAAAATGTAAATACAAATTTTCTGTACAATTAAGCAATAACGAGATATGGATTTTACCATATGGAACTGAAAAAAAATTGAAAACTGCGATGAGGGAGTCTTTTCTATTAAAATTAAGAGCTCATCTTGAAAAAGCATTTTTTAAAGGTGCCTAAAAATCAATTTTTTAGTGTCGTAAGTTAAAAAAAAATAATCGATTTTTTTGGCCCACCCTAATGTACATATGTATTGTGGCGCTTACACTGGTCAACATGATTTTTTTTTATGTTTACACGTGTCTCTTGTGTAATATGCAAATTTTAAAAATGTACTCAAAAATTAGCTATCGCGTCAGGTTTCTGAAAAAACTTATAAAATATTTTTCTATACAGTGTGAACCATTAGTAATGAATAAATTCGATAAAAATTCAGTGAGTTGCCTTTCAGAAAAACACTTGGACACGTTTCTGTTATTTTTTAACGCACATTTTTTGACAAAAAAATTAGATATACAAGATGTTTCAAAATTAAGATACAACCTTCAACTTTGAAATTTTAAATAAGGGCCCTAATGTTTTTTAGCGTATTTGAATTCTACGTATAATTTTGCGTATTTTTTTATAGCACACTTTATGTCAATTTTTAGTTGTTTTTGAAAAAAAAAAGCGTTAGAAAAAAAATAAAACTATTAACATAAATTGAATTGTAGAAGAATAAATTCATATTAAATGTTAAAAAATACCAGGATACGTGCCCAAGCGTTTTTCGGAAAGGCAAATCCCTCAATTTTTATCGAATTTATTTATTACAGAAGGTTCACACTGTATAGAAAAATATTTTAGTAAAATAAGTTTTTTCAAAAACTTGACGTGATGGCCAATTTTTGACTACATTTTTAGAATTTGCATAAAAAAGTACACCAGAAACACGTATTAAACATAAAAAAATATGTTGATTAGTGTAATCCGAGAAAAACTGCAAGAGTTTTCAGAACTTTCAAAATTTAATAATAGTTCAACAGATGTACGAATTCAGAGTTTCTTTTTGACTTAGAGAATTGTTAATAACAAATAATTTATTTCGATCCATTAATATATCCACGAACAGATGCAACAATAATTTAATGAATAAATAACACGATATTTTCGCAGTAATAATTACGATTGCAATAAAATAACGTTTCTTTTGATGAACCGCTTACTTTTCAATGGCTTGTCGGGTTTTCATTAACCAGTCATTGTCTTTGCGCTGATTATATAACGATACGTCATCTCTCGAAATTTTCTGAAAATTACGCGACTTTTTTCCAATCATGAGAAACTATTACATAATTTTTCTTGATCGGTTCACAGGCGTGATTAACAATACTTACAAAGAATTTTACGCTATAATGTGTGACGTCTTATTTTATCGACTCATACACCAATGCCTCTGATGTGTGCAACTTTCTATAATAAAACTACTGAAAAAAGACTTTTCAAACCTTTAAAATTATTTTATAATATCTTGTTGTTAAAAGTAAAAATAGGAGTAAACAATCTTTTAACGGACGCAGCTTGTCGTAAGGATGTAAAAAGCCTCTTAGTACTGAACGTGCAGTAACAGATCGTTAAAATTTTTTTTTACAATTGACGATAGAAAAAAAAAACAAAATCTACATAACATAAATGTAATTTATTTATGTTTCGACAGCTTTTAACTTTCTAGTTTTTCGTCGGTAAAAAAATTCTAAATAAACTTAATAAATTATAGAGATTTTGTAATAAAAATATTGTTGAATACAGGTCTCTTAAAGCCTTTATCGTCTCGCTAGTTTATTCGACTCACTCACTTACTAGAGCATATCTTACAAGCTTTTTGACTCGGCAGTAAAGACTACTTTAACGGACTTGTACTGTAAAATACTATTTTTATCTTGTAAACAGTTTGCTTTCCAGGATACCTCAAAAAACTTAATTAAGAAATTACAAAACGAATTAAAGAAATGTGCTATGTAGAAAACTAAGAAAAAAATAAAGAATAAAAAAATCGTCTGTTAATTAACTACAAATTCTTTGTTATCTCAGAAGCTTAAATGAGTGAAAAGATAAATCTTATTTTGCGAGTATATTTTCAGAGCAGTGACAAATAATGTATTGTACAGCTTCTAAAAATAATAAAAATAAGAAGAGTAAAAAGAATTTCTATATATACCTATATTTTTCTAGTATTCTTAAAAGTATTTATTTAATATTTCCAGTTGAAAAATTACAAAGAGACAATAGCTTAAAGAAAGATTCCTCGAAAGCAAAAAAAGACAATTTGAAAAAGAAAAAGATTACGTTTTGCAGATGCAAACCCTGATCCTGTGACAAGGCTTAATTAGCCGTGTCCGATAGGAACGTCTTTTTTTGACTAATTTAAAATTTAAAGCTTGAAATGAGACAACACATCAAACAAAGAGTTCTGCGACCAGTCAATAAAACTTTCAGAAGCGATGATAGCTAGCAAAAGAATTAATATAACTAACAAGAAGAGAAAATGTCTGAAACCACAGCAAACACTAACAATAAGCCAAAGTTAAAACCTAAACAAATTATTGTACATGTTTCAAATGTAAACCGAGAAAGAGAGAAAAGCACAAAGCGTGAGCATTCAACGAGAACTTCACATAAAAACATTTGCTGCACAAAGATGTATAAATGCAGTGAGAGCATGAGAACGAAAATTTATATCTGGTATTTGTCTTTTTTTGTATTATTTTTCTACTTGTGTTTAAAAATAACTTAGTCAGTGATATTCTCATAATAAAAAACTTTGAGAAACAAGATTCATTGCACCCACAGGCCACAGGTGCTTTCTTTAGAGGTCAAGGTTATTCGCGAACAACAAGAAATCAATTTTCAATTTAGAACCTCTCTTGTATAATGGGAAGAGTTACAAATGTACAAATAGATACAGATTTTCTCAAAATCCTTTTCATTTCAACTGATGTTTTTATATCTTGTAAGTCAAGTTATTATTACAAACTTTATTCTGAAAACGGATTGTCAGTGAAATGTAATTTTAAAATAAAAAAGCGTATTTACACTGGCTTAACTTAATTACTTTGCTGCCTAAAATGGTGGCTTCATTGAAAAGCGACTAATGTGTATTTAACACTGTTGTTTGCATGAGTTTTAATTAAAAGTGTTTTTAAATGAAATATTGTCAGGTAGATTATGTAAGGAAAAATCTTTTACATAATTAAAATTAGGTACTCAAAAACGTTTATGATTGTCTTGTTTGCAAAATAAAACACAGAAAGAAAGCATAATTTTTTTTTATTAAAAATTATTAAATTTTTAAATAAATTATATAAAAAAATATGTAATTAATGACATTCCACTGTATCATTTTCACTGTGGCCACTTTGATCATTCATGTGTTAAGACCAAAATTTCATTAAAAAACGTTATAACTAATAATGCAAAATTAAAAGCTAACACAAATGTAATAATTATGTCAATAATGGTAGAAGTGTAAATAATATTAATTATTATACAGAGTGTACAAGTATTGTAGAATTATTTGACACCTATTAAATAAATAAACATAAAATGCGTATTTAACACAAATACATATCTTCGGCCAGTAAAAGATTTAAGCCGCTAAAATTATTTTGTAATAAGTTACAGCTAACCAAAATTAACGCGATTTTAAAATGTTTTTTTTTTAATGTTTTAAGTTTTTAGCTAGAGTTGGCAAAACTTTGCTAGTTCTGGTTACACTGCCTTTCATTGTGTTGCTGGTTGGGCGATTAGGTGATGTAGTTCAATGTCGGTCGGGGCATTAGTCACGAAGTAGTTGTTTTTGCCTAATCGTGAAGGTTGGTTATGATGGTGGCCGAGCGAGAGCCAAAGAGATAACTTTGTTATCCGCCAACATTATTATGCCAACCCTTGCTACCTTCCAGCACTCTTCGTTAGATGGCACACTGTGTCTGTCTATACGACTACTAGCCGAACTTCGCTTAAAATAAGCGAGTTCTCCCACCTGTTCCAATCGATCACAACGCTCCGGGATACACTGTACTGATGAGGGGCAAAAACTCCGAAACCGGTATACAGTTTCTCGACGTTGTTGTTCGATTGGAACACCTTTGCCATATTATTATTTGTCAGTCAAATGCCAATTTAAAATACCGATACTGTAAAATAACAGTTTTATGTACGAGATTTTTTTCGTTTACGAATTACTTTAAAATTAAAGTATTTATATTAAAATTTCATTAAACTATAAACTATCAAACTATAAATCTTTTTACTACTACTAGCCGAATATCAACCTCAACTCAATCAAACAAATTTGATTTACAATAGACTTTGACAACCTTTTTATTAGCATCATTATGACGGTCTTAATAAAAATTTCAGGTTTAAACCACTTTGAATTTAGATAAGAATAAATAATTATTTGCATCTCTAGGATATTTCGTTGAAAGTAGATATTTTAGACTCTACAGAGGAGATTAAACTGCTAGTTTAAAGGTCGATTTTAGAATCAACTTTAAGGCGTCTTTAACATAAATGACGATTAGACTGATTTTTCGATGCATATTGTCATAATGAGAGTTACAGTCTTAAGTTCTTTTAAATTAATAAAATATTTAAGTTGATTATAAAATGGCTCTTAATTTCAAAATTTTAAAATGACATTTAAAATTCTTTGCAACTTAAAAGTGCTATTTAAAATCTTTTAGCATTTAAACGTTTAAGTCTCTCGAAATTTGAAATCTGGTAAAAATTGTGTATCATTCCAAAAATGTATTACATAGATGATGCAGAGCTAGATAAGAAAAAATGAAATAACAAGAAAATGATTGAAATATTAAAATTATTCTTTTGTTTTATTATTATCGCATTTCTTATTTATGAAATTTAGTTCAGAAAGCGCAAAAAATAGCAGTAGTACAAATACCCGTATATACTTCAAAACTAAAGTGCTTTAATCCATCGAGTGATTGAAGTCTTCAGGCTTTTCTGACCTTTAGACTCCAAAATTTCACTCTTGAGATTAAATGAAGCACTTTAGTCTCTTGATAAAAATCTATTATTAATTTTTCAAAAAATGACGAAAAATTAACAAAAACAGATTTTGTTTTTATGTTTAAGTTAAGAAAATTTAATGGAATTTGACTCAAATATCTGTTTTATAAAAAGTAAACATGTTGCCGAAATTTTCTTGTTTCAGCAATATACAGGCTGTTTCAGAAATGAATACAAAAATTTTAACCACTGTGATATTCTTTGATGTAATGCTCAGTCCCCACTTGGTATTTTTGGATTGGCCCTACGTTGTGTTTTGTTTGTGAGGGGACCGGAAAAGAGAAAAAAAAATTCACGGCAGAAACAAAATAAAACAAAATTCAAATCAAACTCAGTCGTATAGTGAGGCCGAGTTGCAAGATAATAAAAGGACTAGTGAAATAAAAATCAATTCACACTACACTTAAATTTATTAACAAAAAAAAAAAAAAATGAACAACAGGAAAAAAAAAATTGTATTTAACAAACAAAAAAAAATATCTAAACTAATCAACCCAGAACTTGGTTAAGAAGTTTACTAATACTTTGGTAATTTGAACAAAGAAGAAGAAATCATGCAGTGAAGAAAGTGCTAGAATTTGTATTCACGATTTAAAACAAAAAAGGTGTTAATAAACTTATTAATAAACTTTAGTAGTTATTACCTTTTAAAATTTAATTGATAATTAAAGCTAAAGAGACAAAATTTAGTAATGAGGTTCAAGTAAAATAAAAAAAAAATAAATGAAAAAAAAATTAATTAAATAATTACGTAATAAATGAAAATTTAAATTTAAATGATTGCAATTTAAATGAATTTAGCAACAATCGGATTTTGTTGGAGAGATGGACCAGGTTGTTGCACCCCTCTCACTGATGCAGGAAGGTAAAGAGCAAAGGTTAATTACTAATACGTGATTAGCGATGGATTCAACTGTATTAATGACTTCTCCTCCTCTTATGGGAGGGGGGTGGCCGCTGTGGCAACTGTCCCGTCTAGTCGAAATTCAGGTTAATTAGGTTAACTTTGGATAATGTGGACAAAATCCTTTAATTTAGAATTTTTTTTTTTTGGAGTTAAATCAATTAATTAACTATGACTTGCCTGTTAAACCAGACTAAAATTGTTGAATGGACTTGCGATTAACTCCAAATCACGAAACAAATTAATTTAATAATAATAATAAAAATAATAATTAACTTAATAGCATGATCCAAATAAACAGCATTAAAATTAAAAATCAAAAAAAAAATAAAATAAAACTAACAATGAATTTAAATGTTCTGAAAAAAACTCAAAAAAAAACGTAGGAAAATATTTAGTTAAATTTTCCGAAATCTAACAAAGGTCTAATTAATTAAATAAATTCAAAGTTATTAATTTTCAATTAATTTAAGAATCAAAGAATTAAATTTATAGACACCCGTAAATAGGTAGTTATAGAAATAGTTAATGTTACATGCAAGCAAACAAAGAATTAGACGAGATTAATTAGCTTTTCGCTAATTAGGAAAAGAAAGGTACTTATCTCGACTGGTTCCAGGAAGGAAGCACTGGACACAGAATTTAATTCGAACTTAACTGAATTTAAATTTACACTCGTAACTTTTAAACCAAATCAAATTGAATTAACAGAATGTAATAAAAATTACAGATTATCAAATTTAAGCAAAGCTCAAAAAAAAGCACGTCTGTTCTCAAAGAAAGCTCAGTTCGTACTCCTCCTCCAGTTACCAAATTTGTTTCCACAATGGTATCTACCCCACTCTACACCCGCTACATAGTCTTTTGATTGGTCAAAATCTTAACTACTTATTGTTTGTTTAAAATATTCTCTAAATTGTTACTAAATAAACTAATAAGAAAAGAAGTACCAAGTTCTGGGAATAATGAAACCAAAAATGAATAAAAAATAATACAATAAATAAAGCTTAAAATTAAATAGAATCCAGACACCGCCTCTCTAGTTATAACAATTTAATTGCGATGATTTAATACCAATCTGGTTTACAACTAATCTCACTGGATCCAAATTACCTAAATAAATCCTAACTAAATGATCTTTTTGGGTCTCTCTAATTACGAGCCAGAAGAAAAAGGTTGAAAGTTCAAGCAATAAAAGAAAGGGTTAGTCTTGTCAAATAATTCATGCATCTGAATTGTTTTTGTGCTTAATGTGTTACCTATTTTTATTACAAAATTATTAAATCTATTTAAAAAAAATGAAATCTACCTTTTTTTTGAATTTCGACCAAAGAGCACTAGATGTCCCTGCCTGTCTGTTTGTGAAAACCAAATCTTTAATAATGCTATTTCTTTAATAAACAAATGACTTTTATAGCCATAATTTGCAAGACACATGCACCAAAATAAGTAGAAAATAATTTGCAACAGAATTAATAAAATAGGTAAATAGATTGTTAAGAAAATTAGAAAATTAGAGAGATTCGTCCCAAAATTTAATTAAAGCCTAATTAACTTAAAACTAGACATACAGTTTTTTTGTGGTTTTGACACAACGCTAATTTAACGAGGTTGAATTTGAAAATCTAACGTTTTGGCATTTTATCATAACAATTTAGTGAAAATTATTTTGTACGAACTGTACATTTCAGTTTTCGGGCATCTGGTCGCCAGATTGTTATTTTTAAGGGTACTTTAGGTCTTTCGTAGAAACTTTCTAAACGGCTGTAAAGCGGTCTCTTTTATAAAATTGAATTTATGGCTTTATGTATCCGGTCAAGTTTATCTAAATTTCACAGAAAAATCCCGTATTGAAACACGTGAACGAAAAGGTCTTTCTCAAGAAATAATAAAATATTTACTCATCTCTTAATTTTGATGTTTTGGATGAGGATATTACACCACTTGTAGATCTCGTTTAAAAAAAGTTTTTTTCTAGATATTTTTTTTTCCGCATTTCAACCGTTATTAAGATAATAGTTATTTATTGTATAAGTGTTGTAAACAGCGTTTTATTCACGCAAGCGTGGATATCAATCGTTTAGTATTCTTAAGTGGATAAAACGCGACTAAAACACGAATCCAATATAACATTTTATCCACAATTACAGCGATTTAAAATCAGAATCGCCAAAATTTCATCTCATGTCATCAAAAAATGATTTGACATTACACTCTGACAGCGGATGTCACCTCAAAAATTATTGAAATTAACTAAAAAACATGAGAGGTGTTGAATCGTTGCTATTTATTTTCGATTGTTTATCGACTCCATTTGTACAAAACGCTGTGCAAGTTGGTGAAAATGGAAGAAAGTGATAGGTACTGTTCCTGAAACAATTCTTGAGGAAGCTGAAGAAGCGACTCGCTAGTTATTGCCTGCGAAGTCCAGGAAACATTATGAAAAAGTATTTTCAAAATTTAATAAATGAAAAGAAGAACGGGGTGTAATCACAATAAATGAGGAAGTTCTGCTATCGTATTTCTTAAATTTGAAGAAGAGGTATGCAATTTCATCCCAGTGGTCGAAGTACTCCACGCTGAAAGCCGCTATAAAGGTCTATAAAAACATAGACATTGGAAAATATAATAAGCTCATGGTCTATCTGAAGAATCAGTCAAGTGAATACAGGCCGAAGAAAGCTGCAGTATTGGAAAGAGCACACGTAGAAGAGTTTTGACAAGAACTTGCGATAAAAAATATTTGATAATCAAGGTAATCTCTGTCATTGCATAGACATTGTAGATAATAAATTTTGGAATATTTTAGGTTGCATTAATAATGGGGGTGTCTGGTGGCTGTCGATGCTGTGAGCTGACAAATTTGAAAATCAGTGATGTAGAAGACAGAGGCGCATACCTGATTGTTTCGATACCAGATACCAAGACAAGCGTTTTACGAAAATTGACAATTATAGAAGAAGAATTCTTTATCAACACTGTGCAGAAATATAGGAAATACATGTTCTTACGTCCAAAGAAGTTATACGTTGAGAGATTTTTTAACGATACGCTAATTAAAAATGTATATTGCAACCTGTTGAAATTAACACTTTATAGAAAGTTCCTTCTAAAGTTGCTTCGTTTTTGAATCTGGCGAACGCAAAAGCTTATACCGGCCACTGTATGAAGCGCACTTCAACAACTTTATTGCCAATGGAGGTGCTAATCTTACAACAATTAAACGACATGGTGGGTGGAGGAGCTCCGCCATAGCAGAAATTTATATCGAAGATTCTGTAACTAATAAGCCTGATATCGCAAGGAAAATTCAAGGTTCTCCTAGGACTAGTCGTTCCTTACTAGAGGAGACGTCTATCGTTCCTACAACTACTATTCGTTCTGGCACCGATAACAACTACAAGCTTCTTATTAATGGAAACGAAGTGAAATATGATAAAACAAAAAACGAAATGTCTATTAATGTAAATGTTAATGTTAATATTAAGAATAAATAGAATGCGATTAATTTAAGATTGTATTTTTTCATTATTCCACTAGTAGATAAAGTGTTACTTTATACGGTTTGTAAGTGTGGATAAAACTTCAATTATAAGGTAATTGTGGATAAAGTAAATTATGGTTCCAAAATAAAGTAAAATAATTAAAAAATAATGTTTGGAAGGTATTTGAATTTTACTACACCAAAACGAATATAGGAGATCGTTCCCATCTTATAGAAATCTAATACCACTCAAATCGAGATTATTTTTATATCAATCGACAGCTCTTGAAATAAGGAGCATTTGGTATCATTGCGTCAACTTTGTATTTCTTCAAATTAAGTGGTTAAATTAATTTAAAGTTTAAATGACTTTTGTCACTGAGGTCATAAAACTCTCATTTGTTATTAATAAGAATTTAGTCGTACTTGGGCCTTAAGTCAGAAACCGGCTAAATATATATTTCTTAGTATTAACATTTTTTTTCTCAATATTATCTGAAATGTCCCAAACCATAATGCACCCTCCCATGGCGTTAAGCCTTTTCTTAAAAGTACGTTATTATTAGGGTCCAAACCAAGACTTGATGATTTATAGACTTCCAAACATTCCTAGCTCTTAACTTGTCCGACCTTACTGGCTCTCTCTCTTGCCAATGCATATTGTATTGCAGTTTTTAATTTTTTAATCGTCAATAGATACTTTATTTAATTACCTACAAAGTTGGCGCAATGATACCAAATGCTCCTTATATTAAGAGCTATCGATTGATATAAAAAAAATCTCGATTTGAGTAGTCCTTAGATTTCTATAAGATGGAAACGATCTCCTTTAACGAATCTATAAATATCAATTGTATTACCTACTTGCTTTGCATATTAAGTAGCGAAAACATACATAAAAATCTTTGGGGTTTATGCATAATACCTAGAGATATTACTTAATATGCTTATTAACTAAATCTCAGGGTAATATAAAACCGGATTTCGCATATCAGCGGTAACCTAGACATAATAATATATTTAAAATGACATCATAATGCTATGAATCTCTTATAACTACCAGATTTTGTTTCACCCTTAGGGATTTCCTAAGTTCTACACATTTTGATAGCTCTGTATAAACGTATTTGTTTGTAGTCATTACAGATTGACAACCTACAATTCACGTTTTATCCAATTCTGCACTTAAAACGAAAGATAAATCATGTTTGATTATTATTGGATAGCTAGGCTTATTCCTGCTATCCTTTCGAAGGTTTCATAAAACAAAATGTCCGATTTTATAAATTATAGATTATCGAGAGTTTGTTTCAGCTGAGAATTTATAAATGCAGGTAATAGATACATTTTTCTCGGTAAAAAATTGCTAAATATAATATAATAAACAAATGCAGTTTGTGTTTAAAATATCAAATATTTGATCCGATAGCAAAATAGTAAAAAAATGCAAAATTATTTTAAAAACTGCAAGTGCATCATTTGAGTATAAAATTTTAATTTTCTTATTACTAAAATTAATTTAAAACAAATGTCTAGGAATAGTTACGTTACTCTTTTTGTACAAGAAGATTTTAATTCAGTCTGCACTTGTGTTGATATTCATTAGATATTGTTTAACTTAAGCGTGGGCGTCGCAATGCAGAATCTGTCAAAAGCAAATACTTTTTTGATAGAAATTTTCAAACAAACAATTATATTACTTGTGAACAAAATGATTCACTTTTATCAAATGTCAGCTTGTATATTAAATTTTACATTTACTTACCTATACGTTTTTTCAATAGACATCACACGTCAAAAAAAAGCAGGATTAGTATATATGTATATTCATATAGGCACCTATTTATAATTTTTGCAATAATTACAAGTTTGATTGACGATATATCTATTTATTAAAAATTATATGTACATGTCTTTCTGAAATACAATTCGCTATTCGTTAACTCAAATTTAACCAAACAATGAATGTCTTGTATTCCTCTATTATGCATTTACGAAAGATAATTAAGTGTGCACAGATTCTATTGTTTTACTTAATAAGTTTCTTATTTTTAAGCATATTAATGAGATGACAAAATAACTAAAAAGAGTATTTATTCAGAGTTTTTAGCAATCGCTAACGGTAATATCAAACGATTGTAGATATACGTAATTTATTATCGATAGGTACAATAAATTTCAAGCGTCGTTTTATTTTAACCAGTCAAACAATCGTATACTCGTACTAAAAAAGTGACTGAATTCGGTTCATAAATTTTTCGTTATCCACGGCTTCAGTTTAACTCAATAGTATTTCAATATATGGATCTATTGTAAGAACGATAAATTATGTAATGTAAAACAAAAATGCTGTTAATTGCATAATATGTACGATGTAAAAAATGATTCAAACCTACATAGCACAAGTTTAATCTGAAATAAAGCACTACAAATAAAAACACCTAGTAAAAAAAATATTCTACTTTGTGTCTATAGCAAATACTAATTTGGGTGTCGTATTAGCCAATTGAGCCCCAAACTGCGTGCGTAAAGTATATACTAGTTTAGTTTACTTTTTTTGGGTTGGTAATATGAATGAAGCAGAATGAAACGTTATTATTTGTGACGTTTCAGCGTTTATGACAGCGTTGAGATTATAATAATTTTATTCGAATAAATTTTGCTGCACTTGATGACCAGTATTCCTCACCAAAGTAGTTTTGTGTATGTGTGTGTCGCAATTAAACTATAAAACATTTGAAAATGGAGTAGACAAGCAACGATTACAATTAGGTAACTTCAAATTTTTTGGGGTTACAACAGCTTTCAAATCAAACAGCTTTCAGTCACTATTTTGACAATTTACAACTTCTATAGCTTTTGATAATTAACAAGTTACTTGCTAGATGAGTATAAAGCGATAATAACGATGAGAGAAATCACTAAAAATCGCAATTAATTTAGTAATTTAAGTTACAATGTTTTTGGAGATTTTATTTACCGTGTTTATGCCAATTGGAGTATTCAATCAATAACCGATACGGAAAGTAAAAAAAAACATTTGTGAGTTACTTACACAGAATTTTGGACAAATTTGAAAACACTTCAAAAAACATTTGACACTTTCTTGACATTTATTACCAACTATCTCGTATTAACGCAAAAGTTTCTAAAGATTAAATAATTAATTTTTTTACTTATAAATCACGTAAAACGCGCAAAGTAGAATGTAAATATCTCGAAAACAATGGGTTTTGTGCAAAATGTTGCATTTTTTTGCTTGCACCTACATATTTATTTTTGTAATAAAAATTAAAAGCTAGTAAAAATAAACTGAATAAACAAAAATGTAGGGAGTTTGATCTTGACAAATCAGATGTAAGCAGGTGATATTGGTATGCTTAAACAGACGTGAAATTGAAAGCAGTTTTGAGAGAATTTAATCGCAACCAAATGATGTGATATTTGTGCATTAGGGAAGTAATTATTTTAAATATTTTTGAATTTTTATGATCTTCCAAACTCATATGGTTTAAATTAAATAAAAAATAATATTTTTCAAATCGCAGAACTACAATTTTATTCCGTGCTGCGTAGAGCTCAAATTTTTTTTATTTAAATAACATGAGGTTTTTTGGTATTATTTGATAAATTATTTTATTCCGGCCAAAATTGTTAAACTTTGTAAACTTGATTTATATAAAAATAACTATCTCTCACATTTTTTACAAATTTTTAACTACATGCTCCAAGAAATTAACGCACCACTTATAAATAATGTAAAAAAATTAAAACTATGTACATTTGACAACTTTGGTTGAGAAGGTTTAATCAAGCTATAATCTGGTTACCCATTGTAATAAAAATTTTGGCATTAAAGCAGAAATTTGGGTTTAATAGTTTTTTAAGCAGAAATTTTAAAATAATTTTCATTTTTAAATTGTGTTAATTTGTAATTTCGTTCTATTGTTATTTGAATTTGCCATTCTGTAGATAGTTTTTATCATTTGAAACAATAATGAAAACATTATGAGAAATTTGACTCGAGAAGAATGCGCTCAAGCTGTGGTTTCGTTGGAGGAAGGATGGAGCTACAGAAGAATTGGTGAAAGGTTTGGTGTATCTCATACGTCAGTTTCGCGTATGATACAAAGGTACAGAGAGACAGGAAGTCACCTCAGAAGACCTGGGCAAGGAAGAAAAAGGAAAACCATTCCTATCCAGGATAGATTAACCGCCAGGAATCTACAAACTGAGTTCCGTGACGTAGAAGAAATTCAAATCAGTACCGAAACTGTTAGAAAAAGACTTAAGGAGGATAATTTAAGACCTCATATTCCTGCTCGTGGTCCTGCATTGACTGCAGAACACCGCAGAGCCCGATTAGAATTTGCTAGAGAGCACATAAATTGGCAAAGAGAGGATTGGGAGTATGTTCTTTTTACGGATGAGTCAAAATTTTGCCATTACAATTGCGATAGACGTGTTCGTGTGTATCGTAGACCAAATGAGCGGTACGCACAGTGTAACATTCAGAATACCACATTGTTTGGTGGAGGCTCAGTAATGGTTTGGGGTGGTATTTCCTTACAAGCTCGCACGGAGTTAGTGGTTGTAAATAATGGCTCTATAAATGCGGACCGTTACATAACAGACATTCTTGAAGAGCATGTCGTATCATATGCTTCTTATATTGGTCCAAATTTTTTGTTAATGCAAGATAACGCAAAACCCCGCACTGCCCGAATTGTTAAAGATTACTTGAATGAGGCAGAAATCAATGTTTTGAATTGGCCAGCTCGAAGCCCTGACCTGAATCCTATTAAGCATGTTTGGGACATTCTCGGGAAACGTTTAAAAAATCTTCCACATCCTTCTGTCCATCTTCAAGAGGTAGGTCTTCAACTTAATGAAATTTGGAATAACTTAAATCAAGAAGACATAAGTTCGTTAATTTTGAGTATGGAACGAAGATGTGCAGCGGTTATTCAAAGTAAAGGTGGAAATACGCGATATTAAGACGTTTTCTGTAACTTTTATAACGGTGTAACTTTAATAAAATTTTGTTTTCGGTTTTTTTTTCTATATTTGGACACATAGATATTAATTTTCTTTAAACAAATGTTTTTGTTAAATTTTTCTTAATTTTGTACCAATTGGTCGATTACATATGTTTCAATTTTCAAAAAAATTCAAGTGGTGCGTTAATTTATTGAAGCATGTATTATTTATAGTTTTGAAGTTGCGCCAGGTGAAAAAAATTTTTTTTGTATATTTTTTATAATTAACAATTAATTATTCCATATTTTTATATTTGTTATGACACAATTAAAATGTGGTAATAAAAAAAACAAAAAAATTAGATAAAAAGAGGAAGTTGAATAAAAGAAAAATATTAAATAAAAAAGAAAAAAAATAGAGAGGATAAAAAAATATAATTACAGAAAAGACGTTAGGAAAAAAATTGAACAAGGTCGTCAGTAAAATAAATCTGTAAAAAAATATTTTTTGTTTGAATAGCCGGAATTTTAAAGCCAGACAAGAAAAAAAACTTTTTACTACTAAAAAATTTATTTTTTATATCCAATCTCTTGGATCTTTTGGAGAAATATTACCCTTAAAAGCATCTTAAGCCTCAGACATCGAACTATCTGTCGCTGAAAACAGCCACCGATTGTCAATGTTTGGAGTTGGACTTTAATTAACTTTAATAACTATAAAGTTTATGGTGAATAAAACTTAGACAGAAATACTATACAACTGCTGTAGCTCTGTGCCTCGGATAAAGGTTAGTATCTTGTCTGCAGGAGCCTTCTCGATAGCACAGGGCTTCAGATATCTATAACCCAGGTATAATTCTCTCATCAAAGCAGTAACAGAGAATATGAAGAGGAGTTTCTTCATCTTCAGCACAACTTCTGCAAATCTCGTTCTCACTGAGTCCGGTGACGTGCAAGTGTCTTTTTAGTAGGCAATGTCCTGTGTACATGCCTACCACTAACTGAAGGTCTCTACGATTTATATGCATCAAGTTTTCACTGTGTGCCTTGTCCGGTCCTTTAATAAAAAGCCTGGATTGCCTCATGGCATCTTGAAACTGCCATTCAGAGAAATGGCGAAATTCTATCCACTTATAAAGTGTGTCTTTCGTCTTTTGGTAACGCCAAGAGCAGGTTCGGCCCCGATAAAGTCTTTGTAAACCCTCTCGAGCCAGAACGTTAGCCCTTTTGTTACCCATTAGACCACAGTGTCCTGGTACCCAGCAAAGTACAACCTTTTTGTTGCTCTCCGCCAGTTCCTGTAATCTGTTGTGACATTCCCAGCAAGCCTCAATGAGTACCTGCACGATTGCAAACCTGCAGCGAAGCCTGACTGCCGGTGCAAATGCAGAGTCGCATGTTTGACAAAGCCCTCTGCACGCACTCAGTCACACAAGAAAGCAAAGCGAAGATTTCCGCTTGGAAAACATCAACATGTTTACCCAAAGGTATTGAAATTTTAACACCGAGCCCACATATAGATATTCTTGAGCCCGCCCCATTGGGGTGAACCGATCCGTCAGCATAGCAGACGAGCCAGTCCCCCGTTCTGAAGCTGCTCGTTTTTTCACACCAGTTGTCACGTAACAAAATGTTCACATGATATTCGTGATTTGTAGCAATCCTGGGGGTCATACTGTCGTGCCCCATTTTAAAACTGGGGTCTAGATTCAACATCCTAGTGGATATTGTCCGATGACCTTTTCCGGTTGCTGTTTTCCACCGATTTGTACCGCGAAGTCGTAGGAAACTCATTGCAGCAGACTCTTCCACAACAAAATGAAGTGGCTGAATCTCTACAATGGCACAATGAGCTCCATGGCTGCGGTCGGTGTAGTTCGGAAGGCCCCTGTAATTCTCAGGCAGGCCAAACTCTTTTTGGCTCAAGACGCACTCGATATGGTCCACCAGACAAGGGTACGTAATCTATAGTCTGACATTATAGTTGAGCCAAAGCATAACGCGAGGTGTAAGACCCCAGGTTCTGCCAACAGCTCTTCTGCACGCCCAGAGCGTGCTCGTAGCTGTTCGCATCTTTTCTTCTACATGTGATCTCCTAGTCAAACGGGAGTCTAAAACAACCCCCAAATATTTAACCTTATGATCTACACGTAGCTGTACGCCGAAAAGCAGAGGGGCCTCATAATGGTCCCACCGTTTTCGGGTAAAAATAACATGGTCTGCTTTCTTCGGATTTACCGATAGGCCATGGGAATTACACCACGAAACTTAGGAATCATATTATGTTATAAAATCTCTATTAATTAAATAAGAAATAAACTTCCGGTTTTATCGAAAATGACCTACCGTAACTTTAAATTTTTTAATTGAACATTAGGTATGTATATTTTTATTATTTTTATTTTTATATTTTTGGAATCTACAATAAATTTTCAATGTAATACACTACTTTTTATAACTTTTTGTAAAGAAGTTTTTTTTGCAATTTTGTTTTTTTTCCTTTTTATATGGAAGACTGTGATGGTTAAAATATACTTCTAAATGATATAAATAATAATTAAAGAATCAAACAAGTCTAAATGCTATAATTTAGAAAATACAATAAACTGAAATAACTTCGATTTTCTGGTCTAACCCAATTTTTCAAACAGAACAATAGTGGCTCATTCGACATTAAAAATTAGCTTTTTTTGTTATACTAAAAATACCAAAATGTTAAAAATCTATTCAGTAGTTTTTGTAATATTTAAAAATATTTTGGAAAAAAATAAACAAAAATTAACTAAAATTCAAGCAGGCTGTAAAACAAAAACATTTGTCTATTTTATTTTCCTGTTAAAAAGCAAGTTTGCTTGAAATTTTTCTTCAATATAAAAGTTCTTTATAGGTATTAAAAAAAACTATCACAGCTTTTTATATATAAAACAACAAAAATCCAAAGTTATAGACGTTTCCGGTAAAACCGGAAGTAATACAAAGTTTATTTTTTACTCAATTAACGGGATTTACCAACATAATAAGTTTCTCAAGTTTCGTTTTTCAAAAAATTATTATTAGGGATCCTATGTTGGTCCCGTATCCCATCTGCATTATTAAATTATTAAATTTAAATTAGTAAATAATAGAAAATCAATAATTCGCATAATCCTTTTATCTTGTAAATGTTGTAAGTAAGAAATTGCAAAATGCAAAAAATAAATTTAATAATTCATTAGTTAAACTAAACCAAACAATTTAATTTTTTTTTAACAAGATTTAATTTAAAATGGAAGAGACAGTTACAACTGGATGGTGTTGAGCAACAATGTTGTTAACCCACAGCGACATCGAATCGAGATAATGCGTATGAAAGTTTCGCACCGCTTAAAAAAAATATTGAATATTTAACATAAAAATGTTTTGCGACTACAACTATTTAGGAACCAAAACGTGAAGTGAGAGCCATTGGTGTTATTTAAAAATTCTGAAATAGCGCGAGCGTAGATTCACGTTTTCTTTTATCAGAGACAGAAAAATTTAATTTTTACTTGACACATTTTTGCCTCAAATAAAGACGATTTTTTTCTAACATAATACCTGTCTAACTCATTTTTTTTAATTTTGTGGGTTAACCACATTGTTGCTTAACGCCATCCAACTGTAGTACATACTCTAAATAATATGTAAAAACAATAAAAATTTATTATGCAAATTTTGTTTAGAAAAAATTGTAGTAATATATTTTTTAACAAAACTCACAAATTAACGAAACCAATTTATTAATTTTAGAATTTTATTATTTGGGAATTTTGATTTCATTTAGTAACAGCATAAAACGGTTTACGCCAAAATTAAATTATAACACAAATTTCAATTTATTTATTTTTTCTCCATAAATTATCAAATCATTTACAAAATTTAATTTATCTGAAAACTAAGGCGATGGATGTAAAAAATCTGCCCTAGACCAGAGTTTACGTGTTTGAAATAATAGATGTTTGAGATAAACCAGGGGATAATTTATTCATGGTTGCGGCTAGTGACTAGATATTTTCAAATTGGCTGATAGCACATTTTTATTATTTATTATATTAAGACTCAATTAATTATGATTAAGTTTTAAGTTTTTCAAAACATTGTATCAAGAATATAAACAGCAAATTAAGAAAAAAATTTAATACAACAATTTTTAGAAACAATATTAATTAAATCTGTAGCAAGTTTCCACAATTTTGATTTATCTCTAAATATTTATTAAGTCTAATTTGCTTATTGTTATATGTAGCAACACATGAGTAGGAAACATTTCATAATTTGCAAATTGAATTGCAGATGTACGATATAATATGTTCAAACAAGACTTGATATGATGTATCTTTATGCTCCCTTATACCAAATAGCTAATTGTTTCAATGTTGTGTTAAACTATTCAGTTCCGTTTCTGCTTAGAAATCTTTGTAGATACATCACAGTCTTGTGGACATAAAGAGCGGATCAAACGGTTTGATACACGAGGCATTAACCTTAGGTAGGTATTTATTTTTCGAGCACAATAGACACTTTCTATCGAGTTAAATACATTATTTTTTTCACTAAAAAAAGCTTTTATTGTATTACAAAAATTAGACTAATTTTTTGATGCCAAAAGTTAACCCAATAATTTACATACCAAAAACAAAAATTTTTTTGGCTGTGTTTTAGTAATTCTTTAGTTTTAACTACATTATAAATTAATAAACTAAAATTATTCACAAAAATAACAATATACTGTGTTTAATTTGATTATTACTGGTGTAATTATTTCTGCTAAGTTATGAATACTTTGACTTATTAATAAAGTGTAAAGCACAGATAATGATAATTAAACTTGGCTTATCCTATATGTGTAAATAGTAGTAATAGCACCCAACTAACTACTCAACAAGTTGCTAACACTTCTCATTTATTAAATTATTAATACAATTTCCTGGTATTATCATTATAAACTGTAAACCTGTAGTTAAGTTTTATTGTGTCAAATATAGTTAATGTCTAACAATAAGAAACCATTACAACTTAGCATAATAATATCCATATACATATTACTTTTTTTTACTCGTAGAGAATTTTATCTTTTAACAACTTAACACATATTTTAAAAAGAGATTTTATAAGAAAGTCGGTTTATGTAAATAAAATTATTTTAACTACATAACATGTAAAATAAAATTAACCTATTATTAACAGTTATGTAAATTTCGTATTTGCTGTCGTTTGCGTTTTTACCATACATTCTTACAATAAACATGACTCAAATTTTTAATCATTTTGATACGTTTATAGAAACAAATACTGCTGTAAAACAAAAGAATATTTATTAAAACATCATTTTACCTAAATCTTAATCATTAAATATAAAAAAAATATTTTAAAACATTTTTCACTGCAATTGTAAGGCGTTATTTTGTGTTGAGAAAGTGTATTGCCAATTACAGATTTTTGCAATACTAAGTAGTAACCATGACAACAAACTACCACTTTTGAGTTTATGACTCTTCACAAAAAATGTTTGGTTTTATAGAAAATAAAGCTTTTATTATAAAATTGGTCAGTCAAAAAGATTAACACACATTTTATGTGTTAACAATTTCACAGAACTAAATTATTTAAAATACTCTGCTTTGCGTCGCGTTTCAAACTAATTTTGCGATGTAAAGTTTAGGTATGTAAATGTAAATAACTTGGGTAATTTTTCATCAAGTGAATTGGTAATTATTAATTCTGATTACTAAAGTATTTCATTAATTTTTAAATTTTTTTTTGTATTGTTATTTCTTTATGTGAGGAGATCGTTTCCATCTTATAGAAAATGTAATAACCACTTAAATCAAGATTTTTTCTATCAAATAATAACTCTTAAATAAGACGCAAATGCTATCATTGCGCCAACTTTGTAGCACTTCAAATAAAAAGTTAAACAATTAAAAACTCCAAAAGCAAAATGCATAGGTAAGAGTGAAAGTCAGTCCGGCCAGACAAATCGAGAGGTAGGAATGTCTGAAAGTCTATAAATCATTAAAGCTAAGTTCTGACCGTAATAATCTGCTAGTTTTAACAATAAGCTTAACGCCATGGGAGGTGCATTACGGTTTATGACCTTCTAGATAATATTGAGAAAAGATATCCTAATTTCAGAATTAAATAACCAAATTTTTTTGAAAAACATCTATGCAGCTGTACTACATAAAGCAATATAAAAATAAATATAAAATTAATTTTTAGGTAGTTCTCTATTACCTGCACCAAGTAAAAAATGTAACAACGCTACACTTACATACACGTTACCCCTACCTACCTGAATTTTCTAACCTTTTTCTTTTAATAAAATTTTAGGTGATTTGAAATGTTTTGATCAGTTTGTTTTCTGTTCTTAAAAACATCTAATTACTTGGTACCTATTGATATTTATTTTATAATATTTTATATATTTATAATTAAATATTTACTTTCTTGGATCTCTGGGGTAATAAATTGTAAATACCAAAAAACATCTCTATTTCAGCCAAAGCCGAACCGCTCTAATCTCTATAAATAACAAGTGAATGTTTTATAAACTCTTTTATAAAGTAGCTAAATTTATCTAGCTACTTTATTTAAAGGGCTACAAAGTTGGCGCAATGATATCAATCGTTCCTTAATTTGAGTGGTTATTAGATTTCTATAAATTGGAAACGTTCTCTTTTAACGTAGCACTTTGGTCATTAGCGACAATCCACACTCATAATTATAAATATAACATAACAAAGTTTCCTTGCACTAGCAAAACAAAAATCAAATATTATATACTATACAGAAAATGGCAATTTTTTTTATTATAACTGTTGTTAAAAGATAAATAAAAAACAAGGCAAAGCTCTGAACTATACTGATTTACTAAAACAATAACTTAAAAATATAAAACTTAAACTACATTAACTATAAAACAAAAACCAACGATTACACTAGATTGATATTATGTAATTTAAATAAGTAACCTGATTATTAACATGTTGCTGGTCGCTGGAAAACTGTGCAAATGTGTTCCAATTACTGCCCCCGCTGGGTAAAGCAAATTTGCTTAACGACACCTAGTTTCTACTTAGTTTCTAGTTAACTAATTCTAATTCTTTACTTTAACGTCTTATTATACCATCTCAATTAACAATTTTACTAATTGACGCGACAAAAGTAAAACCAATATAAATAATAATAAAATTTATACTAACTTATACTTTATTAGTCGCTTTCTATAGAATTAAGTTGTTTGGTCTTAAGTCAACAATTTCGATTCTAAAATTTTATTTTTTTGGCCGTTTATGTGCTATTCCGTTTGTCCCTGTAAGGTAGAATGTTGTTTTTAGTTCTTCTTTTATCTCTTCTTGTTGCTACTGGTGTTTTCTTGTGTTGTGACTATTTTCTTCTTAGAGTAGGAGTACCTTTGTTGTAGTTAACTTTCTAGTTTATATGGTTTTTTAAAAAATTATTGTTTAAATGCGTTTAATCAATGCGTTTCACTGGTTATCTTATCTTTTTTGTTAATTTTTGTAGTTGATTTCTTATCTTGTGCTTTTCTTTAATGTTTTTTTCTATTTAGATTTTTTATATTTGACTAGATTTATGTATTTTTTTTGTTGATGTTAATTTTTGTGGTAGCTTGACCCATTAGCGATTTTATTGAGTTGATTATTATGAGACGTAATTTGGCAGCTCGTTTAACGCATGTTAAACTTTTTTTACACTCTCAGATATTCTGTGCTTTCTTAGCGATTTTTATTGTTTTGTAAAAGTTGTCTGACATTTCATAGAATTTATTTAATATTTTTGCTTTGCTTCTTCAAATTTTTCTGCTAAATTCTTTCCGAATTTAGCAAAGTATTTGCACAGGTTTACAATCTAAAAATTTTATCCGGCTTGAAAAACCATGTGTAATCTTGACAAACCATACTAACCTTGATGGACCGTGCTTATAAAATAAATAAAGAATAAGATAAAGTTTTGATCAGTACTCTATTCTCGAGGAACTGTGTCAAAAAGTGAGTAAAAAATAAGACAAAGCTTTATTTAATACTGATTTCTTCAAACAAATACTTAACAATATAAAATTGCATTCGCTGAGTTAAGCAAATTTGCTTAACGACATCTAGTTTTAGTTATTTCAAAATAATGTAACAATGGTTGCAAGTTGTTTGAGCAGTAGGTTCCAGTTTATGTCTTTCTGCATTTTGACATAATTTTTATTTAAAAAAAAATTTATTTATTGATGATTAAACACAAACAACTATGAAAAATGTGCGTTAATTAAACTTTAATTTTGACATTACAATTTTGGTCAAGATAACAGAAACTAACGAGAAAATAACGACAAAATAGTAATACAATTTTCTGACACAAGTTTTATTATCATTTTTAGTTCAACTTTCAAATATCCTTTAACAGATTGAACAAAAATTTAGAAAGTACACCTGAAAATACTTATAAACTTTTAATTTTTCCACTTTAATATTTATTATTTACAAGTATAACTCGAAGACTCGAAATTTAATAAAAACTTTTTCAAGAGTAAGACATCAGCAATTTGAAATTAATAGTTGAAACAGTGTAAACAACGTTGATAGGTATCTTATTTTTTAAGTCAACAAAGTGTATTTGATTAAAATAAAATTATACCGTTTGTGTAATAAAATGAAGGAACAATTGCTCTGTCGTTATTAAAATATCTACATCCTTCTTGTTTAATTACGAACTTGTCGACTTATATTGATGTTTACATTGTGAAGGTAGGTAACTTAAAACTGAGATAAATCTTACTGGAAGGTCGTAGGTAATACAATTCTGCTGTCTCCGTTTTGGCACAATTTTAGCATACGTCGTCAACTTTGAAAGGGAGATGAGATTTGATTAATTGTTTGTCCTTCGGCTTGAAAAGAGGATTATACCCAGACACAACGTATTTAACAGCAGAACTAAAGGTTTTAGGTATTTACTATCACACACGTAACTTATTTGTCATTATAAGGTATTGTATTAAATATTTTTTTTTTTTCTATAATAGATAGGATTAGAACACTTCTGCTAGTTCTGGTTACACTGCCTTTCAGTGTGTTGCTGGTTGGGCGATTAGGTGATGTAATTCAATGTCGGTCGGGGCATTAGTCCGCAAAGTAGTTGTTTTTGCCTAATCGTAAAGGTTGGTTATGTTGGTAGCCGAGCGAAAGCCTAAGAGATAACTTTGTTATCCGCCAACATTATTATACCAATTCTTGCACCTTCTAGCACTCTTTGTTAGATGGCACACTGTGTCTGTCTATACGACTACTAGCCGAACTTCGCTTGATATAAGCGAGTTCTTCCACCGGTTACAATCGAGCACAACGCTCCGAGATACACTGTACTGATGAGGGGCAAAAACACCGAAACTGGTATACAGTTTTTCGACGTTGTTGTTCGATAGGAACACCTTTGATAATAGATAGGTACTCAAAAAATTTGAATTTTTAGATTTTTGAAACACTCTTGTGAAATTTATATTTACAGTTATTATGTTATTATTTGTATTGACCACGCAGTAAATAAAACACTTTAGAGCCGTTCAGGATTTTTCAACTGTCTAATTTTTAGATTAGGTAAGTGTCAACCAAGAAACTGTTTTTTTAAAAAAAAGGTAAACTGACAAAATCGTCGAAAAAATTATATGTTTCAAATGGCAATAAAGCAGATGTAATCTTGCGTCTGTAAAACTGCGTCTTGTCTTTGAACTGAAAGTCACGGCATTAAATAGCGTGCCTTATTGCCTAATTAAACAAATAACTATTTTTTTTTCAATCGACAGTAAACACTACATTTTAGTGACAATTGAAACGCATTTAAAGTATCATTTTATTGAGTGGTTAATATGTCAGCATTTCTATTGACTGGCTAACAAAATAAACACTTTAGTGCCGACTAAAATTTTTTTTTAATATTACCTTAATTTAACGTTTAACACAAAAAAATTTAAAAAAAATTAAATTTACTATAGTTTAAAAAAGAATTGACAAATTTTTTTTTTAATAATATTTTTTTTCTTGTCTTTTTTACTGTTTCATGTTGTCATTAGACTATCTAGTGTTTTATTTTTTTAGTTTTTTTTATTTTTTTATATAAACTAAGATGCTCTTAAGTCTATACACCTACTTATTTGTTTGGACAAAAAAGTACTTCTAAAAAAGGTAAATAAACTTTAATTCAAGTAACGAGAGCAAGTACTAGAGCTAGAGGTTTGACTGGTCTTTTAGTTATTAATGTCATATTAGAGTTTCGTATTACAATTACAGTTCTCTAAGTCATTCTGTTAACACAGCAGACACTGATCACATTTACAAAGCAATACTACCATGTAGCGCGGCGCTCTGTAAACTGAAAAATAACCATTATGTGTTTTTATACAAATCTGCAGCGTAGCTGCAGTTATAAACCTGCCGCAATAACTAACATAAAAACAGTCTGTAACAGTAAATGACTATATTTTAATCTCCAATTACGCCACAGCCGGTTTAAGTATCATAATAGCTTTCAATTACGTGTTTTTTAAACCCAAATTTAGGTACCGCCAACCCCAGTTCAGGTACCGTTCTCAAGCATGTTTGCTAATGTTCTATATCTTTCAGTAGGTACTGTTACTTTAAATATCTCAATAATCCCTGAAAACCTTAGATATTTCGCTCGAGAGTAATAACAATATTCTTGTATTTTTTTTATTATCATAAATTAACAACGTTTCAACAATTTGGCAAACCTCTTTTGAGACACTTTTTTGTACATAAATGCGAATATAAAATATACCCTAATTTCAATTTATAAACATTTTTATAAATATCCCACCAATATATTATATTCGAGTTTACAAAGGTCGCCACTAACAAAACACACGGCGGAAATATAATCCATCGCAATTCTTCTTAACTACCATAAAATTTTTAGAAACTCTTAAAACCGCAGTGATTATTTTTTTTTTGTTTCATTTATTTATGAGTTTTTAGCCTATCCTAATATTTATAGTGGTAATGCTTTACCTAAGTACAGGCCAACAAATCTAGCTTGAGCCGCGAGATGCGCAGACGAGGAAGCGACACAGAACTATGTGGGACAAGGAGAGATGGGCGAGAGGACACTCAATGGCACAATTTTTTGTATTTGTAAGAAAATGGATTTGTAGTTAAAGTTTTACAGTAATATTTATTTATCAACCTCATAAATTTAAACAATTTATAAACTAATATATGTTTGTGAACCTGAACTAACAATTTTTTGATTTTCTAATGGTTCAATGCCTTTAATATTTACACCGTCTTCTTTGCCCTGAGACTCCTCTTCATTTGTTGAAAATTCGTCACTGTCCTCTTCTCCAAAATTTATTATTAATTTATCGACCACTACATCAATTGTTGGCTCCTTTGCAATAAAATCTTTCTCAATTTGTTTCACATGGTCACATATTTTTACCCATTTTTATGTAGAATACACATTTGTAAAAAAAGTGTCGCAATGTTGAATAACGTCGGCTAATTTAAAAGAAACGTTATTTTTAGCAACATATTGTTTTATTTCTACCCAAACCAATTCTATTGGGTTTTAAATCCGGATGGTAGAGCGGTAAGCGTAATACGTCAAATTCTTTAGCTGCAAATAATTTGTCGATTTTGAATGTTGTGAAGTTGGGTTTACTTTGTTTTATAATTTTATACAAACCACTTTTCAAAATGTTGTCTGGGAAATAGATTTCCTTTTCGCGTAACCATCTTTTCATAATATCTTTCGTCGCCGTAGAATTTGGAACTTTTAGTTCTTGTTTATTATGATACGGCGCGGTATCTATTACCAGTACACTTTTTAGTGGAAGGTTTGGTAATAACTGGTTTTCCACCCATTTTTCAAAATTTTCAAAATACATTTCTTTGTGATAGTCACCAGAACTTGAATCCGACTTCTATCTTGCATAAGCGCCAAGAACAAATCCATTTTCTCCTCCAGCATTCAATATTATTAGTCTTGGACCTTTGGAAATTGGTTTACAAATTCCTTCATTAGAATTATCACTCCAACCTTTTTTATTTGTATGGGTGGAATGAATGTAAGTTTCACCACACTTTATTGTTGCAACGCTTACACCAGTTGCCGCAACAACACGCTCCAATACCTATTAACAATAATGCTTTATTCCAGGACCATTATCCAAATTAAGTTATCTATTATGTGAACTAAATTAAAATAACTAAGTATAAAAAAGTTTTGTACTATTTACCCTTGCAAGAGGAATTATTGATTCACCGTTAATGGCCTCTTGTTCCATAAAAGTTGTTATGGCACTAACAATCTCACGACTTTGGCTATTCAAAACTTTGTTTCTAACTTTACTACAAAAAAGCATACTGCTAATAAAAAAATAAAAACAAAAGACTATTAATAATAGTACAACAAACTACTTTTCTTCGGACTGTACAAACGTTAGCACCGCGAGACCAAGTCGAAAAATGAATTAAATCGGTAGTATGGGAATTTCTCCACTGCGCATCGAGATCTCAGAGCTCAAGCTAGATTTGTTGGGCTGTATCAGAGTTTTCAGGTCGCATCTACAGCTTTTGACATAGCCTAACGACCACAGGTGGCTGGAACCGACAACTTAACGTCTTCTCTCAAAAACGAGAAAAAAAAAAATGTTATAGTTGAGGATAAAATGGATAAAAGGATAAAAGAGAGTCTTGAGTAAATAGTTCGAAAAAATACCAGAATACTAATAACCTATCTAAAAGAATAATGTTATCGTTTTGCATGAGTGGAGAAAGGTCGCAAAACTTTGGGACACGTGGTAGAACAGCGTATCGTTATATAAGCTGGCGAAAACAACAATCCAGAGTTAGTGTGGAACTTGACAAGCGATTAAAGAGTGCGTAGTTTATTAAAGCGACAAATATTGAAGTTATTACTAAAACATTTTTTTTCTTCACCATCAAGATTGTTGGTTTATATATTATTAACGTTTATATACCTCTTGATGTTCAATATCTTGCAAATTAGATACTAAATTATAATTTTTTGCAAACACCTATTTTTTATGAATTGTGAACAATTTGTTTTGAGATATTTGCTTTGATTACTGTACCTAAAAGAAAACAAATGTGGTTATATAAAAACGATACAATTTAACGAATGTATTGCTCAAAATGTTCACCCCCAATTTTCATACAATGGTGCAAACGGTTTTCAAAAGCTTGCATAACGTTTTGTAACATTTCAGGCTTGATCAAACTAGTTTTTCATCTCAGAAACAATGTTTTAGAGTAATAATCTAGGTCATTAGTATTCAAATGCTGAATAAAATTTTTGCAGCTGTAAACGTCGATTTGGAACATCTTTGTTTAATTCTTAGACAAGTTTTATTTTGAATAGATAAAACTTGTGGTTTTTAACAATATGGTGTACACTACTTTTTGACACAACAAAATATTCAGCAATTTTTCTGATAGATTGCTTGTTATCTATTAAAAAATGGCCAAGAATAGCCAATCCAAAAGCGTCGTTTTAAATAAGACGCTCGCAATAATATTTTTTGTTTATAACAGACCCTGTTTCCTCAAATTTCTCAAGTGAAGTAGTTACGTGCGACACTGACGTAATTGTTATTACCATAGTAGAATTTTATTAGTTTAATTCTTTGTTTCGTAACTATAAACCAGTGGCGGCTGGTGATTTTTTAATACTCTGTATTTTGAAAATGGAGCATGGGATCCAAATTCTGTTATAAAGGATTATTATTGAGACCACACTGAGGGCAACTGCTAAAAAAAAAATTTTCATATTTCACCATATTTTAAAAATCAAATTTCGCAAATTTCGATCAATTTTTTTTTGTAGCAGTTCTTCTTAATCTGGTTTCAGTAGTAACGCTTTATAACAGAATTTGGATCCCATGGCCCATTTTCAAAATAAAGAGTTTTAAAAAAATCACCAGCCGCCACTGCTATAAACTATTTTAAAAACTTAATTTTTTTTAACTTAGTTATTGAACAACAATATAGTATAAAATCAAGAAACTGTGTATAAAATAATAATGTTACTATCTACAGCCAAAATTTCTTGATACTTTAAAATCGAATAACATTAGTGCAGATAACATAACGTTTATAAGTCTATCAATACCAAAAAAACTTGTTCAGAATAAACGAGTTTTTCGAATAGAGAATTTTGAAAAAAATTTTAAGAGGTGTTTTGGGGCGCTAGAGGAATGTGGTAATAACTTTGAAACTATGATAAAATTTGGTTTCTCTTTAAGTTAAAATTGACCTCCTTTAGCATTTTTTTAAGACTTGGAGGAAATCGGTAATTTTAGGAGGTAAAAATTTTAGTTGGGACATCCTGTATTTTATTATTTTATCCAACACCTCTTTATTATGACGTTATAAAAATAATGTTTTTGATTGAATTATGGGGTCTATAAAACACAAGTGGTTTTATGAATCAATAATAAAACTGTTTTTAGATAATTGAACAGTTTACAGTAAATATAACAATTTATTGAACATAAAAAATACAATACATAAAATTATAATTATAAGAAACAGGAATCTCAGATGAAATCATTTGTTAAAATTTACGTTAACATTTATATTAAAAGATATAACTTTATTTGCATCATAATTTGTCATTTCAATGTTGTTTCCACATTCATTCGATTTTTGTTTCTCAGTATTCACAATAACATTGCCTTCTGTTTCCGAATTTCCACCAAGTATCTTTTTAGCAATGTTTATTTTGGTCAAAATTGACTCTTTGACATACGCTTGTGCCACGGTAGTCGACTTCTATCGGCCATGACGTTAGACGATACTAAGATCGGCTCCAACGTTGGACCATAAACTCGCTGATGTGCGTCACATACTGTGTCCTGTGTAAGACTCTGATTTCGGTAATTTCAAAAACTCAGCTACTACTGATGATATTTTATAATAAACTATTTATTCCCACTGGCTGTATTGCGTGGCTGTTGTAAGAAATATTCTTAAGTCCGATAGACATAATCGTAAAGCTACGTAAAACATGTTTTTGTTTGTATCTGGTACAGATACCAACATATAGGATCCTTTATCTTTTTCGTTATTGACTGACATGTTCACCAATTCACAACATTGACACCCACCTTGTATTATGCAAAATCTACTGCGATTTTGTTCCATGGCAGTTTAGGTATTTCATGATTAAGTAGTGGTTGTCGGGTATTGGATTTTGAATATCTCTGACATGTTTCACAACATAAGACAAAATCTTCGATATCTTTGAACATACCCGGCCAATACAGTGAAGTTCTTGCCCTATTCTGGCTTGAATTCACACCTTGATGCGACGAATGAAGTTTCTTAAGAACATTCAATCGTTCTTTTTTAGGAATGAGGATCCTATTTCCTCTAAATAGTAGTTCGCCTGCATAATGTAGTTCTTCTTTTATGTCCCAATATAGTTTTGTTTCACCTTTAATAAGGTACTTATGGTTTGGCCACCCATGATTAATAAAATTTATTATTTCCATACAGACTGGATCTGATTGAACGGCCTGCCTTAACTCTTCCACTCGTTTAGTTGTAGCACATACCACAGTGTGCACTGCTGCTGCTTTTCCTTCTAAATACTCAGTGTTGATATTATCACTGGTATTTGGGTCTCTTGAGAGTGCATCAGCTACACATAAATTCTTTCCAGGAACAAACTGAAGATCAAAGTCATATCTCATTAATTTTAAAATCATTTTTTGCAGTCTAGGAGACACTGCATCCATGGGCTTCTTAAAAATGCTCAAAAGAGGCCTATGGTCTGTTTGGACCATAACCCGTCTCCCATAAGTGTATAAATAGAATCTTTCAAGGCCATGTAGCACTGCCAATAATTCTTTTTCTATTTGAGCATACCTGCGTTGTGTTTCATTTAAAGACGTAGAGCAGTACGCAACAGGTTTGTTGTCTTGAAGAGCAACTGCTCCTAAGCCGTAACTACTAGCGTCGACGGAAATACATAAGGGTTGTTTTGGGTTATAGAAGCTCAATACAGGAGCTGTTGTTATTGCATTTTTTAAGTTTAAAAATGATTTTTCTTCTTCGTTTCCCCACTCGAAGTCGTTATTTTTGCTTAACATCTTTCTAAGATTTGCTGTTTGTTGTGACAAGTTGGGTATGAACTTTCCCAAATGAGTGATGATTCCCAAAAATCTTTGCAGCTCTTGCTTGTTACTTGGGGTTTTCATGTTTCTGACCGCCTCAACCTTTTTGTCATCAACCTTCACTCCATCTTTTGAAATGTAGTGTCCCAAAAATTTCACATTTTCTTTGGCTAATTGGAGCTTATTTTTACTAAAATGTAAATTATATTTACGAGCTCTCTTTAACACCGCTTTTAGCTTTGCATCGTGTTCTTCTTTGTTGCTTCCATAAATCAAAATGTCGTCGATGTAAAGTACTATTCCATTAATACCATCGAATATTTGATTTATTGTTTTCTGAAATACTTCTGGTGCACTATTTATACCGTATGGCATGGTTTTGTATCTATATCTCCCAAAAATTGTAGAAATAGTACATAGTTTAGAACTTTCAGCATCCAGGGGCACCTGTAAAAATGCTGTCGATGCATCTAATACAGTGAAGTAACGAGCTCCATGTAATTCTGCAAATGAATTTTCAATTGTGGGTAAAGGATAATGCTCTCTTTTTATAAAAGAGTTAAGCCTTCTAGGATCCATACACACGCGTACATTGCCGTTTGGTTTACTCGCTATCACTACTGGATGTACCCAGTCAGTAGGTTCACTGATTGGTTCGACAACTTTATTGCTGACCAATGTGTCTAATTCTTTTTTTAGCTTGTCCTTCAAAGATAAAGGTACATTACGTGCTAAAGAAACTACGGGTTTGGCATCTTCTTTGAGGGTTGTATGATATGGTCTACATTTAATGAGACCACCAGGCCCAAATATGTCAGAATATTCCTCTACCAATCGTTCTGAATTGTTCGAAAATCCTACCGAGTCAATCGGTTTAATTAATCCGAATCGCGTCGCAGCATCTAATCTTATAATTGGTTCTTTATCTACCCTTGTGACATGAAACTCCAGATTTAGTTCTACCTTGTTGAGAGTGCAGTTAAGTTGACATTTGCCGATTATATCAATCACTGACTCATCGTAATTTAATAACAAACTCGTTACTTTCTCGAGTTTAGGTTTGGGATTCAGTTGTTCATATAATGTCTTAGTTATCAAATTTGCATCTGAACCCGAGTCAATTTTAAAGTTTATTAATTTGTTGCTTATTTTTGCGGCTTCTTTCCAGCATTTGACACTATCAATTTTTCTTATTGACAATACTACCATTTGGTTTCCATCCTCTGTTTCAGGATTTCCATTTTGCTGATCTTGAACTGTGTTTACGTGTCTGGTTGGTTTTAATTTTGAAAAGCACTGATTTGCAAAGTGATCCTTCTTCTTACATCTTAAGCAAATTTTCCCTGCCGCTGGACACTTCCTTTTGAGGTGATTAAACCCACATCTCATACATGGTTTCTTGTTGTTAGAAATGTTTGATACTGATTTATCCCGGTTCATTATTTTCCTCGTACACTTAATGGCGTCTACATTTGAAGTTCCTTTAATTTCTTCAATCTGTTGTTTACTGATTTCATTCGCTCGGCAGAAATCTAGCGCTTTTTTAAGTTTTAAGTTCTGGTTCCCTCAATAAACGTTCTTGAACCGCCTTGTCTCGGATGCCTAGGACTAGTCTATCCCTAATTAAATTTTTGGTTAAGTCGTCTGGGTCTTGATCAAACTCACAAACCGAAGCCAACTTTTTTAACTCAGTTACGTATTTGTCTACAGGTTCTCCAATTTCCTGTAATCTTGAGAAGAATTTGTAACGGTCAAAGACAATGTTCTTTCGTGGTTTACAGTACGCATCAAACTTTTTGATTACATCATCAAACATTTCCTTACTCTCACCTGGGTTCCAATTAAAAGTGTTATAAATATCGATCGCTTGGTCCCCCATTTGATTGAGTAGTAAAGCTATTTTCATTTTGTCTGGTTTTGTTTGTTTTTCACTGGCCTCCAAATATAAGGTGAACCGTTGTTTATATTTTTCTCATGTTGTTAGTACGTTCCCTTCGAATTGCATCGCTCCCGGCAAATTGAGATTATTTTCCATTTTTTTTCTTGGTTCTATATACCGCTGCCACCATGTATTATTGTCTTTATTGAGTATAAGTATTACACTCTTACAGCACAATATAATATACTAATATAATATATAATTATAAGATAAAGCATACAACGTTTTTTTGTTGTGCCCGCTCTCTTGGTAACTCTCTTAGCAACTCTCCTAGCAACTAAGAGCTAGTAGAATGCTGCCAACTTATAAACTTAAATATCACTATGTGACACACCTGACACACCAAAAATTAGTGCGACCTGTAATATAAAAAAATTAGATTTCATTCTCTAATAACAAAATCGACCTACCTTCAACATCAAACATTTTTTTTGGGTGCTTCTGCTAGAAACTGTTGAATATGCTCTCTATCAAAAATTTTTAATTTTTTGCACTTGTAATTTTTTGATTCGTTTTTCAAAAAAGCGATCAACTTGCCATATTGTGAAATATCTGTATTTTCGTGAAGCTTTAATGTCGATCTTAACATGCTGTATTTCGTCCATATTGAAGAGGCTGCGATTCTTTTTTTGGCGTTGAACAGCACGTCTTCGCTTACCCCACAAACATTGTTTTCTTGTTTTTAGTTATTGAACTCACTTAATTCTTTGTAATAAGCGTCCTTGGATTTTCTGGGTAGCAAACTCAATGTGACCGACTTCTTCAACATATCTCGCAATTGTTTCAGAAAGGAAACTACTTCTTTTCATTTCCAACAATGTTACAAGCGCCGAAACAGTTTGTTTGCAAAATTCTTCTCAAATAATAATTTGGTTGTCAACAACAACATGGCAGCCAAATCATAGACTACTACTAATCTTTGTAGATATAAAATTTTTGGGTTTTAATGATTTTTTAAGAACTTTTAGAGGTATTGGATAAAACTGTGTATTGTACTAATGTCTTAACAGCAAATAAGTCACTTAAGAAAAATTAGGCCATTCGAGCAAGCTCTCGTGGCTAAACATCAGAACTGTTGAAAGTTCATCTTTTTTTGGCTATAACTTTTAAACCGCGTTATAGAGCAATAAACTCTTACAGCAATTTAAAGACCATGTAATTCTGTGACCAATACTTATCTTATATAGTAAGTATAGTCGTCATCGTCAATCAAATAATGAAACCTTATATGAAAAAGCGAAAAAAAAACCGTTTGTTCTAAGAATGTGCTAGCAGAAATCAAAAACTTGTATATTAACTACCCTTAGTAGCTTATACAAAAAAGTATATTTTATTCAAAAAAAAAGTTTAATTTGTTAGACTAGTGTAATCTGATATAGTTCTCGAAAGCGCTTTGCCACTCTTATGTAAGAATTTTGTTTAATTAAACTTGTGAGTTTAACTTAGATATTAATTTCTTCATTATTTGTAAGAAGGTATTTGTGTACCTTTTAAAAGAATGGAAAACATATAGTAATCTATCATTTTATTTCGCAGCACACAACAGTTGCGTAAACGGATTTTGCGGCCAGTTCGGAGCCCGTAAATAACTCAATTTCGAATAGTTGTATAAAAGTAAACTTATCTTTTTCATTACATTTTAAATAAGGTAGTAAAATCCAATCAATTTTGTGTATGTGTTTTGTGACAGCAAATGGCTTGCGACAACAAATATGTATTTAGCGAAAACAAACCATTCAATCACTGTAAATTAAATTTCCAATAAGCTTTTATGATAATATTTTTGAACATATTATCTATCTACATATTTGATTATGAATTGAGTATTTGATAATAATTTAATTTAAAATAACAATAAAATTGATTTATTAAACATTATATAGTATTTTATTACTAGTAATAAAGTGTTGTAGGAATAAAATAAATATACATTATTTTTGAAATAAATACTTTACTCTTGTACTAATCAAAACGTTTTAAAATGAAAAGCTCTATTGATCTAACAATATTCTTCTTCAAAATCAAATTCCACGCTCTCTTTCAAAGCGTCGTCAATGTTTGGTAATGAATTTATAACTGAAACAGAACAGCTTGTAATTCGTTTAACTTTGTTTCAAGTGAGATGTACTAAATTTACTTTAGTAAAGAAAAATTATACAAAATAATTAATTAAGAAACTTGGTAGGAAATTTACCTTACTAATCTTATTAGCAATAATAAGTTAGTATCTCTACTTGATAACATCTTTATCGTTAATATAATAAACCGATGTGCTCACAGTGTTATTTCCGTTCATATTATAGTAACTAACCGCTGCATTTGTTACTTGTTAAAACAAATAATAATATAAGAAGTCGAAAAATTAACTTATAGAATGTGCCAAAGTAAGTAAAATTTTTACTCAAAATATTTGTTTATTTTTAAGATCGTTGCCGCCGGATCTATTCCATTCCCAGTTATAAATCATCATCTGGTCGTAAATTTTGTTGCAAACGTAAAAGTACGATAAATTTTCCCACATTTTTTGATTTTTTAAAATATGTGTTCGACTTTTGTGTAAAAGTAAGAAATTTATAGTAAATTATTAATAAAATTATCACTTAATTACGTGTAGTTAATTAGTGTGTATATATTTTTTTAAATTTTATTGTAATTAAATTTAATTTTATATACATAGCAGTGTATTTTTAAGACCCATTTGACTTCGGTAAATTCATTTTTTTTAGCTCGTCTTACACAGTTGTAAAGGCTACCCTAACACACTTTAGCTGTTAGCGTTACTTTTGGTAAATAATCTCAGCTATTTTAGCTATTTTTTATGTATTTTACTGTCTAAAAAATTATATAAATAACAGAATATATTAACAGGAGTCAGAAAAAGCCCTTTTAAATTATAAAAGCATTGTTAGTAGTTACTCTAAACGACATTCTGTGATTCTAACTCTGTCTCTTTTATTTATATAATAAATTATATAATAAAATTCTATAATTTTTTAGTAGGTTAGGAGGTAGATTTTTATCACATTTTACAATGACATTCCTAAGACGTGCTGTCTAAACTCTGTCTTAAAAAAACGTCTGTTGCACTTTTAACGTGAGCGTGTTTGTTAGGTCTCTACAAACAAGTCGCAGCTCCGTGTGTTTGTTAAATTCGTAAGAAGATAAAGCGGTACCCGTGGCAAATGCTAGAAACTAAATATTTTATTTTATTATATACTTAAAATAATTATACCACATTGTTTACTCCAATTACTTTAAAATGTATCTAATTTATAAACACATTGTAAGCCTGTTTACTTGCTGTTGTTATAAAAATATAATTCGTTTGTCTAAACAAGCGTTATTTTAAAAACATTAATTATAACAAAAAACTATACATTTTGTGTAATTTAACAACGCATCTGCCTTTACAAATGTAATATACATATTATATTAAAAATCAGGGTTTTTGTATACCTTTTAATTAAAAAAAAATGTTAAAAAATCAAAAAAAATTTTTTTTTGCAATTTAAACTTTTTTTTAAAACTAATACCGCACCTGCTTAGACAATTAAAAGAGATTTCATTTGATGTATAATTAAAGGTAAAACAATTAACCGTAAGAGAAGAGAACTATCTGGCAATAAAAAATAGTTTTTTTAGAAGGTCCTTAAGATTAGATTTACTATACACAGCTACACACTTCTTGCAATTTAACTTATAAAACCTTCCAATAATTAGGTAAAATTCGCAGTTTTAAGTTTTATACTACTTTAATTATCATGTTGTGCTTAAAGTATTGTAGTTATTGCTTAAAGTTATTGCCTAAGTCTAAACAAAGTTTGTATTTTGGAGATAATGCAACAATATTTTTTTTGTCTTTTTTTTAGTCAATTCATCATTTTCAAAATTAAGATGCTTATTACCTCTTTTACAAACTGTCACAGAAAAGTACAATACTAATTTTTTTCTAGGTCACAGCATTGTATTTTTAACTTCCATTTTTATTTCTGTGTTATTTCTTCTCGTTGTCTTTATTCTAGAGCTTGGAAGCAATGTTTTAATTATTTTTTGTTTTTTTTGTGTATAGGTTGTGATAAACTTAAATTTCAATTTACTAAAAATGTTATCGAGAAATAAGAAACTGAATATTTGTTCAGGGTTTCTACCGCCAATTTGACAAAAATGGCAAATCTGACAAAAATGATCCCTATGTTAAGACGTGTTTAAGACAAATTTGGAATAAAACGATCGGCATCTTTATTTGCATTTGAAGTGTCTTCGGTGAATAAATGAATATAAATAGTTTATTGCTCGGCACCTCAGAGTCACTGAAAAGACCTTTAGTGAGCAAAGTAATATCCGTTTGTTTTTTGAGGTGATTAAAAAAATAGTATATAAACTCGAGGCCCTAAAAACTTTCCGTGGTTTCAAGCTCTTAGGAATTCTTAGGCTTTGCACTCGGTTATAAAAATAGCGTTCTCGGCTACAAAAATTTATGCTTACTTATATGATTATTAATAAATATCTGTAATTTCACTGCTAGGACTTGTTGCCTCAAATTTTGTGTTGTATCCTATAAAGAAAGTTTCTTTGTTAAATTTAAGCCGTCGTTCTTACTCCTTTAGTATCAATGTGATTAATTTTTTTAAAACTTTTCCTAATTTATAGATTTTTTTCTAATGTTTATTATTTTGTTGAATTTGTTTTCTTCTAATTTCTTGTTTTAAAAGTATAGCACAAAATTTTAACCTATCATACAGAACCACAAATTATAAAAATCTGCAAAAAATATTTGCCTTATCTCCAGTGATAGCAAAATAACAGATTTTTAAAGTTAGGTACAATAAACATCTCATAAGTAAATCTTATCTAAAGAATCAATTTTTTAAACAAATTAGGGAAAAAAACATTTTAAATTAGAAAATTTAAGCCGATGCTTTTTAAGGGAGCATATTGGGGCTACTACTGTTTCTGCTATACCTATGCACATGATACCGGGTTTTCATAAATGATTATAACATCGTAGGTGGCTGTGGAAATTTTTGATATTACGAATATTCATTGTAATGTCTTATTTTCGCAACAAAATAATATAGAATGGTTTCTGGAGTTACTCAATTGTCTAATAATAATTATAATAATAGCTAAAATTATTGCCTTGTAGAGGCAAAACATTTTTTAATTTTTCCATAGCCACCTACGATGTTACAATCATTTATGAAAACCCTGTATATATAAACCCGCAATATTAACAACAAGTGAAAATCCAACAAAAGTAACAATAGCTCAACAAAAGCACATTAATCTAATCGAGCACTGACTTAACAAATGAAAAATAAAAGTAAATCACAACAAGTTTCAATACCAATATGTACATTCACTACTCGCAAAGACAAGAAGTAAAGTTTTTAGAATTACATATAGACAGAAACTAACGTAGAAATCTGATGTCAGTAAAAAAACGTAAAGAAGTAAACTTTGAAATTAAAAAGAGGAACTGGCAAATAGAAAAAAAGTCGTCATTTCATTTACTCTACAAAATAAAATGCTTCTCTACAAGATTATTAGACGCTCTACCTGGCTCTACGATTGTGAATTTTGAAGCTGAGCGAAGTACTTCCACACTAAATATAGATCAGCGATTTCAGTCCAGAACCCTACGGATGATAACTGATGCTTATTTTGTTGGAACATTTCTAATCAAACCTTTCACACTGACTTAAAAATCTCGTTCCTATCTGAAATTGTCAAAGAAAGATTGATAAAGTACAATAACAAAATAAGAAGACATTCAAATAAAACAATCTCAAACAACTTTCTCAAAGAAAATTTTTTCGTTAGGTTAAAAGACCTTAGGTTTCATCTTCAATCTTATTTCGGGATTAGACCGTGTCAATAGCGGTTTCGTACTCGATGTTTCGCCAACCATTGTAGGTAGCTTTTTCAGAAGAGGAGTGATTGAAGATGTACTTAACTGCCCAAATGATCTACCAAAGACGACAACGACAAAAATACACAAAAGTGTGAAGTTATCATTCAAGAAACGCGCTCAAAAATTAGATAATTTTGGTTCTACGTAGAACAAAAAAATAAAAGTTTTTACAAGTTAAAATCACATTAAAAATGTATAAACAGCAATAGCAAAACAAAAGTTTGATAGGTTTTGTAAAAAGGCTCTTGAAACAAAAGTATCAAAAAAATATTGCCAAAACAAAAAAGAACTTCTAGAGCACGATTAATATATGCTTACTTATAACTCTATAGGTAAAAGAAAACAATGTAGTTTAAAATCTGTGTTATTTTCAAACCACATTATGTACCCTAGAACACTTATTAGATAAAAATGCTTGAGGTTCACCTTTCAGATGAAAAGATAAGTTGAACTAGACGGCGTTATAGAGTAGCACAGTCAAATGTTAGAGATATTCCGGTAGGTAAACATCAACAGAAAATTGTTTACTTATCTACCACAATGTCACTAATATAAGAAATAAATAAAAATTAATAAATAATTTAAAAAATATCTTTCTCTAATAATTCAATCCACCATTTTTTTAATTACAATACTATTGTAAAAATATTGAGATTATTTTAGGCAAAAAGCATTTAATGATAGCTATTAAGATACAAGTATGAAAATTCGTTAACGGTCGTGTCGTAATAAATACGGGTGTCCTAACAGCTTTTAAATGCGTGTTGTATATGCTTTTATTACAACCAGTCATAATAAAAAAAAGATAGACATTTATTTACAAAATTTATTAAACTTGCATCAACTAATATTGTCGCAGAACAGCAAAAGCAGGGTCTGGTATATAAATTGGGTTTTAAAAGATTTAAGTAAGCAGCAATATTTTTATCACGTTTTTAAATTTGTTTATTTTTACGTTTTAAACAGTAAATTTTTTTTAATAATGCTTTATTTTTTTATACATTTTGTATTGGAGTTTACGTAAATCAAAATAAATTTTTTATTTTTTTTTTCTGGCCCCAATGACCGTTTTCTGCGCTAATGTCATGGTTAAGCAGATGATAACTTGGATTCAACTTAAAAACCTTAATTTAAATTAGATCAAAGACGTAAATGAAATTTGTTTTTTGGGTTGCATCGCCAGATCATCAGGCTCATTATTTTATCTGAATCAGGTTGTATTATCAAAATAAGCAATAAGGACGTTTTCTGAAAACGTGCAATTCTTATTTTTGTTTTTAATTTTTATAGGTTTCAGCAGATTTTTCCGGCAACAAAAACTTTGTGGTGCTTCTTGCTTGTTCTACAATCTCTGGATGTGTAAGATTTTTGTATTTTACAGTAACTTTCTTTTATACTGACCCGCTTTTTTTTGATTGTAATAGAAAATTACTGCGACCTATAACAATTTTAAATGTGAAAAGCCCATAGCAATCTGATAGATATTTAAATATTGCTGTAGTACATCGTTCTCATTCTCATCGGTCAAAATTTGTATCGTAATGAAAAATTTGTATTATAAACATCATTCTAGTATAGCTAATTCGCAACTAATAAACCAGTTAGAGTATGAGAGTAGTAATAATTGGTATAAGAATAAGAGAAAGATTAAATTGTTTCTAATTTTCCAAGTAACCTAGATTACATTTAAATCTGCAGATGTCATGCTTGTGTCAAGAGTCTCTATAATACTCAACCTCACATTTCCGCTTTGATTCGAAATTTTACAAAGCTAAAATTAACTTTATTCTTAATTAAAAGTCTATTAAAATTCAGAAGTACTAATCTGTGGTAAAACAATGAACAAATTAGAATTTGGATAGGTTTAGATAAAAATCTGGTAAAACACGTTAGTTGTATACGATTTTTTTAGTAAGAAAAAAAAGGTCTGGAAGTAGTGCTCAGAACAAGTAAGATAAGTACCTAAACGTCTACCAAATTTGCATTACAGCTAAACATATTCCAAATAGCTTGCAGCTTCTAAACTAAGTCGTATACGAAAACTTGAAACTAAGAATTCGGAAATTGATAACAATCAGCGTGAAAGTAATGTTCGAAATTTGAACTTGTTGAGTTTGTCGAATTAATTCAGTTGATTACACAAGTACAGTTATCGTATCCTGACGTTATCGTAAGGCCAAAGCCCCCAGGATGCTAAGAAAATCAGACTGATAATAAAGCTAATTGAAGCATATTATTTGCTTGAGTGGGTTGATTGTAATTACCATTCTGTTTTTCGGAGTTTGTATTAAAAGAAAAATTAAACAATCATTGAAAAAGTTAAATTAACTCTTGAAATTTGCTCAAGGAACTATAAAAAATTACTTCAACGTTTAAAAATTGCTAAATTAATATCACAATTATCTGAGTTTTTTTACGAGTTTTTAAATACTTGCCCGACGCAATTTAATAAATTAGGTGTAGAGTATCTTTACTCAAACGCCTCGTTTTGCTTTACATTAATTAAGAGGCATATTTCGCAACAATCTTTCCAGGCTTCTAAAATAATCTCTTGTAATGAGCCAAGAACCACTAATATTTGCAGTACATTAGATATTTGTACACTCCGATTATATACAGACTTTATTAGGGATGTGGAATAATCGCTCATTACTATTGACTTGCAAGTTTTGTCTTGCCTATTTAACATGTTAACTTACTGTTCAAACAATAAAATAATAGTATTCCTCAAAAACTATCATTTATTATTATTATTCGTCACAAACACTGCCTTTTTAGTTTTTGTTTTTAGTCTTAGTCTAAACTAAAATAGTAGATTATATCATTAAAAGTAGAAGTAAATCTTTTTGTGTTAAACACATTAAAGATTGAAGGTCGCAACAAAGTTGAAGCCGGCAATTAGCCGAAACACGAAAAAACCTACTCTGAATGAAATATACTATTCTATCTTCAAGTAGATCACAAAAAAACTAAAATTCGGAAATAAATTTAGTTATATTTTTTGGCTGCAATTACAGTAAAATTACAACTTTTAAACCTCAAAGACTTGAAGTCTTTCAACTCTGTTAATAAAAAAGCTACTTTAATTGTTTTTGTAAAAATACACAAAAAAAGGTATAAAAGCTACATAAAATATTCTAGTTTGTTGCCACCGCTGAAGTAAGCAAAAATGTGCTAAAGAAACCTAGTTTTAATTATTCCAAAATAATGACACAATTATTGCAACTTATTTAAGCCAAAAGTCGTAGCTTACTATGGTTGTATTTAGAGCGCTTAGTATATAATTTGTGTATAAAAGCATATTATAAACCAAGAAAATAAAGTAGTTTTTTAGTGGCGGCAGCTGAATTTTTAAAACTCTATATTTTAAAAATTAAGCAAAGGACTCAAATTTATTTTTAAGGAGTCTCTATTGGGATAAAACTGAGAGTTAATGCAATAAAAAAATTTAATTAAAATTAGCAAAATTTGATTTTTAAAAATGGTGTGCCTTTTTTGGTTATTTTTTTCAAAACAGCTTATGTTGAAACAGTGTCGAATTTTTGACAATGACTTTTTTAAAACTTAGATTTTGCAAATTTTGATCAATAGTTATTTACATTAGAGTGTGGTAAAGTCATATTTTACAGCGCGACAACTTCGCGGAAACGAGCCCGTAGGGCGAGTTTCTCATTAGCTGGAGCGCTGTAAAATGACTTAACACACGAAATTTGTATAACATTTTTGTCCGACAGTTTTTTTTACAACATACAAACTTCAAATTTTAGAGCAAAATAAGAAACCTTTTATAATTTTTTAAAAATTATCAAAATACTAAAAAAAAAATAAGTAAATTATCAATAAAAATAATTCAGTTTCCTGAAAAATTACCACTTTTGTAAAACTGAAAAATTACGATCAGATCCTCATCGTCACTTTGAATTGAGAAGAAGTAATAAGATTCAAGTTGGGTGGATTTGGAAGCAATAGAATAAAACGGTTCTAAGTTTTTCTTGAATGTGATAGATTTTTAAACTGGTCACTACTAGAATTAAGAACAGCCCTACAAAATAAACAGCAACTTTTAAGGTTAGGTAGGTACCTAAAAACTACAAGCATAAACCAAGTCCCAGCTATTGTAAATTGTTTTTCTTTATACAGCAGTGTTTCTTATATCTATAACTATTGCAGTTAATAAACTGAATAAACTAAAAAATACTTCACGTCTAACTGTATTTTTTATACTCTGTGAAAATGTTTGGCATTTAGTCGGCATGTCGCTATGTCGGTAATACAGATAATTATAAACTTACTTAAATTCGCAAAGATGTCGCCATAATTTTATAAAATAAAAAATAGAATAATACATTTATTTTCTTTTTTTATTTGTTGCTTATTATGTAAAGTAAAATTTTGTGTAATTAACTTGATCGTCATATACTTAACTTAATTTTTAAACATCTTCTAAAGCTTAAAATCTACTGCAGTTTTTGACGCACTAGTGCGTAAAGTGACAATTTCAGTTAACGTTTACAATACGTCAAAGTCTACTTTACAATTCAGGAGGACAAAAACCACCTAGGTCTACTTGCACAAAATAATGAAACAATTATTGCAGTTTATTTGAGCAATAAGTTCTAGTTTATGACCTATTGCATTTTGACATAAAAAAAAAGAAAAAAAAATTTAATGATGATTAAACACTTAGGGTCAGTTTACAGAAAATAAATTAAATATTTAATTGTGATTAACTTTTAATTCGCGATTAAATCGGCTTTTCTCGAGTTTGATTAGTCAAAATCAGCATTTAATCGCGAATTAACTATTTAATCACAATTAAAGTTAATGTCACCTTCTGTAAACCAGCCCTTAATGTTTATTAAAACAATTAAGTAAAGCAAACGTATAGTAACGTATTATTGTGTATAATTTTTTTTCTCATTTGGTTAAAAAATAAAATTTTATTTTTAAAATATTGTTCGTAACTACCAGTGATGTAAAGGCGCATTTTACGTAACTGGTGCTGTAATAAATTTCGTTATTGTTTAATAAGCAGTGTAATAAAATTTATTAGATAACAAGTGATGTAGTATGTGCCATTAGTCCATCACATAATGGCTAAAAATTAATGTAAAATAAAACATTTTACAAAATGAAGAAAAAGCAGTTATAGTTAAATTTAAAAAAATATAAATAACTTATATAGGTATTAAAAAAAACATTTAAAAGTGCACTTCTACTTTATTAATAAATAGAAGTAAATAAACATGATATAATTTTGATTTCTCATGAACATGTCAATGTTAAAGATATTTAAAACAATTTAATGTAAACTTTTAAAAATATCTAAAAAGTAAAAGTAATAATTACTTTTTACGATTTTGAGTCGTATGCAAAAATAGATAGGTAATTGTGTCGCTCAGACTAACTCGTCGTTGTTCTGCTGTCAATGTCAGTGGTTTCATGTGTGATACGCTCTTTGTAGTTTAATTAATTTATTCACAACAATAATTAGCAACTAATACTGTATCATTACAATGTATTAATAGATATGTCACACCTAGATTGTCTAGGATTATTACTTTTTCATTATAAAACACTCATGAGTTAAATTAACTCATCGAAGCCACTGCTTCCATTTTACGTTATTATAGTCAACTATTTTTTTCGATAGTTTTCCAACTGTTTTTTTTAATGCATGAAAAGCTTAAGGACCGAGCCGCACACCGAGGCTTATACCCACTGTGTTTACCAAATATACTAGCAAATAATCACGTACTAATAAATTTACGCCATCATCTAAAATTTCGGATTGCTGATATTGTGTCATGAATTTAGAGCATTTGTATTATTTGCCACATTTAAGAACGTATTTTAGAATAATAAAAGCGAGTAACGTGACAACAGTTACATACTTAGCATATAATAAAAATCGAACAGTATGTATCTTGCACACGCAATAAAAAAAATTCCGTTTGAAATATTCGTAATATTTTTTGTAATTTTTCTTTTAGTAAAAATGTTTAATCTATTGGGGAATATACCTAGACATAACACACACAATTAAACAGACATTTCGCACTCCCTTATGCATCACCGTCAAGCATCATGGTTAAAACCTTTGTATTGCTTATACTGTAATATGTCTGTAGCCTCAAATATTTGTCACACGTTCCAGCCGTCGCATATAAATTATGTTCACTAAAAGTCAACCCTGTGACTGTTTTTCTACTGTTACTTTTTTTGTTGCAGGGGCGGATAATGTCAGAAGTGGAAATGAACTTAACAAATAATGTATACGATGCCGAATTTGCTCTAAAACCTAATGTTCAACTACCAAACGTAGATTCACTTAACTCTACAGAACATTTTATAATTAACAGAACTAAAGGAAATAGTTCATCATCAAGTGGTGTGTTTGAAAGCGAAATTATCATACCATTATATGTTATTATATTCGTCTTGTCGATCGTTGGGAATTCTTTGGTTCTTGTGACTTTGATGAGAAACAAGAGGATGAGAACTGTGACAAATGTGTATCTTCTAAATTTGGTAAGTTTATGATTAAGACTTGCTGATTGCTGACAGTTTGTGGTTAACTTGAATGTATTAACAACATTCCGGGTCCGGCAATATAATGAAATGGTTTTCAATTGATTAAATAGAGTCCGATCGGCTAGTGTTAAAAAACAAAGAACATTTAGACAAACACTTACTTAAACTAAAAGTGCAGAGTGCAAAATTTTCATTTTCGATGGTTTTGGTAGGTTTCTCATATTTGTATTTCCAATCATTACACAAAAAAACAAATAATACATTTTACTGCTATTTTTTTTAAAACAAATTTGATCTAATCATTTTTATCTTATCACTTTTTGTTTTTGAGATATATAGCGTTTTTAATTTTTTAACGATTTCTTTAAATTTCTCAAACATTTTTATTTTTTAATCAATTTAAAAAATTAAAATTGGTGCTATTACAGATTTTTATGTAGAATCGAATGGTGTAGTCATTTTTATTTATATTTTTGTTTTTGAGATATAGACCAAACTTACTATTTTTTAAATACAAATCATAGTTGGATGTGACCCTAACGAAAACCGCAATTTTTTTCTGTTTTTTAAAATTTATTATTTGTTTTTTTTTTCAATTAGCAAAATATACAGGGTGGGGCACTAAGACCGCCTCGGTCTATTACGTAGTTACAATTTGTTAAATCAAAAGGCGCTTTTGCATAAAAATGTAGATCTTTAAAGAGCACATTTTAAAAATATATTTTGTTATACGGAGTGTTCTAAAAAAAAGTTACACATCAAAAACTTATTTTTTTAAATAGGATACCATATATATTATTGCATATTCGCATTTTACGGATTATTTTAAACACTTTTTGTATAGCATGTCTTGTATCTATCTCTAACCGTTTTAGAAATATTTACACTTAAAATTAAAAAATGATAGTTGCTATCATTGATAAAAATGCTAAAATCTTGTTAATGGTAAATTATCTTGCCGCCATTTTTTGCGAAATTTTAATAGAAGTCTCATTTTAGGTGTGCCTACATAAAAAGGTTTGATATAACATAGAGGCAGTTCTAAAACAATGACCAACTTGGCACTTTAAAATTACCAAAAACTCAAAATTTTTAAATAAAAGCTTTGTTATTTTTTGGCAGATTTAAATTGGCCGTTAAATTACCTTTAATCTGATACTACATTGTTCTTTACCTATCTTGTCTAGTTTTCGATTAAATCAGATTTTTGTGAATTTTGGACAAAGAAAAGCATTTTTTTTGGATACCGTGGTTACAAAACAATTTACAAAAAACGCTAAAAAATAATAACATCTCATAAAACGAAACAGTTAGTTACTCGTTATTAATACACGGTTGAACCCTTTTGGATTTGAATTTATTTTCCTAAAGACATTTTGAATACGAGTTTTTATGTCATATTTATTTGTCAGCAGCACTTTATAAACTTGTTCTTTAGCCTTAAAAAAAGTTCATACTAGTAAGGTTGGGCGTTCTTGGTGGCTACAAACAGATAGGGCCATGTTGTCCTATCTGATTTTAAGGGAATTGTGACGTCCCCGAGACACGCAGCAAAAGGTAGCCACAAACCAAGCCCAAAAAGGGAAAGGCGAAGAACAAATCGAGATAATGTGATGGTAGACAGGCTAGTACTCCAGTGTTTCCGACTAGACCAACGGCGACGGGGTGGGTCAGGATTTATCAGATATTCGGGGCGCCACAACCTTGTTGGGGGTCTATCACCAACCTAATGCCTACGCTCGATACCTAAGGCCGAAGATAATAATCTTGTGTGTTCTTCACTACCTAAATAGATAAAATTAGGAAGGGGAAGGGACAAGAAATCGTGAGACACCAATAAAAATCCCTACTACTTGTAAAATAAATAGTATAATAAAAGAAATAGTAAACAAGTGTATAACAATGAGAATATAAAACTTATAAACAACTAATAGCAGGTAAACTATATCGGGGTCGAAGTGGTACTCGTCTCTCTATTACTGAATACGTTACTATGTCAACCTAAAATACCGCCAAATTCTTTAACTTTAAAGATCATAACTAATAATCATTTTAAGTAAAAATTCCAGAGTAATAACTCTGGACCGATCGTTGGGTCCTTATAAGTCTTAATTGCGACTATTACTTGCGTGTGCTTGTGAACCGCTTTGGCCTCGACACGAAAAGATTGTCAAAACTTCGTACTCCTCTCGCTAAAAGAAATCAGCTGATTCCGTCCGCGGTCGCGAGCCGGGTTAAATTCGCTATATCTACAACAACGCTAGAAGGGCGCAGAAACGACAGCAAAATAATTCTAAAGAGAAAACTCGAATATTGCGAACATGAGTCTGCTAAAAGTGTTTCTTAACTTTTCTCAAAAACTGGCTATTCCATCAACTTCAAAGTTTGGCATTAAAAACCTTTTTTGTACTACACAGGTGAATTTTTTTAGAATTTTTCTAATATTCTTTCTAATTAATATTAATTAATTTGTTCAAAAAATCTAAATATTTGCAATTTGTAACATTATTCTAAAAGAAAAGATTTCAAATATTAATTTGTGCAAAAAGAAATTAAAAAAAATGTAGATAACCCCAAAAAATAATAACATTTATTTGATTCCTAAGACGCGTTTTGGTGCAGCACTGCCAAGCTGAATCTGCTGTCTGCCGAAACACGACAATATCTACCCCTCTAGAGTCCGATCGTCGAACAGGTATAGTAATAAAACCGCCCACTTTAGCCCGAAACATTTGAATAGTAGCTTGCAATTGGCTGTTTTGAAAACTAGTGTTTTGGTATTACCAAGATACCACCCACCCTCCTAGAAAAAAGTGGCGTATTTAAGTTTGAAATTTTATAATTTTTCGAGTTATCTACATTTTTTTAAAAATATTTTTTAAACAAGATAATACTTTAACATCTTTTCTTTTAGAATAATGTTTAAAATTGGAAACATTTAGATTTTTTTGAAGAAATTAATTATTATTAATTAGAAAGAATATTAGAAAAATTCTGAAAAAAAAACACCGGTGTGGTGCAAAAAACAAAGTTTTTAATGCCAAACTTTAAAGTTGATGTTAAGTTTTTGAGATAAGTTAAGAAACACTTTTAGCAGACTCACCCTGTATAACCCGTACTGATGTTCTTTCAGTGTAAGTCTCGCCTGAAGGGCTTGAACTACTACGGTGCCAATCCACTCCGTCACACTTAACCAATAATTAAACAATAATAAACAATGGCGACTCGTGGTCGCAAATCGATTTGATCGTGACTCTATCGTATCTCACTGTGGCCTCTATGCTACCGGATCCAACAAGTACCGGTTAGACGTTCTCAACGACCGATACCGACAATAAGAAACAAGTGGACTTATCTGCTCTCCTTTCCTGGACAAACAGGAATAGTGGGCCACAATCGACGCTGGGAGTCCACGGCTGGGTTCATCAATAGGGATGACCAACTCGGGTTCTAATTCAGGTCTCTGCTTGTAGTGTTGACTTGGGCACATCCACTCGTAGTAACAACTCGGAATAAACCTTCGAGGTGGTGTAAAACACAAATTTGTAAGTCTTGTAAGAATAAGAACTTGGATGTGATGAATGAAATTCTGGATCCTTGAAGGAATTGAATCTTGTGTAACCTCTGATGTTGTGATTGAAAATCCAATACACTAGAGAGAATAAAAAACCAGAAAAAGACAATCCAAAAAGTGGGAAAACTAGAAAGCTTGAAAAAGAAAAAAAACGTGTAAGGATTTTGTTTTGTTTTGTTAGGCGGCTTCTCTGAGTGACTGTTGTCGGTGGTAGGTTTAATCCGACACGTGGTCGAAGGTTTTGATTCCACACAACCTTTTCTTACGCAGGGCTTTTGATCCGTCCATCCGACATCTGTCGCGTGGGAGCGTGTCAAATACTTCCAACCAAGAATACTTCCAAAAATCCACACTCTCACTAAAGATTGCCGCTACGCCTCTAAACCAAGATTAAAAAAAATCTAATTGAACACGGCTTTTTCAAAACATCAAGACATAAAGTTTATTTTAAAATAAATAATAAAGAAAACACTATTACTGTGTTAGGTTTTGCTAATGCAAATCATAGATTTTTTATAAAAAAAATTGAAGAAAATGTGGGAGTTCCAAGAAGTAAAGCTACGAGAATTTTGAAAAAATGTACCTGTACAATTCTAGTAATTTTACAGCATGTTTAATTTTGCAAATGCATTACTAAAATCTATTTCTCAAAATAAATTAAGTTTTTTTGTATCTTTTTTTTAGATTTTTGTAAGTTTTCTCTTTGAGTACAGGAAATGTTGGTGATCAGTTGCACTACTCATGTTTAGTAATGTCGCAGCTTTATCGTAGGCTTCTTTAAACAAAACGGCAACTTAGTAGTGGGTCACAGTTCTTCCTGGATGACTTCTAATACAGTTATTTAGTATTATGTAACAAAACATTTTCGTAATTACCGAACGGAGCAAGATAAGGCTGATATCGAACCGCGACGTCATACAAATACGTCATGTCTCTTCCACTGCCATAACGTACGCTTTCCACTACCGACAGGCCACCACCAACGCCTCCCTACTCTTCTTCTCTCGTTTCCCTCGCCTATAGCCAAGAGTATATATTGCACTTGCCGCCGCCAGAACTTTACTCATGGGCGCATTAAGCCTGTAAATCACTTCCTCTAAACCCCGCCACCCACTGGTGCATCAACCCAGTAGCTTTCTTTTTTCTGAAACTCTTACCCACTTACCCACAGTGCATTAACTGGTAGATATTCTACCACTCTTTTTCGAAGAGTGCTTGCGGCGCATTAACCCGCGAGACACTTAGGGACCGACACGTGGAGAACAAGCTGCCGAAGACAAGCAGGTCGAAGTGTCCACTTTAGCAGTGTTACCGTTTTATTTAAACACAATTTAGTTTGTTATTAAAAAATATTATTTTGTTTTATTGTATATTTTTGTGCATAGTTTATATTTTAAACTATAATTTTTGAACTATAATTTTGAACTATAATAAAAACCTATTATAGCTACGTTTCTCTTTCTCTTTCTCTCTTTCTACGGTACTCAAAACCCCTGCAAAGAAAATACCGTTACCATTATAATAAGTGTTTAAAGGTTAGAGTCAAATGTGGTGAGAAACAAAAAACAATATGATAGCGTTAGCGGTTGTCCATAGTGTCTATCTAAAAGCTCTCAAAAAATTCTATTGTTGTTTTTTTTCATCAAATAAAAACATTTAAATTTATCCATTCGTTTTTTTGGCTCAACTCTACAACGCTTATGGAAATATGTATTAATCCTGGCGAGCACGAAACTCCCGACAGCATTCATATAACAGATTATTGTTAAATGTTGACTTCGTTCTGTGCTTATTAAAACTCCGACTTGCTTTCTTCTCTTTGTAGCGAAGAATTTACAGTTTTAAACAAGGACAGTAAATAAGCTAGATTTATGTATATTCCAAAAATTTCATTTAATTCGAAATTGTTTTCTGTTACTACTTCAGTCAATTTTTTAAAATATTCTAGTTGGTTTAGGTATTTGAAAGAAAATTGTCGGATTTTTTTTTCTAGATCTTCTCTATCAGTCCCGACCTGCTATTTTAGTTTCCTGCAAAAATCTATGTAGAATTCTTTTTGCCACTACTATTTCGTAAGCCAATTTTTGGACTGAAACTGTTGTTATACCAAATAACCTGCTTTCTAAAATATTAAGGTGTTCAACAATTTTCCGTTCCAAATCTTGGTTAAACCTGGTTTTATGTCTTCCCAAATAACTTTTTTTCCATCCTTTTTCTGTAGAAGCACGTGGTCTTTGCGTCGCAAATGAAACATTGTTGGTTTTCGACGCTAAAAGCCAACCCATTTTTTGTTCTCAAATAGCTAATATAATATAATCTCAGGATTGTCTTGATGATTTTCGTTTATAGCATTTTATAGCTGTAGAAAAAATAGAATGAATTATACTTAGGTATGTGTAACAGGTACGGATGAGATGGCATACTATGCTAGTTTAGATTGACTCTTACCATGCCATCTTACTGATATTTATGTTGCAAATTCTCATTTAAATTTTTTGAATGTTTCTAAGAACAACAGCAACTAAACTTTAAACCAAACGTGCCACTGAACATATACTTATCTAAATAAATTCATTTACGTACTTTACGATTTTTCACTTTGACGATTAGAAACCTTTTGACAAAAGTCGGTAATATTTTTTGCGCCCCCCAGCAGAATAAAAATTTAATACGAACTAAGTACGTTTGTGCAGCAAAGTTATGGCTTCAACAGATGACATATCATACGTTTCTCTCTCCTGCTTACAGCGATGCCAAATTTATTTAAATTTTAAGAAAAGTCTACGTTATGCTATCACATCCAGTGTGCTACCTCTGGATATTTACACGAGTTTTAAATATGTGCTATTTTGGAAAGTTAAAGTAATGCCAATAACGGAAGTATATACAATACATGTTTAGATAATAGCTTCCGATAAAACATAAGCGCTCAAGTGTGTTATGTCTTTAAGAGGCAAAGCAAACAGCTATGTGTTCAATAATCGCCGGAAATTAGAATACAGTTCTTTCTAAAATTTACGTAACATTTAAGTCAGCAAATTGTTAAGTATATTTATCCAAATTTAAAGTGGTTTTTATGACACTGCAATTGTTATTAGAACCGTCATAATAATGCATTAAAAGTGTTGTCAAAGTCTGTTGTAAATCAAATTCATTTGCCTCAGTCGGGGTCCGGATAGCACTAGTAAAAAGATTTATTTTTATAATTTGACTGCCGAACGGCATCTTTTCTTTGTTACTATTATTACCTTTAACACAATAGGACTATTGTTCTTTAATAGAACCCTTTCGTAAAAACCACTTTGGATTTGGGTAAGTATAGCTAGGTCTCAAAAGAACAAAATATTGTAATTCTAGGTTTAAGTTAATTTGTTTAAATTTATTTTAAGAAATTTTACTTTAATGTTCAATTTTTTTTAACATTTTGTTTTTCAATTTAATGAATTTTGACTTCAAATCCTTCTTTATTCTCTTTTTCATATTTTTTGAGGTTATAACTTAATAACCCCTGTTTGGTCTTCGCGTATCGGTTTTGTCACCACATATGTTTGACATGAGTCAGTACGTTTTATGGACCAAAAAAGAGAAATTGACCGTATGGCGGGTTGGATTTTCGATCAACTTTGGTGCCTTTCCTTCCCCCCATTCCCAAGTTATTAGCTCAGTTCGCAAGACCGCAAGAGTCTTTTGCTTGAACCAGCACGCGCGAAATAGTAAGCCACACCTCCACAGCCCCTTTCAACTCGCAGGTGAAATCACTTTCCTGGCCATCCCTTGTCCGATTTCAGGTAAGCCAAATTTGATTGCTACCATTCGCTGCCTTAGTCGCATACAACCCCTTTACGGAAAAGTTCAACAAAAAATTTTCCTCATGTCTTGCCAAAGGGCGGTATTGAAAATTTAAACATTACGCAAAAACCAAAAAATTATTTAGGCGTAAGAAATCTTAAAATAATAAGTTAAAAAAGCTAGATTTTTGTATCATTTTACAATATTAACTCTTAATATTCGAACGAACGTAAGATTAGAAAAGAAATAAGACAAAAAAGTACTATACTTAAAAAAATAGACGTGTTTAATTAAAAGCTTATTTAAATCTGTGATTTCTAGTGCAATTTATTTTATTTTGTTTTTAGTTTACATAGTGTAAATTTGAATTAAGCAATTTTTTCATTTAATTACGTGTTTTTGTCCTCTCAATACGTTACTTACCCAAAAATTTTACTACAGGTCAGATGTGCAGACATTATAATATTGCTCGCCACCTTTAATTTTGTAGGTCTTTAATTTTTATTGAGAGAGCAGTAGAAATTTTGTTAATTAATTGTTAGTAAATACTTTTGCATTGGTGTAATGATTGCCACCACCTTTTCCACTTCTTTAAAATTTCTAAGTTTGTAACTAATTAAATTTAAATTTGCATTTTTTTAGCTGATTTATTAATGTAAATTTGCTTATTTTATTTTGTTTCGTTTATACCTTAATTTATTCACTCATATGTTGAATTAAAGTTTTATCTCTGTTCTTCTTTGCAGTACTTAATTTTCTATCTACTTAACTTTCTACAATGCTGCGCTTGGTTAGCGGATTAATTTTCTAAACAAGTTCTGTGTTATTTATCTTTATTTTTTTTTGTTAGTTAATTAGTGAAAACTGTTTTTTGTGTATTTAACACTTTCATTATCTTGAAATACACATAAGTGTAAAGTTTTATTTTACTTTTCCTGCCGTACATTTTCTTTCTTTTCTGGTATCTACAAAAAAATTATTGCCTACAAAATAAAGTTTTTATTAAAAAATTGTTTAATCAAAACTCTATAAAGAAGACAACTAATTAAATATATTTGCTTTAATGTATGAATGTAAACATAGTGATTACCAGATGACAATTCTAGTCATCTAAGTTAGTTTTATGATTACATTAATTTTACATTTTATCACTAGTGATAAAATATGGTCTCACTTTTAACCAAAAAGTACTTAATAAAAAACGTTTAATAATTAAATTGATATATCAAAATGGTTGCTTTTTGTAAATGAATTTAAAAAGTTAACTTATTTTAATTAGAATCTCAATAAATTACGAAAAACTACAGTTGATCCAAAATAAAGTATCTAAACCGCGCGATGTTCGAATGAAAAACTGGAACAACCGATTGGAAAAATAACGTGACTAGCAAGTACTGATTGAGTTAGCAGCATTGAAATAACACTTAAAATTGATTATACTGACCAAACTTTAAATTCAAAGACATTTTAAAAATTTGATTATTAAGTTGTCATTAGTTGTTGCTAAAGTTTTGTTAAAACAGTTTTCAAATTAAAATATGACAATTTTTTTGTAATAATGGCGTTTTTCAAAAGTGAAGTTTATAACAAAATTAATGGTTGCCAACATTTCCTGGACTCCACGTACGTCCAATTTTAACAAACTTACCACAAAGTATGTAGTTTTAGATTTTATTATGTTTTAATAACAACTGCATGTAGGTTGTAAAACGTCTTTCAAATACAGTTATTGTTGCAAAAACAAAACCTGAACGACTTTCTACTCTTACTGAAAGTAGAAGACAGTTGCTTCGAATAGAGCGAAACTCGCAAAAATCTGTAAAGAAGCTGTTATTGCAAACTGGCTTTAATTCCAATTAACTCTAGATACACTAATTACTGTACTTAATACTTTAAAACCAGAAGTTAGGTTATGAATTGAGAATAACAGTGCACACTGTGAACCTTAGTAGCTTTACGTTTAGATTTTGTTTTTTTGCATTATTTTTTAATAAAATCGTGATTGTTGTTAAAAATAGATTAATTATAAAATTTTATTTGGTATTTTCTTAATAAATGTAAAACATAACTCATATAGGTAACCTTAACAAATCGACAACTTGCAAAAAAAATTCTAGTAACTTTATTGCCAACTCAATCAGTATTTGTTAATCAGTATTATGAAATTATGGAATTTAGACAAATCAAAATAACCAAATTTAACATTTTTTAAAGAAAATAACAAGTAAAGGTCTTATATCTACTTTAATTTTTTTGAGAAAGATGGAGAGCTCAGAAGCCAATCAGTGTAAGTCAGTTTTGGATTGACAGTGAACAACACTTATGTAACTTATACTACATGTTTTCTTTATTATTAAAATATTATTTTATATATTACTTTTCAGTAAGCAAATTTTAATATGTTTTGCAAAAAAGGTATTTTTTACGTTTTAATGGGAAAAACCTAATTATTTCACTTGTGACAACTAGTTAAAAAATCTTCTGTAAAAATAATAAAAACCACAACTGTCTGAATGACATTTTTTTTAAATTGACGTTTATAACTGCCTGTTTATTTGCTTACTTAGAGAGATTTCCGCATGGCGCTGCTAATATAGGCTTTCCTTCAAATTTCTCAAAAATCAAAATTCAAATTTGTCAAAACTAAAAATTGTGTCAGATTACTACTAAATTTTTTAAAACCTTTGTTTCTGTCACGTTTGCTTAAGTGCTTCTGTTGATCGCTTTGCAGTATTCACAGGCTTTACCCAGTTGTTAGTTGTTTTTTTTATTATTTTAGTTGTGACTAGAAACGTTTACTTCAGTCCAGTTTTTAATATTTCTGTTAAATGTTTGTCTCTTTGTTTCATTGTTTCAATTGTAAGTTTTCTTTTTTTAACTTAATTAATAATTAATAATTTTTTAATTATTGCGGCATTATGTCACGTAAACAGAAGTGCACCGTGCCTCGTTGCAGAAGCTTTGCTCTTCAAAAAACCTTTTGCGATTACCGAGTGATTCAACAGTGAGAACTAAATGAGTGAAAACATTTATCGTTTTTCTGAGAAGATTTTTCTATCGCATCCACATTTCTCTGAAAATGTCAAGATTTGCAATTTACATTTTGAAAGTAATTCTTTTAGAAGTGTATCATCAGACAAGAGAATATACCATCACTTGCACGCACGCTATTTCAGGTATCAGTGCGAGGTGTAAAAAAACAATAAATTTATCTGATACACGTAGACCAAAATTGTAACGCATATCAAAAAATCTGTAAAAAAAATTTTTAAATTTTTATTTGGTTATTTATTGACACTATTTTCAGTTTTGACAGATTTGAATTTTGTTTTTGACAGATTTCAGATATTAAAGGTTGAAGAAAAGCCGATGTAGAAGCGCCATGCGGAGATCTCTCTAAGTGAGTAAATGTTGAGGCTGTTATAAACGTCTATTTCGAAAAAATGTCATTTAGACGGTTGTGATGAATACTATAAATTAAATCAAAAGTATTTTTCAACACAAAATAGTATAATAAAAAACATAGCAGTAACTATTTATCCAATAATTAAAAAATTAGCAAAATTAGCTCGTCTACATTTTGCCGTCCTAAAACAGCAAAATGCACTTTTCTAAACGACACAAAAATAAATAGAAGCACAATTATTTTTACCTATATATTTTAAACAAATTGTGTCTACAATCCAGCTGAACTACTTAATCCGGTGTCTTTCTATATTAAGAATTTTCTGGCTCGTTAATTGTGTACATCCTATAATAAGAAACTACAGATCCTCTAAAAGCTCCAGTTTTCACTTTGTAATATCAATAAAGTTTGTAACTTCACTGGCACGATTCCAAACTGTCAGCAGCAGATTGCACTTTCTTTTATATTACCACATTTTTAATTAAATAACAATCTTAACAGATCCTCACAATTTAAAATGTATCATTTGTAGGCAGTTTCCGACTTACTACTTGGAGTTTTTTGTATGCCGTTTACTCTCGTTGGCCAAGTTCTACGTAATTTCATATTCGGTGCTGCAATGTGCAAACTTATACCCTACTTTCAAGGTATTATTATTTTGTGCTTTATAAAAAACTCTTATTTAATTATTTTTTAGCCGTCTCAGTTTCAGTGGGTGTTTGGACATTAGTAGCAATTTCATTAGAACGTTATTTCGCAATTTGTAGACCCTTGAAGTCCCGTCGTTGGCAGACACAATTTCATGCTTATAAAATGATTGCTGTGGTATGGCTGGCGAGTCTTTTCTGGAGTGCTCCGGTATTGGCCGTCTCCTCGCTCAAGGCGATGAAGGGTCGAGGTAAGTTTTATTACTTCTAGCTCAAATAGCCGCACAAAAACCGTTGAAATTTTTGTAGGCCATAAATGCAGAGAAGAATGGCCGAGTAAAAGCAGTGAACAAATTTTTAATTTATTTTTGGATGCGATGCTGTTGCTGATTCCAGTACTTATCATGACTCTTGCTTATTCGCTAATTATGACCAAACTCTGGAAAGGTCTCCGCAGGGAAATCCAACACAACAACTCTTTCCAGCAACAAAGTGAGCGAACTACTATTTGCTCTTACTGAATCTACTTACTTCACTAAGTTCTATTGCGATTCTTATTGTAAATAATAAATCTAATCACGGTTCTAGAATCTAGATTTAAACATATTACTGTTTATTAAGTTTATACAAAATTCTTCAGAATTATTTGGCATAAATTCAATATTTAGTCACAAAACTAGGTTAATTATAAAATTAATAATAAAACCTATACATGGATACTCCGCTACCCTTCATAAAAAATTACGTCTGACTAAAGTTAAGTCCTTCCACAACAAACAATAATAAAAATTACGACCATACCTAACAAGCGCTTTAAAAAAACGAGTAGAAAATAAACCATAATCAAATAAGTGAGTGATTTCCATGAAAGCATTTTCTTCTTAAAATAGGATTATTTTCAAACAAAAAGTAAAAAAATAATAGCGTAAAAAAATTTATAAAAAATAAATACAAAAATTTTAACCACTCGTAGATCTCGATTAAAGAAGAGTTTTTTCTAGACAATTTTTTTTCCGAATCTCAACCGTTATCAAGATAAAATTAGTTAAAGTCTTGGCGAAAATTCTATACGCGCCACTGATCAAACCAGTAGAATGCACCATTATATTGGTCACCATTATAAATAGCTATAGAAAATTGATGAATTTACAAAATTTTATAAGCGTATCGTAGTTTTATAGGGGAGATATAGCGATAAGAAAATTCGAAAAAATTTCATTTTTCGCAAAAATGTTATTTCGCAAAGTTGTTTGTTTTGGTAAGATCTAATACTGGTTGAAATTTTTGTATTCATTTCTGAAACATAACAATAAATTCTCCGAAAATTTTTTTTTAGATCTTACTAAAAAAATAATTATGTAATTTGACTTATGCAGATATTGAGAAAACAAAAATTTAATAAAACCTGAAGATGAGAACCGCCACTCTCGGAACGTTGTTTATTAAAAATAACATTTCTTTCTTATTATTTACAACACATTCTTCTGACTCTTAAAAATTTCGTCACTTAAAATTTAATAACTTCTCACGTTTTTTTCTTTCCTTCTTTTGACATTACTAATCTATTTTTTTCTATTCCTGCTAATAAAGCTTTTTTTATTTTTAGTAATTTTTTTATTGACTCTCTTTTACACGACACTAATTTAATTTCTTTAGTTAAATTAGTTTTAGTTCAAGATCTTTTTATTTTTAATAATAATATACAAGGTGTTCTTTAATGATATGCGAATATTTAAGGGTGTGAATCTACATGAAAAATTAATGTTAGTTTGCTTTATAAATTATGGTCCAAAAATGTTTCTTTATAAAAACTCGGGGTGTTGAAGTTTAAGGGAAAAAATGGAAATTAATTTAATTGGAAATAATATTTTCAGAACCGCTTCAGATGTTTCAGTGATATTTAGTACGTAGTGAAAGTTAATAATAATAATAAATAAAAATTCCATTCTTCAATTATTACATTAATTTTCTAGGACAATAGAAGAGTTTTTATTTTTTTACTCAAAAATGGCGCATCTAGAGAAAACAACTTAGAAGAGATCTTATGGTTTAAATTGAATGGGGAATTCAAAAACAATTTTTATTTGGAAAAAAAACATTGGCGTACCATTTTTTTATTAAAAAATATCGAAGTCAATACCCGTACGCATGCCACTGTTAAAGCTAAAATTCTTTTTGCATTGAAAAATATGCACCTTTATTAACTTTTACTACGTACTAAATATCACTGAAATATCTGCAGCGGTTGTTAAAATATTAATTAATTTCCATTTTTTTCCTTAAACTTCAACACCCCGAGTTTTTGTAAGGAAACATTTTTGGACCATAGTTTATAAATCAAACTAACATTAATTTTTCATATAGATTCACACCCTTAAATATTCGCATATCATTAAGGAATACAGCCCGTATAGTTTTAAACAAAACATGGATTTAGCTATAGACATCCTCCTCACCCCTTTTTCAGCAAGATTATTTTTAAACAATCTTAAAAAAAAATTTGGAACTTTTTCTCATTTTGTCATATTATATATATATGTATCTCAGCTTTAGATATGTTAATGACGTCATCTCTTTATTCAAAAACAACAAGACAAAATTAAATATTTTTTTAGTTAATTACTACTCACTACATAAAAACATTAGATTTACTGAAGAAACAGAATCAAACACTTGCACTTCATTTTTAGATTTTAATATAATTAGAGAGACAATTTATCTTCATTACTTACTTTTAAAATTTATAGAAAGTCGACATCAACTAACACTGTAAGTCTATTCCCACATTGAAGCTGTCTTTAATTTATTATTACTTAGACTTCTTAAATTCTTTTTAGAACAAGTTCCATTTAAATAAAGTGCACTTACAATTAAACAAATATTAGTAAATAATTACTTTAAATTGTATAACGTGCCCCGTTAACTATTGTCGAACGAATTTCTACAAAAAAACGTGAACTGTGGTTTACTGATAATCTGAAACTTCTGAAAAAGTTGAAAAAGAATGCATAGCGTCGTTATTGTGTAACTAGAGCTAACAATCATAAATCATGCTATTATCAAGTCTGAAATTACTACAATTTAGCTCTTAGGCAGGAAAAACGAGCTTAATATGAATTTAACATTAGAGACAATTTTAGCAAGAATCCGAAACAGTTTTGGAAAAACTTAAAAAGATCAAATATAATTAAATCTAATAATAATTGTAAAATCTCTTTTGAGTTTTCTGATCCCAACCAAATTAATAAATATTTTATAGAGTCCATTCCTAAAATGTCATCTTCACCAGATTTTCGAAAGTATCTTGAGCGCTCAAATTTTCCATCTGGCAACAAATTTCAATCCTTACCTGTAGACGTAACGTCAATTAAAAAAATGATTTTAAAAATAAAATCATCAACAATCGGTTATGACGATATATCAGGTAGCATGCTGCAGCTTTCTTTGCCTTTTGTAGCTGCACCATTAACTCACCTAATTAATACTAGTTTTGAGCAGGGATATGTTCCTGATTCTTGTGTCACACCAATACGAAAAGAGTCTGTACTTACTTGTCTCAATGATCTAAGACCCATAAGTATTCAACCGGCTTCTATGTTAATTACAGAGTCAATAATTTATAACCAACTGAATGATTACGTATGTTCTTTTAATATCTTACCTTCAGTGCAATCTGGATTTCGTATGGGACACAGTACATCAACTGCCCTTTTATCGGTGACCGATAAAATTCTGTCAAATATGGACAAAGAAAAAATAACATCTTTAACTCTGTTAGACTTATGTAAAGCTTTTGATTCAATTGACATAAATTGTTTACTAAAAAAATTAGAGTATTATGGAACTTATAATGATAAATTCAAGTGGTATAATAGTTATTTACACAATCGTAAGCAGACATGCCGAACAATTTTAGGTTTATCAGATATTAAAAATGTTTTAACACGAGTTCCTCAAGGATCAGTGTTAGGCCCATTTTTCTATTTTTATTTCAGATATTCAGTATGCAACTAAATTTTGCAAAATACATCTATTTGCAGATGATATTCAACTCTACCTAAGCTTTAACCCTCTAGAAATACGAAATATTAAAAATATAATTAACAGTGACCTTAATGAAATATATAATTGGACTCAATGTAATTCACTATATTTAAATGCAACTAAATGTAAGAACATACTTTTTGGAACAACGAATAAAGCAGAAAATTTAAAACACACCGTTCGAATTAATAATGTAGAAATTCCTTCCCAAAGTAGAGTCAAAAATCTTGGTGTTACTATGGATTCACAACTCAATTTTACTAATCATGTTTCCCAGTTATCTAAACATTGTTATTTTAAATTTAAGCAACTTACACAGTTAAAAGAAATTTTAAATCAAAAGACTAAACTAATTTTAATTAACTCACTAGTTTTATCCAATCTGCATTACTGTGATATTGTTTATGGCCCGCGCCTAACTGAAAGTAGTAAACAAAAACTTCAAAAAATTCAAAACTACTGTTTACAATTTGTGATTAGTATACCTCACTTTGCATATGTTACTCCCTACCTAAGAAGTTTAGGATTGCTTAAATTGAATGAGCAACGCTTTGTTCATTATTTATGTTTTTATTTCAAATTACTAAAGTTAAAAACTCCTGATTATTTGTATGTTAAATTAATCAAACGCTGTGAAACACACTTTAGACATTTACGTTTCGTTGAAAAGCATTTTTACTTTCCAGCACACAAGACTACTTTATTTCAAACGTCTTTTTCATATATTGTACCATATATATTAAGTAACTTCTCTGATCTTATAACAGTTGACACTTCTGTATATTAAAAAAAAAAAATTAAAAAATTAATTTTGTTGCAAAAACTTTCAGCAATTGATCTTAGCAAATTTTAATCTGTTGTATTATTTTGTGTTATGTTTATTGTAGGTATATTTATTAGTATTTTATTATGTTTTAACTATTTCTCTAGGTTAAATTATAAAATCAGATTTGTGTCTGCTATTTAACTTTTTGTACATTTTTGTTTTAATGTGCAATAAACTTTATTATTATTATAATTAATTTTTTTTTATTTAAATAGAGTTTTTCATACATTCAGAAATCAATACTCTTTAAGCTTCAACTCATTACATAATTTATTTTATTATTATTTTTTATTAATTTATTATTATGTTTATTATTTATTTTTTTTACTACATAATTACATAAAGCCTTTCTATTTTTCTATGATTTTACTGGCAGAATTTCTCTTTCTGTCTCAAAGCAATAATATAATATTTGATTTTAATTCTAAAAATAGTCTTTCAACATAAAGTTTGTACGCAACAAAAACTAAATTCTTGCTTAACATTACCATATATAGTTGTGTACAAATTATCTTGAGATAACTACAGCGCAGTTTATATCAGTCAGACAAGACAAAAAATTAAAATCAAAATTCGTGAACAGGTAAAGGTAATCAAAAAATTAAAAAACCTAGATATATTTAACACATTATTTGCTTTTGTTTCTCATATTCTTTCTTCTGGTTATTTTTTCGTTTTTAGTGTTAATTCTAAAATATTTCACAACTGCAATAAAAGTTATTCTTTAAATTTTTTAGAAGCTTTAGAAGTTTAAGCTAAGAAGTTTAGAAGCTTAAAAAGACCAGGTAAATTTTGATTTATAAAAATATAATATTAATTAATTATTAGAACATTTTATTTATTTATTTTACTTTATTAGTTAATTAAATATTTATTTTTTCTTGTCTCCTAACTCTTTTTCTTAGTATTTATACTTTTATATTATTTTATAAATCAAATGTTAAACTGATGTTATATTTTAACACACTTTTATTCAATTAAAATTATCATTTTTATAACGATTTCTATTCTATTTTTAGTATACATTTTTATTTTTTTGTTTTTAGTTTATTATTGACAAAAGTTTAGCATGTTTTTGTTTAGCAATTTGTTTAAACATTTTTTAAGCTTTTTATAATTTTGTTTTTTACGTTATTACTCAGGCATTGATAATAAAACATACTTTTCGAAAGCGCTCTGCTACTGTTGTTAAATTTTGTTTGATTAAACTTGTGTGTTTAATTTAAATATTAATTTTTTGGTATTTGTTTTTAAATGACTTTTAGTCTTAGTCTGTAAATTAATGAAGTAATAAAAAAACACATGTATGTAATAAAACATTTATATAAAAGTGGTGCAATCAATAAAATTAATAAAAAATAGAACAGTTTAATAAATAAACTTTTCATCTTGGTTTTATATTGTTTGAGATTATTTGTACTCTAATAAAAAATATAAAACTGTAACCAAATGCTAGACAGAGCAAATTGGTTGGTGTTATTGGTTGAGAACGGTACTCGCAAACAATAGAAATGGTGAAAAGTTTCGACAATTGATAAAAAGCGCAAAGAGCCAATCTTCACAACAGACTGTTTAAGTCAAAGTAATTTAGAACAAATTCATGTTATAAAACATACAGATAGTAACAGAAACAGCATATAGATAGAAATAGCAGATAGTAATCACTAATCAGTAATCCTTCCGTGGATATCTACTGCAAACTTTTCGACAATTTTTTATTCCTTTTTTAAGGCACATTGGCTCGTCACGTACGATTTAATGTTGAGTTTATGATAGTTGTTAACGACGATTTTCCCGTAACTAAAATTGAAGAATTTAATTATTTTTTAACTATGATGCCAAGCAAAAGCTTGGCGTAGAAATGTGAACATCCAGTAATAATTGTTTTACTGCAATAATTTTTGGTATACATGTTCAGAGAGCCAATGCAAATAATTGATTAGATTTTCAAAGCTTTATTTTATCATGCGTAGAAATAACAAATAATAATGCGTAGACCGACCACGATGTGCTACACACTTATTCACACGGCATGCTTTTTATCAAATGGTCTATGTCTCCTCTTGGGGTGTTTCATTTCAGGCTACTTGTACCTTATGTCGAAGTGCTGCCAATGTTTGAGGGGGATGAGGTATACGAGACAGCCTTTTTTCATGTCTCATACATGTTCTATTGGTGATAGATCGGGCGCACGAGGCGGCCAAGGTAAAGCAGAAATTTGAGCAGCTGCCAAAAAAGTTAGAGATTTTGTAGATACATAGGGCCGATCATTAGAGATGACCTGCTGCCATAAGCAATAGCATCCCATACCATGACACCAACAGTCCGGTGTACATGACGCTCTACATCAAATTGTGGATTTTGGCCATCATCGCCATAATCATGCATCGCCAAACAAAATCTTGGTTCATCACTAGAGACTACACGATTCTATTCAACATCCTAATTTAATCGTTCCCTGCACCACTGTAGCCGATTTCGTCTATGTTCAGGAGTAAGAGGTAGCACCAAACGAGGTCGAAAAGAAGAAAACCCAAAACTTCTGACTCTTCGATAAATTGTCTGTACCCTAATCGGCCGTCTATTTTCTTTAAACCATTGATTAGCAATTCCTCTGGTAGAACGTGAAATGGTCTTGTAGAGCCAAAAATCTAAAGCGTTGTTCTTAGCATTCGCTGGTTTTTGGACGGCGCTCTGTGCCCCTCGCTCTTCGTTTTTGCCCTTCTTGAAGCCATGCCTAATAACAAGGCGACAAGGTGTTTAGGTTTCTTTGGGTTCTTCTTGCAATTTCTTTAAACGACAATCCTGTTTTTCGTAGCCCTACAATTCATCTCCAGTCAAACTCGGTTAATTGGTGAAAATTTGCTTGTCTTTAAACTCTGAGCATTGTGACTTTATTTATGAAGTGTTTACTATACTTATCTTAAAGACTGATTCTCGTAAAATGGCCAACATCTTCATCCTAACCTTGCAATGTTATTCTGTAAAAAATGCTGCAAAAAAAAAGAATTACGACTGATATTTTAATCGTTTTTTAATATAATCAAAACAAACCTGTATATCAAAAATTATTGCTGTAAAACAATTATTACAGGGTGTTTACATTTCTATGTCACTTAGTATACATATAAATGATGGGAAAATAGATTTATTAGATGATAGTAAAAAAATGTACTTAGAATTAGAATTTGGTTTTCAGTTGATTGTACCTACTGTTGCACTAAATGTATATGCATTTCAGTAACACATTTATAACAAATATAAATAAAAATTTACCAAATCTGTTAAAGTCAAATATTTTTAAAGTTTTTATGTAAATTGTAAATCTTCTATATTGCAAAGTAGCAATTTTTTAATATACTCTTTATTTTTTGTTGTAAAACTGCTGCCATTTCCATAATTGTTATCATCGAATCGGTTATTTTCTACTAATAATATTTATTAAAATACAAATGTTTTATTAAGATATAATTTGTGACTATTAGAATGCAATATTATAGCAATCTTTTGTCATGTAATTAAAATTTTTTATAAGCTTCTAGCATTTAAAATTTGGTAAAATATATGAAATTGACATTAGATTGAAAAACATAACCCTACTAGTAATCGTGCATTAAGCCATGACTGCCACAAACAATTTATCTGCAAATAAATCAGCTAAAAAAATTTTAACTTACAATTATGGATCAGAGAGACTAAATACAGGTTAATTCAAAATTACGTAAAATATATCAATGGCGACAACTAATACAAAATTTTAAAATTTAATTTTTGTTTAAAAATTTTATTTCAAACGTTATTGTACAGAGTATTAGTAATAAATCATAAAATCATAAATTTGAACTGTACAGTGTACTGATACTAGATGCTAACTCCGCATCTAGTCCACAGTGGGATAGATGGTATAGAAAAAGAGGCGATATAAAAAGGTGGATGGTATTTGTCCACATAAAACGAGGTACAAATTTAACCTATAATACTGTACAGGGTAAGTCAAGTTATATCCGAACCCCAAAAAAAGCCATCTCTAATTGAGCAAAAATTCACCAAAAACTTGTAGGTGATATTTGCAAATAGAAGAAGATTTTCTCCAAGTTTCAAATTGTTTACTTGTACGGTTACTTTTTCACTTTTGCTCATTTAATTATAAATTAATGTTAACGATTTTTTGTGTACAGGTGTATTTTGATACAATGTATCAAAGTGGCTCATTAAATTTTTGAGCAAATGTGTGGTTTGTTTATAATTAATATTTTGATATAGAAGCACTTTCTGTCTTATGATTTACGATAGAGTCGTAAATTTTATTCAAAAAAGGACTCCATTAGAGTGGTAGTTCTTGAAATTTATGGTATTTGTCATAAACCTCGCACGCGTCTATTGTGAATACTTGAAGATTAAGACAGCTGGTTACAAGTTTCGAGGACCAGATTGTCTAATTATTTTTGAAAGATCTCTATTGCCGATCAACACTTGGAGTGTTTTACAGAAAATTTTAGTTAGAATGACGTCAAAACTTTGATTAAAAGTAAATTTTGCATTAGCGTTTGTCGTATCTGGTAGTCGGAATTTCTAGGTAAATCCTGATCGGATTAGGGAGTAGTTACCCTGCGATGAAAATTCGCTCATTTATTTTATGTTTTTATTGTAAATGGAATGTTAATTTAAAAAAAAAAAAGTGATGAAACCCATTATTTAGGCGAGAGTCAAGCTTTTTAATCTATTAGGTAAATTATTGAACCCCTATCAGACAAACACTAACAAACACAACAATCATTTCATTTCTGATTACAATTTTGAGTTGTGATTACTTACCTCTTCTTGGCACTTGTTTTTAGTATTTTTCAAATTTTGTTACGCGTTTTTGATTTTCTCTTTCTTGTTTTTAGTTCGTTAGTTTAGTGTATTTTAGTATTTCAAACAATTTTATAGTTTTAAGTGTGTGTTGATCAAGTGTTTTTTAAAGGTATTTGAAGAGATAAACGAATTAAATCTGGCGGCAAGAATTCATGATGAGTCATGTCAGATCATAATATTATGATCTGATAAGTAGATGGACACCATTTTAAACATTTGCTGTAATTTTTGACATATAATTTTATTTATTTTTTTTTGATAATATTTTATCGTATATTCTTTTTTTATCTTAAAACTATTGAACAGAGTTTTAATTTAAACAAATTTTTTTTATTTGTTGAAATGCTTTTATTTGTTAATTTTCTTTAAATTTTTTGTTGAAAATTAAACCTAAAAAAGCAAAAACAGTTCTAAGATTAAGAAGAACAATTTTATTTACTCCAGCCCTGGATGCAGCCAACCGACGAAACTGGGTAGGTAGTACCCAGTGGTCGGTCATAAATTTACTTCAATAGTGACGGTGATAAGCAGGGGATAAGTCAAATAAATTGTAATAAATCTAACCATTTGTCTTGATTTTTTTCGAGAAGCTCGGACATTAAGATGCACACCAAAGCTTCTATTTCTATTGTGTGCAACTTTCTAAACTAAAACTACTGCTGCAGCTCTGTGTCTCTAATGTAGCTCAGTACCTTATCTGCAGAAGATTTCTCAATAGCAAAGGTCTTTAATTACAAGAGCTCAAGTTTATATCTCTAAAGTCTACAAACGCAAAATATTAGCAAAGAATGTGAAGAAAAGCTTTTTCATCATCCGACACAATTTCTGCAAACGTTATCTTTACTAAATTTATAACGTACAATTATTTTTAAGTAGACAACATTTTGTTTAGAATGTACATATCAATCGGTAACTAAAAATATCATAATGTCTTTCGTCTAAATCTTTAATTAAAAGCTTAGAGTGCCATTCTGTCTTCTTTAATTTGTTATTCAAAATCAGACTTTATACAAAATTTCTTATTTCTTTAAAATCTTTTCAATCTTTCAACTATTTTCTGTGCATAGACAAAGATTACTACTTCCTTCTGGAAAATTGTCGTTAAACCCTAATTGGCTCCACCACTCTATTTTCGATGCCTCTTTTCTATAAGTATTCCAGTCTCTATTCTTTGAGTCAATTTTGTTTTAATTTTTTAATTACAGTTTTCAACAATTAAACTAGAGCACCCTAAAATTTTAACAAAGTTCAAAATCTTGTAACTAGGTACCTTATTTTTTATACTTTAAGATTATGCAGGATGTTAAAGATAGGCTTTGCAAAAAACTAAAAGTTTGGACTTTTTTTTTCATTTTAACACGAAATGCTAACAGTAGGTCTACCGCTGTTCTCCAAAATCCAAGTTTAAACGTCCATTTTTAAAATAAGGCAAAAAAAATATATGTACCTAAATTAACAAGGTTTTTGTTTAAAGCAAAAAAAAACATTTTTTTTAAATTTTCTTTAGAGATTAGTTGAGCACTCTTCTGGAACTCATTAAAAAAATCTAAAAATTTCTTTTACAAAAATTAGAATAGTCTATACTTTTCGTTTTTTGCAGAGCTAGTCTCTGACACCCTTTAAACTTTGTTAAAATTGTAGATTGTTCTATTTTAATTGTTGATCACTAGACTTTGATATAGTTGCCTTTGCGTACACACTTGGTCTCACCACTAATCATATTCAGCCAGTAAACTATCATTCTTGCTTTAAAGAAATAGTAGATCTAGTATCGCCTCTATGGTTACAGTGCGTGAACTGCTCACTCAGTTCACTTTTCATTGCTAAAGAGACAAGCTTTTATGACTTACCTAATTTATATTATTTGACGAGTTTAATTTTTAGAAAAAAATTATTGTATATATTTTAAGATTAAATTGATCTTATCTATCTATATCTATTTCTACATTTAATCTTAATTACCTATTTTTTTGCGCCGCTCCTTTAGTTTTGTGCCATAAAATTATTAAAGCATACAAAACAATAGATATTCTATGTCTTCTTTTTACATTGACTTGTATGGCTTTGTATTCCATTTTTTTTTTCAGTTTTATGTGACAAAATCTATATCTCGTCACTACTTGACCGTCCAGAAAAAAATTATTTACATTTTTTTGTAGGAAATTAAACGCTTTGAAAAAGTTGTTTTACAGTTTTTTTTATAAGTCTTACCGTTTAGAAGATATCAGAGGTCAATGTTTGAAAAATTTAGCAAAAATTTTTTTTTTCACTTCTAAAGGAGATCGTTCCCATCTTATGGAAATCTAATGACCACTCAAATCGAGATTTTTTTATATCAATCGATAGCTCTTGAAATAAGGAGCATTTGGTATCATTGCGTCAACTTTGTATTTCTTCAAATAAAGTGGCTAGATTAATTTAAACTTTAAATGACTTTTGTCACTAAGTTTATAAAACTCTCACTTGTTATTTATAAGGATTAAGTTGGTACTTAGGCCTCAGGTCAGAAACCGGCTAAATAGATATTTCTTGGTATTTATATTCTTTTCTCAATATTACCTGAAATTCCCAAACTATAATGCACCCACCCTGGCGTTAAACCTTTCTTACAAGTACGTTATTATTAGGATCCAAACTAAGCTTTGATGATTTATAGACTTTCAAACATTCCTAGCTCTTAACTTGTCCGACCTCACTGGTTCTCTCTCTTGCCAATGCCTATTGTATTGCCGTTTTTAATTTTTTAATTTTTAATAGAGACTTTATTTGATGACCTACAAAGTTGGCGCAACGATACCAATTGCGCCCCTTATTTCAAGAGCTCTCGATTGATATAAAAAAAAGATTTGAGTGGTCATTAGATTTCCATAACATGGGAACGATCTCCTTTTATAACTCGTGGATAAATAAATATTATAAAGTGTGCAACATATAGTTTTATAAGAAATTAAACGCTCTACAAAAAAGTCTTAGTGGTTAATCGTTTACTTCAACCATTTAAAAAAAAATGGGGACTTAATATCAAATTTTGGTTTTTAAAATGCGAATATCTTCTAAATGTTTAGAATAATCAATTAACCACAAAAAAATCTTTTTTATAGAACGTTTAGCTTCCTACAAAGCGCATTTGTTGCGCATTTTAAAATATTTATTTATCTCTAAGTTATAACCTGAGATCGAAATATAACTGGATCAGAGCAAGCTGTGAAAGTGGTGCGTAACATTAGACACATCATTGCAGTCACCACTTAAGCTGAAATAAAAGTAAAAAATGCGGCGTTTAACAAAATTTATAGGAATTACAACAAGTGCTGAAAGTGTTGCCCATTAACTTCTAAACACTTCTGCACTCTTCTTCTCAAACCTTCAAAGACATTTTGAAGAATTTGAGGAGAATTGTTTAGTTTGTCGACTTTTTGGCAAATTCGATTGGTAAGTTGATCCTAATTCCAAAAGGGCAGTTCAAAAGTAACTTTCGACAATGTAGGCTTTTCGTTACGTCGTAAACACCATCTCGAAACAAGAATTTATTCAAAAATAAAGCTATTATTAAAAACTTCTCAATTTTTAAGATAACAGTGTGACTAAGTTACGCTGGCACAACATGCTCTAATTCAGTAGAAATTCGATCTAACTGTAAAATTTAGAAGTAGAAAACTAATTTTTGTTAAATTCTTTAAACTTTGATCTCCAATATCTTCTAAAGAGTAAGAGATAATAATAATAATAATAATAATAATAATAATATATTTATTAGTGTTATAGTACAAAGTACTTTACACATGTCAAAATAAAATACAGAAATAATTAAGTATAAGTATAATAATTAAGTTTAATCTTACCTACAGATATATACAATTAAAATAAACAAAAAGAATAACTAGAAGAAAGCAAGAAGTAATTCATTGTTTTAATTTTCCATATCACTAAAATCATGTTTTAAGTATTCTTCTATAGTGAAAAAAGCTTTTTTTAATAAATAACTTTTCACAACATTTAAAAATACAGACCCACATTTTTTACGAACATAGGTCGGAAGTACATTATAAAATTTGACACAATAGTAATTAAATCCACATCTGGACTTACTTAAACGAAAATAACTTATTTCATAATTATGACTTCGCGTTGGATATTCATGATATGATTGTAGAGTGTTGAAGGAATCAATATTTCTAATAAAGTAATCAAGACATTTAAAAATATATAAACAAGGAAAAGGTAAGATGTTTAGGAGTTGAAACCATTTTCTGCAATCTTCACGATATCCTAAACAAGCTATAATTCTGACCGCTCTTCTTTGGAGTCAAAATAAGCGATTCACTCCACCAACATGACCCCATAATAGAATACAATATTCAAGGTGTGCATGTACAAGAGCAAAATAAGAAGTTCTTAACAACTCGTGAGAGAGAGAATTACTTAATATACGTAATAAATAGATGTTTTTACTTATTTTGTTTGCTATATAATCAACGTGAAATGTCCATGATAGTGTGTTATCAACATACACCCCAAGAAATTTTGTCGAGTTTTTGATGTCATTATCATCAACTATTTGCTTTAAAGTGAAACAGATTTCTATAGTTTTATCTTTATTTAGGTGTAATTTGTTGTTATGCAACCAATTTTCAATAGACTTAAGATATGAAGAAACATTGTCATCGAGGATTTGGATCGAGGATCCAGACAGTCCTACGGTAGTGTCATCCGCGTACTGAATAATATCCGCATCAGGAGTATAACCGGATAGATCATTTACATAAATATTAAAAAGTAATGGTCCTAATATAGACCCTTGGGGCACACCGTATTGTACTGGTAATTCTTTAGATAATTCGTCATTTATACGAGTGACTTGAGAAAGATCACTAAGGTACGATAAGAGAAGGTCAGTACTACAACTGAACTTCTACTGATACTTGTATCGTTATATAAACGATATAAAATCTTGTAAGATAACTTTTTTGTAGAGCGTTTATTTTCCTACAAAAAATGTAAATACAAATTTTCTGTACAATTCAGCAATAACGAGATATAGATTTTACCATATGAAACTTAAAAAAAAAACTGTGATGAGGAAGTCTTTTCTATTAAAATTAAGAACTCATTTTGTAAAAGCATTTTTTAAAAGTGCCTACGAATTAATTTTTCAGTGTCGGAAGTTAAATAAAAAATGTCGATTTTTTTGGCCCACCCTAATGTATACTGTACGATAGCATATAATTTGCCTCTTCAAAAGAAGAAATACTTTAAAAAAAGTGTGTTTCTAATAGAAAGGTATCCCTTTCAGAGTTCTTCTCAAAATAGTTTCTTCATGTGATTTTATAGCTGCCTTCAGCGAACACATGTAGTGAAAATTTAAGTGTTTATATTCGTTCCATCATTGCGTTTTCTAAAACTTTTAAATTTGTTATGTTGTTGTTACTAGCACCGAAAACTGCTGCTAGTTTTACCAAGAGTCACTCTCTATCGCAGAGGCCAGTTTTGTCTATAGGAAGTTATTATTGCTAAAGTAATTAAGTCATTTAGCATTTTAGTAGTTTAAAAAGTTTTACATCTTAACGAACATTCTATTTTTTCACAAATTCTGTTTAAACATTTTCCAGTCGCAAGTTACTATTTCCAAACGTTTGTACATTCTTTTCATAAAATTATTTGTGAAAATACTAAACATATACCTCATACATATACCTGTGATCAGTTAGTAATGATTCTTACAAAATATTTTACCCTTTGACTAAAAAAAATTACGAAATAACTTTCTTCCTTGTTGCAGTAACAAAAATTGATTCAAAAAACGTTACATTCACGAAGATACCTTCTTTTAAATACTACCCATATTTTGCTAGAGCTAAATGATTATATAAACTACCATTACTTGAACTTCGTAATTTTTTTTAACAAAATCTTAAGTTAAATATCAATTATTTACGCGTATTTATCCTGCTACGTATATTCTTAATTACTAATATTTTAAGAAAATTCTCGAAGCAGCCAGTACTGGCTCAAGACTATCTAGAAATTGTTAACAAATCTTGATATCTACGCTTTTAAATGATAACATCGTCAATTTAGAATTCAAATATACTAATTAAATACATTTTTCAACAAGTATTTAATTTGTAGAGTTACCAAAAATTGAATTTTCACAAAAAAATTAGAAATGTCACAATTTAATAATTTTAGTCAACCAGTAACTTTATCAAAAAATTTGGAAAAATTTAAATTTACAAGATATAATGCCTTATGGGCTGATTTCAAGTTGAGATAATCCAGGTAGTATCTTCGTTTCCATAGAAAATTAATAAAATTTGTTGTTGTGATTGATTGTTGCCATGGAAAAGTATTAAAATTTGCGATACTACCGGTATTATCTCAACTTGAAATCAGCCCATTAGTAACTAAAAAATCAAGTAAATGTGTGCCAAATAATTTTGAATCGTTTTGTAGATATATTGCACGTAATTTCTTTTTAGTGTTACATCGGTCAAACAGTTCGCCGACCATAAATGGCGAAATAAATAAAACCAATAGTACCCAAAGTGCATCTGAGCCTTCCAGTATAAATTTACTTCGACCAAACAATCGTCTTCTTCCTCCAAATCACAATAAAGGACAATCCCATTCAAAAACTTCAAAAATACATTCTACTAAAAAAACCGAATCGGTAAAAATGTGGTTTATGAAAGGCATAGTTCAAGTTCGCTTACCTACTACAATTAAGAGTGGATATACTTGTAACACCCAAACTCGAAGTACTTTAGTTCCTCGATGCGAACTTACAACACCATCTTCAGATCAGTCGTATAACGAGCTTTGTCCATCAAATGATGCCAGCAACGCAACGTCTTCCGTAGATGAAACTACTTATCATTTTACAAGACATGCTATTAGGTCTAACTATATGGATAAGAGTATCGAAGCAAAGAAAAAAGTATTATTTAAAAAGCTTTTATCAAGTCTGATATTAATTATATTTTGTTTCAGGTTATACGTATGTTGTTTGTTGTTGTTGCCGAATTTTTTATATGTTGGGCTCCTCTACATATTTTAAATACGTGGTATCTCTTCTATCCAGAAGATGTGTATTTATATGTGGGTTCTACAGGCATATCTCTTGTGCAACTTTTAGCATATATTAGTTCCTGTTGTAATCCTATAACGTACTGTTTTATGAATAGAAAGTTCAGACAGGCGTTTCTGGCAATTTTCAACTGGTATAAGTAAGTATTGATAATTTTGTTTCTAATGCGTATCTATTAGTGTGAAGTTAAAAAAATAAAACAAAACAGAGCGACAACTTGAAACAAAAAAAGTGAGTCACATGGAAACACTGTTTTTATTCTACTTTTTTACATTGTTTCTATTCTATACTAAATATTGCAACGATATGCAAAATCTTTTAATTTAAAAATTTAGATTAATTACTAATAATTTATTTATATTAAGTATATACACACAACACTAATTTGATAATTAAATAATCCAATATTTACACAGGTAAAACGCTTAAATTATTGACTTAACACGATCGCTTTTTCACTCGATCATTGTCTTTGCACTACTTATATCACGATACGTCCTTCTAGTAATTATCCGGACCTTTACGCAATATTCTTTCTCAGACGAAACATAAATCGTCAATAATCTCAACCGGATTATAGGCGTGACTAATAGTTTTGCAGAATTTCGCGCTATAGTATGACTTATGGCACAATGTTTTTTTTTTGTTTTTAACAATATTTATGGTCTTTCACCATACGACTGCGGATGATAGGACTTCTCGTTTTACATTGCGTTAGTATTTTAGAAGAACTTTATTTCCAGTGATTTTACTGCCATAAAACAGTTTTAGAAATCAAACCTACTATTTTAATTTTTTATAATAAGTTCGGACGTTGCTACTATACAGTTAAAAACTTTAAAATTACTTGATTATTACATCAATTATAAAAACATTATATTATATTAATTAGTGATTTTTAATACCTTAATGGCAATTTATGTTACTAAACATCAGAATTAAATGAATGAATAATATCACATTTTTTATAATATGGAAAAAACTTTTTCCTCAGCCGGGATTCGAACCTGGGTCTACCGATCACCTGCTCTACCAGAGTTTTATGTTCAAAGCTGCCACTGAAATTTGAAAAAAGCTTTATTAGTCGAAGTTACGTTTTTTTACTAGAGAAAAACTAGTAAGCGTTGTATATACTCATTTGTGATTAATTTATTTTTAAAATTAACTTTTAACAAATAAATACTTTAAATATCTAATTGTTACCATGTAGTTTTTCCTGTAAGAGTAGTTTTTAGTAATTTGTACCAAAGTGAGTGAAAGCAGTTCGCTTATTCAAAAATGTTTAATTTACAAGTTTTTATACAAACAGCCTAAGTGAGCAAAACAAATCGGTGGTAGTTAGTGTCCAAGTAAGAAACAATAGTAAGTTTCAACGACGGGATTGAACAAACTGTAGCTAATTAATCATTTACTCCTACTGACTGCACCATTTTGTTTAAAATAATTAGTTCGGCTATAAAAGAAAATAACTTATAATAACCAATAAATTTGAAGGTTTCTAACTATAAAAAAATTAAAATATTTTTAAAATTTTCACTCTAATCTCACTCTAAAAATGTAAGAGTTGTCGTTTTTATACTTCATGTTTTTCTATTTTTTCGCGTAACATATCAGACACTTGTTGCGTAGTCCAGTTTATATGGCTATGATTAAAGAAATATGTCTCTTTTTATTTGAGCCAATAGAGATACTATAAAATAATTTTATTATAAATTTTGACAATAATATTTATAACTGAGTTAATTCAAAAAATTATAATATGTAATAAAATTATATGTATACTTAAAGCTAATTAAATTAAAATCATATTTTAGTTATTATTTGAATCAATAACAAAAATGTTTAATAATACCATACGATCGAAAAAAATTAACCTCTTGAAAGTCGAATTTTAAGTTTCTTGTGTCAATTTATGTTTGCAACAATAAAATTGCGACTTATCTTCAAACAGTAATAAAAATTAATAATAAATTTATTTATTACACGAAAAAAATGTTTAAATCTTAAAATAAAATTAAAATTGTTTCGTAGTCTTTTAGAGAATAAATTTTTTCTGTCATATTTTGTGATAAACGTTTTGTTTTTAATTTTATTGTTGTCAGTTGATATAACTTTCACCATAATTTTCAGCGTGTGTTATTGCAGCATCTGTATGGATTCAAAGTCTCACAGGACCCGAACAAAAACTACTCAGAAGAATGGTATTCACAAAATTATTCAAAATAATTCAGATATATCGTGCAACGAATCCACCATTTACATAGGCCGGCAAAGCACAATCGGACGCTCCGGTGAGTCGTTTGAATAAGTAAGAATTTATCCATTTCAAAGTGAATTAAATTTTTTTAACCAATAAAATATATTCAGGTATTTGTTACAACTATCTATGTTAACAGCAACAAGAATGCGCAAATAAGATCTACACTCGACCGTAAAATTAACCGGACACTAAGTTTTTTAGAAAATTTCAGTGACGAAAATTTGAATCAAAATAATTTTAATTGAAAATGTTCAAAAATAAATATTTATTTACAAATTAAACAAAAATTTGATTTCAAGTAACAAAACAAAGCAAAACAAAATTAAAAAACTGCAAAAAAATGGTTTCAGTAGCGAGTATTTTCTCCTCGCGCTTGAGTAACAGCTCTCATTCGTCGAGACATACTTGCAATCAAGTCTGCGATCTCATCTTGAGCTATTAGCTCGCACTCATTCAGCAACGCCTGTCCCAGCTCAACTGTTGTATGAAACTCGCCGTAGTTCTGCCTAATCCTTTTCTCCAGGTTGTCCCATATGTGCTCAATGAGGTTTAAGTCAGGGCTTATGGGTGGCCACCTTAACACCTAAACATTTCACGTAAATTCCAATCGCTGTCTGCGATGTTTTGCGTTCAACTAAGGGCTAGTAGCAGGTAGATGTGATGTCAAATTGTTTTCCTTCAACCTTCTTAAAACAGTATCAGGAAAAATTATGGTTCCATAAACATCCGTCAGTCTCCTGGCCAAAGCTGTAGCAGGAAGAGTCCGTTCTCGCAGCATTTGTAATCGAAGAAATCGGTCTTTCACTTCATTTGTTACTCGTTTTTTGCCTTGTCCAGGTCTTTTAAAATAAAAACCAGTTGCCCTGAACCTTTGTATCGCATGATACCGTGCTTTTAGGAAAGCCAAGCACATTTGCAATAAATCGTATGCTGCGTCCATCATTATGTAAAGCAACAGCCTGGGCAGCTTCTTCGGGACTCATTACAATATGAATCGCTTCTACAACAAATCTCTTCCCCAAAAAACCAAATTAAACAAACCAGAACCAGCTATCGACACAAATTTGATAGACGTGTAAAACAAGCAAAAACTTTCTGATTGGAAATCGCGTAAGAAAATGGATACAAAAAGTAATCTGCGTGCTAGGGGTTAACCCACAAAACTTGATCATTTTTTGTTTTAGTTGTTTTTTATGTGTAAATTTACTGAACAAAAATCAAGTGTCCGGTTAATTTTGCGGTTGAGTGTAATTTGCTTATTCTATGTTTTAACTAAAAATAAAGAGTGTTCATATAAAATTTGACTCTGTTGTAATGTAATTAAACATAGTTTCTGCACTTTTCTTTTTTTTTGTAAAGAACACGCTTATGATGGTTCGGTACTCATAATTCGGCCAAAAATTGATCGAAATATTTTTTCAAACAATAAAATGGGTAATCTGATTTGTTTATTAAATTTTAAGAAATTATTTAAAATATTAAGTTAACAAATAATTCTTTTGTTAAAAATAGAGCTTCAATATTACACACCCCAATTCGTTATTTATTTGCTAAAAAAAATTTGTTTTTACCAATAAAAATTAGACACTTTTTCTAATGTCCTACCAAACTGCTTTTTGTTATCAATTTTTAATTTTTGATAGAAAATTTTAACATCGGTTTTAATTTTACGGTAAATTTAAAGACTTTTTTATTAAAAATAAAAATTGATAACAAAAAGCAAATTGGTAGGACATTAGGAAATGTGTCTAATTTCTATTTCAAAAACAATTTTTTTAATTTGTTTTTGGCTGTGACTGTAAAATACTAAATTAACAAAAAAATATCAGCTTGATATTATTTTAAAGAAATATCACAAAAGTTTTTTTAAGAAATTATCAAATCAAGTCTTATGTTTGCTTAGTACTTAAATTTCTAACAAATCCCACCTTTGACAGAAGTAGTCGTCTTGGAAGCCGAAGATCGTGTTTAGCAGCGGCTCAGAATACGCATGTGTGTCTTCATCAACGAGTGGAAGTCGTCTTGCTCAAGTTGTTGCAGCTGATCCAGACGACGAAACGTTTAGATATAGAATAACTTGGGTTCGGCCACCCAACATACAAAATCATTCTACAGTTGCCAATCAGAATCAACTATATTCATAGAACAATTTTACAGTGCCAAATATAAAGCAATACTTAAAATATAGGTATGTTAAATACGACAAAGATGTACTAATTGTTGTAAAAGGCTTCTAAATCATGCAAAAAAAATTATATAATTTTGTTTGTCAAGAATGTGTAAAAGGAATAAACAAGAGTGAAATGCCAAAACAACCCTAAAACAATTTACTTGTTTGGTAATGTTGCTTGAAACATCAAATTTCTAACGATAATGATATTTAATTTAGTCAAGCTTTTCAAAAATGTTTTATTATTAATGTGCGAACTTGTGCTGAAACAGAGCAAGCTCGGGTCTATCATATTCTTGATAGTTTTACTATCAATAGTTTTTCTCGATTAATCAAAAGACCCAACTCTAATTCAGTACAATTTCGTTCTCATCATATTTAATTGCCAAAGTGCCGTTGTGTTACAAATCTAATTTACTAATGGCCGATGAGTTCGCACGTGATAAACAAATTAAAGTTAAGTTAAAAAAATTAAGAATAGAATAATCAGAGTTTTATTATATACTTGTTTTGCTATTTGCCAACAATTTGTATAAAATATTGCTCGAAATCGATTGGCTGAAGACTTAGAAACTTGGAATTGACAAGAATTTTTAGAAAATTTATTGTCTGACTGATATTTTTATATCTTGTATTTTGCTTACTGTAATTTTACTCGGTTTACATTGATAATCCGCTGGTTTCAGTTCTTTTCAAATAATTGTGGATTTAATTGTTTACACCGAAGGTGATATTGCGCCACTGGCGCCGCTTTCGGTTAAAAGTATTCTACCCCCGGCTATAAAAATTAGCCTTTAGATGATTACTTTTAAAGCGACACAAAGAAGTGTAATTTATTTTGTTAATCTGTTATTCTTTTATCGGTTAAGCAAGTTAAGAAAGAAAAAAAAAAATTTGACTGCCCGGTTCACACTTCATACACCTAATGATTTTTATTTACTAACTGCGATGGGGTAACTTATAACGTCATAACCGATAAGCTGATACACCATATTTTATACTTTGCTTTTAATTTAACTACTTATATTATCTGCTACTTTTTTAAAATTGAGGAAACCAGTATTTTTTGTTTTCTAAAAGTTTTTTTTATAGCCGAATAAGCAAATTTTAAAAGTTAAAAAATTTAAGTTGTGTCGAAAAAAAGGTTTTTTAATTTGCCTTATCAATAAATAGAATGTTATCAATAAATAGAATAGAATGTTCACTTTTCCTTCCCTTATTTTTTAGTGTATTTTTATCAAATAACGATTTTTAAAACTTTACGCTGTAGTGACGTCAGGATTTCTAAAGCCTATTGGTACTATAAAATGTAGTTAAATAGTAACGTGGTTATCAATATGGTATAGATTTTGTTATTGGTGGTTCCTTAGTGATAGTTACGTGATTAGCTTAACCACTTCTTATAGAATTAGGGAAATTAAATTTTGAATTAATTTTCAATTGCATTTTGTAATTATGCATTTTGCTACTTGTTTTATAAACCTAGACTCGTGCTACAAAATTTGCTTACCATACTATTTTTGCATGATTTATAAGTCTTTAATGTTTTAGATGGAATAATAATTATACCGTCTGCTCAAATTGTTTAAGTACAAACAAAAATCTTGTAATACTGTTTAAGTATAAGTAGTATGTATTATATACACTATTAAATTAAAGATATTATTAACAAATTAGGGTTAATTCTCTATTTTTTTAACGTAACTTCAATATCCAAAAATTTCTTAAAACCAAAAAACTAATCATTCTGCTAGTTTTATATTTAAAAAGTTTTAAAATTTTGTTAAAAAAATACAATATTAAGCCTAATAAATCTAAAATACTTAAATCATTTACAAAAATCATATTTAAATATATAATTAATGTACTTAAACAAATATTTTGATGTATTCGTAATGTGTTACAATGCTTAAATAACGTAAGTAAATTATAAAAGAACATTTCAGCAAATATTATAAGAGAAAGGTCAGCGAAATTCATCGAACTTAACACTACCAGATTTTAGGTTTTTTTGCTTTTTTTAGTGATTTTCTTAAAGCACATATTATAAGTAATTGGTATGTTCTATCTTCCGTTTTGTATGGTTTTGTCTATTTCATACATATTACAAATGTCATAAAAAAAGAGAAAGAAGAATAGAAGAGAAAGAAAGAGAAGAAAAAAACAGAAAACGAAGAATAGAACATACTGCGGAACTGCGGTTAGTGTGGTTATAATATGTTGAAAATTACTGTTAAACCTATGTGAGCAACCCTTTGTTAATTCCACTTTGTGGAGGGAGGAATAAGAGTAGTTGGCATGCCATATACCGACAATGTTAGGTTCTTGGCCGAGGTACAAACACTTTTAATAGTTTTATTCTATTGTCAAGACCACCGTTTAAAAATTTATAGTGAGGAAACAAGCTATCCCGGGTACTGTAAAAGTGCCATAAAAGGTGTTTGTGCAACGACCACGATTTCAATGCTCCTGTTATTTCATTCTCCACATTTTTTTAACTAATGAGTTAGATTGGTGTAACAAAAAATGTAAACGACCAAACGATATTTTTTATTTCAATTTACCATTAGTTAAATTAGTTTAAAAAAAACTGGTGACTTGAGTAGTGGATATAAGATGCAACGCCAGAATGCTAATGAAAGACAAAAACCTAAAAATTAAAATACTGTTCAGCTTCTTGCCATTGTATTTGATTGGAACACCATCATTGGTTAGTAACTAAGGATAGGTATTTTTTAACTACAAAATGATTTAAATTGGTTGAACCATTGCTTGTGTGGTTGTAGTAAAAGTTAACAGAAATGCAAATATGCTGTTAAAAAAAATTACGACCTTCCTTTATTTAATATTAATGTTTTTTCTGATTGATACAATATTAACTAATACTGTCTTAGTTACAATATGTAATAACACACTCATATTTCCCTAGGGAAATATAAAACGCTCATATTGTTCCAAGGGAAATATGAAACGTCATATAAAGGAAAATCTAAAATGTCATATTTTACTATGAAAATGTTTTATTTAATATGCGTTCTGCAGACGCCAAAAATTTCCATAAATAAAACGACCTTTAAAATTTAAATTACAGGTGTAACAGTCTATTCAACAGAGGAGAATCACAATGAAATTTTACCTCATACATCAAAAAAATGTCAGTAAGAGCTTCTCGCAAGAATTTTTTGAGCTGTTCTCGGGACAACACCTCTGATTTTTTTGAAACGTATCCTTCATTTTTATTCTTTACAAATGCTTTTACTTCATTAAACATTTTGTTTAACCATCGTCAAACAGATTATTTCCTTTTTTTCTGTAAAACACAAATGTATGGCAAGATGCAATAGGTCATTAACTGGATCTATGGCTCAAGGAAATTGCAACAAAATATTTCCGCATGTTGAAACAATTTAAACAACAAGTGTGTAAGCACAGACTTGCTTACTTCAGCGGGGGCAAAGTACTATGACAGTTGCACGGTTTTCCAGCGACCGACAAAATGTAATTTATTGTACCATTTAAATGTACACAGTATCAATTTATTATAAGTTCTATTTTTGTTTTATATTCACTGTAGGTTAGGTTTATATTGTTATGTTTTTGTTTTAATAAATTAGTATTGATCGAAGCTTTGTCTTGTTCATTACTCATTGTTAGAGCACGGTCCATCGAGAGTAGCATGGTCCGTCAAGATTAAACATGGTCCTTCGAGCGAAAGAATTTTAAGTCGTGGACGTGTGAAAATACTTTGCGAAATTCAGAAGGAATTTCGGCAAAAATAGTACGGTGGTTTCGGTAAATTTGAGTGTAGTGTACGCGAAAATGGAAACCGCAAACAAGTGTAACGTCGCGAAGTGAAGTCGTGGACGTTAAAGAGTCGCTATAGTTCAAAAGGGAATTTAAGCGAAACAGAAGAAACAAGTGGTGTACAATGGAGACAACACAAGAAAATGAAATAATGATACTAAGAGAATTCTATCACATGTGTTGTAACTTTAACAAAATAGTAAAAGTTGCAAACGAAGCACAGAGTACCTGGGAATGTGAAGAGGGTTTAACATCCGTTGAACAGGCTAGGAACGAGATCGTTGAATTCATGTCAGATCTGTCAAACTATGTATTTAAACCAGACGACGAGACACTAGAATTTATGGAGAGAAAGCTAAACAAGGTTAATATAGATTACGTAGAAATTAAAGAATACTTGGAAAATACACTAGAAGAAGAAGAGGAAAGAGTAGAAAAAGAAGTTCTAGAAATGATGAAGCGTATGAAGGAATGTTGTAGACCAAAAGAAAATGACAACCAGTTTAAAACTGAAACTCAAGATGGTCAGGATATTATTCATGAAAAACAAAAATTAACTCAAAATCCAATTTTTGAGAGTGAAACTGTTGAAGATAAGTCAGCAAGCAAACGGCAAGAAAACATCGCGAAAGATTATTTGACATACAGAACGGAACAAGAACTTCGCATTCAAGAATTGGAAGAAATTTTGGACGAAGTGGAGAGTGAACTTGGACTAAACAAAATGAGTTCAACTAAACACGCATTTTATACTAGAGAAATAGAAGAAAAATGGAAGGAAATCAACAAAATCAACATCAAAATTAAAATAATCGAAAAAGAGCAAAAAACCCCATATTCAAATAACAACTATCAACAATTAAGAGCGAGGTACATAACAGTAATAGGGGCATTAGAAAACAAAATTCAAGAAAAAAATGCGTCCTGTGTGAGAATGAGCCTTGTGAAACTTCCACCGTTACCATATTGGATTAAATTACAAGCAAAAAGGAACGCAAAAATGTTAAAGGAAAATGTTAACCACTTCAAATCTAAAACTCAAGAAAATGAAAATTTTATTCATGAGATACAAAAATCGACTCAAGAACCAAATTTTGAGGCTAAAAGAGTGGAAAAAGAAGTGTCCATTTTGGAAAATTCAGAAACTTTTGATGAAATTTGTCCGGAAAAATGTAAGAAAAAATCGGTTCTAGAACTAAATCTTGAACCTGAAGGAATGGAAAAAGAATTATCCATTTTGAAAGTATCAAAATGCCATAACGATTTCAGAAACAGACAAATAAAAAATGAAGATAAGACGCTAATGACCGTTGATCAGATTCAAGGTGAGGTTATAATTAAACAATTCCAAACAGATGCACCAAAGATTTTACAAAAATTGACTGAAGAGCCTAATTGTGAGACTGAAAGAGTGAAAAGCAAAAACGAGTCGGGGGCAATAGTAAGGAAAAAGAAAAATCGACACAGGAAGAGAAACAGGTACGTCAGAGAAGCCAAAGTGGGCAAATTACAATTTAAAGTCAACCTCAATAAAGTGGTGAATAGCGTAAGTTACTACAAATACCGTTACAAACGAAGAAAATATGTACCACACTCTGGCAAGAGAAACGGAAAATTCGTGGCAAAATGTGAAAAATCGAAGTGGAGAAAAAACATTGAAGAAAGACACAAAAGAAGAAATCAGAAAAAAATATCGTCAATATTCTCCTTCAAATTCTCGGAGACTGGAAAGTTGACTACGTCAAAAGTACTCCCATTCCAAGATGAGAACGAACACAACACAAGGCCACACCAGAGGCAACACGAAGAGGTATGGGAAAAACAGAAAACACACCATCTTACAGGGAGAAATGGAGTGGTACACACATGGGTACAGCCAAGAAGATGGAATCCAGGGATCAAGACCGACGAACCAAGAGATTAACATGTTCAATTCAATATGGAGCGACTGCCAAAGCCGCAAGTTAGTTTACATTTTTTTTATTTTTTTAATTAAGTTTTGGGATTATGGGAATTGTAATTATCAATTGGGAATCAAAAGTAGATTTATTGGTTTGTTATTTTTTCTGTTGTTTAATTAGATACTATTATGAAATTAGCTATGTCAGATTGTAGGTCAGGTTACTTTGTTTATTTATGTTTATAAATCACCTGACCTACCACACGCAAACGATGAACGAATTACTGGTGTCAGCAAATTGTTTCAGGAGGTCACAACCAGTCGCTGATACCAGTGAGACACATCCACGACGCTGGTGCCGCCGCTGAAAGATCCACCGAAAACAGAAGCCTATCTTGTTGAGGCGCCAATATGTTTAACCATCGTCAAACAGATTATTTCCTTTTTTTCTGTAAAACACAAATGTATGGCAAGATGCAATAGGTCATTAACTGGATCTATGGCTCAAGGAAATTGCAACAAAATATTTCCGCATGTTGAAACAATTTAAACAACAAGTGTGTAAGCACAGACTTGCTTACTTCAGCGGGGGCAAAGTACTATGACAGTTGCACGGTTTTCCAGCGACCGACAAAATGTAATTTATTGTACCATTTAAATGTACACAGTATCAATTTATTATAAGTTCTATTTTTGTTTTATATTCACTGTAGGTTAGGTTTATATTGTTATGTTTTTGTTTTAATAAATTAGTATTGATCGAAGCTTTGTCTTGTTCATTACTCATTGTTAGAGCACGGTCCATCGAGAGTAGCATGGTCCGTCAAGATTAAACACATTTTAACATCAATTTTTTCTTTTAAATGCAACATTATCCTTAGCATGGATAATTTTGACCACAACGTGTTTGGTGAATATTTCTGCGACTACGGATAGAATAAATTAGTCATATGTTCAAAAATAACAAAATTTATAACAAATTACCAAGTCTTCAAAAAACGCTAGCAAAATATTTTCGTCGGCACCATTCACCGTATTTGCTATTCTCCAGTGTTGAAAATCTTCGTACATACATTTTACTATACGCAATATTCGATTTTGCTGGAATCAAACATTTCCTGGCTTTCATTTACTTGACATTTTATGAAAATATTTTTATGATAGGACGCGAAAATCAAACCAGTCAACTATGATATCTATTTACAAACACTGTCTCTTATCCTTAGCAACCTTACTAATTGCTAAACTCCAGAATTTATCATCTAATATTTTGCTATTTTAACAACAATATTGTTTCAATCAGATAAAAACTATTGATTCCAACACGGGAAATATGAATATATTCCCTCGGTTGTCTATACATCCCTCGGGTTCCCCTCGGGATGTAACTAGCGAACCTTGGAAAATATACTATTCATATTTTCCTAGTTAATAACAGCTATTAAAAATAGCACAAATAGACAACGCCACATTAATACACCCTAAACAATATTTTATTACCACAGTTATGACAACTTTTAATGTGCTGTTGTCTGTCAAATCTGTCAAAAAAAGATAATAATAGTCTGATGAGTCTTTTTCTAAGTTCAACTTAAATGATAAAAATGCAGTTACATTATTTGCTTAAAGATAGTTTAAACAGCATCTTTGCTAAAAAAAAATTTAAAAATAAATTAATAATTCTAACAACCACGCAAGTTTTTTTCTAATCACCTGTATATATTTTTATTAATACTGTATACCTTGCCAAAAATATAAATAAACGATTTGTGTTTAAATTTTAAATTAAGTGACTTCCGTTGATGGAAGGCCAAGTGGCATCCGTCGCTACCAGCTTTAATGACTGTTGTCACTGATTTATTGATTTGCTTAACGTATTTTTACTGATTTTAAGGTTTCTTTTATAAAACCGGATGTCACATGTTTTTGAATTTATAAACATTTTGTTTTACAAAAAATGGTTCTATACAGAGACGATTTGCCTTGAAATTTAGACGATGCCAACCCTAACATATTAGATAAAAACGTCAAAAATGACATACATAGGTTACGACATTATTTTGTATTCTTGATTCAAGAGATATAGGGCTCGTAAATTAAAAAGTTTTAAAACTATGTAAACAGTTATTAAATTAAGCAGCCGTAGTCTTGTTACAGCCGACCAGCTTTGTTTTCGATGTAACAATAACTAATCATTGTCTAACTAGACAACTATGTCAACATTTCGTTATTAATTGATCACAGAAGTGCAGCTGTGCTAAGCTTAAACTTAAAGCCAACCCTGTTCAAGAACACAGTTGCACTTCTGTGATTAATTACTAACGAAATGTTGAAATAGTTGTTCAGTTAGGCGAGGATTAGTTATTTTACGGTTTGTTACATCGAAAACAAAGCTAGTCGACAGTCTCAAGACCACGGCAACTTAATTTAAAGACTGTTTACATAGTCTCTACAATTATGATTTTTTAATTGGCGAGCCCTATAACTCTTGAATCAAGAATACTCTGTGCTTTACCTTAACTAACTAAATTATTTTTTCCCACTTGTTTGCCAGTGTCTGGCCTCTTCGTTTTTGCACAGGTATAGATTACGTATGGTTATCTTAGCCAGTCTGTTAGGTAACTTTCTGCTCTAGAATGTGTTGTATTGATGAGAAGCCAAACACCCCCAATCTGATCTACAGCTTCCTGGCGTTGTGCTCGGTTAGAACATCCTTTGCTTATATAGTTTGAATATAAATACGTAAATTTATACTTTTGGCAAATCCTACATAATTATATCTGTTACTTGAGTGAATAAGTTGTTAAGTCATTTTTTTTATGTCAAAACAAGAATTTGTAAGTTTGTACAGTTGCATAAAATTAGATTCTTGCTTAATAAATCGTTAAAATTCTGTCAAGAATATTTAAATGTCGACAATTTATAGCTTTGCCACTTATAACAAGTGTTCATTTAAAAAATTTGTCAAGTGTGCTATGAAAAAACAAAAACATTTGGAAGTATGTCTTTGTTTAATTCGGCTGCCGTACTGTCAGTTACGACAAACCACGACTGCGCGTGCACTGTGAAGCTGTGCATCAAGTTCTGACATCCCTTCATCGCTACATTTTCTTTTATCAAAATCTTATAGCACACTTGACAACCTTTTTAATTAAACAGTTGTTATTTTACGAAGAAAGCTCTTCCTAATTTTTCTAATTTTTAAAAAAAATTGACTTAACTACTTATCACTTATTCACTAAAGAGAGATATATCTTAGATAGTTAGAATCAGTTTAAGCAAATTAAATTTTAATCGTAATTAGATATATACAAGGTGGTTTAACATTGGCGAAGATACTTTGTATTATGTTGTGAGATCTTTAAAAAGTAATAAAAATTGTTTAAAAAAATTTCTACATTTAAATCAGAACGTAATCATCCTTGGGTAAAAATTAGTCTAATTCTTACCTGACATAAAAATATATAATTTCTTTTAAACTAAAAATAAAAAAGTTCTTAGAGTTTAAAAATATGTTTCATAATCATTAATTACGTATTAAAAATAACTATTTTTTTATAGATGTTTTGAAGGTTCTAAATAATACAAACCACCGCCAATTTTAAGCCATTCATTGATATGATACACTCTATATTTAACTTTAATACGGAATTGATGTTTTAAAGACTGATTATGTAACTAAAAAAATCATCTATTATATTTTTTAATATGTAAATAAATACATCTTATTTATTATTTGTAGCACACATATGTAAATAAATTATGATACAAGTGTGCAGTTGTGCAACAAGTAATAATTTTCTTTTTAAAAAATTATAACTATGTACAAAATTAAGTATGCATGTATATCAGCGAAAGATGTTGTCTGCAATATACATAATATAACTTTTCTTGATTAAATATTATAAACTGTTACAAATTATTGTTATGTGTTTTTACAATTCCTCCAAATTTAAACTCTCTTAATTAAATAAAAAAAAAGATTGTAAAAATATGTTTAAAAATTGAAACGTAAACAAAATAAAAATATAAAAAAACAATAAGGAGTAAATTACTCTCAAAAAAAATACAGAGAAAAATATAAATCTGTACTTTCCTTGTAGATCCTGATAGTGAGAAATAAAACAGTCGTGTTTGGCGCATTATCCAAACAAGACTGTCTCCAAGACTTCGTTTCCCAGGTACTTGGCGCATTTCCTGAGTACCTAAAACTGTTCCCCTGGTCCTTAGCACATTTCCTAAGCATTAGGACACTCTTCTATTTTATTATAATCCGTTACCAAAAACTCGAAGTTGTTTTAAAGAATATTTAATTTATTTTGCGTTTTACTTATTTTTTTTTGTACAGGAATAATAACGTTTGGGGGGCTATTTTCAATGAAAGCCGACCACGTTTTGTGTATATTCAAAACAGTATGACAGCTGTGTGTTATGTTAATGCTGTCCTACAAACCACTTTACTGCTTTATCTAGATAGCCGTCAACATGTTTTTTTCAGCAAGACAACGCACGTCCACATATTGCTCGTTAATCTATAGACACAGCTATAAACTTTCTCCAAAAAAATGACGTTAATGTGTTGCCGTAACGACCCCGTTCACCGGATTTAAATCCCATAAAGCATGTGTGGGATATGATGAGGAAAAGACTGTCCGCTTTGTACCGTCCTCTACAGTCTCTAGTACAGTTAATCTATGAAGTTCAAGTTGCTTGAAACAAGGTGCCACAAGCAGACTTCGAGCATCTTATTTCGTCTTTGCCTAGACGTGTATACAGGAGTGTACTCAGTTAAGGAATCGGCAAACACATTATTCCTTTTTTTCTAGTTAATGTTGCTAAAAATTTTTGCAGATCTTATCGTTTCATTGTTGGTGCAAGTCTACCACATTACTAAAAAATCACGTCCAAAAAATTATTTATTCTTTAGCACTTCTAATGTTACTTGGTAAATTTGTTTCATTAAATCATTTTGAGTTAAAATTTAATACAACATCTCCTTCAAAAGTAAGTATTACAATTGTAATTTAAGCGGTTAGAAACGTAAATCTTTAAACGAAACAATTTTTGTTGCACTTTCTGACATTACAAAACATAAAACACATTTAAACTAGTTATTTATGAACAAAATAAAAATTTATAATTAATTGGTGTTAAATGTTAGAAAAATACATGTAGAAAACAGGAAAATCACCTTTACAGATTTTCAAGCGGGACAGTCTAATGCCATCATGTCATAACTGCCACTATTTGCAAATCATCGCAGTAATGACCACACTTGACAAGATTTCCAACTCATATTTTCTTTTTTGTCTGTTTGTAATCGCAAAAGATCTGAATTTAAAGCAAAATACAAATTATTTAAAAAAAATATTTATTGTAAAGATTAAGAACAATATTTAAGTCTTAACTAGTACACGCAGAATCAGAACAATCACGCCATGGATTCCAAGTGTATTGGAATAGTTTAGGATCAGCATTTTCGATATCAATCACTGTTTCAATCTGTGGAACTAATCCTTGTCTGTAATCAACTAAAGTCCGTTTTATTCTTCTAACAACGCTTGGGAAAAACTTTGCCAAATCATTTTCCTCACACGGATCATTAGGTATATTATACAAACACACTGCTCCACCTTGAAAAACACAATATAGTATACACAACACTAGAATAACAGTGATACATACTTGCAGGATCACAAGGATTTCTTTTTGCTTTAGCATCAAGACATTTAATTGTTGAAACCCTTCTTAAACCATCAATATCATTTTCGGAAAGAGGATTAAAATTGATTTTTTTCGCAATACGTCCCACAGGACTATCATTAACAGCTGAAGCATTATATTGTTGTTCGTCAATATTTTCGTTAAGTTCTGATCCAAAATATCCATTGTAACTACCATTCCCACTAGTACCAACAATTAACTTCCAATAAGAAAATCTCAAAGCAGCATTTCTAGTTTTTTCATCAATATTAATTGGAATGTCGTTTCTAGCAGATGGTAAATCATATACCAAACTAGACCATTGGTCTATACCATCCAAATCTGGATCTAGTACACTGAGATCACCTCCAACTGCTGTGAAAAGAGTCGGTAACCAATCTGTTATATGGATAAGATCACTCGAAACACGTGATGATTGCACCAACAATGGACTCCAGATGCAAGCCACAGTGCGAACCCCGCCTTCAAAAAGAGTATCTTTAATTCCTCTTAAAGGATAATTAGAACCCCAATTGTGACTTGGCCCAACTGTTGGTGCTCCATTGTCAGAAATAAACACGATTATTGTGTTTTGGAGCATGTTTTTTGCGTCTAAAGCTTCGAATATGGCACCAATGCTGTCATCAAGTTTAGAAACCATTGCTATAAACAAAAAGGAATAATAAAATATAAATAGTTATTTATGTATTAAGGACGTAATCAAAGGGATTATGGCACAAGAGAATGTTTAAAGCCCGACGTAGGAAAGCTTTTAATTTTCCAAGAACTATTAGTGACGATTACGCCCGTAGTACATACCACGTTTTATTTTTTTTAGATCGCTTTAATTTATCAAATCAAGAAAATATTCAAAACTCCAGTATTTTTTTAAACTGTAAAAAAATCCAGATTAACTATTGACTTCTTGTCGTTGTCAGAATACGGTATGTTGTTATTTTCTGTTTTTCAATTTGCGAGGTATAAAGTAGATTATGGTTCCAAAATAAAATAAAAAGTACTTATTAACTTACCAGCGTATGTCCTTCTGTTGGGATCTCGTATATGCTTAAACTTATTGACTGTTTCTTGAGGAGCTTCTAACCATTTACCTTCATTTCCAACATGAACACCTAAATGAGCAAGCATCATAAAGAGAGGAGTGTTAACGTTATGTTTTTGAATAACATCTACAGCATGTTCAGTAAATAAATCTGTGGCGTATTTTCCTACATCATTCCATGATGGAAGAGTATCTCTTCGTAAATCAAAGCCGCTATATTCTTTATCATTAATCTGCAAAATCGATTATAACAACAGTTCTAAATATTGCGAATGATATAACCTTCCAGTTCGAAACATAATCGTAATAACTAGTAAAACCATTATAAAATCCTAAGAAGTGATCAAATCCTCTGAATGTGGGAGTATCGTTCCATCTGGAGTGTCCCATATGCCATTTGCCAACGAGATGGGTAACATAGCCCATATCCTAAATGAAATATCAAAACTGTCATAAAAATTTCAGGTTATTTAGGTATAATTAACTACCTTAAAATACTCAGACATAATTTTTCCTTCAGGTAGAGATCGTCCTTCTGCTGGTGTTATTGAAGGTCCTTGCAGTCCTTTAAATATTTATAAATAAATATTTTTTGTCAAACTGAAAGTAAATTTACCTAGTTTCATTGGATATTTTCCTGTTAATAAAGCTGCTTTTGATGGAGTTCCAAATGATTGACTGTAGTGGCTATTAAGAATAATACCATTGTATGCTAAAGCATCAATGTTAGGTGTTGGAATCTGATTACTTCCGTGAAAACCAACATCATTCCAACCCTTGAAATATAAAAATTTAAAAATTACTTTTACATTCTTTATACAGGTGCATAAGATGTTTTACAAATTAAAATATTAAGTTATAGTTATTTAAGTAACAAGCTGCTTAATAAAATCGATTAATAACTGAGACGTTTTAACGCAAGAGCGAAGCGAGTGCGCTTAATAAAGTGGAGATTATTAATTGCGATTTTACAAACATCTGGATCAGTAAACTTTTTAAATAAATACTATCAAATAAAAATATATTTGATTGCCTACTCTCCAAATAATTTTAAACATTGTTTTGATAATTTAGCTTAGTTTGAGGCAAAATAGCGTGATATTAACACCGTATAAATAAATTCTAAATTAATTTGATAATATCATTTTGCTACACCTTTGCTGCGTCTTGAAACTTTTATTTTTTATTTATTTGACAATTGTACGCATGAGCATAGTGTTGAAAACAGCTTTTTCTAAATGATCAACAGAAAAATTTTAACAGGTGATAGTCCTCCTTGAAAAAATAATGAATAGCCAAGATTGTCTTAAGTATATAAATGTTTAACATTCTCGAGATATATTTTTGTACAATGTAAAACTTAAAATAAATGTTTTTGTACAAAATACTAGGTACAAAATATGTGTAAAAATTTTGTCTGGTTGTCCTCTTGTTTTTATTTAACAAAAGACCGCATCAACCATAAAGGTTATTAGCGGTAGGTACAATAGTGTATTCACAATATATAGCTATAGTTAAAGATATTTATAATAAATGGATCATCTGAACGGCTTTAAGAAAAGATTTGAGTTTGTCCCAATGACTACGCAGAAACGTTTCCATAGATTCCGGTGAGAAGTGTTGTCTTCGGTGATGTTGAAACGATTTACATTCTTCTACGATGTGTTCAACAGTGAGAGAAACAGTTCACCAAGTGCAGAGTGGTTTTCTGTCACCGGTGACAAGATAGCAATGTGTTAGACGAATGTGTCCAAGTCTCAGTCGAGATAATATGATTTGTGACTGCCTATCAGATAATAAGGTTATAGATTCTAGCACTGTAGGTTTAATGTTCTTAAGAAATCTGGAGCTTGAAGACTACACAAATTGCAATCAAGAGTAAATCTTTGATTTAAGTTTAACACGAAGGTCACTGTATAAATTGAAGAACGAGAAAGTAGCTTCAATGGTGTAGATGGCAGCTTTTGCAAGCGTGTCTGCTTTTTCGTTGCTTGTGATTCCTACATGAGAGGGGGTGTACATAAATGTTAAAGTCTTGCCAGTTTGTAGAAGAGCCGATCTGTATTCTGCAATTTGTTGGACAATGGTGTTAGATGCTTAAAGATTTTGTATGGCGGCCAAGACACTAAGAAAATCTGTGCAGATAACTAGAAGGGTGTCCTGACTTTTGCTTGCATATTTGACTGCTTCATAGATAGCTGCAAGTTTGGCACAAAAAATGCTGCAAATTGTTGAAAGTTTGATTTGTTTTTGAAAAGATGAGGAGAATACTGCAGCCTCTACTCCATTTAAATACTTGGGTCCGTCGGTAAATATGAATAAAGCTTCTTGGTGTTGGTTGTGTTGCTGATGGCATTCTTGAAGTAAGATTTCTGGCTGGGTGTCGGTTTTGCTAAACTGAGTCAGTGTAAGATTAATGTTAGGAGTCGGTATGATCCAAGGAGAAGTTAAACTTTTGGGAAGATAAGGTAGATAAGAGAAGGGGTTAAAAACCTACATAGAATAAAAGGAGATGATAAAGTTGGCATATGGAAGCTGATAAATGTGGTTTTTGTGAAAAAAGAGCAGAGTATGGATTTTTGGTTGTCCTTATTTAAAACAAAATACCAAAATATATAAATACCAAAATTTTGCTGTTTAACAGGAACCAAAAGTTGTTAGATTGCGACCCTACTAATGCATTTTCAACCCAACTTAAATTATTTGGACTTAAAAAGTAAAATTAGAAAAAAAACAGCAATCCAAATTTTAGCGATAAGATAATTGATTTAATAAAAATTAAAGTAGCCTACATAGAAAGTAAGCTATAGACAAAATGCCTAAACCACGAGATTAAAATTGAATAGACTTACAGATCAAAATCTGTAAAATATTTAATAATTCATTTAGACGATAATGACTAGACTAACAATGATATTAAGTTATTATATAAGATTTAGCAATTTAGTAAGCATTTTAGAGATTGTTTTAGAACATTTGTTTTTTGTCCTATTTTTTGAACATATTAAACGTAGGCAGAGAAAAGCAAAAACTCCGTTTTTTTTTATTTAAATAAAATATAAAATATATAACAATATTTGATTTTTTTAAAGTTTAGTATGTAATAAAATTAATTTAACCAAATTAATTTATATTATGTATTTAATTCTAGGTATTCTTTACCCGGACGATTTCCTGCATTTATGTACTAAAATTTTAGTAGGTACTGAACCGCCTTAATTTAATAATAATAATAATAAGTCTAAAAATAAAGAAAAAACATAGTAATTATAACAAACAAGAAATAAATTTATTGACAGTATAAGCAGTGTACATAAAAAAGCCACAACCATTTTCTCAAATTTACCTTAACTTCTGGCTTATTTGATCCTGGAAGCATGTTGAAATAAATTGACCCATGTATAATAAATTTTGTTTAAAAGCTTAAGTATTGGGTTTGGGCAAGTGAAAATTTTGACCACCACGGGTAGGATAATAGTGTATATAGAGAATTTGATCCCGGGATCTCGATTTCCGGGATCCCGATCACTTTTCAGTCCCGAAACATTCGGGATTAATTTTTTCCGGATCCCGGAATTTTCGAGATTAACATCATTTTATAATAGAAACAACGTAATGCCATAATATAATGTACATTTTCGTAATTATTAATTTTTGCGTGCGCCAAGCGATTTTCTGCAAAAGACTGAAAAATTCGGCTGCAGAATTTCCCAACGGTTACCATCACGAGACCATTGAATACTAGACTAAATATTTTTCATGTGGAATACAGTGCATCCGAAAGGGTCTCATTAATATTCCGAAATTTATTACAAAACTTGCAATTTCAGATGTAGAATTCGCGATCGTGTCCGGAAAATCCGAATACTTAGGAATGCTCAAATCCCAGTTTGTATCACAAAATTAACAGATAACGTGCAGAGGGTGCATCTAGAAGAGTATTGTCCGTTTCACGAAAGAAGCGACTTTCGTCATCAATTTATTTTTAAGTTACGACACACGTTATTCACATTTCCGATGTACTGAAAAGAAACAATATTCAAAGTAGTGTCTACTAGAAGCCAAAGGTGAAAAACGTGATAACGAGGAAGATGGCTATATAATTGCGCTCGTTGATTAAATTAGACGGTGTGGAGTGACTGCGCGCGACTATTGTTTTTATTGCGTGTTCTAACCGTGCTCATTCATCAACGCGGTATGTGCATATCATAGTTCGGACCATTAATGGCTATGACGAAAGTCGCTTCTTTCGTGAAACGGACAATACATTCTGATTCCTATGTTTCTATTTGTCTTAAATTAAAATTGCGAAAATATGATCTCATAGGAATTTTTAATAACTAATAATAGCTAATATTTATAAATATTATTAATCAGTCACAATTTTAATTATTTTAATAACTAAAAATATTTCTTTTAATCCTATTAGATTAATTTTCTTTCTACATATTAAAAAAAAAATGTGACTGATTAATAATATTTTTTAATATAACTATTATAGCTAAGTGTACACCATAAACCATAAAGTACACTAATTTTTGTTATATTTTAGTTATGTTGATTTTTGTATAAATTAAAGTTGATTTTAAAATAAATTTTTATTTGTTTATTAAAGAATTAATTTTTGTACGTTTATTTATTTGTAACCTTTAATCCCGAAATAATCCCGGGATCCCGGGATTGTCCAAGATTAATCCCAAAATCCCGGGATTAGAAATAAGAGCCGGGATCGAATTCCCTAGGTGTATATCACTATTTTGTGTTAAGAGGTTTTTAAATTTTTATACTAACATTAGTAAATTAAAAATATAAATAGAGGCAACCGTTAAAATTTTATTGTTCTTCAATAGACCTCTACTACACGAGTGTTTAGAAAAAATTCCAAATGTGCAGCATATATTACGCGTGGTTGGTTCCTACCAAGGAAATGACCATTCGTGATACCACCACAAAAATATTGGATTTAATTTTGACTACTCGTTGTACTATAACCAATTATTTTTAAGTGCGTGTTTCTTAAGATTCGTATATTCGTATTTGTATTATTTAGATTCCGAGTCATTTTCCTTGCGAATAGTTTTGTTGTTGTAATTTTCAGTTTTATTTTGTTCATTTTTTTTTCGTGTTCAGTTTTTGTTTGTTCAAAGTTTTAGCTTCATTTTTGTTTGTGATTGGGTTTAGTTAATTTTTATTTTGTCTCCATGACTAGTTACACTTTACAGCACAAAAATTTTTAGTCGATAGTTACTTTCGAAATAGTAGAAAGGTAGAAGGCAAGATCTATTCGATGGAACACAGAACAAGGTCATTAAAAAAGGGTAAGTGATTTTGAACTTGAGTTCGAGTCAGCGAACACTTTGAAATTGCATTGGGAATGTTTCCCCAAACGAGTTAATTAATAATTATTTACAAAATGCTTAGAAATTATTGATTTTATAAAATATTCCGTAAAATAAATTTCACGTCACTAATCCGACATATTGTTACAATTTTAACAAATTTCTGACAATTATTACTGACAGTACGGCGGAGCAGCCAAATTTAAGTTTCCTGAACCGTTGCAAATGGTAGAAAAAGCTCACGAAGATAAAACGCTGAGTTTTTGTAGCCGTCTTCGTCGATTTTTTCAAAAACTGACTCTTTTTTTTAGTCCGCTCTAATAAATCATCCCGCAATACTTTCCCACAGTTTGTATAAGTTAATATTGCAACGAAGAGTCATGTACTTACAATGTATAAAATTGCATTGCAACTATCTGAATTGACTATAAAGTCAGATTCAAATTTAGTCGCAGAAAAAAAAATTGAATGTCACTGTTTTCAGTAATTTAATTTTAAAGATTCAAAACAATATTGTACAATAAGTTTGTTTTTGTATATGAGTGTTTATAATTTAAATTCATGATTATTATAGGGCTTGTCATTTAAATAGTTTCAATTTACAAGTTTAATATAATTTTTATTTTTTTGAAATGTTTCTAGAGACTAACGAAAGTTTTGCATTTTCTGGTAAGTGTGATTGTTTTATTTTTGTTGTTAGTTTATCGCAAATTATATCTACTTATGTCAACTTATGTTTCTAAATCGGTTTCACAACCGTCTGAATGACATTTTTTTAAAATTGACGTTTATAACAGCCTGTTCATTTGCTTGCATAGAGCGATCTCCGCATGGCGCTGCTAACATCGGCTTTCCTTCAACCTTCAATAACTGAAATTTGTCAAAAGCAAAATTCAAATCTGTCAAAACTGAAAATCGTGTCAAAAAATAACCAAATAAACGTTTAAAAACTTTCTTTTTACTGATGTTTTGCTAAGCGTTACAATTTGAGTTCAGGTAAATTTATTGTTTTTTTACACCTCGCATTACTGATACCTGAAATAGGGTGCGTGCAAGTGATGGTATATTCTCTTACCTGATGGTACACTTCTAAAACAATCACTTTTAAAATGTAAATTGCAAATCTTGCATTTGCAGAAAAATGCGATAGAAAAACCTTACCAGAAAAACGAAAAATGTTTTCACTCATTTACTTCTTATTATTGAATCACTCGGTAACTCATGTAGGGTTTTTTAAGAGCAAAGCTCTTACAACGAGCCACGATGCACTTCTGTTTACGTGACATAATGTCGCAATAATTAAAGAATTATAAATAATTAATTATGTTAAGAAAAGAAAACTTACAACAAAAGCAATGAATAAGTAGTCAAAAGTTTAGCAAAAACATTAAAAAACTGGACTGAAGTAAACGTGTCTAGTCACAACTAAAATAATAAAAAAACAACGAACAACTAGGCAAAACAATCAACACAAACACTTAAGTAAACGTGACAGAGGTAAAGGTTATAAAATATTTTAGTAGAGTAATTTGACACAATTTTCAATTTTGAGAGATTTGTGCTTTGACTTTTGGGAGATTTGAAGAAAAGCCGATGTTAGCAGCGCTATGCGGAGATCTAAGTAAGCAAATGAACAGGCTGTTATAAACGTCAGTTTCAAAAAAATGTCATTCAGACGGTTGTGATCGATTTAGTAATGTATGCAAGAACCAGTTAACTGACTGACTTACGTTGTTTATGCACTGACCGTCTATAAAGCGGTATTATTTTGAAGAGGAAGAAATGTATTGACTGATGGGTGTTTACCCAGAATACGCATCTACCTTTAAAAAAGAGTATACGGCAAAAAAAGCATGTTTGAAAAAAATGTGACTTATATGGTTTTTGAAATGACACTTATTTACTTCATGTCTTCATGGTACTTGTACATTCATGTACTTTAGTACTTTCATGAATGGCAACTCTACCAACGGCCCAAAAATTTAAATACCCGTAAAGACCATAAAATCGGTATATCTTTTGGCAAATTTTAGCGAGCTTGGTCGCTAATATTGTCAAAAAGTAAAAAATTTCTAGGTCGAGCCAACCTTGTCAAATGAGTAATCGAAAAGAGTATACTCGTATACTATTCCAAACAAATTTTGGCGTAGCTGACTTTAAAGGCAAGTGTTCTGTTTATTCTAGTGCAATAAAAATTGTATTGCAATTAAATGCAAATAATTTATGGTCATTAGATCCTTCACTTTGATGTCATCTGACAAAACTACCTGAGGCAGATCCCCGGATCAAGAGCATGTCAATTTTTGTTGGTAAACTTTATACAAAAACGGACATAAACTGTGTGCACATATAGTTTAAACAAGGTACTTAATATGTATGTATATATTTGACGTTTAAATTTATTTATTTCCTTTTTAAAGCGCAATTATGTTTACCTAATTGTAACAATTAAAAGATAATCACTGCTACTGCTATTATTGTTATTTAAATTTATGTAATTATTTTCTTATGCAAAAACGTGTACGAGGTTAAGGTTAATCCAAGATAACTTCGTTTAAACGCTTTCAGTCTGCACTTCCGTACAGATAACATCATGGAAGTTACTGTCTTAAAGCCGCAATTTGTGACTTACATACCTTAAAAAAATAACCTTGCTATAATTACGTGATTTAAAATGTTTAAACTGTTTATTATTCTAGGTGATGACATCGTCCGGAACTATGATAATTGTTGTGGTTATTATTGCAAAAACAAACATTTTTATAATATACTTATAGCAAAGGATTTTATGTCATCAAGACATTGGTGTTTAGCATTTTACCATTTTTTTACAATCCGGGTTATAGCATCTTTCACAACAAATTATTCTAATTATTATTGCAAAGATGAATATTTTTTTTCGACGATCGACATTAAATACCATATTTTAACAACAAAAGTAAAACCAATACGTCAAAATTTTTATTGACTAGGCAGTAAAGAAGACAGAATCATGGTCTTTCAGCTGTTACAAAATTTGATGTTTAATGTAAAACAGCAATTTCTTTTATCAAAAATTGTAAATAGCTCTATTCGGCAAAAAATTATGTTCAATTCGCTAATAAAGCAGATGTACTCGTAATGTCTTCTCCGGCTTAAAATCTACGACTGCGGCTTGGTTTTGAAGTTTGAACTACTAGTCGCGGCATTAAATCATAGGCTTTAGTATCTAACTAAACCAATAGCTATTTTAGTCAACCTTAACGAAAAATTAGATATATATTATATCTGACTATATAATAAATTAAGCCATATAGTTAAATTTACGTACGTTTTTGTTTCTCATTAAGGTCCGGTTTCTGAAAGAAAATTTAAACCGGCAGTTAGTCAAAAGTTGTATTTATCCTTGTGACAGGACTTGAACTGTCTCAAAAAAGCGATAAAAGATCTCGGGGCAGAAGTTTCACAAAACGTGAAAAACATTTTGTGGTCTAATTGGTGACCACAAAATATAAATCTATCATTGAGAACAAATAAACCGATGCCATTACGTTGGCTCAAAAAAATTTATGGAACACGAAATTCGGGTTCTGAGCATTTTGCAAAAGGATTCGGTCGTTCTCCAAACACCCTAATAACCCTTTGTCAGTGTTGAGCAATAATCAGTTAATTTTTTACTTTACAAATTAATTGATTGAAATATTAATTGCAATTAAACAATTTAATTGTCGTTAGAAATTAGATAATTAAATTGCAATTAAATTTTTTAATTGTTGTTTACAATTAAATTAATTGTTTATTGTAACAATTGATATTTGAGGCTCCCTTTTAGGGTTTCGTCCCCTTAAACATGAGGGCCCCTATTTAGACTTTTGCCCTCTTCACCATAGGGGCTCTCTTTTAGAGCTTTGCCTTCTTGTTCATTTGGTATGGTACAAGTGGTTGCTCATTATTACCGATTGCAATTTGGGCTTATTTTAAGTGAGGGTTGCAGCTACGACCGTGCGGTGTCGCGATTAGCAATTGCGAAAAAAGCAAAGCCCTAAATGGGGCCTCTATAGTCAAAAAACTAAGCTCTAAAATGTGACCCCATGTCACGAAGGCGAAGTCCTAAAGAGGCCCCCCCCATTAACAAAATGGGAAAGCTCTAAAAGAAAGCCTCCATAGTCAAGAAAGCACGAGAAGATCCTACAAAAATACAAAGACATAACCAGACTTCTCGGCTTTTAATGTTGACAATTTAATTTAACTCGCGCATGAGTCGCGTTAGTTTAACTGTGCAAATTTGCACAGTTAAATTTAAACCGAGTTTTCAGAAACCTGTTTCTTGTTTTAAACCCTGGTTTTTTAAGAACCATGTCTCATCATCATGAGTGTCTAAATAATAATGTAAATAAGAAAATTATATAAAAGTCAAAAAAATTTTAGGAAAAACTTACCAAATTTTTATCAATAATAATCTAAAAACATAAAAAAATAAAAATGTACACTAAAAATAAAATAAATCGTAATTGTTGTTAGTAAAAAAATTGTAGGCCGATTTAAATTTGAAATTTAAAAATTGTTCTAAAAAAAAAAAATAAACAAATGGTTGCAAATTAGAAAAATTACAAAAAAAAATTAGACGTCAAAAAATGGATGTTTTTTTTAATTGACATCCATTTGTCATTTGATTTAAAAAATAATTTAAAAGAATATAAAAACTAATAAAAAAGTAAGGCCACAAGATTATAAACATTCAATTAACTAATAAAAATTAAATATTACAATCAAAATTCACCTGGTCATTAATTATTTGTAAAAAAAATTGTAGAAAACTTCTAAAGCTTCAAAAAAATTTAAGGAGTATAGAGTAAGGAGTAATTATGATTTTATTGTTAATTAAGTATAAACACAAATAAATTTTAATGCTTAACTAAGTCTTAACTCTTTTAAGTGCACTCATTGATCTTTCAAAAAAGACACTTGTAATTAGAATAGTTTTAAAAAAAGTTTCAATAATTTTGTTATTTCGTTAAATACAGAGTGCGGCAGGCAGCATAACTTCCTTTTTTGAAATGCGTGCCATAGTAGGGTGCAATCCTATTCGCAAGGCGTGGTTTTAAAGTTTTATTTCCGTCCACGTCAGTCGCTTCTCGAAAACGTTCCAGGGGACGCAATTGATTTTTTCAGCGGCGAAGCCTATTTTCACTTAAATGGATGCGTAAACAGACAGAACATGCGTTACTGGGCTGATACCAATCCCCAACAATTGCATTAAAAGCTTTTGCATTCACCTAAAGTCACAGTGTGGTGTGCAATTTCCTCAGCTGAGATTATTAGTCCGTGGTTTTTTGAAGAAAATGAAGTCACAGTGACAGTAAATTCAGATCGGTATGTAAACATGCTAGAGCAATTTTTTTCCAACGACTTGATGAACTGAATTTGGGGGACATTTGGTTCCAACAGGACGGAGCAACAGCTCACACTTCAAGGGCATCAATGGCTGTTTTTAGGGAACACTTCCCGGAACGCCTCATCTCAATAAGGAGTGATTTGGAGTAGCCAGCCCGCTTCCCCTATTTGGCAGCGTGCGATTTTTTTTATGAGTTTTTTTAAAATCTCGCGTTTATGTCAACCGCCCAAAAACCTTACAAGACCTGAAGGCCAACATCCGGGCAGAAATTGCCAACATACCCACTGATATCCTGGTAAGAGTCATGACAAACGCCAGAAATCGTTTTATTCAGTGTATAGACAATGGGGAGCGTCACTTACCTGATATGATTTTTAAAACTGTGTAAAACAAAACTTTAGATATTGCACTTACATTATAAACATAAAATAAAAAAATCTGTTTTGTAAAATGGGTTTTATTGCGTTTTATAAAAAGGAAGTTATGCTGCCACACCCTGTACATCAGACAAATTATTATCATAAATGTTATTAAATGAGGGTAAAATTTCAAGTCGGTTTTGTGATATTACATAAAACATTAGCAATTGAGCTTATAACTACCAATTCATTCTCAAGCTTAACTAAACTAAATGTGTGGATAAGTTTTTTCTAAATTTTGGCCTTCTATTTTAAAAAATTTCTTAAAATATTGAACGTAATTACTAACAAATTCAAGATAGTTAACATCTTGAAAACTCTCTTGCATTTCTGTAACCATAGAGTCTAATAGTTCAAATAAAATTTGAAAGTCAATTGTTTAGTTTTTACGTAAACTTGATATGTTTTTGATGGTTTGCTTAACTTCTTTAAAACATATTGCCGGATTAGATAAAATCTTATGACTATGTTCAAGTTGAGATGATAACGATAGTATCTTCGTTTCTATAAAAAAGAGAAAAAATTTGGTGTTGTGGTTGGTTTTTCGTAAAAAGAAAATAAAATGTAATTTTTTGCAAATTAAAAAAGAGTAAGAAAAAGAACTAAAACTCCATGTCTCCCAAACCGTTGTATTGCGGACTCATGTTTATTGAAACTTTTCTGTTTATTTTGGTTTATATTATTATCTCTTTAAATATTTTATACTCTTTTTTAACATCTTGTATAAAAAAAAATTAAGAAAACTGTGTTTCTGTTTAAAATTTTATTAATAATCTTAAATAACACATTTATGAAGTTCATAAAAAGCAGGAATTTTTGTAAACTGACTTTTCTTTACACCCGAGTAAAAAAATAAAATATTTTGAAAAAATTTGGTAGCCGAAGGCTACAATTATGATTTTAAACAAAAGTTTCTACAATGCTTACAAAAAACAAAATAAAATTGTTGCCTTTTGCTCCAAAATTTCTATTTTTTTATGACCAGATTTGGTAACAACATTGAGGAATACATTTATAGAAGTCACAAGCAAGAACCATTGTGCAGGGTAGACTTGGTAAATTTTGGTAAAAAATGTTGAGTTAAAAGAAAACTCAATATTTACAATGTTTAAAATTAATGAAAATTCTAGAAAAAAAAATATTAGAAAAGTTTTACTTTAATTTTTTTTTCGCCTACCTTTAATGCTTTAGTGGCAAAAAATACTTTTTTTTACACAAATTTTGATTAAAATTCCAAAACTAAACCGATGGCAATTTAAAAATCTTTTTCTCTTTACATCATTCGATCTCCTTGATCTTCCTCTGATCCTGTGAACTCGTTTTTGATACTGAACGTCTCCCGAATCTCTTCCGGAGTCTTGCCCTTGATCAAATTTGCCACTTTCTTGCAAGCAAGCTCAAGGAGTTTCTTGATATCTAAGTAATTAGCAGCCACGATCAATTCGAATAAAGTGCTTTGGTTCACGTTCAAAAATTCTACATCCCACGGCGACATATTATCAGTGTGGTTCTCCTGGTAGTCATCATCATCTTCCATAACTTGTGGATCATCTTTATGATAAGTCGCCCACTCGAGAATTTTTTTCAAAATCGTCGAAGTGACATTTGGAAGAGGCACCACTTCCGTTTCCTCTTCATCTATGCCCAGATTTTCTACCATAGTTCTTATGGTTGTAGAACATTTTATAATTTCCACGTCCACTTCAAACGTCTCTCCATCGGAGGAACGTAACTTAATATTCGGCATTTTCACTTCGAGTTCTTATTGACAACAGATTGACAATAAATATCCGTGGTTACCAGAGTAAAATCACAAGCGTTGGAAGTTTGAAATACACATTATTTTTATTTGGTTAATTTTTATATCAACCATCACGATCACGGAATTTTGAACAGAAGTTTTCACTTAATTTAAAAAAAAAATCAAAGTAAAATGTCTTTTATTGTTATTATAATAACAATTAAATTAAATGTTAAATAATTTGATTATTTTAACAGAAACTTGGTTAGATTCTAGTATTTTTGACAATGAACTATTTCCTAATAACTTTCATATTTATCGCCGGGACCGGAATCATCAAGTTTTAGGCAGCTCTAGAGGCGGTGGCGTTTTAATTAGTGTGAATGGCAATTTTTCTTGTCACAAAATTGATGTGTCTGATATTATAAAAGCGGTTCCAATAATTGATTTGGTAGCTATTAAATTAAGCACTACTATGTGTCAACACTTTTATATTTTTGCTGTCTATATTCCTCCCGCCACATCGTTCAACGACTACGACACTTTTCTCGATCTTCTTAACGGCTTAATTAAAATGCACCAAGAGAATGTCGTTTTTATAGGTGACTTTAATACACCCCAGTATAGTAGTAATCTAAATAACAACTTTGTTTTTTTACTTAGAAACTTCGTATCATTTCATGATCTTAAACAATACAATACAATATTTAATAATCACAATAGCATGCTGAATCTTCTGTTTGCTAAGTTTCTTTGTCAGATTGACAAATCAGATATTTCTCTCGTTCCTGAAGATAGTTTTCATCTTACACTTAAATTCTACTTTAAAGCTCAATTCCATAAACCAGATACGTTTTCTTTTAATGACAAGGTAATTTTTTATAATTACAAAAAGGCAGACTTTCCTCGTCTATATGAACTATTACTCAACATTGACTGGTCAGATTTGAAAAAAACAAACGACGTAAACTTATCTTGCGATATTTTGTACAGCACCCTACAGCAAGTTTTCGATCTGTGTGATCCAAAAATATCTCTTAGAACTAAGAAAAATTCTAATTTTCCTCCTTGGTACGATATGCAAATCATCAAATGTCTTCGCAAAAAGTCGGCTTTATTAAAAAGATTTCGTAAATTTCATTGTCAGAATTCGTATGAACAATTTAAAATTTTGCGATCAAGAACCAAGCAACTTATTGAAAAAACATATTCTAATTATATTTCTTCAATGGAATCAACTATCTCTGAAGATCCGAAAAAGTTTTGGACATTTGTTCGGTCAAAGAAAAACAAGTCTAGCATCCCACGCACCATGTTGGTAAATGGGGAAGAAGTTTCCAACCCCAGTAGTACTGTGAATCACTTTGCTGATTTTTTTAAGAGGTATATATACCAAGTTCATGTTCTAATCATTCCAATGTTCTTGGCGACAAGTTTCTCGAAACAATAAACATCAGAAGTATACCCGAAAGTGAAATTGTAACGGAACTGAAACATATAAAAGCTACCCTAACATCAGGCTGTGATGGTATTCCAGGTTTTTTACTTAAGGACTGTGCGTACGTTTTTGCAAAACCTCTTTGTCATATTTTCAATTTAATACTGAAATCTTCTACTTTTCCTACAATTTGGAAGGTGGCGCAAGTTTGCCCAATACTCAAAAATGGTAATCCTAACGTAATACAGAACTATCGAAGTATTTCTATTTTGTGTAATTTTTCAAAAATATTTGAATCAATTATTTACACTCATATTTATTCTTGCGTTAATAATTACATCTCTCTCTGTCAGCATGGATTCATGAAAAAACGATCCACGATTACAAATTTAGCCTGTTTTACACAGTACATTGCAGATGCTCTTGACAAACAAAAACAAGTAGACGCCATTTATACAGATTTCCAGAAAGCATTCGATCAAATAGATCATCATATACTTTTGAATAAACTTGATAGCTTCAGTTTTTCTGGTTCTTTGCTTTCGTTAATACAATCATATCTTTTCGATAGAAAACAACAGGTTAAATATCGCAATTACTTATCTGATATATACACTCCAACTTCTGGAGTCCCACAAGGGTCAAATCTTGGTCCCCTTCTGTTTCTTCTTTTCATAAACGATATTACTCTTTCGTTGAACTCTTGCCATAAGTTGTTATTTGCCGACGACCTAAAATTGTACTTGAAAATTAATTCTATCGACGACTGTAGAACTCTGCAAAGTAATCTCGACGCGCTGTATAACTGGTGTAAGAGAAATAATCTGCAACTAAATCTGTCTAAATGCAATGCGAAAAAGCACCATCCAATCGAATTCTCTTACAACATAGCAACATGTGATTTAAACCGAGCCCTTACTGTTAAAGACCTGGGCATTATCTTCGACGCAGAACTTCTAACGATCATATTGCTGATATTATATGTAAAGCTTATAGATTGTATGGTTTCATATATAGAAACTACAAAAATTTTTCTAACGTTCGGCCATTGACTATTTTATTTAACGCTTTGGTACGGTCTTGATTAGAATACGGATCATTGATTTAGTATCCTATCTACAATACCTATATCTTACAGATTAAAAAAATACAATGAAAATTTTTAAAGTTCTTATCATTTTTAGTGGAGGTCTATCCTGAAAGAGAAATTGATCAAAGTCTTCTATTAATTAAATTCAATTTTACTTCCTTAGAAACTCGACGGATTTGCTATGCATTAAAATTTCTTTATAATTTAACTCACAACCGGATTGACTGCAGTTATCTCTTTTAGGTTGTCTATGTTTCAATGTCCCGCAGTTTAATTGTCGTCAGCCGCGTACCTTTTATACAACTACTAGTCGGTCAAATGTAGGGATTAGGTCTCCCATTTTACTCGTGTCTTCGCTATGTAACAAATTGAGTAGTACCTGTGATCTAAACCATGACTCAATAAAATGTATTTTAAATTGTGCAATTGATTCTTTTTAATTTTTATTAATATTATAGTTTTAGTATTGTATTATAGTATTTAAACTTGTATATGTTTGATTATTATTGTTGGTAACTTTAGCTTTTATTGTATATTTCCTGTAAATGGGTTTTCCTGTTGGAAATAAAGTTATTATTAAATAATGTTTCCACAATAAATTTGAATTTTCGGAATTTGAAAAAATCCTACCGGTATTATCGCAACCCGAAATTAGCCTATTTGTTTATTTATAACATTTTATACAAATGTTCCTAAAAAATTAAGTATTAACTACCTCATAAAAAACATAATATAAGTAAAAATTTTAAATTTTTTAATATTTTGTTCAAACCCTCTTTTAAGTTTATAGTTTCTGGATCAAATTTATCTGAATGTTTGATAAACTCCGTGTTGTGAACCAAATTTTTGTAATTTTTACAATTGTAATGCTCGAAAACAAAAATTTCATCTTGCCTCAGATCCACTTGGAATAGAAAAACTTTTTTTTTGTAGGTGCTTCCATTCTTAACGGGGACCGTAGGAAAGAAGTTTTAAAAAAAGGTTAAATTACATAAAAAAAATTTAACATTTGTATTTTTTTTTCGAATTATGTAAGAAAACCAAATTCGATTAATGCGCATAGCAATATATAAAAATTAACCAAAAACAATTTTTTTTAGAATTGTCTGTACACCCTATATTCCACTTGCATCACCATAAGATTGTGGAACAAATTGCATGTGTTTATTACTCTTAAAAATTTTGCACTTAAATCTTCAGCCCTTTTGTCACTTGATACATTGTAAAAACCCATAAACCTTTCTATTATTTTATTTGTATAAACATATCTCAATATAATGCTAAATTTCGCTCTACACGAGACATCTGTAGTTCCATCTGCCTGGATTGACACAAAACTGTATTTTTTAGTTCATCTGAAATTATTTCATTTACCACATTTAAATAAAATCATTTTGGACATCGCTAAATATGTCTTTAAAAACAAAACTACTCTGTAAATGATCTTTCATACATGAATATTCTCTAGCAAGCAAATCTACTAACTCCAAGTAATTTGCAAAATTTTTTGCTTCCACAACCGCATAGTCAATTCGTGCTTTGCTCAACATATGGAAAAATTCATTACAATTTTTTTTTATTGACGCTGTATGTATATTCGCTTTTTGGACTAAATTTTTTATTTTTTATTTTTTATTTTTTACCCCATCGTTAGTCCAAGAAGTATCATACCCACCAAAAAGAATACAACAAAAGCAATAAATTCGTTTGGTACTTACACTCCTGGTTAACCATTGAAGAGTTTAATACCAATTTAGATTAAAATTTCGAACTGTATTGCCATCTTTTTGACTTAATTTTAGAACTAACTGCTTGAGAATTCTTTATTTTAATTTCCCAAAGAGGAACGAGCAAGAGTTACAAAATTGACGTACCTACTTGTAACAGGTCAATTTCAAAAATAAATTAGTTTTTCAGACGTTCTTTTAAGTCACTAAAACAAATTTTAAGTACGTATAAACAAACAAAAATTTCATCCAAACTTGAGCTATAAAATCTACTTAAATAAAGTATTTAATAGTAGAGAGAAAAAAACAATAAAAAAATTACGTCTAGTAGAACAAAAAATAGAAATAGCTTCTAAAAGAATTTGAAAAAGTAGATTCTATAAAAATATATAAAAAAGATAATTTAATGAAGAAAAAAAACACGGAAGTTTAATATAAATATTGTACAAAAAAAAACAAAGAAAAATTTTAATAACGTAATTCAGACAATTTTAAAAGAACTGTAAAGTTTCTAAGCTTATAGAAAAAATTAAAAAATACAAAACCAACAATCGGAAGAAAAAAAAATAGAACTAAAACAAACGATAAAAGAAGATTTGAGAAGTTGAAAACGTCAATTGGGAGGTTCTGGAGGAACAAAATTTTAGGCAAATTTAAAAAACAATATTTGGAAAAAAAATAAAAATAAGAAAAACGACTACTAAAGAAAAAAAAGTTAAGAATAGTATAAAACCAAGAAACATTTTAGATTAATAAAAGAATAATCTTTCGAGCCAGATAGTAAAAAAAGACTTGGTAGCTACAGAGCAATTACAATAATTTTCGCTTTAAACTCCCAAATATTTCAATTTTAGCTATCTAAATTACAGTTTTTGATAGGATTTAGAACCTGAGGAAGACAGTTTGTACTCTTTTTTTATAAAAATTGCAGCAAATATTTATTGTTATAATAATTGTCGCTTTTGGCTCCCAAAATGTTTACATTTAATGGTTTTTTGAGTCAGATAAAGAGAAACGTCTAATTGTTAGTATAAGAACAATAAGACGTTTTTTAGACAATTTTTTGTAAGCGTTTAATTTTACTTTTTTATAAACACTGCAGAAACATTTTTTATATTTTTTATATTAGTTGTTCTTCGGCTCACAATGTGTGTTTAAAACTGTATGATCCTTCGAGAGAGATAAAAAAAAGGTTTAAGTATAGACGGGACTTTCCCAATAGTTCTTTTTATGGCACTCCTTTTTTAGATTTTAATTTTTGTTTGTGTTAATTTACTATTAACGTTTCAGGACTTATTAGCGCTTATTAACCCTAAAACACTAAAAAAAACATATTTTTTTATAAACAAATAAACGGAAATACCAAACATAAAACACAGAATTTTGAGACGCTTTACATTTTTTCTATTTTAATATAAAAAACTGTGTTAAAAATTGATGAAGATATCGAAAAAGTCTTGAGATAAGAATTTTCGCTTTCGTCTTTAAAAAATGTATATTTTAAAATATTTGATAGAATTTAGGAACCAAAAGTAACAGTTTTTATTTGTTTATAATATACCTTGTAGAAACATTTGTTTTTAGAACAATTATTGCTTTCAGCTCCTAAATTGTTGTTTGAAAAACCGTATGAAAAAAATCCAAGAGCCTACCTAAGAAAAGAGTTCTAAAGACTATAGTAAGATGTTAAAAAAAAATGCAAACTCAATCCTCCTCAACAATGAGAGGTTTTAATTTTTTCGGTGACCACCGACCTAACAGTTCTATACCATGTCCAACCTTTTTGTCCAACCAAAACGGCTCGAAACTAGGGCTGGGCGATACCTGTTTTTAGGTATCGGGTATCGATACCTGCAAAGTATCGTAAGTATCAAGGTATCGAAAGTATCGAGGTATAGGAGGTATCACGGTATCGAGGTATCGGAGGTATCGAGATATCAGAAGTATCGTGGTATCGGAGGTATCAAAATATCAGAGGTATCCAGGTATCGGAAGTATGGATACTTCGATACCTGTTTGCAGTCGGTATCGGTGTACGATACCTGAGCAGGTATCGATACCTTCTGTAAGTATCGATACTTTTCCCAGGCCTACTCGAAACCTTGGTTGTATAACCAACTCTTTCATTGCTCTAGTCCACTTTACCGTTAATTTATTTTTTAAATGTAAAACGATGGATAGACATACAACATAAACTTCTAACAATTTTAGACTTAAATCTTAAGCCGTTATGTCATTTGATTTATCGTAAAATGCAATAAACCTCTCTATTAATTTATTTTTATAAGCATACCTTAATATAAATTTAGGTTGCGCTCTACACGATTTTAAAAATTAACATCTAATATTATAACATAAATAAAACAAACCTTTGTTATTTGTATCAAGTATCAATACCCTCGTTGTGACCTCGAAATGATAATTCTTGTTTTTTCAAAAAGCCTACGACGTCAAGCAAGCGGCCAACAATATTTCGATTTTACAAAACTTTCTCATTGTGACACAATGCATATGATTTTTTCGCTTCACAAGAGCATGGTCAATCCGCACTTCTCCAACATCAGGAAAAAGTTACTACTAAGAAATATATTTTTTTAACGCTGCATACTTATTATTTGCTTTTTGAACAAAATTTTTATGGTATTTACCCCGTTTTTAGTCCAGGGAGTATTATCCGCAGCAAAAATAAGGACACGAGGATAGCAATAAATTTGTTTGGTGCTTACGCTCCCGGTTAACCATCGAAACGTCTTATATCAATTTAGATTAAAATTTCGAACTGTATTGCCATCATTGTGACTTAATTTTAAGACAAGCTGTCTTGGAGAATTTTTTAATTTAATTTTCTCTTCAAGAGTCAAAATAAAGAATCCTTTTTTTTTAAAAAAAATAGAATCTTTTATTTCATCCATGACAAAATGTAACAAATCTTTAATAATTAATAACATAATAATAATAATAACTTTAATAATTATTTAAGTAAATCAAAATACCTTTTTTCCCATAGGTACAAATCCGACAACTAATTGAAATCAATTTAATAGTTATTTTACTAAAACTATACCACCCAACTACACTTTTTAATTACTATAAAAAACTGAACTGTTATGGTTAAATACAAATTCTTGATACTATCCACTTGAAAAGTTTTTGTAACACGAGACAATAAACAAGATATATTAGGCGTGCGAATTTAGCTAAAGTCTACGAGTATTTCAAGTTTCAAGTGTGCTTGGTAACATAAACACTGGCTGTGAATTTTAACGTATAACTTTACTAAACATTGCTATCGATTTGTTTAATTAATAAGTAGTATTTCTATACAGTGTGTAAAAGCCAAATGGAATATATTCATTATTTCAGTTACTGTACATATTTATAAAAAATCTTAAAACATGTCAAATTTAAATTATAAGTTGACATTTTTCAACGTAAAAATGCGATCTTTGTCTTCCACCCCCTTCAAATGACAGGTACAAGGCCCAATTTTTTAAATGGCAAGTATAGGCTTGTAATATATTGTTTGAAAGATTTTTTTATTCACTACTCAATAATGATGTCGTTTTCAAGATTATCGCAAGAATGAAAATAGAATTAAATTTCGCTATAATATACTCAAAATGTAATGGAAAATGTAATAATATGTAAAACACTAAAAAGAACTATGAATTTCAATGAAGTAGATGTTCAAAATGTTCACCGCGAAAGTTTTGGCAACGTGTTCTATTACATTTTACAATTTGAGTATATTATAGCGAAATCTAATTCTTTCTTCATTCTTGCAATAAACATGAAAACAATAACATTTTTGAGTAGAGAATAAAGAGACCTTTCAAAGGACGTATCACAAGCCTATATTTTCCATTTAAAAAATTGGGAGTTGTACAGCCGGGGCCAAAGCAAAAGCACAGGTCAGGTAGCCGGGCCGCTAATACGCTCCTATTCTAATACTTGAGTTTAGACCCAGGCTGATAACCCAACACAGATCCGACTCAATTCATTGAAAAAAATTGCATTTGTGAAAATATAAAATCACTTCAATTTTAATTTTAATTCAATTTAGAGGTGAATACATAAAAATTGCCTTGAACATCATTTGAAATTTAATTATGTTTTAATTTTTATTTGTAGTCAATTTAATTATTATAAAAGTCGAGTGATAAAAAATTATGATGACTAGACAAATATTTAATTTACTATTAAAACACACATTTAATAATTAAAGTTTAAAAATATTACGTAAATTGCAAAAAAACTGTCTAAAAATGACAAGAAATTCTTTTAAAATAATATATTAAATGTTGCTTTTTAGAAACAAGCAAATTATTAAACTAAACGTTAAATTAGCCATATTTTTTTAACCAGTAATAACTGTTTAACCAGCTTGTAAAACTCTTGTTTAAAAAAAAAATAATTTGTAAAATAGAGTGGTATTAATTTTTAAAAATAAAACATTTGATAAAATATATAAAAATATTATCACTTTGTTTTAATTTCATTAATTTTATAAAACATTGTTTTTACTATAACGACAAGTTAAAAACAGTAAGTTTACATTAAATTTTTTATATCAGATTGCAATAACAAGCCAACACTGTGCGAATATACATTTATAGAAACAAACTAATGAACAGTTAGTTTAGAAATAAAACTTTTAGAGACTATGATCGCTTGGGTGTCCCGTCAGATAGTAAAAGGATTATTACCTTTCCATGAGTGAACATCTTATCGTTTAACACTTTCATTATAGTAACCTCTTGCAGTAATATTTATTATTTGCAAAATTTCATGTTTCAATAACATAATGCTTAAAAATTGCCTTAAACATCAATTGAAATTTAATTATGTTATAATTTTTATTTTTAGCCAATTTTAATATAAATATCGGGTGATAAATTAAAAAATATTTGTGATTCGATAAATGTGTTTAAATAGAGTGTTTAAATAAAGTGGGCCAAAAAAATCAACATTTTTTTTAACTTCCGACACTAAAATATTGGTTCCTTGGCACTTTTAAAAAATGCTTTTTCAAGATGTGCTCTTAATTTTAAACGGAAAAACTCCCTCATCGCAGTTTTCTATTTTTTATAGTTCCATATGGCAAAATTCATATCTCGTCACTACTTGATCGCACAGAAAAAGTTTATTTACATTTTTTGTGGGAAATTTAACTTTCTAAAAAAGGTGCATTACAATTTTTTTATAACTCTTATCGTTTAGAAGATATCAGAGGTCAAAATTTGAGGAATTTAGCAAAAATTTCTTTTTTACTTCTAAATTTTATAACTCGTAGATAAATAAATATTATATAGTGCGCAACATACAGTTTTGTAGAAAATCAAACGCTCTACAAAAAACTCGTTTGTGGTTATTCGATTACTTCAATCATTTAAAAATAATTGGACATTTAGTATCAAATTTTGGTTTTTAAAATGCGGATATCTTCTAAATGGTTAGAATAATCAATTAACCACAAGAGACCTTTTTTATAGAGCGTTTAATTTTCTACAAGGTCATATGTTGCGCATTTTATAATATTTATTTATCTCTGAGTTATAAAATTTAGAAGTGGAAAAGGATTTTTTGTTAAATTCTTTAAACTTTGACCTCCGATATCTTCTAAAGGGTAAGAGATATAAAAAAATTGTGAGATAGCTTTTTGTAGAACGTTTAATTTTCTATAAAAAATGTAAATACATATTTTGTGTTATGAAGCAATAACGAGATATGGATTTTACCATATGGAACTGAAAAAAAAAACTGCGATGAGGGAGTCTTTCCTATTAAAATTAAGAGCTCATCTTGAAAAAGCATTTTTTAAAAGTGCCAAGGAACCAATATTTTAGTGTCGGAAGTTAAAAAAAATAATCGATTTTTTTGGCCCACCCTAGTGTGCACATTACATATTAATGTGTATATTAATATACAATAGGTGAAAAAGATAACGGAGGATGAACTATGTAAAGAAAAATTGCACTTGTAAATTAGTCGACGTTTCGCTGATTTTTCTCAGCTTCAATAAAGTCCTGAGGAAGCTGAGAAAAATCAGCGAAACATCGACTAATTTACAAGTGCAATTTTTCTTTACATAGTCCATCCTCCGTTATCCTTATCACATATTCAATATTTCTGGACGTCGAAATAACCCTAAACATTAATATACAGGGTGAGTCTGCTAAAAGTGTTTCTTAACTTTTCTCAAAAACTGGTTATTACATCAACTTCAAAGTTTGGCATTAAAAACTTTGTTTTTTGCACTACACAGGTGAATTTTTTCAGAATTTTTCTAATATTCTTTCTAATTAATATTAATTAATTTGTTCAAAAAAATCTAAATATTTCCGTTCATGAGTTTCGGAAGAACGCTGAACCAAATCTTCAAAACGGTTTTGCAGATTTTGAGCTAAGTTTATAAATTACGGCCAAAATCCAAACAAACTGCTTTTTGCACTATAAGCAATAATTTTGTTAATTGGTGTAAATTTTTTTTCTTTTTTGGCGTATTCTAAAGGTAATAGTTCAAACTTAAATTCTGGAAAGACTGGTAGACATACCGATAACATTTCTTGTAACAAAAGGCTCCCAAAAATTATCAATTTTTTAAACAGCTTTGAATTTTAGTCTGGTATAACAATAAAAATTTAAACGTGTATTTAGAAACATGACTTGTGTTTTAAATCTCAAGACTGGTGTTTTGGTGTTTAAATACGATTTTTGGAGCCATGTTTTTAGAAAAAAATTAAAACTTTTGTTCATCTAAACGGCTTGTTTCCATTGATACATTTGTGGATAGCTGATAGTAGCGTCCGTTTTGTGGTAACAAGCTGTTCAAGTTAAAAAAAACTTCAATTTTCCCCTAAAAATATGCTTTTAAGAATCGGATCTAATCACCGACTATACTAAGTATTAGTAATGCTACAAGGATGTTGAGATACAAAAAACAAGTTACGTGTCTAAATATACGTTTAAATTTTTATTCTTTTTTTCTCAAACTAAAATTCGGAGCTGTTTAAAAATTTGGTCATCTTCGAAAGTTTTTTCTACACAAAATGTTAACAGTATGTCTACTGTTGTCCTCCAAAATTTAAGTTCAAAGTTTTATCTTTAGAATAAGCCAAAAAGAGGTAACCTTTTACATCAATTAACAAAATTATTGCTTAATGCACAAAAACAGTTTTTTTGGATTATTGGGTAAATTTATAAGTGTAGCTCAAAATCTGTAAAACTGTATCGAGGGCTTAATTCAGCGCTCGTCTAAAACCCATTAAAAAAATCCAAAAATTCTTTTTGTTAAAATAGGAGATGTCTAAACTTTTTGTTTTTGTATGGCTTGTCTTTGACACCCTGTATAACTTAATCAATAAATTTACAAAAAACGCTTTATTAAATATTTTAAAGTATGAAAAATGAGCTACCTAGAAATAAAAGATAGTTTCAATTAATAAACTTTTGTAGAAGTTACAAAACTTTAAACGTTGTTGAAGATTTAGGATGTTCCATTTCAATTGTTGAGCACTGTACTATAAAAAATAATTACTATGAATGGCTAGAAAGTCCAAAAATGACTTAAACTGAAAGTTTCTATTGGATTTTAAAATCGTCAAAAATAATTTAAAAAATCTGTAGTTTATTTTTCATTAGCATTTTGTTACTGAAACACTTATTTTCTTTTAAATTATGCCGCAATCGTATATTTCTTTCTCAAAAGTTTTTATTCAAAGTGGTGGTTTCTCCAGTTTATAGTATTTTTCATAAACTTGTTACGCGACCTTTTTTGTAGTTTGAAGATCAAGACAAATGGTAACTGACTAATAAGTCACTTAATTTGTCAAAAATTTATTACTATTTAAACTTAGCAAGTCATAAATTATAGTAAAATTTTCTATAGATAATATGAAAAATTGATTTTATTCAAAATCTAATAAGAATTTTTTTCAGTTACAAATTTTAATTATTTATTCATGCATTTTTAATCAATTGATGGAAAAAATAAGCATTATAATTTATAAATATTTAACACTAAGTGAAAAAAGATTATTTGAGATATTTTAGGTAAGTGACACTTAAATCAAAATCTCCAGAATCACAGTTATATTTTATTAATTTTGAAATGTCTTGCAAAACAAATGTAAAAAAATTTCCAAAATCTGAGATTTACAAATGAGTATTTTAATCTTTCAGCTGTTTCTCACTGGTAAAAAATATTTAATCAGGAGTATAAAATAATTTTAAATAAACTGTAAGAAAAGGTCTTTTTCTTTTCAAAATTTATCATAAATCTAACAACCGGTTTCGGTTTTTTTAAATATAACCCATTATCAAATATAACAAAGCAAATAAAGCCAGAAAAATATACATAATATAAAAGTATGTACTTTTATTTTTACCTGATTAGGGGTTATATTTTTTAAAGAAAACCCAAAACCGGTCATAATATTCATAATTAATTCTAAAGAGTAAAGTACATTCTACTTAAAACTCTTCCCACGGATCTCCGAAAATAAATAATTTAAAAATTTGACTAAATATTCTACTACAAAAAAAATAATTTTTTAAAAAACACAGCAATAGTATCAACAAGAATATTCCGTAAACCATTAAAAAACGTCTTTTAGAAATTCAAAAAAGCCAGTAACATTAATTTTTTTTATTCTTTTCTAATATTAATTATTATGAATGTAAAGCATTATGATAAATGTAAAGCAAAAAATGTATCGCAATTATGTTTGTAATCACAAAAAAAAAAAATCTTACGTAGAAGAATAATATAAAAATAATTACTAATGTAAACAAACATAGGAAAATAACTACTAGCATAAACGTCATATAAACAAATTACAAAAAAATTCAAAAATTACTAATTTTTTTAGAATTAAAAAACACTTACCAAATCATCGGCAATAACAAAAACAACATTTGGTTGTCCTGTTGCACAAATAACTTTTTGGAAATGTTCACAAAACAAGACAAATCCGAAAAACAAGCTTCTCAGCAACATATTTGTGTTTCTGAGAAGATCCAACCGAAATGATCAAAACAGGACTGAATCCGCAAATAAAACATCTCCTTAATTTATACATTTTTATCTGATGATCAATTAAAGTAAGAATCAGCCACGGCCAACTTCGTTAACATGTTCAACTGCCTATGAAGTTCGTTGATTTGCGGACATTCCATTCAAGACAAACAAGTTTTTTATTGTTTCGAAATGGCATCTAATAAATTCATCTAAATGTTTTAAAGTTTTAAGAAAAAATGCAGTTTAAAAACTGGGTTTATTCGGTATTCGAGTATCTCTGCAGATTAAAGGAAAATTTTTGAACGAGGTAGTTTTATAAATTCAACTGATTTAGAAAGCATTATATTACATTTATACTAATTAAAACTTATTCAATGTAAAAATATGCGAAATGATTTATTAAAGACAACCATTCTTATTAAAGGTGTTACTATAACATTCTTTCATTACTGGGAATACCCAATTAAGTCGAGAAATGAAGGTTATAATTCATCCGACATGTAAAGATTTTAAAATCTAGGTAATTTAAAATAATTTATTCTAATTGTTAGCGGAAAAGACATCCATTATATTAAATTTAAAAAGCACACAGAGATGTGATTTAACCTTTGTATAAGAATTTTGTATCAAATTTTATTTGTAGATAGGATTCATTACGAAATTCTTAATAAAAGTTTAGATAGTAAAATCAGTATTGTTCTTAAATTAGAAGTAATATTTACAATTGTATTTAAAAAATTAGCCTTGTAAAAATTAGCCAACTATAATTTTCATTGAACCTTTACAATTTACACCAAAAAAGTATAATTTTTACTATACATTACTTAAATATTATAATTCTGAGAATTTTAACAGAAAATTTTTATAATAATCTTTCTTTTAATTAACCGTAAAAAATGATTTAAATATGATGTTTATTAATCGTTTAATTTTAAAGTTTTTTGTAAGATTCTAAACAATTGATTTGATGTAAATCGCAGCTTTTCCATAAGTACGTATTTATGTCTCTAATTTAGTTATGTTAATAGTTTAAATCATTACATAAAAACATTAAAATTACTATAAAAACAGAAACAAACTCTTGAATTCTATTTTTAGAATTTTATATAAATAATTAGAAAAAAACTATTCTTTTTTTGTTTTTGAAATTTATAGAAAACCTACATCAACTGATACTGTAATTCTTCTCTAATCCAAACATTGTTATTCTCACATCGTAGCTGATTTTAATTCCTTATTATTAGATTTTTTAATTTTAAAATAAATAGCAGTAAATAATCACTTTAAATTACATGATTCAAATAGACTTTTCTATAAATTTTGAAACAAATATTCTGTAAGCTTCAATATATTACATAATTTTTCTTCTGCATCTTCCCTTTTTAAACTTCTCTATCTTTCTATCCCATTTATTAGCAAAGTATCATTTTCTCTCATATTATAAAAAACTATAATACAAAAGTCACTTCTGATTCTAAAGCAAGTCTTTCAACATATTTCATACACAACAAAAATCAAATTTTTGTTTACATTATTTAGGCATCTACAAGTTATCTTGTAATAACTGCAATGTTATTATATCGGTCAGACAGGACACGAAATTAAAACCAAAATTTGTAAAGATGTAAAGACAGTCGAAATAAACTACTCAACAATTGAAGTGATCCACTCTATAATAAGTGATGTTTTTATTTTTTACATCATATTTTTTAAAAAAGCGTTATTATAATACAAGCCGAGTAAAAAAAGAAAGGTACACATGCATCGCAACATCGTAAATCAGTATATTTGGTTATTTATTCAACTTTATTTGTATTTACATATTTATTTATTAAACATATTGTATAAATTAATATCTAGTAGGACCACCTCTAGCGCTATAGACAGCCATACATCTGCTAGGCATACTTTCTATTAAATTATTGATGACTTCTTAAGGCACTGCTTCCCATTCCTGTTCCAACATGTTTTGAAGTTTCTCAAAAGTTTCTGGTTACATCTTGTTCCGACAACTTGTGCTCTATGTACGACCATAGACGTTTGATGGGGTTGCAATCAGCGAAGCGTGTCAGCAACACAATTTGTTCAATACCATGTGCATTAAGAACATTGTTCACAATCCGAACACGGTGCGGTCATGCATTATCATCCATAAACACAAACTCATTTTCAAAATTATTAGCAAAAGGGACTACAATCGGTAGAATACACATATCCCTATAATGTTGTGCATTTATGCATAATCCTCTTAGTGCCACAATTTCTGTGCGGTCGTTAAAAATAATGCTTCCCCAAAGAGTAACACCACCTCCTCCGAAAGGTACCCTCTGCTCTCGCATTTCTTCATGGTACGTCTTGTTCGGGCGTCGCCACACTCTAATACGCTCATCCAAACGATAAAGGGTAAATCGAGACTTATCTGCAAACATACAACGAAACCATTCGTCTTGGGTCCAGTTCAAATGAGCTTTTCCCCAATGTCGCCGTTGTACTCGATGTTGCCGGGTTAACAGTGGGCATAACACACGTCTTCTAGCCCTTAAGCCATATTCGTGTAGCTTTTGTCGAACTGTTTGAGTAGAAATAACTTCTTCATCTTTAGAATCGATAATTTCAATAATATCTTCGTTTTCAAATGTCGATTTCGACGTCGATAACCACGGTTGCCACATTTTTTAAAGTATACGACACAAACTCTTGGATAACTTCAAACAATACTTCGGAAAAATTTAAAAGAACACTGAAGGGTTGCAACTTTCTCTTTAATTTATATATGTATTTTTCCCCACCCATAAATTTTCTTTTCTCCCCCATATCACTAATTAATATTTGAATATTTTTGGACAAATTTAGTTATTCTTGTTAAGTTATTATATTTAATGATTATTATTAGATCTCGTTTTTTTATTGAAGGTTAAATTAAGGGTGTTTGGTAGAAAAATTTTATGACTACGTTATTCCATAATAATAAAGGTTTTGGTTTTAGTAATGTCTATAAACTTTGAAAGAAACAATTATAGAAATTTATTTGCAAAGGAATGTTGGATCAATTTTTTTGTTGATCTTTTCAAATCATATTTTTGAGTTACCATGTTTCTATTTGCGAGCGTCGATAAGTAAAAAATGAAAGTTAATGCATTTATCACAGAATTCTACAGAGCAAAAATAAATCTTATACCTGCCTATTTATTTAAATTACCCCTAAAAGAATTAGAAACTCAGGTAGATGGACAGGTCAAAAAAACAAATTTTGCAAGTTTAGCTTAACATTCTTGCATATTAATTATTATTATATTTGTTTCTTATAAGTAATAACTAAGAGTAAAATTCGTTTTCAAATTGACTTTTGTTACATCAAAGTAGAAACACTAAAAAATATTTAATGCGCTTTTTGTTTTTATATAACTTGGTGTAAGTGTTTCAGAAACCAATTTTATCGATTAATTGGTATAAATCGATCTCTACAAATCTAATTAATGATAACAAAATTTGATAATTATTACCCGCTCTCTAATTAGTCTAATATCATCAAAACAAAACTTCGGAAAAAATTAAACTTTGCATTATCTTTTATTTGCTTAAATGAGAAACATCTGGGGTCTACTACCTGCGGCACATGGTAAAATCCCCGAGCCCAAGATAAGTAGTGATAGTGGCAATTGGCACCACAGCAGGAGATCTATTATGTAAAGATTTACGATTTAAGTCAGAGTGGCCATTCGACCCTGGGCCGACTATACGCTGTCATGAAGACAGTCTTTAGTAAATCCTAAATTTAAATAATGCGACGGATTTATTTGTCTTTAATGAGACAAACAAAACCACAGTAGATGCAATTGGAGTGGCAAAGTTGAACGCACTTTTAGCATAATGTGTGCATTGACGCAAATTAATGCAACAACGCAAGTTCAGGGCGGTGACGTCACAAGCAAAATTTGAAATTAAAACATTTTTTTTTTGTAGATTAGGGCAATAATAAAGTCAATGCTAATAGTGTCAAAATTTAACTTGAGATGAATACTTTTAGATTTTGCAATAAAAAAAATGTGGTGTAATAGCCCATTACACATGAAAAAACTATGCGGAAAGTTAGTGCCGCATTCGTTAACAATTCAACAAAAACTGAATCGGAAACAAATTTGTCAGCGTAATTTGGACCGTTTTAAGCAAAATAAAACCGATTTTGTGCGACGTTTTATAACTATGGATGAGACTTGGGTCAACCATCATGACCCTAAACTAAAACAAGAACGTTTGCAGTGGACGGAAGCTGGTTGTTCAGCTCCAAAACAGGCAAAATCCGAACGATCGTCAAAAAAAGTTATGGCATCAGTTTTTTGAGTTGCAAAAAAGATTTTGTTGATTGATTATCATGAAAAAGATAATACAATTAACTCTGAATATTATTGCAATTTTTTGAACCAGTTGGATAAAAAAAATTCTTGGAAAAAGACCCGGTTTACAAAGAAAAACAATCATTTTTCATCAAGACAATGCGCGTGTTCACACAAGTGTATTGACAATGGTTAAATTGAACGAACTAAAGTACGAATTGCTTGAACACCCACCGCTTCACCGGATTTGGCTCCCTCCGACTATTACCTCTTCAGAAATTTGAAACAATTTCTTCGTGGAAAGCATTTTTTATCGAATGAAGAAGCTATTGCAGCCGTGGAACTGTATTTTGCAGAGCTTCCAAAAAATCATTACAGAAATAGTATAAAATTATTGGAGGACCGTTGGGCTAAGTGTGTTGAACTTGAGGGAAATTAGGTTGAATAAAAAAATAAGTTTATTAAAAAATTTACATTTTTTTATTTTTGCTTTCAAACATCTTAACCAACCTGTACTTTCTGCTCTTAATATACAATATACTATTGTAAATCAAATGTCAAATTACTGTCAAATTTTGACACAGTTTTTGGACAACTAAAATTTATTTAGAGGTTAAATCTCAAGAGCTCAAAGATTTGCCGGTTAATTTAAGAGAATGTGTTGCTATTGTTGCTTGGCAATGAAGAGTACAAATTTGATAATATTAAAAGCCCGACAGTGTAGCTGGAGGGCTTTTCTTGTCAAATTTGCACGATTCAATTGACAATCTACACATTCTCGAAAATTAACGGATCAAAACTTGAAGCTCGAGGGATTTATGTCAAGATTATTTCCCAAATAACAAAACTATCAGTATAAACATTTATTATTTATTAACAAAAAGTTTGCAATAATTTACAAACACTAAACAAATTAATTTTTTGACATTTGTTTTTAGAAAAAATTGTTTGGAGTGCCATGGTAACCAGAAAATTCGATTGTCATTGGCTGTCGTTAAAATTTTTGAGACTTTTGGTTGGCTACTAATATATGAGGAAAATAATCATATACAGGGTGGGGCACTAAGACCGCTTCGGTCCATTACGTAGTTACGATTTATTTAATCAAAACCAACTTTGGTACAAGAATGTAAATCTTTAGAGAGCACATTTTAAAAATATTTTCTGATATACAGAGTGTTCAAAAAAAAGTTACACGTCAAAAACATATTTATTTAAATAGGATACCCTTATTTATTATTGCATATTCGCATTTTGCGGATTATTTTAAACACTTTTTTGTTAATGGTAAATTGTCTTGTCGCCATTTTTTGAAAAATTTTAACAGAAGCCTTATTTCAGATGTGCATGCATAAAAAAGTCTGATTAATATTACTAAAAACTCAACATTTTTAAATGGAAACCCTTTAATTTTTTTACGGATTTAGGTAGACCGTTAAATTACTTTTAATCTGATACTACATTATCGCATACTTTTCTCGAATAAAAAATTGCTTTTGTTTGTCCATAAAACTAGACAAAATAGGTATAGAACAATGTAGTATCAGATTAAAGGTAATGTAACGGCCTACTTAAACCCGCCAGAAAATAATAGGGTTTCTATTCAAAAATTATGAGTTTTTGGTAAATTTAAAAAGTTTGTCAATTTTTTTTGAACAGCCTGTATGTTATATCAAACCTTTTCATGCAGGCACACCTAAAATAAGGCTTGTATTAAAATCTCGCAAAAAATAGCGGCAAGATAATTTACCATTAACGAGATTTTGGCATTTTTATCAATGATAGCAACTATATTTTTTTAATTTTAAGTGTAAATATTTCCAAAATGGTTAGAGATAGATACAAGACGTGCTATACAAAAAGTGTTTAGAATAATCCGTGAAATGCGAATATGTAATAATATATAAAGTATTCTATTTAAAAAAATATGTTTTTGACGTGTAACTTTGTTTTGGAACACTTCGTATAACAGAAAATATTTTTAAAATGTGCTCCCTAAAGATCTACATTTTTGTGTAAAAGCGCCTTTCGATTAAACAAACCGTAACTACGTAATTTTTAAGAATTATATCAAAGCAATAATCAAGTTTAAATTGCTAAAAGCTAGTTACGTAAACTCTGATTTTGCAGCTAGGAGAATGGAAAGACGAGAGTGGGGGATCGACAACTGGAGAAAAATGATGCGTTGTCACAATTAAAAATGATTTGTGCAGAGTTTATTTATTATATTATTTTTGACAAAACGACATAAGAAAAAATATGAATGTAGTACCATTTTAATCACAAATGATAGGACAAAAACTTTTCAAAAAACACATTTTTTAATAAAAGCTTAATTTTTGAGATAATCGTTGAGAAATAGCGAAAAGCCGTAAAATCAATTAAATTCTTGTCGATGTTAACGGAGATATTCAACTTTGAAATTGCGAACGCCCATAAGAACCAATGCATTTTCAAATGTATTTTATTTTTTTGTGCGAAAACAGCTACAGAGATTGAATTGAATTTTCACTAAAAAAAACCTATGTTTTGAAAAACTCAATAATCTAAATACATATCTAGAAAATTTTAGATAGTACCCTTTTGCACAGAACTATTTTTGAACAACTTCAGATATAATTTATTTTGGCTATACCTAGACCATCATTTTTTAAAAAATCAATTTTTAATTTTAAAACCCCCACAGAGTGACACATTTGAGAGCATTTGGCACTCTACTACTAGGAGTTAATCAAAAAACTTTTTTATATTCCAAGCCATGTAGATGTACTTACCGTCAAAGCGAATCAACTATACCTACTTAAATCTTTGCTCTAAAATTAATTATAAATAACTACAGTTAACAACAATCTGAATATTGAAAAATCAAAGTAAAACTTTCGATATTATAATGTCTCAGGTAAACTTTATTTAAAAAAATTTACATCTCAAATAAATAGAGCTACAAAGACAAAAATGTTCTTAAAATGAAAATGGGTACCAAACAAGGCTGACAGATAGTAAAGTCCTCAGCGTATAAAGCTGTAATTTTACAGATATATACTTTACAGTTTAGTTTTTAATATAGTGTAAATATAATGCTATAAAAAAATAACCAGAAATCCAGTAATTTTTTCTTCTAGAAAAAATGTAATCAAAAGTTTGAGTAATTTAAAGCACATACCATATGAAGAAAAACAATTAGACAATATCTCATCGTCACAGTCCCTATTGTGTACATTTTTCACTATCAATGAAATGTATCAAATACACGCAACATGCCTTAATAGCAAACAAATAAAAAAAAATATTCGCACAACAATTGCAGATAACAGCAAAATCCAATAAACAAAAGGAACTACAGTAGTACTAAAATTTATATAAAAAAATAATAATTAAAATAAAAAGACAAAACAACTGTCTTTACAAAGCTTTATTAACTAATAAAGTAAGGAGGGAAATAACGTCAACAGTAACGTAGAGTGACATTAGAAGTGTTACACCCAGAAAAAATAATTTTTTAATCATATTATTTAACAAAGTAGTAGACTTACATCAAGAATAAAACAATAAAATTTACAAGTAATTTCAGTAATATTAACTAAAAAAAAAAACAATTATGTGTTTGGCGACTTTGTAACTGAGTACACTCCTGTACACGTCCAGACATAGACAAAATAAGATTACTTTAAAAACAGAAAAAATAGCGACTTTATAGGGTCACAGTCAACTATAATTTTTATCTTATAAACCAAAATATATTTTTTGAAAAATTGACTACACCACACTATAGAAAATCGAGGTTCGTTTCTGATCAAAATTCGATAGCTTTTTTAATTGTTTAGAAAAACGATTGAAATTTTGCACAAGTATAAAGTAAGGAGTACATCTTTAGATGGTATATTTTTATCTAAACTTATTTTAGTAGTATGTATATGTAAAAAAAATTAATAAAACAAAAAGTAGACATAAACTACCTTTACTTAATTTCCTTTGTGACAATACTATTTATATTGTAAATAAAAAGTTATATAAATTATATAAATATTACCAATTTATAAGTAAAATTACTACTTAACAAGTATATATCCATCATAATATTGTATGGTGTACATTATGCTAAGTTATACTTGATGAACTTCCGGAACTAAAACGAGTTCGTTCAATTTTAAAAAATTCAGGATATTTTCATCAAGTTTTTTCACACTTTTGCTATACGTTTTTCTAAGGCTGGAAATGTACGGATCTGACGTAAAAAGAAGAGTGCAAAGTACGTCTTTATTTGTAGCTGATCTAGAGCACTTTCTGGCATAATGTAAACTTTTTTTTTATAATCTTTATTACAGGATTCTTGCGCATCTTCTGAAAGTTGACCCATAGAAAGCACAGCAAAATGCTTTATACTTTCACCATGAATTAAAATTTTGTAAACTGAAGATGGCATGTCGTACCGTTCATAATTACTCACATAAATTCTGGCAGTTTCCATAGCGTAATTGCCAATTTTTTTAGCATTATCATTACACTTAAAAAAAGCTTGCAGAATAATGTAAACGCGTTTAATCAAATTTACATCTACTGCTGTAATTTCAGCACAATCATTGGTATCACTACTTACTTGTCGTGGTTTGCCATTGATCAATCCTAGCTCTTCACGAAAACGTTTTTATACTAGAGCTTTTATTTATTGCTTTAGTTTTTTCTTTTTTCCACTTGTGGCTGATCACGTTTAAAAAAAAAGGTTGTAGAAAATATGCAATATTATTTCCATACAACAAATCTAGGCATGTAATGTAAAAAATCTGTATTGATATAAAATCTTAGGCCTAGCAATCACTTTAGTCAAATCGGTCATTTGCCATAGAGTAGCTTCACAAATTGTACATGTGAAACCAGAAAGCGTATCTGTTAATACCAGAGCTACCTTGCTATCTATCATTGTCAAAAAAAGCTCGTGCTTTACTTTGATTACTTTACTTTCTTTATTAATCAATGATGGGCCCAAAAAATATATTAGTTTTTTATTTCATCAACAACAGCTTTAGTTTTTTTAAGAGTTTCCTTACAAAATTTTATAATTATAGACCGACAGAAACGGACAAACGAAGGCACTGAATTTTGCCAGACAACATCACCTGTTAGCTTATTGATTAGTTTGGTGGGCACTAAAGAAGTAATAAACAAATTTATATCAGAAAGTAGTGCAGACTCTTCTGGAGTTTATGCTTGTACCTACTAGCTTTGACCAGATGAAACCATCACAGTCTCATTTACTGTATATGAGTAAATGGCTAATACATTTTTATACACCAAATCTATAGCTAAAATCCTAGATGCAGTGTAGTCAAACAAATCTTAAAAATTTTGTATTTTGCATGCGTATGTGTAATTTCTATTGCTGAAAAGGGTAGAAAGCAAGTCTATTTAATTTCTTGTATTCTGTAATATGGTGAAAATATATAACAGTTAGGTTTGTTTGTTAAATTTTTTAAATATAAATAACAAGTGTTCATTTAAAAAAGTTGTCAAGTGTGCTATAAAAAAACAAAAACATTTTGAAGTATGTCTGAGTTTAATTCAGCTGTCGTACTGTCAGTTACGATGACAAATTACGACTGCGCGCGCACTGAGAAGCTGTGTATCAAGTTCCGACATCCCTTCTTCGCTACATTTTCTTTTATCAAAATCTCATAGCACACTTGATAACTTTTTTAAATGAACAGTTGTTATTGTGCTTTCGTTAAATCTAAATCAATTAAAACACTCAATGCTTTTTGGTTCATTAGCATTTTTCTTTAGCTTACGTTATTTATGAGATTCAAATATAAGAGTTTTTTTTCACCATCAACATACCTTATTGCTTTCACAATTTTGCTTCTGTTCTTTCTCCTAATGAACCTAATCCCTAAAGATAGGCATTGTAGATGTGTTTAAATCTATATTTACTAAATAGCAAAATACTTTTTTTGCTTGATTCTGATGAGTCTCTATAAGAGACACACGGTCTTCCGCATTTTGTAGAAGAAGTAGGTGGCCTGGAATCCGTTATTACGTTTTCCGAGTTCGGTAAAGTTACAAGTATTGTGAATCCAACCAATTGCTGTTCTATTTTAAAAATAAATCTTTCTTTCTTTCTTAACGCTTCTGTTCATCGTTGATTAAAGGAAGGAAGAATATTTTTCTAAATATTTGGAAATAATAACTCACGTTTGGAACACTTAAAAGTTGGTAATAGTCATTTTAAAAATTGAGTAAGTGTAGGGGAAGGTGAACCGAAAGATATGCTTTTTAAAAAATTTATCTGAGTTGTGTTTACCTTGTATTAACTAGGTACCTAATGGTTTGTATCATTTAGGTATTCAACGAGGTTTATGAAGAACGCTTACGGGATTATCTAAAGAGAGCCAGCCAAATGCAGTAGGTCTAACGAAAGTGACTGCAAGAAAGTTAGCCTACAGCTATGCAAAAAAACTGAAATTGAAATATCCCGAAGAATGGGATAAGAATGAAATCGCAGGACGTGAATGGTTGGTTAGTTTCATGCACCGATCAAAAGATTTATCACTGCGTACTCCGGAGTCAAAAAGCTTGAGTCGGGCGACCAGCTTTAACCGGACTAACTGCGATGCATTCTACAACAATTTAAAAAGCATCTTACAGAGACACAATTTTAGTGCCAATAACATATTAAACTGTGACGAAACGGCAGTTACGCCGGTACATAAACCTCTAAAAATAATTTCGTCTAAAGAACAGAAGCAAGTCGGACAAGCCACGTCTGCCGAGCGTGGGCAACTGGTTACTATGTGCAACTTTATAAGTGCAGCTGAGAACACTTTACCTCCTGCATATGTTTTTCCTAGAGTTAGATTTGTTGAACATATGTTACATGGTGCTCCTAAAGACAGTTTGGGATTGACCCATCAGACTGGTTGGATGACAGCCGAATTATTTTTAGATGTTATCAAGTACTTTATAACATTTTCCAAAGCTCGTCCGGATAATCCAGTCTTATTATTGATAGATAATCATGAAAGTCACATGAGTATCAAAGTAATCGACGAGGCAAAAAATAACGGTGTGCATATCCTTACCTTCCCACCTTACTGCAGCCTAGGCTGCAGCCCCTCGATGTGGCTGTGTATGGGCCATTTAAAACACGTTACAATAATGCTATAAACGACTGGATGGTTAACAACCCTGGTAAAACTGTCACAATCTACAACGTTGCTGAACTGTCTGCCATAGCATTTAATGAAGCGATGTCTTGAAAGAACATTTTATCTGGATTTGAGAAAACTGGTATACAACCTTTTAATCCAAATATCTTATTCTCAAAAGATGATTTTCTGATGAGTAGTGTCACAGACAGGTTTATCCAAAACTAGCACCTACATCCTGATCAACAGATGCTTCCAGAATGTTTACCTAGTCCATCTTCAGCTAGAACTTTCTCTTTGCCTGAAGTTAGTCTTTCTGATAATTCGTTGCTTGCTGATCTCAAACCATAAGATGTTATCCCGTTTTCCAAAGCAGCTCCTCGTATAAAACAAAAGTTTGGAGGAAGAGTCAAGGGCAAAACAAGAATCTTGACTGACACGCTAAAAAAGTTAGCACTAGAAGAACTAAATAATTCTCAAAGAAATAAAAAACTGAAAGCGAGTGTTAAGAGCATTAAGAAAAATGTGCAGTTCTCTGAGACTCAGTCTGAAGACGAAGCCATGGCAAATAAAATCGTGAAAGATAGCTCCAGTAAATTTAATAAATCTTATTCAAGTTCTGACGAAAGCTTTGATACGTCTCCTACAAGTCTCGCTGTTGGGGACTATGTTTTAACCCGATTTGTACCGTGGAAAAAACCTGTGTTTTATGTAGGTCAAATCGATGCACCTGGAGAAGAGAAAGCTTTCCTGGTAAATTTTTTCAGAAGAAAACCTACTATAAACAGCGAAAAAGTAAAATTTTGCAACCCTATTGTGAAAGATAGTTATGAAGTTTGTCAAGATGAAGTTATCATGAAACTACCATCACCTAAAATTAATAAAGAAACTACACGAACTGCAAAAACACTACAATTTTCTATAAATTTCAAATTGTATAAAACGAATCTGGGATAAGAAACTGTCCCATTATACTCACACCTAACGTCTCATTATTCCCACCTATGTGTCTCATTACTCCTACAGAGTAGGAGAAATGGGACAATTGTAAGACAATTATTATATATTTTTTATATGCTTTATAGTATTAGGTAATTAACTGATGTTCATGATATGTTTTGATAAAGGTATGTACTTGTTATAAAAAAATTTAGACCCATTTAAATTAACATTTACTTTTTTTATTGTGGTTTGTTTGAAAAGCGTCTCATTCCTCCACACCTTCCTCTACTATGAGCCAATTTGAAAATGTCGCGTCTATAAACAAACTCCTGCTGTCGATTCCAGCCCACTAGCCGCAACCATGCATAAATTATCCCCTAGTGCAATCATCTCAAACTCGTAAACTCTGGTCTAGGGAGATTCTTTACATCGCCTGAGGTTTCAGATAAATTTAATTTTGTAAATGATTTGGTAATTTTTGGATAAAAAATAAATAAATCGAAATTTGTGTTCTACTTAATTTAAATCTGCCGTAAACCGTTTTATGTCTTTACTAAATGAAACCAAAATTCGCAAATCATAAAATTCTAAAATTAATAAATTTGTTTCGTTAATTTGTGAGTTATTTTAAAAAATATATTACTACAATTTTTTCTAAATAAAATTTGCATAATGAATTTTTATTGGTATTACATATTATTTAGAGTACTACAATTGTAACTGTCTCTTCCATTTTAAGATAGATCTTGTTTTAAAAAAAATTCTAAACTGTTTCGTTTAGTTTAACTAATGAATTATTAAATTTATTTTATGCATTTTGCAGTTTCTTACTAACAACATTTTCAAAAAAGATTATGCAAATTATTGTTTTTCTATTATTCAAAGCTAAATAATGCAGATGGGATACGGAACCAACATAGAATCGCTAATAATAATTTTTTGATAATATTTATATGTACCAGGCTCATCTCTTTTTTTAATAGTATTTAACTTTGGATTTTTTTTATATATAAAAAACTGTGATAGTAAAAAAATATTTTTAAATAATATAGACATTCATTAAAAATTAAATACAGTCCCATAAATAATCTAATTTAGAAAATACACGATTTTAAATTATAATAAATTAGTTTTTCTGGATTAACTAATTTTTCTTCAAATAGAATAATAGTGCCTCAATAAACTTTTTAAATTAACTTTTTTTTTAATATCTGAAGAATTTTTATATTGAAGAAAAATTTCAAGCAAACTAGCATTTTAACAAGAAAATAAAAGAGACAGATATTAAACATAATATGTCTCTTTGTTTTTGTTTTACAGTCTGCTTGATTTTTAGTTAATTTTTAATTTTTTTTCCAAAATATTACAAAACTACTAAATAGATTTTTAAAATTTTGGTATTTTTAGATTAACAAAAAAAGTTAATTTTTAATGTCGAGTGAGGTATTATTGTTCTATTTGAGAAATTGGGTTAGACCAGAAAAACTAAGCTATTTCAGTTTAAACTACTGTATTTTTTAAATTATAGAATTTGTAAGACTGGTTTAATTTTTTAATTGTTGCTTACATTATTTAGAAGTATATTTTAACCATCACAGTCTCCTAGTTAAAAAAAAATTGCATAAAAATTATTTAAGAAAAGTTATAAAATGTAGTGTTCTAGACTACGAATTTATTGTAAATTTCAATAAAATACAAATTATAAAAATATACATAATGTTCAATTAAAAAAATGAAAGTTATTTTCAGTAAAAGCGGAAGTTTATTTTTTATTTAATTAATAGATTTTATAACATAATATGTTTCCTAAGTTTCGTTATTCTATTTTAAAAAAAATAGTATTAAAATAATTACAATAAATAAGCATATTAATTTATCGGATTTTCCTTTAAAATGAATTTTTATACATTTGTAAAAAAATATTTTGTTTTTGTTATAAATTTTGTTTTCTGCTCTTATAATTTCTATAGTTTTAATAACGAATTTTAAAATTTTTTTTGGGTTTTGTTGACGTTTTCTATCCCCACAAAAACAGTAGTCCGATCCTTTTAAATTATTGACTCAGCCTGTATTTTAAATACTAAATATAATATAATTTTTTCTCGTGCTACTTGGACTTTAATTCACAATGTATAAAAAATATGACGCGTCTGTATTGGAATACTTAAAAAACTACGTTTTTGTTTTAAGAATTTCAACCTGTCACATATAGTGTGTTTTTAATCTTATGCAAAAATTAAAGTAAAGATTAAGAAAATATTCTATAGTAACGTTTCTCTAAAATATGATTTCTGGACCTAGCACAAAAGGACTTTATATCTATTATTTATTAATGTGTTGGTATGACTGAAAGATTTTATATGAAAAAGATTGTAGTTTCACAATTTCAGGAATGTAACCCAAAGTTATTGCGTTACAATCACTGCCTAGTGGCTCGAGCAAATATCATTATTTTTTATCCGTAAATTACCAAATCATTTACAAGATTAAATTTATTTGAAAACTGTAAAGAATCTGCCCTAGACCAGAGTTTATGAGTTTGAGATGATTGCACTAGGGGATAATTTATGTATGCTTGCGGCTAGTGGGCTCGACAGCAGGGGTTCGTTTATAGACGCGACATTTTCAAATTGGCTGACAGTACGTAACAATTAAACGTCTGCTTAGTTCGGTACAACAACAAATTAATGATACCTACATCGGTGTATCAACTCTTTATAAACCTACTATTTGTTTTTGTTGATTAAAAGTTTACCACAAAATTAGTGCAATACAGATAAAAGGTCGCATTATTAATCAATAATAAATATTTAATTTAAAAACATACCGTAAGCTAATCAAAAAAAATTAGAAACAGCAAAAAATATTTTTTATAATTTACGTTTTTAGAGTTTTATCACATTTTTCGTAATAACTTTAGAAATGGAACATATCCGCAACTGATTTTTATCGGTAATTGTTAAAAGTCTCGATGAAGCTAAAACATTGTCTTTATTTATTGCTCAATTTTTTATATAGAAATAAAAACACAAAATTTAGAACAGTATAATAGTTTTAAAAGCTATTTACAATGAGCTTCTTAAAAATGTACAAAACTTTACATCTATTCCCACAAATCTTAACAAAAAACTAACTTTAAAGTGTTGGAGCGAATAGATCTGAAATGGAGGTCTATAAGTGGTAAGCACTTTTTTTCTATAATATATAATAATAAATTATGCTTTACAAAATACACAGTGTTGTTCCTAAAGAGATAAAATAAAGATATAATAAAATTTGTTTTTATAAAAATTTTCAAAATATACTACAAGAAGAAATTCAGATGAAAATATTATGATCTGAAGCCTTCCATACTACTCTATACTTGTGCAAAATTTCAATCGTCTCTCTAGACAAATAAAAGACTTATTAAATTTTTATCCGAAAAATACCTTGATTTTCCATAGTGCATTCTACATAAGAATCTGTATTAGCACCAATTTTAATTTTTTAAATTGATTAAAAAATAAAAAAGTTACGGAATTTTAAAGAGATCGCTAAAAAATCAACAACACCTTATATTTTATAAACATAAAGTGATAAGACAAAACTGATTAGACCATTAAAGTTGTCTCACAAAAGTATCGGGAGAAAGTGCATATTATTCGTTTCTTTGTGTGATAATCGGATACATGAGAAACTTGCCAAAACCATCGAAAATGAACCACCCTGTACCTATATTTCTAAAAAAAAATTTCAGTATTAGATTGGATCAAAGCAGTAATTGGTGATAAGACAGTGAAAAAATAGTATTTAATTTAATTTAAACAAATAAAATTAATTGTTTAATTAAAAATAAGACTAAATTGAAAAGTACTGTTATTATGAGAAACAGTTGGTTATATTTTGTTATTTGTTTTTTGGCGCTCTTTCAGTGATCGCGTACTTCAGTTATCAGCTGTCAAAGGAGGTGTTTGTTTGGTTCTTTTGAAACGGACATTTCACAATGGAAGATAAGCGAATCTCGCAAGATTTAAACAATTATAATCATTTAATAACACAAAGACCTGCTGCCACTTATACTAGAGATGTTTGGTATGATAGTGGACTACATTTTAGTCGTGAGAGAAGTGCAACCCCCTATGAAAATAACGCAGCTACGCCATCAACTGTTGAAAGTTTAAGTGCGCAATCAAATTCCAGTGGAAGTGTACAAGAAAGTCTACAAGATTATTTCCAAAACAATCTAAGGTAAAAACCTAATCTTTAACCGATTATTTTTTTAATTCTTTTAAATAAAAATTTGTGCAGATTTCAACACTGCTCGTTTATATCATAAGAAAGATGTGTATTTAAAGTTTTTATTTAACACAGAATTTTGTTATTAAAAGTTTAAATTTTTGTACAAAAAGCTTTTAAACTCGGATCCAATGTTTGATACCAAATACAACGTACCGGAGTCCGGAATTAAGGCTCCCGAACTGTTGACCGGTTTCTGAGGGGTTTGTAGCAGTGTTGCCAACCTGAAAAATTTTCCCCTAAATTTAGGGTATTTTTTGAAGAAGAGGGAAATATTTAGGGAAAAACGCTTTGTAGGGGATTTTTTAGGGTATTTTCCGTATTTTTAACTACTACTACTACAAATTAACAAAAAAATGTTAATTGTTAATTTCTTGTTACCAACTTAAACAGTATTTCTTGATCAAAGTGAAATTTATATTTATCACTTATTTAAAATCTGATTTATTATCTATTTATTTTGAAATTAAAATGTTGAAAAAAACTATGTTTTTTTTTACTTTGTGATTGTAGTTTTTTTTTTTAAATAAAGTATGTTTTGGGGGAATTTTGCTTGGATTTAGGGGATTTCGAACCATCATATGGGGGAAATCATCGTCAATTTGTTGCTAGCACATTGTTGCGTGTGCAAATTCATATATCGCTAGAAGAAACTCACGAAGTTAAAACGCTGAATTTTTGTATGCGTCGTCTTTGTTGATTTTTTTAGGGAGTGAATCCCGTTTTTTGGCCCACTTTAATAAATGCTCGTTTAAATATTGCCAATTGTTTCCCACAATTTTTATGAGTTGATATTGCGGCGAGCGGTTCGTATTTGAAAAGTATAAAATTGCACTGTGAACTATCTGAGATGACTAAACCCAGATTCAAATTTCATCGCAGAAAAAAATCTAATCTAATCTCAGCGATTCCAGTAATTTGCGATTTAATTTTAAAGATTCGAAATCTAATACAACAAAAACTTGTTTGTTGTTTATATTATATACGTGGGCGCCCGAACCCTTCGAACATTACCTAGACTATGGCGATAAAAACGGCTGTAAATTTCAGCTTTGGTAGGTACAGTCATTACGAGTAAAAGTCAAAATCAGTACCTATTTTTGAGCGTTTTTTGCACCGAAGTTTGAAATGGTAACTTCCGGGTATTTTTGGTTGAATTTCCTGATAAGAACTCGGTAGTACTCTTCTCCAGTTTTGTAACACTGAATTAGATAAATTCTTTAATGTAACTAGAGTTAAATACTTCTAAAAATTACAAAAAAAACTAAGTCCAAATTTTGAAGGAAAATGATATTATCTCGAGAACCGATTGAGTTAAATAAAAAGTAATGTCTATTTTGAGGGTTTGAAAACAAACAGAGCAAATCAAAAAGATTTTTTTTTTTAAATTTGATCCGGAAACATACTGTGGATGGTTCTGCCAAAAAAGTATAATTTAACTAAATAAAATGATTTATAATCTATTTTGGTGGTTCTTAAACAATTCAATCATTTCAGCAGCAACAAAAAGATTTACCAAATACTATAGACAGATTAATTGAATAAATAATAACAATAATTTGTAGTAAAGGGGCTTTTGCCTGTAATTTATCTAGTTTAAATTTATAATTTTAATATATTAGGTACCTACCAATTTTTTTAAAATAATGTTTAAAATTAATTTAAGTCGAGTTTTATTAAAATTTACGAAATATAAACCATTTTTATACCATAATTTGAGATAAAATAAAAACAGATAACAGTCCGAAACTAAGTCCAAATCGTTCTGATAACGAAAAAGTTCTTAGTTAAAACTTATTTTACCCGACTATTAATTTATTATATTCCAGTCTAGTAACAAGCTCTGCATTTTTGGATCATCCGCTAGAGCGTTCAGTAAACAGTGATAGGTTTTAAAAAGATGGAAAAACGCTTAAGGGGCATTTTGGGTTGAAATAACAATGTACAAAAAAAATTATTCTAGAATCTATTGATACATACAAAATTTGTTAAAAACTTAAAAATAATAATAATACAAATTTTTGTATAATAAGAGCGCAGCACATTTTCTTCGTTAGGTAGCTTATTTTGAGAACTTTTAAGATGCTTCTGTTGACTTGGATCATTATTTTTCACAAACTTAAAGTGCTTTTATAAATAAATGTTTACATTAAATTGTTTCTAATATTGTACTAGTATCACTTTTTGAGCAATTAAATGTGTTTCAATAATATTTTACTAAATATGAAACAGTTCACAGTTGGTTTTCAAAAACATGTGCTTCACTAATAGTTAAACGCCTGGTTAAAGATTGGTGTTTGTCCGATGTATTTTATTGCCTTCTTTTACTAAATACTTTAAATTGTTATAAGTAATCAGGAATCACTAAAAAGTGGACAAATCGTGTAAATCAATAACCCGAACAATCGGCTAAGTGTATAAAAAACTTGATTGCACGAGATACGGTAGCCACGGTATACTTACCAAGATAAGTTTATTGATGTACAGACAGAAGCGTAAAGATTGTCACCCCTATAAAACCCGCCCGGTCGGAAGAGGTTGAACTGAAACCGCACCATATAAATATCTTTGAGTTATAAATTCCTATAAATAGCATTTACAATTTTTTTTTTCGACACAGATGAATATTGGTGCCTTACCTATTAGTTTCAATTATATTTTAATCGTTTAATATTAAATACATAATTCATTACAAATTTTAAAATCACAAAACTAGAAAAAAATGAGACTACCTACTCGTTAGTGGTTAATTGTAAAATAAAATAACGCAAATTTTTTATTAGTTTATCAGCAAATCTCTTTAGACCATTCGACCTCCTTAGTTTAGAACAAATATCGGGCAGGTATGAATGAACGCTATGGGTGGTTCAAACACATTCAACAATTTGCTGGAAGGCAATTGCCAAGAAATTTGAGTGCTTTTAAAGAGGGCTACAAATAACTATGCAGTAAAAACAATACATATGTTGTTATAGTGCGTATTTTATAATAATATTATAAAATTATAAAAATAGGGTGTAATCCAATGTTACACAAAAGATGCATATAGTAAAAATTCGGTGAATAAAATGGTGGGCGGAATTAAGGAAAGATTATCGGAAATAGTAAGGCTGGATGAATGGCCCCGGATTAATTATTAATCATTCCACATTTAAAATTTAAACACTAATGGGCTAATTTTAAGTTGAAATAATACTGGTAGTATCATTATTTCCATGGAAAATTAATAAAATTTAGGGTTGCGATTGGTTGCTGCTATGAAAAAGTATTAAAATTTGCGATAGTATTGCAACTTGAAATTAGCTCATAAGGCATTTTGTCATTTTCGTGTGATAAGTTTACAGTTGTAGTGTTAAAAATAATACTACTTATTACTTTTATTATAAGAATAGAAAATTACTTTTTAATGTTTGCTTTTCAATATTAAATATTTTTGAAGTGCAGAAACGGTTTGTGAAATTGTTTATTTCAATGTTACAATTACGTTATATTTAATTAATACTATAAATTGCAAAATACAGATTTAGCAAATGAATTATTCTCATACAAGGCCTAAGGCCTGTTTTTTTTTACCAGAGCAAAACCAATAAGCGTTGAACATTTGAAATTGGTCTTGGTATGAAAAATTATAATTATCACCTCAAAAAGTTTATTAATATTTTTACATTTGTTTATATTATTACAATTTGTCTTAGTAAATAAAAAGTTACTTTAACAAACATTTTTTTAATTTTCTCGAACAGCGTAAAATGTTGAAATATGTATGAAGGGTAAATTTCTGATGTTAAAAAAATGCCAATTACCGACAAATTTGTTAAAAATCTGAACACCTCTGAATAAAAAATATGAAACATAACCTGTATTTGAACGAAAGACGAAAACTCGAAAACCCAAAATGTGAATTAAGGAATAAATATTTATTTGTCGATATTTATTTATCGAGTAATTAATAAGCAAATTTAACAATCAATTTAAAAGAGGAATGCTGTTTTTTTAATTTTTGTAAATAATACATATGAAAAAATGAATGCAAACTTTTAGTTTAAAATAAAATCTTAAAATAACAATAAACTCTTTCATATGATAAGAATAATTTTTCATAGCAAGATAAACATTATAGGTAGTCGCAAATTTCGATGTTTCTCTAATTACACGTTTAAATTATTTTGATAAATATTTAATAGTTACAAACGTATCACAGATGTAAGCAAATAAATTTAGAATAAGAAGCCTTTTGTTCTCTAATTTTTTTTGTATATATTACCCACCGTTTCAGCATTTCATCAAAAATATTTGATATTGGAAACGATAAATTAAACAGTAATATTTAGGGCCGATTTACGAACGCATCATTAAGTTTAATTGCAATTAAATAGTTAATTCGTTATTAAGTGTTAACTTTGACCAATCAAACATAAAAAAAGCGTTTTAAAAGTTAATCGCAATTAAATATTTAATTCACTTTTTGTAAACCGGTTCTATGTGTATGATTTTTAACACTACAACTGTAAACTTATCACACGAAAATGACAAAATGCCTTAGTATTTTAATTTTAAATGTGGAATGATTAATAATTAATCCGGGGCCATTCATCCGGCATTACTATTTCCGATAATCTTTCCTTAATTCGGCCTACACATTTTATTCACAGAATTTTTAATATGTGCATCTTTTGTGTAACATTGGATTACACCCTGTTTTTATAATTTTATAATATTATTATAAAATACGCACTATAACAACATATGTATTATTTTTACTGCATAGTTATTTGTAGCCCTCTTTAAAAGCACTCAAATTTCTTGGCAATTGCCTTCCAGCAAATTGTTGAATGTGTTTGAACCACCCATAGCGTTCATTCATACCTGCCCGATATTTGTTCTAAACTAAGGAGGTCGAATGGTCTAAAGAGATTTGCTGATAAACTAATAAAAAATTTGCGTTATTTTATTTTACAATTAACCACTAACGAGTAGGTAGTCTCATTTTTTTCTAGTTTTGTGATTTTAAAATTTGTAATGAATTATGTATTTAATATTAAACGATTAAAATATAATTGATACTAATAGGCAAGGCACCAATATTCATCTGTGTCGAGAAAAAAATTGTAAATACTATTTATGGAAATTTATAACTCAAAGATATTTATGGTTCGGTTTCAGTTCAACCTCTTCCGACCGGGTGGGTTTTATAGGGGTGACAATCTTTACGCTTCTGTCTGTACTAGGGAAGCGTTAAAGTTGAATATCTGTATTTAATAATTGTAATTGTTTTTCTAATAAAAATTAGAGTAACATTTGTTGCTAGGAATTTTTTTATTAAGTTTTATATTTGAAATATTTATACCCGGATGTTTTGTTCAAATAATAATATTATATTTTTCTAAGTTTTCCTAGGTAAAAGAAGAACGCTTCAAAGTTAAAGTATCTTTAAATCTAGAAAAAAATCTTTTCACGTCGCAACTTGTTACTAGAGCAAATGTAAAATAAAGAACAAAGTGGGCATATTTTGAAAACATAATATCGTGTGTAAGAGGGTTTCGAGTTTCTCTTAAAACTGAAAAATCCAAGTTTCGGGCTATTACTGAATAATTTTTTTCAACTACCTGTCCCGTAAGCATGTCAATAATGCACTAGCAGTCAATGTCAATAAACACTAGCAGTAACGTAAGCAACAATTACTGCTCATGGAATTATTACTATAACTAGAAACGACTCTGCTTACGTCCCTGGGTCGGTAAGCAGATTAGTGCTCTGTAATATATTTTATATTATTTGTCAAAATAAAAAAAACAAAATCAAAATTAAATAATTATTTTTATTTAGTGTGACATTAAAATTTAGAGTAATCTAATTTTTTCGGTCTTAGATTTAAATATTTCTAAAACAAACCGACTACGTGAAGGTTTTATTTATTGTTCACTACGATAAAAATTTTTTGGAAATGAGTTTTCAAACCTGGTATGTTTACTAATTAAAGTCCTTTATCTTTATTATTAATAACAGATATGTTGCATAGCTCATCTTTTCGCAAAGCTCCTGTTATTCCCAAAATAACTATCTCCTAAAAAAGTAATAAGTAACGTTTGACGTCGGCGAGTCGTTTTTCAGTGGCGTGATTTCGATTACACTTTAGTTTGCGTTATTAAAGCGGTTCAACTAATGACAGTCACTCACTCAATCAGTATGTGATGATAATAGATTATATTAGACATTATTAAAAAAATTTTAGATAGCTTAAAAAAATTGGAAACTCGTTGGACCAAATGTGTAGAATTGCAATAAAATTATATTGAATAATGAAATTGTTTTCTACTCTAAAATAAAATTTTTATTAAAAAGTCACTCTTCCATCAAACTACCAAACTTTCAAATACCCCCTTTTTATTTTTAAAGATTTTTTAATTCTGTAAAATCTTTGTGCTATAAATTTTACGCTAGGGTTTTTTACAACGTCCGATTTCTGACATCTCGTTTAGAATAAAAAGTGCTTGCAATTTTTTTTTTAAATCGAAGTATTTGGTGTCTCTTTTTATTCTACAAATAATTATAAACCTCAAGCATTTCTCATGATCGCAAACGCTTAGAAAAAATTGCGTTCTTGACTACGAAAAGTTGTGCTTATTGCCTTTAAGGTGTAATAATATGTACTACTACTACTACTACAAGTAATAGAAGTAAACAAATATATAGTCCAATACTGGTCTCAGAAATTGGTCAAACATTGGTATTAAGTATTATTAATACGTTCACACAAAAACATTTGTATAATTATTTTTGCTAGAATTTTTTTATAAAATAATCTAATGACCTAATTCTAAATCAAATTTACACCGGTGTACTTTCAGTTGGTAGGGGCAACGTCGTAACTTTACTCCTTATATCCGATGGCGTAACTTTACACTACTCTAATGGAGTAGCGTAGTAATTTGGAATTACAGCTATATAAGACGCTATTTACGTTGTTTCCAATTTAACTAAAATTACTAAATTCTGCCTAATTCTAAATCAGATTTACGTCAGTGTAATTTGAGTTGCTAGGGGCAACGTCGTAACTTTACTGTACTCTTTATATTAGATGGCGTAACTTTGCGCTACTCTAATAGAGTAGTGCAGTGATTTAGAATTCCAGCTTGAGACTACATCTATATTTAAAATTTCTCTAGTAAAAACTAGTGCAAAGATTTTCTTGGTACTATTCAAAGATAACTACGAAAATTTTTTAGAAACAGCTCATAATTGACTTACCTTGTATACTATAACTACAAGTATTTTAGTCAATTTTTTAGAAACAACATATAAGTTAATAGGCTTAACCTGTCAAAAATTAATTTTTTACTTTAAATACAATTTCTAATGTTAATGTAAAATATAACTAAGAGGAAAATAGAAAAAAGAATATATCAGAAAACAACACTTCTAGAAGTGTATTTTCCAATCAATAAATAGTGGCGTCCGGTGAATTACGTTTTGAAAACGGAGAATCGTACCTAAATTCTGTTATAAGAGGTTCCTATTGGGACTAAACTGGGAACCATTGCAGTAAAAAAATTTGATCAAAATTTGATTTTCAATAATGGTGAGCATTTCTGGCTAATTCTGAATTATTTAGAATTAAAAATCGGCATTAAAACAGTGCCGATTTTTTTTATTCTTATAAGATAAATTTTTTAACATTAATTTTTTAATAATTTATAACAGTGCCGATTTTTTTTTCAAGATTTTTATTTTAGGAACAGTTATGTATTTGAAATTTAATTTTTTATTAATATTTTTATTTTAGAATTTTATCCCCTCATAACTTTTGTGTTATGAGAGAAAACAAGAGAAAGCGTAACGATCGGACACCATCACCTTCAAAAGAAGTGTTTGCGTCAGAGGATAATATTGTCGCAGGTGTCAGTTTTGATAGAAATAATGAAACAAGAGTTTCTTTTACGGAAAAAAAGAAAAAACTTGAAGAAACTAACAAGACGGATAATTTAACCGAAATTGAACCAGTTGCAATTATTGACTTGACGAAATTGACTCCGTCGCCGACAGATTTTATAGAGTTAAGTGACAGTGAAAACGAAGAACAAGTCACAAGTTCTGTTAATGACTACACAACTTGTCTAAAGACATCACCCAAATCTCAAGTTAGATCTACATCAACCGAGAAAGGAATCAAAATGCGAGCAATAACAAATTTATTACGTGATCCTAATTATATTGAGTTGGAAGATGACACTCAGGAGAATGTTAGTGGACTACATAAAGAACCAAATACTCTTCCTGAGCATTCAGATTTCTATCCTAAGGCGCCGGACGCCTGTTATAATCTACCAACTCTAGAATCGATGCCAACAATACACACCCCAAGTACAATAAACATACATGTCCAACAAGCAGACTCTCAAAACAGTATTGAGATCACACCAAAATCCAGTTTGAGTAAATCTCTGGAACGATCCGCTTCAACTTCACTACAGACACAAACTATAACAGTTACAAAACCAATGACTCAAACCATTTCGTTTTTATCATTGACACCTAATTTTTTAATGACATCAACTCCTGTTAATACTAGTGTAACATCACCGCAAATCGATATTAATATAACAGTGTTAGCTCCGTCATCATCAAATCCACAAAGAATAGTATTGTCAAATGCTGTTAACTCGAGTTCTGTTGAAAGTTCACCAAGGAGAGCTACGATCAACTCTACACCAAACAAAAAAATGCTGCCCGAAACTAGCAGAAAATCAAATCAAAGTCAGAATACAAGTGTTGAACAAAATTCGAGTTCTGATTCCTCGTATTCACTTGAATTGTATGATTATAAAGGTCATTTTGAGCCTCCGGTTAAAACTGCACCTAAACCGCCTACAAATACAGCAGATAAAAAAAACTTTGGATCGCTTCTTGATCCAAGAACAGTATTGCCAAATAGTGTAAAATCGAGTTCTGTTGAAAGTTCATCTAGGAGAGCTACGATATATTCTACACCAAACAAACCAATGCTGTCTGAAACTAGCAAAAAATTAAATCAAAGTCAGAATAGAAGTGACAGTGCTGAACAAAATCTGAGTTCTGATTCTTCGTATTTATCTGGGTTAAATAATTACAAAAATTATTTTGAGTCTCCGGTTGAGACCGCACCTACAAACACAGCGCATAAAATAAACTTTAAGTCGCCTTTTAATACAAGAACAGTAGTGCCAAAAACTGTAAAATCGAATCCTGTTGAAAGTTCACCAAAGAAAGCTACGATTAACTCTACACCGTCCAAACCAATACTGTCCGAAACTAGCAGTCAATTAAATCAAAGTCAAAATAGAAATAACAATTCTGAACAAAATCTGCGTTTTGTTTCCTTTTATTCACCTGGGTTTAATGATTATAAAAGTCATTTTGATCTTCCGGTTGAAACTGCCTCCAAACCGCCTACAAACACAGCCCATAAAAAAAACTTTGGATCGCCTTTAGACCCAAGAACAGTATTACCAAAAACAGTAAATTCGGGACTTGTTGAAAGTTTGCCAAGGAACGCTACACCGTTTAAGCCGATGCTTTCCGAAAGTAGCAGAAAATCAAATGAAAGTCAGAATAGAAATGACAGTGCTGAAATAGATCTGATTTTTGATTCCTCGTATTCACCTGTATTAAATTTTGACAGAAATTATTTTGAGCCTCCGGTTGAAACTGAACCTACACCGCCTACAAACACTGCACATAACATAAATTTTGAGTCGCTCTCTAATCAAATTACTCCCAGACAAGATGAGCTTGCAAGCAACTTTAATAATAAACCAGTAGCAGCTGCTGATCATAATGGTGAGTTGAGAGTTTGCAGTATGTTCGTAAAAGTTTTCTAGAGTTTTATGTTTTTGACCATTACTGTTCGGCATTGTTGACATGTTTTTCTGTTTCCTTTTTCAGCTACTGTTTTTAAGTGCTTCCATTTTTCTTTATGTTTACATTTTTTTTCTCTAGTTTTAAACTTATTTTCTAGTTTTTTGTGATATTTTCTTAGATCTTTTTCTTCAATTATTCATTTGTAACTGGTTTAATTTTTCTTCTTTTATTTTTTTTTTAATTTTCTTTCTTTTTAGTTTGTTATTAATAAATAGTGGGTACTTCGTATTTCTGCTTTCTTTTTTAATTTCACATCTTTTATTCAGCTCCAAACATTTTTGCCTAGTAAAAACTAAAATCTTTCATAATTAATATTTTGTTTTTGCAAGTCTTCGTGTATTTATGTATTTTTTCGTGTTTGCTTTTACTAAGTTATTATGCACTAAGCATATTTCATTATTATTCTATCATAGGTACTTATTAGTTAAGATCTTTTCTCGTTTTCCACTCTTCCGTTTGTATCTCTCATTATTTTTATATTTATTTCTTCATTATCTAAACTGCTCCAATAAAGTTAGGGATATTGAGAAATGACATACTAAAAGGAAAAAATAACAAAAACTGCTTATAGTATTAGACTTGTATAGCGTTTCAGATTTTATTAACAAAAATTTCATTAACAAATATGATCCTCTTACTTAAAAAAAACAAAAACAAAATTCCAAAAAATTGCAAATTAACAAAAACACACTAATATCGCCTCCAAGCCCCTCTTGCATCAATGACAGCTTGACAACAACGAAGCATACTGTCCACGAGGTTGTTTAGCTCTTTGTAATTGATGGAAGCCCAAAGACGAGGTAGGAGGTCTCGGAGTTCATCTAACGTTTCTGGAGCTTGAACATGTTCATCCAACTTGCGTTGCAGCATGTACCATACATGCTCGATGGGATTGAGGTCAGGAGACCTCGGTGGAAGCGGCAGATGGGTGAAACGAGCATGTTAAATGCGACGCGCGACCATCGGAGCGCGATATGGTCGGACGTTATCGTCGAGAAAAACAAAAGCATCTTTAAGTTCTTTGCAAAACTGGACCACAATATTGTCAATGATGTCTTCAGCATATGTTGTACCTCTCATATTCGTGCGACAAAGATAGAGCTCCGTACAAGCATTGAAAGATATGCTTCTCCAAACCATAATAAAGCCTTCGCTAAAAGAGTATACCTGTTGGACTTGGCGTGTATGTCTAGGTACTCCACGTCTTGCCCATTGACGTACTCTTCGACTATCAGAAAATTTAGCAAACCGGGAGTTATCTGTAAAGAGAAAAGATCTCTATTTTTCGCGCCAATTAATATGGTTCGTTGCCCAGTCGAATCTTTGCTATTGATTTTGTGGCGTTAAGGATACCCATCGCATAAGTCGCAGACTGACAAGCGCCACTCTTGATAACCGTTTTATAACCGATTCTATTTAAATCGTGGTGCCTGTAGCCGTTTGAAGACGTTGGCTTAAATGTCGCGTTGTACAAATTGGCAGCCTTTAAACCGTTAGAGCTAAAAAACGATCTTTCCGTGGAGTTGTCTTTCATTGACGACCACGAAATGGTCTTTCTGCTACAGTCTCGTGATATAGTGTCCATAGTAGAGATAACACACTTTGAGACACGTTCATGTAGTGTGCCACATTTTGTTGATGAAGCCCTGACTGTAACATTCTCACAGCTCTATTTGCTTCTGCAGTCTTCAATTCATATACCAACTTTTGTGTATTTTTTGCAAATAGAGTTTTTTTACGATAAACTATCGCCTGTTTCTGACATCCAAAAAAACGTATCAAAAAAGCAAAAACGTCAAAAACGAAATAAATCTAAGTATTCTGTTTCAGCCTACGTAAATAATTGTACACACATTGCATTTTTAATGAAAACCGACAATATCCCTAACTTTACTAGCGCAGTTTATTTACTTTGCATCTATATTATCTATTGTCATCTATTGGTCATATCGTTGTATTAATTTTTTTTTGTATTGGCTTTTGTTGTCGAGCCGATAACAACGATGTTTTTTTATTTGATTTTTTTTAATTTTTTCAGTAAAATACATTTTCAGTACATTATTTCTTTTATGTCTTTCATTAATTCTTTTATCATATCTATAAACATCTCTTATCATTTATTACTAATATTAATGTTTGCTTTTTTGCGGTGACTTGATAATCTTTTTACTCTTTTTAATTGTGTCTAACTTCAGACACAGTTTTCCATCTTTCTTCAAACGCATAATACTCGTCATTCATTTTTCAAAATTTTCACACTTTTTCCTAATTCACAGCCGTGCAGTTTTATGATAAGTCTCTATATCGAACCATTCTTAGTCAGATATTGCAAGCTACTTATTGGTCCTTCAAGCCGGATATGGCAATAGTATTTAAGTTTATTGAAGGTTTTTATGTGATCGTTCGAAATATGAGAAACTTGTGAAAACTCTCGAAAATAAACCATACATTTTACACTTTTTTAATGTCTATAGTTTCTACAGGTATTCAACAAGTGCGTGTTATACAAGATGAAGGTAATATAAAGATTTTGGATAAGTTGCCAAATTTCGCTGCTGAAATGGAAGCAAAACATAAGGTTTGATACTCATGTTGGAATGGGAAATTTATTTAATCGTAATATATTTTTTTCTAGTTCATGATGAAGTTGAACCGACAAGAGAGAGTAGCTGCAGAGGCCATAGTGGTGCTGACACCTTATTATAACAACAAAGATATAAACAAAGAAGAATACAAATATATTTTAAGAAAAGCTGTCCCGATGGTATTTCTTTTATAAATTTAAAAACAGTTATAACTAATTTATGAGTTTTTAGATTTGTCATGTTAAATCAGAGGAGATAGATCCAGCAAAAATCAAAAACTTTATTGAAGCTTATGTGGAGAAAGTAACACATACTAAAAAGATCAACTCCAGCCTTCAGCAGTAGTTTTTTGAATGCTCATAAACTGTAGTTGTAATAACTACTTTTATTCGGACTAATAGTTATATACATACATATCGATACATATCGTAAGTTCCTGATCATCGTAAAGCGACAAAATTCCCAAAAACTTTTTTTTTCATCGATTTGAAATGCATTTGTTGCAATTTTCATTTTTTCCATTACCAATTCTTAATTTTTATTTATTGTAACCTCTAAAGTTTTTCGTTCTATTTAAAAAATTAATCATTTTGGATAACATATTCTATCTATTTTAAAAAAAAGTTGTTTTCTGTAAAATTTGATACAAGGCACTTACGATGTTTTATATTTACACTAAAAATTTAATGTAATTTCTTTTATACAATTTTTTGTTAAATAGATTAGTTGTGTAGTTTATTTTCCAACTACAATAGTCAACAACTAAAATAAAACATTCTAAAATTTTAACAAAGTTTAAAGTCTTCTAACTTCTAGAAAAATTGATTAACCTTAATGATTTTTTTCTTGTTGGTAACTCATTTCTTATATTTTAAAATGTTTATTGAGATGATTCTTTAAGTTTATAGTTTAAATTATACAAGGAGTTACAAACAAACCTCTTCCTTCTAGAACTCAAGCTTTACCTTTAGAATAAGCCAAAGAGAAAGAAAATTTTAAATCAATTAAAAAATTTTTTTTTTATGTCTTTCCTTTAATTTATGAAGAAGTCTTGAGAGCTTGATCCGATTCTGTTCCAAAACCGATTGAAAAAAATTAAAAAAAATCTTTTGGTAAAATAAAAGCAGTGAATGAAGGAATAAAACTTTTCGCTTTTTGCAGTGCTTACTGTGACACCCTGTATAATTTAAATTTTGTTAAAATTGTAGGGTGTTCCATTTTAATTGTTGACCACTGTAGATTATTTGTATGGTTTATTCTCTAATTAGGCTAGATCACATGACTAGTTGTTATTAATTGTATATAATTTTATTCTGTTTCATTTTTCTGTTTTGTTTTTTTTTTCTTTTAAATTTATTTTAAAAATTTAATATTACTTAGTATTTAACATAGGAGTATTACTTTTTTTTTTTTAATAAACATTGTTTAAAATAATCTAGAGCAATTTATTTTTAACTTTTTATCTTGTCTAAATATAGAGCTTTTTTTGGCAAAAGTACACATTTGTAACAATACTGATCAATTTTGTTTTTATTAATAAATTAATTTAATAATGTTTTTAATAAAACAATGCATCAAATTTTTTTTAGCTTTATAAAAACATTTATAATATACCGTGTCATTAAAAGTGTTACACTTATACCCAAAAGGAATAAATTTTTGGAAGTAACTTTGACCACAGAATAAGTAAATTTAAAGCTAATTATAATAATTATTGCAACGGTTTATCTTTAACAGTTCTTGCAAAAAAGTTTACCTTAAAAAAAGGCTTATCAATGCTGATAAGTAAAAGGATTTGCAGTTGGGTCTCTGACTACTTGTTTTAAGGGTAACAACATGCATCTAATCTAAAGGCATAAACGGTATTAATATCTTATCGTTTTTGACAAAGGTAAAATTGTGCTCTTGTGAGAAGTTCGTTTGTCCTACCGCGAAATAGCCCGCCGTGTTGATTCTACTGCAATGATAGTAATGCGTGTGTTTTGGATGTGGACAGAAAAAGATAGAAGAATACTAAACAAATCAACTGGTTAACCAATGCGTAACACAGAGCGTCAAGACAGACGCTTACAATTAGCTTTTTGAGTGCGTTTTGCTACTACGCGCCAATTCGATGACCAACGGTTTAGAGAAGAAGATTGACTTGTACTGTTAGTATGCAGACGTTATATTGCCGTATTTGAGCTTCTGAATTTTTTTGTTACTGTACACGGTTAGTCCTTTCTTTAACGGCAAAACACTGTTGTCAACGTTTGGTCAACGGCAGGTTTAGAAAGCAGAATGGCATATTGGATTTGCTGTTGAGAGGCATATGCATAGAACTGTTGGCATAATGGTTTGGGAAGCTATTGCCTATAATCTCTTGTGTTTATTCAAGACAGTATGATGACTGTGCGTATGTTGACGACGTCCTACGAATTACTTTACTGTCTTATGTAGATATGGCCGTCAACATGTTTTTTTTTTTCAGCAAGACAACGCACTTCTACGTATTGCTCGTCAAACTATAGACTTCGTCTAAAAAACGTTAATGTTTTGCCGTGTCCACCCCGTTTACCGGATTTAAATCACACCGAGCATGTGTGGGGTATGATGAGAAAAGGACTGTCTGCTTGGTACCGTCCTCCACAGACTCAGGCACAGTTAATCTAAGTTGCTTAGAACGAGTAGTTAAAAGCAGACATCGACGATCTCATTTTATTATTATTATTATGTGAGAGATGTCCGACAGGCGAACCCAATTAGAGGACAACAAATAGTAGAAAGTATTTTTTTTTAAGAAAAAAAAAATAAGAAATAGAGAAATGAAGAGAGAAAAAAAAACTAGAAAGCCGAATACTGAAGAAATTGAGACCGAACTTTACTGAAGCTAGAAACATTAATATCACAGACAGAACTAATTTTATTAAAATTGCTGCACATGACATAGTCAGGGGACTTTAATGCAACGTTTGTCCGAGCTTTGCGACAATGAAAAGTTTTATCAAGTCTGGTGGTTTGACGAGGAACATAAAAAGTAAGTAGGTGAAGAATATCTGGACAGTCAATCTGTCCATGAAGAAGACGATAAAAAAAAGTGACAGATTTGTTGTAGTAAATCCTCGTGACTAAAACCCCGTGGTGGGTAGACACCAGATATTTTAAAAGACAAGTATTTAAGAAATTTACGCTGTACACGTTTAATTGCATCAATGTACACTTTATATAGAGGCGACCAGACAAGATTACAATATTCTAACTTACTTCGAACAAACGCAAAGTATAAGGATTTCAATGCTAACGCATCATTAAACAAGTAGGAATTTCTCATAATAAATCCAAGGGATCTTAAAGCATTTGACGTTATACATTCAACAGGGGATGAAAATGGTAGCTTGCTATCGAAAAGTACCCCAGATTTCGTATTTCAGACTGCCGTGTCAAACAGATGCTAGTTATCTTGTAACTGAACACAATAAGTGCTTTTTTGCAAGAGAAACTGACTATCTGACATTTAGTAATATTCAGATCGAGACAGTTATTTTTGCACCACTGATATAGCTTGTTAGCATTCATCTGCAAACTCAAACAATCGTCAACGGAAGACAGGCGAATATATTTTTAGGTCATCTGCGAACAAAAGTTTATTGCAGCCAAGTACATCACAAAGATCATTAACAAACAAAAGAAAGAGTAAGAGATCCAAGTTCGATTCCTGTGGCACACCAGAACTAGCAGAAAAAAATAAAAAGTCAAAGTTATTATATGTAACAAATTGAGTTTTAAAAGACAGATAAGAAGAGAAAAACTGAATTAGGTTGCACAAAAGCCAAAAAAAATAGTTTAGTAAGAAGAATTCCATGGTCTAATCGATCAAAAACTTTGGAGAAGTCGGTGTATATTACCTCTAATTAACCTTGATCATCAACAACGTCAGAAGCAAATTGTGTGAAAGAAACTAAATTACTTACTGTTGATCTGCGATTTTCAAAACCATGTTGCAGAGGAGAAATATAGGAGTGAACACAATTATAAATGCGGTTGTACAAGATTATTTCAAAAACTTTGGCAAAGTTAGAGAGCAATGATATAGGTCTATAATTCTCGACGAGAAACGCATTACCTTTCTTCAGTAAAGGACAAACTTTAGCTACTTTCCACTTATTAGGGAAAGTGGACGTACTAAGTGATAAATTAATTAACGATGTTAGTGAAGTAACAAAAATATTTGCACGGTCCTTAATTAAAAATGACGGCACGTTGTCGGGCCCAGATGTAAAACTGTTCTTTAATGATTCAATTACCTTAACAACTTCATCAGAGGTCACACTTTGAATATTAAAAGTATTACAATGCACATTCCCAACGCTTTCTATATTCTCGTAGTTTGTAGACGTGCGATAGACTTGACTAAAATAATGAGCAAAATATTTACTATATTATGTGGATCACTATAGTGCACATTTTCAAACCGTATTGTGCCAGGTATTCGTGTTTCTCCTCTTTTTGTATTCACAAATGACCAAAAGCATTTGGAAATCTTGATAATTAAGCTTTTGCGACATAATCCTTATAACAACTCTAAACCAAAAGCTTAACTTCAGCACGAAGACGTTTTAATTGGGGTTTTAAGAGGGGTCTGAAGCGCGAGCCGCACACCAAGGCCTACGCCCATTGTGTGCTACCTCTCGGAATAGTACTACTGCAGTAACCCTGTGTCTCTGATGAAGCTCAGTACCTTTTCTGCAGGAGCCTTTTCGATAGCATTGGGCTTCAGATATCGGGAGCACAAGTGTAAATCTCTGATGCTTGCAAATGCGGAGCAGTAACAAAAAATATGAAGAGAAGTTTTCTCATCTTCTGCACAACCTCTGCAAATCTCGTTCTCGCTGAGTCCGATGACGTGCAGTTGCCTTTTTAGTAGGCAATGTCCTGTGTACATGCCTACCACTAACTGAAGGTCTCTACAATTGGTTTTCACTGCGTGCTTTGTCCGGTCCTTTAATAAAAAGCCTGAATCGCCGCATGCCATCTTGAAACTGCCATTCAGAGAGATGTCGAGATTCTATCCACTTATGAAGTGTCTCTTTCTGTCGTCTTTTGGTAACACCAAGAGCCGGTTCTGCCCCGATAAAGTCCATTTGTGAACCCTCTCGAGCCAGAACGTTAGCCCTCTCGTTACCATTTAGACCACAGTGTTCCGGTACCCCTCAAAGTACAACCTTTTTGTTGCACTCCGCCAGTTCCTGTAATCTGTTGTGACATTTCCAGACAAGCCTCGATGAGTACCTGCACGATTGCAAGACCTGCAGCGAAGCCTGACTGTCGGTGCCAATGCAGATTCGCCTGTTTGACAAAGCCCTCTGCACGCACTCAGTCACACAAGCGAACAAAGCGAAAATTTCCGCTTGGAAAACATCAACATGTTTGCCCAAAAGTATTGAAATTTCAACACCGAGCCCACATATAGATATTCCTGAGCCCGCTCCATTGGGGTGAACCGACCCGTCAGTATAGCAGACGAGCCAGTCCCCCGTTCTGAAGCTGCTCGTTTTTTCACACCAGTTGTCACGTGGTGGAATGTTCACAAGATACTTGTGTTTTGTAGCAATCCTGGGGGTCATACTGTTGTCCCCCATTTTAAAAATGGGGTCCAAATTTAACATCCTAGTGGATGTTGTCCGATGACCAAAAGCATTTGGGATTATTAGTAAACCAGGAAGGATATTTAGTTCTCTTTTTCATATAAGTTGGAACAGTTTGGTCAAAGCAGTGAAATAACTTTATAAAAATGATTAACTGCTTCATTAATATCATTAAAGTTATTGAGATATAACCAGTCAGTCTCTAGCAATAAACAATCGAGTTCGTAAAGATTTGCTATTCAAAAATTATAAACTTTGTTGCAGATATTAGTCGGAAATTTATTATTACGCAAAAATCGTATGTACGGTTTAATTATTAAAGCAGGATGATACGAATCCTTGTATACCATAGGATTTTGATCACGAGAAACAGCGCACTCAACATTGGAAAAAACTAAATCTAGAAGTCTGCCATTGGCATTAAATATATGGTTAAATTATTGAAAGTCAACAACATTGATGAAGTCATAAGCCACATTTGCTTTTCTGTCAGATGTTGAATGCTGCGAAATGCCTGGTATATTGAAGTCACCTAGAATAATATTTTTTTTCGTCAAAGACAAGACATAATATTCAAGTAAATCAAAGAATCGTTTAAAGTCATCAAAAGCTACAAAAGGTAGGTTGTAGGTAACAAATATATAAGTGAACAGATAAAGAAATTCGCAACTGCAGCCTAAGATATCTATTGACAGAATTTCTTTAGAAATAAAGTCGAGATCTAATTTGACACAAGAAATGCCATTTTTTACAGATAAGAGAACCCACCACCACGTATGCAGTTTGTCAATGCATAATCACTATCTTTTCTAAAAACTATATAATCATTAGAAAAATATTCACTGCTGTAATGACTATATACATAATGACTATATATGTATATTTTTTTATTAATATCTGATTTTGTTTCAACAGCTGTTTGGTCATTTTTTTTTTTTTGGTTTTACTTATAGCTGGCTGAGTTTTGTTTTTTAAAATTTCAGAGTATGGCACAACCTTATTATTAACAACTGAAAGACTTTTAGGCTGATCTAGTTTTTTATCAGAGACATTAAGAAAATCAGATTTTAATTTTTCAAATACTGAATCTAGATTTTTCAACATTTCATTATGTTTTTGCTCCAATAAAGATATCAAATTTACCTGATCGACTATGAAACATTTTTAGCACATTCTAAACATTTCCAAGAAAAACCGGGGACCGTTCTCATTGCTCTGGAAATTTCCAGTGATATTTTAACACATTCAAGGTGAAAACGTCTTAAGCAAACGCCTTTACAAGAAGCAGACGCAGTATTATTATCGATGGTTCCATGACAGGAGGCACACGGTGTAATCATATTTAGGAAATAAATAAAAAATAACGAATAGTGTTATACAATTATAGAAAAAATGAAAATGATAATTAACTGTAAAGATAATAATTAAGGTTAAAAAAAAACACCAAGAAATTTTATGCTTTTCTCTGATAAGAGTTAAGCAAATCCAAAATTAAAATGCGAGGCGATTGAGGCCGAAACCACAATGGCTCGCAAACACAAAACCGATATACAACTGTAAAAACAGACAATTCGATAGCAAATAAAATAACGAACTAATAAATTAAATCAAAACTACATTACCCAGCAACCAAAATAAACCAAAAACACCAAATATGTAAATCATTGTATACTAGATACAATGTATTAGAAGTAAATAAATAATTTACTCTAGTTATATTGAAAAAACTTTGTAAAACAGCACCGCACAAAAATCACATACAGACCTGAGTTTATCACTCGCCGAAATTCATTTTGTTGATACCTAGGTGTGTACTGGAGTGTACTCAGTTATGGAGTCGCCAAACACATTATTTTTTTTTTAAATAATGTGACTAAAATTTCTTACAAATCCCATCGTTTTATTTTTTATGTAAGTTTACCACATTGCAAAAAAAACACGTCCAAAAAATTATTACATTTGTATATTTGGCTAAACAAATTCGTTTTTAAAGCATTAACTGAAACAATATTTTATTTAATATCTACAGTCTACAAGCATTATAAATTCAGAAATTTTTTTGGAACGTAATAACTAACTAAATTTAGAAGTAACAACAAAACTTTTCAAAGGAAAAAGGTGTACAAAATTTAGAAAATTAGGAAAACCAGAGGAAAGCCAAAAAAAGTCTTGAAAAAGTCAGTATAATTTTGCAGAAATCAAGAGAAAACTTAAAAATATCACTATAAAAAAAACTTCGATGTACCTACAAAGGTAGGTTGTTATTAAAAAAACTACATAATGACAAAAAGAGAATGAAAAGCAGAATTATATCTTCCACCCCAAGAGAGTTCTGCAGAGAACATCGGCTGTATAAAATTGCGAAAACCGGCTGTAGAAAAAAGAAAATCGGTGTACAAGTTCACCCCTTGATTCAAGTTATCAAAAAAGGTAGGTTGTTATTAACAAAAGTAGATAATGCCGGAGAAAGAAGGAAAAACATAACTTTAACACCTATCTTCCATTCCCAGAAGAGTCTGTGCTTTACTGCCACTCAAATGTGTACATATCAATGAAATATAAATATAAATAATTTGTTTGAATGAGTTTTTTTAAAAAATCGACATTTGATTTGAAAAATATATTTAAATTAAAGTTCTAAATACTGATATAGAGATTAAAAAAACCAGATTATAAACAAATATTCAGTTAGAAGATAAAATAGGATACACAAAAGTAATTCGGTCATTTAAAGTTTGTTGAGAAAGCCCGTGGGTAGATATAAGGATTTATAAATATTTCAAAAAATTTAAAAAATACTTTTTATTGCAGATCTATAAGATTTTAAAATTATTAGTAGAAAAAAAAATGGCCGAAAAAAAAAGAAAAAGCAGAAAGAGTGTTGGTTTTATCTGTATTTTTCCCTTGTCCTTTTTTTTTTTTTTAACAAGAGGGGCCCGCAGCGCGAGCCGCACACCGAGGCCTACGCCCATTGTATGCAACCTCTCGAAATAGCACTACTGCAGTAGCCCTGTGCCTCTGATGAAGCTCAGTACCTTGTCTGCAGGAGCCTTCTCGATAGCACTGGGCTTCAGATATCGGGAGCCCAGGTGTAAATCTCTGATGCTTGCAAAAGCAGGACAGTAGCAGAGAATATGAAGAGGAGTTTCCTCATCTTCAGCACAACCTCTGCAAGTCTCGTCCTCGCTGAGTCCGATGACGTGCAGGTGTCTTTTTAGTAGGCAATGTCCTGTGTACATGCCTACCACTAACTGAAGGTCTCTACGGTTGAGACGCATCAGGTTTTCACTGCGTGCCTTGTCCGGTCCTTTAATAAAAAGCCTGGATTGCCGCATGCCTTCTTGAAACTGCCATTCAGAGAGATGGCGAAATTCCATCCACTTATGAAGTGTGTCTTTCTGTCGTCTTTTGGTAACGCCAAGAGCCGGTTCCGCCCCGATAAAGTCCATTTGTGAACCCTCTCGAGCCAGAACGTTAGCCCTCTCGTTACCCTTTAGACCACAGTGTCCCGGTACCCAACAAAGCACAACCTTTTTGTTGCACTCCGCCAGTTCCTGTAATCTGTTGTGACATTCCCAGACAAGCCTCGATGAGTACCTGCATGATTGCAAGGCCTGCAGCGAAGCTCTCTCTGTCTCTTGTCCTTACATGTTCATGTATTTCTGTTGCAATCCTTTGTCTTGTCTGACTAATATAAACTGCGTTGCAGTCATTATAAGATAACTTGTAGATGAGTGATGTAAAGACAAAATTTAATTTTTATTGCGTATCTATCAGACAACGATGTAGAAAGAAGGTTATGCAATATGATAATAAAGCAAAATTTTTCTGTCATATTTTAAAAAAGCATAATATAAAAACCGTTTTTTTTCTACGTTCGTTAAAACAAGACCTCTTTTTTTAATCAAAATGCGTTTTTAAAGTAGGCGTAGAAAAGCAAAATAATGTTTTTTTCTGATTGATAAAATATTAACTAATATTGCCTTAGTTTTAGGGATTGCAATCCCGCAAAGCTGGATCCGCAGTTTTGCGGGATCCGCAGTTTTGCGGGATCCGTAGTTTTGCGGGATCCGCATCATTTTGCCGGCTTGCGGGATCCAGCAGCAACTTGCGGATCCGCAAGTGCGGATCCGCTTAGGTAAAAAAAAACATGTGTACGTGTCTCTGTCTCATCGCGTTGCGTCGGTTCCTGAGGCGCGCGTAATTCCGCGTAATATTGCCACACTTTCCCACCACCCACAGTCTATTGCCTGGCAACTAGCTAGCCCTTTAGTTTTTAGAGTCACAGTGTCCCCGTTTTTTGTGTTTATTTATAACGTTGTTTCTGTTGTAAGTACATTTACGTAATATTTAAAACTTAAATTACTACATTGTAAAATTTACAGATACTTTTAAATGTCTGCTTTAAATATAAAAGAAACTGTTGAGATTGAGGGGAAAAGTTTATGGGATTATTTCAAAAAATCTGACGGAGGTGACAATGCAAAATGCTTGTTGTGTTCTAATTTATTAAAAATTAGCAAACGCTCTATTAAAGGCCTAAAAATTTATTTGCAAACGAAGCATTGTATCACATTCAGTTCTCAGAAGATTGAACGACCCCCTCCTACTCCTCATATAGATTTGGCTTCTCCATCTACATCAAGATATGCCCACGAGGAAGTAGTGCCAAAAAAAAAGTCCAAGACTATTGACAGCTACATGATAAAAGAGAATTCAATGGAAAAAATTGTTTCCAGAATGGTTTGTAAAGATGGTTTAAGTCTAAGTTCATTTTGTACTTCATTTGATTTAAGAAGATTGTTTTTAAAAAGTGGATTTGAATTGCCAACTTCCCCTAATACAATAAGATCTATAATCACCAGCTATGCAAGTGCCATAAAATCTGACATGGTAATCAAATTAGAAAAGTTAAAAAAACAAAAGCAATTATTCTCACTTACTTTTGATGAGTGGACTTCTCAAAAAAATCACCGATATTTAAACGTAAATGTTCACCATAAAGAAACTCATTTTAATCTTGGATTCATTCGAATACATATATCTCACACTGCGGAACATTGCATCAATTTGATCAAAAAACGTCTGAAGGACTTTGGTCTTGATATTGAAAATGATGTTATCAGTATAACAACTGACGGTGCAAGTGTGATGGTAAAAGTTGGCAAATTGTTACCTTGCTACCATCAACTGTGCTTCGCACATGGAATACAATTGGCTGTGGTCGATACATTATATAAAAAGAATTCACAAGAAAAGAATATTCCTGAAAATAAACCAGACACAGACGAAGACAGTGAAGACACGAATACGGACGAAGACGAAACAGATGAAAACCTAGTAGTATCCACCTACTAAAGCACATATAATTCCAAGATACAATGAAATCATCACAAAAATTCGAAAAGTGGTAAAATTTTTTAAAAGATCACCAACTAAATACAATACCTATTTACAAAAATATGTAAAAGTCGAGATGGGAAAAGAGTTGAGTTTAATTCTAGATTGCCGTACTCGGTGGAATAGCCTGCTTAATATGATTGAACGCTTTTACAACTTGAAGTTATGCATAGAAAAAGCTTTAATCGACATTAAGTCTGAGACTAAATTTTCTGAAGAGGAATGGTTAACAATAAAGAGCTTAATCACTTGTTTAACACCAATAAAATTAGGAGTAGAAGCGTTATGCCGAAAAAATGCTACTCTTCTAACAGCAGACACTGCTCTGAAATTTATCCTTGAAAAACTAAATAACCAAAACACAAACATAAGCGCAGAACTGACTGAGATTCTTCGTGCTAGGATAAAAGAACGTCGTCGTCCAGAAGTAACAGGGATATTAACGTATTTGCAAAATCCAAAAAAATATGATCAAGATTTAAAAAAAAATGACTGTTCATTTTTGATGCCAAAGAAAAATGTAATGCGCCAAGAAATGAAAATAATTTTAAACAAAATTACTACCGAAAATGACGAAAGTGTAGAACCTCCGGCTGAATATAACAACTCACTAATAGACGACAATTTAAAAAAAACAAATTTAACATTAGAAGAAGAATTACAAATGCAAATAGAGAAAGAAAAACAAGATTATGCAAAACCTACAAGGACTATAAAAGAAGATTATGATAAAATATTAAAAACGAAAATGACTATATATGAAAACGATGGTATTAGAGAAAAATACCTGTCATTAATATACGATTTTTTAATGACAATAAAACCAACAAGTGTGGAAGCGGAGAGGGCGTTTTCTGCGGCGGGCTACATATGTAGTTCATTGTAGGTTAGTTGACACAATTTGCTTCTTAAGATCATTTTTTCAAAATGAGAATTAAAATAGGTGTAGTTATTTACAAGATAATCGTTTGTTTATTTTATAGTTTATTTTAACTACTTTGTTAACAAATTAATTATTATACTAGTTTGTTTTTATTAGAGGTTTATATTTTTGTTTTTATTTATATAATCATGCGACCATGCTTGTTCAAGATTTTTTTTCTATTATATGTATTTTATTATAACTGTTAAAAATTGTATTCCTTTTGATAAAAACCCAATGTTTTTTATAAAACTTTACTGTCTCGGAGAAAGGTCGTAATCACTCGTAATAATAAATAATTATTATTATGCGAATGACTGATTAATATTGTTACATGTACTTAGTAATAAAGAAGACTGTTTTACTTAAAAGGTGTATTGTATTAATAAAAGAAAAATATAGAGGCCAATTGTTGAAATAAATGTTATGTTTACATAATTTTAAATTTTTTTGAGGAAATGAGGGATCCGTGCGGATCCGTGCGGATTTGACTTGATTCGCGCAGATCCGCGCGGATTGAAAACACTGCGGGATTGCAATCTCTTTACAATATGTAATAAGTAACACACTCATATTGTCCTAAGGGAAATATGAAACGTCATATAAAGGAAAATCTGAAATGTCATATTTTACTATAAAAATGTTTTATTTAATGTGCGTTCTGCAGACGCCAAAGATTTCCATAATTAAAACGACCTTTAAAATTTAAATTACAGGTGTAACAGAAGAGAATCACAATGAAATTTTACCTTTTACATCAAAAAAATGTCAGTAAGAACTTCGCGCAAAAATTCTTTGATCTGTTCTCGGGATTTTTTTTGAAACGTATCCTTTATTTTTATTCTTTACAAATGCTTCTACTTCATTAAACATTTTAACATCAATTTTTTTCTTTTAAATGCAACGTTGTTCTTAGCATGGATAATTTTGGCCACAACGTGTTTGGTGAATATTTCTACGACTACAGATAGAATAAATTAGTTATACGTTCAAAAATAACAAAAATCATAGCAAATTACCAAGTCTTCAAAAAACGCTAGCAAAATATTTTCGTCGGCACCATTCACATTCGTACATACATTTTACTATACGCAATATTCGATTTTGCTGGAATCAAACATTCCCTGGCTTTCGCTGCCTGTGCGAGCACGTAGTCTAGTCTGACATTTTATCAAAATATTTTTATGACGGGACGCAAACCAGTCAACTATGATATCTATGTAGTTACAAACAATGTCCCTTATCCTTAGCAACGTTACTAATTGCTAAATTCCAGAATTAATAATTTAATATTTTGCTATTTTAACAACAATATTGTTTCAATCAGAAAAAAACTATTGATTCCACCACGGGAAATATATATATTCCCTCGGTTGTCTATACATCCCTCGGGTTTCCCTCAGGATGTAACTAGCCAACCTCGGGAAATATACTATTCATATTTCCCTAGTTGTAATAATAGCTATTCTTGTATGTGTATTTCCGTTAATTGTACGTTTCTTATCAGTAAATAAAAATTATTTCTTGTTATGCATATTTTATTCCAATTAAAATTTTTATTGTCATCTGAAATTACGAACGTAGAAAAAGTTTTGTATACAACTTGTGAGTAAAGTAACTTTTTTCACTTGTAGGACTGCCTTGTGTGATAGAGCATTCTCGTGGTGAAACAGAACTTTTTTGTGAGCTAATCTTGGAAGCATTTCTTTTAGTTTGTCGTTCAAGTAGTCTAGAAAGTTTGCATAATAGAGTGCTGTAATTGTCATTCCCTTCTTCAAGTTGTCTACCAAAATGGTTTCTTGGGAATTCCAAAAAATGATGTCGATCAGTTTTCCAACAAACCAAACACAGTTTGCTATTTTTCGTGGCCTTTTACTAGCCACTGTCTATTGTTTAGATTACAGTTTTGTTTCTAGCGTGTATTGCTAAATTCATGTCTCATCCACTGTTGCAAATCTTCGTAAAAAGTGTTTAGAATTTTCTAAAAAAAATTGTACGCAATTTTTAAAACAGTTTTCGTTGCTTTCTATGTTTTTGTATCATTAGAAATTAAAATTTGTTTTGACAATAACAAAAACTTTTCGTATTTGTCAGTTTAACTCCCTTGTCTTTTTTAATAGAATTAATGCTTGTGTACGTGTAAATTAGCAGATCATTTATTACATTAATTTTTTGAAAATAATAGGTAAATAAATTATTCATTTAAATGGTCTTCTAGTAGCCAGCTCCTTTACAACAGATTTCAATAAACACTAATCTTGTTACAAGAGACCCACCAACCGAAAAAAAATTTTACAAACAATTTCTTAATTCGTCTACCTAAATATTTGGACATAGCGCCCGATGTCTTGTCATTTATTTATGACACCTATTATTCTCTAACCATAAACTATTATGCATTTACGGGCTGATTTCAAGTATAACATAATACCGGTAGTATCTTCGTTTCCATGGAAAAATAAACAAATTCGAGGTTGTGATTCGCTGTTATCATGGAAAAGTATTAAAATTTGCGATATTACCGGTATTATCTCAACTTGAAATCAGCCCATTAGACCTTTTTCTCCTACTATAACAGATCGTAATTCAAATTTACTGTCTGTTGGGTTACCACTTACCAGAAAGCAAACAAAAGTCGCATTATTTTCATATGGGCGGAATATGTGGTTTTACCATCAGCAGCAGCGGAATTAGTTTGGATTAACACTTATCTTGAACATAAAAATTATAGTAAAGATTACTTCCTATAAAAACGATTATCTGGAAACCTGTTAAAACTTCTCCACATTTTAAAACTTTTTTTTTTAAATGCGTAAAATCAAAAATATTAAAACCTTTATACCTAATTTCAAAATAGATGCTCTTTTTCCACATAAAATTTTTTGGTAATATAAATTTAAAAAACAAAAAACATCTATACTTAAAATTTATAATTTTTTACATATATGTAGATAGGTACTTTATTTAAGAACTTGCTGTCTAAAATTGCTGGTGAACAATTAAAAATATCACCAGCAGAAAAGTTCAGTTTTTCGACATTAGTAATTTCGTAAACAAACGGCTGGTTCATGGGATTAGGTTCAAAACCGTCTTAAGTTTCCATTTTCATTCAATTAGTTATAAATTATTACCTAGCAATTCATTACCTACATTCATACCGACCAACACGGCGTCTTCCCCTTACTGCTGCCCAAAAAACAGCCAGACTTCAATGGGGTAGAGTTAGGCAAAATTGAAGTTAGGAATGAGATCGGATAGTTTTTAGCGATAAATCTCATTTTTGTTTGTGGCGGAATGACGGCCGAATTTGTGGGAAACGAGCTGGTTGTTCGGAGCCATATTGATGTAACTCCTGGGTTCAATATGTATTAGACACATATCACTCTTAGTTATTGTCAATGGCACTCTAACTGCTAAAAAAAATACTGGACTCCGTTTTATTGGCATTCATAGCCACACTTCCTAATGCTATTTTTCAGCAAGACAATGCAAGATCCCATGTAGCAGTGCATACTCGCGAGAACTTACAACGTCATCGTGTACCTCTGTTACCATGACCATCTCTTTCACCGGACTTAAACCCCATTGAACTGTGTACATTTATTAATATCTAATACCCAAGCAACATAACAAATTATACCATATGTTTATTATAATTTTTGATCAGAGGCTGTCATGAGAAAAAAAAATTCTAAAACCGTAGGGCGTAACTTATTTCACTTGATAATAAAATCATTTTACTATCACTCACAAAGGGATTTGTTTTTGATTTTCCAGCATCTTTCTTCCGATTGACGCTGCTTGTCTCTCGAAAAGACGTGATAGTGTTTTTCAAACTGGTATAAAAATTTGACTCTGTTATGATTTTTTCTGGAAATTTCTCCCGAAACTCGTCAAAACAAAGTCTGGATGAGTAAACCCATTCTCCGTTCGCTAAGTGCCCATTACGAAAATATAATTCCACTAAAAAATCTTCTGTTATGTAATAAACTCCATAATTCAAATCAAATCTGAATTTTACTTTTGACAGTGACAGCAAAATGACATTTACGAAGAGAATTAATCTAGGCGCTACGTTTTTAAAATTTTTGTCTCTCATGACAGCCTCTATATGATACTCTAGATATTCTCGTATATACAAAGCAGCTGCCTTTACGTTGCTTTATTTATTACTTTATAATTGAGAAAAAATTAAAGATAAATTTAAATTATTGTTTTTCTGCTTCTTCGTAGTTCCACTGGTTAATTTACTGTAAACGCATTTTATCCAAATTACATGTAGGTAAGTGTAATCAAAAAAAAAATGTCCAATTCAATTAAAAATAAAACCAAATTGAGAGTTGGTGTGGTGAAGAACAGTTTGGTTATTTTTTTGTTTTTTGTTATTTTGGCGCTCTTTTAAGTGATCGCGTACTTTAGTTAGTCAGCTGTCAAAAACAGTGCTTAGTTTTCTTAAAACCGACAATGGAAAATAACCAAGTCTTGCAAGATTTAAATAATTACAATTATTTAGTAACACAAAGACCTTTTGCAACTTATTCTGAAGATGCTCGGAATGATAGTGTGCCAACTTCTAGTGGCGAGAAAGAGAAAAGTGCAAGCCCTGATGAAAATAATACGGCTGCAACATCAACTGTTGAAGATCCAAGTGTTCAATCAAGTTTGACTAGAAGTGTACAAGAACAAGAAAATCTAGAAGATTATACCCAAAACAATCTAAGGTAAAGTCTTTTTTCTTTAATTTTTTCAAATAAGAAATTTTGTGTATTTAAACGCTGCACGTTTATATCATAAGTAAGATGCGTAGTTTAAGTTTTTATTTAAAACAGCATTTTGTTACAAGTTTTCAAAAACGGTTCCGCTAGGCGTTAGGCCAGGGTTCTCCAAACTACGGCTCGCGGGCCAACACCGGCCCGGTAGCACCACCAATCCGGCCCACGGTAGCGGAGCCGACATGATAATCCTGATGCCAAAAAGCAAGTTAATCAAACAAAATATTTTTATTTACCGACCAAATATAAAATTCATTCTTAAAACTTAAAAAGGAGTTGTATAGCAAAAAACAAAAATATGGTAAAAAAAATTCTAAGAACAAATCTCCAAACAGCAGATACGTGCGATTTGCCGTTTTGAAAATACTACAAACCAAGGTGTAAAAAACGTTGACGTGACTTATACCGACATATTCTGTGAGATTGTTTATGTCCTGTAATCTCCTATCATTGTGTAGGCAGCAATGCCTAAACCAAAAAAATGTTTATGTTGTGTTGAGAATAAAATAGAATTGAGAACAAATGTTGTGAGAAATAAAAATGACTGTAGTACATACCCAGAAGCATTCGAAAACATAGTTTAAAATTTCGACATTTTTAAAAATTATTTAAAGTTTTTCTTTTTTGATAACTTTCAGTAACTACAAACAACAACAAAAAAAAAAAAACAAAACCCAATGCTTCCTTGGTTTGATGTCTGTATGACGTCACGCATGCAACTTTGTTGCTTCGCGCTGTTTAAAAACCAAAGGTCGTAGCGACTTCCGATTTTGATTTTTAATCTTAGATATTTTTTAAGAATTTTTAGATGCTTTCATAAAATTTTGGTTTGCTGCCCCTTTAAACAACGTACATACTACATAGCCAATTCACATAATAAAATTGTTTTACTTGTTTTGTTGTTGTCGGTATTCATTTTCAGCTTAAATAGAACGTAATATAATAATAAATATTAAAATACCCATACGTCGTTATTGCAAAACTATTATTGTAGTATATTGGTATCATACTAAAGAACTAATAAATACTAAAGTATTGCATAATAATACACTCGGCCGCAAAATTAATCAGCCACTAAGTTTTTTGGAAGAATTTCAGTGACGAAAATTTGAATCAAAATAATTTGAATTGAAAATATGCAATGATAAATATTTAAATTGAAGTCAATATAATTTTAAATAATAATGTTCAAAAATAAATATTTATTTACAAATTAAACAAAAATTTGATTTCAAGTAACAAAACAAAGCAAAACAAAATTAAGAAAACTGCAAAAAAATGGTTTCAGTAGCGAGTATTTCCTCCTCGCGCTTGAATTACAGCTCTTATTTGTCGAGGCATATTTGCAATCAAGTCTGCGATCTCATCTTGGGCTTTAGCTCCCACTCATTCAGCAACTTCTGTTCCAGCTCAACTGTTGTATGAAACTCGCCGTAGTTCTGCCTAATTCTTTTCCCCAGGTTGTCCCATATGTGCTCAATGGGGTTTAGGTCAGGGCTCATGGGTGGCCACCTTAGCACATGAACATTAACGTCGTGAAGGTACTGACGCGTAATCTGGGCTGTGTGAGGGCGCGCATTGTCGTGCATTAAGAGACACTCTTCCCTTACAAATGGCACAAAAGGAACCACATGCTCTTATAAACACTCCCTAATGTACCAGTCAGCGTTAATGCTACCTCTCCGCACAGTTACAAGAGCTCTATGAGCCTCCAAAAAAATCCCTCCTCATACCATTACACCTCCACCACCAAATGCTACTCTACTGGGCATACCGTTCCCCCGGGCGTCTAAATACTCGTTGACGACGATCAGGTGAATACCTAGTGAAACGCGACTTATCCGTAAAGAGAACGGAACCCCATTCGTCCATATTTCAATCAACATAATTTCGCGCAAATTCCAATCGCTGTCTGCGATGCTCTGCGTTCAACTTAGGGTCAGTAGCAGGTGGATGTGCTGTCAAATTGTTTTTCATCAATCTTCTTAAAACAGTATCAGGGGAAATTATGGTTCCATAAAGATCCGCCAGTCTCATGACCAAAGCTGTAGCAGGAAGAGTCCGTTCTCGCAGCATTTGTAATCAAGAAATCAGTCTTCCACTTTATTTGTTACTCGTTTTCTGCCTTGTGCAAATCTTTTGGAATAGGAACCAGTTGCTCTGAACCTTTGTATCGCATCGAATACCGTGCTTTTAAGAAAGCCAAGCACATTTGCAATAAATTGTATGCTGCGTTCATCATTATGTAAAACAACAGCCTGGGCAGCTTCTTCGAGACTCATTACAATATGAATCGCTTCTACAACAAATCTCTTCCCCAAAGAGCTAAATTAAACAAACCAGAACCACCTATCGACACAAATTTGACAGACATGTAAAACAAAATAAACCTTTCTGATTGGAAGCCGCGTAAGAAAATTGGTACAAAAAGTAATCTGCGTGATAAACCAAAAAACTTAAATATTCCTTCTTTTAATTGTTTTTTGTGTGTAACCATATAAAATCAATGTAGAGAGCGTTTTTTCGCAAATTTACGGGACAAAAATCAATTGTCCGGTTGAGTGTAGATTTCAGTTCTTAAGACTAATTGTTAGTGCAGAAGACAATGTGGCACTTAGATCAAAAAGTTTGGAGACCCCTGCGTTAGGCGATTGAATTCTTGGTACCAAAAACAACGTGGCAGAGTTAAAATGCGCCTGTTGACTTAAATCATTATTTTTCACAAAATTAAGAACTTTCTGAGCAATTAAGTGTGTTTCATGATAAATATTTTACTAATATGAGACGGTTCATAATTGTTTCTCAAAAACATGCGCTTCGCCAATAGTTAAACCAATAGTTTATTTGATATTTGCTGATACATGTTATTGCCTAATTTTATTAAAATACATTAAATTGTCACAAATAATCATTCTAGAAAATAAAAAATTACCGATAATTTTGTATTAGAAATTAGAACAATCTCTTCTACTATTAATTCCCGACTGTGCAAGCAAGAGGGACTTAACAGCAGGGACAAATAATTTCCAACACAAAATTATCTGAAATTTCTCGTCCACTTGGGTGATTTGACATGGCTATTAAAGTCATCTATCATTTTAAAGAGATAAACCAATAAAAATAATCAGTAACAACGACCTTTAGTGAAATAACCACTCGTGGTATATTCGCACTGAATAAACCACTAGTGAACATCGCAAACAAAGCAATATTTTAAACTTTTCTAAAATTTACCGCAATAAATGGGCGAATGCTGAATAAAACGGTCGCAGACATTTTTCCCAAAAACCTTGCTTAGTAGTTGTTCCGTTACCTATAATTGAAACATAAATTATTGTAATAAATTAATAAAAGAAGACTAAACTCATGAGTGCTGCTAGTGTGGATGATATATCTCTTATTATTATTTCATTAGCCGCAGATTCTGATACAGAACCTGATTGATCAGATTATTCAGTCCCAGGAGACTTAAATAGAATAATATTAAGAAAATCGGATAAAAATGAGAGTAAAACAATAGTTTTACAAATTGAATGAATAAAGAATGAGAGGAAGATTACATTCTTGCAGCTGAGAGTCAAAATTAATAGTGTGTTCTTTATCCTGTTATCTCTTTATAATAGATGTTTTATAACTTTAAAAACAGTGTTAATTTTATTTGAAGGAATCTTTCAATACCATTCTACGTTTAATGGATAGTATAAATGTCTAGCTTTGTCTAATTTAGATTTTTTTTTGCTTATTTTCTCCGTAATAACTAAGCTTCGGTGCTGGAGAGTCTTGATTAAACGACCAGGTAATTAACCGGTGTAATCCAGCGGGTTGCATGTTATATATTCAACTGGTTTACACCAGTAGACCAGTTGAATAAATAACATGCAACCCGCTGGATTACACCGGTTAATTACCTGGTCGTTTAATCAAGAAGCTTAGTAATAACGTTTCATAAATTACAATTCTTTACATTGTTTTTTAATGTGTGAAATATTTAGCCAAAATTAGAACCAGACAAATGCTCTTTTAGTTGGTTGAAAAAATGATGTATGAACATCGAGGCCGTAAGCCCTTTTCGTGGTCTCGAAGGCTTAGAAAAGTTATGCTTATGGCCCTTAAAGTCTAATTTACTATCTTTACAAGTAAACAAATATATAGTTTAATACTGGTCTCAGAAATTGGTTCAACATTGATACATTACGTATTATCAATACGTTAACAGATAAAACATTTGTATCTTTCGTAATTTTTTTATATAAAATAATCTAATAGGCTAATTTCAAGTTAAGATAATACCGGTAGTATCTTCGTTTCCATAAAAAATTAATAAAATTTAAAGTTGTGATTGGTTGTTGCTACGAAAATTATTAAAATTTGCGGCAGTATCTCAACTTGAGATTGGCCCATAAGATATTATTTATGTTAATTTAGCTAAAACTGGATAAACTTTTACCAGCTCGAATAATATGGATAAGGCAGCTAATTGCCAAGAGTTGTGGTTTGATCTCATTGTCAGTAGAAAAGTCAAAAACAATTTATAAAAAAAATGCAAAAAAATGCAACAAAATTAGTCTCGCAAAAAAACCCTATCAAAAAGATGTTAGATAAACATAATTTTTGACATTAATCGTAAATTGTGTGGCAAGGAAAACGGATTTTTGGATAATTGCAACTTCTTTGGTAGCAACAAGTCCTAATATTTAATTACTTTTAAGACAATTATTTTTTAAACACAACATATCAATGACTTCCTAACAAATAAATAAATTTTTACAGAAAACAACTTTTTTAAAAACACTGAAAATGTTATTCAAAAAATTTAATTTTTTAAAGGCGCCTTTAATTTGATTGAAACTCTCTATAAAAGAGTGTTATAACTAAAGCTCGCACGAAATATGGGAACAAAAACGCTTTTCAGTCGTCTAGCTAACTACTCGCATCTGTCACGCGATAAAACATTGAAACTTGAATTGGTCGATAGTAGTACCGAATTAGTACCGCTATCGACCAATTTAAGTTTCAATGTTTTATCGCGTGGCGGGTACGAGTAGTTAGCTAGACGACTGTAAAGGGTTTTTGTTCCCATATTCCCACCGAGGTCTAGTTATAACCATCGGTATGTGTTAAAGGAGCAATAAACCAAAATTTTATTAAAGCGTCTAAAAATTCTTAAAAATATTTAAGATTAAAAAATCAAAACCGCATGTCGCTACGCTCTTTGGTTTTTAAACAGCGAAAAAACAAAGTTGAACGCGTGACGTCATATCGACTGTAGACTGATGCTAGAATTCTAAATCACTACGCTACTCCATCGGAGTAGCGCAAAGTTACGCCATCTACTATAAAGAGTATAGTAAAGTTACGATGTTGCCCTTAGCAGTTCAAATTACACCAGCGTTAATCTGATTTAGAATTAGGACCTCAGCGCGCATTTGTGTGTTTTTTTTTGTTTGTGGTTACTGACAGTTATCAAAAATGTTAAACTATTACGTTTTCGGGTGTAATTATAATTTAAAAAATTTTAACGTGACTCTGCACAATTTATACCTTTCCAAATACCTTTTCCAGAAATAAAAAGGTATATGAAAGTGTATATACATATTTTAAAATAAAAACACATTAGGTATAGGTACCTACCTTGCCTTTTCGGCTTGTAAAGTACTTTTTAAAATTATATTATGACGCGACAAATTTAAAGAATCTAAACTTAAAACTATGTTTTCAAATGTTTCGTAGAACGTAATACAATAATTTTTAGTTTTTACAATATTTACAAGTTTGTTCTCTACCCAACATAAACATTCTTTTGGTGTTGGCATTGTTACACAACTTTCACATCTACACCAAGATGTTCCGTTTAATCTTTCACCATTTTCGTCGTTCTGCAGATTATTTAAATTTTCTTTTAGCTGACTTAATTTCTTTTTGGTATATCTTGGTTCAAAACCGAATGCCATTGAGAAAAGTTTAATGATAGGACATAAGCATATGTCATATCTGATTCATAGACATATTTCACAACACATCAGACGGAACGTATAGTGCGCTGAGTCTCGATGTCGGAATGACGTCCAGTCACACACTTTAGTTTCTAATATTTCTAAAACGGCAAATCGCACGTACTTGTCGTTTAAAGATTTGTTCTTAGATTTTTTACTATGTTTTTGTTTTTCGGTATACAACCCCTTAGCCTAACAAAGATTGGTTCTTTAACTTAAATACAATTTCTGACTTTAATGTCAAATATAAAAAAATACATAAAATAATATATGAAAATAAGCATCAAAAAACAACCCTCTCAAACGTGTTGTTTTTTTTATTAATTTGTGAATAGTGGCAGCCAGTAGATTTTTAATCTCTGTATTTTAAAAACAAAAAATATGACCTAAATTTTGTTGTAAAAAATTATTGTAAAATAATTTGGGTATTTCCAAAACCGACTATGCTAGAACAGTGCCGATTTTTTCATCATTATAAGACAAATTCAATTTTCTTTTAGTTTTTTCAAAAAAAACTTACGAGATTTTAAAATTTAGTCTTTTAGCAATATTTTCTTTCTCAAGTTTCATTATTTTACTTACACGTTATAATAATAAAAAAATTGGCACTGTTCTAAAATAAACAATTTTGTAAACACCCTGGGTAAGTACACCATTTTCGAATATAAAATTTTGCAAATTTCGATCAAACTTTTTTGTCAGCTGTGGCTCCCAGTTCAGTCACAACAGTAACTCTTTACAACAAAATTTAAGTCCAGTGTTCTATTTACAAAATACAAAAATTTAACTGTTAGTGAATAAAAAATTGACATTTTCAGTGACATAGAAACTGTCAGCAGTAGTAAGGCTGACGGAGATTTTAAAGCACCACCTCTACGTCCAGTTACTCCAAATAGTGAAACTGATAAAGAAGACGACATGGAACCTGATATACTTATTGACACTGATAATGCACATCTTAAACTTAAAAAAAGTGTTAAAGAAGAAACTACAGTAACATCAACAGCTGAAGTAAATTCAGAAATAATTCTACCAATTCCAGACGTTAATTTATCGTCAGAAACAATTAAGTCTTCAAATTTACTATTTGACGATATAAAATACACAGAAAGGACAAAAAAGAAAAATTCTGAAGATGATTGTCCAAACTTAAATATTTTTTCAAAAGAAAGTATAACAGTGTCGAAAAATACAGACATTGATTTGAATCCACCTGAAGATAAAGAAGACAATAAAAATACTAATACAAAAGAAAACAACCAAGTCGGTGAAGTTAGTTTATCACTGACTGCTAAGTCACCAGAACAAGTGACAAGTCCTCGGTTATACAGTACTTCAGAAAATAAATTTGTAGTAACGACAGTTGTACAAAAATCGTTAGAAAGCACATATATGCGTAACATGACTGAAAATGATAGTGAAGAAAAGAAAAACTTTATACAGTGTCTAGATGAAAAACCACAAGATTTCAAAAACGGTTTAGAAGGTTTAGATACTGAAATGATTTCAGATGAAGATGATATCGATGTTGATAAATCTCACAGTTTGAAAACAATTTCAGACGGAGAGATTTTTTCGGAGCTAGATTATACGACACCAGAAGAAGGTGAAATTGTTGAAGAATCAAAGGAAAAAAACAAGAAAAAACGTTTATCGATAAAAAAGATAAAATCACTTGATAGATTTAAAGTAACATCAAAAAAGCACAAAAGTCGTAGCAGATCTGAAACACCAGAAAGATCAAAAAAATGGTTAAAAAGACATTCAAAAGACTGGACACCTTCTTTATCACCGTCAAGAAGTCCAAGTCCTCGATATTTTAATTTATCTCCGATATGGACAGTATCAAGAATCACGGATAATACGATAGAAACTCACAATTTAACCACATTTGTAACTAATGATGTTAATAAAAAGAAAAAAAACAAAAAGAAGAAAAATAAAAAATCAAAGAAAAATGTTAGAGGGAAAAAAAGTAACGATGGGACACCATCACCTTCAAGAAAAGTGTTTATGTCAGGTGATAAGTTATTCGTAAGTATCAATTTTAATAAAGATAATAATATAAAAAAAGGTTCTAAGAAGAAAAACAAGAAACTTGAAGAATCTAACACGAAAGATAGAAAAGACAAAATTAGAAATAAGAAAAGTAACTCCGATTTAACCGAAATTAAACCAGATGCAATCATAGATTTAGAAAAATCATCTTTTAATAAATTTGTTTTGTCGCCGAAAGAGATCATAGTGTTAAGTGACAGTGAAAATGAAGAAAGTAAAAGTCAAACACCTATAACAAAATCACATGCATCTCTGATTGAAGATGTTCCAGCAGCAGATTCTCAAAGCAGTATTCAGGTCACACCAGAATCTAGTTTAAGTAAAAATAAAATAAAATTTGAGCCGCCCTTAAATGAAATTAAGCTTAAACAAAATGAGCCTGCAAGCAACTTTAATAATAAACCAGCAGCTGCTGCTAATAATACAAGTAAGTTGAGAGTATGCAGTGTGGTTCATAATCAAGAGTTTTTTAGAGTTTTATGTTTCTGACTAGTACTGTTGAACATTGTTGACATGTTTTTTTTTCTGCTCTTTTTCAGCAGCTGCTTATGAGTCTTTCAACTTTTCTTCGATGTTTACAATTTTTAATAAGAGTAAGAAAAAATTCCAAAAGCTCGAATGCAGCGATATAACATTTGCATACTAACCATTGTTCACCGAGTAGTCGCGTAGTAGCAAAAAAGCTAGTTGTCTAAAGCGCTTGTCTTGACCCTCTGTAGTACGCCTCGGTTGACCTGAATTTGTTGTCAGAGACACAACTACAAATATTTTTATTTATCAAAAACTAAGAGGTTAAACATTATTTTGCAAGAACTGTCAAGAAAGATAAACCGTTGCAATGGTTACCATAACTAGCTTTAAAGTTACTCATTCTGTTGCCAAAAAATCACTTCACAAAAATTATTCCTTCTGGATCATTGAGTATATAATAATTGATTTTTCGTTCCTGTTTTTGCAAGCCTTTATATTTTTATGTATTTTTTCGTGTTTGTTATTACAAAGTTATGTTTTTCTATGCAAATTTCAATTAATCAATCTTTATTTAAAATCTCTGTTAATCTCTTTGTAGTTTAGATCTTTATGTGATGGTCCGAAATATTAGAAACTTGTAAAAACTCTCGACAATGAACCAAACATTTAACCCTTTTTTAATGTCGTATAGTTTTTACAGGTACTAAAGAAGCAGATGTTAAAATAAATAATGATAGTTTAAAGATTTTTCATAAGTTGCCGAATTCCGCCACTAAAATGCAAGCAAAAGATAGGGTTTGATTCTTGTATTAAAATGGTGGATTAATTTAATCGCAATATTTTTATTTTCTAGTTCTTAATGAAATTGAACCGGCAAGAGAGAGTAGCTGAAGAGGCCATAGTGGTGCTGACACCTTTTTATAACAACAAAGATATAAACAAAGAAGAATACAAATATATTCTAAGAAGAGCTGTCCCTAAAGTATTTTTTTATAAATTTAGAAAATGTTAGTGATAATTTATTGGTTTTTAGATTTGTCATAATAAAGCTGCAGAGATTAATCCAAGAAAAATTAGAATTCTTATTGAAGCTTATGTAAAGAAAGTAAAAAATAGTAAAAAAGTGACCTCCAGCAGTTCTTTAGTTTAGACTAATGCTCATATCATATCGGTACATAGATATAATTTCAGTTAAGTTTTTTTTATAATTATTTTTAAATCTTAGAATAGAATTTTTTTATGTGAGTTGAATGAATTTTTTAAACTTTTTGTGTATACATTTTTATGCAAATATACATCTGTATATTTGACTAAATAAATTCGTTTTTAAAGCAATAATTGAAACAAAACTTTATTTATTATCTAGAAGCATTATAAACTTGAAATACCATAATTTTTGAAACCTAAAAACTTACTAAATTAAGCAGCAACAACAAAATCAACTGTTATTCTCTAAATCCGAAGAGTAAGCCGCAAAGGAAATCTGTGTAAAAAGTTGAGAAAATCTGTGAAAATTTTGAAAAAATTACAGTAATTTTGAAATCAGAAGAAACTTAAGAAAATCTTGAGGAAATCAGTGTACAAAATTTAACTTGCGGTTTACGCCTTAATGTTTAAATAATCACAAAAACTAAGTTGTTTAAAAAATAACTAGATAATTGCGGAGAAGAAAAGAAAAACAACTATATCTTCCACCCCCATGAAAAGTATTTTATTGGCTCTTAAATGTATATGTACAAATCAAAATATCATCAATTAAGAGAAAAAAGGAACCCGCCGCCACAACCTCAGCAACCATCAACCCAATATACCCAACCAGGAATGTCATATGCGTAAACAGTTGACAGTAACATGATACCAAATAACCAAGCATTACCAATAATCAACCAACCTGTCAACAATATGAACAAACTCGAAGAAATGTTACATAAACTCGCAGAGCAAATGAGCACCATGCTCAACTTACTTACCACTGTCATCAGTAAATTAGCTTAATGGCTGGACATCTAAAATACAAAATAGCTATCTGGAACGCCAATGGCCTTCAACAACATGTCCAAGAGTTAAAAACATTCCTATACGACCAAAACACCATGATGATCTCAGAGACTCACTATACAGACAAGCACTATCTGCAAATCCCTAAATACAAATTATATTACACAAAACATCCAAGTAATAAAGCAAACGAAGGAACAGCCATTATCATACGAGACAGCATAAAACATTATGAAAAAGAAAAATTTAACAAAAAATATCTGCAATCTACCAGCGTAACTATTGAGGAAGAATACATACCAATAACTATGTCTGCCATCTACTGCCCACCTAAGCACCTTAACAAAAAGGAGCATTTTGAAAGATTTTTCAAAACATTAGGCAACAAATTCTTTGCAGGAAGAGATTACAACGCAAAACACCCAATGTGGGGCTTAAGGTTAACAACTCCGAAAGGCTGAGGCTCTACAAAGCAATCAAATGGTCTGCAACAATTATCTACTGGAGAACCAACGTACTGGCCGTCAGATAAAAACAATATTCCCGATGCTATCGACTTCTGTATCATAAAAAGCATTGACACCAAAAAATGTAAGACCGAATCTTGCATTGACTTGTCATCAGACCACTCAATAGTAATGATAACCGTTCACTCACAACTTTTAAAATAAAGAAAAACAACCATCTCTACATAACAAGAAGACAGATTGGAACGCATTCAGGGAAAAATTAGATTATCTAATTTCACTAGATCAACCATTAGAGAGTGAAATTGATATAGAAACAGCGGTGGTATATTTAACAAAAAATATACAAAAAGCCGCGTGGTTTGCCACTCCTACTTATGAAACATTTATAGGAAAAAGTGAAATATCCCCTTCAGTTAAAGAAAAAATTGCAGAAAAAAGACATCTGAGAAAGCAATGGCAGCAAGCAAGAACAAAAGAAAACAAGAAAAGGTTAAACATAGCAACCAAAAAACTGAAAGAGTTGTGGTAAGGTTGTTTTTTAGGAAAAATAAACTTTTACTTTATTTAAGATTAAGGGGTGCAGTCTAATATCTTTTACCATCATTTAAAAACAAGACTCAGTTTTTAACGTAAATACAAAATATATTAAAAAATATTTAGTTAATACAACAAATTAAATAATGACATAATTTTGATAAAATCTTAAACATCAATACAAAACTCAAGTAAAACTTTTAGTCATAAACGAAACCTGATTAATCAATTTATTACTCTTTAAATATGAAATTAAACTATAATATAACGTAATAAAATCTATAACCGTTAAAATTACTGCCAAATCATGACAAACAAATGTAAAGGTTTTTAAACTTTTTAACACGATCTCTAGCAATTTTCCAACTTTAAATGTTTACAATAATTTAGATCCAATATTGTTTAATCAATTTATAACAAAATAATCACTTGAAAACTCGAGAGTATCAATCATTAATTTTCATAAATCTGACTTTACTAGAGCACATTTTAACTGTCTTAAAAATCTAAAGCGGTTACATAAACAATAAAACTATAAGTTCCGAAATTAATAAAAAAATGATTAATCAACTACGATTTAGTAATTAATCTGACAATCAATGAATTAACTAATTTCAACAATAAATAAATCAAGTTAATTTTACCTTAAATTAATCGTTCTTTTATTACAACTGATTATCAATTACTTTAACAAATTTTAAAACCAAAAATATTCTTAAGTGAAGGAGAGGATAATGCGTTTCGGATATGTGAATAATTACGCAAATTCATTACTTAAACTCAAATTTTGTATGTACAAACTCAAAATTACTTTAACACAGTTCCAATAACAACTCTCAATTAATAATTATGAAACTACTCTTTTCTTTCAAAATTCAAGGATTTTGAGTGGTTAAAAATCAAACGATTTCTCTATCAAACAAAATTCCCGTTCATAATTAAAATTAATTCCCAATTAATTTTCAGTAAACAAAGCATCTTTTAACTATTAAAACTTAGTTACCAATAACTTTTTATTCCAAAATCAAATATTCAACTCAAAAACGCTCAGATGCAAATCCAGTCCCAAAACAATTACATATTCAACAACCTTTTAGAAAAACTGTAAGTAATTACCAAAAATTCCGCGAATAAGTTACTTAAAGCCATCTCATAAATCAGAATAAAAATCAGTTTAGCTTCTAAAGCCATAGTTAGAATTTTGAATTACAAAAACATTCGGAATCAAGTCAATAAACGGACTTACGGCTATCACCAGGTAACACTTGAGCTCGGATGACTTTCGGACTGGCTTCTATTGCACACACATTTATGAACTTTTTCAATTATTTAAGATAATTGAGGAGAAGTGCACATATTAACTACACTTGGAGGTCTATTGTTATCCCACTTTTGGGTGGAAGCTTTTATATTATCCCAAGTAAGGCCACACGTGGGAAACAGCGTCACTTTGACCATGTAAACTTATTTTTGAATCTGATGATCTCAATTATTGCCTTGAAAGTTGAACAACAACGCGTCATAAGTTATGATTTCTTTTGTTCTTAGACTGAATTCGTCATTTGTCTTTGAGGAGTCATAAACATTAACTTATTTTCGTGAACTATCCTTGATTTAAAACAAAGAAACGACATGCTCTCATAAAAATTTGATTATATTAAACTCATAAAAATCTGGATCGCTTCCGTATGACACATCTCTTTGTTCGCTTGTTGACATTGAAATTTTTATATTTAGAAATAATTCAATACAATGTAATGAATTTTAAAGACTTTAATCAGGGTAGTTTTTCTACCCCACCACAGAGTTAATACAGAAAGAACAGAATCAAGGCATTCAAAAGTATTTAGAAAGTCTCACACCAACAGAATCAACAGATTACTCACTCTGGAAAGCTACACGAAGACTAAAAAAACCCCAGCAATATAATCCTCCAATAAAAAATATTAATAACATAATGGGCCAGAGACAACAAAGAAAAGGCTGAAGTTTTCTCCAAGCATCTGAAAAATACATTCAACCCTTTCTCCTCTAAGTTATCTACCGAGGAAGAAAATGAGATTACCGGCTTCCTAAATGTCCTATTCCAAATGGAACTGCCCCACCGAAAGTTTAGGATTAATGAAATAAAACAAATAATAGCAAAAGAGATAAACATCAAAAAAACACCTGGATTTGACTTCATCTCCGGCAAAATCAGGGGCGTATTTAACGTCGGTGCAATCGGTGCATTGCACCGACGGGCCCTGACTCCAGCGGGCCCCGGGCCTCAACGAGAAAAATTATTATGTGTCATTTTTTATATAATTATTTTAATATTTGTATTAAATAAATCAAGTAATAGTCGAAAAAGCATTCCATATTTACTTCTTGTTTCTTGGTATCGACTATTCTACTAAAAATGTTGCGGAATGCGAATACCGATTCCTAGTTCCTAGAAAAATTATAAAAATAATATTATAAATGAAATAGGTTTTCTATTGTGAGTCAATTCTATTTATTGGAAAAGTAAACATCTATGGTTTATTTGTTTATGGTTTTTGAAAGTAAATCCTCACTTTGGTTTTTAAGTTTGGTTAGCTCAGACGCACATCTTTAATACTAGTGTAATTAAAAAGATTACTGTAAATTTTCAATGGTAAAAATGTTTTATTATTTTTATTTTTCATTGCAATATTGGTTGTTTTAAGAATGAACAAAAGTACAAGCATAAATCGGGTGCTGAAAAGCGTTCCGCATCTGACTGATAGAAAATTACGAGAACAAGTTGCAAAAAAGTGTAAGAAAGTGTCTGATTTTTTTGGAGTTCACTCATCATCTACTTCGACAGCTACTGTATCTTGTGATGATGGATCAGAGTCAAAACAAAAAGATTTTTTACTTGAAACCGTTTCACTGTCACCTACACTGTCGAAGACAAACCTGATGACTGCTATACCAAAGCCAAACCAAACTTGGAAAAAACTAAAAATACTAAACAACCTGATGAAACAAATTTTTCTTCAGATTATGCTTTATTTAAAAGCGAAAAACTAACTGATAGTATAAAAATAGATTTAGTTCGTGTCGGTGCTTGTCAGCCACTTAGTATAAACTTTCCCAAAACAAAAAATTTAAATTTTTCGGAAAAGTATTATACTTTTAAAAACAATTTAGAAAAAAACGCACAAGATGGTGGCTTTCTTATTCACTTAGAATGGATGTAGCATATTGTCATGCATGTTGGTTGTTTGGAAAGGAAGGTGTGATGTTATGGAATGATTGGAGACATTTATCCAATAGAATTTATGAACATGCCCGTACAAAATCTCATCTACTAGCTTCATCTGGAATGCCAAGATATTTAAAAGAAAAATCGATTGATGTAACTCTTAAAAAACAATATGACGACAATCAAAAAAGATGGAAGGATGTACTTGTTCTGCAGTCTGATCTTCTTCGGACCATTACTTCGCTTACTTTGCCTTTAAGGGGACATTCTACTGATATCTCTCGTCCTGATTGTAGTGTTTATCTAACATTTATTAAACTTTTTTCAAAATATTACCCTCAATTACAACAACATTTAGAAAGTGAGAAAAAAAAATATTTAAGTCCTTCAATAATGGAAGAGCAAGTTAAAATTCTTGCAGATGCTACAAGATCAGTTTTCATCGAAGAAATACAAAAAGCTGTATTTTGACATTTTGAAAACAGATCAAGTAGCGTTGTTGATTCGGTATGTACACTTGAATATTTCTAGAAATAATAATGTATCAATAAAAGAAGTATTTTTGGAATTTTAAAATCTTGAACAGCATGATGCATCCGGATATGTAAAAGTATTATTAAATGCATTTACACATCATCACTTAAATATTGAAAAGTTGATTGGTCAAGCCTATGATAGGGCTAGTGTGATGAGTAGTGGTGAAAGAGGTGTTCATACTTTATTGCGTAAAGCTCTAAGCACGAAAGATCATCAAGCTTTCGCACCCTATGTCCACTGTCCACCACATCAACTAAATTTAGTACTTAATCGTGCCGCAGAAAAAACTTTTTTAATTCAAATTATAAACTCTGTTGGAATAATACAAAAGTGTTATAAATTTTTTGCTGATTCACCACAACGTAGATGGGCCATGTTAAAAGATTGTTGTAAAAACGACCGACTTTTTTCAGTAATTGAAGCAGATTGTAATGTATCTGAACATGACGAAAATATGTTTTTCAAAAAAGAGAAATCGTATACTCTTAAAGGTTTATCTACTACAAGTGGTCAGCAAGAGCAAAAGCAACAACAGCCTTGTTACAAAACTTTAAAGCAGTAATTATATGTCTAGAAAAAATCTTAGATATTAAACACAACCATAATAAAGTCACTACAGCTACGGGTCTTTTGAATAATTTTACTTTTGATTTCTTATTAACATTAATTTTTTGAAATGATGTTCTTCAAACTTTTGATGTTACTTCTAAATTATTACAAAAGAAGGAAATTGATTTATTTCAGGTAGTTTCCTTTATGAAAAAATCTAAAGAAAAAGTAACGACGTTAAGAGAGGATGCATACTTTGACCACCTTTTTGAAAAGGCCAAAACTAAGTGGCTTCAATGCGATATGTACCCAGAAGATATGCATCTACGAAATAAAAGAATAAGAAGAAAAAAAACATTTCACGGTGAAGGTTTAAAAGATAAACCAATTGTAGACCCTATTGTTGAGTTTAAAACCAATGTCGTAAATGTAACTGTTGATGAGTGATCAACGAAATGACCGACAGAGTTAACGGTCTAGAAGAAGTGACTGAACCATTTGGTTTTTTTAAATCCTGTTCATTTGAAGAGCTGTGTAAGAGAAGATTTCGAGACAAAATGTTCCTTATTAAGAAAAAAATTTGAATTTATTTCTCCGGCATTTATAGACGAAATGATGCAATTTTAAGATATTGACTTCTCACAAGATGATCCTTGCTGTGAAAGAGGTGTAGTGGGCTATTAGAAATACCTATTAGAACAAAAAATGTTAAATATTTTTCCAAATCTTTAAGTGGTTTTTTGGTTATTTATAACGCTACTAACAGGAATTGCAAGTGCTGGGAGATCCATTAGTGTACTACGTAGATTAAAAACGCATCTGAGAAATACAATGAGTCAGGCTAGAACTTCAGATCTAGCTATCTTTTCTATTGAAAAAGACACTTTAAACGAGTTAAACGTAGAAAAAATTGTCATAAAATTTATGTCTGCTAAAATTAGAAGAGGCATCCATTTATAACTTTTTTGTTTTTATTTGTTTATATGTTTTAACTTAGTATTATAATTTATATTTAATTTTATGTTTCTTTTTGCGTAAATTACAATGAAATTTGCTGTCTTTCTTTATTTTTTTGGTCACTTAAAAATAATGAGGAAAATTAAAAAAATTGTAAAGTGCTATTGTAAGGTAAATTTTTCAGATACGGGCCTCTACACTTAGATTTGCACCGAATTCTACAATAGCTTAAAAACGCCCCTGGGAAAATACTACAAGAATTATCTAAAAAATGATATAGATTTATAACGTTCATATTTAATACAATAATGAGACTCAACTACTTCCCCAGTTCTTGAAAAATTGCTCAAATCATTATGATCCTTAAACCTGGAAAAAAACCAGAAGATGTCTTTTCCTACAGACCCATAAGCTTACTACCAATGCTTTCCAAAATGTTTGAAAAGTTGTATGCTACAAGGATCAACATGATAATAGCAGAAAAAAAATAATAATCCCAAATTTCTAAAGTTACCCATTAAACGTTGGTTGCATATATTTGGTTAACCCATTAAACGTTGGTTGCGTATTGTTAGTTGCATATATTAAAAGGCCCACCAGACCTGGATGGTCTCATTACGTAACATTTAATATTTTAGTATTGCCATTTCAACAATTAAAAGATCTACCAAAATAACTAAAAATATTTAGAACTTTCCATAAGAAAAAATATTTATATTCCAATAGGCAAAATTTTAAATCAATTTGAAAATAATCTATTTTTTTTAATGACTTGTTCGAGAATTTTTGTCAAACTTTTTTTTAGTTTTAATAAGCATATTTCATAATTTTGCCGCTCACTGTATTCACTCCTAGAATAATATCCAGAGTATCGAGTTATTTATGAAATGATTGCAGTGATATAAAATATAAAAGTTGCTTTTAATTCTATTGCTTATTTTAAACAATATGGGTATAATTTTGTAAAAATCGAATTGAACAATATTTTAGGAAAAGAATCAAAAACTTATTTTAGAAATATAAATAAAAATTGAAGACAAGCAAATGTTTTAATTAAACCGCAATTATTTTTTTAATTTTTTATGAGTTATTTCTTTTCAAAAATTGGGTACACTGATTTGTGTACTCGATTGAGTACTAAATGGCTTTATATATTTTTTTATTTTAAAATTACTTAAATATGATAAATAATAGTAACTTTTGTTTTTCAAATAGACACCTTTGTTTATTTTAAAATTAAATATTTTTATAGAGATTGCTTCCGAATAATCTAATGCGAGAATGTGATTTTTTAATTTCTTTTTAACCGTACATTTTACATTTTTTAAGTAAATTACTTCAAGGTCAGGCAACCAAATATACTTTTTATTTGTTTGTAGTAGTGACCGATAGATGGCACTTTTTATTATTGTTTATATTTTTTATTATGATACGATCAACGGAAAAGTTTTATAATCAACTTGTTTGTTAATTTATGATAATCTGTAATTTAATAAGCGCACTCGCTTCGCTCATACGGTAAAAAGTCTCGATTATTAACCGCCCTCATTAACAAACTCGTTGGTAAAATAACTATTTTTAAATGCTGATATTACTTAATAAACGGTCTACAGAGAGATGTAGTTTTAAAATCCTTCAAATTGTAACAGAAATTTCAATACAAAAAAGTAGTCAATAAAAAGAATAGAAAATTTTCATTTATTAAGAAATAAAAACTAGTACAATCAAATGACATTTTTACTTATTAATAATATGCAAAGCAATGCAAACATTACAAAAATAACAAAAAGTTATTTACAGAAATCTGACTGATGGATGATTAAGACATAAATTAACTAAAACAAGTTTTCATGAGTTGGTGTTTTCTCCATTATCGGATGCGTAATTATTAGAAGTTCCATTAACAGCAAACGAAGTACCAAGTCCATACAAATGTCCCGAAAATTTCGAATCATCAATTGTGTCCTCGAAAAACATTTCTTTCATTTTAAAAAAGGCCATTCCAGTTAACAATGAATCAGAGCCAGCTTGATGTTGAGGTCCTATTCTCTCCAAATCTAATTGTTCTGCAACTTCCTGAAGCCCTCCTTTTAGGTTTTTACATGATTTCATCAAATACTGCAAAATCATTTTTCAAAAAAATTAAATCAACACTACTGTTATTATTATTACCTTGACGTCATATATGGCAGGAAAGTACAATCTAAGCAATTCAAAAAATTCATTTTCATCTTGAGGCAAATGGTTGTCAGTTAACAATTTTATTAAATAACCAAAATCATAACCTGAATGAAAAGACAACCATTTAATGTTATCCATAAGAACAATACCAGACGTCATTAGTAATTCTGCAAAATCAAGTGGTTCAATACCCTCATCTTCATGTTTTTTAAACTGGATTCCAGAATTTGTTAGTAAATCAATACTGTCTTGTGCATACATATCTTCCCTAAAGCAGAATTTATCAGTGCTTTTATAATCTTAATTTTATGGCAAGTCATAATTTTTTAATCATCTCACGCACCTAATAAAATATTAAAATTCTCCCGAAACATCTTTCCATTTTCTGCTTATTCGATTAACAAAAATAAATAAATAATCATATAGTGGAAAAGCAACATCCAAGTGCCAGAGTTTTCACATCTACAGTTCACATCTACTGCAGTTGTTAGCAAACAGTTGCAGTCTCTAACAGTTTATAGTATTTAAACATTCTTCTTTTAATTGAAAACCAAAATTTTCAACTCTTTTGAACATGACAGAAGTGACAGAATAACCAAAAACTTTGACAATGTCAAATTCTTGTAAATTTAATTTTGACAAACCTAATTCAACAGGTGGTGGTTTTTTGATTAGTAAACAAACTGTATACAAATATCACCAAGCGGAGACTGCCAGGTTGCCTACCTTGTCATATCATTTCTCCTATTTTAGAAATAGAAACAATAAATAACGAATTTGCTTTGGTAATTTTTATCAGACAGCTAATATAAAACTGTACCCTTATAGGATTTTTCTCAAATTTCCATTTTATCACATTTAATTAAAACTAAAAAATGTGTGTAAAAATATAGTAGCAATCACTATAAGTGCAAATTTGAAATAAAACGTAAAATCTTAAATTTTTAAATAATTAACAATAAGTCGTAGAAAATGTGAGGTTATGGTTTAAGAAATTTTCCTTCCAACAAAAAGAACTTGCCCAATTTTAAATTAATGATTGTGTCTGATAATACCACTGTTAGATCAAAGCCCACGAATGTGAAATAGCGTTAAACATTCACAAAATGATGATTCACAAGAGTTTTCAATTTGGAAATAAAAAAGTCCAATATTTTTTCAAAAAATCATGACTTGATCAAGAGGGTGTTATTATCAAACTTTACTCAACCTTTCTATCAACATTCTGTAAAATTAATATTTAAAGAGTACACATCTCATTCCCAAAATTTTTTAATCTTTGGTGGGTTGCTGAGGTGATTAAAAAAACTTGCCACAAATATGCCATTTTGACTTACTGTAAATTAAATTTAAAATTAAACTGCCACGTCGTGTATGCACCTCCTGGTGTTTTTCCACTATCATCTAAAAATGTGAGCCCCAACTGTATGATTCTCAACAAATCAACGTTACACCTCAGCATTTGGTACTGGTAATCTGCTGAACTTTTAAATTCACCAATTGGACGTGCTACGACTCCAGGAAATTCCGTGTCCATTGCGACATAATGGTATTTTTGAACAATCTACGGAATTGTTTATTAACAAAGAACGTTTGAAAAGCTCTTTGTTTTGGTGGGTACCTGTCTTATTGCTCTAAATTCTTCTTCCAAATTATGTGCCCATACATCCCGGATGCCGCATTCTTCGTTACTTGAATGGTTAATACACCCTACAGCAGCCGGCATTGCACTTTAGTCTCTGGGTAGCCCCAACACAACCACTTCTGGAACAATTTGAAATTCTAACCTCACAAATCTCTACAATGGTGTGAAGTTGCATCAGTGGAGGAATTTCTAGGATGCAACTGGAATTTTACCTTTGGTTTGACTCCAATTGTTTCTTTTGTATTAAAATACACTAAAATTCATGACATAAATGGTTTTTATAATATTCATGTGTCAAAATGTTTTCAAGCACGATAGCACGAAAATAATCAGAATCGATTTAAGTTTGGAAATAATACAGTTACCTACATTACCGGCATTTTAAAAATACCAAAAATTCAAACTTGATTAGCTAATTAATAATTAAAACAAAGTGTAGTGACAAAAATTGTCGAAAGTTTTGAATGTATTTATTTACAATTTATTGAAACAAAATGATAGAATTTTGTTTGTATCTGTGTGTTTGTTTCTAATGAATAGTTTTTGTGTTTACACAGATACCACAAAAACTTTTTTGTAAATAAATGGATTTGAAATATATAAACCTAAAATTTTAAAATTGTGCCTAAATGCGTTTTAACTGTATAAACTAAAGACAGAACCAGACTTGACATTTTTAATTTGAAAAGCAGTGTTGGTTGCATAATATTTAATACAACAAAACCTTAGTTAGACCCTTGAGTTGAAAAACGCGGGAAACAACGACGCTCCTGGCGGTGAAAATTTGAAACACAAATAAATGACAAGTATTTTGGCGGAAAAATTGTTGCTATGCGGCTATATTCACACATTTATGTCGCTGCATAGCAACTACTATATAAATATAGCCGCATAGCAACAATTTTCCCGCCAAAATACTTGTCTTTTATTTGTGTTTCAAATTTTGACTGCCAAGGGCATCGTTGTATCCCGGACTTTTCAAAGTCTGTTTATTTATCAACAAATCTCTATGGTGTAAATAAATGTAACCCTATTATTGTTTATTGTTATAGAACACTCTTGTTTTTAAATCACCCTGTACAGAATGTCCCCGGATCGACTTTAAAAGAAAAAAAAAATTCTTATTTTTGATTTATCAGAAATTTTACTCTTGTTATTTGCCCTCCTTGTTTTCAGACCTTCAAAACACAAAGTACTTTTATTTTATTTTGAAATCACAACTTACTTTATACGCCCGCAAATCAAGGCGTAATCTTTATTTTTATTATAGCACTGGATTTTTTAATGTTGCTACGCAAAAATAATAAATAAATAACTATATTCTTCTAATTGTCGAATAAACTGTCTTCAATTTTGTAAACAACACTTTTTACATTAAATAACAATTATCATAAAAAATCATTATTTATTTCAAAAACTGTTAAACACTACAAAAGCAGGGAGCCTGACACAACTTTTTCTTAAATTTTGGACTCTTACCTGTTGTAACATTTCTCTAGAATACATTTCTCTAGAATTTATAAGAGATAATAAACCCTGAAACGTTAGTAATAAACTAACAAAAATAAAAGGCTAAAAAAAGAGTGCCATAATTAGGACTATTCGAAAATATCTCGCCTAAACTCAAAACTTTTTTCTTCATCCGGCTGGAAAGACCATACAGTTTTAAACACACTATCTAAGCCGAAGAACAACTAATATAAAAAAATGTTTATGTAGTGTTTATAAAAAAAGTAAAATTAAACGCTCGCGACAATTTTTTTTTTATATTTACAATAAAATGTTTCTCTTCATGTGACTTGAAGAACCATAAAATAATATACACTTTGGTAGTCAAAAGTGACGATTATTACAAAAATAAATAATTACTGCAATTTTTATAGAAAAAGAGTACAAACTGTCTTCTACAGCTCCTAACTTCTATTAAAAACCTTAATATAAATAATTAAAAATAGAGATATTTGGGTGTCTAAAGCGAAAATTATTGTAATTGCTCCGTAACTACCAAGTCTTTTTCTCACTATCTTGCTCGAAAAATTATTCTTTTATTAATCTAGAATGTTTCTTGGTTTTTTACTATTCTTAACTTTTCTTTTTTTGTTTAGTAACCGTTTTCTTTTTCTAAATATACACACATCAAAAGAATCTAGAGGACAAGTTTAATAATGTAAAAACAAAATATCGTACACCGTTTTAACGAGTATTTTTTAAGCTAAAGTTTTAATTAAGCATATGTCAATCAACTTCTAGTGCTAACTTTCGGTTGACGAAAATTTTTGAGAATAGAAACGCTATTAAAATGATTTTTATTCAGTGGGACTAAAAACATCACTTTTACTATCGGGTTTAAATTATGATAAGGGTAAAATTTCTTTGCATTTTATTCAGTATGAGGTCGGGTAAAGATGGAAAGACATCATTTAAACCGTGATACCCAGTTGCGTGTTATTGGAATGCTCCAAGGGGGTTTGTCCCAACGAGCAGTAGGTGACGCTCCCAATATTAGCAAAAGTGTTGTTAATCGACTTTGGTTGAGATATCAGCAAACTGATGACGTCAATGAACGACATACAGGACGTACAAGAAAAACAAATGCTATTGAAGACCGATTTCTCCGGTTACATGCTTTCAGGAATCGCAGCATAACAGCTACAGAACTGGTAATTCGATTAAATAACACTCACAATGTTATAGTGAGTGACCAAACTGTTAGAAACCGACTTCATAAAGCTGGTCTAAATGCTAGACGTCCTTTAAGAGTGCCTAAATTATCTCGAGGAAATCGCGCAATCAGATTACAGTGGGCGCAAGAACACGTGAACTGGCAACGGGAAGAATGGGCCAGAGTTTTGTTTACGGATGAATCTAGGTTTGTTTTACGTCCAGACACTAGACGAACAAAAGTCTGGAGGCGACCTGGAAACGCAGAACGGCTGGTAACCGCTCAAGAAGTCTCCATTTATCAAGGAGGTACGGTGATGGTTTGGGCTGGTATCACCATTGGTGGAAGAACGCAGCTCGTTTCTGTAGATGGCAACTTAAATGCGGTGGGCTATTGAGACCATATTCTCCAACCTGTTGTTCTTCCATTTGCTGATGAAATGGGAGAAAATTTTATACTGATGCACGACAATGCCTGTCCACATTCGGCTGGGGTGATACGCGAGTTTTTGACCAACAACGAAATCAACGTTTTACCATGGCCTGCCCAGTCACTTGATTTACATCCCATTGAACACATATGGGATATGATGGGCAGACGTCTTTTACGGCATAATGTCTTTTTAGAAACAAGAGAGCAGCTTACAGAATGCCTCAGAGAAGAATGGCGCTCTATACAGTTTCAGGAGATAGACAATTTAATTTTAAGTATGCCTAACATGTGTAGGGCAGTAATTAATAGTCGAGGAGGGCACATAACTTATTAATTTTTATTTTTTATTGATTTATAAAATTATAATTTTTCAATTTTTTCTTAGAATTTGTTTTAATTTTTTTTTTACATACTCGTTTCTTTGTTGTAAGATTTTGTTGAAAAAATAAAACTCTTAATAATTCGTATAAATTTTGTACATATTTTATTAAAATTTCTTGCCATACATATCAGTCCCCTAGATTCTTTTGATGTGTGTAGTTTTTTAGGTTTGTCTAGAATTTTGTTTCTCCAGCACCTCCCAATTGTCGGTTTCATCTTCTTAAATTTTTTTTATCGTTTGTTTTAGTTGTATTTTCCTCTTCTTTTCTTCTAATTGTTGGTTTTGTAATTTTTTATTTTTATAAGCCCTCAATTTACAGTTCTTTTAGATTTGCCTAAACTACGTTTTTAAAATTTCTCTTTGTTTTTTTTCTTGTACAACATGCATATTAATCTTTCGAGTTTTTTTCTTCATTAAGTTATCTTTTTATAATTTTTTATAGAATTTACATTTTTAAATTCATTTAGAATCTACTTCTGTTTTTTTCCCACTACTCGTAATTTACCTTTTCTCTCTACCTTTAAATACCCTATTTACGAGGGTTTCATAACTCAGGTCTGGATAGAACTTTTGTTTGTTTATACGTATTAAAAATTTATTTTGATGACTTAAAAGAACATTTAGGCAATTAATTTATTTTTGAATTCAACCATTACAAATAGGTATTTCAATTTTCTAACGCTTTCTGGTTTCTCTTTGGTAAAAAAAACTAGATAAAAGATCAAATTGTGTTAAACACGTTATAGACTAAAGTACGGTTTATAAAAAAAGATTATCTTTTGAAATAAAGAACGGTTTGAAACCCTATATGAAGAGTATACAAGCAATAATAAAAATACTTTTTATCGAGCAATTTTTATACATTGCTATACGCTTCAACTGAGTCTGATTGTCTTAAATAATTTGAAAAAAATACAGATGTTAAATTATTTTTAAGTAATTTAATCTTTTTTAAGACTATTTTTGCACGGTCTCTGTTGAGCATAGAAGAACTTAGAAAATAGAGATTTTTTACTCCTACTAGATCTGAGAAAGTATTAGATTTAAATTAAATTTTATATTTAATCCAGAAACTATAAATTCGGTAGTAAGTTTAAAAAAAATATTAAAAAATTCGAAATTTGTACTCATGTCATCTTTCTTTATAAGGTATTTATTTAGAACCATTTATACAAGGTGTTCTGGAAGTAAATGCAAAAATTTTAACCTGAAATACAGCACCACAAATAATGTAAATTTGCAAAAAAAATTTGTCTTATCGCAACTGATAACAAAATTATAAACTAAAAATTAATTATTACAAAACGTATATCAATTTTTTTTTACTACTAGTCTCAGAAGACATCATTATTTAGTTTGTCGAGAGAGTGTGAAGTTGTTTTTCTCTCCTAATAGTCAATAATGATTATAAACCAAGGGAGATAAAGTGCTAGAGTTGAGTGGATACCGACATTTAACTGTGTTGCCTGATGCGAATATCTTCGCAATTTTTATAAACGATAGATATAAGTGTTACCAAAAAAATAATGTCCGAAATTAGGTGCACTAGAAATACCTAATAAACAGTTTATTTAATATTTGTGATTTCAAGGCAAGTTTGTTTAACACCGCACCTTATCTCTAATCTGCCAAAACAAAATGGTGCGCTTGCGCGAAATATCTTCTCAAATGTCAAGTGTGTGTTAGACAGATCATAATCTTGATAAAATCTATGCCAAACGTTAAGAAGCAGAATAAACGCATAATTAAAACGTTGATGTTTTAATAATGAAATATTTTTTATTCCAAGAAAATTGAAAAAGGTAGGTATTCATGCTTCAACCAACCAGTGATCAAATCCGTTGATTGCATTAAAAAAATATTGTAATTTTTTACAGCTTTATACATGTATTTTGGTCTTGTCTTATTGTAAAAAACACTTTGTAGTGTGACAAAATGGAAAATTCTTTAGAAATTGGTAGGTAAATAAAGTTGTAAATAACATAACCTCAAACACAAAAACAGAAAATTTACTTTTAATTTAAAAATAACTGCTATTAGATAAAGTTGTAAATAATGAAAATGGGCTTTCATAAGGTTACACGTCAAGTGTGGAGCCCTATGTTTAGTTAATTTGACCATATGTGTTGTTGCAAATTCTATTGTTCAAGTTTCCGACCAGGAAAGCGGGGGCTGTCAACTTAAATCCTGAACTAGGGGTTCTGAAGATTTCAGTTGATGGAAAATTTACGCTATTTTGTTTTTCAGTACATAAATAGTTGCTTACATAAAAGATGCTTACAATAACGTTCTTTTCGGTTTTTATCTGTGAAGTTAAATTTCCGAAGTGGTAAAACGTAAGTAGTTAAATATCAATCGTTTTTATTTTCATCAAATTTACTTTTCGACAATAAATAAAGACACGTTATGTTTAGTCTGGATGTGTGCTCGTTAAATGAGGTTATATTTTTATGTGACAATTAATAAATTAATGTGCTAGTAGTGATAAAAATCATATGGACACTAAACCCGCTCGGCTATAAAAAGTGTTTTCTCTACCTTGGTGTATAATGTACTATTTTTAACTTCAAGATCCAAGAATTTACCAACATGCTTTTGGAAGATGTCAAAGATCTAAAACAAAAATATCTAGAGAATTTTTTATTACGTCAGTCGGAATTGATGGAGTCAACATGTTAGAATTAATTCGAAAATATGCTGCACTTTGCCCTAATAACGCCAGTAGTAAACGGTTTTTTTTTAGGATACAGAAACCAAATATGTATAAATTTACCTGTTGGTATAAACACATTTGCTGCTTTTTCCAAGAATATTGCTACTTTTCTTCAGTTACCTAATTCAGCAGGATTTACAGGACATTGTTATAGGCGCTCATCTACTTTGTTGTTTGCTAATTTGGGAGCTGATTTTTTAACAGTAAAGCGTCATGGAAGATGAAGCTCAAATACAGAGCTCAAAAAACAAATTGCTTCAAAAATTCTGGGTGACAAAAATACTATAACAGTTAGAAGTACTGCATCGAAAAAAAATGTATCAGAAATGGATTGTTCTACTATAATATATGTGAAAATTATGTTATTAATATTTATAACAATAATAGCATGTAATTAAGATTGAGTTTGAAATTAAAACGAATTATTTTAAAGAGTAAATTTTTATTTTATTACTTTACAAGTGGAGTAATATGTCAGTTTAGTTAAATATTTATTATAATATGTAATTATCAAAGCAGTCATTGACAAAACAAATTAAATATTTTATTATTAATCTATTTTTTAATTAATTTTGAACTGAATTATAACAATTAGAAATGTAGTTGCTGAGTTCAAAATATTAAATATCGTTTGCTTTCTAATTGACTAAAATCGGGCTGCTATAAACTCAGGCCGACTCTGTTTAATTTTTATCAAAAAATCATTTTTTGCCTTCAAGACGGAATGAATTTTGACCACAAAATTTAAAATATATTCAAACTCTTTTAAAATTTGATCACAAAGAAAAATTAAAATAACTGTTGCAACCTAAAACTTATTTTTTATTTCTTAAAATCTTAAACTTAAAATACCAACCCAAAAAGTAACCCAATTCATCATTGATGAATAGAAATGTAAAAAAGTGTCGTCAAGAGAAACCGTAATTTTTGAGAACTCAGGGTGTTTTACTGTGTAATCAATGTAGATAAGTGTCCTACAAATCACAAATATGTGAGACAACAAAATATTCCAACCAAAAATTTTATTGAAACAATTAACGCAGTCATTGAGCAAGTAAAGATCGTGTTGTAAAACCCTCAAAATGTAAACTGAATTCAGACACTTTTCCAGTTTTTTTCTCTGGCATTGGTAGCACTGTTTTAACATTTGCAGCACAGTAATGGCTGTAATTACCTCAAAATATTGTGCATATATTTGGAACAATTGAAAATTTAAAAATATGTTATAAATATTAAATCCAAAGAGTTTTAAATCAGCGTAGTTTGTAAAAATAGCACTTAGCCAAAAAGTTAAATACAAGATTATTAATATTTTTATGTCGGTATTACTGCCAAAAATTTTTGATGTGGTTATTAAAAGATGCCACCAATTACGTGTCATTTTCTTAATGCAAATAAATGGCAAAATTAGAGAGAAATAAATAACAAAATCACATATTATTCGAAGAACCATTTGCATAATATTTAGTGTTTTGTAGCGTGGAAACATGATAAAGAAAACTGTAATAGCTGCACACGTGTAGACCAAAAATAACAAAAATGCGTAAATTTGTTTATTTTTTGATGGTTTTTTCTCGTAAGAAATTGGACTTAAAAGAAATTTTCGAATAAAGAAAATTGTTTTGAATGTGGTTTTATCCATTTCAGTATCAAAACTAAAACAAATCTAAAGTAAACTAAAAACGTTTTTCTTGAAAGCACTTCATTTAATGTAAGAGTTCACTTAAACTCAACATTTACAACAAAAATGTAAATAAGAAAATCGAGAATATGATAATGTACAAAACTGTTGACCTTATCAAAAAAAAATACTGATCGATTTTACATACTTTTGATTAGGTAACTATGAGAAAAATTGGCACAATTTTTGTCTTGATATTCCAAAAGACATTTTTTGTTTTTTAATTTAAAATATTTTGATATCAATATTTAAAAAAGATTTTGAAATACAATAACTTTTACCGTCCCTTTCCTATGATAATCACAGATATTTTTAATTTATTTTAAAACTCACTATCGTTTCAAAATTAAAGAAGCAAAACAGAATGCGTTTAACAGATTTGTTAACAAAGCAAAAAATACCTAGTCCTCAAGCTTATGGAAACTTATTAATAATTTTCAAAGCAAAAATGTTAACCCTTCCTCTTTTCCTTTTTCTGCCGATGCATTCAGCATAGTATTGCAGAAAATATTTCTAATAAAATTTCTTCCAATAAAACAACTTCTTCGTACTCTTTGCTTCCTTCTTCAAGTCTTAATTCTGTTCCTTTTCTTAGTTTCACTTTTATTGAATTGACTTTTAATCAAACTCGAGATATTATCTCTGGTCTTAAAAGGGGATTCTTACACAGCCATCAACTAATGGGAATTTGTGAGATTTTCGTCAAAAAACTGTGACTTACCTATTTGATATTTTTCTACAAAAAAATATATATAACACAACTCATTATGACTTAGGTGTCTTGAGCCAAAAAACCCTTAGAAAATTATTAGATTTCTTTTAAAAAAATAGAGAAATTCAGAAAAAAGAAATGTCATTTTTGTAACGATATTTTGCATAGATAATCATATATTTTCACAAAAAAAAATATTCAAGGCAATAAATTTAAGATGTTTTCTATATACTATTAAAATTTGAGGTTCGTCAGTTAATTAGCGGCTCTGTACTTTTTTGAGAAAATTTTTCTGTAAAAAGGATAAGAATTAAAATCATCGAACTCTCTATCCTCTCTTGTCGTCTCTCTTCACATTAGGTATCGGCACGCTCCCTTTGTAGTTCCTGTAAGTACTTATGGTTTTCAAGAAATGTTAATATAAAGAAATTGGCTAATTCGTCTACTCAACGTTTAATTGTATTTTGTACTTCGTGACAAAATGAGTGAAAAAAGAAAATTGGGACTGTCGGACGTCCGTAAAAGCAAATAACTATTAACTAAAAATTTTGGTTGTTAATACCAATTTGTGGTATTATCAAAAATGTCATGTAATTAGGCATAATTGTTATAAAAAAGGTGCTGTTTAAAATAAGGGTAATGTGTACTTAGTGATATTGACGACTTTAAATGGAACCGTAGTATAAAGGATGTAAACCAACTTATTCATTTATTTATAATATTTTTGCTAAATAGTAACGCACTGGTTTTACTGGAAATGACTATAACTTTTGATTCTTAAATAAAACACTATATATTTTTTTAAATTACCTACATGTTACATTACACAAAATGTGTATAAGGCTTTAGTTTTAATTTTATAAAAAAAACTTTCGAAAAAAACAATTTTTTGGCTTTAAATGTTAATAAATATTTTTTTTTAATTACATACATGTTTTTTCTTTACCTAAAATATTTTCTTTTCGATATTTTTAATTACTGATTATTATTGTTATTGTCCATTATTTTGTATTACGTATTCGATGATTATCAGGTGTTTTAGACGTGCAAAAAAATAAAAAACCTTTAATTTCTTGGTTAGGTTTCGTGGCCTTTAGACTTCTTCAGACCTTGGATTACAATTTTAATTTTAGATGTTTATTTGAATATGATTTCATGTTTGGCCGAAAAGTGGTTCTCCATTTTGTTTTGAATTTCAACAAAATGGGGGACTACTTAATACTTTCCGGCCCAAAATGAAATTATATTCAAATAAACATCTAAAAAAGCCTCAAAACACAACCAAAAGATTAAAAGTTTTTTATTTTTTTGCACGTCCAAAACACCCGATAATCATCGTAATTTTTAATTACGATGTGCCAGTTTTATTTTTTAATACTGGGTGATAAAAATGATAAAAAATTATAATCAAAAATGCAATTAGTGATACATCTCGTCAAAAAAAACATCATTTTTCTTTATAACATTTTTGCGACAAATGCTAAAGATTTTGAATTTTGTCCTTCCCATAAAATCACGATAGGCTTATTTATGATCACTTCTCAAATAGGTTAGGTCTGCCTAGTTACCATTATAATACTACATAGACTAGTTGCGTGTATGGTATTTTGTACTAAATTTTTAAATAATTTCATCTTAATAACGGTTGATTCCGAAAAAATGAAACCTAAAAAAAATATTCTTTAAGATTTTTACCTATCACTGAGAGACCTATCACTGGCTAAATTTTTAACCATTATTTGTGATACACCCTGTACAATTGTAATATTGTTCAAAAATTTTGTTTACTGTTGTAGGTCTGATTATATTTTTTTTTAAATAATCTATTTTTCTTAAATATTTGCACAGGATTACATACTGCTTCTCAATATCTTGCGAAAGAACTCATCCTTTTACACAAGCAGTTTCTTCAGTTTTTGTATATGTACTTTTTTAAATATTTGAAAGTGTTTATAATTTTTATCAGTACTTAAATGCATCAAATAAAAAATGCATAGTCGGCATCAGCTCTATCAATTTCTATATTGCGTTTTCATCACTGTAAATTCTTCGAAATTAGTCTCATCGTATCATTTTTCGGTTATAAATGATCACCGAAACTATCAAACAATCATATTTTGAAAAGTTATGTATAGTCTACAGTGCGTAAAGAATGCCACCTCTCTCCATTAACAAATCATTCATGATAAAAATGTAAAGATCCCAATACATAAAAGTAAAAATTTTTGAGAAAATGTTTATTGATATTTATAAGCCAAAATAATTCATGTTTGCGGCTTCAGCACAGTCTTTTATGATCCGAAGTGGACTTTACGCACCTGACTGTACATATATGTTTAGGTTGTGTATCTAATTTTTTTTATAAAAATAATAAAATTATTGCTTACTATGCAGACTGTAATGTAAGGTACATACCTAAAAGGCTAATAAAATTTTGCTATTATTAATTTGTCGGTTTTTTATTTTGTTTATAAAAGTCTATGTAATATTGTACATAACAGTAATTAGGAGCATGAGATAATTTAGTTTCCCACATTTGTTCCTTGGCTTTAAAACTATGTAATTATTGCAAATAGAACGATTTCGATAAATGTGCTTTATGTCTTGTTTATTTATTTTTTACCCGAAATCAGTTATAAATTTATTGCCTAGCAATGGGTTGGCAGCGCAAGAGACCACTATAAATTGTGAACAACTGTAGCCGTGATTATTGTGCGTTACTTGAGAGGTCCGCTAGCAACCCTATTTCGCATAAAAGCTTGCTCACATAGTAAACATGCAGACCAATTAAATAGAATAGAGAGAAATTCTGACTTCGCCCAAAATGTAAGAATCCTCTTAAAAACACCTCTACTTTAGATGTTTATCACCTTAATTATAAAATGATCAAGTCCATACAACATATAATTATTTATCTTTTAACAGCCCTTTTGAATAAATGTATTAGATCAGGAATATATCCTGTAGCTTTAAAAAAATCTAAAATTTTTCCCTTATTTTAAAAAGGGTGATCAAAATGAACTAAACAATTATTGTCCAATTTCAATAACACCGGTCTTGAATAAAATTTTTGAACGAGCACTGCAGGCACAAATTTTATCGCATTTTGAATTAAATAATCTGTTTACTGCTGGTCAGTTTGGTTTTAGAAAAAACAAATCAACAATTTTAGCTATCTCTCAACTTATTTCTTATATCAATAAAACATTTGAAGAGAATTCTTAGTGCGGGGTAATTTTTTGTGACCTTTGGTTAGGCGTTTGATTACGTTTTATTTCAAATTATTGAAAAAATTCTTACCAACTATAAATTTTCAAAAAATGCTTTAAATTTATTAATGTCTTATTTAAAACCTAGGTATCAAATGGTTTCGTATTTGGATGATAACTCTTCCTGGATACTAGCAAAACATGGTGTTTCTCAAGATTCTGTCTTGGAGCTCGTTATTTTTTTATTGTGCATTAATGATATTAATAAGGTTTTTTCCAACGACAATATTGTTTTGTTTGCTGATGACACTTCTTGATTTAAAAATAATAATAACATTAAAGCTTTAAAAAATGACCTATCGCAAATACAAACTTTTTTATCTTAATGGTTTGCGTCTAATAACTTATTTCTAAATGACTCTAAGACAATAACATTTTACTTTTCTTTAAAACAGATTCCTCTCGATTTTTTCACTTAAAAATCTGTCAACTTTCTAGGTTTTCGTTTGGATGGGCATCTTACATGGCATTGTCATATTGATTATATTATCAGTCATTTTGCAAAAAATACCTTTTTGTTAAAATCCTTGAGCAACTTTGTTTCTAAAGAAATTTTAATTTCCGTTTACTACACGTATATTCACTCACGTTTAAGTTACGGAATTTTGGTTGAGGGACATTTTTTTGCTTCAGAACGATTATTTAAAATGCAGAGAAGAGCTATAAGAATAATTGCTGGTTTAAAGTATCAGGAGGATTGTAGGTATTACTTTTCTCAATTGAAAATTCTTACACTTCCATGTGTGTATATACTTTCTTGTTTGCTATATGTTAAGACACACATTGAAGAGTTTATTAAACGAGGAGAACTCCATATTCTCAACTTAAGAGACCAAGAGAATATCCATATTAACTTGTTTCAGCATCTCTTTTTGGGGTCCAATTTTTTTAAATAAACTCTCTATAAGAATAAGAAATCTGCCTCTTACTAAGTTTAAAACTTGTATGAAATCATTTTTTTTAAAGATAAGTTTTTACTCGTATGTAGAATTCCTTGAAGATAGCTTAATAATTTTAAACTAATGTTTTCTTTATTTATTTTATTATTATTTTTTCTCCTTTTATATAACGTGTGTAAACATTGTATATGTACAAACACAAATAAATATTATTATTATTAATTTAGCTGTTAATTGCAAAATTGCTATTTTAACTAAAAAATACTGAAAAACTGTTTCCTATATTAGTTTAGCTCTCAATAGAACAGATTTTTTAATAAATAACCAAAGTTTAACTTTTAAAAATCACTCTTCTGACCACATTTCCATAGAGAAAAAACACTAGACTCAATTAAGATAAAAGCTATAAATGAAAATTTAATAATAACAAAAGCTGATAAAAAATATTGCTAATTAATATTAGATAAGTTATTTTAAATCAAAAAAAATCAAAATTTTGTCAAATAATGATGTAAGTAAGTAAGTAAGTAAGTAAGTAAGTAAGTAAGTAAGTAAGTAAGTAAGTAAGTAAGTAAGTAAGTAAGTAAGTAAGTAAGTAAGTAAGTAAGTAAATTTGTTAGTTGTGAACCACGATTCTAACTCCTTATTAATTATAGAGATACTGTAATCAAGCTCTGACATTTCACTGGATCTACCAGCTACACTTGAATCATCCGCGAACAGAATAGAATCTAGGTTGTTTTTTGCAGCACCATTTATATTTGAAATTACTTGAGGTAAATCATTTATATATACTAAAAAAAGAGTCGGTCCAAGAACCGACCCTTGTGGAACACCATATTTAATACCACTCAAATTTGATTTGTTTCTTTTAACTTCCGTATAAATGTGACGATCAGACAAAAATGACTGGATTAACATTATGGAATTATTATCGAAATTGTATGAAGTTAATTTATTTGTGAGAATGTCATGCGGTACACAATCAAATGCTTTCGTTAAGTCGTAGCGTAGCAAGCAAGGAAAGCATATTCTTTTTTTTAAAAAAAAGCTTCATAAATGATCTTAGATAATTTATTTAGTGCCATGGTTGTATTTTTATTATTTCTGTATCCAAACTGTGCTTCTGAGAATAGATTGTTTTCTTCAAAGTATTGATTAATTTGCTTTTATAAAATGCTTTCAAAAATTTTTGAGAAAATTGGTGTGATTGCTATTGGTCGATAATTATATGGATCCATTGTATCACCTACTTTTTTATAAATCGGAACAATACGAGATGTTTTTAAACATTTAGGGAAAACATTATCCGTTATACATAAATTTATTAATTTAGTCAACGGAATATAGATAATATTAATTATTGTTTTTAACACTTTTGTACTGATGCCGAAAACATCTCTACTTTGAGTAGTACTCAGAGTTGCAATTATTTCCCTAATTTCTAGAAAGGTACACATTGAGAACTTAAAAGTACATGTTAAATTTTCACTGTTCAAATAAGTTAAAGGATCCGTATTGCTAATTGGCAGTGTTGTTCTTATATTTGCTGCAACATTCGCAAAGTAATCATTAAAAATGTTCACATCTATATTATTATTAATTCTGGTGTTACTTAAAACATTGTTATTAATTAATTGTCACATGGCTTTTTGTTTATTTGAAGATTTAAAAATAAAATTATCATGTGCCTTTTTCTTTTCATGCAAAATTTGTGATTTGTATGCCCTTTTGTATTCTTTGAATATTTGAATAGAAATAATCTTATTTTTATATAAATTATAAAATATTTTTAGATTTTCACGCATGTTTTTTAGTTTATTGTTATACCAATTTATTCCAGTATTTTTTAAAAGATTTTTACACTGCGGTGGGAAACACTGTTGCATTTTAGTTACCAAAGTATCTATAAATATTTGAAATTTTTCTTCACAATTCAATTCATTGTTCTCTATAAAATTCCAACTAGTATTCTCTAGTTCATTATATAATAAGCATAACCCTTTTTGTGTTATGGGTCTTGTTATGGTATAGTCCGCAGAGTATCCAAATTCCTGGGAAAATGTAAAACATATACCCGAATGATCTGACATTAAAGGGTCATATACTGTTGACATATAACTACTAAGGCTTGTAAAAATATTGTCTAGGCAATTATTTTCACGGGTGTTACTAAAAATAGTTTGCTTCAGTCCAAACGACAAGAATAAATTAACAAGAGTGTTAGATTTGGCTTCTTGTGTGCAAAATTTGAAGTCACCTGTAAAGATTACACATTTAATATTGTTCTTATTCATCACAAATATTAGAAGATTGTTCAAATTTTCACAAAAAGCATCAAAGTTTCCATTCGGAGACGCATACACCGTAATAATAGCTATGTTTAATATTTCAATACCAGCAAATTCACAGTGAATTTCCTGGCAGAAACGTTTTAACAACAAAGGTTTATGTTTATACTGTAACATGTTATTATGCAAGTAGACACTTACCCCTCCATGACTTAACTCAGACCTACAAAAATACGATATCAAAGAATAATTATAAAGCTGATATATTTCAACCTCTTCACTTTTTAGCCAGTGCTCATTTATACATAAAATGTCTACATTTTCGAAAGATTCTAGAAATGCTTCTAATTCATCAGTTTTTGATCTTAAGCTTTGAATATTTAAATGAAATACATTAAATACATTAAATATAGCATTTCTATCTTGAGCTTTGGTGTTATTCACATTGTCTTTTGTATTAAAAAATTATATCTTCTAATAATTACATCTTTCGGCCAAAAAGAACCTTCGTATAATTTATCTTTATGTTCAAAGTCAACACCTAATTTAAATGATAAATGCTTTCCTTTTGTTTCTAATTTTTCAATAGTAACTTCTACATCTTCATTGGCTAATTTCTTTTTCACATGCTGTACAACTTTTTTTTCAATGTCTGTATCCGGTTTAACATTTCCTAAGTAAAACCATGCACGTTTATTGTTTCCGGCTGCAAAAGATAGTTCATCACTTCTCTCAGTCCCTAAAATCTCTTCTTTTCTTTTTTTCACTCTTCTGTGCCTTTGAATTTCCCATTTTTCTTCCGTGTTTTTCTTAACTATACCATTAAGCTCCGGTTGTTGTACAGATTTATGACTATCCCCTGTATGTTTAGGAACCGTCTGATTATCACCTGTTTTTGCCGCCTTCTCTGCATTAGATGTTTTGCGCTTTGTAATCTCTTGATAGCTGCGTGTTTGACCCTGGTCGGCTTCTTCAGGGCATGAGGACACTTCCGAGGAAGCATCAATATCCCAGGAGGGCAATTTCAAGAAGTTTTTGTTGAACTCAGGATTGGTTGTTAATTTCACCAAGTCAATATTACTATCTTTTAAGTTTTGAATTTCACTCCGTAGTTGTGTGATTTCTTTATAAAGCGGGGCGGTTGCCGTTGCGACTGCCTTTTTTATGATATTAGTAAACGTCAAACTGTTTAAAAAACGTATTACATTTTGATTAGCGGAGGCATCTTCATTATACTTGTCTGCACCACTCGTGGTTTGTTTCAAATTGCCGTTATCCTAGTGTGTCATGCATACCATTTCTGTATCGGAGACGAAAGAGAAAGCATTTCTTCTTTCGCACATCACCTTTGCACAACTTTTGTGATATATTATATTGCAAACAGTGCACCTCACTATTGCATTAGTTACAATTTTTTTTACACTTCTCACAATAATTATCAGTTGGTAGAGGAGGATCATTCGATACGTCTTCTCCCATCGCGCGCGCGGTTGAATTAAGTTTTTTTTATTGACTCAAGTTTGTCGTACCCGCGCGTCTGTGGTCAATAAAACTTGCAAAATTTTTTTTCTCGAAATTTAAACATTTTCCACCTAGTGATATTTTCGAGTTGTGATTGATATTTGCGGGACCATTACCAGTTTCAATTTCTACTTTACTTTGTGACTCACCCTGTATGTATGTATATATACTGGATGACAAAAAAGTATAGAATAAAATTCATATTTTCTAAGTTAATTTTTTTTTTAGGAAAACGGAAAACACAAAAACGGCTCGATATTATAACCTGAGATTAAAATGTAACTAAATCAGAGCAAGCCGTGGAAGTGGGTATTACATTAGACACATTATTACACTTACGCTAGCATAGCCTGCTCTGATTCAGTACATTTCAATCTCACCTTATTTTTGATAAGCACCTTTTTTGCTTATATCCAAATTTTGTTTCTAACCGGTTTTTTGCTGTGACGTAATCGATGTTTTTTTTCAAATAGCAAGTCTTATTTTTGGTGTTAAATTACTTAAAGTTTTTATTTTAGATCCTATAAGTGACTGTTTGTCAGAAGAAAAAAAGTTTTAATTTTCAACACCAAAAATAGGGATGCTATTTAAAAAAGGAATTGCTTACGTTACAGCAAAAAACCGGTTGGCAAAAGAATTTTGTCAATAAGTTGTAATGTAACCTATCTGTGGTAGATTACTAAGTAAGCCCTTAGTCCTCTTTTAGCAGAATTATTTATAAACAATTTTGTTTTTAATATTTTTTTTAAGCATATTTGTTTCTGGTTTACATATGTGAGTTGATAACTAATCTTCGGAGTCCCGAGTAGCTCGGCAGTTGACCACCTAATTGATCGGTGTAATTCAGTGCGCTGCGTGTTGGTCATCCAAAAGACAATTTATTTTTGGCGTTTGAAATTTGTAAAAAAGCTATATTAACTGATAACTATCATTCCTCCCAATTTAAAAGTGTTATTCTGACATCGTAGCTGCATTTAATTCTTTATTTTTCAATTTTTTTAATATTTTTTTAGAAAAAAAAACTTATCATTAAACAAAAATAGCAGTAAATAATCACTGTGTTTTACAAAATACAAATAAATTATTACATAATTCTTCTTTTACATCTCTTTTTTTAAAAACTTTTTATTTTTCTAACCTCTTTAAGGCAAAATTATATTTTTTGTTTCTCATATTTTAAAAACTATAATATAAAAGTTGCTTTTAATTGTAAAGATAGTCTTTCAACATATCTTGTACACAATAATAATCAAATTCTTTTTTTACATTATTCAGGCGTCTACAAGTTATATTGTAATGACTGCACTCTAGTTTATATCGGTCAGACAGGACGAAGAATTAAAACTAGGATTCGTGAACATGAGAAGACAATAGAAAAGTATAAAAACACATGTATAGTGAGCAGCAAAATTAAGAAATAGCCTTATTAAAACTAAAAATATTTTGTTTTGACAAAAATCTTCGAACAGGTCAATTTAAAAAAAAAATACATTATTTTCAACTTTATTTTAAAATTCACATATATTGTATTTTGATTAATGGCGTCATCAAATTTTATAGAAACTCCTAAATATTTTTAGTTATTTTGGTAGATCTTTTAATTGTTAAAGTAGCAATACCAAAATATTAAATGTTATGTAATACAATTTTTAAATAAAATTAATTCAAAAGTAAAAAACATAAATTTAAATACCAACAAAACAAGCAAAAAATTTGTTAACAATGAAGGAAGTTTATTTTTTAAATCAAATGTTCAACGTGCCATCCTCCAGCAGCTTGACAATGAACATATCTGTGAACACATTCTTCTTGTACATTACAAACAACTTCTGAACGAAAATTTAGCATTGCATTTCTAATTCTAGTTTTTAAACCTTCTAAATTTTGTGGTCTATTGATATAAACTTTGGATATTAAATAACCCCACAAAAAAAGTCAAGAGGTGTAAGATCTGGGAATCTTGGAGGCCACTCGATTGATCCTCGTCTACAAACTATCTTCCAGGAAAATGGTTGTTTAAAAAGTCACGAACAGGAAGAGCAAATTGCAGAGGTGTCCCATCTTGTTGAAACCAAATATTGTCATTCATCAAGTCTTGATGATTTCTCTTAAGAAACATTTGAGTTAAGACAGACATAAATTCATGTGTTAGAAATTCTAGATATCGTTGTCAAGTAAAATTTTTATCAAAAAAAAAAAAATGAGCTAATAATTGTATCATCAATTATTCCTCCTATTAAAAAGAGCTTTTCCCGGTGACCCTCAGCGATAAAAAGGTGATAGAAACATTTGTGTCCGATTAACTATTTTTTGATAATGCCGCAACTGGCAAAAGTAGTTGGAAAATAAAGAAACATGAAAGAAAATTGATAATTCTAATCATTGAAAAATCGCGATTTTTTTCAAAATTGTGGATTTTTGACCATACAAGGCAAAGACGCCAATTTACCTGATGCTGCTTCGACAAATTGTAAACTAAAAATCACAAAACTATCGAGGTTTTAGGTTCCAAAGTGAAGTTAAAGCTGCAAAAATAGTACGCGAAAACTATTTATAAAAAAAAATTTAACAAAGAGGCGCCCAAATATGTGACCTAATTGTACTGACAGCAATGGTAGAATTACTGATTACTGTAAATTAATTAATAAGCAATTATTTTAAAATTGTAATCGATTTGCGATTAATAGATTAATCAATAATCGATTAATTTAAAATTGAATTCAGTAAGTTTTCAATAAGACACCTTGTGCACACCTGATGAGCGCTTTAAGAAGTTCTTGCGTCTTCATTTCACTCATAAAAACTGATCTATTTTATTTTTATTTTTTACTTATTTGATTTCTTTTTGGACAAAAAAAGGTATGTTTGATGAAAACTAATTAAAAACTAGGTACTTAAAAATTCATTAAAGAAAACTCAAAATGTCTAAGATCTTAATTTATTCTATATGAAACTGAATTAAAACAATCAGAAATGTAAGTGTTGCATTCAAAACATAAAAAATCGATTGTCTACTAATTGTATGAAATCTTGCAATTGTAAAATTAGGCCGGATCTCTTCAACTTGTTCCAAAAGCCAACATTTTTTCAAATTTTTTTTCAAAATTAATTTTATTTTTAATAAATGCTCTGAAATCTTATCAAATTCTTCCAAAATTTCATCACAAAGTAGAATTGTTCTGACTGCAACAACCCAAAACATTACTATAATAACAATATTTGCATAAATTAGTAAAGTATAGTTTAATGCAGAATTAAGAATGGCATCAGGCTTTTTAATACTCTCATCAATATAAATAAGAGTAATCAAAATACCATAAATTTGATGAAATAAAATATTCCAACCAAAAATTTCATTAAAACAGTTAACACCATCATTAAGTAAGAAAAGATTGCGTTTCAATACATCTAAAACTTAATAAATTTTATGTGAATGTAGACTAATCCTACAGAATTTAATATATTTTTTTTGCGATTGGTAGCAGTGGTTTAACATTTGCAATACAGTGATTGCTGTGATAATTTCAAAAAATTGAGAGTAAATTTGTAGAGTCTCGAAGAAATATATTTGTACAAACAAGAAACCAAAAATTTTTATGTGCACATAATATACAAAAATTGTGGCAAACCAAAATATTATAAACCAAAGTAGAAACGAAACTTTTGCGCTGTCTGGACCGTTGGAAACATGTGACAATTTTTTTAACAAAAGCCACCACTTCCGTGATATTTTTTTTACTTTAATTATAGGATAAATTACTGAAAAATATAAATTCAAGTAATTTAAATTTCGGAGAGTCATATGTAATAAATTTTGGTTTTGAAATATTATAGTTTTATAATAAAGACTTTCCATTGCACCAGCTGTATGAAATAAAAATAAAAAATAGTCGTATTTAATTTTAATTTGTGAAGGTTTTTGCTCATTGAGAGATAATGGAGTTAATAGAGAAAATTTTCGAGTTTTAAAAATTGTTTCAATTGTGTTCATTTCTGAACTGAACTAAAAATAGTATGATAATATATTCCAAGTAACTTGCTTAAAAGCATACTTTAGATAATCACGCATTTAAAACTTCTTTCAACTTTACAAACATGTAAATAATTAATGAAACTTTTGATTGAAGAAATTTTCCAGAACTTCGTAAATTGTAAATGGATGATGATAATTGAAAAGAAACCAAGCTTCAAATCGACAATTTAAGTAATCAGCTAGAGTGTAAAATATCACCTTCTTGAAAAAATACTTTTTTTTCAAAAATTTAATAAAAAATTAACTAATTAATTGATTACAGCAGGCTTTTGTATTTTTTACATAAATAGAATAAATACCAGGCTGTCGCATGGTGTCATTAATTTAATTTTTATAATTTGACGCTTTTTTCTTTTCAATTATTATTATCTTAATATTATTTTATTACATTATGCTTAAACGTAAATTTATGAAAATAAAACAATATAAATGCTGCTTAAACTATATAGTATTATGCTATTTATTAGTGTTAAAAAAGTTGTATTAAATTTTAACGCAAAAAATTATTTGTTGAAATTGGATAATCGACTCCGATTTTGTTTCTGAAATCAATATCTCGATTTTCTATTGGAATTTTTATCTAAAGTTTGTTGCGAAGGTTTGTGGGTGGTTTTAAATATATCACACGTTAGTTTTTTTTTCTCCAGAGTTAGATTTATTAGTTACATCCGTTCTTCCCAACTACAACACAATTTAAAAAATACTGAAAAATTTTCTATTGTTCTTCAAATTAATTTAGCTTTTAATATAGCGATTTTTTCAATAAATAACTAAAGTTCAACTTTTTAAAATCAGCCTGCAAGCTACATTTTCAGAAAAAAAACACTAGACCCAATTTAAAAAAGCGAAAAAAATTAATTATGTGTTTGGCGACCCTGTAAGTGGGTACATTCCTGTACACGCTTAGGCATCGACAAAATAAGATGGTCGATATCTGCTTGTGGCACCTCGTTCTAAGCAACTTGAACCTAATAGATTAACTGTGTTACAGTCTGTGAAGAACGGCAAAACGGACAATCTTTACTCCACCATATCTCACACATGCTCGATAGGATTTAAATCCGGTGAACGGGGTGGCCACGGCAAAACATTAACGCCAGCTTCTTGGAAGAAGTTCATTGTTTGACGAGCAATATGTAGACATGTCACATTATGCTATTTTGTCCTCTAAACCTACCGTTCCCTGCACCAGTTCAAACGTTAATGCGGTATGCCGTAGTTAAAGAAAGCACTATCCGTAGACGGTAAGAAAAAAGTTCAGAAATTTCGAATGCGGTGTTATAACGTTTGCATACTAACAAGTCGAATTTTTTCTCCAAAATTTTAGGTCACCGAGTTGTCTATGATAAAAATTCGAAGACGGCGCATCTCCGCATTTCGCACTGCCTGTACGGCAATATCTAGATCAGAGATTTCCAGGACGATAAATTGGACGAAAAGAACTTAGTGAGTGGCCTCCGCGTTCGCCAAAAATATCTCCGTTGGACTTTTTTTTAAGGGGTCACATATAAAGTAAAATTTATACAACTCGACCTACCTCTTTAGAAGATTTACGGCAGCGGATAGTGAAAGAATGTCGTCAAATTACTCCACAAATGTTCCAAAATGTTTGAGCACAACCTGTACTATTGTATGGAGGCACGTGAGAGTCACTTTGAACATTTAATAAAATAATCTGTCGCATCACTAGCATTTTTCTACGTTTTTTACCCACCACTGTGTACAGAATTTTGTTATATTTAATTTTTTTTTGAAAGTAGTTAAATTGTTACTATATTTAAAAAAATTGGCAATGGCTAAATATTTTTTTAAATTTGTAGATAGCCAAATAAGCCGTTTCTACGTCAAAATGAGAAAAATTTGAGTAGATATTAGTATATACATAGCAAAATAAATAGTTATTGACATCATAAGGACAATATGAAGCAAATAACAGATCGCCTGTCTAGAATAATAGTGTCCTAATTCCGTTTGTACAAATTTTACAGGAGAGACGTTTATGTGCTGAAGGTAATTGAAAAACCAACCGATGCATTTGTTAACATAGATACTACGGGCTTCTGATTAGCAAAATGCTTAAAATAGCAAATTTAGTAGAAAATTGTAATTAAAAATGCTAAATGCGCATAAAATTCAAGTATTTAATAAAGTTGTAACAATTTCAATGGCTGTAATAAACCAATAATATGTTCCAACTCCATTTTTAGTAGCAGAATAACAAATAAATATAAATAAAACGCGTGAAATGCAGTAAAATAATTAAATTAAACTTAAAAAGATGCTTTTTTAAAAAATATAGTAGGTATATAAAATAAGTTTAACGAAATTTTGTGTTTTCCTTGGTTACTTCCGAAAACAAAGCGGACCAGGATTCCGCAACCGTAGAAAATTGAATATAAAGTTTTTTTATGTCGACAATCTTATCTGTCGATAATTTCGATTTAAATTTTAGTGGCTGAATAGGCGGTACCACAGTGTTTATAACAGCGTTTTTTCTTCTACAGTTTGGGATCTTCTACCACGTGTTACTCTTCCTTCAAAGGAGATGTTTATTTTAAGACAACTTTGTGAAAATTTGGGTCTGTCCTTGTACTTTGATATAGTATGACATTGGAATGTTTTTGTGTACAAAATATGTTTAATTTTAATATATGGAATATCTTCGAAATTTCTTTGGTTTTTTACACGTTTCAAATTTATAAAGTCATTCGGTTTCATCTGATAAATTATGTACGGTTTTCTGGTACGCACACTTATCAGTTTTTTGACAATACTTAAAAGACTACTCAACTCACATCTTGAAAATTGTTTGTTTATGACTCTGTGATTTGAGTAAACCTCTTGGACGCAGCTATGGCCTGGATCTTGGAACTTTTGTTCTATTTCTGTTAAATTATGTGTTGTACAATTATTTAAGAAGTCTAGTAAAGCCAAAGTCATAAAGGAATTTTTATTTTGGGGGACACAGGAATCTAACCAAAGTACCAATTTGCTAGCACATTGGTTTTTCATCATTAATTGTTTTAAAAACTGTATAGTAGCAGATGCTATATTGTTTCCAGCTCCTCTACATTGTCCTTCGTATCACACAGTAGGTTGTTTAATATCACAACCAGTCAAATTAAACACATTGAGTTCGGGAAAATAATAAGCTTTTGACACATTGGTCTGGGAGCAGTTGAAAACTTGTTATAAATTAAAAGCAGGAATTAATTTACTTTTATCCTCCTTGTCTACCTGTTTTTCTTTACGTGCTGCTGTGTTTTCTTTTGTGTAATTACTGTACTTAGTTTCTAAATCGTCAGATACTTTTTCATAGTGTTTACTTTGATTTGTGTATCCAAAGCACAAATCGCACTAATTTTTTTTGGGTGTGTAGAATCCAATATTGAACTCCTCATTGAAAATTTTGTTATATAACCAAAATTTTTCTGCAAGTTGGTAATTTTCTTGGTAATATGTCACATAAAGATCATACACCTTTCTTGAATTTAGCCCAAATTCTAAATACTCCTTTTGAGTATTTTGTCGACAATAGTGAGCAGGCATCCGGAGGAATTGGTTAATATGTTCTCTAATTAATTCTTCCTATCATCAGAAATTTTTTTAGTTTTTTAAGCTGATCTTTTTGGGGAGTCATAAACAGGCTAGTCTTTTTATAATTGTGGCAATAATGAATTCTTCTTGAACTTATCGACAATTCAGTTAAGTAAAAGTCTCTACAAACACGAATTTTATTGTCATTTACAACAAAATAATAACAAAAGCTAAAAGTTTTTAGTTGTGTGGACTAACATTTTTTCGTTTTGTATTTTTTAAAGAGTTTTTTTGTTGTCTTGTTATAAAAATTGTTTTTTTCTTTATCGATCAATTGCCAAAATTTTTCATAAATCTTCTTTTCCATAAACTCAACAATTTTTGACAGCATTTAAAAAGATACATTTACATATTTTGTATTTAAAAACTACTTCTTTGTGTATTTTTTTATTTTTATCAGTGTATTGCTTTCCTCCTTGTCTGAGTTTTTTGAGTTTGTTATTTTGCCAATTCTCTACGTATCATTTTCTTTTCCGAGTAAGTTTTTTTTCTTTGTTGTTATTTTGATCATTATCACTATCACTTCAATTGTTTTTATTAGAAAATACCTTGGTAGTTTTTAGTCATGTTTATAATTTACTTACTTTTCTATGCTACATGTTTTCTCTACCATATAAGAAATTTTATCTACATGTTCATTGTTCGTATTTTTTTCTTCTTGTAATATACTGCTCCAAGAAATTAACGCACCACTTGAAAATAAAGTAAAAAAATTAAAACTATTGTGACGTTTATTATATGTGGGTTTCTGATTTAAAGAGCTGGAGATAATTTCTTGGCAAGTTTATTTACAAATCAAATTAATTACAACTAATTAACACAGCTAATATTCTAAATCACTAACGGAACACAAAACACTTTAATTTATCGCTTTCTAAATTCGCTGGATATCGCCGGAGTTCGCCTTTATGTCGCTCTCCCAAAACCAGACTGACTGACTGACTCGCTGTCTCGCATATATATAGGGGTATGGACTCTTTCCAGAACTTTCGAGTATTTTCTCGCGTTTCTCCTGAATTATTTCAATTCGGCAAGATGATTGGAATTCAATCACAATAGCGACAAACAATGCCGACGTAAACAAGAATAAATAAACCCATTCAAAACGTAAATAATACTCGAAGTTCTATTCAGTTCCTAGAAGTGAGCGGTCCACAACACAATACTCGATACTCTGATTCACCGCTTCTTAGAATTGAGTCGTTCGCGTCACACTACCCCCCTCTTAAGAATTGTTCGTCTCGAACAATCATTCATCGTCATTTGAACCCGCATAGGGGGCTAAACGGTCTAAATGCACTACCTTCATCTTAGCCCTGGGGTTCTTTTGGATTCTATACACCACGTCGTTAAGTCGGGTCAGTACGGTATAAGGGCCTTCCCATTTCGGCTGAAGCTTCGGACATCGCCCTTTCTTCCGTTGAGGGTTAAATAGCCAGACCAAATCTCCCTCTTGAAACCCTACCGAATTCGCCCTCAAATCGTACCGCGTCTTCATCCTGTCACTGGCAATCTCAATTCGGTCTCGAGCCAAGTCGTGGATATGGGACATCGTCTCTTGAAGCTCTTCTACATAGCTTCTAACTTCCTTGGGTTCTTGAGTGGGTGTCCCAAACACAAGGTCACAAGGCAAGCGGAGTTCCCGTCCAAACAAAATCTTGGCTGGAGTTTGATTTGTAGTTTCATGGATCGCCGCTCTGTAAGCCAACAAAAACAACGGTAAATGGCGATCCCAATCTCTTTGATGGGCCTCTACAACTTTCGATAGGTGCTCTTCCATGGTGCTGTTAAAGCGCTCGACCATTCCGTCGGACTGAGGATGCAGCGGTGTAGTCCTGGTTTTCCGAATACCCAAGAGATCACAAATTCCTTGGAAAACCCCTGACTCAAAGTTTCGCCCTTGGTCCGAATGCATTTCCATGGGAAGCCCATAACGAGAAATCCAATTATCCACCAAAGCACGAGACACAGTAATAGCTTCTTGGTTTGGTAACGCGTATGCCTCAGGCCATTTACTGAAATAGTCGGCAACAACCATAATGTATTTGTTGCCCGAGTCGGTGACTGGAAATGGACCCGCAATATCAAACGCAATCCTCTCAAACGGAGCCCCAACGTTGTATTGCTTCATGGCTCCCCGGCTACGAGTTTTCGGGCCTTTACTCGCAGCACATGTTGTACATTTCCGGCACCAATTAGCGACATCTTCTCGGCTATTGACCCAATAAAAGCGTTCGCGAACCTTCCCCAAGGTTTTGTTGACGCCGAAGTGAGCTCCAGATCTTCCATCATGGATTTCCCTTAAGACTTCCTTTACACGACTCTTCGGTAGGACTAGCTGCATTGTTACCGTCTTTCCATCCGCGCTTTCCCAAGCCCTTTTGAGCAGCCCATTTTCGACTTTCAGGGAGTCCCATTGTGCCCACAACGCCTTCAGAGCAGGACTCTTATTTGAAATGTCATGCCATTGCGGTCTTACATTTCCGTTCTCCTTGCTTTGTAAAATCGGTCCGATCTCATCGTCTTGCAGTTGCTCTGTTCTTATTTCTTCAGCTGTCCATCCGTCAGTAGGTTGCAAAACTAGCCTTCTAAGGTTGCACAGGTGGTCAGCTTGTTCTCGTTGGCTACAATGTTTGCAGTCGGCTCTGCACGGTCTTCTGGACAAGGCGTCTGCATTTTGATGAGACCTTCCCGAGCGATGCTTGATTTCAAAATCATACTGCTGAAGTCTCTCAATCCATCTCGCTGTTTGACCTTCAGCATTCTTCAAATTTAACAGCCACTTTAAAGCGGCATGATCTGTCCTTATTGTAAAATGTTGGCCGTATAAATATTTGTGGAAATGGCTTACCGCGTTCACGATAGCCAACAGTTCTCTTCGGGTGACACAGTAATTCCTTTCAGGTTTAGAAAGAACCTTACTATAATATTCGATAACCCTCTCTTCGCCATCCTGTACTTGAGTTAATACTGCGCCAACTCCATTATTACTGGCGTCCGTATCTAAAATAAACTGACCTTTTGCCCTTGGGTAAGCAAGTATTGGTCCCGTACAGAGTGTAACTTTTAATGTTTTGAAGGCCGATTCACACTCTTTGTCCCAAATAAAAGGCGTCTTCTTTTCGGTCAGTTTATGAAGAGGTTTGGCAATATCGGCGAATCCTTTGACAAAACGGCGATAGTAGGTGCAAAGACCCAAAAAGCTTCGTAGTTGGTGCTTATCATTAGGTCGGGGCCATTCCCGTACGGCTGCAGTCTTCTCAGGGTCAGTTTGTATCCCATTCGATGAAACAACGTGTCCCAAAAACTTGACTTTTCTTTGGAAAAGGCAACACTTTTTAGGGTTAAGTTGAAGACGAGCGTTTCGCAATCGGCTGAAAATTTCTTGCAGGTTACTTTGATGTTCTTCGAAAGTTTTCCCAATAACCATCACATCATCAAGGTACACAAGGCAAGTTCTCCAAGTCAACCCTCGAAGGACAAGTTCCATTAGCCGCTCGAACGTAGCTGGCGCATTACAAAGTCCAAAAGGCATAACATTAAACTGGTAGAGCCCAGTTCCAGTCGAGAAGGCAGTTTTCTCCTTATCCTCAGGGTGAATTCCAACCTGCCAATACCCACTCTTCAAGTCTAAAGTAGAAAACCATTGGGAACCAGCTAACATGCTCAGTGTATCGTCGATGCGTGGAAGTGGGTAACTATCTTTCTTCGTTACTTCGTTGAGCCGTCTATAGTCAACGCAGAAACGAGTTGACCCATCTTTCTTTGTTACTAGTACAACTGGTGAAGACCAGGGACTTGACGAATCTTCAATGACGCCATCTTCTTTCATTTTTTCGATCATTCGAGCCACTTCTTCCTGTTTCGCAAAGGGGAGTCTTCTCGGGGGCTGACGAATAGGTTGTACTGATCCCGTATTAATTCGATGCTGTACCAAATTAGTTCTTCCCGTAATCTTGTCCCCTATTGCAAAAATGTCTTGTTCCTTTCGAATAAAAGCAGTGGCTGCTTTCCTCTGATCTTCTGATAAGTGTTGCCATTCTTCCAGAAAATAATTTTCCAATTCCGGGTTATTTTTACCTTCTCCTTCCTGGTAACTCTTGTTGTCCTTTTCTTCACAACGAACAACTCGTAATGCAGGCTGAAAGAAGCCAATCTGTTCCCCTTTCTGCAACGTAACTCGATTTTCGCTGAGATTGGCTATGCGAATAGGAATCTTTCCACCAGCCTCAACGAGTGCTCTAGCTACCAAGATCTGTTTATTGTGTGTCGCATTCGTGAATTTCGTCATGTCCGGTTCAACAACTCCCGTTCGGTATCCCCCAGGATCTTTTTCCAACTCTGCCAGCACAATTTTCTCAGAATTGCCGGGGACACGAACTGATTCTGAGACGATGATGTTTACATGGTCAGATGAAGCGGTCGCAGAATGTAACAAGATTTCTTCGTTTCCCATTTGTAACATCCTGTTCTTAATATCCAGCACAAATCCATATTTGTCCATAATGTCCAAACCCAAGATCACTTCATCAACTATCTCAGCTACAACCATTCGGTGTACAATATTGAATGGTCCTATCTCAAGTTTGACATTAGCTTCTCCATGTACTTGTGCTGTTTCACCAGTAGCGGTTTTCAAAACGAAGTTACATCTTGTCATGTAGATATTTTGAGATGTTTCCAGCATGTCCCGTCTCACTAGAGAAAGTGTTGCTCCCGTGTCAACCGTCATCTTGGTGTCTCGACCGTTGATTCGTCCATCCAGCAACAGACTATCATTTCCTTTTCCTAGCTGCGAGACGGAGATGATCCTAGGGGCTTTGGGCGTATCAGCTAGCACACGCCCCAAAGTGCTAGCTGAAATTAGTTTTCCTGATGCCGGGAAATTGAGGGGCCTGTGACATCTTCCTGACCCCTCCTTACATCCTCAGACCTTCCCCGTTGGCGGCAATCCCTTCTTATATGGCCTATCTTACCACAACCATAACACTTAGGCCGTCCTCCAGTGCGTGCTGGTGTCTGCTGCATCTTTTCCAACATACTCTTCAGTTCTTCGCAGCAGCAATTATTTGTTGGAGTTTCCTCTGCGGACATCAATCGCACGCGTTGAGCTGGTCGTCGTGAAAGGTCTTCATTTGCCGCCTCATATTCTAACGCGTGGATAAGCGCGTCAGCACAGGTTTTATATCTATGTAGACGTAGATAACGTCGTAAATCGCCATCTCTTAAACCATCAATAAATGCGCTGGCTTCCATCTCATGGCGAAGGTCTGCAGGTGCGGAAGGATAGCCTAAATTAACCAATCTTTCTATTTCCGCGGCATATTCTTGCAAACTTTCGTTGCTTTTCTGATGTCGGGACTTAAGCATCATTTGGTATACTCTGTCCATGTGCTGGTCTCCGTAGCGCAATTCCAAGGCGTTGACCACTGCGTGATAGTTTTTCTGATCACGATCAGATACATTCTGAAGCAGCTGGAGAGCTGGTCCTCGCAGTGCTAACACCAGAGCTGTGGCTTTTTCTTCATCATTCCAGCAATTTATCTCCGCCGCTGCTTCAAACTGCCTCCTATACATTGACCACGAAGACTGACCATCGAAAGTTGGGGGTTTTACTCGTTGCGATGTTACTTCGCTTCCTAAAATTTGTCCTGTTCCAAGTTTCTTCACTTTACTTTCCAATTCTAAAACTTTCTTTTCTAATTCTTCCCTAACTTCTTTTATCTCTTCTTTTACTTCTTCTTTTACTTCGAAAACTTTTTCCTCAAATTCCTTTTTTACTTCTTCGACATCTTTCTTAAGAGCATCTTGTAAGGTATCGAATTTTTCGAAAATTCTTTCTTGCTCTTCCATTCGACGTTTTTCTTCTTCTTCTTTTTCTTGCAGTCGTCGTTTTTCTTCTTCTTCTTTTTCTTGCATTCTTCGTTTTTCTTGATCTTCCAGAAATTTCTTCTGTTCTTCTTTATCTTCCAAGCGTTGTTTTTCTAGTTTCTCGAAGAATACACGAAGTTGTTCCTCCATGGTTCTTGTCTGACTTCTTGTTGTTCTTCCAGAAGGTTCCAGAGACATAAACTTTTCTTTGTCCACCAAGCTTCTTTAAATCCCACTCCTGACACCAGTGTGACGTTTATTATATGTGGGTTTCTGATTTAAAGAGCTGGAGATAATTTCTTGGCAAGTTTATTTACAAATCAAATTAATTACAACTAATTAACACAGCTAATATTCTAAATCACTAACGGAACACAAAACACTTTAATTTATCGCTTTCTAAATTCGCTGGATATCGCCGGAGTTCGCCTTTATGTCGCTCTCCCAAAACCAGACTGACTGACTGACTCGCTGTCTCGCATATATATAGGGGTATGGACTCTTTCCAGAACTTTCGAGTATTTTCTCGCGTTTCTCCTGAATTATTTCAATTCGGCAAGATGATTGGAATTCAATCACAATAGCGACAAACAATGCCGACGTAAACAAGAATAAATAAACCCATTCAAAACGTAAATAATACTCGAAGTTCTATTCAGTTCCTAGAAGTGAGCGGTCCACAACACAATACTCGATACTCTGATTCACCGCTTCTTAGAATTGAGTCGTTCGCGTCACACTATGTAACATTTGACAACTTTGGTTGAGAAAGTTTAATCAAGCTATAATCTAGTTACCCATTGTAATAAAGGTTTTGACATTAAAGTCAGAAATTTGAGTTTAATAGTTTTTTAAGCAGAAATTTTAAAATCATTTTCATTTTTAAATTGTGTTAATTTGTAATTTCGTTTTATTGTTATTTGAATTTGCCGTTCTGTGGATAGTTTTTATCATTTGAAACAATAATAAAAACATTATGAAGAACTCGAGAAGAATGCGCCCAAGCTGTGGTTTTGTTGGAGGAAAGATGGAGCTACGGAAGAATTGGTGAAAGCTTTGGTGTATCTCATACGTCAGTTTCGCGTATGATACAAAGGTACAGAGAGACAGGAAGTCACCTCAGAAGACCTGGACAAGGAAGAAAAAGGAAAACCACTCCTATCCAGGATAAATTTTTAAGAATATCTGCGCTAAGGGAACGCTTTGTTACCACCAGGAAGCTACAAACTGAGTTCCGTGACGTAGAAGGAATTCAAATCAGTACCGAAACTGTTAGAAAAAGACTTAAGGAGGATAATTTAACACCCTATATTCCTGCTCGTGGTCCTGCATTGACTGCAGAACACCGCAGAGCCCGATTATAATTTGCTAGAGAGCACATAAATTGGCAAAGAGAGGATTGGGAGTCTGTTCTTTTTACGGATGAGTCAAAATTTTGCCTTTACAATTGCGATAAACGTGTTTGTGTGTATCGTAGACCAAATGAGCGGTACGCACAGTGTAAAGTTCCAAATACCACATTGTTTGGTGGAGGCTCAGTAATGGTTTGGGGTGGTATTTCCTTACAAGCTCGCACGGAGTTAGTGGTTGTAAATAATGGCTCTATAAATGCGGACCGTTACACAACAGACATTCTTGACTCTTCTTTCACAGTGTAAAGTTCCAAATACCACATTGTTTGGTGGAGGCTCAGTAATGGTTTGGGGTGGTATTTCCTTACAAGCTCGCACGGAGTTAGTGGTTGTAAATAATGGCTCTATAAATGCGGACCGTTACACAACAGACATTCTTGAAGAGCATGTCGTACCATATGCCCCTTATATTGATTGGTCCAAATTTTTTGTTAATGCAAGATAACGCAAAACCCCACTTTGCCCGAATTGTTAAAGATTACTTGAATGAGACAGAAATCAATGTTTTGAATTGGCCAGCTCGAAGCCCTAACCTGAATCCTATTGAGCATGTTTGGGACATTCTCGGGAAACGTTTAAAAAATCTTCCACATCCTCCTGTCCATCTTCAAGAGGTAGGTCCTCAACTAAATGAAATTTAGAATAACTTAAATCAAGAAGACATAAGTTCGTTAATTTTGAGTATGGAACGAAGATGTGCAGCGGTTATTAAAGTAGAGGTGGAAATACGCGATATTAAGATGTTTTCTGTAACTTTTATAACGACGTAACTTTAATAAAATTTTGTTTTCGGTTTGTTTTTCTATATTTGGACACATTAGATATTAATTTACTTTAAACAAATGTTTTTGTTAAATTTTTCTTAATTTTGTACCAATTGGTCGAATACATGTTTCAATTTTCAAAAAAATTCAAGTGGTGCGTTAATTTATTGGAGCAGTGTATTTCTACATCTACATTAAGTACTGCAGCTGCTTGTTGTATTTTATCTTAAAGCTCAGAGATTTCTTCTGAATGTTCACGGTTTAAAATGATTAGTATAGATGTTTGTTGCATTTTGTCTTGAACATCAGGAATTTCTTTATTAGATTTGTTATTTTGTTTTCTAATATTAAAAAAATTAAAATAACTGTTTCTGTTCTAAAAATACTCATTTTTACTTATTCATTTGTGTCAGATATTAAACTATCGTTTTTATAAACACCACAATTAATTATTTTAAAACATTTTAAAGACAAGTCTATTAGGGCTGGGCGATACCTGTTTATAGGTATCGGGTATCGATATCTGCAAAGTATCAATACTTGCCGAAGTATCGAGGTATCGGAGGTATCGAGGTATCGGAAATATCGGGTGTCGATAAATAAATATCGCATCAAATAGCTTGTGAATTTGTTTGTTTCATCAAAATAGATTTTGTTTTCAACATCCAATGCACTCAGAATAGGATATTCATTTATAGCCACTCTTTATCAAGGTATATCAGATATCGAAGTATCGGAGTATCGAGGTATCGGAGATATCGAGGTATCGGAGGTATCGAGGTATCGGAGATATCGAGGTATCGGTGGTATCGTGGTATTGGAGGTATCGAGGTATCGGAGATATCGAGGTATCAGAAGTATACCTGATTGCAGTCGGTATCGGTGTACGATACCTGAGCAGGTATCGATACTTTCTGTAAGTATCGACACTTTTCCCAGCCCTAATGTCTATGGTTAAAATTAGCACAATGGTATCCTGCCAAACAAGCTTTTACTTATTTATTTTTAGAATCATGATTTTCGGTTAGGTATTCGATGTAGTGTAGTTAGAATAATAATGTCCTTTTAAGTTAAGGGAGTAAGAACAACGATTAAAAAGCTGGTTTTAAGAAGTTTAAACAAGGAATATAATTTGTTATAGCACTCAAAACATGTAAAAGTGAAGTTAGACCATAATGGTATAAAAATCTCAATTTCGGAAAAAAGTGGAGTTGGAACACTATTATTCTAGGCACGGCAGGCGAGATGCGGCTAAAGACTGAAAACATAATACCTTAAATATTTAATATTACCTTTATTACCCTCATACTTGTACTTGAAAATAAGAAAACTAATCTCCACAACACTATACTCCCATAATAAAATAATGACTTCTTTAATGAAGTTCTTTTTCTATAACTAAGATTACCCAACCCTCTGACCAATAAATTAGTCACATTTAGTTTTTATTTATTACATATTTTCTTTTGAGAAATTTTTATATGTTTTATCAGAATTAATTAAATACTAAATATTCAAAAATCTATTAAAGTAAACTCAAAAACTACAAAATGTTTATTTACTCTAAATGAAACTGAATTAAAACAATTAGAAATGTAAGTGCTGCATTCAAAACATTAAAAATCGATTGACTACTAATTGTATAAAATCTTGCAGTTGTAAATTTAGGTCGGACCTCTTCAACTTGTTCCAAAAACCAACATTGTTTCCAGTTTTTCTTAAAAACTATTTTTATTTTTAATAAACGCTCCGATATTTTATCAAATTCTTCCAAAATTTCATCACAAAGTAGAATCGCTCTGACTGCAACAATCCAAAATAATACCAAAATTGCAAGATTTGCGTAAATTTGTAAAGTATAGTTTATTGCAGAATTAAGAAAAGCTTCAGGCTTTTTAATACTGTCATCAATATAAATGAGAGTAATCGATATACCATAAATTTGATGAAATAAAATACTCCAACCAAAAATTTCATTAAAACACTTAACACCATCATTGAGTAAAGAGAGATTCCGTTCCAAAATATCCAAAACTTGAAAAATTTTATCGGAATGTACATTAACTGTACAGAATTTGACATAATTTTTCTGCGATTGGTAACACTGTTTCAACATTTGCAATAATGTGATTGCTGTAATAATTTCAAAAAATAGAGAGTAAATTTGGAGAGTTTCGAAGAAAAATATTTGAACAAACGAGAAACCAAAAGTTTTTATATGTGCATAATATACAAAACTTGTGACAACCCAAAATAATATAAACCAAAATAAAAACAAAAATTTTTCGTTTTTTGGACTGTTGGAAACATGTGACAAATTTTTCAACATAAACCACCAATCACGTGATATTTTTTTGACTCTAATTACAGGAAAAATTACTGAAAAATATAAATTTAAGTAGTTTATAATTCGAAGAGTCATTTGCATTAAATTTCGGTGTTGGAATATTATAGTTTTGTAATAAAAACTTTCAATTGTACCAGCTGTATACAATAAAAATAAAAAATAAACGTATTTTATTTTAATTTGTGAAAGTTTCCGTTCATTGGGAGATAATGGAGTTAGTAAAGAAAATCTTCGAATTTTAAAAATTGTCTCAAATATGTTCATTTTTAGACGTAAACTGAAATAATACTGAAAATATATTTCAAGTGAATTGTTAAAAGCATACTTTATTTAATCACACATTTAGGATTTCTTTCAAATTACTTATTGTTAGAACAACAAACAAGTAAATAATAATAAAATAAAACTTTTGTATTAAAGAAAATTTTCAAAACTTAGTAAAATGTAATTTATAGTTATAGTCATTTAGACACAACCAAATCAACATTGGATGTTTATTGGCTGCCAGAAACGAAAATAAAACATTATAAATTAGTGGAGGAAGATCAGTATTTTACCTCGGGTCCCGTTGAGACTAACTCCATTTGATATTTTTTTTAGAAATGTACAAAATCTACAAATGTACAAATCTTTACAATTCCAAAATAGATGCTTTTATCAGGAAAATTGGGAAAAGTGAGAATACCAAAATTTTACCCAAAATTTTTTAGGGAAAATTAATAGATAACAATTAGGTGCTTCTTATCATCATGTTCGTAATATAAACGGTTCCTAAAATTCTCAGTGACAACTTAAAGGTCTCTTCAATTAAGGAGCAGGAACGCACTTCTCGAACAAGCGCCTAACATTTTCTAAAAAAAAAAAACCGCTGAACATAGAAATCCCTACCTTGTATAAAATTAATTCAATAAATTAAGCAATGGAAAACAAAGACACAAAATTAAAATTTATCAAGAGAAATTATTATGTTTGGCAGATTTGCTTAGGTTGTACTACATTAGTTTTGAGATTGTTTCCTTCTTCAGTTTATTAGTTATTAAAGCTACGTAAAACCAGGTTCTGCGTGTTTTTACGATACTGCAACGTGTGTGCGAATTCGGAGTTTCTTTGATTTAAAGAGTTGAATTAATAACGAATAATTTGTTTCTTCTATACGATGATAAATAAATAACACACCTATGACACCGCTTCCGAAAATCTCGCTTACTTTACTCGCTTGTCTGGTTTTTACATGTTTTGAATCACAACTGGCACTTTAGAATTAACTCCCATTGAATAGTTTCCTGTACTTTCTTACATTGCTCCTTCTATACTTAGAAAAAAACTTTCAATAAAAAAAATTGGGATAAAATATAGTAAACATCCAGAAGATTCTAGAAGAAAACCTTGAAAACCCTTCTGGGTTGAAACGACCAACTTCTTAATAAGAATTTGATAGAAAATTTAACCAAAAAGATATCTGCAATAAATCAGCTAAGAGATTTGGATTAAATTGAACAGATTAAGAACTGATTGTGCTCGATATAATTTAATGTTGTTTAAATAGAATGCTTTAAAAAGTCCATAAGTACTGTCAATGTGGTCAAGTTGAAGAAACTGTGTGTCGACTTACGAGTTTCAAGAAGGCTTCTTCTGGCTAGTAGAAACGTTAAATAATATTTGCGTGGTAAACTTTGTTTTTAAATATTAAATATTAGATACATAATTATTTGGTTTTAATTTTTTTTATTTTATATTTTAGATAGTACAAAAAGCACAATATTTTTTATTTTTTATTTGCGGGTGGGGCCGTAGACGTGGTTGCACCTTTATTAACACCACTTGGACGCAAACTAATCGTAACACAATGACTTTTATATCTTGGTCCCCTTCCTACTTTTCCTGATCGTGCTTTTTGATCTGCTTCTTCTCGGATTTGATCTTCAATCCTCTCAAATAGTTTCACTGCCCAACAATTAAAAAAGAAGAGCATAACTATTAAACAAATAATTTGTATGTTATAAATACTTTAAATTTTAATACGACTTACCAAACAAAACACCAGTTATTATATGAAGTGCCAAAGGATATCGTAAATAGTCATATTTACCAATAACGCAAACCACAGAAACTATTTCTAGTAAAACGTAAGTGAAATAGTGACAACTAAGCTGCCAATGGTATCGGTTACCCTACGGATTTGACCACTTTTAAAATAATAAAAAAGACAGGGTTGATACTGACTTTAAGAACAACGTATGCTATATAAAAAACGTGGATTAATATAATACTGTTACATGCAAGCTGCATTGATAAAGAAATAAACAAATGAGTAACTATAAAAGATTGTCCTTTGTGGTATCCATCAGCTCTTTCTTCTTGTTGATCCAATATTATTTCATAAACTTCAAGAACAATTACACCAATATTGACTAGCTACAAAATAAGTAAGCGTAAAAATGTTTAAAAACGAATTGTATATCTACCACAGCTGCAATTGTCGAAATTATAAACATAAGTCTTAATACATTCATTTTTTATATTGACATTTAAATGACAACCACAATATTCCGATCACTTGGACCTTTAATAAAATAAAAAACAAATAAAATTTTTCGTAATTTTTAAAACTAACTCTAGTAGGTGGATTTCATTGAAAAATACCACATGCAGCAGATGACAAATCTAATAAAATAAGTTGCAAATTAAATCTTCGCTTAAATTATCAAATGATCAGTATTTATGCTATAATGTTAACTTTACAACAAAGAAGTTATCTAATTCAATGTTACGGAACTCGGAAAGAGTGCTACCGAGTTGTTACCAGACAATTCAACCAAAAATATCCGAAAGTTACCATTTCAAATTCCGGTGCAAAAACTTAGTCATCAAATTCCTTAAAATAGGCTCGGTTTTAAACATTATGAAGTCAAGGAAGTTGTTTAATGATGATGATGTTGCTTCAGTTCTTAGCGTTTATTTCGCAAAAGAAATTTTAAGGTGATCTTTAAGGAGGGCAATACAAACTGGGATAAGCAGATCTCACAAAAAATCTTTAAAGAGAACAAAATTTTACTATTTAAACTGCAATTTACACAAACTTTAGAAAAAGGCGATGAAGCCAAACGTCTAGATTTTTGTTTAGAAATGGCCTACAGAGTTTTGAAAGATTCAAATTTTTATAAACAAATTATGTTATCCGATGGATCAACCTTTTCAACTAACGGAGTCGTTTCATTTCAACATTGCCGGTACCGGAGTGAGACGAATCCAAACTTCAGAATTTCTTGTCGTATAATATTTAAAAAAAAGTTATTGTGTGGTGTGCGGTTTCGTACTATCATTAATAGCCCATATTTTTTTAATCAAAATTTAAACTGTAATTCTAATTTGAAAATGTTGAGAAACTGAATAAATTGCCGTTAAATTACCGAATAGAAATGTTTTTTTAGCACAGTGAGTGTCCTGGTCATTATGCTGGCATTGTTCGCTAGTCTCTCAATACAGAGTTTCATAATAACTGGATAAGGAGAGATGGTAGCATATTTTATAGCCTTTGAAAAGTCCTGATCTCACAATAATGGATTTTTATCTAGTGAGCTACTAAACAATATTGTAGAGCAATTAAAAATTAGAAACAGAAAAAACGCAGTCTATTCCTTATCAACCTTAGAGATACGACGCACTTTCAGTTAATTTAGAGCTTCCTTTGAAATCTGTGCAGAAAAAGGAAGAGCATTATTTGAACAAAAAATTAATAGTTTAGCTTTTTAAGAATTTTATTTTATTTTACCATTTGTTAAATTTATTAAATACATTTTGAGCCCAATTTTAATATTTTTTAGCAATAAAATGATATTGTCTAAAAAACTGTTTGAACTAGGTAAATAAAAAGTAATTTGTGTTTTTGGGTTTGAAAACAACCAGAGTAAAATTTTATGAGAAAACAAAAATTAAATTTTTTTTCCTTTTTTAAAGTCGATCCGGGGATATACTGTATATCTTTTTGTCAAAAATGCAGTATATATTATCCTCAAAGACACCAATCTACCTCAAAAGTATATTTTTGATTCAAGAGATATAGGGCTCGCCAGCTATAAAGGCGTAAAAGTAGAATAGGCGTAAAAACTATGTAAACAGTCATTAAATATGTAGCCGTAGTTTTTCTTTTTGTAATTCCATTTTTTACTAGTTTACACATTGTTTTATATAGAATTTCAGTTAATTCTACCGCTTTCTTAATGATGCTGTTTGTTTCATTCGGATCTTTTGTTTCTAACAAATTATTGTAAACATTTAAACATATGTGTTTGGCCTGTTCATTCAAATAAACTCGTTGCTTTTTCTTTGGAGGTGGATTTAAATCATTTTTTTCATCTTATTCATTTTTATCATTGCAAACGTTATCAATCTAATCATTAAGATTATTTTTTGACGTTGTAGCCTGCGAAAATTTCCACGATCAAAACCTGGTCAATTTTTTTATAAAACCAAATCAAAAAAACAGATAAAATGCACACACAACTAGATACCACCAAAATAAACACAATAAACAGAAAAATTAAGTTTTACTTAAAAACACTGCACCGTCACCGTATTACAAGCACAAGTGAATTAAAGCTTAAACTTGAAGTCAATCCTGTTCAAAGGCACAGCTGTACTTCTGTAATCCCAGTTGGACAATGATTAGTTATTTTTCGCTTTGTTACATCGATAACGCCATCAAGGCCACGCTTACTTAATTTAATGACTGTTTATATAGTTTTTACGACTATTTTACATTTACGACCTAATTGGCGAACCCTATATCTCTTGAAACAAGAATACAGAAAAGACAAAAAATAATCAGCACATTTAAAAAACTTTTTTGTTGTTGTGAATAGAACATGATATGTTAACTAATGTGACCAGCCATCCGGATAAAACTGCACAGGGTTTTTACCAAAATTTAAATGGTTTTTGCTTGTGTCCGGCTTGTCCTAGTTTTTAGCTAATAATTACAGAAAAAAATCCTTTAAATTTTCTACTCGAAATTATAAACTGTAGTCCAAACAAGCTCAAAACTTTTTTTATTGTACAGTGTAGCGGCTCTTAAAGTACGTCTTTGTTCTACTAGTAAAATCAAGAAACTTTATTTTTAATAGATAGTGTCATAATATTAAAAATAAAGTTTACCTTATCGTACCAGTACAATCAGGCCCGTAGCTAAAAAAGCTGAGCATTGCGCATTGCCTACTCTAAAAAAAAATACTTACTCTGGAAAATCATTGTCACGTTCACTAAATAAAATATTAGGTACATTATAAAATATATATTAAAAAAATAATAATAACAATAAAAAAGTATTTTTTGCGTGCATTCATAAAGTTGGTCATTACCAGGATTCGGCGGAAGCGAGCTCTTTGCAGTGGCGTCATTTTGCATTATTACTTAAACCTTATTTTGCGTTATTTAAACGCGAAACAACTAACAGGCACATAGATAGTCACTCACTCAATCAGTATTTATTTATTTTCGATTATAGAGTCAAACTCGTTTAGTACGTCATCGGATAGAAAGTTAATCCAGCTAGTACTCTACATTTAAGAGGTCCCTGCAACATTAGACTTTTAATTTCACCTCAGATTTTGCGTCAGTTCGCTTAGAACGTCAGAATTCCACTGGTCCGGTAATTGACGTTATATCCGAGTTGGACTGTAATAGATTCTTACATTTATTAATAAATATATTTTGACGAAATTTTTGGCATTTCCAAGCGCATTACTCCTGACCTTGTACCAGTTGAATGAATAACATAAAACTCACAGAATTACCCCAATTAATTACCTAGCGATTTGTTCAATAGCTCGCTATGGCCGAAGTCTGGTCATTATAGAACAACTTTGCGGCCGGAATATAGAACTAATCTTGTAAAACTTTATTATATTTTGTCTTGGTTTTGGCACTAATAAAGAAAAAGTAGGAAATCCCGACCGTTGAAAACATTGCAGAATCTTTTTTTAACAAAAGTGTATTGTGTTGTTGCATATCTTTGTGAGCCATATAGTCTTAAGGTGACCTTCGCTTTAACCAAGCGTTTGATGCAGTATAATAGTTATTTATGTATTACGGGCCTAATCAAGAAGATTATGGCACGACGGAATGCTTAAAGCTCGACGTAAGAGAGCTTTTAATTTTTCGAGAGCAATTAGTGACGATTCCGCCCGTAATACATACAACGTTTTATTTTATTTTAAATCGTTTTAATTTTTCAAATCAAAAAAATATTGAAAATTCCGATATACTTTTTTAAACTGTGAAAAAAATCCAGATTAACTAGTTGACTATCTTGTCGTTGCCAGGATACGGTATATTGTTATTTCCTGTTTTGCGATTTTTCAAAATGAAACTTGTGAAAATTGTGTGTTAAAAAAATGTATTCTAGTGAAATGTTACAGAAAGTAAGAACCCAAAATTTAAGAAGAAGCAGCGTCATGGTCTGTACGTTTGTAGTGTTTAACAGTTTTTGAAATAAATGATGATTTTTTATGATAATTGTTATTTCATGTAAAAAGTGACGTTTACAAAATTGAAGACGTTTATTTGACAGCTACTGAATGTACAGTTATGTTATTTACGTGTTATTGTTGCGTAGCATCTTTAAAAAAATTAGTGGTATAAAGATAAAGATTACGCCCTGATTTGCGGGCGTATAAATTAGATTTTTGTTCCAAAATAAAATAAATATTTGTTATAAACGCTAAAAATATTTTTTTACTATTTTCTTCCGTAAAGTATTATTAACACTGGAGGAATATCAACCATCATTTGATAAATACAATTCTCTTCTTTTCTTTTCTTTCAATTCTCTTCTTGGAAGAGAATTGAAATGGGAGATATACATACTATTAAAATAATTCTTCATTCTTCACCGAATATTCCTGTTGTTTATTTTTCGAAAGCTTTGCTTGGTCTTCCAAATGTAATTATTCGTTATAGTGAAAAGAGATTATGATGTGATAACAGTACTTCAGTAAAAACACTACTTCATCTTAAAGTAAACATTCAAAAATTTTCACTATTTTGTTTATTAATGATTTTTGTGAAAAAAAAGATATAATGAAGGAAAAAATAATAATAAACTATCATATACGTAGTACAAACAAACCTTCAAACACGTTCCGTGTGGATAGATGCAAGTTATGCAATTTTCATTATCTTAACGAACCTTGAGTAGGAGCGATACTAGACTTTTATAGTAGTTATCATAGACAAACCTTTTAAAAACTCTTATGAAAAATGATGAGGCATAGATTTGTTATCACCAAAAACGAATCTTAAGCAGAAAATAAATGTGTAGTAGACATTATTGCTATTCAAAAGAATTCTCGTGTTTTCTCTATCAAATAATCATGTTACCAGCTCCAAACTAACTTGCAGATATAATTCTCTACTTCTGTTCTTCATCATTCTTTCAAATTTAACCTTAATATTTTATCTTTCTCAGAAAAGTCAATAAATTTGCATTGTATGTTTTTAACTATGTAGGTTCGCATGAAACACATTTCCTACATTTACTTTCCAGATTTTTAATGAATTAACCTGTCATTTTCCTCAAAGGTTTAGGTATATATAAAATGTTTCAAAGTAGTTAGTCGTAGATGATTTTGTATAATGTTTATGTAATTTATTCTTTAAAAGTATATTTAAATTTGGTTTGTGAAAACGGTTTAAGAAGGTTTTATCCTATCCTTTTCATGGCACACTAGTTAGAAAATTCCATTTGACAGCTGATTCACTTTTATTTTATTCCATACTGTAGTTTTATTGCACTCTTTAATTTTAAACCTTCTTGCAGTCACATTTCAACAACACACTTGGCCGCCATCTTCCTCAAACATGACGTAGAGTCGCTTTTCTAGCAGATGATAAATACGACTTTCAACCAATTTTTTAAGTTTGAATTTGGGGTTTTCAGCAGGAACTGTTACCGTGGGAAATATGTCTATTTTGGGTCATTACAACACATAAAACGTAACAAATTTAACATAAATGGTTTTATTATAAGTAAAGAGTATAGGTATTCATGAGTAGTTCTTAACATTAGTCATTGGTATAAAATATGTTGTTGACTTTTATAATGAGTTAATTATAACATCTGGTAAGTGATAAGTTATTATACATTATCATAAGTATCATAAATATTCTCATCAGCATCGGGATTTGGTGTTGATGTAGTCGTAGTTCCACGAAACTGTTTCCACGATGCAGCTGTTACAATGTATGTGACAAAACCATTAACAACTAAAAATAAAAAAAACTTTTATTTATTAAGAATTCTGTGTACTACAGCTAACAAATGTGTGGCCATAGAAAATAAATTGATAAGTCAAAAATGACCAAAATGAGTTAAGTTACTAATCTAAAAAGTAAAAGATAGAATTACAACAAGACTAGGTACTACGTACAAAAATTCAATGTTACAAAACTGTTTAAAAATGTTCTAAAAGAAGAAAACATTGATTTTCCAAAATATTTCTTGTGACCATAAAAATATGTGTAGTTCATTTACGAGGTTTTTTAAAGATAAAAACAAATTATTTTGGTGAATTACGTCCATTTTTTAATTCGAAATTTGGTGTTACGGGGAAGTGGACGACAAGGCAAAAACAAAAAAAAAAACTGTTTTATAAGGCCAACGTTTCGAATCCTTTATTGATTCTTCTTCAAGGCTTCTAATAAATGTCAGATTTGTTTGGCATGGTACCAATTTGTCTCGGTCAGTGGTCATTTATTAGAAGCCTTGAAGAAGAATCAATAAAGGATTCGAAACGTTGGCCTTATAAAACAGTTTTTTTTTGTTTTTGCCTTGTCGTCCACTTCCCCGTAACACCAAATTTCGAATAAAAACAAATAAGTGATACATTCTTAGGCTTTGAGACAATCTTATTAATGCAATTACGTTTGCAATAACATTTTTTGTTTAAAGATAGAATTGCAATAATCCAAAATTGCACGGGTTTTTTGATACTATGGCATTTTTTTCCTTTTTTTTCAAATACAAAATTCTTTAATAAGTTTTTTTGCGCGATCGGTTGTTTTTATCAGTTTACTGTGCCTGTTTCCACGACGGTAGGTTGCTGTTACTGGTTGCTACGTGTAACAAAACGGTAAGTAATTCACTTACCGTTCAGTAAACGGTAAGCAATTAAATCTAAAAAAAAACAATTTTGCGATTTATTTATTAAAATTAAATGTACAATTATTATAATTAATAGTAGTAATACCACTCGCATTTGAGTTTCTAGTGTTAATAGACAAACTTTCCGACGTAGAAGTCCCAGGTTGTTGTAATAGTCTACCAACATCGCTGTGTAAAATTTTATGAGCAAATTCAATTTTGTTTTGGAGGGAATCTTACACGTAACTCTCGGCCACCGTTGATGAACGCCACCCACCAATCCCACCATGTCTTTTTAGTCCCAACACATCAACTCCGTTATTCGCCAAAAGTGTAGCCGATGTGCGTCGAAACGAGTGTCCAGTAAAACCTTCAGAGGCTTGCAACTTTAAATACTTTGCGATTTTTGACGGCCAGCCTCCAATTGTGCCTTTTCCTGTGACTTGCCTAGTGCATTTGCCATTTCGATAGTTCAGAAATAAATGATCTGACGTTGGGTTGCTTAATCGAATTCTTATGTATTTTCGAAGTATTTCCAAATAATGAACTGCTTCATTTTCTTTATTAATAACTGTGAACGTTCGCTGAATATTCGTTTTTGTATTTGGAATATTTACTATAAACATTTCTTCACGTTCTTCTATGTCACTCATTTTAATATTGTACAATTCCTCTCGTCTACAAGCGCCCGATAGGTACTCCCAATATCATTGCTACCTGCAAATATATTGTTTCCTTAGAACTCAGATGTACCACCTCATCATCTACAACATACCTTTTGAATTAAAAATTGTTCGTCTGGTGCTTCATTCACGATTTTTTCCATGTCTTCTTTGGTAAAAATTTTAGCCTTCTTAGGCCGATATCCAATATTTTTTCTCTTAAGATAAGCAATTAATGTAGCAAACTTAGAAATATCGATAGCATCATGGAGAAAAATTGTACTCTTCAGCATAGAATACTCCGCCCATAAACTGCCTGCGGCCTTCAAGTGTCCACTTCTCACCACAAAATACGCTAACAAGCTCTTTTCATTTACAGAAATCTTCTTTGCTTCAGGCCATTTTTTAAACAACTTGTATGTCTGTTCATATCGGGCTTTAGATTTTTCTGGAATTATTGCCGAACATCCTTCTTGCCAAGCGTCTTCTAAATCATCAGGTAGATCATCACTATCGCTCATATTTGCTTCGAAAACAGAACCACAAAACAGAACTATGTAGGAATGATTGTATCAAAAAGACAATTTTACTTGTTTGGAACAAAACCATAGCAACCATGGAACAGCTACCCAAAGTTTTCAGTTTCAATCGTCCCGATTATCACAAATGTATTGATATAAATTATTATTATTATTCTAGAAACTCCAATCGCGCAAAAAACGTTATAAGCATGTCGAACGTTAAGGATTACCGTTCTCAGACAATAATTGGAGTCGTCGCTTCGCTCCTCCTCCAAACAATTGTCTTCGAACGGTAAGCATTCCTTACTGTTCTCCATACTTAATATACTATATTTAAAAAAATATATTGAAAACATTTAGCAGATTATCGTTATACAGAGAAATGTGTCCAAATATTCCGTTACCTCCACAATCAGATACACGGTAGGGCACTAGGATAGAGGCTGTAATCTTTTTTTCAAAAAATTTGATTCGTTAAAATTGTTTGTTTATAATTTCAAAAATGAAGCTACTAGCATTAAAGAGCGTAAATTTCTATTAATAAGAGAACATTTAGAACCTGAGCTAAAATTTATTGACCAAAATTTTTTAAAAGTACGGGGAGCTAAGTATTCAGTTTTTGTAAACTTAAAATTGAAATCTCAACTTCTTACGAAAAATTTAAAATTTTTATTAACAAACCTTAAAAATATAACGTGACCTTTACAAAGCAAATCTAATGAAAAATATTGATTCAGTAATAATAGCTGAAACCCGGATTTTTCAGTTTTAAGAGTTGTACGAATATGTTTAAACTCTTTTAGAAACAATACTTTGTTTTTAGAAAAAATCTATTTTATTTCTTATTTTAGATTTGCTCCAGTAACAAGTAGCGACTTCAAAAATTTTTTTGTAGATTTAAAGATATTTTGACTCTAAAGCGTTCTTTTTTTAATACCGAAAAAAACTTTAGGAAATATAATACTACACAAGAGTGGTATTATATTATATTATAGTAGGTTATTGGAATAATATAAAACATCCAAATCTCAAGTATAAAAATCAATTAAAAAATTCTTAGTAACAAAAGTTACTCTAATTTTTATTAAAATAGTAATTAAAATTATAATTATAATTTGCAATTTATTATTATCAATGCAGCCCTAGTACACCAATAAACTTATCTTGGTAAAGTGAACCATTTACATGCGCGCAATGAACTTCTCTATGCACTTGGCCGACTGTTTCGATCATAAATTTGCACGATTTGGTCGCCCTTTAATAATAAGTTATCTTAATTCTGTCAACAGTGTCAATCTGTAATCTATCTTTTAGTTATTCATTTAATTTATTAATAGTGCTTTAAAAACAGTCTTTGTCAAGACTTCATTATCGGGTTTATGTTTATTCAACCTTCCAAAATGGTTTAACACCGTCAAACATAACGTGTTCATTATTGAAAGACAAGGAAAGCGTTTGTTGTAGTCGTTTAATTTATTCGATTAACAAGAATTTCGTGTAATTACCTTTGCAGCAATTCAAAGTTCTGTAGTAACTAGTAACATTATTTTTTCATCATTTTATTAGAGCGACATTTATGAGAGGCAGACATTAAAAAAATACAGCGCCTCTATAATTAAAAGATAAAGCACAGTATAGAAATAAATCAGTATAGAAAGCAGATAAAAACTTGTCATCTTTTACGTTAAATGTGTAATATAGAGCCACTGATTTATAGACTTTTAGGCAATTAATAATACACAATTTAAATCTAAAAGACTATAACTGTAAATTATATAATAAATAATCAAAAGAAAAGAGTGAAACAATGATTAAAATAATTTTTATAGTATTTTATTTACAGTTATAGTCTTTTAGATTTAAATTGTGTATTAAATAGTTACCAAAAATCTAAAAATCAGTGGCTCCATCTTACACATTTAACGTGAAGAGATGCTAGCTTTTGACAAGTTTTTATCAGCTGTCCATACTGATTCATTTCTGTACTGTGGATAAAGGTACAACAAAAAATTTTTGCGTGCACTTTTGACTGATCATAACTGTACAAAGCACAATACGAAATATTTTTATTTATTGTTCGATTTTTAGACTCCGTAACTTTTTATTTTTTTAACCAATTTAGTATCAATTTATCTGTTTGTGCATTTTTTAATTTTAGAAAAATAAGATAATTACGAAATTTATGGTATACTTTAATCTCACCTATATAAATTTTTAATATTTTAAATTGTTAATCTAGCAGGTAATATAATTGCTTTTAATTATTACATTATATCTGATTTATAACTATCTAACTTATTTAACTTTCTACATATTAAGTAAAATTGTGATAGCCTTTTTAGAGATAAACAATACATAGGGTTATTTACAAGTATCCTAAACTATTTGTTGATAAGTGATAATAACAATTTAAATACTTTGATCTATTTTATCAATAAACGTATGTAGGTGGTCTTTAATGATAGCACTTTTTGTCTAACATGTCCCATCATGTTTTAAACGTTGAAAGTATCTTTTGAAAAACACTAATATTTAATTGCGCTATTACCCAAAAATCTTTAATAGATTGAGCTTGTGGCATGGTAACATACTAAGTGCAATTAAAATCCGAACACCTAGAAGAAATGATTGTTGAACGATGAAATTGTAGGGGTTTGTATAAGAAGCCTTGAAAAGCAAACGATTAAATTTTTGTAACAATTGAACAGCGTATAAGGGTGTTTGTAAAAACTTTACCGCAAAACCTTAAATGCAAAAATGATAGTTTTTTAAATTGTGATACGGCTTTATCACTCTGTAGAAGATAGTATTAGAAGCCACCCGAAGCAGGAAAGCTCCGTAGAAGGCAAAACGCAAATTTTTCCCAGCTTTCCGCGTTTTAAAGGGGACGCATTGTGGGGCAGCGCGAACGTGGTGCTTTATTCCGCGAGATTGCTGCTGCTGTGGGGCGCAGTGTGTCAAGTGTGGTAGATGCATGACGGGCATGGGCGGAGGAAGGACGGACACAGCGTGCTAGAGGAACAGGGGCTATTAGAAGATCTACCAAACGCGAAGATCGTCTTCTGCGACTAATGGCTCTAAGGGACCGACGCCACACTACACGGTCTGTGACTGATGAATGGTTTGCAGCAGTAAGATGGCCAATTCGACTCTGCACCGTATACTACAGATTGCGCACCGTGGGCCTGAGATCTTACCGTCTACACTTGGTGTTCCCGCTGACGGAAAATCATCGTCGTGACTGGTGCGTTGAACGGCAACAATGGAATGATAAATGGTATCACACTGCGTTTTCGGATAAATCCCGATTTTGTTTGGGAGGCCACGATGTTCGGCAACGGATCAGACGGATGCGTGGTGAACGTCGTCGTCTCGATCTGGCTATTACACCGCACTCTTGGTGTCATGGTTTGGGGTGCCATTGCATTTGGTAGTAGATACCGTAAATTAATCATTCGTGACAACATGACAGCCGAGCGCTATGTAAATGATGTGCTAGAGCCAATTGTTGTTCCTTATGTAAGAAGCATTGAAGGCGGAATTTCCCAGCAAGACAACGCACGCCCTCATATTGCTCGTGCTTCTCGACGCTTTTTGGAGTCGGAGAATATCACGGTATTGCCTTGGCCACCAAGATCTCCTAATTTGTCGCCAATAGAAAAAGTGTGGGATTAGATGGGTCGCTATATCCGTGATTTACTCCGTCCTCCAACAACTTTAGATAAACTCCGGGTTGCAGTACAAAAGGCATAGAACGCTGTATCCCAGAAATACATAAATAATCAAATCGCAAGCATGCCTCGACGTATACAAGAGTGTATAGAACAACACGGGGCACACACCCATTACTGATAAATTGGAGGCAATTTTAATAAAACTTAAATGATTGCTTGGGTGAGCACATTCTTTCATTTTCCCAAAGGATTATCCTTAAATAACTGCAATTTCAAGGTGTTCGGATTTCATTTGCGAGTAGGATACTATAAAAAATGGCGGATAGTAGAGCACATTGAGGTAGATTATCTTCAAATTAAATTATGGTATACATTAGGTATGTAATTAATTTTTAAAACATTTTTAAAACTCAAATTCAAAACTTAGTTAATTTTTAACACATCGTTTATTACGGATCTACTAAAAAGAGTTAGAGTTTTATTAAAAAGCGCTGCGAGTGCTCTACTTTTAGAAAAACAGATCCCACTTTCATACGTGTGTACTTAGTTGCGGTGTTGCAAAAGTCTACCACAACATGGCTACCATAAAAAACCAAAGTTTCTTTATACAAATGATTATACATAGTTTTTGAAATATACTATGTATATAGAATTTTTTGCTTAAAGTGTCACCATATGTCGTGTTTAGAAAAAAATTAGAAGCGGGTATCCCAAAAAGTAGTAATATTTAAAAAGACAAATTTGAATATTTAGCATTGTTTTAATGTGTACTATCACAAAGCAAAATTTCTGCACATATGCTGTCGGACAAAAGAAAGACACTATTTTAAGGAGATTCAGTAACAAAAATTAATAAAAGATTTTTTCCAAAATAATAAAAGCGTTTGTTCCAATAGTGTTCATAGAATGTTAAAAAAATATAATTTTTTTAAATATACTTGTATCAAAAAAAACTATTGTCTATTTTTTTTTCAATTAGAACAATATTTAAAAGACTAAGTTGATTAAAATAAATAGAAACACGTGTCATCTATAAAAACAAATTTATTTCTTCAAATTTATATTTTGAATGTTACTCCAAAAGGCGCCAGCCTGATAAGCGCACATTTTTAAGATTAAAAAAAAATCAAATTGAGCACAATTCTTTCAAAGTATCGAGACCTAAAGCTTATTTTAAAAGAAATAATGAGAAAAGGCTATTACTGTGTCAGGTTTTGCTAATGCAGATTCTAAATTTTCTACAAAAAAAATCAAAGAGGATGTAGAAGTTTTACGAAGTAAAGCCATGAAAATTTTGAAAAAAATGTAAATATTGGTCTTACAAACCAAGAATTGTGCCACATTTAACACCCAATGACTACAATTTAAGAATTCAGTTTTGTGAGTAGTATTTAAATCAATTACTACTAAACCGAGATTTTGTAAAAAAAAAATGAATATTTGGACTGACAAAGCACGGATTACCCAAGATGGCATAAAAAAAAAGAAAATAATTGTTTTTGGACAAACAAAAATCCACACTACAAACTGGAACGTAAACGACAAGGAAGATTTGGATTCAACGTGTGGTGTGGAATTAAATAGTCGGAACGATCTTTTTTGATAAAAAATTAACAACTCGACAATACGAGCAGATTCTTGGTGTTACAGTTAATTGATTTCTAGACGATATACCATTAAATGTCTTACCAAATGTTTGGTACCAACAAGACAGTGCTCCCGCCCATAACGTACATGCAATCAGAGATAAATTAACGAAATATTTTGGCAAGCAATGGATTGGAACTAGAGGCCCAATACGATGGCTTCCACGTTCACCCGATCTTATGCTCATAGATTTCTTTGTTTAGGTTTTTTTAATCATATTTATAAAGACAAAAGTTATACATCATAAGAGTTTTTAATAGAATTACAAACATTTATTTATGCAATACTATAAGAGCTGTAAGAAATAGAGCACAGCTTTGTATTCAGAAAGAGGAAAAATAATTTGAACATCTAATAAACTGAAACTTTGTATTTACTTTTAATAAATTATTGTTTTTGTTCTTTGTTATTATTATATTATTTTATTAGATTATGAAATCATTTCTAAAAACATTTTTGCTTACACTATATACTGTATGTTGCTGTATGTAAAACTGAGCTGAAAAACGAAATAGAAACAAAGAATGTTTTTTGTTTTCATAGATGACTATGTGTTTCTACTTATTTTGATAAACTTATTTTCTTAAATATTGTTCTAATTGAAAAAAAATAGATAAATTATACATTTTTGAAAATAGAAAAAAAGCGTTTTTTTGAGTCACAGCCAACTATAATTTCTATTTAAAATAAAGTAACCTTGGTCCATATCTCAAAACTAATAGGCTGATTTCAAGTTGAGATAATGCCGGTATTATCGCAAATTTTAATACTTTTCCATTCCAACATCAAATCACAGCCCCGAATTCTTTTAATTTTGCCTAGAAACGAAGATACTACCGCTATTATCTCAACTTGAAATCAGCCCGTAAAAAATATAAAAAAATTTGATTCCACTGTTCGATTCTACATAAAAATCTGTAATTTAATGGTACAGGAATAAAAGAAAAAATGTCCAAAACTCGATTTCTTATAGAATTAGAATTTCCATCGTTTTTTCACCAATATTAAAATCAGTACGAACAAAAAACAGTTAAAAACAATGACTGTCAAGACTTCTAAGTGTACTCAAGAGGTATATCGAATAAAAAAATCTGCCGTATTCATGAAAAACGATAGGAATTCTACCTCTGTAAGAAAACAAATTTTTAAACATTCCTTTTTTTATTCCTGTACCCTTCAATTGCACCATTTTTTTAAAATTAATTAAAAAATAAAAAAGCTACGATATTTTAAAAAAATCGCCAAAAAATCAAAGACGCTCTATATCACAAAAACAAAACGTAATTCTGCCAAAACCATAAAAAATAAACTACACTGCACAACAAAAAAATTGCTATAATAGGTACATCTTACCTCGTACAAAAACTAATTTTTGAAAAAAAATCTACACCGTTTATCTCAAAAACCATAAACATTTTTATAAAACAAATTGGTTTTTTAGCATTCTTTTAATAAAGACTGGCTATCACCTATTCAAAAACACCTATATCCACTTGGAACATGACAGAAAAGCCGACAAAAAACAATTATTATACGATACATGAATTGTAATTTTTCGATGCGATATCAAGCTGATACTTGTTCATAATTTAATTAAACAAAGAAAGATGCCGACTGTCCAGCAGAATTAATTTTAGAGTTTGTAGGTACCGGTGCCGGCTCCAATTGAGCTATAAAACGGATACCGGTGCTGTTGCCCAAACATTTCCTAAAAAAAATAGAGTAGATCCACATTGTGACTGTTAGTACAGCGAGTGCCAATGTGATGTTATAATTGCATGACTCATACAATTGACGGGTTATCAGGATTAAGACTTTGTAAAAATAAGAAAAACTGATATAAATATTTGTCATCTAAAACATGATAGAACATGTTGCGTACCATTACCTGCTACCATTTTAGACCCCAGCCCCTTGTCATTATTATGAATGTATTGTAGATTTTCTAATTCACTTAAATGTTAGTTAAAATTCTAGTAGTGTTAATTAGAAAATAAATCAAGTTAAAAGTTAAAAAAATATTTTCTTTTATCACCAAACTTACGTCACACCCATGTTATATATCCGGTTTTGCACGCACATTACGTGATGTTCATAAAAGACTGCTCAACAATTGAAATGAAACACTTTAAAATTTAACAAAAATTTATTAATTGAGAAGATCTTTTTTTTCTGGATAGCTCATTTCTTATTCTTTGAGATGTTTAATAGAACGTTTGTAAATTTGTAGTTTAGGTTATACAGAGTGTCAAAAACAGGTTCTGCAAAAAACGAAAAGTTTAGACTTTCTTTTTGTTTATTCTTTTATCAAACTAAAATTCGAAACTGTTTAAAAATTTGGTCATCTTCGACAGTTTTTTCTATACAAAATGTTAACAGTATGTCTACCGTTGTCTTCCAAAATTTAAGTATAAACTTTTATCTTTAGAATGATCTAAAAAGAGGTAAAATTTTACATCAATTAACAAAATTATTGTTTAATGCATAAAAAACAGTTTTTTTTAATTATTGTTTTAATTTATAATTGTAGCTTAAAATCTTTAAAACTGTATCGATGGCTTAATCCTCGGCTTAATCCGGCGCTTTTCTGAGACCCATTAAAAAATTAAAAAAATTGTTTTTTAAATAAGAGATGCCTATACTTTTCGTTTATTGTAGGGCCTGTCTTTGACACACTGTATAACTTAAACAACAAATTTACAAGAAACGCTTTATTAAATATCTTAAAGTATAAGAAGTGATCTACCCAGAAAAAAAAGATAATTTCGGTTAATAAATTTTTGTAGGAGTTACAAGACTACAAACTTAAAATTTTAGAGTGTTCCTTTTCAATTGTTGACCACTGTAGTATGTTCTATTTTATTTTCCAGTACCGAACATTATAATTAATCATATGTTATTTAATGAAATTCTCTTCGCCTTTTTAGCTGGTACTCGATTATTAATCCGGGAGGATCCAGGTATTTAATAATTAAACTAATTATGATTAATCTTTATCTGTGTCAGATGCCTGATCGACGTAATAAACGAATAAACCATAAATCGATAATTTTTTAATTGACAAATGATTAACTAAAAACTAGATCATAAATCTATCACTTACCTAGTAGTATAAATCCATATATAATAACATCAACTTTAGCTCTCAAATAATAAGACCTTTCAACAAAAATATAAATGAGAGTTGCAAAAATAAGCACAACTTCAATAAATTTCAGAAATATCCATGGAGTAAATTGTTTCCGATCACCCTATCAAAAAATGTCGTTAATTTTTCAAAAATTGTTTAAAAACACCTAGAAAATCAGATTCATAAATGGTATTAAAAGATAATTTTTCAAGGCAAAAGTATTAAAGCAAATCATAAATTGTACAAGAAAAAAAAGACGATTTTTAGTGACTCATTTAGAAAATTATAACTTTTCCCAAAAAAAGAGTAAAGTTAAGCCAAAATATGTATATCTGCTGCAATTTTTTTTCTCTTGATACAATGTCCTTGGAAAATTTTTCTTTTCTTCTTGTTGAATCATGCGATATTGTATAATGAGTAATAAGTAAAACCTCCAATTGTGCAACCTAACGGAATTTTGAGTACATACAACTCGTTTCGACCATAAAGAGTGCATCATCAATATTTCGCAAAATTGACCAAAACTCGAAGACTTTTACCAAATATAAAACTGCGCATTAAAATCTGATTTTTGAGATTTTTTTAAAAACTTAGCTGATGAGATGGTAAATATACATACAATATTTAATCCATAATACAACTCATAGGCGATCCCCGCTGCCACAAAAATGTAACAATAACGGGCGATATCATTCATTTGATGTTCAAAATACCAACGCACTCCAGATTCCGAAGTAACAAAATGTAATGCTAAAATTGACAATATCTGAAATAAAACATTAAAAAAAATATCAAAAATATTGCATTACTTTACCAAACCAACAAAAGGTAATCTTAATTTGAAAGTATGTCTGTCTGTTGGAAAATGTTTACTGTAAAACGATCTAACCTCTACGTATCTAAAATTAGTTAAATTTTTAAACAAAATTATTTATAAATTTAAAAATCAAACTTACTTTTGCGAAATTTTCGACGGGAGGGCATTTTTGGAATTCACGGTTTGGACTGTCATGTTTTTGTAACAATAATGTTTCGCTGATTTTACATATCTTGTGATAAGTGAAATTTGTCGAGTTTGAAGTCGCACTTGGATGATGACCTTCTAAAGTGACGTCACAGTGGGGACTCCACAAGTGTGTCAATCAATAGGACAGGTAGTAATATAAAAGATTTTTATCGGCGAAATTTGGTAAAGTCAATAACAAATTTGATCTAATATTTACAATTTTTTTTTTCTTTAATGTTATATTAATAATTCAATTATTGCACTTTAAACTGGTAATAATGAGAAATAAATATTTACCATCTCATTTAATAATAAATTTTATATAAAACTGCACACAAATGAGTTGTGTTCTCCTAAAACTTGATTACTTAAGATAACAAAATGTTATAAAAGAGTTTTACATTTTTATCAACGACCGGATGAGATTTGTTATTTAATTACAATCGTCATAACTTTGTAATTAAAAAGTTTTTTAATTTTTTTAAATTTGTCTTAATCTTTAATTTTATACAAATAATGAAAGCATAAAAATCCAAGTCAAACCCACAAGTTTAATCAAACAAAATTCTTACATAATATTGGCAGAGCGCTTTCGAAAACTATGTCTTATTATCAGTGCGTGAATAATAATACAAAAAACTTTTATCAATAAATTAAAAACATAAAAAATAATGTATACGAAAAAGTAGAATAAATCGTTATTTTTAGCAAAATAGTTTCTGATCGAGCTGAAGCAAAAAATAAATAAACAAATGTTGCTATTTAGAAAATTGACAAAAGAATGTGAGATGAAAAGAAAAGAATAAATGTTAGGGATGTTTGTCATGTATTTCTGTTACTAAAATTCACAAGTGCAAAAGAGACCGAGATAATGCTGGCCTAAATCCCTAAAATTCGATATTTAACTTTTAAAATAAAAGGCGTGGAAAATAAACTCGGTAATTGAGCATATTGTACAAATAATTTGGTCAGGATATCAATAATAGCCGTTGAACATGTTAACTAATTAACTAAAGCTACTATGCAAAAATATTACTCAACCACTTTCAGCCAAAATCTGGTAAGATCATCTGGTATCGAGGCGTTCGGGTGATCGTCAATAAAATGATAAGGCGATGTCTGTAATTTAAAAAGGGTGTGTGAGCAATCCAACCTATATCAATGCAGGAGGTCCCTAATGTGATAACGCGATAATTAAATAAAATATTGCACAATTTAATAATAATCGCAATTAATAGCTTGTCCAGTATTAATAAAATTATATCAGTATTCAGTTGAGCTCTGTCCAGGTGTTAAAGAGGTGAAAAGCGCAGCCCTGGCGTTTTACGAACTCTACAAGTCTAAGGAAGACCATAATTAATTGCGGTCAACCCTTTACCAGTAGATTTCTTACCAGGGCGCGCAGATCGCCAGTGAGACCACCTCGCGGTTCTGACGTGCAATGAACACGCGTTCTGTCATCCACCACTTGCCCCGGAAGTGCAATGGGTACCAATTCAGTACCTTCCTGCCAGTGGCCTTAAGCCCTTATCGGACAGGACCCTCTGGCGTGCAATGGACGGTGTCAGCGGTACCCAACCCAGTGGTCTAATAAAAAAAACATAGAACCCCGAGCGTGTAATAATGGTTGCCCTCTTCATAGTGTTGTAAGGTCCAATGTCTAATCCAATCAACCTCTCTACGAAAAACAATAAACATGCATAGAACAGAGCAGCTGAGAGTGCAATAGTCCCCTTTTGACGGACCACTCGACTACAAGGTACAACGTTATGCCCCGAGCGTGCAATGGCCGTCCTCTTCATGGTGTTGTGGGGACTAATCCAATCAGCCTTTCTAAGCCAACAAAACATAAAACGCGAAGAGCAAGCAGCTGGAAGTGCAATGAACCTCTTTTGACAAACCACTCGACTGCAAGGTACGTTATGCCTCGAGCGTGCAATGGTTGTCCTCTTCATGGAATTGTGGGGTTCATTCCAATCAACCTCTCTAAGCAACAACACCGCGATCGGAGAGTGCAATCGCTACCTTTTGGCACCTCTCTTCCAGCGACTAACCTGCAATTAGCCCTGGGTGTGCAATGGGTGTCATAAACTGGTACCGTTTCAGTAACACATCACAAAACAAAACAACGGATCTGGGGGAGCCGGCGCTACCTATCGACTCACCCAGGGCTGTCATGTTGCGCTAGGTCTAAATGTGCAATGGATGGTGTCAGCGATTTCCCATACCTAACCGCCCCAAATAGTACCTAGCAGGCGGAAAAGAGGGATAGACAGTTTAATTAGATTAACTTAATATATCAAGTCTCAACGTTGTAAAATATTTACCTTTTGCTTGTTAAAGATTAATTCAAACATAACGTAATGATCAGATTCTCAATAATTAACCAATTGAAAATTAATTATTTATACTCAACTTTATAAAAACACATTAGCTCATATTCAACAACTGGATAAACGTTATTTAAAATCATAACATTTATACATTAACCATTAAACAAATACCAAGCTAATTACTACTGGACTCACCCTACCGATGATAGACATTTGTATCTCAAAAGCTCTAGTATTGAATTAAATAACTTCACGACACAAAAAGAAATTATAAAACTTAAAACACCAATCAATGATAGCTTAATTAAAAGCTCACTACACGAATAGAAGGATTGCTCTGTGATAAACTCACCTTTTCCCACAAAGAACAAATATTTGCAGTAATTACACAAATTAACCACCCCGGCTGCTGGCTAAACTCTAACTGTTTTACATGTGGCCAAAACCAGAAGGTTCAGCCGCCAAAAACTCTTAAGTCTGTTCGGCAATTCGTTAAGCTTATCGGGGTGGATAGTTTATGTGTCCCAAGCTCGTAAATATGTCAATCTTATTATGGGAACGTATGAAACTCAAAATTGTTATAAACTTTATATTTTCTAAAATTTATTTACAGAAAAAAAAAGTTAAGCTTAGTTAAATAAGTAAGTAAAAAAAAATTTATTAGTCTATGCGCAAAAATGCCCTTACAAGAAAGATACATTTTAGACGACTAAAAAAGTGTACTTTTAAAAAATGGACATATTGTCATTTTATTTTAAAAGTAATTTAAAAAATGTTAAAATACTGATAAAGAGGATTAGAAAAACAGATTATAAAGAAACATTCAATTAACTAATGAAGATTAACCTATATTAACGTCAAAATTTAATTGATCAATCAAGGTTTGTAGAGAAGGATTTTAAGCAGATTTAAAAATTTCTAATATAAAATATAAAGCTTTTAAAAATGTAGAAAACATTTTTTATTGCAGATGTGCAGGATTTTCGAATTTCAGTAGGAGAAGTGGAATGATCGAAAAAAAGAATATGAGAAGCAAAAGCAGACGAACGAAGTGTTGGTTATATCTGTATTTCTGCACTTTTCTATTGTTCTTATATGTTCACTAATTTTAGCCTGTTTTACCGATAGAAAAAATTTTGCCAAAAAAGAGGATTAAAGAATTGAGAGCTTTTAAGAAAGGAGATGTAGAAGAAGAATTATGGAATATTTACAAACTTAGATGATATTTGTTTTTGAATTTATAGGAAATTCTGTTTAAGCCTTGTATTTAATGTGATTATTTATTGCTATTTGTTTAATGATTAGCCATTCTTTTTCAAAGACAACATAGTTTAAAGGAAAATAAAAAAGTCTATATAGTAAAGTATTAAATGCAACTACGATGTAAAAATAATAATGTTTGATTATATTATCAGTTGATGTAGTTATTCTACAAATTTTAAAAACAAAAAATAAATAAAATTGTTTTTTCTAATTATATTAAGATGTTAGATGTTAGATGTTAAGATGCTAGAGTTGGTTCTGTTTCTACAGTAAATTTAATTTTTTTTATATAATGAGCTAATAACTAAAAAAAATTTATCTAATTTAGCTTTAGTGCTTTTGAACAAAGAGATATCAACATATTTAAACCAAAAAGATATTTAAACAAAAATTAACGAGCACACTTAATGCTTGCTTCGTCGCAAAAAAAACTTTCATTGTCGACTGAAAAATGGCATTTCGCAGTTTTGAATGAAAAATAAGTACCTATCCTAGATTTCAAAACATCGCTAATAGTTAATTTTTTTAAACATCGCTAATAGTTATTTTTTTTAGTGGTATTTTTTTAAAAAATATTTTTATGTATTTGTAATATTTATTTTATACATGTATACTTTGTATTTTTTTTATTATTTTGTAAGTTTTTAGACAAAGGATAAAGTAAAGTACTATTACTTTTTTTTTGTTTAATATCATTTTATCTTATCTTATGAATTATGATCGTACTTGTATTGCTACTGTACCTGAAAATTGTGTTTCTAAATCACGGGATGGCGTTTAATATAGCTGGCAACCCAATATACTTTTGAATGTGGTGTTGAATTTTTATTTATTTTTTTAAAATTTATAATGAGTAAGATATATATTTGGTAATTTGGACAATTAAAGAGTACAGGAATAAAAAGAGAAATGTCCAAAATTCGATTTCTTATAGAATTGAAATTTCTATCGTTTTTCACCAATACTGACATTTAATCCAATATGTACTGACAAAAAACAGTTAAAAACAGTAACTGTCAAGACTCCTGAGTCTACTCAAGAGTTATATCGGCAAAAAAAATTTGCCGTATTCATGAAAAACGATAGGAGTCCCACCTCTGTCTGTAAGAAAACAAATTTTTAAACATTGTTTTATTCCTGTACTTTTTAATTATACAATGTTATTATCATGAATAATGACAAGTTCATATGCAATCAAATTTACACATTAAGCATCTTTCTTGATAACATTTTAATTTCAGTAAAACTATTGAATTAAAGTTACCTAAAGATTATCTATTTCTGTCTTTTTTCACAATTTGTCAAATTGAATGACTACTTAATAATCCGTTATTTTTAGTTCTGTACCAATGTAATATGATAGAAATAAAATTTATTAGCGCGTATTATTCTAGCAACAGAACTTTGACTAATTCTTAAATTTTGTGCCACAGGATTTTGCCCAATATGTGGATTATCTGTAATCGCCTAAATTACAGCAATTTCATTATTTTCTTTTTCGTGGCTTTTTTAAAGTAGGCCAGCCAGTCTTGACGCAATTTTTCTTTAAGTTTTCGAAAAATTTTGTCCGTTGGAACCACTCGATGAGAATATCTTTCTGCATAAATTCTTACTAAAGCTAAAGCTAAAGCGTTTTTACTATATTTCTCTTATATCAGGTTCATGTCAGTCTTCTCGTTATCAGTCACATAACACATAAAGTAAATAGTATCTTGTCTTTGCAGTCATATAAAATAATTAGTAATGTAAAAATTTATTTATAGATTCTAAAGAAATTAAACAAATTTTACTCAAGTAAAAGCTATAGATATTTTAGTATCAAATATGTCTTTGTCGTGTTCGTATTTCGTTTTATAACTGACAAAGCATCCTGCTTACTAGATGCCGTATTGGTTTTTGGGGTATTTATTTCCATTATTTCTGTAAGACATTTTTAAATCTCTCGAAAAATTAAAGTATTTTCCGTTGTCGCAGATGCCTTCCTGTGCGTTTCAAAAATATTGGATAGGATTTATATCCAGATTGTAGACTGACGACTGAACTGGTCAATTAACAACTTGGACCGACATCCTCTTGAATATTTTTGGGATGTGTTAAGGAGACTTCTGCAACAACGAAAAGTATCTCGATATTTTCAGAAATTGTAGAATGTTTTAGAAAAAGTGGGAACAAGTAAGCTAAAAACTAATACAACATCTAATAAGTAGGATGCTACGTCAGTTTCAGGACAAAATAGGAGCACTAGAAAAACATACTTGATACTACAATACTAGTAGCTTGTATTTGAATGTAGTTTGTTTAATTTTCTTTAAAGCCATAAATAATTTTTTATATTACTGATTATTTTATTTGACTGCAAGGACAAAATCTTATTTATTTGATGTACATGTATATATGCATACGAACAAATAATTAACGTTTTTAACAAAAAAATTTTGTCTTTTTTTTGTGTGTTTTGTCTTGAAAAAGTGGTCAATAAACAATCACGAAACTTGTCGACACAAAAAAAAAATCATAACTATTTCATTTAGTCCTCACACTCAATATCCCCAATAAGAAAAATAAAAAAAATCTGTTATTAAAGAAAGTGATTATCTAGAACAAGATAAGGACCAAAACATTATTTATGCTATCGTTTTTTTAAAATTAAATAATCAAACATTGATGTTTTTTTTACTTATCCTTCATAATTTTTTGATTTATGGATTCATTGTTGTTGACATTCATATTGTTCATAGTTGTTGACATAAGTCTGCATAATAATTGGAATAAATAAATCAGTAATTAATTCCAGACATTTCAACCAGTCAAAATCTTTTTATTACGTTATAGCCGAAAAATTCGTTTGTTAATACTTTTTTCGTTTAAACATGGTCTATTTTACATAGTTTATTTATTGTGGCCATTGTAGGCTCTAAATTTTTGTCACAATGTCCGCATTCAAAATTTTTATTGATATTTTATATTAAGTATATTATTATTTAATTTATATTTATATTAAGTTATTGATAACATAAACTTCTTCACTTCTTTGTTCATTACGGAAAATACTTTTCTACAAATTTGATCAAACCTGCATTATTAATATATATGTATTTATAAAATCATGCACAACCAAATAAAAAACTGGGGTTTTTATCAACTATTCTAAGTATTCCAGCGTAAATTCCACATTGCTTCTTCTTTTTAGATTGTGAGAGTAAATGCAATCCGGTTTTACGACTAGTTTGTCTTCAACAACCTGCATTTGTGTGTGATCTTTTGTTCGATAAACATCAAAATGTCTGTCTTGTTTAACCTAAAACCGATTCTTTTTGTAATTGTAACGTTATTATTTAATCAATTTGACTGTAAGTGTATACAGTCATTTGTGACATTATGTGAAAGCATAGAAGATATTGAAAAAAACGACGATGCTCCAAACTTCGTCGACATTATTGTAGGAAACGAAACTGTTCCCGCATATCCTTTAAAGACTTATAATTTATACAGTCTCATACCTTTCAGAAGACTCCACTCACTAACTGTTATTGGACAACTCAACAGGATTTCCCGGCTTTTCGGCAAGTGTAGTTATCAATATCAGCTGCAAATGTTGAATTTTTACAAAAATGACATAAAAACTCTTGAAAGGTACTCTTTTCCGGACTTAAAACTTAAAAAAGTGAGTTTAGCAAACAACAATATTGAAATTGTGAAACCTGGATTCATTTCTGTTTCCGCTGAAATAGAAATAATGGATTTATCTGATAACAAAATTGAAGTAATTGAAGATCAAACTTTTAAGTTTTTTAAGAGACCTCTTGTTACAAAAACACTGACTTTGCGTAATAACCAAATTTCTTTTATCCAAGCCGGAAGTATTCCAACAACTTTACAAAAACTCAATCTGGACGGAAATAAATTAAGAGAAATCCAAGACGGAGTTACTGATGATTTGCCTGAACTTCAAGAATTTACAATAAGTCGAAACCATCTTTACAAAGTCCCAAAATTGTCAAATTCGAATAAACTGGAATTTTTGAACATTTCCTTCAACAACATTGAAGCTATTAATAATGCATCGTTTCAGAATCTCACAGGCATTTATTTCATTGACTTCAGTAATAATAAATTAAAAGAATTGTCGTTTTCACATTTTACTCATTTAATTAAAAAGCATCATAAATTTTTGTTATCAGTTGGTTTTAATGAATTACTGGATATTACATTTGATAATACTACAATTTTCAATAAAAATGAATATATTGTGGAGCTATTCTTGTATGGAAATCCCTTTGACTGCAAACGGTTTGATGAAATTCAAGTTGCGATGCAAAATTTACAGATTAAACAAAATAAATGTGATGCCAAATTTCAAAGTGAAGGAAAAACTCCATATTGTTTGGATTACTCAAAAATATTTTCATTAGATGTACCCGAAAGAGTTAAGGCATTTTTGGATCAAATTGCCAATAACAGAAAACTGATTTCTTGCAAGCTATTTCCACAAAATACTATAAACTTTGACCTTAATTGTGTTGCTTAAATTTTAGATATTTATTAATAAAATAAAGTTTAATAAAATTTGTTTTATTTCAAAATATTGTACAAAGTGTATTTTTTTTAATATGTAGATAATTCAAATTCTGAATTATGTTTTTTATGTAACTGATGTTATGGTTTATTCTTATCTATGTCTAAACCTCAGTACACAGTATCATAAAAATAGACTGATTTTTTGCAGACTAAATAATCTTTAATTCCATCAGACTCTTACATTACCTAAAATGGGACAGTCCAAATGGGAACCTGCTAATTATTGTACCTTATCTCAGCAGGTGGAGTACCATAACTGCTAATTGTATTAAAGACTCTAAACTACATAAAATGTTGAGAGAACATTTTTAATTTATACTTGTATTTATTAGAATTGCGGAAGAAACTTTTTCTTTTCAAATTATTATTTCAATTTTTTCGGTTTGTACACTCAGACATAAAAAGGTACTATATTTTCGTTTCATCTTATAATTTGAGCTTTATTACAAATACCCGAATACTTTAGTGTGAATTTTGTATCTCATAAAATAATGTTATTTTAAATTTTATACTTTTTCAGAGTAGATTTTAAGAAGAAATTAATTCCTACTCTGATTACTATCAAAAAATTGTGAAAAAAAATATATACATATCTAACAAATGGGCCAAAAAAATCGTATTTTTTTTAACTTCCGACACTGAAAAATTGGTTTCTAAAATACTTTTCAAAGACAAGCTCTTAATTTTAAAGAAAGAATCCCCTCATCTCAGTTTTCTATTTTTTCTTTAGTTCTATTTGGCAAAATCCATACCTCGTCACTACTTGATCGTACAGAAAAATTTTATTAACATTTTTTGTACAAAATTTAACGCTTTAAAATAAGTATTTTACAATTTTTTATAGCTATTAGCGTTTAGAAGATATCAGAAGTCAAATTTTGAAGAATTTAACAAATATTTCTTTTTTTCTAAATTTTATAACTCGTAGATAAATAAATATTAGAATATGCGCAACATATAGTTTTCTAGAATAGTAAACGCTCTATAAAAAAAGATTTTTGTCGTTAATCGATTACTCCAACCATTTAAAAAAAATTGAGAATCAAGTCTCAAATTTTGGTTGTTAAAATGCAAATATCTTCTAAGTGGTTAGAGTAATCTATTAATTACAAAAGATCTTTTTTGTAAAGCGTTCAATTTCCTATAAAACAATAAATTTTGCAATTTCTAATATTTGTTTATCTACGAGCCATAGAATTTAGAAGTAAAAAAGAAATATCTGTTAAATTCTTCAAAATTTGACTTCTGATATCTTTTAGACGCTAATAGCTATAAAAAATTTCTAAGATATCTTTTTTAGAGCATGTAATTTTTTCCAAAAAATGTAAATAAATTTTTTTTCTACGATCAAGTAGTGATGAGATATGGATTTTGCCAAATAGACTGATCACACACACAATTGAAATAACTATCAGAGAGGTCATAATATTTTTTATTGATAACAATAAACAATCTGGCTATCCATGCATTGCTATAAAAAAATTTTTGTTTACTTCGTTGCCAACACAATCAATTTTTATTTATACCGTTGCCAGCCCAACCAATTTCTAACATCCAATCAAATTCAATCAAAGTTTGTTATTATTGGTAGAAAGCGAAAACGCTCTAGAGCGGCAATTTTGGTAATTGCGCTCGCTCCGCAGCAATTGTCAACTTTCGAATGTTAAATGACATTTAGAAAAGCCTACTTTCAAGTTCAGTACTCGAAAAATACTATTATTTTATTCTATAAAATATAATAATAGTATCAAATTTTGCATTTGCTAGTTTGTCATAAAAAGGACTAGTTAGAAGATATATTAGACAAAATAGTAATTTGCTTTACAAGTGTTGAAAAGCGCTTTTTATGCGAGTGTGTAACAAACACAAGCAATGAAGAATGTTTTTCACACGAGTGCAACGCATTGTTTTCCTACGACCTCTAAATAAATTTAAAAAATGTTTTATAAAACGTGTCAAAATGTGTTGACTAAAACGAATTATGTTCTGAAATCAAGATCAATCCCGAAATCAAACTGCACTAAACTAAATGTCTCAAATTGTCTCAAAGACATTTTAGAAGATATTTTTTGTAAATTATCACGTAATAATTATTGGTAGTTATTTATGAGTTTTAGAATAAAAGCTAAACTTTAAAACATTATCTTTCCACTACATAAAAAAAACAATAATTATTGTAGATTTTCGAGTTTGTTTTTGTAGACTTTATATATAGGAGTCCAAATAAAACTCGCGTACTCAAGAACAGATCTAACAAAAGAATAATATAAAACTTTAATAGGATGTATATCATTAAGCTAACGACTATTTCTGATTAAAAATCCTAACATAAGAGAGGCTTTCAAAATAATATAGTCAACATGCAGTACAAAATTAAATTTGAAATCGAACATCACACCAAGGTCTATAAATTTCTCTAAATTCTTTATTATAGTGTTATCAATCAGGTAAGCATGTCTTACTTTGTTCGACTTGTTTGTAAATTATGTAATAAAGCATTTAAAAAAGTTAACATGCAAATGATTTATTTTTGCCCAATAAGCAAGTTTATTAATGTTCTGCTGCAGTAAAGCGCAATCACTAGAAATGGTTACACGTACAAGAAATTTAAGATTAAGAAATTTTAAGATTGTAACATCATTGATTAATATTGTAAAAAGAAGCGGACCAAGAACAGAGCCCTGGGAAACTCCGAATGTGACGTGAAATTGACGCGATTTAAAACCATTGAGAAATACATATTGATGTTTTTCTCTTAAGTAAGAATCAAATAGAGGTAACGATAAACCATAAGAACTAAGTTTAAAAACCAAAATGTCAAAGTTTACTGTGTCAAACGCTTTTGAAAAATCTGCGTAAAGCACATCAAGTTAAAGTCCCAGATCTATGGTTTCTGCAACATACTGCGAGAAACAGGCTAGGTTTGTAATTGTAGATCTGCCAGAAATAAAGCCATGCTGATGAGGACTAATATATTTTTTGACATGTGCACTGAAAGCATCGTGTAATAATATTTCAAAACATTTACAGAAATTACAGATTAAAAAAATTGGTATAGTTACGCACATCACTTTTATCATTTTTTTATATATAGGTGTAACAGATGATAGTTTTAAGATATCAAGGAAAACAAATAATTTTAAAGTTCGATTTACAAAGATAAGGAAGAATGGATACGCAAGTGAATCAGCACAGTCATGTATACAAATGCAGGTACAATGCTGGACCAGTAGTTTTTTAGGTTTTAATCTTTTTAAGCACTGTTGATCAAAACTGTTTAGGATTAATGTCTCAAGATTGATAGAGCAGTTATTTTTAAATTCGTCGGACAATACTTGTCATGAGAAATTGCTTTTAAAAAATGTCGCAAAAGTATTGTCAAGAAACATTTGTTTAGGAATTGATTTATCACGAGTTTTTCCATTAATATAATATGACCAAAAACTCTTTGGGTCAATATTAATTTTAGCTTGAACGTTTAAAAGGTATTGAGTTCGAGACTTACTTTCATTTTTAAAATCTACGAAATGCTTTAAATTTTATATAAAAGAAAACACGACTGGTAAGTTTATACAGACGCCAGAAACGAAATTATTTTTATGAGCAAAATAATTTTAGTGTTAAACCACTTAGGATACTTGTGAAAATCTTTTTTATGTTTGCACTTGAGTTTACAGAAATCGAAAAGTGTATAAATCTTGACATGAAAGCTTTGGCACATTTTATTCACATCTTCAAATTGGTTTAAGAAAAACCAGTCAACTTCCGATATTAAATTATCAAGTTTATTAAGATCGGGATTATAATTGCTTTATAATCCGGGTACAAGTGTTGCGATGTCGATACCTCTTCCAGCTTCTTTTGATACTATCTCTCAGGCAGTTGGCCGGCTGCGGTCTGAATGGCGTCAATTTCGGTTTTTTTTCTAGCATCGGATAGTGACATAAACGACCAGCGACTTGATTCAAAAAATTTTTCCGTTATTGAACCTCAAAATTAAATTGCTGTAGAGTCATTATCCACTAGGCAAATTGACCTTTTGGTTCTGGGTGTTTTATAAGCTATTTCATTCTTTCATAAAATGTTATCCCTCGATGTATGGACGCATCTTTTATGTAGCCCAGATAATTGCCAAGCTCTCTTTTTTCGTAGTAGAGTACCTTTCCTGTAGATTCGATAAACTGCAGCTTGCACAGATAAATAACACTATTGTCTCTATCAAAGTTCTGTATCAAAGTTGCACCAAGTCCCAGGTCACTGGCGTCGAGTTTCAAAATAAATGTTTTCGAAAAATTCAGACACAAACACGGGAGATTCGGTAAGTTGCTTTTTAATTTTCTTAAATGCTTCTTGTTGTTTAGGTCTTCATTCCCAACGTTATTTCTTCGTCAACAAGCAGTTTTAAGTGGCGCTGGTCTGCGAAAATGAGAGCACAAATTTTCTATAACAAGAAGGCAATCCCGAATAAACATCTAAGCTCTCTCACGGTGGTTGGTGATAGCTTTGTGAGACCGGCTGCGATTGTCTCAGCTGAGACGACGTGGTCTAAATATTCCAGTTTTATTTGCTCAAAAAAAGATTTCTTCCAGTTCGGAATTAGGTTGGCTTTTCTCAGCTTTCGGAAAAGTGTGGCCAGGTTCTGCCGGTGTTCTGCTTTTGTACATACGTTCCAACACGATGGTGTCGTCCAAGTAAGCGTACAGTAGAGAGAGATGTAAAGTTCAAAGAGCATAACCTTGAAGTGAAAAAGCCCTCTGTTCGGTACGATAAAAGCTGTAATCGATTTGCTTTCTTTGAACAAAGGAACTTGCCAATATCCCTGTTTCAGGTCCACTTTGGAAAAATATTTCGCACGTCGGAGTTATTATGAGGAATCGGATAGACGGAGATTTGTGATACAGAGTTGATTTTTCGGAAGTCGATGCAGAATCTTTTTTCTTACCGTTCTTTTCGTCAGCCAGGACAATTGGAGAGCTCCAGGAATTTTCAGACGGTTCGATGACGTCTTCTTGCATCATTCGATCGACTTTTTTATTAATAATAGCTTGCATAGCCGAATTTTGTAGCCGAATTTGCTGTCTGATCGGTGTCGGATTGATCAGATGAATTTTGAATTGCCATATCGGTTCTTCCTCGAACATCTGCAAATGCAGTTATTTTTCTTCTTAATAACTCGTGCTTCACAGTTACGGTTTTAACTGTATCGGTGCAGGGGATTTCGGTCGATACCTGATTTTATATTCAACAAAAGTCGATCTTGGTGGAAAATTTAACACCAATTGCTGACCTATGATAAAGACTGACTCAGGAATTATCAGACTTGTTAAATTTGGACAGACTAAAAAATTTCTTTCGAACTCCAGATCATTGGCCTAAAATTCTATGTTGTAGAAAACGTTAGTATCTACGGTTACCTCATTGCCCATCATTGCCTGCATCCTGGAAAATAGAAATTGTGGCTGCACCCTCTGGTTTACGTAATAATCGGCCGTCTCTTCACTGAGAGCACAAAATCAATGTTCAGCAAGGCGGGGATTTCTTGGTTAGCCATAGACTTCTATTTTCAGAAGCTGTTCGGAGTCTTTAGGAGTGCAGTCCTGTAGTAGGTTTTTCACTTTTGAAAATGACGAAATAAAAGTTTTTATTTACTTTAATTCTCAGATCGTAAGAGGATCCCTTTTTTTTAATTTTAAAACTCAAAATTTAGGCACGAGCAAACCCGCTATTACATTGGATAAAATTTGATTGCTTCGCAGGATCAACCCTATGAAATTGTTGGAATTGAGGGATAGCAGAAAGTGGAAAAGTAAGCAGTCATTGAAACTTATAAAGAATTATAAGTATATAACAATAAAAAAATTCTAATACAATTTGAAACCGCGTTTTTTTAGTAGGAGAAGAGAAAAACCAAAACTGAATATTTTCTAAATTTCTAACAGTTCCAAAATAACTTAATAAACAAAAGTAAAAATTACAAGAGCATTAGGTTCATCTCCGTTCAGGTTCACGTTCTTAGACTTATCCAAATTTAAAGTGTTTTTTTTGACACTGCAATTGTCATTAGGACCGTTATATTGATGCTGTTAAAAGCATTGTCGAAGTCTGTTGTAAATCAAATTTGTTTGCCTGAGGTACGGCTAGTACTAGTAAAAAGATATTATGTTTAGTTTTATTGCCCAGCGACACCTTTTTTTTATCACTATTATTACTATTAATACAATAGGACTCTGTCATAAAAACCACATTGAATTTGGGTAAGTATAATTTACATATCTAATTTGCCAAACCAAATTATTTTGGACTTTTTTAACAATCATAAATTACTAAACGGAATCGTAAAAACTCGGACAAAGGTGTTAAAAACACTTGAGATGAATTAAATTAAAAAATACTTACTTTTAAGCATCTTCTGGAGTTGAAACAGCTCTTTTTCTCAATTACTTAAACTTAATAAGTTTGGGCAAAAGGAGGCAACTTCACTACTACCCACATTGGCAACTCGTCAAATACTAACTTCTTTCAATTAATTTGGTGAACTTAGATTAAATACCTTAGATTTCTTTGTCTAGTTGCAGGTTCATGGAATATTCCATAAGAATTCAAGCTTCTTATCTCAACTCCGCAAAATTTGTTTACTAGGATGAGCCCAAAAAATCAACTATTTTTTTTAAATTTTTTGACACTGAAAAATTAGTTTCTAGACACTTTTAAAAAATGTTTGTTTAAGATGAGCTTTTAATTTTAATAGGAAAGACTCCCTCATCGCAGTTTTCCATTTTTTTTTCAGTTTCGTATGGCAAAATCCATATCTCGTCACTACTTGATCGTACAGAAAAAAGTTATTTACATTTTTTGTAGGAAATTAAACGCTCTAAAAAAAAGTATCTCACAATTTTTTTTATAACTCTTACCGCTTAGAAGATATCAGAGATTAAAGTTTGAAGAATTAAGCAAAAGTTTCTTTTTTACTTCTAAGTTTTGAAACTGGTGGATAAATAAATATTATAAAGAGCGCAACATACGGTTTTGTAAAAAATTAAACGCTTTACAAAAAAAGTCGTTTGTGGTTAATCGATATCTTCAACCATTTAAAAAAAATTGAGGACTTAGTATCAAATTTTGGTTTTAAAAATGCGAATATCTTCTAAATGGTTAGAATAATCAATTAATCACAAAAGACCATTTTTATAGAGCATTTAGTTTCCTACAAGGGTATATGTTGCGCATTTTATAATATTTATTTATCTCTGAGTTATAAAATTTAGAAGTAGAAAAGGAATTTTTGTTAAATTCTTTAAACTTTGACCTCCGATATCTTCTAGATGGTAAGAGATACAAAAAAATTGTAGAATAACTCTTTTGTAGAACGTTTAATTTTCTATAAAAAATGTAAATACAAATTTTCTGTACAATCAATCAATAACGAAATATGAATTTTAAATATTATTTAAAATGCAGAGAAGGGCTATAAGAATAATTGTTGGTTTAAACTATCAGGAGGATTGTAGGTATTTCTTTTCTCAATTGAAAATTCTTACACTTCCATGTGTGTATATTAAAGTGAGCCAAAAAATCGATTATTTTTTTTTTAATTTCCGACACTAAAAAATTGATTCCTAGACACCTTTAAAAAATGCTTTTTTAAGATGAGCTCTTAATTTGAACAGGAAAGACTCCCTCATCGCAGTTTTTTATTTTTTTTTTAGTTCTGTATGATAAAATCTAAATCTCGTTATTGCTTAATTGTACAGAAAATTTGTATTTACATTTTTTGTAGGAAATTAAACATTCTACAAAAAGGTTATTTTACAATTTTTTATATCTCTTACCATTTAGAAGATATCGGAAGTCAAAGTTTGAAGAATTTAACAAAAATTCCTTCTCTAATTCTAAATTTTATAACTTAGAGACAAATAAATATTATAAAATGCGCAACATATAGCCTTGTAGGAAATTAAATGCTCTATAAAAAAGGTCTTTTGTGGTTAATTGATTATTCTAACCATTTGGAAGATATTTGCATTTTAAAAACCAAAATTTGATACTAAATCTCCAATTTTTTTTAAATGATTGAAGTAATCGAATAACCAGAAACAACTTTTTTTTAAGAGCGTTTAATTTTCTACAAAACCGTATAATGAGCACTTTATAATATTGATTTATCTACGAGATATAAAATTTAGAAGTTAAAAAGAAATGTTTGCTAAATTCTTCACACTTTGATCTCTGAAATCTTCTAGATGGTAAGAGTTATAAAAATATTATAAGATACCTTTTTTAGAGAGTTAAATTTCCTACAAAAAATGTAAATATTTGTTTTCTGTACGATCAAGTAGTGACGAGATATTGATTTTATCATATGGAACCGAAAAAACTGCGATGAGGGAGTCTTTCCTATTAAAATTAAGAGCTTATTTTAAAAAAGCATTTTTTAAAGGTGTTTAGGAACCAATTTTTCAGTGACGGAAGTTAAAAAAAATAGTTGATTTTCACTAAAAGCTTTTCATGATTCTATTAACAAATGCTAGGTACGAAATCTTATGTGAAACCGTCCAGTGAATTTTAATTGACCTTTGCATTGTTTAAAAATTTTAATAATTAACTGGCATTTGTTTAACATGACGCCATGTAAGCCACACCTCCAGCAGAAAGTTTAGATTGAGCCCGACAAATTCTTTATAACACCTTATTAGTTAGTGTTTTTCTTTAACTCTTAGATGTTTGTACATTTTATTTGGCGTCAATTTCCTTAAAACTGTTAAATATGGGCGTTATGCTTGCAGTCTTAATTAAAATACTTGGTGTAATAATAGTAGCTACGATAATATAATTATTTCAAATAGATGTTTATTTTATATTGGAACCATAATCTACTTAATACGCCCGCAAATCCGGGCGTAATCTTTATTTTTGTAGCACTGAATTTCTTAAAGTTGCTATGTAATAATAACAAATAAATAACAAATAATAAATGTCGTGTACATTCGTCTAGCTGTCAAATAAACGTCTTCAATTTTGTAAACGTCACTTTTTACATGAAATAACAATTATCATAAAAAATCATCATTTATTTCAAAAACTGTTAAACACTACAAACGTACAGACCATGACGCTGCTTCTTCTTAAATTTTGGGTTCTTACTTTCTGTAACATTTCACTAGAATACATTTTTTTAACACACAATTTTCACAAGTTTCATTTTGAAAAATCGCAAAACAGGAAATAACAATATACCGTATCCTGGCAACGACAAGATAGTCAACTAATTAATCTGGATTTTTTTCACAGTTTAAAAAAATACAAGAATTTTGAATATTATTCGGTTGATTTGAAAAATTACAAAAGTTTAAAATAAAATAGAACGTTGTATGTACCAGAGGAGAGGCGTAATCGTACTAATGGCCCTCGGAAAATTAAAAGTTTTCTTACGTCGAGCTTTAAACATTCCCTCGTGCCATAATCTCTTTGATTACGCCACTAATACATAAATAACTATTATTGTGGTTGGATTTTAGATAATACATTATATTTTTTATTGATGACGTAAACAAACAAGGTGTAACAATCGTTTTTTTTTAATGCCCTTGTCTACTGTCTCTGTTCAACATATAGTCTATATGCCATAGCAACATATATAACGATGTGTTGAAAAGAGATAGACAACGGCACATAAATGAAAAATAAATTATATCTAAGATGTCGAGACAACTTTGAGTCACCTTGATTCTACAACAATCTTAGGAGTCTTAGGTTATGTTTTTTCTTTTTTAATCTCAGTTAACTTTTTAAAATTATTACTCACCGGAGTCGTCCGCTATAACTTTTCAAATAAAAAATATCTGTGTGTTTCAAAAAAACTCAGAAAAAAAATGACACACCTAGTAACTTTTTTTTTCTAATATTTCTCACTTTGCTTTACCACCCTGCAAAATTGGCGCCATTAGTGACATTTTCACAAGAAGCTTCGCTTTTAAAATAACGAACGTTGGACTGGCTGTGGGTTTACTAAATTAACTTCTTGTGATAAAAAGTGTTGTTTTGTGTAAATAACAAATATCTAAAGTGTTCAAAATGTTTTTCGATTTAGTTTTATTAAACAAACAACACAAATCTCGGTTTGGATTTGCTTGGATCGCGGCCACACGCGGGATTCAACATTTACCTAAAAGAGTGATTTTAGAATTGGACACCTCCAAATTATGGTAATTACACCAAATTAGTTTATTTATTTCAAAATTAATGTAATTTTTCACTAGTGATGATATTATGGAATATGTAAACTCTGACTCTGATTCTCCTCGGTCACGCTTTTCTCTGCGTCTTTCTGCTTTTTTAATCAACGGAACCATGAAGATTCATAGGCAGAAAGCAATATTCTTTTTGGGTAAAAATATAATAGTTATAAAATAAAACACATTTATTATAACCTTAACATTCCAGATGATGTGGTTGAAGTGTTTACAGCTGTATCCAGGCCCCACTTCTTTCAGTAAGTAAATTAGTCTTTTCTACAAAGTCTTTTAATAATATATTTGTTTTTTTAGTGTGGAAATTAAAGGAAAAGGAGGTTTGTTTTTTGATATATTTTATAAACAATACAAATTGATTATTTTACTTCAGGTCCTGCTATATTTGACACTCCTTCAACTCCAGTTCCAAGAAGAAAGAGTAAAAAAAACCGTGTTTTGACAGAAAAAAATACTCCTTTGAGTGAGTTAGATAATTTAGTAGCTGCTTTAAAGACACAGGAAAGTGAGCTACTTGCTCTTCCTGAACCTGGAACTGATATTCTTAAAGCACGTACTGTTGATGTGACAATAAGGGAAAGCCAGATTCAATCACAGGTTTATTGATAAATTTGGTTTTTTGAAATATTTTATTGTATTATCTTTTAGGGGGCTGAGGCAGGTGCAGATTTTGGCGATCTGGGGACTTTTCAACTTCTTGATAGACAGATGTTGCAGGCTGAGTCATCGTAAGTAATTTTTTTTGAATCTATATTTGTACATTAACTATATTTTGTCATATAAACTGTATGCATTAGAATAAGAAGCACGATAAAGAATAGCTACATTTGCAGTCTGGCGTTGATTAGATAAAAGGTTGATGTGGCTACCTACCACCTAGGTAGCGTGATGTACAAGCATTTTTTTGTGTAAAATATACTGGTGTTATCAGATACTTTTTTATTATATAGTCTTGCTACAATATCATAGTTATAGTTATACCATAAAAAAATATTTTAAAATGTTAGGTACTAATACAGAAATATATTCTAGTCCCGCGAGAGAGTTGTTTCCCCCTTTGTCAGAAAAGATATGGGATTTGCAACCTCAAGAATCAAGACAAGAAATCGTACATTCCAATCTAGAAGACCTTCTACCTGCAAGAACACGACATCACTCTATAGAATCTACAACTTCATCTTTGGAACCTCAAACAAGACCTACAAAATTAACAGTACAAGCTCAGGTCCATGCCTCTTCAGAACTCGGAATTCAACAAGAACCACAACAGAGGGAAACTATAGTTCAACCTCGTGAGAATGTTATAAGTGAAGTTCAAGTAGAACCAACAATTCCAACCGAAACGCCGGTTTTGAAAGAAGTTCAACTGGAGTCTCTGGAAGAGAGAGAGGTGACATAATTAACTGTATTTAGTTATTATTGTTAAAATCTGACCAATATGATATACTAATTTTTTTGTCTATCTTCAACAAAAATAAACCACAGCAGCACTAAAAATATGCCATATGGTCGTATTTTTTGCTAAGGGGGGAACTAGTACATATTTTATGTCAGAAGAACAAAACAAAAAAAGCAACCCGAGTCTGAGTATAGCGAGTCTATCAAATGAAACTGATGGCTGCTAAAATTTTTATAGTTGTGTAAATTTTTTTTGCTTATCTTAATTAAATCAAATTAAATAACATAAGAAAAAATATATTTATCAATCTTAGCTAACTGTTACTGTTTTTGTATGCAGTATGTTCCTGGATCTACTTTAAAATAAAAAATCTTATTTTTGATTTCCTAAAAAAATTCACTTTTGTTGATTTGCCCTGCTTGTTTTCAGACCCTCAAAACACAGATTACTTTTTATTTAACTCAAACGGTTTTCGAGAATTGTATTATTTTATTGCTAGAAAATATTCAAATTGGGCTCAAATTTTATTTAATTTTAACAAATAGTAAAATGAAATAAAATTCTCAAAAAACTAAACTAATAATTTTTTATTCAAATAATAGATATTCCTTATTTGTCTTTACAGATAAATACTACCATTTCTTCCTAGCTATTTATCATGGAACTCTGTATTGAGCCACTGGCGAACAATGCCGGCATAATAAGCAGGGCACTCATCGTGCTGGAAAAACATTTTTATTCGGTGGTTTATTAACGACAATTCATCCAGTTTATTAGTTAAAAATTTTTGTAACATATTCAAACATACTGAATTGTAGTGATCATATGATCGTGACTTCTGACGTGGGTAGGTATTGCGGCGGAAAGCTGCAGTAAACAAACTTTTATTTTTGTAAGAAACTTAGAAAATATAGATTTGAACAGTTTTGCAATTGATGCTGTGTATAATATTCCATGGAATAACTCTTTAATGTTTAAGAACTTTGATGATAAAATAGAGTTTTTAATACTTGTATTATTCTCATATTTGATAGACATGCACCTGCAAAGCATATCTCTAGTAAAACTTTAAAACATAACAAAAATAAACCATTTATATTGTATAATATGAAAAAAATAATTAAAGCGAAAAATACTGCATATTAAAAACATAGGGTTAGTCAAAAGTATGGAATAGGCAGTTTATCTCCGTAAATATGAACTTTATGACAAAATGTTATCAATAAATGTTTCTTTACTAATTATTCGTCATCTCTTAGCCTGCTTGTTGTTTTTTTATGTCAACGCATTTCCATGAAAGCGTAACTTTTTTTCTTGAAATGACCTGGTATTTTTTTAATATTCTTTAATAACAAAATTTTAGAGAAAATGGCCAGAATACTTTATTCAATCAAAAAATCTTTAACTTAAATGAAATGTTCAAACTGAAGACATCTACAGCTTGACAGTAACCTAATTTGTATTAAAAATGGCGTAACGAATTTTGCAGCCAGTTAGGTGGTACTTCTGCGATTCCGTGCCATATTCTGGCTTCCAGGTCTTCCAAATTTTGAGGTCTTTTTTTGTAAATTGTTGTTTTTAAATGACACCAAAGAAAAAAATCTAAGGGGCTTAAATCGGGAGACCTAGCAGGCCATTCAATAGAACCTTGACGTCCTATCCAATGACGTGAAAAAATGTTATCCAGAAATAGATGAACATCAACCCCATAATGGGGTGGAGCGCCGTTTTGCTGAAACTAAATTCCTCGGTTTGGCATTCCTTGTCGATCTGCATCCGGAAATAATTGTACAATATCGGGTACAATGTGATCACGCAATAGTAGTAGATATCTAGCCGCAGTTAAATTCCCATCAATAAAATATTGGCCTATTATGTGCTGCTCAATAATACCAACCCATACATTAAGTTTTTGACGGTGCTGTGTATGATGTTCCATCATCCAATGAAGATTCTCACTAGACCAGTATCGACAGTTGTGTTTGATCACAAATCCTTTGAGACAAAACGTGGCTTCATCAGAAAATAAAATGTTGTTTAGACAATTTGGATTATTATCAATCATTTTCATCATGGATGCACAAAACTGCATTTTTCTGTCTGGGTCATTTTCGTTTAGCTCATGGAGAAGGTGTATCTTGTAGGGCTTGTGTTTGTTCTTTTTTAATATTCAAACAATCGACGATTGACTAATATCATTATCCAAAGCAAGTTGCGTGGTTGTCGTAATTAGATTATCCATAACACTTAGTAATACATCAAGAGCTTGACCATGATTTGTGACTGATTCAGGACGTCCAGATTTTGGCATATCTTTTACATTTCCAGTTTCTCTAAATTTTTTAACCAATTTAGACTCCGTGGATTGTACAATGAGATTTCTTCCAGGGTGAACGTTGTTATATAAATGACAAATATCTTGGTGTGAACGTGTTCGATCTCCATAACCAACCATCATGAGAATTTCAATTCTTTCAGTTTCACTGAGTTTCACCATGTTTATAAATTAAAATAAAACTACCTTTATTAAATTAATTTGTTAACTTAATAAAACGTACGTCACACTGACATAAAAAATGTCATTAAAGGAACAGAGGTCACTATTATTTTTTGTAAAATTATTAGCAAATAAATTTAAAAAATTAGTAAAAAGCAGAGAATCTAATTTGATACCATTTTTTGTCGTTTATTAGAAATTGTGATTTTACACAAAAATTTTGTTATTAAAGGATATTAGACAAAAACTAGGTTATATCAAGAAAAAAAAGAGGAACAAGAATCACCAAGAAAATTGCTAAGTTGCTATTTAAAAAAGAAAAAAAAAGTTACGTTTCCATGGAAATGCGTTGACATAAAAAAACAACAAGCAGACTAAGAGATTAAGAATAATTAGTAAAAAAACTTTTATCGATGACATTTTGTCATAAAGTGTATATTTGCGGAGATAAACTGCTTATTCCATACTTTTGAATAACTCTGTATATACGCCTTAGAACACCAGCAAGTAGAAAAGTTTATATCGAGTTAAGAAATTATACTAATTATGCTGTGAAAAAGAAAAAAAATGCGTATATGAAGTTTTTTATTGAATGTAATAAAAACAACTTGAAACAATTGTGGAATAAATAAAAGGAGTAGAGAATTTGTGCAAAAAATAAAAATTATACTTAATAAGATACCAGAAACGCCTCAGGATGCATAAAGCACTAAACTTTTATTTCTTAAATGCCGCTGGAGAATCAAGTGTTTATAAGAACACTTTCGAATTTTACCAAACTAATACTTTACTTAGCACTACTTCCAATTTTTCTACTATTAGTGATGAAGATATTATAAAAGCGGTGCGGTCTATTAAAAGTAACGCAAAGAAATCCGATAAAATTACTATTAAAATGGTTTCCTTAATATTGCTTTATTGCACAGATGTACAGTGGCGAGCAAAAATTTTCGGGCAGCAATTCATATGTCATTAAAAAAAAAGCAATGTAGTTTGACCTTTATTGTCATAAATGTCATGATAATTTGTCAAAATGGCATGCGACAGTATTGAATGGTTATTAAATTGAGGTTATTAATACGTCTAACACGTAAAGCTCATTTCACATTTTAGATCACTCAAATTTGAAGTCTGCCCGAAAATTTTTGCTCGCCATTGTACTTAAAAGTCTTTTTAATGAATCCCTTAATATAAGCCTATTTCCTAAAGCTTGGAAAGATTCAAATGTTATTCCTATCCCCAAAACTAAATCACCTAAATGTTTCCGAGATTTACGTCCTATCAGGGTTTCTTCAGTTGTAGCTAAAGTTTTCCAAAAAAAATTATATCAACAAATTTTAAAATATATAGAAAATAACAATATTTTACCTTCAATTCACATAATAATAAATCTACACATAATATCTAATAATTGACGTAGCAAATACTATAGATAAATCTTAGCCCATTATTATGGTACTGCTTGATCAAAGTAGGACTTTCGATCTGGTAAATCATAAACTTCTTTTATTTAAATTAAAATACATACATAGAAATGCAAAATAAAGTTTTGAACTGGTTTCGAAGTTATTTAACAGAGAGAAAGCAAAAAGTAACTATCAATAATAACATTGTGTCTATTTTTTACGACACAGGGCAGTGTTTTGGACCCTATTTTGTTTTCGTTATATATATATTTGATTTTCTTGAAGGTATTACTCATTGTAAAATTCACCTGTATGCAGATGATATTCAACTATATATGTCTTTTCCATTTAGTGATTGTGGTAAATCTTTGAAGTATGTAAATAATGATCTGAGCAGTATTGACACTTACACAAAAAATTATGGTTTCTATCTTAATGCTGACAAAACCGTAGCTATAATTGTCGGAAATGATAGATAGCGTTGTACTATTGAAAATTCTTATTACTTAAAAATCATGATTGATTCTGCTATAAATCTAGGTATTTGCTTTGACAGTATGCTGTCTTTCGATAAACACGTACAATAAATATTTTAAGTTGCAATGTACAAACTTAAATTTTTTATCAATTTAGATTCTAATTCTATTATATAATTCTATTTATATCTATCTATTTGTTTCTAAAATTAAAAGTTTCTAAAATTAATGTAGAAAAGCAGTGTACCAGTTTATATACAGTGTGTCAATTTTAAAAGTTGCAATCGGCACTATTTCTAGAATTGAAACAGTTGTTGAGAATCACGTAAAACCGTTTCGGTGGTTGCTAAGAGGAATCAAAATGACATAGTAAGTGACGCACCCCCACCCACCCATAAGCCACAGCCACCTCAACTTGAAACTTTTAAATAGCACTACCCTACTTGTGATACATTGTTAGAAAGCTCATAACAAGCGCTTTTCAAAAATGTTATGCAAAAGCCTATTTGGAAAAGTTGTTTTTCAAATAGTCGACAAGAAAGACTTTAAATTTTCATTTTTGTTATGCAATGTTCTAAAAGAAAAATTGACGTTATTTACAAAATACACAACCAAAAAGATGATCTAAACCCTAAAGACTACGTTTCATGTTTTTTTTGTGTTTTGAATCTTATCGAAATGGCAATACATTATGGTATTTGCACCTCTATGATTACTGGGATTTTAATGATTTTAATGTATTTGTTTTTGTACATTTCATTTATTAATTGTACCTGTTAACGATATTGTAAATTATTAAAAATTAACAATGGTTTATAGTACGGCAGAGCGTGCTGAATTGATATTTATTTATGGTTCGTCAATTCGTCACGCAGCTAAAGAAACTAGATTATCACACGAATCAGTACGAAAGGTATTGAAACTTCATAAATTTCATCCCTATAAGATAAAAATTTTCCAAGAATTTGGCGATGACGACCCTGATCAGATCCACAAAAACTAAATGTTTGGGCTGGAATACTAAGAAATGTCATTATTAGACCTCTGTTTATTGATGGCAATTTGAACGGCAAACAATACGCTAATATGCTGGAGATAACCATTGAGCCTCTTATAGTTCAGGAGCTTAAAAATCAATTAGACGAATTAGGAAATCCCGGATTAAATAAACATCTACTACATTTTTAACAAGATAGAGCACCTCCACGCTATGTACTTCCAGTTAGGCAATGGTTGGGTAACCACTACCCAGATCAATGGATTGGGAGAAGAGAACCTATTGAATGGCCTCCTAGGTCACCAAATCTTACACCACTGGATATTTTTTTTATAAGATCATTTAAAGTCTGTGATTTATAAAACAAAAGTAGACTCACTTGAACAATTGAGACAAAGAATCATTCAAGAATGTCGAGTTATTCGCAGAAAAACTTTTCAAAACAACGGAAATCATTTTCAATATCTGTTATAGCATTTAATAAAAATTAATCACTTAGGCAATGTTTTATTTTAGTTTCAATAAGAGTTCATTTACTACAGCGAATAACATAAATGAAAATTTAAAGTCTTTCTTGTCGACTATTTGGAAAACGACTTTTTCAAATAGACTTTTGCATAACATTTTTGAAAAGCGCTTGTTGTAGGTAGTACGAGACCGCACATCACACATTAACTTTTTTTAAATATTGTCTGCGACAAGAAATTCTGTTGTTTGGATTCGGCTCACTTTAGTATTTTTAATGTTGAGATGAAATAACTCCGTTAGTTGAAAAAGTTGACTCATTGGAGATCATAATTCGTTTATAAAAATTTCAATCTTCCAAAACTTTGTAGTCTATTTTTAATCATAAATCTAGACGTTTGACTTTATCGCCATTTTCTAAAGTTTGCTTAAATTGTGGTTTAAATTGTAAAATTTTGTTCTCTTTAAAAAAAATTTTGTAAATGAGATTTACTTATTCCAATTTGTATTGCTCTCTTTTTTAAAGACAACTTTAGAGCTTCTCTTGCGGAATAAACAGCAAAAACTAAAGCAGCATTGCTTTCATTAAACAACTTCTTTGACTTCTCCATGTTTAAAACCAAGCTTGTTTTAAGAAATTTAGACAATAAATTTTTGCACCGAAACTTGAAATGGTAATTTCCGGATATTTTTGGTTGAATTTTCTGATAACAACTAGCACTCTTTCCCAGTTTCGTAACATCAAATTCGATAAATTCTTTGTTGTGAAGATAAATTGTAGCATGAATACTGCATAAATTAGCAAAGATTTAATTTGCCGTTCTACTAACTTATAAGATTAAGATTTGATTGAAAGATATAATGACATCCGCCTACTAGAGTTACTTCTAAAAATTACGAAAAAACCTAAGTCCAAATTTTAAAGAAAAAGGATATTATCTCGAAAATCGTTTGAGTTAAATAAAAAGTAATAAAACAATGAACAAAAGTAAAATTTTCTGAGTAATCAAAAGTAAGAATTTTTTTCCTTTTTTCAAAGTCGATCCGGAAACATTTTGTATGCATTGATACTTATTATGTAGATTATATGTAGACACGATACCTCTAACTGTAAGTTTATATTTTGTTTTAGCTAACCACAGAGAAGAAGAAGAAAAAAGAACCTAAAGATGAGTTTAAAATACAGCTTAAAGAAAAAGCATTTAAGTTTGCAAGAATTGACCGTCCCCTAGTAAGTTATATTTTTCTAAATTATTAATTTAGATCTTTTAATTTTTTTAAAATTTTTAGGTGGTCAAAAAGAATGATTATCCTGAACCACTTTTTGAAGTAAAAATCAAGGTTCTTAAAATAACAAATCTTTTAAACACCTATATGGTAAAGTCTGATAGAATTACTGAAACAGTTCGAAAAATATCAGACGAAATCACTCCACGTGATTCTTTACTTTTACCAAGGAGATCACTGCGAGAAACGCCTCCAGTAGAAGTTTCAACACGAGAACAAGTTGTTCCTGCGATCTTAGAAGAACAAGGCGAACAAATGGCATTACATGAAACTCCACAAATACCAAGTCATTCAGCAGTTCCTCAACCCTTGTTGACGTCGACGCCAATTGCTACAAGAGCACCACACACAATGTACAGTAACTTGACAAAATAATGACCGGCAATACAATCTTAATCTTTACATAATTAGTCTCGGAAAAATATACTTATAGACTAATTTCATGTTGAGATAATACCGGTAGTATCTTCGTGTTTTTTTTTTTAAATTCGGGGTTGTGTTTGGTTGTTGCCATGAAAAAGTTTTAAAGTTTGAGATATTACCGGCAGTATTTCAACTTGAAATTAGCTCATTATTATATTACATATACACTAACAAATTTAGTACCAAACACTAATAACTGTCTAGATCTCATTTAAGAATTTCTATTTTTTTAATCTTAAATTACTGTGAAGTATACCGGTTAAATATTTCAGAAATTTTTTTCTAGAATTTTCACTTTACATTTAGTCACAGCAGTTAGTAACAATTATAACTCTCTCAGAGTTAATAGTGGAGTGCCGTAAGACATGAGAATGTAAAAATCTCGGAACCCGGTTCCACTGAATGGATCTTTATAAAACCTTTTGAATTGCATTGTTTTTTATAGTTACTGTAATATTAATTTATACACGGTATCTCCATAAAAAAACGCAGTCTTCTAGATTTAATTATAAATAATAGAAATTTTTGTCAACTTTGGCCGCACCTGGGGGCTGTAGGAGTGGGGGAGCAAAGCAACTACTATTTTTCTCTTTCATTTCACATTCATATCTGTCGATTAAAAAAAAAATTAATAAAATCGGACAATTTTTGTTCCATTTCCGCTCAATTTCAGCTCAAGATCCGTATTTTTAACAGGTGGTAGGAGTAGAACTTTGTTATATATGGTCCTAAAATTTTGAAACTGTAGGGATATAAATTTCGGATTTTTTTAAGGTATCCAAAATTATTACGGTCTTCCTAGGACGTTCTGTTACCGAGGACCATGGAGGTTTATTGTCAGCGATAGGGAGCTTCAACGGCATTATTCGAAAACAAAATTCTTTCAAATTGTTAAAGTTAAAATACGTCCGGAAATTATCTTTAAGGTCTTTTTTGTTTGATTTAATATATAGGCATTCAAAATAATATTCAAAGTAAAAGTAGGTAATTTTTACTACTTTGTACCCCCTTGTTTTTCATTCCCTAATTAAATGGAGTAATTAATTTTTATAAAAATGTATTTAGGATTTAGAGTAGTACCCCCATAAAATAAATCACAGATTTCTAGATCCGCTATTCTCAACCGGTGGTCTGCTAGTCCACTAGTGGTCCGATAAGAAATTTTACTATTTTGTAAACATTTATTTATCCGCAAAAAAAATTAAAAAAATAATAATAACTACATTTTAATTTATCAAATTACAAAAATCTCAAACTGATTTTAGCGACAGATACTTAAGCCGCTAAATTTTAGTGGTCCGCAGACCAAAAAAGGTTCAGAAACGCTGCTCGAGATTTATTTATGTATTTTAGAAATGTTCGTCAATTTTGGCCACGTTTGGGGGCTGTAGGAATAGAGGGGTGAAGCAACTGATATTTTTCTCTTTTATTTCACGTTTATATCTATCGATTAAAAAAAATTTGAAAATCGGACAATTTTTAGTTCACCTTGCACAGCTCAAGATCCGTATTGTAGACAGTTGAAAGAACCAAAAACTTTTTTATTTACAGTCCAAAAAATCTGAATCTTTGTGCATATAAATTTCCTATTTTTCTTAGGCGTCTAGTACCGTTACAGTTTTTCTACAATATCCAGTTACAGAGGTCCATAGAGTTTTATTTTCAGCGATGGGAAGCCTAAACGGCAGTATTCGAAGATATTTTTTTTTAAATTATTAAACTTAAGACACGTGCAAAAATTATTTTAAGTTTCCTTTCTTCGATTTAATATACACGAGGTCAAATAAATTTTCAAGATTAAAATTTGTGATTTTTGTCACTTTTGGCCCCATTTTGGGGGCTTCGGAGTGGATTTAAAGAAACGAATTTGGCAAATATAAAATGCCAGGTTCATTTTACTTTTGAATATGTCAAACTTAACAGTCTGAATTTGGTCTAATTATATGTAATCCTCTCCCCCTTCTCACTTTTTTTACCTGTGGTTTCTTGATGCCCCAAGAACAGGTTTGTAATAGTTTTCCGATATAAAATCTAACTTTAAGCAGAAATAATTATGTTATTAAAAAATAAAACTATTTTATTAAAAAATTAATTAAAACTCCGAAAAATTAATAATTATTAATTTTAATAATTAAAAAATTCAGATCGGTAAAAATTAATGAGTAAACATTTTAGTACTTAGTGTTAAAAAAACATTGCAAAAAGTTTTATGAAAATAAGTTCAATGGACCCGGGTTCCGAGGTATATAAACCTTACGGCACTCCACTATAACTGCTTGCTTACTATATTTGTATATTTGTAAGTAGGTCTGGGTTTGCAAATTAATACTCTTTTCTACTATTTTGCTTTGTAGCAATAATATATAGTTTGTCATTATTTATTACATATCTAAAATTTTCTGAAAAAATATTTTGCAAATTTCTATTTCAGAGAAAAAACTTTAGAAGAAGTAATGGCTGTAGCAGGTGAACAACAGTTTGTTTCGCCGCGGAAAAGACGTAGACTGTGAGTTAATCTCATTTAAGAATTTTTTAAATTTTTTTTACAAAATTTGCAGTCTTGACAAGGAAGAAATTCCCACCGCGAAAGATTTGGCATTTATTACGTTGCCAACGGAAATCCAGACACGCGAATTAACTGGTTCGGTTTTAAGTCTTCAACAAGAAACGGTCGAGTCGGTTTCTATACCGGTAATAAATGAACAGAATCGTCAGCAAGATATCGTGAACAAAATTTTAGTTCACCAACGCTTAACTCTCGAAGAAGTTTGTCAAAAACCGATTAATAAATTGAATATCGCACGTGCTTTTAATGATGTCCTTGGTATGTTTTGATAATTGTTTAGATCGAAATTTAATTTTAAATTTTTTGTTTGATTAGTTTTGTGCAAACACGGGTACGTAACATTGACTAGAGAAGAAGATTCGTCGGAGCTTAAATTTATTGAGAAAGGACCAAAAATGAACCGTTGAAGATTGTTCACTAATATTAAACTTAGTTGAAACTTGTTTTTCTTGTATGCTAAGTTGTAAATTTGTGGTTTACTGGTTTCTCTATTTATAATAATTATTACAGATATATATTAGAGATATAGGTACATGTTCTTAGCTGTATTGTATTTTTGAACTTAGTTAAATATTCAGTATTACTTCTATCATATTTATATTAATCAAATAGGTATTTAAGATTATATTATTATAATTATTTATATATGGTACTACATTATTGTTCCTTGTCAGATGACAACTTATAACTATATCAAATTAATAAATTCAATATTTAAGAGTTAAAAATCATTTATGTATTTTTTTTCATATATTAGTCATTGAGGTGTCCCTTAATGTAGACTAATTGCGTTTTTTTTATAATTTACCTAAATAGGCCTGTATTTTCAAAGAATCGATAATGTGATTTCGTCAACTCTTCAGGTTCTATTGTAAAGATCTTAAAGTAACTATACCGTTTGACATCAAAAACCAAACAAACACCGACAAATAATGTACAGTAGAATTCTATACTTTTCTTCACAAATTGTGCATAAACGATTTACGAGTATTTGAAGACCTAAACTGAGTGTTCTCTAAGTTCACTCGTCAAAAGTCTAACTGTTACTCGTCAACAACTTTTTTAAGTCGCTTACAACAGACAGATAACTAGACATAATCAATCTTTTCTAGAATTGGTAAATTTAATAAGGATGTTTATTAATCAAAAGATTGTTAAATACAAAAAAGAAGCAATAAAGTTACATATTAGCAATAAAGTACATATAGGGGATAAACGACCTTACATTGGTATAGTATCAAGGACGTATTGCTTTAACAAACATTTAAACTGTGGAAAATTACAACAAAGTTTTAGTTCACGTGGCAAATTATTATACATACATAAACCTTTAAAGAAAACAGAATTAAAACGCTTATTAGTTCTACAAAAGCCTATATCAAAATTATTTTTGTTTCTTAAAAAACGTTGCTGCCTATCAAAATTATAATTTAGTTTTTCACAAAGATATCCTGGTAACATGTTATGTTTTATTTTATATATAAACACTAAAACATTATAAACGATTTTTTGATAAACATTTAAAAAATTTAAACATAACAACATATATTTAGTTGGTGTATATCTACTACAATTTAAAATAACTCTCATTGCTTTATTTTGCATTACTTGTAGATCATTTATTGCATTGCTTGGTAGACCTAATAAGATACTTGTACAAAACTCGATATGTGGCGCCACAATAGATTTATACAACAGTAATCTAGTGTCACAACTGAGATTTTTACTAATCCTTCTAATAAGATAAATCTTTTTTGACATTTTGTTGAGTATATATTGTGTATGTTGAAGAAATGTTAACCTGTCATCAATAATAACTCCTAAATATTTAATTTTACTTACAATTTCAATGTTTTGGTTGTTTAGTTTTATATTTACAATGGATGTATCTAAGGGGTTTAAGTTATTTTTAATTACAAGGGCTTTACATTTACTAACGTTAACACACAGAGTATTATTATTTAAAAACTTGAAAATGCTATCAAGATTACAGATAACTTACAGATTAAATAACTCCCTACTGCTTTTTTTCATCATTCTTCTACATTTAAGTTTCATATTTTATCTTCTCCAGAAAGCAATGAGTTTAGATTGTACATTTTTAACTATGTATGTTTGCAAGAAATACAGCTCTCTACATTTGCTTTCCAGATATTTAATGAATTAACCGGTTATATTTCTCAAGGTTTATATGTAAAATTCAAAAACCAAAACTAATTTTAAAAATGGTACAAAAATGACTTACTTAGAACAACAAAAATTACAATAGCAATATATTCATCCCCGAACAGTTCACATTTTTAATTTAGTTCTATTGTGCCAAACTATAACATTTTGAACCCTTTTGGCAATTGTAAATTACTAAACGAAACCTCAAAAAAGCTGCCATGGTTGTTCAAAACATCAAGAAGAATTAAATCAAAAAGAACTTACTTTGCATCATCTTGTGAATCGGTTCTTTACAAAACACTTTTTACCTAATAACTTTTGAGGCTCAAACAGGAAACTTGGATTACTACTTCATTGGCAGCTTGTCATATACTGGTTCTCTCATTAATCGGACGAGCTTATATATGCTTCAGTTCCTTTGTCTCCACGAGAGTTTTGAGTCACAACTCCACAAGATTTGTTTATATTATTTGCTAAAAACTTTTCATAGCCAAATGATATCAAATTCTATGTGAAACTGTCAGCGACCTTAAATTAATTTTGCTTTGTTTAACGAATTTAAAAATTAAATCGCGAAATGAATTCCTTAGATTTGATTATCCTTTACAATATTTTTAGACGGCCAAATGAGCATCAGTGCCCCTTCACATCATAAACATTGCAATCTGTGTAGTATTATTTTTTGATATCTTATTTTTATTAAGTTTAAAGTTCTTTCGATTGTTTTGTAGAAAAAATAGTGTGATATGGGTGTTAAAAGTGATTTTATTTTGTTCGTGAAGTTAAAAAACTTTTACTTTAACACTAATATCATAAATAACTATTATGCAACAAGCATTTAATGATAGTTATTAAGACACGAGTATGAAAATGAATACAGATGTCTTAATATTAAGTAAGCAGCAATTTTTTTTCTAAATTTGTTTATTTCTACTTTTTGAACAGCGCATTTTTCTTTTAAGTAATTAACAAAAAATAACGAAATGTTACAATTCTTTGGAAGAAGTTCTATGTATTTCTTACATACCTATTTCATAATATTTTCGAGTAACTGTAAATTTTCGACTTGTCTTTGTTTTTGTATAATTAATTGTGACTAAAAGGGTTGATTTTAAGTCATTTACATCTATAAATTCCGACTTATATAACTCATGCCTTCTACAAGCCTCTATAATACCAAAGATACATGCCACCTATAAAAAAGTAGTTTTTTGTAGATGAATACATTAAAAAATAAAATTTACTCACCTTAGACAAAAAAGATTTAATATCTCGAACTTCTCCAATAAATTGTTTTATTTTATTTGTAGAAAACGCTTAAGATTTATTAGGTTTATAATTCTCAGATTTTCTTTTTAATAGTGTGTGCAGTTTGGAATATTGTCAAGATATCCACTTGTTGTTTTATACATAAAGTAAATTTTAAAGTGAAATAATGAGTCCATAGTGTTGTAGATTTTAAATCTTTATTTAAATTATTAAAATAAGCAATGAGAACGTTTTCTGAACTTTATTTTTGTCTCTCCAATTTATAAATTAAGAATAAAAATTTTCATAGGTTTTAGGAGATTTTGCCGCCAACAAAAACTTTGTGGCGCTGCTGGCTTGTTTTACAATTTTTGGGGACGTAAGATTTTCAATTTCACGGTCTTTTTCTTCTATACTGACTCGTTTCCTGTTGATTGTAATTGAGAACAACAGTGGCCTGTCTCAGTTTTAAATGTAAAGTGCTCATGGCGATCTGATAAATACAGTGGTCAACAATTAAAATTAAACACTCTAAAATTTTAAGAAAGTTTAATTTCTTGTAACTTTTGCAAAAATGTATTAATTGAGATAAACTTTTTTTTTGGGTAGCTCATTTCTTATACTTTAAAATGCTTAGTAGAGTTTTTTTTTTGCAGATTTTTGTTTAAGTTATACAAGTTGTGAAAGGGGCTCTGAAAAAACTAATAGTTTAGACTGTTCCCGTTTTACCAAAAAAAATTTTTGGATTTTTTTAATGTGTTCAACAAGAGCGCTATACTAAGCCCTCAAAACGGATTTGCAGATTTTGCGCAAAGTGTATACATTAATATAAAAATTCAAAAAAAAATATTTCTTGCCCTATAAACATCAGTTTTGTTAATTATGGTCTCATTATAAACATAAAAGTTCAAACTTGAATTTTGGAAGACAACGGTAAACATACTGTTATAACTGTTAACATTTTGTGTGAAAAAATACTCCCAAAAATGACCAAATTTTTAAACAGCTCAGAATTTTAATTTGATAAAAAAGTTATAAAAATTTAAACCAGTATTTCGAAACATGACTTGGTTTTTGTATCTCAAGGCTCTTGTAGCATTAGTTTACTGGGTATTAGTCGGTGGTCAAATTTTTGAAGCCATGTTTTAGAGAAAAATTACAGCTTCTGCTTACCAGAATGGCTCCTTACCAATGATACATACAATTATGGATAGCAAACAAAAGCGTCCGTATTATGGTAACAAGTTGTTTAAGTTAGAAAAAAAATCAATTTTTCTCTAAAAATATGCTTTTAAAAATCGGATTTAATCACCGACCCATACTAAGTAATTCAATGTAACAAGGATCTTGACGTACAAAGAACAAGTTATGTGTCTAAGTACACACTTAAATTTTTATCCTTCTTTTATTACACTAAAATTTAGAGCTTTTTAAAAATTAGATTGGAGGTTCCGACTGAAAGTTTTTTAGTGCAACACGAGTTCCGTCTCAAACGCTAAAAATCAGTGGAAATCTGTGAGCAAAAATTAAGTTTCTACCTTCAATAGACAGCTCCTAACAATATCTTTAATTCTGAACCAAGTGTACGGTAAGATCATAGCCACAAACGCCGACAAACGACGCTGAACACCTAGCGTTATCACCTGGGTTATCACTTATCAGACTGAAAAATTTTTCCGCTTACTTGCAGATCGCAAGTTTCGTGGGTAGGCCACTAACAATTAAACATGTGCATAATTTTGTTTTTAATTTTTGTTTAAATCAGGAATTATATTATAACACATAGGTACTATTCACACAAATAGGTACTACCATCATGGCTCCTAAGTACAGGAGCCCCAACCTAATCTCAAACTCCCAAAATGATAACTCTACCTTCCCAAGAAAATAACAAGCTATTCTTTTAAACTCAGTCAATGGGCTAAAATTAGCCGACTACGTAATTGCAATACGAACAATAGTAGGCCCAAAAAACATACTGTTCGCCTCTCGCATCCCAAATAACGAATATGTATTTATCTTTCTACAGTAGAACTCGTAGACCAACTAATCAACAATAATCATAACATAATAATAAATGAACATGACATCGAAGTGCGACGACTAATTACTCCATCTAAGCGCTTAATCACCTCCAACGCTAGTCCATCAATCCCTCATTCTTTCCTTGAACAAATGTTATTAGGCATGGGAATCAAAATGGTATCCAAAATGTCGTTCCTTCGCGCAGAAATCCCACGGGATGAATATTCTCATGTACTCAGCCCCCGCCGTCAGGTGTACATTCAACCAGAAGAAAATTATCAACTCTCAATTTTCCTAACTTTTGACGATATGAAGTGTTTTATTTGTAAGCAACCGGGACACACCGCTAGCCAATGTACTGAAGTCGAAGAAGCAACTACCAGCGCCAACACCAAATCAGAACCAACAAAAACCATAAAAGAAACCACTACAAACAGTCCCAAGAAACAACCTGCGGAATCAGTCGCATCTGAACCAGAGACACAGCTCAAAAAAAACAAAGCAAACTTAAAATCCTCCCAGACCGAAGAAGAAAACCACATTTTTAAAGAACCAAAGAAGATCAACAAAAAGAAGAAACTTGAATCCACAAACCTTTCCAAAAGCAAGAGTATCTCTACTGACAGCGTCCTAGCATTTGCTGACGACTTTCGTCCTCTAAAAACCCAAACTGAAGACAATCCTCAAAACTTTTTCCTTGACTATGACCAGTTCCAAGACTTCCTAAAAAACGTTGTTGACTCTTCCGATCCATTATCAGTTGCTCTAGAATATACGGAAGATGTACAAAAAATACTAGATATGCTTTATATTTACCCTCATCTCACCACAAGAGGATCCAAAAATAGTTTCACCCGCATTCAGAAAAAAATTAAAGTTCAACTTGGCTTACTAGAAAGCCACGATTTAGACGCATCACAAAACAGCACATACTAACTCCTAACTGTTTTACAACCAAACTTACATCTTATCACATTCAACCAGTTTATGTGTAATACTGTAATACAATGGAATACAAATGGTTATTACCCCCGACTTGAACATATCAAACTATTAATTGCTGAACAACAACCAATTGTACTATGCCTACAAGAAACAAACCTAAAAAAAAAATAATAAACCAAACATCAAAGGATTCACGTCGTACGTCAAAAATAGTCTAGAAATGGGCAGAGCAAGTGAAGGAGTAGCAACAGTAGTAAAAAATGAATTTCAATCAGAACACTTAGACATTCAAACAAATCTGGAAGCAGTCGCGGTCACGGTATGGTGGCCTAATAAAATAACCATTTGTAATATGTATATACCACCCAACTTCAACTTAAAGTACGAAGATATATATAATATCATACCACAACTACCGTCTCCTCAAATTCTCCTAGGCGATTTTAATGCGCATAACCCTATATGGAGATCATCCTCCACAAATAATAAAGGCCAAACTATAGAAAGCAGTCTAAAAAATACCTCATCTACACTACTAAATACTGGCTCACCAACCCACCTCAGCTTTAGCCATGGCTCATTTTCCAACATAGACTTAACCATGTCAGATGCCAAATTAACTTGGGAAGTCATAGATGACCTTTATGATAGCGACCACTACCCAATAAGAATTGAAACATCATCAAATCTAAACGACTCTACAGACAACTCTACTCACAAAAAATGGAACTTGAAAACTGCAAATTGGTTAAAGTTCTCAGAAAAAATTCGAAATCACATCGACGAGTTACCAAAAGAAAAAGATACCTGCGATATCGATATTGTAATTAAAAAATTTACAACCGTGGTCATAAATGCAGCAGAAAAATCAATTAAGATTGTAAAACCGCATAAGAAATACACCCCGACACCATGGTGGGACAAGGATTGCGAAGCTGCGTTAAAAGAAAAGAAAAATGCTGCACAGAAGTATAAAAGAAACCCTGTACTAGAAAACCTAATCGAATTCAAACACCAACGAGCAAAATCAAGAAAACTAATAAAAGATAAAAAAAAAAAGTTGGGAAAATTATGTAGAATCAATGACAGAAAAAACGCCTGTATCAGATGTATGGAAAAAAATAAACAGCATTAAAGAACATTACACAAGCTATCGTATAACATGCTTAAAAAACACCAACGGGAATATTATCCATAACAATAAAAATATAGTGGAACCTTTAGCTGACACATTTTATGAAAACTCCAGCAACGACAACTACACAGATGAATTTCTAGAGTATAAAACCGAAGTAGAAAAACAAAAAATAACGAGAGAAATAATTCCCGAAAACGAGATTCTAAATACCTTTACAACAAAAGAGGAACTACTAAGTGAAATGGAGAATTTAAAAAACTCCAGCCCAGGCCCGGATAATATACACAATCAATTCCTAAAACATCTTCCTGAAGACGCTGTTATATATCTTCTGTCTTGTTACAACATAATATGGAAGAAACAAGTTTTTCCTGAAAAATGGAGACTGTCAACAGTAGTTCCCATTCTCAAACCGAGTAAATGCAAAACAAATTCTAAAAGTTACAGACCTATATCCTTGACCAGCACCGCCTGTAAATTACTAGAAAAGATAATTAACAAAAGACTTACATGGTTCCTAGAAACAAACAACTTAATATGCAATGAATATTAAACCTGGAGGCAGAGATACATGACTCATTTGTAAACAAAGAACAAACAATTGCAATATTCTTCGATTTGGAACGCGCTTATGATTCACTATGGAGAAACCGAATACTCAGACAATTGACAGAAAGTGGAATTCGAGGCAATCTGTTAGCATTCGTAGAAAACTTCTTATCAAACCGCCTCATGCAAGTCAGAGCAAATAACACCCTATCCACAACAAGAGTACTACAAAATGGAGTTCCGCAAGAATCTATTTTAAGTATAACATTGTTTCTTCTTTCCATCAACGATATAACAAGTAAAATATCACTACCAACAAGATCCCTAATATATGCTGATGACTTAGTTGTTTTTTGTAGAGGCAAAGTCCCAAGAACTACAACAAGCGTTCTACAAAACACAACAAACAAATTATCAATATGGACTAAACAAAATGGATTTAAATTCTCCCCTAGTAAAACAAAAGTTCTTCTCTTTTCTCGAAGATATAAAAACCTTAACATCGAACTATTTCTCAACAAAGAGAGGACGAATCAGGTAACGCAGATAAAATTTCTTAGAATGATATTTGACGCAAAACTAACATGGGCACCCCACATCAAACAATTATTATCTGATTGTGCCCGCTGAATGTTTGTACTAAAGTCAGTTAGTCACCACAGCTGGGGGGCAGACCAAAAAAATCTCCTCACAATTTATCGGGCACTAATAAGATCCAAAATTAATTACGGAGCAATCGCCTACGCTACAGCACCGAAAGCCCTACTAAAAAAGATAGACTCTATACACAACTACGCAATAAGACTAGCACTAGAAGCTTACCGTACTAGTCCGGTTCAAAGTTTGTATTGTGAAGCAGCCGAACCACCCCTACCATTGAGAAGAGACCTGCTGCTATTATCGTACGCGACAGGTGTACTTACCAACCCGCAGCACATTAATTTCAGGCTAGTAAATAATAAAAATAACGGCATATATTACGAAAACAAACCTAATGCGATCGCTCCATTCAATGTTAGATTTCAGAAAACACTGATCTCAATTACCTCACCTGAAAGAGCACCTCAAATACAAAATATCCCACCCCAAAAATTCCCTCCTTGGCAAAACCTTAAACCAAAAGTAAACCTAGACCTAAACAACTATCCAAGAACAGAAACAAATACTTCTCTCCTGAATGTTATAACCACCCAGCAAATCCAAGAATATATAGACTCTGATCATATAGTGCTATACACCAATACATCCAAGACAACAGAGGGAGTCGGTCTAGCAGTTGTACACCCAGAATACACTACGACATTCTAAGTTCCACAGATGACATCCGTCTACTCAGCAGAATTAGAAGCCATTTATCAAGCAACTAAGATAGCTGCTAGAGATGCAGAAGAAAAATTTTTCATTTGCTCCAATTCAATAGCTGCACTTAAAACGATTAACAAACGAAGATCAAAAAACAGCACAGCTAAAGAAATAAACAACATGCTGCAAGAAAACAAACAGAAGACAATCGAATATTTTTGGACACCCGGGCATATCGGTGTCCATGGAAATGAACTCGCAAATGCAGCTGCAAAAGCAGCAATAAATGGCAATAAGCCAAATTACCAACGAAGACACAGAAAATTGGATAAAAAAATCACTCCTTCGACGATGGCAACAGACTTGGGACAATCACAACAACACCCAGTTATATAAAATACAACCAATAGTCAACTACAAAAAAAAAACAAAATAGACATCGAACACGGAAAAAACAAACCATCCTCAACCGACTACGTATAGGACACACCAACCTAACCCACAGTTACATACTAGAACAAAAACAACCACCTGTATGCAACTGGTGTAATAATGGGACCACCCTAACATTTCCTCACCTTTTTAGCTACACAAAGCTAAAAGAAAACAAACAAGAGCTTCATATGGAGATGCTGAGTGGGGAAGATCCATGCGAGGAAGATAGATTATGGAAACACCTCGAAAGTTTACAGATTCTACAACTACTGTAACAACCTGAAATCAGAAATATATAATATGTACTGTACATAATTTGTAGTGTAAATAGCCTATGTAGCTGAAACACTTAAATAAATTTAAAAAAAAATAGATTATAATTGCAAGCCTCATTATAAATGCTCATTTAAAAAATCCAAAAAATGTTTATGTTAGAATGGAGCAGTCTACACTTTTCGTTTTTTGCAGAAGTTATAAGACTTTAAACTTTGGTAAAATTTTAGGGTGTTCTATTTTAATTGTTGACCACTGTATTTTAATCTTGCTATAGTCCTTATTACCTCATCACAATTTGTAAATTAATAAAAAAATTAAATCGTAATAAACATCATTAAAGTATATAAAGGATAGAAAAAATATATTTTAGTTTTGTTTACGGAAACGGTTTAGATAGGTTTTATTTTATCGTTTTCGTAGCACCCTAGTTATAAAATTCCATTTGACAACTGATTCATTTTTTATCAGTATTTTCTACTGTAGTTTTATTGACCTTTTCTATTTTGAACCGTTATGCGAACATTCCAACAAACTTCGCCGTCATAATCTCAAATATGACGTAGGGTTGCTTTTCTTTCAGATAAATTTTTTAACTTTGAAGTTGCGATTTTGAGCTGGAACTGTTACGGTGGCAAATAGGTATTGTCTATTTTAGGTCAATACAAAACATATAAACAGGTAACAAATACGACGTAAATGGTTTTATTAAGTATTATTTAAATAATAATCATTAATATAAAATATGTTGTTGACTTTTATAGTAAGTTAATTATCTGATATGTTACACACTATCATAAGAATTATTAATTTTCTCATCATCATTGGGATTTGGTGTAGATGTAGTCGTCATTCCATGAAACTGTTTCCACGATGCGGCTGTTACAATGTATGTGACAAAACCATTACAAACTGAAAATATACAAAAAACTTAAACTGTTTAAAAGTGCTCTAAAAAAATAACATCGACTTTCCAAGTTGTTTTTTGTGATCACAAAAATATTGTACAGTGTATTTAATTTATTTATGAGGTTTTTTTCATATACCAGAATACCAGGTGTAAACGCTCACCATTTTTTAATAGCAATTTTTTAAATAAAAAAATTAAACTAAAAAATTTATTATGTTAGAAAATCTCCATTAATCGAGTAAAAATCGAATATAATATTAAATTTTTAAATAAAACATCATGTACATTTATATATTTTTGCAATCTACATTAAACTTTTAAGTTTAACTTTTTATAACTTCATGTGAAATAAAAAACTTTTTTGTAATTTATGTGTTTTAATCTAGAACTAGAAGGTTGTAATATTTAGTCGTAGTTTATAATATTTAGGTTGTAGTTTAGACAACAATTAAAAAATAAAACCAATCTCAAAAAACTTAAATTTAGCGTAATGTTTATAGGGTTTAACCCATTTTTTTCAAATATGACAATAGTGACTTATTCGACTTTGTAAATTAACTTTTCTTTGTAAAACAAAAAATAACAAAATTATGAAAATCTACAAAAATATTTTTTTTAAAAATCAGATTTTTTTAACATAAGCAAAATTTTAAGCAAGCAAGCATTTTAACAATGTTTAAACATAAACAAAAAAAACAAAAAGTTTTCAAACTTAATTTATTACTTTTTTTTTGTTTTACAGTCTACATGGATTATTTTTCAGTTATCTTTTTAAATTACTATTGTGAATAGAGTTGCCAACCATCCTTTATTTCAAAGAATAGTCCTTTAACTTTATAAACTATCTTTTAGTCTTTAAAATGTACTTATAGACACAATTTGTCCCTTTATATAGTTTTTTAACCAAAGAGAAACGAGTAAGTCTTAAAAAATTAAAATACTTAATTGTGATTAGTTAATTTCGAAAATTATTTAACTGTCTAGGCGTTCTTTTAAGTCACCAAAATAAAATTTTAATTGCGTGTAAACAAGCAAAAGTTTCTTCCAGACTGGAATTATAAGACCTACGTAAATAGAATATTTAATGAGAGAGAAAAAAGAACAAGAAGTACAACTAGTAAGAAAAAAGTATATAAGTAAGTTCTAGAACAATTTGTAGAAAAGGTGACCTAATGGCAAAAGAAGCTGGTATGTTGTAAAAGAAAAATAACAAAAAAAAATTCTAGAATAATAAGAGAATAATAAGCCTTTAAACCGGATACTAAGAAAAGTCCGGAAAAGTCTGAACACAGGCAGAGCAAATTACAATAATTTTTGCCAAAAATCTATAGTTTAAGGTTTTTAAGAAAATTTCGGAGTTGGAGGCGAAAGTTTATACTCTTTTTTAGAAAAATTGCAAATTGTATTAAACATTTTATGGGCCTTCGAGCCAGTTGTAGAGAAACGTATTATTGCTAGTATAAAAAAAAACAATTTTACTTTTTTATAATTTCTGCAAAAACATTTTTTTATATTAGTTGCTTTTTAAAAATTATATAGTCCTTCGAGCCAGATGTAGAGAAATGTCTGAATATCTATAGATAGGGCGATTTGCAATAGTTCCGTTCGTGACCCCCATTTTACAAGTATTTTATTATGTGTTAAACCCGGCAAAAGAATAGGAATCATTTCAACAATTAATTTTTTTTTATTATTATTATTATGTAAGTTGTCTAACAGACAAAGCCAATTAGAGGACAACAAATAGCAGAAAAGTAAAAAAAAAGTAAGAAAATGAAAAATAAAGAAAAAATTTTAACAAGCTCCACAGTTTTTTAAGTTGTTTAAATTTTTATTTTTGTTAGTTTGCTGCTAATGTTTCAAGATTCCTTAGCCCTTACAAGCCCTGAAACATTAACAAAAAACTAACAAAAACAAATATAAAAGTACAAACAACATAAAAAAAATTTAGTTTTTATAACCAAATGAACGGAAATACCCAACATAACTTTCTATTTTTTTAAATATAAAAATTGTATTAAAAAACTGATAATCTTTTGAACAAAATATTGAGAAAATCTGAGTATAAAAGAAACAATTTACAATAGTTCTTATTTCTTCCCCTCAAAAATATAAATTTTAAGATTTTTAATAGAAATTAAGAGCAAAAATAACAGTTTTTATTCATTTATAATAAATATTGTAAAAACATTTGTTTTTGCGTGTAAAAAAAATAAAAACCTCCTCAAAAGAAGAGTCTTAAAGACAATAGTAAGATTAAAATTCAATCCCCTTTCGCTCCGTCCCCATAAAAAAACAATCCTAGATACGACTTTGACAACGTCCTTTTTTTGATATCGAGAAGTTGGCAACCAAATTGTAAATATTACAAAAACTAGTGAAAAATAATTGACCCAAACAATTGACGGATTTATCAGAATTAATGCTTTGAAAAGATAAGAGAAATTGATATACAGGATGGCCAAACGAAAACGAAACAGAGGCTATAACACTCAGAAAAATAAATTGTCAAAAAAACAGGTCTATTTTGTTTGGAAAGAGAACAGCTTTTAGCATAAATTTAAGAATTTTGTATGCAAACCCCTAAGCAAGAGATGCATCCCTTCAAAAATTTTAAATGGGAAGGGGGTTCGAGTTGCACATCGTTGGAAAGCACTTTCAATTCTGTATACAGTGGTGAGTATTTAGATTTTGTAAAATGTAAAAAAAAATGATAATGAAGTGACACATTAGTTTATTAAATGTTCAAAGTGACTCCCACGTGCTTCCATACAATGGTACAGGTTGTGCTTAAAACGCTGTTAAACATTTTGGAGCATTTGTGGAGTAATTTGACGACATTCGTTCACTATCCGCTGCCGTAAATCTTTCAAAAAGGTAGGTTGAGTTGTGTAAATTTTACTTTTTAAGTGACTATAAAAAAAGTCTAACGGAGACATGTCTGAGGAACGTGGAGGCCACTCAATAGGTACTCTCTTTCCAATCTATCGTTCTGGAAATCTCTGATCCAGATACTGCAGTACATGCAGTAAAAAATGCGAGGATGCGCCGTCATGTTGGAATATCTACAAATTTTCATCATAGTCTTTATAATTTTCAATAATTTCAGTCAAAGTCGGATTAATAACGTTTTCTAATAAATTTAAATACATTGCGCCATTTAAATTGTCATTAAGAAAAAAAGAGCCAACTAAGTGATCCCCAAAAATGCTCATTATTCAAACATTCAACTTTTCAGGAGTTTTTGTGTCCATTTCGTGATGAATTCTAAGATTTGTGTCGGACCACTAGCGGCAGTCGTGGCGATTGACAATACCGTTTACGAAAAAAGGTCATTCATCTGAAAAGCGGATATTGAATAAAAAATTCTGGTTCTCTACTTACTGCCTGTTTACTCAGAATTTCACAAAATTGCAGACAATAGTCAAAATCGTCTTTATTAAGTTTTTGTAACAAATGTATTTTGTATGGATGGTACTTAAGTTTTTGTTGCATACAACTGGATGCTCGAAGAGGCCTGCGTTTCGTTTTAATTTGATCGTTTTAAATTTCAAAAGTAAACCACCACTGTGTACAGAAATGAAAAGGTTTTCCAACAATGTGCAACTTGACCCCCCTTCCGATTTAAAGTTTTAGAAGAGATGCATCCCCCGCTTAAAGGTTTGCATACAAAATTGTTAAATTCATGCCAAAAACTGTTCCCCTTTTAAACAAAATAAACCTGTTTTTGCGTTTTTTTTTCAAGAAATTATTTTTCTGAGAGTTATAGTCTCTGTTTCGTTTTTGTTTGGCCACCCTGTATTTACCGCCCGAAACATGATAGAACATGTTGCGTAGGCCATTTTAGACCACATCCCCTTCTCATTATTGTAAATGTAGATTTTTTAATTCACTTGGACATTACGTAAAATTCTGTAGTGTCGGTAATGTGTTAATTTAAAAAATAAATCACCTTAAAGTTATAAAAAAAAAAATCACCACGTCAAAGTCATGTTATATCCGGTTTTGCACACACTTTACATAACGTTTACAAAATATGCGTTATTTTAAGCAACCAGGTATTAAAAACTTATTAATGACAATATAAGTAATTTTGATAAGTAGCAAATTTTTTTTTTAGCACCTACCGAAGATCTCAATTATTAATCATATCTTCTGTAATAAAATTTTCTTTACCTTTTTGGAAGATACATACTTGATTATTAACCTGGGTAGATCAATATTAACAATTAAACAATTTTTTGTCAGATGTTTGACCGACATGTAATAATTTAATAAACCATAAATTGATATAGTCTATTCACTTATTATTTTTCTCTTGGTTAGCCATAAAATTTTGATTTTAGGTTTTTCAGAACTAAAATCACTAGGTTCGATGTGACAGCAGTCAGCTGTTGTTTAATTTACAGGTTAATAATTCTCTTTTTTCGAATTATTTTATATTTCAAGTATAGCAAAATTAAGTGTCAATAAAAAAAACCTGTAAGAAACCGATTTGAAACTAAATTTGGCAACGTGTATATAGAAATGCCATAACCCAAGATTAAATAAACATAACCTAATTTCAATTCTGGATGTCATTCATATATACAGGCTGAAATCTGTCAAATTATCATAGCCAACCAAGAAAAAAATTATAAGTGAACGGATTATACCTTCTTTTATTGACAAACTACCTATATTAACTAAAAACTAAATCATAAATTTATTACTTACCTAGCAGTATAAATCCATATACAATAACTCCAACTCTATGTTTCAATATGGGACCACTTGTTGCCAAAATATAAATAAGAGTTCCAAAAATAATCAGAGTTTCAATAAATTTAAGTAATATCCATGGAGTAAATTGTTTTCGATCACCCTATCAAAAAATGGTATTAACTTTCCAAAGATTATTTAAAAACAACTAGAAAACCAGATTCATAAATGCTATTAAAACTAAGTTTTTTTTAACCAAAAGTATTAAGGTTAATCGTAAATTTTACAAGAAAAAGAAAAAAAAACGATTTTTAGTGACGTATTTATAAAATTATTACTTTTCTCAAAAACTTAAAATAGTATACTATCTGTTCCAATTTTTTTTCGTCTGATACAATGTTCTTAGAATTTTTTTCTTTTCTATTTGTTAAATCAGATAATTTTGTAAAATGAGTAATTAGCAAAACCTTTAATTGTGCAACATATCAAAATTTTGAATTCGAACATAAATGGTGCATCATCAAAATTTTGCAAAATTAACCAAGACTTTTGCCAAATATAAAACTGCACATTAAAATCTAATTTTTTTGATTTTTTTAAATACTTAGCTGATGAGATAGTAAATATACATACAATATTTAATCCATAATACAGCTCATAGGCGATCCCCGCTGCCACAAAAATGTAACAATAACGGGCGATATCATCCAGTTCACGTTGAATATACCAACGCACCTCAGATTCCGAAATTACAAAATGTAATGCTAAAATTGACAATACCTGAAATAAAATATTAAAAGAAATACTAGATTTATTGCATTACTTTACCAAACCAACAAAAGGTATTCTTAATTTGAAAGTATGTCTGTCTGTTGGAAAATGTTTACTGTAAAACGATCTAACCTCTACATATCTAAAATTAGTCGAATTTTTAAACAAAATTAGTTATAAATTTTAGAATACAAACTTACTTTTGTGAAATTTTTGACGAGCGGGCATTTTTAGAATGCATTGTTTGGACTGTCATGTTTAACAATAATGTTTCGCTTATTTTACATATCCAGTGATAAGTGAAATTACTGAAATTTGTCGAGTTTGAAATCGCAATTGGTTGATGACCACAACTGATGACCTTCTAAAGTGACGTCAAAGTTTAGACTACACAAGTGTGAATCAGTAGAACAGGTAATAACATGAAAAACTTTTATCGGAGAAATTTGATAAAGACAATAACAAAGTTGATCTAATATTTATTTATTTTTTTACTTTTACACAGAGTGTCCCAGAATTGCCGAACGAGCTTGAAAGTGTAAAACGAATACGATAACCAAAACCTAAATTGTTGTCTTCGTTGTAGGAGCTTTCACTTTTAAGTACCTAATAGATTTTTGAAATTGACCGATTACGTGTCTTTTTTAAACAATGGCAAAGTTAAATTTTACAAAATACAAAAATTTGCTTAGTATTAGACATCTTCAAAACTTAAAAGTTAGCATGGTTTTTTGGTCGACTGGTAAAAGTTACCATTGCGACAAATATAGAATTGAGCGCACAATATGGACCAAAACCAATTACTACAAGTTTTTTCTTTTACAACAAGCACACAGGCAGACTATGTCCTTAAATGGTGATTAGAACATCTACAAGTTTTTAATGTCTAATAAGCAAACTTTTAACCTTTATCAGCGGTTCGCTACATTGATTTTTAAAGAGCACCTCTTTACTATTTCTCAATTATTCAAGTTAACAAATAAATTTTGCACTAAAACTGCATAGACTGAGAACCGGAAAAATGATCGCCAAATTCGTAGCTGTCAATCTCAGACTCTCAGATCGAGTGAAAAATCTTCTAAAATCTTGGTAAATGATTCTTGAAAAAGTTTTGATAAAAGACACCATTAAGTCACACAGGTAGTTCAAATAGTTCAAAATCTAGTGTTTTATTTTTGGTAATTTCTTAAAACCAAGCATTTTTACTACGTTTTTTAATTATTATTATGTTAAACCCGGCAAAAGAATAGGAATTATTTCAACAATTAATTTTTTTTATGTGAGTTGAAATTATAATTGACTAATTTTTTATACAAAAGTTAATTGATAAATAATCCCTACGTCTTTTACACACCACTGACTTGGCAGTATAAATTTATAGTCAGGCAAGACATCATTACGGATAAAATTATCAAGTAATGATGCTACTCAAAAAAAAAGAAATGAAAAAGATGTAAGGAACAAATTTTCTTACTTGATGTCAAGCGTGACTACAAATCGTCTGCCACGCAACTTTGTTCTTGTTGCGTTAGTGTAGTGTCATTAATGTTAAAAAATTTTCGGACGATGTTGCATGTGTTCAAAAGTATTGATTTTTAAATTTCAATTATTAAGTTTAAATTTAATTTTAATAATTTTAAATTTTTATTAAGAGTTTTTGGCACAATTCCAGTGGCCGACATAATCATTGGAAGTATTTTAATTGTCTGCAGGTTCCATATATTTTTGATTTCTCCAGCAAGTAACATGTATTTTGACATTTTTGTAGTGTATGTTGTGTGTATATTGTGTGAATTTGGAACCGCAATGTATCAAGTATGCCTGTTTGTCGATCTTTGAAATTAAGATTATGTCTGGACGGTTAGCAGTTATGTTTAAGTCAGTCAGTATAGTTCGATCCCAATATAATTTATAGTTATTATTTTCAAGATATGGCTTTGGTTCGTATTTTAAATAAGGTGACTTGTTTTCAATTAAACCTGAATTAAACGCCAATTCTAAATGTATAATTTTAGCTATATTATCATGTCTTTTTTTATATTCTGTTTGTGTCAATACAGGACAAGATGAAATAATGTGTTGAATAGTTTCTGGCTGAGATGAACAAATTCTACATGAATCATCGTTTTCATTTTTGATTATAAATTTATTATAATTTTTTGTTTTAATGACCTGATCTTGAATTGCAAAAATAAATCCTTCTGTCTCAGGGTGAATGTTAGACTTTGTCAGCCAAATGTGTGATGCCTCTTTATCAATGAGAGGATCATCAAGCTCTTTGTAAAATCTGCCATGAAGTGACTTTTCTTTTATAGTATTGATTAATAATTTTTCATTAAAATTAATTTCTTGTAACCTAAAGTCACTAAGGTTTGAGGGTGTATAATTATAGTCACATAAGCATATTGATTTAAACAAAAGGTTTTCCTGGCTACGTTCAAGAAAATATTTCTTTAGTAAATTAATCTGTTTGTCATGAAGATTTTGTAAGTGTAAAAAACCACGGCCACCATTTTGCCGTGATAAAAAAAATCTTTTCGTGTTTTCGGAATTTGGTAAATAAAGTTCTAGTTTTTATATATAAATTACTAATATCCGTTTTTGACTATTTAATAATGCCAAAGGAATAAGTCAATACAGGTACAGCAAATGTATTTATAGCTTTCATAATATTTTTACCATTTAGATGTGTCTTTAATATTTGTTTAGATCTTGATATTAATTCGTTAAAAAGTTTTTCTTTTATAATATTGTGAGGTATGTGATTAGATTGTTGAAAACCTAAATATTTATAAAAGTCACCATGATCAAGATTTTCAATGATCTCATTATTTTGAGTAGTGTAATTTATGTTTTTAATTTGGCCACGATTAATTGCCAAAATCTTACACTTATCTACACCAAAACTCATGCCAATATCTTGTGAAAAATTTTCCGTTAATTTTAATAATAGTTTTAGTTGTCGTTCAGTAGATGAATATAATTTAATATCATTCATGTACATAAGATGAGTGAGTTTTGATTTTGTTTGACCATTATTTTTGATATTAAATCCATAGCCAGAAGAGTTTAAGATGTCAGAGAGCGGATTAATTGCTAAACAAAACCATAAAGGACTTAGGGAATCTCCTTGAAAAATTCCTCTTTTAATAGCAATAGGTTCTGATTTTAGGTTAATATTTTTTAGTGAAAGATTCAAAGTTGTTTCCCATGATTTCATAATACATATATTGTAAAAAGGTTATTATGGTAGGATGTATCTTATAGATTTTTAAGATGTTTATTAGCCAAGAATGTGGAACTGAATCATATGCTTTTTTGTAATCTATGAAAGCTGAATAAATATTTCTATTACATTTGCGAGCTTGTTCCATGATTACACTATCTATTACAAGTTGTTCTTTACCTCCAAATGATCCTTTTATACATCCTTTTTGTTCCTCATTTATTAAGTTATTTTTTAAACAGTACTCATAAATAAAATTTGTTATGCAAGAGGTCAAAATTTTATATAATGTTGGAAGACAAGTTATTGGTCTATACTTTGGTGTCATCATCTTTAGGTTTGAGAAAAGTGACCCCATGAGTGAAAAACTGAGGAAAAGTGTTGGGGTTTTTAATGAAATTGTTGAAGTGCCATAGAAGTCTGGAATGAATACAGGTAAATTTTTTTAGCCAGAAATTATGAATTTTATCAATTCCAGGGGCTTTCCAGTTATGAGATTTATTGATCGTATCGATTAAGTTTTTATATAAAATTTCAAAGTTGGTCATGTTATTCAGATTTACAGTTTTTGTTTTAATAGAATCTATCCAAGAGGCTGATATGTTAAAATCTTTTCCTTCAGACCAAGTATGCTGCCAAAATGATGTAAGTTGTTTTAGGTCTGGAGATCCATTATTAGATTTTTGTAGACGATTTAAATTTCTATAAAAGATTTTCTCATTGTTACAAAACTGTAAATTGTGATACTTTCTAAGGTTGTTTTCTTTATATCGTTTCAATCTTTTTGAGTATAAAGATAGTTTCTGTACTAAAGTATCTTTAATTTTTAGAAAAGTAGAATCATATTCATTATAGGTAGAACAATGTATTCTATTTTTTCTCAAAATGTTGTCAATACATTTTTGAATGTGATGAGAATTAACACCACGAAGGTATTGTGTTATTTGGCCAATTTCAGTTCTGATTAAATTTATGCGGCTGTTAATTCGTAATTCCCATTTAGGAATACTGTTGTTTTTAGTTTTTTGTGAAAAGTAAAATTCCTTGGAATTGTTACTTCGAATTGACGTTATTGCAGCACAGTAAATTAAAGTGTGAAATTCTGTAAAAGATTGTTCTTGAATGAGATATTTTGGAAGAATGAATTCATTTATAATTTCAACTATTCCCAAAAACTTATTTGTGATTTTTTGTTTAGGGATGTTAGGTCTTTCAGTTAATGACATATTTTGAAATTCAGAAAGTAATTTTTGAAATTCTTTTTCAATCTCATTTCTAAAATTGATATGGTAGGTAAAATTGGTGCTTGTTGTATAAATAACGTTTGTTGTACTATTAAAAATATTAGGGACAATTTCAGGCCTCTGAATATTGAGTGGTATGTTTGTTATATTCTCATAACAATTTAGATTATCTATATTAGATATTGACTCAGTTCTACGAGATAAAGGAGAACTACTTTTATCTAAATTATTAGAAATTGAAGAAGATTTTAACTCAAATTTAATTTGTTCTAAGATCTCTTTAGGTATGTAATTGTTTTTTTTATAATTGCTCGTTTTTGGTCTGCAACATTTTGAGCAGTCACTTGAAAGTTAGAATACTCACTCTTAAATGCTTCATAAAGAGGTGTGATAGTGATTATCTTCTTCACATTTTGTTATTTGAAAATACTTGCGCATAATAAAGGTATTCATTTCTATTGTCCATTTCTTGCGCTTCCTTGTTGTTGAGGTGGTCTGATGGCATAATCCATGAGAATCACCACAGCTGAAATGGGTTGAATTACGTCTTGTGGTGTCATTACCTGAAGAGATGCCACGTGCTCCATCATCGTCCAGGGAACTCAAAAAAAATAGAAGATTGCTGGGTTCTGCTTCGTGAAAAGTCTCGTTTTGGTAAAAAAGTTTGAACTTGACAGTCCATTTTAAATTGTCAAGTTGACGTTTTTAATATAAAAAGGAAAATGTATGTAAAGTATATAAAAAGCTGATAATAACCCAAACTAATACTTTACCATAAACTGAGATTGGTAACAAATAGAACAACCTAAATTGAGGACCGTTTTTATAAAACTCGATAAGTACAAAAATAAGAATTTTCAGGAGAGCATTTTTATTATTTCACAGTGATGCGTATACTTAAATCCTAAAGTAAAAATATGGATTATAAAGTACAGTAAAAGTCGAAAATAATTGTCTAAAATTTTTTATCGGGAAACAGTTTTTATTTGTCTAAAAAAAAAAACAACAAAATAACCAGTTTTTTTAAAACTCGCTAAGTACGCGTATACACAAGTTCACAATGGTAATAATAAAAGTAAAAAAATTTAGGATCGTAAATAAACTACTTAAATTCGTTAATAACAATCTATATTCAAATACGTATGCATAAATTTTAATAAAACTTTATTTTGCTCAATTTTTTTGTCATTACCGTAAATTCTTTCCCTAAAAGCTAAAAATATATTATTATGAAAGCTATCCATACACAAATATTTTATATATCTTTAATTACCCAAGAAAATATAATTTACCTAGTATGTCATTTCTGGTTATTCCTCCTGCTTGGGCAAATGATCCCTTTTGTATTTTTGTTGACATGATTGCATCCAAACCAGCTTCACCTAGTCTTTCTTTACAATAACGCGTAATAACTTTCTTTGGAATTTGTTTAGAAGCACGAGTTATCTACCTATCATTACAGAACAAACATCTTTATTATATTTACTACATTGGAAGGGGTCCATAATGAAAATTAAAAAAAAAAAAAGAATAGAGGCCTACAACAACACCTCAAGCAACACTCTAGCTTGTTAAAACGACACTAAACATTTAGCCTATATAACAGGTAGCCTAACTTACAAACCATAATTATTTCTAAAAAACTCAAAGAATAAAAAAATATATCTTTTCTTTGAATCTTACAGTGCTAACGTTTATCGAGTTTAGAAAAAACGAGTGTAGTTATCGAGTTTTTAAATACCGCCACATGTTGATGGTACCATAACTCGCTTATTTAGCGTGTTTTTACATAGTTCGCATATTCAGTAGATAGAGGTTTAAATGTAGAATGACATCCCGCAAAAAACTAAATTTCGTAAAAAATGTAGTTATCGAGTTTTAAAAAAACGGTCCTCAATTGTTGTTGTAGATTCGCTTTCTTGACAAAGTTTTCACCACAGTAAAAAAATTTAATGTGTATAACACAGCTAACGCTGGTTTTTATTATTATTATTATTATTATTATTATTATTATTATTATTATTAAGTGTTAAACCCGGCAAAAGAATAGGAATCATTTCAACAAATAATTTTTTTTATGTGAGTTAAAATTATAATTGATTAATTTTTTATACAAAAATTAATTGATATATAATACCTACGTCTTTTACACACCACTGACCCGGCAGTATAAATTTATAGTCAGGCAAGACATCATTACGGATAAAATTATCAAGTAATGATGCTAAAACGAAGTTAAAAATAACTGAAACATGTTTTCTAAATAATTTAATTTTTTCAAGGTAAAAGAAAGTAAAGATAAAGCTGAGGTAAGAAGAAGAATACGTAATTACATTTTTATGGTTTTTATTGAGCATTTTGTTGAAAAGCCGGCTTGAAAAAATGAGTTATTGTGGTCTGATAAACTCGATGTTTGTACTTTTCAAAAACCCTTTCTTTCAGTTTTTGAAAGGTTCTTATATCTGTTAAAGTTACATCATTTTCTGCTGCCCATTGTAAAACGACATTTAAGTTTTTTATAGCACTTTCATCCTTTATTCTTATTTGTGGAGTCTCTGTCATTTCGTCATCATCATCTTCAGAGTCATTGTTACATTCGTCTTTACAATCCCCAGTCCACCACTTTATCAAGATTTACTTTAACTTCTCCTACATCCAAAAGTATTGTAGCAACTAGATAAATTTCTTCTGCTGCTGAACGAATTGTATTTTCAAAATTTTTAAAGGGATTATATCTTTAGGGTCATCATAATCTCAATTATCATTGTTAACTTTAAGAATTTTCTTCCAACAATTTTCCAAAATTTTAGATGGCACTTTTTCCCATGCGTTATGAAGCAAACATACTGCTGTTTTCAGGTTTATATTTTTGATACACTTTACAAGATCTTTTTCGTTACTTGTTAATATTTTGGCTAGAAGTTTTTTTTACGCTGTTGTATTCGGTGGCAGAAATTTTACGGAAAAATTACTATCGTCGCTGATGAGATCTTGTTTGCAACAGTAACTAGAGGCATTTTCAACAAGCAAAAGTGCTTTTTCAGACGAGTTTTGTTTTCCTAAAAATTTCTTTACTTTTGGAATAAAACATTCTTGAAATCATTTCTTAAAAATAGCTGCAGTCATCCAAGCCTTAGTTGTAGCTTTGTAGTTCACAGGTAGCACACAATTTTTAAAAGCCTTTTTTTTTGCTTTTCCGATTACCAGAAGCTTCAAACAATGACTTCCATCTGCATTGCAACAAGTTAAGAAAGTAATGCGCCCCTTATTAGTTTTTCTTCCTGGAGCTGTTTTTTCAGTGCTTGTTACCAACGTTTTGTCTAGAAGTAATTTCTAAAGTAGCCCAAATTCATCTGCGTTATAAATCTATGATGCCACTAAAGAGTGGTTTTTAATGACTTGATCTAGTTTTGTAATGAATGGTTCAACAGCAGGATCAACGGCCGACAATTTTTCACCGCAAATTTTAAGAGTTCTGATGCCATATCTTATTCTAAAACTAGCAATTTTCGTTGCCATAGCATTTTGTATAAAGTTGCTTAGCTTTAACCGCTAAAGAGTCAAACAAAACTGGAACATGTCGATTTCTGAGGTTTATAAACCAAGAAGCAAGCATCTCTTCCATTTTTGGGTGCTCTGTTTTTTTATAGTTTTTCTTTTTTCAGGCCTAGAAACATATTGAACAACAAACAAATCTTAAATTATTTCAAATGACGTCACATTTTTTTTTATTTCAGGCGGTTTCTGCACTTACCTTTTAATTTTATCAGCATTTAACTTAATATTACTGATTGGTGAAGTTCCCACAACATAAATATCTTCCACTTATGCCTCGTTTTAAATCATTAACAATATTTGCTTTTTTTTTAGCGCTAGAGTTTTATGACTTCGTTTTCGAGGTGTCATGTTACAAGTTTGAGAACACTGAAGTGACTGCAGTTTTAAATGTTTTTCTTATATTTACGTTTTTCCACACTCCAGTCACAACAATTCTTTGAAATGTACAGTTTTTTCATAAAACGTAGCCAAATTATTGCATCCGGACTATCAAATTAAATGAAATCTGAATTACAACATACACAATGAAGGAAAGAGTCCAATCCGGATTGCTGAAGAATCCGAATTATCGCAGGGTTTGAATTAGTGCGACACTACTGTATTTTGTTAGAGATAGGACATTACAATAAATATTCGTGTTTTCTTCCTTTTGATTTACGGGTGCTGAATAATCACGCAAACCAGAGTTAGCCTCTATATTTTCAATTTGAATTTTAGTGTCTTTATCTTTCTTCCAAGTATCTATGTTTTTTCTTTCTTTTTTTTTCTTGATAATCAGGTAACTTTACATCCATTTAATATAACGAATAAAGTGTTGATTTATTCGGTCTTGCATAGATTGATTTGGGTATATGTTTTTCATTTTTTTTTATTTTATCATTAATTTTTTTTAATCTTTTAATTGTTTTTGTAACAAATCTTTTAAAGTATCAAAATATTTTTCTGTTTGATACTATTGAAGGGTTGTCTACAATAACCAGACAGCTCCACTTTTTGACGAAATGCACCTAACCTGACTTATTTTATTTTATTTATCTTATTACATGTAAAAAGAAAGTAGGTTAATCGTTTGGTGCAAGATTCAGGTATTTCCAGCTATTACTATGCATGTGGCAACGATATTTCCAGCTGCCTTGTAAAAATTTTAAAGAGTTTTTTGTAACTTCCTATAAATTCTTGAAAACAGAGCTGGCTGGTTATTGCACCCAACCCTTCAATTGTTTTTTCTGTTCACATTGTTCAGTATTTATAATTTATCATCATGATCATACCACCCGATAATTGCCTCATCTTTTTTCAGTGTTCGTATATCGGTTTAATTATTATTAAAGTTTTTTGGGTTTTTTAAAGAGTTAAAATCTCTAAATAATAAATTAGTTTTTAATACTGCACTGGAACATGTTTTATAATTATTTTCTGTAAAATTTATTATAGATGTTGCTTCTCTGTTAAAAAATAACTTTTTTAGTCGACTTTGACAACAAGTTGAATTTTTCCACCTCAAATGCGACCGAAAATAACCTTTTTTATAGCGGCCGAAAATGAGCAGTTTTCGGCCGCTGCGTCAAAAAGCTAACTTAAAAATACTAATAAAAATTCAATTTTTGTTAGTCCCCTAAAAAAAATTTTGAGCACTACAACCAAAAAGTCTTTTCTTTTGTCCTCGTCTGATTTCTGACCTCGGCTTCGCCTCGACCATTAAAATTTGACTCGGCCAAAAAAATCACTTTTGGTCTTGGTACACAAATAACTATTTCAATTATTGGTTTTCCATCTTAAAATTTAAATCTTTTATTCTCTGAAATTATTTCCAAATTACCCTTCATAAATTTTTTCTCAACTTTATTCCACTTTTATTTGGTCTATATATTTGATTGTAAACTTCCCATATTTCTGCTTTTTTGGCATCATCTATTAAATAATTCTATATATTTTCTTTATCTTCGTCTGATAAATGTTCTTTTAAGGTTAGCAAGTCTTTTGGTTTTGACTTAGATTTTTCTACTTCAATTAATTTATCCACTTTTTTTAAAAGTACTTGATTTTGCTTTTCTTGTTGTTCGTTTATAATTGTTTCTTTATTACTAGATTCTCTCTGTTTTTGGTAAATTTTATTTATACTTTCAATTGATTTGCCTTTATCTCAATTGCATTTGATTTGCTTTGCTCATGTGGACTTTGTCTAAATTTGTTGGAAACAGTTGAACTTTGTGCTTTAATCTCATTTATTCTCTTGTCGCAAATATTATTTATCCAATTTTTTAATTTGTCAGATTGTCTATCACCATTGTTAGATTGGAATGATTGTTTATTGTCAGATTTGATTTGTCTATCATAATCACTTTGTACAAATCTCCCTATTAAACCTTTATGTATTTTTTCTAATTCATTTCATCTATTGAAATCGTTTCCATGTATTAAAATAAAATTTATGTAGCTTTATTAGTCATTTCTTTTTTTAGGTATTGGAACTGGTTTTGCTTTAGGTTCTGTTGAACCATGAATTATTCTCGTTTTTTTTTATTCACAATCTGCACAAATAGTTAAGAGCCCACTGCAGACTCCTTTGAATATTTCTTAGAGAGAGCAGGACTTGATCGCCAGACAAAAAGCATTATATGCTGACGTAAATTTCGGTAGAGTAAACTAAAAACGGGAAGGACAATTCTGAGAAAATACAGAAACTTCTTACGCTGTTACAAACGGACGAAAGTCCAGATACGAGTTCGTACGAAATAGGACGAACTGATAATTTTTTTTTCAACGAGAAGATGTGGTCTCGTTTAATAATCCCTACAAACTGAGTATTTTAACAGAAATAAATTCTATAACTGGACTCCCATTAGTTGGATCAAAAAATATAAAAAAAACATTCCTATACTTTTTAATTTGCCACATAATTTTTGTATTTGCGTTAGATTACACTGGTCAACATGACATTTTTTTTAAAATCTAATACGTGTCTCTTATGTACTTTATTATGCAGATTCTAAAAATGAACTCAAAAATTGGGCATCACGTCAGGTTTCTGAAAAAACTTATAAAATATTTTTCTATACAGTGTTTTCTATACCATTTATAATGAATAAATTCGATAAAAATTCAGGGAATTGCCTTTCAGGAAAAGGCTCGGACACATTTTATGTTATTTTTTAACGTGCATTTTTTGACAAAAAATTTGATATACAGGTGTCCCAAAATCGAGATACGACTCTCAACTTTGAAACTACAAATGAGAACTTTAATATTTTTCAGCATATTTGAGTTCTACGTACAATATTGCGTATTTTTACCTCCTACAAATTTTGCTAGAACAACATTATACTGCTCCGCTGCGTTGTTGTCCATGTTTAGCAACAAACTTTCGGAATTTCGTACGATGCGTTTCAAAACGTACTGAATATCATCAAAAAGAGCTGATGTTTTAAGATCAGGTACAAAATTTTTTTAATTTAATTTTGGCCCCTTACAAAAATATGGTTTGCATTTGGAGTGATCTCCAAACACATGAAAAAGAGAATTAGATATATCAGCTTTTAACATTTTATTTTTTTCCGAATGTGGCAAATCTAAATAATTATTGTTTATATAATTTACAGCCCCAATTACTCCATACCGCAATTGTTTTATATAAATATTTAACAAATTTCTTTGACTTATAGGAATATTTTTCTTTGAGGACCTAACAGTCTTTTTAGTTAAATCTCTGAGTCTGCTACAATAGTTTCGTAAGAGGTGGTTTTTACATTCTATTTTTTAACTATTTTGTTTCCATAAGGTCTTGCATCATTTAATTTTTTTGTCACGTTACTGTCGCCATTTTCGACTAAAAATGCATATCGGAGGCCATGTAACTGTATGCTTCTTAAAAATCCTTCAACAATAATGTCGGATTCCATAGACGTTGAAGTTTTGTTCCAGTTTTTATAGCAGACATGATCAGGTGTTGCTTCATTTTTTCTCTCACTTCTTGCATATATGTATGCAACAATATTTGTTTCTGATGCTTAAAAATAGTACTTTCCTTGTTTCTTTTCCAATTATAACTCCCTAATATACAAAATCGAAATTATTAATTATAACAAACTGCAAATTACAAGTATACTGTCGTTCAGATGTAACTAATGGTATGGTAATTATCGAGTTATAAGTAAAATTCTGCTGTAATTTTTGATAAGATGTAGACGGGTCAATATTTCATTATCAATATCTTGTAAAATTGTGCTATGATTAAAGAAGGTAAAATTTTTTTTTATTCAACTTGGAAATTTATCTTTCCGAATACGTTAGGTAAATAACTATTTTCACTTTTAGGGTTTACAATATCCGTAAAAAAGCAATACTTTAATTACATGTTACATTAATAACTAACAATTCTATTACATGCTGATTAAAAGTGTACCTACCATCCCCGATGATGCATCATAATTTACTTTATACGACCGTCTGCTCCAAGCTCCATCGGCTATCACCGTTATAAATAATATTCCATCACTGTCTATTTGTCCCTTTTCAATTGCAATTTTTTTTTCTTCGAGTCCGGCTTTCTCTATCACTTCCCACGTAATTTGATTAATAATCATAAATTGATTAATACATCAAAAATTTCGGTCAAACTTTAGAAAGAAAATTCTTCAGAAACAAAGAATTATTTACTTATCGATAATTTTGTCCAACACCTGCTAATCGTCTTTTTACACTTTGTCTCTGTAAACAAGAAGCAAGTTTTTTATTTTTGTACTTTTTGGTTTTCATGTTTTTACAACAAAAAAACACACACGGTGTGACAATTTACAACACACAAAAAAAACGAATACACATAAAATAGTTGTAATTACTAATTAGTAATTTCACTAAAAACACACGATGTAATAATTTTAACACAAAAAACGCCGAAAACACAAGCTTTCGATGAGACTGAAACCATAGTATAAAACTCAAAGAATGAAGGAGTTTGGCTAATTTTTTGGATTGTGAATTTCATTTTTTTGATCTAGCCGACAAAACCAACACCCGTATTTGTCGGTTTTTTTTAACTTTAATCAATGATTGAATTTGTATGGTAAATAGTAAACACAAGCCGACAAAATAACTTTCTTTTTAGATTAATAAGACAATTTCCGCGAATTCAAATTTGAAATCATGTATTATCTATCACGTCAAGATTTAAAAAAAATATTACAAAATTTATCACATGATTTCATGATGGGTTTACACATGCATACATTTCATAGCGCCAGTTGAAACTGGTGCGCCAGTAAAATGAAATTGCATGTGTAATCTTTAACTTGCATGCAATTTTACACAGTTTACACATGCAATTTTATTTTACTGGCGCTATAAAATTTATATATGTGTACACGCTCCTTTACTACAATAAAATACAAAAATTGTAGTGGTTATAACACTTATTAATTTAATTAACTAAGCTTTTTACCACGAAAAAAACTGGGGAATACATGAGTAGCCATAAACCTTCTCTTCCTATAAGAAAAGTAATTCTAAAATTTTTTTGTGTTTTTAGGTATTATAAGTCATTAGTTATGTTGCTGGTTACTGTTTACATATTGGTACGGTCTCAACTTTTAAAACGCTCTTTTTTATTGCCCGGTGTAAAGCTACTTCGGATCGCAGTAGTACATGATAAAACACAACTGTGTTTTATTGGTGCTTAATGTCCAAAAATGTTTAAATGGACATTTACTACTTATTTTTTATTATTCTAATTAAATGTATAAACGAATACATTTAAAATTAAAGTAGCCGTGCTTTTAATTTTTTTTAAATCATATTAGATTCATATTAAATTCATATTATTAAATTCGTATTTATTGATTAAAATAAGATAATAATGACGATCCGTAAGTACTATATAATCACAATTTTAATAACTTAACAGTGTATCTGTGACGTATAAAACAAGTGGTGGTGGTACGTTCGATCCAGATTATAAATCGTATCCTAACGCCTGGTGTATAGGCAAGAATACACGAAAAATTGCTTCAGGAACTGCAAAATATCTTCAGATGTATTTATTTTACCACCATGAACAAATTGTATATACATAGAAAAAGCATCAATCTTGGGCGCTATACAACGATATTTTGAAAAAAATATTATAATTTGTTCTTTAAACGAAGCCAAAGTTAACCTTTTTTTGTAATCAATAATATTAACTTTAATAATTTTTATTTAAAAAAAGGACCCTATAGCGACCTAGATTAACATTTTATCTATCTGATACCGTTGAAATATCTAAATTATCATAACGAGCAATTGAAATCTATTGCAGCTAGTAAAGGCTTGCAAAATACGCGCGGCAGCGGAGCCTTAAATATTATCTAGAACCACGGTCTTTCGTTTTTTCCTAAACCTATTCTCTTTATTTTTTGTATAAACTTTACATTTAAGACAATAAATGTCATTTATTTATTAAGAAGAAAAATAGTGTGACTAATTAAGAATTATTAAATTTATGTAAAATTTTTGGGTCTTTATCTCAGTATTAAGAAACCATATTTTTTATTGCAGCAATTGTTACAAATTTGTTTAAACTTCTTTTCGGTATATTTGATATGTAATTATTGTAGATAAAATTGATGAACTTAGGTAAATGTCCAAAAAGATTAAAATAGTCTGTATTACCTCTTATAAACTGTGGATTGATTGCCGATATCAAAAAAGCAATATAAATATTGTCACAAAGCGGAAGTTCATTAGCCTGCTAGGTCGAGAACTTTCTGGTGCGGATGGATTATTGCTGATATTAACTAATTTGTTGAGGCAATAGCTGGCTCAGCATTTGGGGGGTCGGCAAACTGGCAGCTTGCGTTAACCCAGGTGTCGAGTGGTAGCTCTGCTGGAGAACAGTCAAGTGTCAAAAGTGTGACATATGTATGCCCAGACCCTTCCAGTTTATCACAATGTCAATCTAAGTAGCTTTTATCTTTTTTTTATATCTGTATATTCTGTATTATGTATAACTACGCAATTAAATCATCTTTCTTATAAAATTTGTTTTTATAAGACCTCACCTCACGAGGCAAAGCTTGTAACAATATTGGAAATATGTTTGTGGCTTCCTCTTACATAATACTCTTTTATCGGTTGTCCAAACTCTAAAAAACCGTTGAGTAAATTCGTCGGTTAAATTATCATGGAATAAATTTAAACTATGTTACTTTTGATAAATAAAGGACACTTAACACCTTCCAAAACTTTTATCAGATTTAGATATACAGTTTGATTTAGAGTTTTTGTATAAATATATAAATTTTTTCAACAAAGTACCTATTTTGTACAATACTTTTTCATTTAAAATTTAATTTATTGCTAATTCTGTTTTTTCGCTGTTGGATTTACCGCAAATTGTTATATACAGTAGAGTCCGGATTATCGTAGTCCCGATTATTGAACACTCTGCGTTATTCGAGCAACCTATCCGAGGCCGTGCTGGCTTTAATCCGAGTTATTTGAGAACATCTATAAAATCTAAACAAAACATTGAAAAAATCGCTGGCGTCGTATTATTTTCTGTTCTGGGAATCACATATTCTTTTATTTGTATGCACGTGTTTAGTGGATTCATTTTATGCAAGTTATTGTAAAAATGAAGTAAAAAGTGGTGATTACTCTTGCCAAAAAATTAAAGCCTTAAATCGTTTAAATAAGAGTGAAACAATTAAAGCTATTGCTGTTAAATATTGTGTCGGTCAAGTCACAGTAGAAGACTGGAGACGAAATTGTGAGAAAATCGAACAATGGCATAGTCTCCAAGCTTCAGCAGCTACCAAACGAAAATCTATGAAAACAGGACACTACGAAAAAGTTGGTGATACTTTATATCTTTGGTTCACACAACAGAGAGTTATAGGAATCCCTGTGTCAGTTCCCATATTTAAAGAAAAAACCTTGAGACTGAGACTTAATAAAAGATTAATGATGTTAGTTCAAATTTGACAACAGAAATTTTTACTGCAAGTAATTGGAACGGTTGGCTGGACCGTTGGAAGAAACGTCCTAGGATTCGGAAACTAAAAATCTGCGGCAAAAAACTTTCTTCAGATTCATCGGGAATTCAAGAGTTTAATGATTAGATTGAGATATTGCTATTGGAGGAGGGTTACACTACCGATCAAATCTATAATTGCAACGAAACTGGTTTAAATTTTAAGCTCATGCCATCAAAGACACTAGCATCAAAAAGAGAGTCTTCAGCTCCTGGGTATAAACGCAGTAAAAAAAGAATAACTGTTATGGCTTGCTGCAATGCATCTGGTAGGCATAAACTTCCTTTAATGTGCATTAGAAAGTTTGCAAAACTAAGAGCTTTCAAAAATATAGCGCCAGGGGCTTTACCTGTTTATTACAAAAATCAAAAATCGGCTTGGATGGATACAAATCTATTCAGCAATTGGTTTTACAATGAGTTTGTGCTCAGGGTAAAAACATTCTTGAAAGATTTGGAAGATGAAGAAATATTTTCTCAAGTTTTGAATCTCAATGATGCAGACAAGTCAAGCAATAAACATAAAAATGAAAGTGTCGATGAAGAAAATGTACAATTGGTGACTCAAAACGAAGGTCTGATGGCGTAAGAGACAGTTTTACGATATGTTGACCAGCAAGAAGAAGCAACCGCTTCTGATGTTTTGCTAATTAATCGCTGGCAAAATATTGCATCACGAAAAAGGTGCAATGTTTCAAAACAAACCAAAATTACCTCCACCATCACAGATCTGAAAGAGATGACATCACAAACGAGTTTAATGATTTAAAACCAGCACAATTTAAAATAAAGGTTGACCTGTTTTAGCGTTTTACAAAAATATCATCATTTCGAGAATGAATTTATTTCATAAGTAATTTCCATACTGTATTTTCTTAAATAGTAGGTATGCTACATTATTTTATTTTATTTTATTATTTTTATTTATTTATTACAAAGGCTGTTAAGAGTAGTATATAAAACTAAAACAACAATTAATGCATTGCATTAAAAAAAATTAGTGTGACGTCATCGCTTAGAAATAGATGACGTCATGAACTAGTAAAGCAAGTCAAAATAAGCATTATGCGAAATAAAAATTGCCCTGTTTCAGCGTTTTCGACAAGTGTTATTAGTTTTGAAATTACTGAATTTATTCCATAATTAGTTTCCGCACTGTATAATTACTGATTTCTAACTTCATTGGTTGACAGTGACGTAACACAGTAGCCGTCACGGCAGAATAGAATCTTTTCATTTCGAACAGCTTATGTAGTTGATATCTAAAATAACTCTTTTAATAGAATTAATAATTTTTAAACAAAATTGAAAGATACAAGATCAATTCTCTCCCAATTGCTTATTGTAAAAATATATAATAAATTGAATTTTAGTTATCTCGTGTAATGCTTGATAGATTGAGCTAAAATTTTAGGTAAAGGTGTTCTATGTTGACCACAAACTCTATGCCAGATTTCAGCTAAAAATATTGTTTCACCGTTTACGGAACATTTATCCTTCCATCGGCGGACAAAAACTCACTTTCAAAATTTTATCTGCTAAACAAATTAATTAAATAAACATTTTTTTATGTTTTTACATGATTGTTGAGTGTTCCCATCTCTGGTTCCCATCTTGCTAATGCGCACCAAAGTTTCGCGGTTGTTCTTACAGCAATCGAGTTCGACTTACATTACATTTGTGTGTGATTGTTTGATTAATATACAGCAAAATGTTCGTTTTGTTTCACTTGAAACCGCTTCTTTTTCTTATTTTAATGTTATTGTTTAATAAATTTGATTGTAAATGTGTACAGTCATACGTGACAATATGTGAAAGTATAGAAGATATGGAAAAAAACAACGATGCTCCAAATTTTATCGACATTATTGTAGGAAACGAAACTATTACCGCCAACCCTTTAAAGACTTACAATTTATACAGCCTCATACCTTTCAGAAGACTTCTCTCACTAACTGTTATTGGACAACTCAATCGAATTTCTCCGCTTTTCGGCAGGTGTGAATTTGTACATCAGTTGCAAGTGTTAAATTTCTACAAAAATGAAATAAAAACTCTTGAAAGTGATTCATTTCCGAACTTAAAACTTAAAAGAGTGAGTTTAGTTAACAACAATATCGAAAATGTAGAACCTGGAGTACTTTCTCCTTTCGGTGAAATCGAGATAATGGATTTATCTGATAACAAAGTTGAAGTAATTGAAGATGAAATTTTTAAATATCATCAGAAACCTCTTGTTACAAAAATATTGACTTTGCGTAATAATAAAATTTCTTTTATCCAAGCCGGAAGTATTCCAAGAACTCTACAAATACTCAATCTGGACGGAAATAAATTAAGAGAAATCCAAGACGGAGTTACTGATGATTTGCCTGAACTTCAAGAATTTACAATAAGTCGAAACCATCTTTACAAAGTCCCGAAATTGTCAAATTCGAATAAACTGAAATTTTTAAACATTTCTTTCAACAACATTGAAGCTATTAATAATGCATCGTTTCAGAATCTTAAAGACATTTATTTCATAGATCTCAGTAATAATAAATTAAAAGAACTGTCATTTTCTTATTTTACTCATTTGATAAGAAAAGGTTATCCATTTTTGTTATCAGTTGGTTTTAATGAATTACTCGATATAAAGTTTGAAAACATTACGAAGATTTTTGATAAAAGTAAATATATTGTGGAGCTATTCTTGTATGGAAATCCCTTTGACTGCAAACGGTTTGATGAAATTCAAGTTACGATGCAAAATTTACGAATTAAACAAAATAAATGTGATGCCAAATTTCACAGTGAAGGAAAAACTCCATATTGTTTGGATTACTCAAAAATATTTGCATTATATGTACCCGAAAGAGTTAAGGCATTTTTGGAACAAATTGCTAATAACAGAAATCTGATTTCTTGCCAGCTATATCCAGAAAATACTATAAACTCTTACCCTAAGTGTGTTGCTTGAATATTTAACTTCTAATAAAATAAAATTTTAAAGAATCGTTTTATTTCAATATATGGTACCTACCTAAAGTACAGTATGTCTCTGGATAAACTATAAAAAAAAGAAAAAATTTCTTATTTTTAATCTTTCAGAAAATTCCACTTTTATTTATTTGTCCTGCTTGTTTTCAAAATGCACAAAACGCAAATTACTTTTTATTTAACTAAAACGGTTTTCGAGATATTATCGTTTTTTTTTTCAAAATTTGAACCTAGTTTTTTTTGTAATTTTTAGAAGTAACTCTAGTAGGCGAATTTAATTGAAAAATACCACTGACAGCAGATAACAAATCTAATAAGTTAGTAGAAATACAAATTAAATCTTTGCCATTTTCAACAGTATTTATGCTATAATGTTGATTTTACAACAAAGATTTTATCTAATTCAAAGTTACGGAAATGCGAAAGAATGCTACCGAGTCATCAGAAAATTCAACCAAAAATACCCGTAAGTTACCATTTCAAATTCCGGTGCAAAAACTTAGTGATCAAATTCCTTAAAATGGGCTCGGTTTTAAACATTAAGAACCCAAAGAAGTTGTTCAATGAAGACGATGCTGCTTCAGTTCTTACCGTTTATTCCGCAAGAGAAGCTCTAAAATTTTCTTTAAAAAGGAGAGCAATACAAACTGAAATAAGTAAATCTCATTTACAAAAAATTTTCAAGGAAAACCAAATTTTACCATTTAAACCGCAATTTAAGCAAATTTTAAAAAATGGTGATAAAGCCAAACGTCAAGATTTTTGTTTGGAAATGACCTACAGAGTTTTGGAAGATTCAATAGATCAACCTTTTCAACTAACGGAGTCGTTCTATCTCAACATTGCCGGTACTGGAATGAAACGAATCTAAACTTCCAGATTTTTTGTCACAGTCAATATTTAAAAAAAGTTAATGTGTGGTGTGCGGTTTCGTACTATGGCAATATTAGCCCATATTTTTTTGATAAAAATTTAAACCGTAATTCATATTTGAAAATGTTGCAAAATTTTTTAGCTAATAAGCTGGATAAATTGCCGTTAAACTACCGAATGTAAATGTTCTTTTTTTAGCAAGATGAGTGCCCTGCTCATTATGCCGGCATTGCTCGCCACTGGCTTAATACAGAATTTCATAATAGGTAAGTGAGTAGGAAGAGATGGCAGCATTTTATGAACCCAGCACTTCTGATCTCACAATAATAAACTTTTATCTGTGTGGTCGTTTAACACAAATTGTGTACAGTGAGCCACTAGACAATAATGTAAAGTAATTTAAAAAAAGAATACAAAATGCAGTCCAGTCCTTATCAATCTTAGAAATAAGACGCAGTTTTAATGAATCGCTTTAAAATCTGTGCAGAAAAAGGACGAACATTATTTGAATAGAAAATTAATAATTTAAATTTTTGAGAATTTTATTTTATTTTACCATTTTTTAATTTTGATAAATTTGTTAAATAAAAGTTGAGCCCAATTTAAATATTTTCTAACAATAAAATGATATTATCTCGAGAACCGTTCGAGTTAAATAAAAAGTAATTTGTGTTTTGAAGGTTTGAAAACAAGCTGGGCAAATTACCAAGAGTAAAGCATTCTGAAAAATCAAAAATAATTTTTTTAAGTCGATCTGGAGACGTACTGTATAGTGTAAGAAAAAATGCGAAAAAGCTCTACAAAACGTTTTACGAGACAAAAAAAACAGTAAAAAATTTCCATTTGCTCATTTTTTTTTAAATATACAGAGGTAAATTTAATGATTCAACTTCTTGTTTTTTTGTCCTTCATATTTGCAGTAAACAATAGGGTGAACCAAAAAAATCGAATATTTTTTTTAACTTTCGACACTGAAAAATTTGTACTTAGCCATCTTTAAAAAATGCTTTTTAAAGATGAGCTCTTAATTTTAATAGAAAAAACTCTCTCATCTCAGTTTTCTATTTCTTATTTAGTTCTGTTTGGCAAAATCTCGTCACTACTTGATCGTAGGAAAAAATTTTGTTTACATTTTTTGTAGAAAATTAAACGCTTTAAAAAAGGTATCTTACAATTTTTTTTATAGCTATTAGCGTTTAAAAGATACTAGAGGTCAAATTTTGAAGAATTTAACAAAAAATTTTTTTACTTCTATATTTTATAACTCGAAGATAAATGAATATTAGAAAATGTAAAATGTACAGTTTTATAGAAAATTAAACGCTCTATAAAAAAAATTCTTGTGGTTAATCGATTACTCTAACCACTTAGAAAATATTCGCATTTTAAAAACCAAATTTTTATGTAAAGTTGCACATAAGCAACATCGTAAAAAGATTCGCAAGAAAATTTAAAAAAAAAACGCCCAACTCAGACCACTAAGTTTCTTCGGCATGAGATATGCAACTTACCTAACCTACCGCGTAGTATGCCTTTGGGGTCTTATTTGGCGGGTTTTTCACTTTTGAAGCTCACCATAGCATTTTGAGTTTTTTTTGACAGTTATAAATTACTAAACGAAATTTCAAAAATGTCAACATGGTTGTTGAAAAACATCAGGAAAGAATTGAATCAAAAAGGATTTACTTTTCAGCATCTTATAGAGTTAAAACGGTTTTTTTCACAAACACTTGAACTTATTAACTTTGGGCAAAAAAAAGGCAATTTTACATTCACTGGCGGCTTGTCAATTTCTGGTTAATTCTGTTTGAAGCGTATAAGTTTAAATATCCTCAATTCCTTTGTTTTGTTGAAGGTCACACAGAGTCACGGAATATTCCCTAAGAGTTCGAGCTTCTAATCTCAACTGCACGACATTTGTTTAAGGCTCCGCTGCCGCGCGTATTTTGCAAGCCTTTAGCTGCAATAGATTTCAATTGCTCGTTATGATAATTTAGATATTTCAACGGTATCGGATAGATAAAATGTTAATCTAGGTCGCTATAGGGTCCTTTTTTTAAATAAAAATTATTAAAGTTAATATTATTGATTACAAAAAAAGGTTAAGTTTGGCTTCGTTTAAAGAACAAATTACAATATTTTTTTCAAAATATCGTTGTATAGCGCCCAAGATTGATGCTTTTTCTATGTATATACAATTTGTTCATGGTGGTAAAATAAATACATCTGAAGATATTTTGCAGTTCCTGAAGCAATTTTTCGTGTATTCTTGCCTATACACCAGGCGTTAGGATACGATTTATAATCTGGATCGAACGTACCACCACCACTTGTTTTATTCGTCACAGATACACTGTTAAGTTATTAAAATTGTGATTATATAGTACTTACGGATCGTCATTATTATCTTATTTTAATCAATAATTACGAATTTAATAATATGAATTTAATATGAATCTAATATGATTTTAAAAAAATTAAAAGCACGGCTACTTTAATTTTAAATGTATTCGTTTATACATTTAATTAGAATAATTAAAAATAAGTAGTAAAAGTCCATTTAAACATTTTTGGACATTTAGCACCAATAAAACACAGTTGTGTTTTATAATGTACTACTGCGATCCGAAGTAGCTTTACACCGGGCAATAAAAAAGAGCGTTTTAAAAGTTGAGACCGTACCAATATGTAAACAGTAACCAGCAACATAACTAATGACTTATAATACCTAAAAACACAAAAAAAATTTAGAATTACTTTTCTTATAGGAAGAGAAGGTTTATGGCTACTCATGTATTCCTCAGTTTTTTTCGTGGTAAAAAGCTTAGTTAATTAAATTAATAAGTGTTATAACGACTACAATTTTTGTATTTTATTGTAGTAAAGGAGCGTGTACATATGCATAAATTTCATAGCGCCAGTTGAAACTGGCGCGCCAGTAAAATAAAATTGCATGTGTAAACTGTGTAAAATTGCATGCAAGTTAAAGATTACACATGCAATTTCATTTTACTGGCGCACCAGTTTCAACTGGCGCTATGAAATGTATGCATGTGTAAACCCATCATGAAATCATGTGATAAATTTTGTAATATTTTTTTAAAATCTTGACGTGATAGATAATACATGATTTCAAATTTGAATTCGCGGAAATTGTCTTATTAATTTAAAAAGAAAATTATTTTGTCGGCTTGTGTTTACTATTTACCATACAAATTCAATCATTGATTAAAGTTAAAAAAAGCCGACAAATACGGGTGTTGGTTTTGTCGGCTAGATCAAAAAAATGAAATTCACAATCCAAAAAATTAGCCAAACTCCTTCATTCTTTGAGTTTTATACTATGGTTTCAGTCTCATCGAAAGCTTGTGTTTTCGGCGTTTTTTGTGTTAAAATTATTACATCGTGTGTTTTTAGTGAAATTACTAATTAGTAATTACAACTATTTTATGTGTATTCGTTTTTTTTTGTGTTGTAAATTGTCACACCGTGTGTGTTTTTTTGTTGTAAAAACATGAAAACCAAAAAGTACAACAATAAAAAACTTGCTTCTTGTTTACGGAGACAAAGTGTAAAAAGACGATTAGCAGGTGTTAGACAAAATTATCGATAAGTAAATAATTCTTTTTTTCTGAAGAATTTTCTTTCTAAAGTTTGACCGAAATTTTTGATGTATTAATCAATTTATGATTATTAATCAAATTACGTGGGAAGTGATACAGAAAGCCGGACTCGAAGAAAAAAAAATTGCAATTGAAAAGGGACAAATAGACAGTGATGGAATATTATTTATAACGGTGATAGCCGATGGAGCTTGGAGCAAACGGTCGTATAAAGTAAATTATGATGCATCATCGGGGATGGTAGGTACACTTTTAATCAGCATGTAATACAATTGTTAGTTATTAATGTAACATGTAATTAAAGTATTGCTTTTTTACGGTTATTGTAAGCCCTAAAAGTGAAAATAGTTATTTACCTAACGTATTCGGAAAGATAAATTTCCAAGTTGAATAAAAAAAGAATCTACCTTCTTTAATCATACCACAATTTTACGAGATATTGATACTGAAATATTGATCCGTCTACATCTTATCAAAAATTACAGCAGAATTTTACTTATAACTCGATAATTACCATACCATTAGTTACATCTGAACGACAGTATACTTGTAATTTGCAGTTTATTATAATTAATAATTTCGATTTTGTATATTAGGGAGTTATAATTGGAAAAGAAACAAGGAAAGTACTATTTTTAAGCATCAGAAACAAATATTGTTGCATACATATGTGCAAGAAGTGAGAGAAAAAATGAAGCAACACCTGATTATGTCTGCTATAAAAACTGGAACAAAACTTCAACGTCTATGGAATCCGACATTATTGTTGAAGGATTTTTAAGAAGCATACAGTTACATGGCCTCCGATATGCATTTTTAGTCGAAAATGGCGACAGTAACATGACAAAAAAATTAAATGATGCAAGACCTTATGGAAACAAAATAGTTAAAAAAATAGAATGTAAAAACCACCTCTTACGAAACTATTGTAGCAGACTCAGAGATTTAACTAAAAAGACTGTTAGGTCCTCAAAGAAAAATATTCCTATAAGTCAAAGAAATTTGTTAAATAATTATATAAAACGATTGCGGTATGGAGTAATTGGGGCTGTAAATTATATAAAGAATAATTATTTAGATTTGCCACATTCGGAAAAAAATAAAATGTTAAAAGCAGATATATCTAATTCTCCTTTTCATGTGTTTGGAGATCACTCCAAATGCAAACCATATTTTTGTAAAGGGCCAAAATTAAATGAAAAAAAATTTGTACCTGATCTTAAAACATCAGCTCTTTTCGATGATATTCAGTACGTTTTGAAACGCATCGTACGAAATTCCGAAAGTTTGTTGCTAAACATGAACAACAACGCAGCGGAGCAGTATAATGTTGTTCTAGCAAAATTTGTAGGAGGTAAAAATACGCAATATTATACGTAGAACTCAAATATGCTGAAAAACATTGAAGTTCTCATTTGTAGTTTCAAAGTTAAGAGTCGTATTTCGATTTTGGGACACCTGCATATCAAATTTTTTGTCAAAAAATGCACGTTAAAAAATAACATAAAACGTGTCCGAGCGTTTTCCTGAAAGGCAACTTCCTGAATTTTTATCGAATTTATTCATTATAAATGGTTCACACTGTATAGAAAAATATTTTATAAGTTTTTTCAGAAACCTGACGTGATGCCCAATTTTTGAGTTCATTTTTAGAATCTGCATAATAAAGTACATAAGAGACACGTATTAGATTAAAAAAAAAATGTCATGTTGACCAGTGTAATCTAACGCAAATACAAAAATTATGTGGCAAATTAAAAAGTATAGGAATGTTTTTTTTATATTTTTTGATCCAACTAATGGGAGTTCAGTTATAGAATTTATTTCTGTTAAAATACTCAGTTTGTAGGGATTATTAAACGAGACCACATCTTCTCGTTGAAAAGAAAATTATCCGTTCGTCCTATTTCGTACGAACTCGTATCTGGACTTTCGTCCGTTTGTAACAGCGTAAGAAGTTTCTGTATTTTCTCAGAATTGTCCTTCCCGTTTTTAGTTTACTCTACCGAAATTTACGTCAGCATATAGTGCATTTTGTCTGGCGATCAAGTCGTGCTCTCTCTAAGAAATATTCAAAGGAGTCGGCAGTGGGCTCTTAAATTATTTACTAAACCTACATCGATTCGGCTCTATTAGAGTGCCTCGGAGTGGCAACCGCTACCATAAGGCTACTGGCAACCTAAAACACGCATGTTTCGTTTACGACGATGGAATCCGACACGAGAAACAAACAAACAAAATTAAAATTTGATTCTTGTAATGGTCACAGGAACCTTTGATAAGACACGATGAACACACCCACTTTTCAAGTCTTCCATTTCAAGATACGCATTAGTACAACGAAAATCTTATTTGACTCAATAGAACAAATAGTCGTTATTGATAGATATTGCTTACTAAAAACATTTCTGAATGTCATTGGACTAAAGTAATGATAACATCTAAAGAGATTCTGTAGTAAAAATAGTGTTTTTTTCACCTTTGACATGCGAAATGCTTTCTACTCAGCAAACTGAGAATATTTAATAAAGACTCTAAAAAAGAATAGCAAATCTAAATAGTTAAATTAAATAATAGGAATATGGGCATAAATAACAAGTGACAAAAAGAGTACTGCAAAGATTATTACCATAACCGACCTTATGAAACATCTTATACAACAAAATAATCCAAAGTAGTGCTGAGGAGATCCTAAAAAGCAAAGTAGAGACCTAAAAAATGAGCATGTAAACAACATAAAAAGATCCACAGTCAATACAGAGTACAAGAAGGCATCGGAAAAGCTTAGCTGAAGTGACAACCCGCTGAAAAGCGATTGCCCATGCCGCAGAAGGTGGTAGACAGTACAGGCCTAAAAGAGCAAGTTTTGCGGAGATCGCTAAAGTAGCACAAGAAAAAGTCCTGGAGGACACATGATAAGCCAGTGGCTCTGACAACATGCCTAACGGCGATTCCGGAGCGACATGTAAGAGAAAACGAAGAGTAATTTATCCTTAAGAACGAGTGGAGCCCGTTGAAATAAAAAAGGGATTATGTAGAAAATGAGAAGAGACCTCTTCATATCCCTTGTAAACGCTGTTTTCTAGGTATCTAAAGCTCAGTGCTGTTAAAAAGATTTCTACAGACAGGGTACTGAGCTTATTTAGAGGTACAGGGCCGTTGTTTTAGTTTTACATTAAAAAAAATGAAAAGATGTAGAGAATAAACATTGATGCCTCGCTATGCGCTTCGAATATCAAGCCCATTTTTTTAACAAAAACCAAGGTGACGAATTGAGCAAGTCCTTGCTACTGACAAACAACTGTTATCCTCTATGTCTCTTTGGTTGCCATCGATATAACGTCTGCAGAGTTTAGAGCTTTAGTTATTTTACGGAAAGTTGCGTTCAGTGAGATGACAGCTTTTAGTGTGCAGCTCGCTTTTGTCCCGTACCCATTTTAACTATGTGTTAATATAAATTAATTGTTATAAAAACCCACTACGAAACTTTTATTTCAGTAAAAAGTACAAAGAACAATTCTTTGGTATTATTGGCAATAATTTAAAATTATTTTATTTCTATGTACAAAAAACTATATCAATTACATCATAAATAAATAGGTACATATTTAAGTATACTATATAAAAATAAAAGTCATAATAACCTAATAAAAACCCGAGGTCTTTTTTTTGAGCCGCCATTTCCTATCACTTACTTTACATATCAGACAAAAATACAAACTAAAGGAAATCTAATAACAAAATACTTAAAAACTAAATCTTACAATTTCTATGAGATTACTGTCTGATATTGTATTTTACTACACTATACACAACGTATTATCTTTGCAGACTGAAATTTGTGCTTCTTGCATAATCCTGAGTCTTGGACCTAACGGTACTCCCATCTTCTGAAGTCTTTCTTCACTAAGATAAGGCAGTTCGACCATTCCAACACGTTCGTTCTCAAACACGGTTGCGTATTTCTGCAAAAATGTTACCAAAAATAATCAAAAAATGAGTAAAATTTGAATTAATGGAAAGATTGTTAACCGTCAAATAGAGTCATAACGATTTAAAATATTAAACATTATAAGTCATTTTTTAATTATATACCGTTGTCTGTTTCTTTTCAACACATAATCTATATTACATATCAATATATATACAACAATGTATTGAAAAGAGACAGTCAATGGTATATAACTAAAAATGACCTATAGTATCAATGAGTTCTCGTAAAAATTGACGCTAAGCGCCAAGTCATGAAGACTGCTGGTAGAATGCAATAAAATTCACCACTCAAGCTGCATTCAAAGCATCCAACTAAAGATAATAAAAACAATTTCTCTGGGGGTTAATACCGCTCCAATCAAATAGCAATGAAAAAATTCGGCTCGATCTTAAATTTTGTGCTAAGTGGAAACAAGTAATTACACCCAGCTAAGTTAGACATTAAGTGTCATTTTATTTATTTAACTTTTGCTTACCTCATATCCCAGTTTCCTTAAAAACAATCTCAATAATGGCGGCTCATCTCCAAAAAACTTCGTCAATTTCTTGACTCTTGTTGGGTTTGCCAAAGTTGGTAAATCTTTCGACGTATTGGCAGTTCTTGATGCAGACTGCGACCTCACATTCAACATATTAGTTTGCGTCCTGAGTGCTGCAATCTCACCCCGAATATTTTCCATTTCTTGAATCATCAAATGTTGAGTACGCATCTCCGAAGATAGATGAGCCACTGACCTATTACAGCATTATATTAAGTAATTAGAAAAAAAAAATGTATGCCTACCTTGCTAGAGTAACAACATGCGACTCCAATCTTTGAAACCTCTTATTAATCCCTCTAATATCTCTGACTTTCTTTCTATCTTCATGAGCCCGTCGTTTATCCCGAATCGGTCGACTACTAACTGAACTAGATGGTAAAGATGACATGCTACCATATCTTCTCTTGCTAAATCTAGGATCTGAAGGTTGATAACGACCAGTGTATTTTTTAACACCGAGAAGTTTAAGAACTTCAGAATACATAGTTTCCAAACCCTCCAACTGTTTTCTTATCGCTCTAGCATCAGTTGTACTAATATCACCATCTGAATCGCTTTGACCATCCAACATTGATTCCAAATCTAGAGATCTTGTAGTGGTCGAAGTCAGATCAGTTGTGTCTAAACCAAAAACTAAAAATATTGTTTTAAAAACAATTTCGAAATTATAACAAGACTTACTTTGTTTGCCTCTCAAAACAGCATTGTAATCATTTTTCTTTGAAGTTCTGTGTTTTGGATTTGAATTGTTGTGCCATCGGGAATTTCCGATTGATTCTCGACCTGTATGTAATTTTGATTTGTAGCCGTCAAAATCTGGCTTGCTTCCATAAGGCAAACTAAAAGAAATTTAAAAAAATATTCATCTAAGTAATTTAAGTTTAAAAACTTTAAAAATAAATTTTGGTAACGTTCGATTTTGGTAAACAGAATTTCTCGATATTACCGATCTTGGTCGAAAAAAAAAAAACTTCGTTATATCTAAAGACCTACTCGTTATGGAGAGAAAAAATTACAAGAGGAGTATACAAAACGACAAGGAACCAACGGGTTTACTCGTTATAACCAAATTTTCGTTATAACTGAGTCTCGTTATAGGGGGGTTCAACTGTATAAAGAAGTTTGAACGAGATTTCAAATAATTTATACGTTATAACAGAGTTCAACAAGAAGCAATCAGTTAAAAATAATAGAACAAGTTCATTTGTTGTTTATAAAACTCGCACAAAAAAAAGAAAAATAATCAATTGTAAGAAAAAAAAATTGAGAAATTAAACCTTGAATAAAAAATAAATCAAAAAAAATCTTTTGAAAAACTCGAAAAACCGCTATTTGAAAATAAATAGATCAAAAGGCTGTCGCACCAACATAACCAACCTCCACGATTAGGCAAAAACAACTACTTCGCGGACTAAAGCTAGTGAAAACAAGTTGAGATTATGTCATTTTTCTAAAAAATTGGGCGACACAAAGAAGTTAGAGTGTAGGTATCTAACCGATTGTAAAGTGGCAATGCTGCATGAAAAGAGGTCTTACAAGACGAATAAACTTTATTAGTTTTTGCGGTTTTGAGAAAAGATAAGATAAACTCATAGCAGATTCACTCTGTATATCAAGGAAATTTTTTTTTATAACTATTCCCGAGGTAAGATTTAGGACCCAAAGGCTAAGAGCACCAAAAGAATAATAGTATTTCTCTCCAGTGCACGACTTTAGTCACCAAGTTTAGTCCGCTTATTAATTTAACTTTTGCCCTTTAAACTCCTAAATATATAAAAAAAGTGCAAAAATCTTTTCTATCTCAACAAAATTTTAAATTCTTAATAACTGATTCATATTAATTAACCTTTTTCCTTATTAAAGTCATTTTCGTTACCGCATGCGCCGCGGCATTAAGTTCACTGAATTATAAAAAGTATAGAGAGCCCATCCAACTTAAGAAATAAAGTAATATTAATTATAATATAAATTGAATCAACCTAAGAGTTACCTCAGCCACTATTCTTTAACAATAATAGTAAAGAAATCAAAACGCCCACCTGACGATCTGTCTCAAACTTTTCTGCCAACAAGCCATCTATAAATATTGTAAGGTCAATAGAGAAAAATGTCATATGTTCCGTCAAAGAAATGGCTCGTTCGCGCATGCGGTAGGGAATTAAGAATAAGGAAAAAGGTCAATTGATGTCACTCCTAACATTAAAATTCCTGTCACGTTTCTGGCAATTTTTCTACTGTGTGTATGGCTTACCTGCTATGTTTATATCTTGCCGAATTCCTGGGAGTCATATGCGGCGAGGACTGTTCACCAGGTGATAGAGGTGGCAAAGGTGGAGTCATCGAAGATATACTCTCACTAAGCGTAGAATTTGCAATCGCACTATTCCCTTGCAATGACAACTCATGTAATTTTGGTTCGAGAATATGCCTCAACTCATTTTCAACAATATCCACCCATTCGGAATCATGCCCCCCATGATGGTCTCTATAATGTCCTCCTGGTATCGGCTCTGTGTCACACACTTCACTGTTTAAATCTAACCCTCCAGGCCGTCTCCCACTACTATACGCCGCACTTCCTCTTCCCGAATCAGCATTTGACGATGATTGACCCGCTTTGTCGTAATCTGAACTTGCAGCTGACCCTGAAGGATTTTTCTTCCCTCTCACGTCTTCTTCTTTCGATCGCTGTCCAACGTTGTACACTCCTTCAATTTTTCCAATTTCCCCTTCTAGACGTTTTCGAGGAGTTCCTTGCAATGTTTCGGTTACTTTGCTTTCTTCTTCTTCAGGTTTGCTGTCTTTTTGATCAAGACGCTTTTCTTTGGAGTTATTCCGTTTGAGAAAACCGCCATCATCACTGTCTTTTTCAGTATCGGGAACTGTTGCAGCTGCTTCCATTATGTTTCCGTGAGATCCACGTCGAATTGGAGCTGCTTGGGGTTGTGGTCGACTGTCTGATACTTCAGTTTTGGTCTCGTTTTCGTAAGCTAACTGAGGTTGAGAGGCGGCACGGCGTGCTTCAAAACTTTTTCGCTGACTATCTCTTTCGATTTGTTGGGCACTACGACGTTCCATTGCAACCGGTTGGCGTCGATCCTCTTTTTCTTTAGGAACAAACTGTAACAATACAGTAGAGTATTAAAGCAATTTAGAAGAATTGGTGAGGGACTACTTACTTGCGAGTGATGCTGCATTTGTATATAATTCTGTTCACGATTTGTTGGCACGACAAATCTGTTTCCTGTTCTCTGTGGAGTAGCTCCATAAGCATTTTGATAATACGCTTGTTCATCAGGTCTCGCTACCAACATTTCTTGACTTCTTGTTTGCACCAATTGTTGTTGATACAAAGTTTGTTGCATTTTGATTTGTTGGCTAACTTGATACTGTTGAGCTTGTAACATCTGTTGTTGAATAACATGTTGATTGTACTGATGTTGTTGATGTGAAATATTTTGATCAATTCTTGGTTTGCCATATATGTTTTGTTCTCCACTTGTTTTCTTCTCCTGTTCTTCTCCTATATTTCTTTGACTTCTTCGTAATTCTTCTGCAATATTATTCAAACCTGGTTCTTCTGGTTTCTCTTCAGTACTATCTTTGTTACTTTTAAATCTACTGGAAATAATATCTTTGATTGTATGGTATGTTTTTGTCATACTTTTCTTGTCTTTAGTTTGTTCTTTTGTTTGTTCTATTTGAACAGATATTTGTTGAGAATTGTTTTGAGAAAAATCTTCTTGGTAGGTACGTGGAGTTGTTTTATTATCAGCTCCATGCCAAGATTGTCTAGGTACTGCACCAGTTGATTGATTAGTTTGACTATTGTAGTAATCCTGAGGGGACGGATGATAAGTCGCACGGAAAACTGAATTCTGGTCGGGTTGTTGGTGAGGAGTCTGAATCATACCCGTGTGATTCTAAAAAAAAATTACGAGTTAATTTTTATATTCTGTCCACACACCATCAGCGGTTATCAGGTGGGGCAAAACTACCAAAACAATTTACTAAATCTTCTTGTGTTGTTTTAACTCTAAGTGTAGTAACTACAGCTTCTTCTACTTTTAAGTTTCACAATAAATAAATAAAAAAAAATTATTACCGAATCAGTGGTGTTTAAGGCAAACTCAACCATTCTAGCAGGAGCAGTCACCGTAACGAACCGTAAAACAATACTGAATGTATGTGTATTAAAATATACATATTCCGCAGCACACTGCCATCTACATAGAATTATAAACAATTCCCGTAGATTGTATCTTTCTTGTGAAAAAGCAATCAGACAAGCGTGCAAAAGGTAAGAAACCTGCTGTTAGAGGGAATTTATTTGAAGTGCGCTGCTGTCTTATAAATATAAACACATATTAGAATGCATTATGTATAAGTCGGATGTTACAAGGCATTCTAATTGGTATAAAGCCGGCTGTGGTACTACCAGAAGCGCATTCTTTTAACGTCCAAATAAAATTTTGATTTTTATGTAATTTTGCTAATAATTAGAAGTTTTAAATCTTCGGATGTTGTTAATTAGCTGTTGAGGTTTGTGGAATAAAGTACGGGAAGTGATAAATTAAGATAAGTTTGAATGAAATCGACGAACTAAAACGATTTAAATGCAAATGGGATTAATTAAGAGAATTGCGACATCTATAGGTGATGCACTTAAGAAAAATGTTACCAAAGTTTAGTGTTTCAAATAGTTGAACTGGTGAAAATGTCATAATTTAGAAACTCATAAACTTAATAACATAATACAGGGTGTTTTTGAAGTAATGTGAAAAATTTTAACAGGTGGTTGAAATGATGCTAAAAAACCAAATTTGTGTTTCACAAATGTTTATAATCTTCGAGATATACACTGTAAAACTTTTTTTTAATTATTTTACTTTTAGTGATTTTGAAGTACCTAATCTTACAAATTTTAACAAGTAACAACCCTTTTTAAAAATATGCTAAATACCTAAATTTGCCTTTTGTAATGTTACTAGTTTTTGACATATACGTTGTAGAAATTTTTTTCTCTCAAAAAACATTATTTTTTTGATACACAATGTATAACAACACTACTTTTGAGCAAAAACTTCGACATCGTTTATCTCAAAATCTATAATCATTTTTCTACTCCCATACTCTAATTGATTTATTAGGTTATTAAGTTGCAAATTACCTGTACTTTAATAATGTTTATTATGATACAACTTTTTCATTAAGGTACAAACTTTGCTGAGAACGAGGTACTAGAACAAGATTTAAATATTTACCAGATTGTTATGGACTTATGACAATTAAAATTGTGACAGGTGCAGTTGTTTTCAATAACAGCTAAAAAAAACAAGCCAGTATGAAAAAAAGTTACTGCAAAATCAAAAATTTTACGCCTTCAGAGATTGTAGAACAAGCAAAAAAAGCCACAAAGTCTTTTTTGCCGACAAAATCTGCTAAAACCTATAAAAAAATTTATTCTCAACTTATTAATTGGATCAACAAAAATAAAGTTAGCACGTTTTCAGAAAACGTCCTTATTGCTTATTTTGATAATATATCTAAAAATTTAAAATCTACAACGCTATAAACTCATTATTCTATTTTAAAATCTACTTTATGTATCAAGTAGATATCTCTGTGGAATTAAATTTAGAAACATGGGAAAAAATTGCTGCTCACTTAAATTTTCCAAAACCCAATTTAAATACCGGACACTGCTTCCGTCGCAGTTCTGCGGCAATATTAGTTGATGCTGGTGGTGATATTACATCACTAAAATGCTACGGTGAATGGCAGCCCACCACAGTGGCCGAAAGTTATATAGCAGAATCAGTTCAAAAATTTTTTTCCAGGAAGACATATTTTTATGGAAAAATTACGTTGATCCTACTACCTCCTTGAACACAAAGATTTCTATATCTAGAATTAAGATGAAAAAAAAGATCAAGTGTACGTCATTTTACAGATCTTTGAATACTCTTCCAAAAATGATTATTTTTATCGACGGTTGGTATTTTTAAAGCTTTATTTATTTCAAAAAACATCTTGATTTTCATATCAAGGAAGACTATTTGAGCCTAGAATGTGAGTGTTTTATTTTATCTCCATCAACCCACCCTTAAAATAATTTAATAACCTGGCCTGACCTAACAAATATTACTTCATATAATAATGTTTCACGAATAAGATGTTCTCAGTTGTAGTATCATAAAAAAGTAAAAATAAATTAAAAATAATTTGACAGATCTTTGAAAACGTGTTGCCAGACAATAGATTAGGTTTATTGCCAAATGGTACAGTAGATCCAGTCGTAGATTCGACCAAAATCATGTTACTAAAAGTCAACTGGCAACGCTGTTAATGGTTGTCATCCGGATTGTACCAATAGGGAGCCTTGGCAAGAAAATTTATCAATCACACCAACCTCAATCCGTCTTAACACAAATTTTTACTGTGTTTAAGACAATTTTAAGATTCTTATTAGTATATTTAAAAAAAAATTGCGACAATAATAAATAAAAGTGTAAAACAAGTACAAAATCTTTCTTTAATATTTGAAAAGGTTTTTCTATCGATTGATACTCTATAACACGTTTAAAAAATTCTAAAAAAATATTCTCTAATTTACCGATCTTTCGTGTGGTATTCGATAGATTATTTTTTGACAATGATTTTACTTACTACTGATTTCGTCAAATGACGATGTACTTACTAAACTTTTAGGTTTTATTTTTACAGCTTTTAAGCAAAATGACAACCGGCGTCAAATAAAATATAGTAGTCAGTCGTAAAAACAAAATACTTCAAATTATTTTCGCGGCATTATCTATGTAGAAAATTTTCCACTTTAATAACGTTTTAATTGGTCAAAAAAATCAAAAATGACTGAAATTGAAAGTTTCTAATAGATTTTAGAAACGTCAAAAAATAATTATTCAAATTATTTTAAGAGTGCGTTCACGGGGGTATAATAAGTGACTATAATTGTGACTGTAATTGCACACTCACCTCTTAGACTAAAGTTTTTTTAAATTTGTTTTAAAAAAATATATCTATCGAAAAAAAAACATTAGCAAAAAAAGTGTTCAAAAACCTTCAAATTGAGTACCTTTCGACCCTCTTTATCTATTTAAATTCCAGAGGTAGAAAACCATGTTCTCAAGGAGGTGGTAGAATTAATGCGATATCACGTCAAAAATATGTCCCCTTAGCAATTGAAACATTCCCATTGGTATAAAAACTTATTGACAAAAATATCAATTTTTCTTTATAAAATGTATGTGGAAAGCCGCTAATAAATAAAATATTGTAATTTCGAATTATTTTATGACATGATGATATACCAAATAAGACGATCTGCAAAAAAGTTTCTTTAATATTTTGTAATAAGTCTAGCAGTTTCGAGAAAATTAAAAAATATCAAAATTTCCTAAAATTTTAATTTTGACCTTAAATAACTTTTGAAGAAAAATTCATTGTAACATACTAAATAACGTATTTTGTAGAATTTTAATTTTCTATAAGCCTGTAAGACCATTTCAGTACGAAAAAACAATCAGACGTTCAAAAATTCAAAGTTGAAAAAAAATCTTATGTTATTTAAATGGGTAATGAAAAATGACAATAAGCCATCATCTCTAACAATTAATATTAATACCAGTGTGTATATAAACCGTGAAATTTTTTCAGTTTAATTCCCCATCTGAAGATGACAACTTTGTTGTCGAAACGTGCGTCGTGCAAAGTGAAATGGTTTGGTGCTATTGGTTGCTTGCTACATTTTATTAATACTATGTAATTCATCTTACTGCAACTATTAAACAGAAGTTAAAAAAAATAAAGTCGATTCATTTTAATCACCCTAATGTAATAATACTTATATTAACAATTAATCCTCTATACAGGGTGAAGCATTGTATATGGCCACTCCCTTTTTTAACGTTAATAAATAATAAAATTTTATAAGATTTACACATAACAAAGAGATGATACTATAGTTTATCTACCCATATTCTAAAACGACTTTATAATCACTAGTTAACATTTTAGGTCGTTTACGATAGTCTCATTGTTAGGGGATTATCTATCTACTCGGCAATAAACTTTTGAGGATTAAAGTTTTTAAAATTTAAATGAGTTGCTCACCACTTTTACGATAATCCTTGTTAAACGGATAATAAATGACTTACGGAATCAAAAGGTCGTTTTAAAATATCAGTAGACGGACTATAGATCATTTTTTAGAGCTATTATATTCTTACTATCACTTTAAGGACGTTCCGTGAAAAATCACTTTTCTTACAATATCTTTTAATTTTTAAATACACATACTTCTAACTGTAAATTTCGAGATATTAACAATTGAAAATCGTACATTTAACATGTATTCCCTATCCCGACCGTAGTTAGAATAAGCATTTAATTTGATAGAAACCGTACTTTCCTTAGAATTCTTTTTAAAAACTGAGAATAATTAATTGAAGATATAACAACAATTTTTTTTTCAAGAATATCATAAACAAGCGGTATTCAATTTTTATAAATAAATTTTTAAGTTTGTTGAAAACCTGACAAAATAATTTAAAAACATTACATTTTGATTAATTACATTGGGATCCAAATTTTGTTATAAAAAATTACTATTGAGACCAAACTGAAGGCTACTGCTAAAAAAAAATTGATTAAAATTTGCGAAATTTGATTTTTAAAAATGATGTGCCCCGCCTGGTTATTTCCGAAACGGCTTATGTTAGGCCAGTCCCAATTTTTTTCAGCATTATGAACCAAATTGATAACTAGTTTATTTTAGTTTTGTTTAAAATTTTAAATTTTAAAAAAAGATATGAGATAATGAAATTTTAGAGAAAGAATATTTGTTGAATATTTTTTCTAACTTTTTTTATAATTAAAATTTTGGAAAAAACCAAGAAAAAACTAGTCCTTAATTTGTCTCATAATGCTGAAAAAAAATCGCCATGGTTCTAACATAAGCCGTTTCGGAAATAACCAAGGGGGCACACCATTTTTAAAAATCAAATTTCGCAAAATTTTTTTTAGCTGTAGCCTTCAGTTTGGTCTTAATAGTAATCCTTTATAACAAAATAACCCCATTTTCAAAAGAGTTTTAAAAAATCACCGGCCGCTACTGGGTGGAACTACCTTAATTGTAGTCGTAAAAAAATAGTATATTGTGCACCTTAGCTAGAAAGAGGCAGTTTCCAAATCGAAAGAAGAGATGAAAAGCCACTTCCTAAAACTTGAAAAACCTCTTTATTGATAAGATGCACACATTATTTTTTATCCTACTCAAAATAAAAAACTTTTAACGATAAATAAGCTGACAGAAAAGTAACCTAACCTCAAAATATTTCGTAATAACTTGACTGTAATAACAAGAACTCCGCAGAGCTTTTATATTTTTACCTCATTGTTGTTAAACATGTTGTATGTCGAGGCACTTACTGTGTAAAAATCAGATTTTTCCAACAAATACAATAGATGACGGAAAATTTGAAATTGAAGGGTGTCAAACTCAAATAATTGACGGATACTAATTACGTTAATTACAGCCAAAATATCTCAATATTAAAGCATAGATTACAGTACGGATGGTGATAAATTTCTCTTTTATTTCTCTTCACCAGTTTGAGGTTATGTGTCATGACAAATCAGGCTTTTGAATTTGCATTACTTTAACCTGATTTTCGTCTTTCGTATTTACAGCACTCGTAATTTTTTGTATAAGATCTCGTATTCCAACAGTAGAAACCACATTATTACGTAAATTTTAAAAAAACTTGAGTCTTTAATTGACGTTTCACTCAGCGCCATCTAACAACCACAAATTGCGACATGCTTGTTTCCCTAGCGAAACAAGAGCGATTTTCTGACCTGTCAAGAGGTTAAAATTAAGTAACTTTGAAGGGGAATAGGATAAAAACATTTTTTCACCAGATCAAGTATGTAATGATTTTATACTAAAATAAAGCAAAAAAATAAAAAATTTAGCTGTGAAATTAAAAACAGCAAAAAAACAATTATTTTTTAAAGTACACGTTCATATTTTTAGATAAAAATTTTCTACAGTAATAAATAATTTTAAAAGACGCATAAAAATGTGCTTTCAACAAGAAGGGTGTCAATTTGAATATTTAATTTAAATGAGTAAATTATTTTGTTATTTATATAATGTGTCTTCGTTTAAAAAAAAACTCGCAGCAGGCGATGACATTGTTACGTATGTCGTACATGAGCCCATACAACAACAAAATTTTTATTATTTATATTATTCATGTATTGTTGGTTGCCTGCCATGCCATTTTACTCGTCACAAATTATCTTCCCCATAACCTAAAAATATCTTCTCTTCCTGCCAGAGCGAGCTTGGTCTTGGTGTGTTTTTCTGTAATTGCCTTCGTGGTGTTTTTGTTTTTCAAACATTCTTTATTTTATTTATCAGTATTTTTCAATACTAAATTTTGTGTTTTCCTTGATTTGTAATCATGGTGTAGACCAGTGAACAAAAGGTTTTTTTGTTGGAAAGTTATTTCCGAAATGGAGAGAAAGTTAACGGTGTTTGGAAATATTCAATTCAGCCGTGCCGGGAGGACTTTCGAGAAGCTTTTCCTGACGTTGTTGTTGTATGTGAAAAATTTAAAAACACTCTCCACCGAAGTGTGAACATGTTTCGTGAGACTGGGTCCGTTACACGTAAAGAGGGCAGTGGAAGACCAACTAAACGAACAGAAAAAGTTATTCATGTAGCACAAGAGATTCTACAGCAAGATCCAAAAACGTTCATTAGACATTTGTTTCAGCAAGTTAAACTTTCTGTTAGTACATGTCATAAACTCCTACGAGAAGATTTACATATGTACCCTTATCGTCCCCAAGCCGTTCAAGAGTTACGACCCGTAGATTTCCCTAGAAGATTGCAGTATTAGCAGTGGTTTTTAACTAACATTGCAAATAATAATAAACTCCTTCAAAAAACTTTTTTTACGGATAAAGCGTGGTTTTACCTGTCCGGCTACATGAATTCACAAAACATGAGAATTTGGGCAACAAAACATCCTCATCAAATTGTAAAAGAACCTCTCCATTCACAAAAAGTAGGTGTTTGAGCAGCTATCAACAGTTTTTGTAGGTAATAAATGAATATTTTTATAAAAATGTATTTTTGTTTTAACTGTCGAAAAGTAAGGTTATGAGATCTGTCAGTTTGACAAGTGTGTAAAAAATTGTTTTTTAGTTTCAAAGCCCTCTAGAATTTTTTTTTTAAACACACGATTTGTCAGTATAAAAACATTACATACTATATCTGATAAAAGAATAGTTATTATTTTTTTATGACTATAATTAAAGTGATAGCGCGGATCAAGTAGTCCTAAAAGATGGTATAGTACCATCACTTTGTTATGTGTAATTTTCAAAAAATTTCTTCAATTATTAACGTTAAAAAAAAGCGTAGCTCTATACGATGACTCACCCCGTATAAGTGTATTTTTTAGTAATTAGTTTTGCACTTTTTAATTAAATTTAATTTATAGCAGCTCTTCCTCTCTTGGTTATTTTTATGTGGGTCCAGGCCATCGACGGAATACTCCTATTACATTACTTTGTGATTACAGTTAATTTTGCTTGCATATTTTTATAAATTTTCTTTTTTTATTTTTCAAAATCAATTTTTTTGACTTCTGTTTTTAATTTTTTGCCACCCTTTTTATAACTTCTTGTTTTTTTTTTCACTTAGAGCAGTTCTGTATTTACAATACTGACCGTCTAAATAGTTTTCCAATTAAAAAAAAATCCTGACTTGTTGAACAAATTCTCGAATTCCCTGACCATTCGCTGATTTTATGTCAATAAATTAAATTTCCTGACATTTCTAGGTTGCTGAGAACTTTGCTTTAAACTGCAGCATTTTTACTTACGATACAAATATTAATTACTTACTTAGAATATTTTTTTTAATCACAGTTACAATAACAAGTAAAAGATTACTTTATATGTTGCAATTTCAAATTTTGAAATAAAAGTTGCCAAATTTAGTGTATGTACCACACTTTTTATGGCCGCCACTGTGCCCTAATATAATACTGCGTAATAGTTATTTATGTATTAAGAGCGTATCAAGAGGATTATGGCACGAAGGAATGCTTAAAGCCCAACGTAAGAGGGCTTTTTATTTCCCGAAGACCATTAGTGACGATTACGCCCGTAGTACATCCAAAGTTTTATCTTATTTTGGATCCTTTTAATTTTTCAAATTAAAAAAATATTCTAAATTCAAGTATTTTTTTTAAACTATAAAAAAATCCACAGTAGCTGGTTGACTATCTTGTCGTTGTCAGGATATGGTATGTTGTTATTTTCTGTTTTGCTATTTTCCAAAATGGAATCGGATAAAAACGTGTGTGAAAAGCCCAAAATTCAAGAAAAAGTTGTGTCACGCTCCGTGCGTTTGTGTTGTTTAACAGTTTTTGAAAGAAAAGATAATTTTTCATAATAATTATTATTTAATAAAAAAAGTGACGTTTAGAAAATTGAAGACGTTTTTTTAACGGCTAGACGAATGTAGGTTATTGATTTGTTATTGTTGCGTAGCAACTTTAAAACTTCAGTGCTATAAAAATAAAGATTACGCCCTGATTTGCGGGCGAATAAAGTGGATTATAATTTCAAAATTAAAATATATCAAAAGAAAATATTTAGTCGCAACTTTATTTATAAAATTACTATTATCTAGGATCTTTAATATAAGTACAAAAGAAATAAACAGGATTTAAAAATTGATACTTCTTCACAGCCATAACACATTCATCCAACTTTTCGTTTTTCTTACAAACTTTAAGATATTTATCAATATCAGTCTCCCACATACTCTCAAATTTATACACTCCTGGAGTATAATTAATACAGTATGGAGTTCGTTCACTAGCTAGGAACTCCATATCGCATTTACTTTCGTGACTTTGTAGTTTCTCTTTGAGAGTATTCCACGTACTACAATTCCAAGGGTTTCCATACAAAATTAAAGTTTTATTTTGAAGAGACAAATTATCCAAATTTAAAGTTCTTAAACGATTAAATGCAAGAGAAATAGTTAAAGTTGGTTGTTTGTTGGGAACATCCAGCCAATTCAAAATATAGTGACTCGCTATTATATTATTACTCAAATCAACCATTTGAAGATTCTCCATGTCTTTAAAAGTCCATTTTTCAACAGACTTGATTTCGTTAAAAGACATATCGAAAAGGACAAGTTGTTTTAATTTGCTCACATCCGGAATTTCTTGAAACTTGTTACGACTTAATGTGAGTTCTTGCAATTTTACTAATTTGTCTAAAACATTGTTTTGCAAGTACCTGAGATTATTTTTATCCAAATTAAGTGAAAGCAGACTTGGAGAAAAACTGTTGGGTTCAATGTGTGTTAATTTGTTATTCCGAATTGTAATACTCTTTGTCGTTCCCGTTAATGGTAAAGCCATATATTCGATTGTTTCCAAAAGATTATCAGAGAGGTCCAAATTTTCAACGTCATTATATCTCAAAGCTTTTTCTTGAATAAATTCAATTTTGTTGTTGACAAGACTGAATGTTTTGAGTTGAATTAGTGGAAATTGGTACCTTTCTATTTGTTTCAGTTCGTTGCCGTAAAGACTGAGGTACTTTAAAGGACTTGATGCATAAAGGCATTCGTAATTGTGAGTTTTTTCCAAGTTATTTATCGAATGGATTATTATTACTGTTGATAATTGAAATTTTTCAAGTTTCAATGTTTCCATTAAATTGATTGAAGCCATTGTAGAGTGTCCAGTTTCTGAACCTATAATTAGTTCTTTCACGTGTTCTAAATTCTTGTAGTTTTTAAAGTCGGAAAACGTGTCACATCTTGTCATAAATGATTGGCGACATCCAGCGAAACATGTTGATAACAAAGTAATTAACAATAGAAAAAATAACACAGTTTTCACCAATAACATTTTAAACGACACTGCAAATTACATTTAAGTATTTATCTATAATTGGTATTGTGTTTATTTATATAAAGAAATAGGAATTTCCAAGGAGTTGTTGGTAGATAACCTTTTAAATTTTTAAGAGATAAACAATTGTTTACGTTAAATTACGCTGAATTTAAACAATAATTTAATCGTGTTCTTTATTTTTTAATTTAAGAATTTTAGATTAATTTCAGACAAATGTAAATCACGAAATTTGGAAAACTCTAATAAACAGAAGACAACCAGCCTGTTTATTAAAATTCTCCAAGTATAGAAAGAAATGTGCCTGTAGTTACGAAGAAGTCTGTAATCGCGTGTTCGAAATTTAACGTGATTAGGTTATAAAAACTCGATAAAGACTTGACACCTCATGGTATACGTAATTATATACATATGTAAATCAAAACAAAAATAGATGCCTACCTGATCAGGACTCAGAATTTGTTGGGTTTGACCATGTGCCGTCCATGCAGCCATTTGTTTAGGTGGGACGTCCGGAGCTATCGCACCTTTTGTTTTTTTCTTGTAGTCGTGAAGAATTGGAATCTTGGAATTCTTGTCGGTACTAGATAAGATCACTTCTCTTTCAATCTAGAACAAAATATATTAATTTAATTTAAAAATTTGTTATTTGGGATAAATACACACTGTACATACATACAGTGTGTCAATTTTAAAAGTTGCAATCAGCAGTATCTCTAGAACTGAAAAAGTTATTGAGAATCATCGTTTCGGTAGTTGCTAGAAGAAATCAAAATGACATGGTAAGTGACGCACTCTACTTGTGATACATCGTTGGAAAGCTCATAACAAGCGCTTTTCAAAAATGTTATGCAAAAGCCTATTTGACAAAGTCATATTCCAAATATTCGAAAAGAAAGACTTTAAATTTTCATTTTTGTTATGCGATGTCCTAAAGGAAAAATTGACGTTATTTACAAAATACACAACCAAAACGATGATCTAAACCCTAAAGACTACGTTTAGAACTACGTACCTGTTAACGATATGGTAAATTATCAAAAATTAACAATGGTTTATAGTACGGCAGAACGTGTTGAATTGATATTTATTTACGGTTCTGAAAATCGTTGTGCTCTTCGGACAGCGGCAGTGTTCAATAATAAATATCCAGAAAAACATGTCAGTTATGCGTACGTTCAAAAGTTAGTCGCCAAATTTGAGGAAACAGGATCTGTTAAGAATAAAAAAAGAAGTCAACCAAGAATACTCAGTGACGAAACCCAAATTAAAGTACTTGGACAATATGTATGCTATAAATCCAACAATGTCAATTCGTCACGCAGCTAGGGAAACTGGATTATCACACGAATCAGTACGAAAGGTACTGAAACTTCATAAATTTCATTCTTGCAAATTCTCCAAGAACTTGGCGATCGGCGCGTTAAATTTTGTGAAATGGTTACTGAAAAATGCATTACCAAACCATTATTCGTAACAAACATTTGTTTTTCAGATGAATGATCGTTTTATTTAAATAGAAATGTAAATAAATAAAACTGCAGGTATTGGAGTGATGTAAACCCTCAGACATGTATTTAGAGAGAGACATACGCAGTATCCACAAAAACTAAATGTTTACTCTGAGATACTAGGAAATGCCACTATTGGACCTCTGTTTATTGATGGCAATTTTAACGGCGAACAATACAATAATATGTTGGAGACAACCATTGAGCAATTAAGCCTCTTATAGTTCAGGAGCTTGAAAATCAATTAGACAAATTAGAAAATCCCGCATTAAATAAACATCTACTGCATTTTCAACAAGATGGAGCACCTCCACACTATGTACTTCCAATTAGGCAATGGTTGGATAACCATTACCCAGATCAATGGATTGGGAGAAGAGAACCTATTCTTATGGGGTCATTTAAAGTCTGTGGTTTATAAAACAATAGTAGACTCACTTGAACAATTGAGACAAAGAATCATTTAAGAGTGTCGAGCTATTCGCAGAGAAACTTTTCAAAAAGTTCGTGAAGAATTTCAAAACAGGCTCTATTTTTGTTTACCAAACAACGAAAATCATTTTCAACATCAGTTATAGCATTTAATAAAAATTAATCACTTAGGCAATGTTTTATTTTAGTTCCAATTAAAGTTCATTTACTACAGCGAATAACAAAAATGAAAATTCAAAGTCTTTTTTGTCAACTATTTGGAAAACGACTTTTCCAAATAGGCTTTTGCATAATATTTTTGAAAAGCTCTTGTCATGAGCTTTCCAACGATGTATCACAAGTAGGGTAGTGCCATTTAAAATTTTCAAATTGGGGTGGCTGTGGCTTAAAGGGTGAGTGGAGGTGCGTCACTTTCCCCTAGCAACCACCGAAACGGTTTTAAGTGATTCTCAATAACTTTTTCAATTCTAGAGATATTGCTGTTTGCAACTTTTAAAATTGACACTCTGTACATAAATACGGAATAACTAAATATAATTATTTATCATAGTACGAGAGTGGTTTGACGGAATAATTTGAAAGGTCGTTCAAATAAGTGTTTTTTCGGCCAATCATTTCTTCATTTGGTATAAATCATTTTCCACCGACGCATATTTTTAGTTTCGGGAACACGAAAAAATCCCTAAGGGTCAGATCAGATAAATAGGGTAAATGAGAGAGCAATTTGTAACCCAATTCAATTAATTTAGAAGTGGCAACTCCTCATAAATGAGAAGGTGCATTATCGGAATAAAACAAAACTTTTTTTTGAAATATTGTGGTCTTTTTTTCTTTAATTTGGCGTCAAAACGTGTTAGCAAGATAGCATAATATTGGCCAGTAATCGTTATCCTCTTTTCTAAATAGCCAATAAAGATTACGCCTTTGAAATTCCAAAAAACTGTGGCCATAACGTTTTTGTCTTTTTGAGAGATATCTCATCGGAAAAAATATACTGTTTTGAATGTATTCTCATTTCTAGAGTAAAATGATGTATCCAGGTTTCATCTACTTCTACAGTAATAAAACAACGCAAAAACTCTCTTAAATTACGTTGAAACATAGCCAAAAAATCATTTACAGCTGTAACGCGAGCGCGAATTTTGTCAGCATTAAGCAAACGCAGCACCGATCTCGCGGATAGCTTTTCCATATTTAAATGTTCATGCAAAAGATTGAATACCTATTCAGATCAAATGTTCACTTCATTAGCTATCTTACGCACCTTGAATCGTGAATCGTTAATTACAAGAACACAAACTTTATTAATTATTTAGGAAGTCGTTACAGTAAATAAGACTCCGCGCGCTCAGCATCTTCCGTGCTCATATTATAAAACAGAGCAAATTTACCATAATATTTGCACAACTTTTTCTCAGCTTTTTTAATGGGTTTTCTACGTAAAAAATAATGTTAACTTAACATCGAGACTTTTTTTTGCCCATTTTTATACAACAATAAAAACACTTTCTTTTAAAAATGTGTAAAACGTGTAACATATTCCAACAAAATTTTAAAAGCAGATTTTTAAAACATAACAAAAACCAAAAAAAAATATCGCGAATAAGAAAATCACTCTGTATCAAACCACCCTCGTAGGTACTCATTGGCACCTCCAAATTATACCAGGTGAATCAAGTTTCACCCACAAAACAGTCATTTCTAATTAAGAAAAAATTCTCAAAAAAATTGTAGGTAATATTTTAAAATGGTAGATTTTTTCCAAAAATCAAATTGTTAATTTGTACGGTTCATTTTTTTACTTTTGCTCATTTAATTTTTGTGTACATGTGTATTTTGATGCAATCAAACTGGCTAATTAAATCTTTGAGCGTATGTGTCGTATGTTTTTAATTAATATTTTAATATCAAAGCACTTATTTTCTTATATTTAATTTATGAGGGTGTCGTAAATTTTATTCAAAAGAACTCCATCAGTGGCAGTTTCTTGAAATTTATGGTATTCGTCATAAACAGGACACACGTCTATTGTGGAGATTTGAAAGTTTAAGACAGCTGGTAACAAACTCCCAGATCATAAATCTACTTCAAATCTTAAGGTGTTGCCCGAGGATTTATTACTACTCCAACTTATCAAGTCATAAATTAAACTGAAATATTTGATAAATAATATAAAAATGGATTTTAATCAAAGTCTAACATTTTTTTCAATAATAAATTAAGTAAATTGATTTTGTTATCAGTTGATCAGCAATATGGGGCTTGTCGAAGGCAAAAGTTAGATAAGTTAGAATTTAGAGAGGTAAATTATTTAAAATTAGCCCAATTAAAGATACAAAAACAAGGACAAGTCAAAAATTTACCGTTACTAGAAAATGTTATAAAATATGTAAGAATTACCCCGTCGTTTTTTGTTAATTAGTTAAAAGAAAAATGCACCGTTGAAAACGTAGGGATAAACAAAATTTGAAAACCTAGAAAAAAAAACTGGCTTACTTAAATTTATATACCGCTGACACTGTTTCCGTCGCAGTCCTGCGACAATATTGGTTGATGCTAATAGTAATTGTGATACTACATCACTAAAACGCCACGGGTTGTGGAAGCGCACCACAGTGGCAGAATGTTATATTAAAGAATCAGTCCAAAATAAAGTGAACGTACTAATCAAATTTTGAATTCGATTGAATATAATCAGAGCAATAATTCATTAATAATTGCTCCATCAACATCAACAACAGCATCTGCTAATATTGTTACAGAACTGTCAAGTATGCCGCCAGTTGCAGTTTAATAACTTTACTATTCAGAAGATAATAATTCATCACAAAGATTAATTTGTCTACGATAATTTGTATTAAAATTAACTCTTTTGCAGTTCAGTTATGTTTCATTTCGTGAGTTCAAGTTTTAACAAATTTTGTAAATAAATTTAAATACATATGTTTTTATTATGACTAGTCGTAGAAAAAATTGTGAATGCAACACGCATTTAATGGCTATTAATAATACACTCGTATTCATAAAATACTATTATTATTATAAATTTTTTATGTACGCATTTTACCTATTTTATTTATTTATTTTAGATAAAAAGGGAAATTTTGGGTTCTGTTTTAGCGCTGAGTGCTACAGTGGCTATAACAGCACCCAAATGAATTTTATTGTAGATTTTTTAGAGACACAAATTATAAAAAAACTGTATTTTTGTTACATCTATTCAAAGAATAAGTTATGTAAAATACAACAGAAAATTGATAAAACTAGTGCAAATCTTATCAGAACAAGTACTTTTTGAAGTACGATTATTAAACGGCCCAAAGTCGACAATCGATAATAAGTAATGATCGGATACAAGAAGGGATTTGAAGGGCACGCTCATAGGCGCCGCACTGATCGCTTTCTGCGGGTACGATCAACAAGGTTGCAGGATTCTTCTTTCGTTAATTAATTTAATTTAACAATTTAATATTTTATTTAAAAGTGAATTATTAATCAAAAGTTAGTGTAAAACACGAATTTATCCTGGTCAAAATAAAAACAATTGTAAGTGTTCGAGATCTACGCTTATGACTTGTAAGCACGTCATTACTACCTCAATCGACCAATTCAAGTATCAAGGTCTTTTCGCTTGGCGAGTGCGACTAGTTAGCTAGACGGCTGCACAGTGTTTTTTGTTCCCTCATTGGATCCGCTCATTAATAATAAGTCATCAAAACCCCTTTTAAAATCACCCAATCCAAATGAAAAAAAAACCTGTTTTTGTGCACCCTCCTGAAAAATTGTTCATTACGGTACGATTTTGTGGCCGGAAAGTACATTTTTCCAAACTAGTGTAAAATTTTATTTATTAAATTATGTCACCATTTCGATCTGTACTGATAAACACAAAGAGTAAAGATCTCGAGTGCCTGAAAATCTTACAGCAAAAACCATTTCTTAAATATTGATTCAAAAAGTTTCTTCCGTTTTTTATAAGTCATGGATTTGGTCAAATGTGTCACTATTCAAAATAAAATAAAGAAGTAATGAGAGTACAAAAATATTGTACACACCAAGTCCGGAATTTTATTAAAAATTTTGAAAAAAAAAGTATTTATTGAAAAAACATTTTTGGTTAGTGTTGCCTTTTAAAAACCTAATCCGTCAAAAAACACAGCCTCTTCGCATTTTGGATAAGAGTTGCAGGTACTCCAATCAATGTAAAAGCAAGCAACATATTCTTTTCTGTTAATAGACAATCTCAGTTTTCATTTGATACCCATTTTGTCTAGTTTCAAAATTGATTCTTAATATTTGATTGAAGCACTTGCAGTAAACGATTCTAACACTTCTAATAAACAGATATCTCTCCTCATCTTACATTTGTACAAATTGCATATGCTGTAGCTATTTCAAGCCTTAAAAAGTAGAAATATGACGTCCCGTCTAACAGCATGTATTACGAGACTTTGTTTGAAAGCCAGGAAACCCTCACAACATAATTTAATTAAAGTTTATTTTTATTATTAAAGTGTTAAAAAGTGTATAATAGGCTTTAAGTAAATAAGTCTTTAAACATTTTTTTTTCTAGTCTGGTGTATTTTTGTGTTTCAAAATTTGGTATCACTCGACATATTTTTCCTATTCAAATTTTCGAGAAAAACCTGTGCTCAACGAACTAATGTGATCAAAATGCCTTCCTAAAAATCAAAATCGGCCTGTCTCGCCTTTTTTTAACCAAGAACATTGAGGTAAACTGTTAAAGAAATCACCCCGTATAATGGATACCCAATAGCATACTGTTGTTAAGTTTATCCGGCACTCTGATTGGGTATCATTATTTAAAAAAGATCTCTTAACCTACCTTGACGCTTTCACAACTTATCTAGCTTCCTTAAACGAACAACCCTTACATATAAGTAAGTAGTACTGGTAGTACTATCCAAATTAGTATTGTATCATTAAATATAGTCAATTAGATCTTTTTCTAAATAATTATATAGATATAAATGGCAACTTCTTGTTGGCATAGTATGTTTTAAAATTTCTTGAATCCTTTGTGAAATAAGTTTTGTGAAATATTTAACGCCAAAGACTATAAAGAGCATTTCAAATTACATAATGTGTAAATTACAAAACGTAAAGAGCGAAATACAACGAAATATCACGAATGGCAAGATCCGACATTAGTTTTCACTGTTATTATAAGAAAACAATGAGAATTTTCTCAGGAGTAATTGAACTCTGGTCGGTTGGTAATATATCAGAATTTTTTAAATAGCATGCCATTGACTAAACGTTTAGGTATCTTCTCGCGGCAATTAAAACGAAATCATCTTTAGTTGGGAACCTAGATTTTCTAATTTCAAATTGGAATTTAATGGCTCTCTTTCAGAGTAAACTCAAGCCGATTTTTGAAATCATTGCATTTCAGTACCTTCAAGTGTTACTTTTGTAATGAGTTTTGCAATATCCGCCTATTATTTCACTGGTAAAAATTATTATAGAAGGCGTTAAGGAATACACTTACGAGACGTCACAAGCAACCTTATAGAGTTCGTTCACTCTCATCTTTTGCACGCTTCTTGAACGCGTACTAAATGAATATGTCTACGAAAAAGTGACGCTTCACTCGTTTATTACTAATTGCAATTTAAAGGGTTTTACTATAACCAAGAGTTATTGCTATTTAAATATCTAGGCAATTACAAAGTTCATAAGGTTTTCAAACAATAAAAACATGTTTCTCTCCAAAATGATTCTACATACCTCATGAAGAACACAATCGCCTTTCTATAGGTATAATGCAAGTTTCATAACAAAAGATAAAAAAAATAAAAAAGTTAAATAATGAGGATTACGATAAAGTAGAATAGACGAGGTGTCAGCCAAACTAGAAATTCTTGGAATACTGTGGCCATTTTTAAAATATAATTAATCATAAGCATTAAAAATGTTTAATTCTCGATAAAACATTTATCGAGAAAAAAGTTTTATGAAAAGTTTTCGCCATTTTAGTTTATTAGGCCAATCGATAGAGCATAGAATGAATAATTCTGTGATAAAAATAAGCACCAGGAAATCTACTGTGTCATTACATTAAAGATAGTCTATAAATCATTTAAATAACTTTGACCGGTAAAGCAATAAAAGAGATGGAGCTTTTTGACATGTGTTTGTCGAAAGTACGGAACATCTTATTGGGTAAGCAAAAAGTATTATGCATCTTAAAGCACTTATAACCAAGGTTGTTTCGTAATTCAGTTGGTGGAAGTTAGATTTCGAGTTGCCGAGTTTGACTCATCTACCCAGTGGACTTAAAACGTTTTAGTTAAAGATAAAAAACACAGTCCATTGGTAAAGAGTTTTAAACAGTTTTACGGTCGCTGACTTAGAGAGATTTAAGACCCAACCCTTAACATCAAAGCTAAGAAAAAACTTCATTTATAAATTCATTAATGGTCATAAACTAAGAACGAATTTAATCCAGTTCGGCTTCTGAAAGAGGGTGTCTCGCATTTTCGACAAACACGTGTTGAAAAGGTCCACCTCTTTTGATGCTTTATTAATCAAAGTTATATAAGCAAATTTTCTGTTATATCTTCCATATTATAGATATCGATAACTTCAATTTCCTGAAAGCCAGCAAAACAAAGAGTAATTAGTTTCTGACACATGTGTGTAAGCCATTCTTTTAGATAACAAAGAAAATAACAAAAAATTTTAAGCCAATAGTGGCAGCAGCCGAAAAAACAAATTTCGCAGCCGATGTAGAAGCCCTACAACATGTTTTTTAGGCAGGCGCACAAAAAAACCATTATTTATGTATTCTACTTTGTATTTTTCTTTTTTGAAAAATTGAGAACCGTCAGTAATAAACACTGTTATAGACATTATTGTAATAGACATTGTAACAACTGAAACAACATTCAAGAACAATTTTGGTCCAAGGATGTTAGCGGATTCTTACTGGACACTAATTCGAGATGTCCCTGATGCAAAATATAAACCAAAATCTCAAAATTACAACGTTTATATTACATATACCATTATTTTAATAGGTTTTTTTGCAAAAATTAAAATTTACTGTAACCAAAAAAATAATCAGGACAATATTATATCATATCAATACGTCCTTGTTTATATATAAAGTTTTCAAAATGTTAAAATTCTAACTTTAGAGTCCTCTAAACGACGCTTTGATTCTAACTCTATCCTTTATTTTTTTAAATAAACGGCAACCCAAAGTACAAGAATACTATTTCACAATGATATTACTAAGATGTACTGTCTTAACGCTGTCTCAAAAAATCGTCTCTCTTGCTTCAGGCTACCTTGTTACGTCTTTACAAACAAGCCGCCGCGACGTATGTCTTGTTAAATTCGTAAGGCAATAATGCGCCACCCGTGGCAAATGTTAAGAATTAAAAAGATTTCTTTATTTTGTTAAATAATTAAAATAATTATATAACATTGTTTATTTCAATTTCTTTAAGGTGTATCTAATTTATGAACACACTGCAGGTCTATACACTTGTTGCTGTTATGAAAGTACAGTCCGTTTGTCTAAACAAGCGTCATTTTGAAAACATTAATTATAACAAAAAAAAGACATTTTATGTAACTTGTCAACGCGCCCTGCCTTTAAGAATGTAATATTCATAACATATTAATAAATCAGATTTTTTGTGACGTTTCAATTAGAAAAAAATGTTAAAAAAAGTATAAAAAAAATAAGTTATTTAATTTAAATATATTTTTTTTATCAGTGACGCACCTATCTTTTTGGTGTGTTTACTTAACACGACGCGTGTTTCGACAACAAAGTTATCACCTGAAACTAAACTAGTTTTAATTCCTAGCTGAAAATGACAACTTTATTGTCAAAACGCGCATCGTGTTAAGAAAAGTGTTAGTGGGTGTTTTACGTTTCAATAACACACCTGCCTATACAATTAAAAAACTTTCATTTGGTGTACAATTATAGATGAAACAATTAACTATAAGAGAACCATCTGCTTATGAAGAAAATGTCCCCTTTTAGAGAACCCTTAAATAATAACTAAGCTTCAGACTTCAGAAGCCAAGAGTTTTGTTGAACTACCCTGTATATTTTATCACAGTTCTGGCATAATGGATTAACTTGTATACATAGCTAGTACCGCAATATTGACCCACTATATACACCAAAAAAATACGTAAAAATTATTTTTTTACTTACCGGAAATTTGCTAGAATGAGTGTGAAGTCCTTGCTGTACAGCTGAACTCGATGTGACTATTGATGAATCTACTCCTGTTGCTCCTGGAATACTTGGCTCATTGTACAGAGGATATGGGGGCATTCTGTAAGGAGGCGGTGTAAGACAGCCTTGTTGTTGCGATGAGATAGGTTGTTGGGGCAAAGGTTTTGGGGGTGGTACTGGCTTGTAGGGCCCATAACCTTCCACCTCAACTAAAACAATAAAAAAATACTTGTAGTAGCCTATTATAATCTAAATAGCATAATTATTCTATTTTATACAGCAAAAGACAAATTTTAAACAGACAAGATAATTTAAATTTTTTTAAAAAAAGACAAAGATAAATATGCTCTGAAAATTTTTGTCACTGATGGCATTTTCGTAGCTTGCTAAAGACACAGAATTAAAAAAGTTATATAAAAAAAGATATATTGATATCCTTCAACTTTTAAAAATACTAGAACAGTAACAACAGTTTTTTATAATTAATTATTGTAAAGCACTGTCTTACAATTTTAATTTAAGAAGCCATTAATGTTAAAATCCATTCCTTCCACTTTGTGACCCGTCATTAAATAAGAGAACTACAGAAGCAAAAAAAGAAAAACTTTAAAAATATTGTGGAAATAATAGGAAATAAAAAAAGATAGAACAATAGAACGATTTAAAAATATGATATACAACACCAAGAAAAAATCAAAAAATGAACAAGAAATATAAATAAAACAAAAATAATAAAATACATGACAACAGTATCCAATAGTTAAAACAATTAATACAAATAATGTGTTAAAAAATGTGAAAATACCAACAGAATGAAATGTCAATATTATTCTGCTAATATTTATTAAAAATATAACAAAAAAAACTGCAAAAATTTATTTAAAAAATTTTAACAAAAATCGAGAAAAAGTGCTACAGAATCAAAAAGTTTACAAAAACATTCTAGTAAATAAAAGACAAATTAAATATAAATATAGAACAAATAAAATATTCACAGACATTTGACGTTGTTAACAAATTCGAAAAAAAAATTGTAATACGTACGACCTTACTGTAATAAGTAAAAACAAAAAATTAGTAATAATAAACATAAAAATAAATATAAAAAAACCAAAACAAAAGTTATAAATCCAAAGAAAATTCTTAAAATCATATGTGATACGAAAAAAATAATTAACAAGCAGACTATTTAAAACATCTAGACGCAACTATAAAAGAAAGTAAGAAATTAATCAGTCAAATAAACCAGAGGTTGTGAGGAACAAAAAATACAAATATTTAATAACAAGTGTTCATTTAAAAAAGTTGTAAGAGTGGCATGATAAAACAAAAACATTTTAAAGTATTTCTTAGTTAAATTCGCCTATCGTACTGTCAGTGATAGTTGTCAGAAATGTCGGAACTATCACATTATGTCGGATTCGTGACCTGAAATCAGTACCTAATCTCTAAAGCTTTTTGTAAATAATTATTTATTAACTCGTGTTGAGGAAACATTCCCAGTGCAATATTTGCCGATTTCAAAGTGTTAACATTCTGTGAACAAAATCACTGACTCTTTTTTAATGTCTTTGTTTTGTGTTTCATCGGATAGATCTATTCGACTTCAACCTTTCTGCCACTTCGAAAGTAACTTTCAGCTAAAAACATTTTAAACTGCAATGTGTAATTCGCCATCGCAAAAATAGCAATTAATTAGACCACAGGGTCAACAACTTAGAATAAACAAAAACTGAACACAAAAAAAAAACATGTCAGAATGTTATATTCTAAATAAATTGTAAAAACGTATATTCTTTCTACAGTAATTATAATTAAAAGTCATTACTGGAGTAAAGCGTTTTAAATTTAAAGCTTCCGCGATTACCAACGGCAGAGAAAGAAACTCTGTGCTAGCATAGTGGTCCAAACGTGAGACAGTTAGTCTAAATTTTACACTGAGAAGTCACAATAATCTTTAATCGGCTGTTAAAAATAAACTTGACCGCACTTATTTTCCAGATTTTTACCTTTACAAACACCAAGATACAGTGATGAAACCATTCAAAAATTTTGTTGTTAACACAAAAAATACGAATTTTTTTAGATTCTCCTAAAAGCACGTGTTCAAAGTTCACTTCAACGATGGCGACGGTTAAAAAACTTGCAGAGTTATTATGTCGTCTGCAACTGTTTTGTCAACATTAAATTTTAATTTAATAATAAATAGTTTAAATGTGTTGTGTCTTTTAGATGTAAGACAGTAAACTAAAAATAGTTCTGATTAATGCTTTAAGTATTGTTGTCACCGTATTATATGAGCAAAGTGAAATAATTAAATGCTTATTAAATTTTAATAATATTGATTATAAATATGTGATGGAATTTTAATCGTGTGGGACCTGCATAGTGACACTGCTCTAGCAAAACTTGCTCTGTTGAATATTTACGCTACTACTGTTTTGATGAGTCTTTAGAAAATATTTATTCGTTGTGGTAGAGAAAAAATTTCTTATAGAGGAACAAATAATTATTACAACGCTTTATCATCGGGAGGCTAGTCTCCATGTCATTTATTAGTAAACTTTTAGTAACTATTTTAAATAGTTGAAGCGATTCTCGTTACTTTAGTTTCCAAAGCTTAATTATGTAATTGTACTTATTCGTTGTAGTGAAGAAGAACCAGGACGATACGGTGACAATATAGGCCTTTTCAGAGCCTCAGAAGTGACGAGCAATAGACCGTTTATATTCAATTATTAACTGATACTAAATAACTGCATATGCAGTTGGGAATGCCGACAGTTTAATTCTAAAATTACCTAAAAAACGTCTTAACATAGAGATTATTTTAGCTTGATTTGCTATTCTTGTCACATCTGCGGTAAAAACCCTGAACAAATTTCAGTCCCTTATTTCCAAGTACCATTCTTAGTAAATTAAGATTTAAGCTTAACATTTAGAGAAATGCAACTACAAAATGCCGCTTTCTGCATTTGGTGAATATTATAAGTTTATTGGTTGGAACCTCAGAGTCAGTACAATCCACAATAGTCACTACATTACTTTTATTATTCAGAATTTTCCACTTCTTTGTTTATTTGTGCATAAGAAGATTATGGTACAAGAACCAACCTAATACATAATAGCTATTTATTATACAAGTGTCTACTAAGGCAAATAAGTCACGAAAGAAATGTTTAGCCACGAGAGCTTGCTCGAGTAGCCTAATTTTTCTTAAATGACTTATTTGCTGTTAAGACATGAGTACAATACATAGTTTTATCCAACACCTCTCTATGTAAGAGTTCTTAAAAAATCATCAAATCCCAAAAATTTTATATCTACAAAGATTAGTGGTAGTCTATGATTTGGTTGTCATGTTGTTGTTGACAACAAAATTATTATTTGAGAAAAATTTTACAAACAAATTGTTTCAGCGCTTGTAACATTGTTGGAAATGAAAAGAAGTAGTTCTCTTCCTGAAAAAATTGCGAAAGATGTTGAAGAAGTCACGTCGAGTTTACTACCCAAGAAATCCAGAGACGCCTATTACAAAGAATTGAGTAAGTTCAATAACTGGAAACAGGAAAACGATGTTTGTGGAGTAAGCGAAGACATGCTGTTGGATTATTTCTTCAACGCCAAAAAAAGATTCGCAGCCTCTTCAATGTGGACGAAATACAGCATGTTAAGATCGACATTAAAGCTCTACGAAAATACAGATAATTCACAATATGGCAAGTTGATCGCTTTTTTGAAAAACGAATCAAAAAATTACAAGTGCAAAAAATCAAAATTTTTTGAAAGAGAGCATATTCAACAGTTTCTAGCAGAAACACCCAATAAAAAATATTTGATGTTGAAGGTAGGTCGATTTTGTTATTAGAGAATGAAATCTAATTTTTTTACATTACAGATCGCACTAATTTTTGGTGTGTCAGGTGAGTGTCAATGTTGTGAATTATTGAACATGTCAATCAATAACGTAGAAGATAAAGGATCCTATATGTTGTTATCTGTACCAGATACAAAAACATATGTTTCACGTAGCTTTACGATTATGAAAAAAGGATTTGCAGTTAATGTGCTAGATATTTGTAGAAAATATATGTCTCTCCGACTTAAGAATATTTCTCACAACAGGTTGTTTGTGTGCTATAGAAATGAGAAATGCACAATATAGCCAGTGGGAATAAATAGTAAATTCAAAATACCATCAGTAGTAGCTGATTTTTTGAAATTACCAGAATCAGAGTCTTACACAGAACACAGTATGAGACGCACATCAGCGAGTTTATTGTCTAACGCTGAAGCCGATCTTGGTATAGTCCAACGTCATGGCCGATAGAAATCGACAACCGTAGCACAAGCGTATGTCGAAGAGTCAATTTTGAGCAAAATAGACATTGCTAAGAAGATACTGGGTGGAAATTCGGCAACAAAAAACAATGTTATTGTGAATACTGAGAAGCAAAAATCGAATGAATGTAGAAACAACATTCAAGTGACAAAAGAAGAAGCAAATAAAGTTATATCTTTTAATATAAATGTTAACGTAAATCTCAACAAATGATTTCATGTGAGATTCCTGTTTCTTATAATTGTAATTTTATGTATTGTATTTTTTGATGTTCAATAAATTGTTCGATTTTCTGTAAGCTGTTCAATTATATAAAAACAGTTTTATTATTGATTCATAAAACCACTTGTGTTTTATAGACCCCATAATTTAATCAAAAACATCATTTTTATAACGTCATACTAAAGAGGTGTTAGATAAAATGTTTAACTTTATTTTGCAGTGTTTTAACTCTAAAAATAAAGAAAAAATTCAAGATCTCAAAAAATTTAACAAAAACACAAAAAATTGGAAAATAAAATAGTACGTATTAACTAACTTTCAAACACTGAAAAATTAGCCAGAATTTTTTTATCCCGTATCCCGTCTCCATACTGTAATCACATTAGTAAGAATAAATCGTAATGATGTAAATTATTATTACAGTACTGTGTACCTATTGTTGGCACTCTTACAAATCAGTTAACTTAAATATGTAAATTAACGCCTAATTATAGTATATTTAGGAAAAAACTGCTGTGGTTAAAGTTGTTAATTATTCCAACAAAGCAATCATACTTAAGCAATTATTAGCAACTGGCAATTTATGCGATACTCAGCCATCTAGTAGAATCAAATTCCCTGACTTTTTTATATTTCCCAAAAATATTTTAATGGTAAAATATGAATTTGTAGTTTATCAGAATTTTACCGACTGTCTAGCAAATTTTCCAGCAATTAAAAAACAAATTCCTTTCATCGCAGCAATTAATAAAGAAATTAGCATCGCCTATTTTTCATCTACTTTTAATTAAGCATGTCATAGTAAATGTTAAAAAAATAAAAATTGTCACAAGAAAAGAAAATCTTCAAAGAAAGAAGACTGTTTGGTCTTAAATAAGGTAACATTTTAGAATATCGTTCAAGAAATAATTTTAAAAAGTATAACTCAATCTTGATAAAATAACAGCTATAAAAATGTTTCAATTTTTCTCGAGTGTTCTCCACAGTTAGACTCAATCAAAATAAAATTAATAATCTTAGACTAAAGCCTTATGCTTTCCGCACTGGAGTATAAGTCAGATTATTAATAGCAATTTAGTTTCGTCAAATTGACAGTAGTACACTCTCAAAAATGGGCATGGGTCGATTGCGCGGTAAAAACGATCCCAGACTAGGTTAATTCTGTAGAATAATTGTGTGCCACTGTTAAATGAGAAACAGGACGATTGTGCCTTGCAAACAAGTAATTTGCAGATGATACCATTTAAAAAAGCATTGCAGTTATCTTTGGTAAAAACTTCTCGATGAACCACCCCGTAAATTTTCGTCATGCGCATAGAAAAGGCAAAATTAACGCGTGAAAAAATATTAATTAAAACTGCTTTATAAGATCTGCTTTGCAAGATTAGAATATGGTTTCTTAAATTAAAGCCAGAAACGTACAAACCAATCCTAATCCCTTTTACCGTATAATCGCCCCGCGTCATTTTTAATTCTTACTAGTTTTTTGAAACTGGCCGCGGCGCGCAATCGTCCAATAATTCAAAAAACTTGATGATAATGTAATAGTCCACTATTTATTAGGGTCTTGTTATATTATCTAGTACACATATCAAGTGAACAGGTACTAAAGCTTATTTTTTCTTTAAATCAATTGTCAGTGTCAAAAATTCTGAAATTATGTTGGAACCCTGTTAGATTGCCATGGAAACGAAACTAAAAAGGCTAATTTTAAATGGAGTTACCAACCTTAAAACACTTTGACAATTGATTTTAAGAAAAAATGAGCTATACTTACTTTGTTGATCATATAAGAAGATGTAAGTATTGTAAGTAATGTAACAAAAAAAAGCACATTGAATGTTTACAACTCTGATGTAAGACACTATTTCAGAATTTAACATAAAAAATACGTAACACTATTCGTAATTAATAAAACACTAGTTTAGCCATCGTTATTTAGTATCTGGTTAAAAAATTGTGTAATTCTGCCGCCAAAAAAACCTTTATTATAGACATTACCAAAAGTACTTGTCTTGACCACTTTGGCAACCCCGACTCCCTCATTCTGTTCGATATCCGAGTTTGGTCCTGAAAGAGGATTAAGCGAATTCTGTGACCTCCTCAACTTCTCTCCTTGTTTGACTTGACGTACAGTACGACCCGTTGCCATTACATGGTGACATTTTCTAATCACACGCGTTCAACTTTACGCGTATTTTTTACCGACCACACCGCCACTGAACTAAACCATGGCTGTATTGTTTTAGATGGTTTATGGTTGAGCAAAAGAGAGGGGGCTTGCTGATCTTACAATTAGATTACCATAGAAAAGCGGGAAGTCGGACCTCCTTCTCTCTTACGGTTACGGTTAACGAGTAGGACTGCCTTATGGAACCTCTTCAGGTGGAGCAACACCGGAACTAAAGAGCGGGGAAGTGGGAGGATTGAAAAGAAAGCGGAAAAATAGATATGCTAGAAGGGTCACGTGTTGGAATTGGAACAGACAGTACAATATGTTACTCGAAGTAATAAAAAATACACACTATTTAAAACGGTGCGTGTGGTTTATTGTGGGAGAAGTTTTGAAGACATTAGGCACAAGAATACGAGTAGGTACAGTAGAGCGAAACGGACCGCGTAGCTGGAGTAATTTTCAGACTCATTAAATAAAAAAAGTCGTAAGGTGTCAAGTCAAGACTGTATAGTCATATCTGTATAGTATAATAATGTAGCTATTTTTTAATATTTTAATACATAAGTATTTTACAGTAGAGGAATTAGGGTAGCCTTTACTGCTGAGTCAGAAAATTTGTGAGACGAGTTCAAAGAGCGAGTCGAATAAACTGGCAAGACCGCAAAGACCCTAACGAACGTGTATTGTACAATATTTCTTGTAGTATCTTCATAACTTATTAATTTTACTTCGAATTTTTTTGCCGATAAAAAACTAAAAGCTGTAGGTTGTCAAAAAATTAAAAAATTGATTTGTGTTACTATACAATGATTTTTTATTCTTCATCGATTGTTACATGCTCTTTACATTCTGACAAAAAGCCGCCTCCGTTCACAGATTCTTTACTTGATAACAAACTATCCTTAAAGCAACCTTTAACAACTAGGTAATACAAAAACATAAAAATACACTAAACAAAAATAACAATAAATAAAATATAATAAAAATTTGCTTTTTAGCATATTTTATATCTCATTTCTTATACTGTAGCTGAAGTTTTCTTCACCAGAAAGGCGCCACTATTTCTTAGACTGCCGAATTAAACATACCGAATATCCCAAAATTTGCAGACCAAATTGTTGATACGTTGTCAATTAAGCTCCACGAAGCATAAGAAAAATGGTTTAAAAAATCTTTTTCTACTTTACGTCGGTAACAGAGTCCGATTTGGGGGCGGTGATAGCCAATTCCGCAACCAAATTGCGTACGCTAAGTACTACTGCAATTTACTGTTTTCGGATTGGTAACACTGGGTAACACGCTGTCGCTGGAATAAAACGTCACGTTTATGTCAGCGTTGAGATTATAATGATTGTATTCGAATAAATTTTGTTGCACTTGATGACTAGCAGTATTCCTCAACAAAGTGTTTGTGTGTGTGTGTCGCAATTAACCTATAAAAAATTCGAAAATGGGGCGGGTGGTCAAGCGGCAGTAGAAAAGCGATAAACTTTTGAGGTTAAAACGAACAGCTTTAAAATCAAACTTGAAACTAAAATAAAGCCTTTATTTGGCGATTCACCCACAGCATTTGATAATTTACAAGTTATTTGCTAGATGAGTGTATATCACTGCTTAGTCTGAAATAACGATGAAAGGAGTCGCTGAGAATCGCAATTAGTGTGGTAGTTTAGAAATAATTTTACAAAGTTTTTGGGAATTTTCCTTACTGTGTTAATGCCAATTGGAGTATTCAATCAATAACCGATAAGGTAGAAAAAAAAGAAACATTTGTGAGTTACTTACATGGAATGTTAGACAAATTTGAAAACATTTCAAAGTTCAATGACTTCATTGACACTTTAATGACATTTATTACGAACTATCTCGTATTAACGCAAAAGTCCCTAAAGATTAAATAATTAACTTTTTTACTTAAAAATCACGTAGAACGCGTAAAGTAGAAAAAATAGCATAAAGAATTCGTTTTTTAAAGTCATTGTGGCACTCATTCTTTATAAAAACTTGCGCCCGCGCTCGTTTTATAAACTTGTATTCGTGCTACAAAATTGATTTTTCAAAACGCGTTCTTTAATATAATGTTTTCTGTTTTCAAAATTTTACATTTGAAAAAAAGAAGATCCTAATTAATATGACTAAAATAAACTTTAAACGATTATGTTGCCAGATACTTTTTTAAATAAAATTAACAACGGCTTGTAATCATTCAAAATTTTTCACTAAACAAAATGCAAAAATTTTCAGTAAAAAATTTCCTTCAGATGTAAAAATAGAAGTAACCAAAAATGTATTTTAAAAACCTTGTATCCCAAAAATACAAAAACCGGGATTTAAAAAAAAATTTTTAGAGCTTCGTTAGTCCGCGACTCTAAACCCGCCTGTACCTATCTATTCTATTATTTCTTATGTCATTTATAATCAGCAGTTCTTTAGACTATAGATAATAGAAATTACGGCATTAATGGTGTCTTTACCTATTAGCTTTGTTAGCTTATCTTTTTATATTTTAGTATAAGATGTATTAGGGTTCATCACTCGATTTTTCATAACATTTCCTTTCATATCATTTCGCCAAATTGCTAATTACATAAAGTTTTCAATTTTGTAAAACGGTAAATGTAATTTCTATTGGAAACAAAAAAGTTGTTACGAATAATCGTGTTCCATCTCTTTGGCAGTCCAGAAATAAAGAAACGGTAAAAATTAATGATTTAGCAAACTTTTAGCTCTACAGAGATTATAATACATTTGCATAAATACAAAAAAATAGAAATCTTTCAAAAAAAAATATTTTCATTAAAAAGAAAATAATACAAAATAGTCCGAGAGTCCCCCTAAAAAGAGCAAGAGTTTTCTTCTAATAATAATAAAATATTAATTAGGTACTAAAAATAGTTGATTGACTATCAGACTAATTAGACTAACAGTTCAAAGACAAAGTACAGCCGAGTCTAAAACCAGGTAAGGCATAAAATGTACCTTATTGTCGTATTAAACATATGATTTTTTCGCCGAAGTTACAAGTACTTTTCTTCTTTTTTTAAAAAAATTTGCTGTTTGACATTTAATCTCAAAATTTCCTGATAGCCGAAAAATCCTAAACTGCTTTAAAGTGTCTGTTTTATTGCTTAATCCATAAAAATACTGATATATTGCCTAATCCATAAATGTAATAGTTTAGTGCGTTAAAATTGTCATTAAAATGGAAAATGTAGTGTTTACTGTCAATCGACAAAAAAAGTATTGTTTTACTCATGCATACGAATAAAGTACGTTTTTTCGCTACTATGAACTCTATTTAAAAGTAGGTATAACTTTTTTTAACTAGTTAAAAACTAAATAAATTTTTAATGACATGGCATTAACAGTTTAATTAATTGCAAATATAATTATGAAGTCCGATGATAATATTGGTGTTTAAATATCCTAGAAAAAATGATTGACATAAAATAGTTATATGTGTGTCAAGGCCAAAAAGTTGTTTTTTCTGGCCGAGTTTTTTTTAATGGCTGAAGCGCACTCGAAGCCAGAAACCAGGAGATCTTTTATTCAACTTTAACAAAAAAAAATTATTATTTATAGGTTAACTTTTTGACAGAGCGGTTGGAAATTTCTTTTTTTTTTGGCCGCTGTCAAAACGGCCATTTTTCAGCAGCATTTGGGACCGATAAAATCTATTTTTAGTTAAAGTCGACTAAAAACAGTTTTTTTCGTTCGTGAGAGAGTTCCACTCGCTGCTAACGCAGCTCTTGAACAAACCATAATCTCATAGTTTTATATCCTCTTCTTGATACACAATAACTATTAAGTTCAACATTAAAAACTTATCATAATGCGTTATTTCTTTTTAATTGTGACTTAATAAAGAGTTTCTACTCAAGTATCCACAGGAAAAAAATATATAATTTTCACATTATAGTATAAAAAATTTATTTCAATTTAGACAAAGAAAATTTTTATTCCCTCTAAAGTTATTAATGTTATTAGTGTTTTTTCAAACATCAAATCACTTATGAAATAAACAAAACCACTAAAATGTTTTATTTTATACTGGCATGTAAAAAATTATCATGCTGGATCTTTTCGGTATGTCAAATTAATCAAAAAATCCACCAGATAACACTTAACACTTTTTTCTACAAAAAGCGCGTTTCGACAACGTTGTTACCATTTTCAAGTGAAAAATATTATTAATTATAATTAATTAATTAATTATCATCGTTGCCAAACTTTTGATGTTATTACTAGACCTCGGTGGAAATATGGCAACAAAAACGCTTTGCAGTCGTCTACCTAACTACTCGCTCCTGTCACGCGATAAAACATTGAAACTTGAATTGGTCGATAGTAGTACCGAATTAGTACCGCTATCGACCAATTTAAGTTTCAATGTTTTATTGCGTTGCGGTACGAGTAGTTAGCTAGACGACTGCAAAGGGTTTTTGTTTCCATATTCCCCCCGAGGTCTAGTTATTACGCAGATTTGGTAGTAAACAATATCGAAACTTTTTCGATTTCATATTGATCAAAATTAACATAAAACAGTATTTATTTGCTCTTTAAATTTAATTAGCTTGTTTTAATATAATTAATAAAAAATAAAGTAAATAACTAAATAATTTCAAGAAGTATCTTTTTCATTCGATATTGTAAAAAACATTAAAAACCAAAACGCATATTTCCTGTTATGTGTAGATATGTGTAGTAAAAAAGAAATTAAATGCGGAAAATGCATTTGCTATATTACCATTTACATTTCTTGTAAACATTGCTAGTTTAATTATTATATTGCATGTTGAGTCTTCATGATGAATCATTTTTAGATGAAGTAGATAATAAAAATCAAAAATTCTCTTTTTGAAATTACATTTTGTTTTAAAAACTCTAAAACGTTGGTAAAATAACATAAAAAACAATTTTACAATGAGCTTGATCTTAAAAATAGTAACGTAATTGTAGTTTTGTAAAAAAAAATAAAATATCATCTACAAAAATGTTTAAAAAATCGAAATTTATATTAGAAATTGAAAAATATTTATTATAAATGCTGATAATATCTTTTTACCAATATTTTTATAAAGTACATTCCAGTGGCAGCTGGTGATTTTTTAAAACTCTGTATTTTGAAAATGGAGCATAGGATCCAATTTCTGTTATAAGGGATTATTATGGAGACCACACTGAGGACAACTGCTAAAAAAAAATATCAAAATTTGATTTTTAAAAATGGTGAGCCTCACCTGGGATTTCCGAAACGGCTTATATTAGAGCGGTGGCGATTTTTTTTTCAGCATTATGAAACCAATTAATGACTAGGTATTTTTGTTTTTTTCCAAAATTTTAATGATAGAAAAAGTTATGAGCATTTGAAATTTAATTTTCGAAAAATATTTCTTCTCTAAAATTTCATTACCTTATATCTTTTTAATAATTAAAATTTTGGAAAAAAACAAAATACCTAGTCATACATTTGTCTCATAGTGCTAAAAAAAATCGCCACCGCTCTAATATAAGCCGTTTCGGACATACCAGGTGAGGCCCACCATATTTTGAAAATCAAATTTCGAAAATTTCGATCAATTTTTTTTTGTAGCAGTTCTTAATCTGGTTTCAGTAGTAATGCTTTATAACAGAATTTGGATCCCATGGCCCATTTTCAAAATACAGAGTTTTAAAAAAATCACCAGCCGCCACTGGTACATTCAAAGACAAACATTGAAGTACCTCAGTTTTTGCAAAATTACAGGCATAAAAAAGCATTTGTGATTAAGATCTGAAAATTTCGAAAAAAAATCCAGATGTTAAGATATTTGGTAAGCCAATTTTGCATGGATTGTCCCATATATGACTTACATTTTTGATGCACATTTTGAAAAATAATCTGTAATGTCAATTTCAAGTTGAAATAATACCAGTAGTATCTTTGTTTTCATGGAAAACTAATAAAATTTAGGGTTGTGATTGATTGTTGCTACAGAAAAGTATAAAAATTTGCGATACTACCGGTAGTATCCCAACTTGAAATTATCCCATAAAAAATTATAAAAAAAGGTTCTGAATCTAAATATACCCTAAAACCTTTCGTTCTAATAAAATTAAAAATGCCACCAATTAAATAATTATTAAGTACCATTTTACAATTACTTTTCACGGCAATATTTAAGGGGCAGAGCGTTAATGAGCGACAAACAACTCGCCACACAGATTGTTTCAATAAATGTCCATGTTCAGTTCCAACAAATTGATTAATACCATTTTAACGAGATGCTATGCGGTTTAGAAAATTAATACTGTCAGTTATGATAACAAAAAAGAATACTGTAATAAAAATGAACGGTTCTCATGCAAGCACAAGAGAAAGAAAATAACGACGCTCGCGTGTCTGTTTGCATTATCAGTAGATAATTGATTTGTTACGGTTAATTCTTCACTTGAAGCTGCTGATAGATATCTTTACAAAAATGAACTTAATGAATGGAAAAGATTTGTAACTATAGTTATGAAGAGTAAATATTTGCATAATGATTAGTTAATTGATGTTGCGATGAAATAAAAAAGAATTTTTTGTTGCAATCACATTAAATTAATCAACCATCATCATTAAAGTTTCTTTAGAAAAAGCGTTCATAAGCAATTATAACAAAAAATATTTAATTCAATTAGAAAATTATACATTACGTTTAGTTTTAACATCATTATTACCTAATGCTAAATTTAATTTAGTTATTGAGGTGTACATACATACATAAAATATATTGATTTCGCTAAAATAATTCATAACTTTGCGATTTCAAAAAATAGAAAAGTAAATATTAATAGAATATGAAATATTAATATAATACATAAAAGTTAATAGTTAATTTGTTTTTACCTGTTGTTGTTGGAGCTAGGAGTTCATATGTATAAGTACAGTTTGCACATTTTTACAAAATTTTTGTACTTACATATATTGCTAATTAATATTTTTAGTCTTAAAAAACTAAAAGATGACAAATAAGCAAATCCGTGGTAGACAGAAACAATTATCTAATTTACCCTCTCATCCCGACCAAAAATCACTAAAATAACATTAATAGAACGATTGAAATCATCACATAATAATATTTCTTCTACTCTCATACTCTAATTGGTTAGAAACATTTAAAATTGTGACAGGTCGCAATGGTTTTCAATTACAATAAAAAAAACGACTCAGTATAAAAGAAAGTTACTGAGAAATAGAAAATCTTACGCCTCCAGAAATTATAAACCAAGTCAGAAGCGCCACAAAATCTTTGTTGTCGGCAAAATCTGCTAAAACCTATATAAAATCTTATTCTCAATTCATAAATTAAAGAAACGAAAATAAAAATAGCATTTATAAACCGGACACGGCTTCTTATTTCAGACAACTAGTTCTTTCACACCGTTTTGCTACTACGTGACAACTCGGTGACCAATTTGTTGGTTTGGAGAAAAAAAAATAGAATTACCTAAAAATTAATTTTATGATTGTTTTTATATTATTTTATGTAATACAGCTGTATGCATTTTTTTAAATTCCTTTTGATTATTTAACTGTAAAATTAAAATTAGAATATGTTTTCTCAATATTATGTAAAACTTCCCAAACTACCAGATTATTACGGTCAGAACTAGCTTTGATGATTTATAGACCTTAAAACAGTCCTACCTCTTGATTTATCTGACTTCATTTTGGTTCTCATTCTTTTCAATGCATTTTGAATTTGTCGCCTTTAATTTTTAATAAATCCTTTATTTAAAGAGCTACAAAGTTGACGCAATGATGATAATTGCTCCTTATTTCAAAACGTATCGATTGATATAAAAAATCTCGATTTGAGTAGTTATTAGAATTTTATAAGATGGGAACGATCTCCTTTTAAACTGCGAACTCTCAAACTCAAAAAATAATGCCAACTTATTTAATATTACTAATATTACTTAGTCAGACTGTACAATATCTAAAATTTATATAATATAATTTAAACTTTGAAGGCTGAAATTTGTAGTTAGTTTTAATTTTAATATTTTTAATATCAATGTAGTTCAAATTTTATACCTATTGTTTTTATGAAATAAAAATAAATAATGTTTAAGCATGCAAAATTTATTTCACTTAACCATACTAAGATAAAGATTCCTGAAGTCGAAAACAGTCACTAACAATTTTCCATTGATTTTCTTGTGCTGTTATAATAAAGTTTTGTTGGAATGATTTGGGGCGTTTGTCTTGGTACTTGACTTTACCACTCACTTGTATCATAACAGTGAATTGTCCATTCACAGCTGAATTCAAAATAGGTTGAGCATTCAAAGTTCTTATTACGTGATCTGAAATGGGTAAATCATTGAAAAAATTCTGGATTTTTTCATGTCCTTTGATTTCGTTGCCATTCCAAACAAGCAAGCCAGAATTCAAATATAACTGACAAATTAACTGCAACAAATGTATTAAAACACGGTTTAAATGAAATAAAGGCACTACAAGTCGTTTTTTATCCGCCGTTTCGTAATATAATTTGGTAAATTCTTCGGCTACTTGACAAGCTTGGTCAATTTTACTTTTAACTATCTGGATGTAAAAATTAATATAAAAAAGTCTATTTATTAAGTTTTGGTGTTACCTGTGACATTTTGCTAAAAACTGTTTATAATATTTAATATTTAGCTTAAAATTCTTGTTCACATCTACAGTAATTATTTTTTTCTATCGCTGTCAAAATCTTATAAACGCCACCCCACCTTAGAATTCGCGATTGAGCATAGTCAACTGTATTTGTATCTAAATTTGTACAGATACACTGCCGTTTGAATCACCGTTTTCTATCGTTTTTGATGTACACTTCAAGTAATACTTCAAGAAAAAATCAAGTAATACTTTGTCTTTAACTTTTTCATAGTACGAACAAGGCGTTTATAAAACAAGGTTATCTTAGTTGTCAGTTTTTTGACAAGAAGGGCTTGAAAATCAATTCGTACATCGAGGCATTAAAACGAATTTAATTATTAAATTAATTAGTTATTAGATTTATTAGAATTAGTTATTAAATTAAAAACAGCAGCAATGACATTACAGTATTGTGCCTCTGATAAAGCCCAGTGCTTCTGCTATCAGCTCCTGTGCGCTAGACAGTGCAGATGCCCAAAACTAAATGTCCTTGAAAACTGTCTCATCAAGACTGTGGTCCGTTTGTTCATGGCTTAGTGATGAACTTACAGGTGATTGTCACATAGAGATCTCAGAAATTAAGCTCAAAATAGAAAGATTCCTGATCGAAATCTTAGACCCCCAAGAGCGTAAATCCTTGTAAAAATGCTTCATAGATAGCGTCCGGCAACTACTTTAAAAGGCTTTTAAAAAAGAGCTCTAGAAACACAAAACTAACCCTACCGGACTTGCTTGCCTTATGTTAAAGTAATTGAAATAAAGCAAGAAAGATAAAATCCACTGAGGTAGAGTTCCACCTACCACAGAAGAAGAAATAATGCAACCAGGTGTTCCTGATCCCAGAAATCACCATTCATATTCTTTGACGTAGACCATCCTTTTAGCGCGATTGAACATATCACAAGATTCTATGACTTATTGTAGCTTTCCCAAATCCTAGATCTCTAAAAAAACCTTAGAAAGGGTACTACTAGGCTTCATTACAACGATGAGGTGGTAGCCATTTGTCACATTAATAAAACCGTTTACAAAAGTATTAAGCACTTTCATACATGATTAATTAAAAAACAAAGAACCGTTCTTTAATAAAAAACAATATAACTAAAAACACTAAGCTTAATATTTTGTGAATGCACGGTTTGCTTGTATCACTGTATTAAATTTTCGAAGTACCTATTGAGTAAACAAGATTCACAAAAAGATCTGAGTTTGCTTGTAAATCATTCCAAGCATTCGTTATAGAATTCCATAGTTAATCTGCATTTTGAGGCCTAAAATTTCTTGCATAAATTTTTTAACCAGCAACTTCCAAAGATTTTCGATTGGATTTAAATCCGGACCGTTTGCTGGCCAAGGTAACACTTCAATGTTATTATTTTCGAACCAGTTTGCGAACAGCAACTGCAGTATGGAGAGAACAGTTGTCTTGTTGGTAAATAAAATTATTATCAGAATACACTTAACTAACCAAAGAAGCATAACATTTTCAAAATATTACAATAGGGTCTTAATAGCACAAAAATTTACAACAAAACGTGTGGACTTGTTTGGAGGAGTAACATATCGTTCACCAAATCTAGAATTTGGTAGTCAATACACTTCGGTTCGACTCTGCATCTTGTAAGTCTCCTAATTGATCAGCCTTTCTCTAGTTTTGCAATAACTTTTTGCTCTAGAGTAAAATTTGGTATTTTAAAGGGGCAGTAAACCAAAATTTCTAAAAAACCTCTAAAAATTCTTCAAAAATATGTAAGGTAAAAAATCAAAACCGGAAGTCGCTACAACCTTTGGTTTTTGAACATTGAAACAACAAGTTAAACACATGACGTCATACCGACATCGGACCGAGCCAGCATTTGTTTTTTTTGTTGTTGTTTGTGGTTACTGAAAGTTATTAAAATGCTGTTGTCTTTTCAGTCGCATTAGGTACACCAACCTTTTCTTTTCGTCTTGTAAAATACATTTTAAAATTATATTATGGTGCGACAAATTCAAAAAGTCAAAACTTAAAACTATGGTCTCAAATGCATCATGGTAGAGTTCGACCATCAATATTCTGCGTTTACAACATAATCCTGTGATTAACTTTTCCAAATTTTTACGACGCTCAACCACAGTCCGCTGTAAAAATTTTTACCTACCAAAGTAGATATTTCTTAAGCCTATTGTCAACATCTGGTCGGCACTATTTTTAATGAGGGTTTGCGGTCCAACATTTATAAAATACTTAAAGGGTCAAAGCAATAACCGCAGAATATCTTTAGTCGTACAATATATACCACACTCATTTTTATTTCTCATATTTGTTCTCAACTCTAGTTTATTCTCAACACAACATAAACAGTTTATTAGTTTTGGCATTGCTACATACACAATTTCCGCACCTACACCAAAATATGTCGTTTAATTTTTCGAGATTTTCGTCGTTCTGCAGATTATTCAGATTCTTCTTTAACTTAAGTAATTTATTTTTGGTATACCTTGGTTCAAAACCAAATACTTTCCAGATTAAAAAATAATTAAAAACTGCTAAGTTTAATGACAGGCGAGATGAGAGGACATAAACAATCTCACAACATATCAGACAGAACAGAATATGTCAGTACGACGTCACAGTCAACTTTTCCACACTTTACTCTCTAATATTTCCAAAACAGCAAATCGAACGTATCTGCCGTTTAAAGATTTATTCCTAGAACTCTTTTTACCATATTTTTGTTTTTGGGTATACAGCACCTTTATTTCTTGAAAATATAGGGAAGAAATGTTTGATATACAATAATCAAGAGGCTCCTCTGTTTGAAACCCCAGCCAACATAAAATTACGAAACAAGTGGTTTAATGCATTTAAAAAAAAATTCGGTAACAAATAAAACATACTTAAAATAGAAATCCTTTATTTAAATTTATCAACAGATCTCACAAAAATCAAAGATCATTCGGTAATATGCTGTAAACATTTTGGAAATTAGTGTTTTACATCAACTACCAAAAAAAATGCGTCTAAGTAAAGAAGCTATTCCCACAATAATATCTGTAGCTTTCATAGATTAAAAATAAAATCCATATTTTTTTTTAAATTTAAGAAAGCCATAAATGTAAATAAAAATATTTTTTCTTCTTTACGTTAACCATTATTGTCATTGTTAAACGCAAATGACAATCAATTTTCATTGTAGCACGCAAATCAGTAACTTTTTCAATGGTTATGTTGGCACTGTAAGCGTAAAAATTACGCCTACAGCCTACGCGATGGAGATAATATGGAATAGTTGATAAAATCATAAGCGAGGTGTTGAAAATATTGAAGCAAAATGTCAGTTAATTAGTAAATCAGTTGAAAACCTTAATGAACTTGACAAATGTCATTACTTCATTAGTGCCAACTAAATTTGTCAAAAAGCCCAAGTTGTAATAATTTTTCAAAAGAAACTTTTAGAATGCTTTTTTTGCAACGCAAATTAGAAAAAATAGTATATTGCACTCGTATCATAAGACGACTTGTAACAGTTATTCTATTTGAGCACTCCTCGCTTGGCTCTTCGTGCTCAAAACTCATTCGTATCACAGTAATCGTTTTATAAAACACGTATAATAATGTACTATTTGGTTCTTCTATTCAAAATTGTTCAAAATTTTCTAATGGCTAAAGTCCTTTTTTTCAAAATCAAGATAATTGTTCAGATCAAATAAATGAAGTAAAAAAAAGTATCAAAACAAAATTTTGACAAAGCAATTAGGAATATACAAGAAAAGTATTTCAAATCTTTGTCTTAAAAAAAAATTAATTTAAAGCAATTAATACAAGATGCTGATTTCCATAACGAAAAAGGTATATTTCTTTTAGACCTTATAAAAAATTAGTAAAAAACGACCACGATGGTCTGAAGTATCTATTCGTTTGTGTACCGTTTCAAGATATTCTTCGCCAAAAAAATACAGATTTTGCCAGTCCAATTTAAATTAAATTACCATCAAAATCAACAATTTTAAGATATCTTGGAAAATTGAACGGAGCAAACCAATTAATACATCATATATGTTAGAAACAGATTCTGTGCTAAAATCGCACAATTATAAAAACCTGTTGAAAGCCTTGTATAAAAATTGCAACTTTGTACAAAGACGCAAAGTTAATGAAAAAAAAATAATTTAGAATTTCATGAATTTAAGGTTGCAACTGTAGCGCTATCTTTATTATGCTTCTCATTCAATGTATACAAATTATGTGGTATAGTATAACGGATTGCATATAACCGCTTGCCATTCTTTTGAAGCTCTGCTCATTTTACATGGCGGATGTAGACACCTTGCTGCTAGTAATATTTTGACAGTTTTTAACTGTCACAAATATGTAAAAAAATACTGCTCTGATTCTATCTTTCCGAAGAAACTTCATCGGTCATTTGTGACTTCTCTCCATTTACCATTAACCTTAATAAAAAATTAAAAAAGTAATAAATAAAAAAGTTAATTTGTAAATATAAAAATGTATATTTGTAAAAAAAGTGAAATTTACCAATAATCAACATTAAATGAATGAGGTACATTTATTATTAAAAATAAAAAAAAATACAATCGAAGATGTGAAAAACAATAACATCTCCTCACAGATAAATACCGACTAGCGTTGTTGCCTGATCGTTTTGAATCCATTAGATGCGCATGGCGCTGGATTGTGACATTAGAATTGTTCAACAGTGTACTCAGAAAACCTATAAATGCGTGTTAGTGTTGTGTTGGTTGTAGAAGATAGTTACCTAAGTACTAGTTACAAATTTTTTCTGCAACTTGCAACCGTAATTTTCAGTTAATTTGCTGAGCAAAATATTATATTATTAATTTACCGCTTTTATTCTAATACCCAAACATTTATAAAAGGAAATCAGAATAACATCAATGAAGGCATATGCATGAACATAACCAACACGATAGATACTCCTTCTTACCAACAGAAACCCTTGTAAATTCTCAAGGAACCACGCACAGTTAGACACAATAATTATTGTAGTCGCCTGAACTTGGGTAACCCCAAGACAGACCATCGAACGTGCAATACTGATAATAACCTTCCAGATATATATCAGTTTGATCAAATAATGCCATCAGTACGACTTTAACCCACTATTTTTTTTGAATATTTTTTTTAATTACATCGATGATACAGAATGTATTCTCTTTCTACTTCCCTCGGTTCACCACAATGTTTTACGAGCTTTTTAAATTGCTTAAATCTTTAATTTTTTTAACGCATCTTAATGAGTCTTAATGCATAAGCAAAACGAGTACGCTTAATAAAGTAGAGATTATTAATCGCAAATTAACAAACAAGTAGAAAAAATTTTCCGTTAATCGGACCTTAATTAATTTAAAAAAATACCCAAAAAATTTATTCAGAGTGCTATCTAACGGTCACTGCATAAATAAGAAGTATATTTAGTTGTCTACCTTTCAAATAGTTTTAAATAGTAGTTTGACATTGCAGCTTAGTTTGGGAAAAAACAGTGTTAAAATTTTAAATAAATTTGTTAATTTCTTGTTGCTTCAGCTTTGCTGCGTCTTACAATTATTACTTTTGAAACTTTTATTTATTTATTTTTTATTTGACAATTATACGCTTGTGCAGAGTAATGAAAATATCCTCTTTTCACAACGATTTTTCAGAGAAATTCATGCTTTAATAAACTTTTTTCTAAACGATTTTTATATCTCAACTCAACAAGATTACCTACCAGTATTTAACGTAAATTCTTTAAAGATTAATTGCCTAATCTTATTTCCTTTAAAATTATTCACCGAAAAGCTCGTTTTTTAATATCGTTAATAAGAACATCATGTTTTTGACAACTTAATTACTGCACAAAATTCAAATAATTAGGCATTCTTTTTTTATTTCGTACAACTATGACTAAATAAAACTTGAGTAGTTTATAAAGAAAAACGTCACATTATTTTGTGTCGTTTAACTAGCAGCAGGGAGAAAAAGCAAGGAAAAGAGTAAATTGATGTGAAAGAACTCGTCACTGAGACTATAAAAATGCGAAAAACTTGAAACGTAACGATTCTACATTCCAGTATAACAGAGAGGCGATTTTCTTCTTTTCTCTGGCCAATGGTCATATACCTATTTTATCCGGTTGTTGTTTGTTAAGGACAAATAGAAATAGAAAAATTTGTTAATTCGTTCAATTGAAGTACAATATGTTATTATAATTCAAAAGAAATTGAAGCGAGTTAAATAAGGCACTTGAGGAGTGTTTTATAAGACGTATATTAATAGGAGAAGTAATTGTTGATTATAATAATTATAAATGAGTGAATATAAAAACTATTTACTAAATAATTTTACAAACTGCCATCTCTTGTTTGCACTAACTCAGCTTATTAAATTAAAGTACTGACACCCTTTCTTTTAGATGTGGAAAGACGTAGAAAAATGGGAATATAATAAAAATTGTACAATATTTTTTAATTTTGAAGTAACCTACAAACGTTAAGCATAAATTTTCTTAAGTCCGTTACATGCAGCCGTAAATCTTTGAAATACAGCAAATACAATTGCATTAGAAATAGTTTTATAGATAAAATGCTTGACGTAATTAGGTATCTATTTCAATATACTTTTTTCGCTTAGAAACATACTTCTGATGTTTAAAAAATATATACAGGGTGTTATGGAAATAAGTGCAAATATTTTAACCTAAAATATAGCACCACAAATAATAAAAATCTGTAAAAAAAATTTTGTCTTATCTCAACTGATAACAAAATTATAAACTAAAAATTAATTATTACAAAACGTATAACATTTTTTTTTAACATAAGGCAATCATAGGTTTTTCAGGTCAAAATAAAGCGATTTAACACAATTTACCTCTATACTAAGTTGCACCGTTTAGGAGCAAGAGGACGCCAAAGTTAAAGATGAAAAGTCAGTTTTATACTTTAAACGTAAATATCTCAAAAACGATACGTTTTAGCGAAATATTGCATTCTTGCAGTTTTATGTAAAATCTACTGGCATATTCATTTTTGCTACAAAAATTGGAAATTAATAAGAAGAAAATTGGTTAATTACCCAAAATGTGAAAAAAAGTGCCATAACTTGAAATTGAGATGTGCAGCAAAATTTTGCTAGTAGAAATAAAAAGAGTACAGTCAACTTCATTTGTGTACCAAATTTGGTATTAATCGGTTAAGCGGTTTTTCAGATATAACAAAAAGATGTTTTTTTATACCCAACTTTGACGGCTTGTAATTTTGTTGTTAGTTGAGATAGGACAAAAATTTTTTTACAAATTTTTATTATTTGTGATGCTGTATTTCAGGTTAAAATATGTGCGCTCATTTTCATAACACCCTGCATATTAACAGGTCTTGACATCTTATCTATTATTAGTAAGAATTTTAACATCATGACAATTTACGTACGGGTGAAAAAATTAAGTTGGAAAGAAATACACATAAAGTAAGCTTTTTTATTATAATTTAGTGCTATTTTGTGGATTCCCACTTCGTGCATTTCGAAAAATTTGCGAATTGTGTCAAATCAAATCAATGTTTGCAAGAACTTCTCAATTCATACATCAGCTTTAGGTTCATAATTATAACAAAATGCGCTTAAAAGTCTTTTGTCCATTTGGACCACATTTTTCTTTTGTGATATTTAACTAAACTCATTTTAACTTTAATAACGACCTAAAATACGTTGCATTGTTATCCTAATTTCAAACAATATTTTACGTCACCCTCGCCAACTTATTAATGTTACAATTTTATAAACTGAAGCACCAGATTTCGTATTAGTTTAGTGTCATTTTGAACTAATTTAACACCAACTAATAAAAAAATATGACTTGATTAATTTTAAATAAAAAAACTCATCAAAACATTTAAAAAGTAGGTTATAAATAAAAATATTTCTTCAAGAAACTGTAATGGATTTTTAATCCTACTGGTAAAAGTTACTAACCCTCAGAGAGATTAAAAAACACTTCAGTTTTAGGGTATATATAATTATTATTTTTTACACTCCTAAGTATTAATTTAAAATTTTAATTAGTAAAATGCAATCATTATAGCTTGTTGTAACAATAGTTTAAAATCAGTTCAAAAATTTCAGATATAAACTAAGCATGCGCAATAGCAATTTTAAGCCGCTAAAACGCTACTGGGCACGTGTAGTATAATTTTAAACCGTCCTGAATTGTTGTTGAAATAAAGCTATAATGAATCGGAAAATACTAATATAACGTACCTAAGTGTTAATTTTGTTAAAAAATAAAGATTAAATAAAGTTTTTAAATTTTCATTTTATTCACATTTAATTATTGAAACTAAAAATAAATGATACTATTGTTATAATTATTTACAACGTTTGCCAACTAAAGGCTTTTAAATTCCCGGGGAGCATTAGTGACGATTATGCCTGTAGTAACATTTTAATTTACATTGATTTGGTACTTTATATCGAAAGAAAATTAAAATTCCGGTCAATTTAGCTAAAATTGTAAAAAAAAAAAAGATGTAAACATAGTCAGATATTTCTCTATTGTTAGACATCATACAATATTGTAATTCCTCGTTTAATGTTTTCCGAAATAAAAATTTAAGAAAACGAATTTATTTGTCATTGGGCTTTGGTAACTTTCCGTGTCATAAAGATAAAGATTACGCTCTAGTTTGCGAACTAATAAAAATGATAATAATTTTTTAGAATAGAAATTTATAGTTATTATTTTATTTTGTAACCATAATCTTGCCTATATTATCAGAACCCTAATTATGTTTTATATACCTAAATTTTTCCTCATTCCATTATGAGATGTTTAATTTTACAACAATTTTTAGCGTTATGCAGTGATACATATTACATGACTAGTTGTGAAAAGTATCTTGAGAATAAAATTTTATTTAACTTTGCCAAATTAAAATAAAGTTTTCGTTATGCCTTATTAAGAATTTAAAAAATCACTTTACAGCTCTGTATATCTATCTACTTCAATGAAATAGGAAACTTTGGCACAGCGTGGTAAAATTGCGAAATTACACTGAGCAGTTAGAAACATGAAAAATAGTTATTATCAGTTAGTGATGTAAAAACGCATTTTGCAGCATATCAGCTGGTTTTAAGAACAAGCTTCTCATTAGCTAAAACGATGAATTAATTATTTACATTCGCGTATGGTAACTTCAATTTAATTTAACTTTAATTTTACAGCGTAAAACTAATTTGAAGCAAGACGCGCTAGCAGAGTGTCTTAATAATTAAGCGCTGTAAAATTGTTAACACCCAAGTTTTGTATTAAAATTTTTAACCGACAACTTTTATTAAAAAAAATTTATCAAAAATTGTATGTTATTAGATAATTGCATTTACTGCAATTAGATATTGCTCCAGTTTTTGTTAAACAACTATTCCTAGCTTCTCAAAAAATTTGAATTTGTTCATTATTAACCTAGGTTAATAATAGAAAAAATTATTAACCACTAGCAGAGAAATTCAACTTCTCAGTTTGCTAGGAGATGCAATAATAGCCAACTTCATAGCTAGTAGCGTAAAAAAATGCTTTTTTATTTTGCGTTTGTAAGATATACTGATTTGGCAGTCGTATTAGCTAATTCAGCACCCAAATTGCGTGCGTAAATTACTAGTGCAATTAATTTTTTTTTTTTTTTTTGAATTGGGAACACACATTTGTGACGTTTCAGCGTTTATGTCAGCGTTATGAGATTATAATAATTTGATGACCAGAATTTTAGTTTAATAAAAAAAGAATAAAAATTCAAACGTATTAGACACATAACTTGTTTTTTGTATGTCAACATCCTTGTATCATTACTTTACTTAGTATTGGTCAGTGATTAGAACCGATTCTTAAAAGTATATTTTTAGAGTAAAATTTGAAGTTTTTTCTAACATAAACAGCTCATTACCACGAGACAGACGCTACTGTTAGCTATCCACAATTGTATTATTAGTAAGCTTCGGTGCTGGAGAGTCTGGATTAAACAACCAGATAATTAACCGGTGTAACTGGTGTAGACCAGTTGAATATATAACATGCAACTCGCTGGATTACACCGGTCAATTACCTGGTCGTTTAATCCAGACTCTCCAGCACCGAAGCTTAATTATTATTAGAAACAAGCCGTTTAGATGAGCAAAATTTTAATTTCTTTCTAAAAACATGGCTTCAAAAATCGTATTTAAACATCAACGTATACCGAGTAAACTTATGCTACAAGGATTTTGAGATTTAAAACAGAAGTCATGTTTCTAAATACACGTTTAAATTTTTATCATTGTTTTACCATACTAAAATTCAAAGCTGTTTAAAAAATTGATCATTTTTGAGAGCTTTTTATTAAATGAAATGTTAACCGTATGTCCACCATTCTTTCCAGAATTTAAATTTGAACTTTTGCCTTTAGAATAAGCCAAAAAAAAAAAAAAATTACACCAATTAACAAAATTATAGCTTACAGTGCAAAAATCAGTTTTTTTAAAATTTTGTCCTTAACTTAGTTCAAAATCTGTAAAACCGTTTCAAAAGTTTAGGTAAGCGCTTTTCTGAAACTTATTAAGAAAATTCAAAAAATGTTTTTGTTGAAATGGGAGCATTTTAAACATTTCGTTTTTTGCAGTGCCTGTTTTTGACGCCCTGTATAACCTAACCAACAAATTTACAAAAAACGCTCTATCAAACATCTTATAGTATAGGGTGTTTTTTTAAATTTGACGTCAAAGTTGGCTGTGCATTGTCGTTTGTAAACGCACCACATAATAATATCTAACCTCACTTTTGTAATTATTTGCAAAGTAGCAAAAGTCAATAGTCAAAGTTTGAATAATTTGAAAATCTCCATTTTCGAACGCCCAGTATAGTCGGCCCAGGGTCCTATGGCCACTCTGACTTAAATCGTAAATCTTTACATAATAGATCTCCAGCTGTGGTGCCAATTGCAGTTAACAGGTACTTTAGTTGGGCTGAAGGTTTTTACGATTGTGCCACAGGTAGATTTCAGATGTTTCTCATTTAAGTAAATAAGAGATAATGGAAAGTTTATTTTTTTTTGCGAAATTTTGTTTGGATGATAATAGACTAATTAGAGAGCGGGTAATAATTATCAAAATTTGTTAGCGCTAATTCGATTTTAGAAAATAGATAGAAACCAATTTTAGAAATAATTTAGAAACCAATTTTGTCGATTAATAATTGGTATAAATCGATCTCTACAAATCGAATTAACGCTAACAAATTTTGATAATTATTACCCTCTCTCTAATTAGTCTATTATCATCAAAACAAAATTTCGCAAAAAAAAATAATCTTTTTATTATCTCTTATTTACTTAAATGAGAAACATCTGAAATCTACCTGTGGCACAATCGTCAAAACCCCCAGCCCAACTAAAGTACCTGTTAACTGCAATTGGCACCACAGCTGGAGATCTATTATGTAAAGATTTACGATTTAAGTCAGAGTGGCCATAGGACCCTGGGCCGACTATACATAACTTGGACGAGTTACGACATCGAATTGTTGGAAGAATTAATAAAATTAATGAACATCCTAACATGCTGATGAACCTTGCTAATGGAATGTGTCGACGAATCCATATGTGCCTAGATGAAGTTGGTGGACATTTCGATTATTTGTTATAATTTTTTTTTGATTAAATTGTAATTATAAACCGTAAGTAGAGCAGTTTTAATTTTAATCAGAAAAGTGAGGTTAGATGTCATTTTCTGGTTTGTTCACAAACGACCATGCACAGTCGACTTTGACGTCAAATTTAAAAAAACACCCGATATAAGAAATTAGCTACCCAGAAAAAAAAGATTATCTCAATTAATAAATTTTTGCAGGAGTTACAAGACTTTAAACTTTGTTAAAATTTTAAGATGTTCTATTTCAATTGTTGAATTTTTCACTAGTACGTCCAAATAGACATTCTGTGTAGAGCTGTGCGTTTTCAGTTTAAATAATCGATAATCAATTATTCAATTTAATCGATTATTTTGATTAATCAATTTTTGATTATTCCGATTAATCAATAATCGATAAATAGATTAATTTAAAACTTCAATCAAATTGCGATTAATCGAATAATCAAGTATTTTGCCCAGTCTTACTCTTGCCAACTTTTTTAAATTAACACATGTTGCAAGCTCAAATAACAAAGCAAACTACAAACTCTGAAAGAGAAAATTTGGGTATTTTTACCGCACAGAGTGTTTGGTAAAATAACAACAAGCAAAAAACCATTCCACATAAGGGTAGTAAACCCATCAACCTTGTGAAAGTAGTCATAATCTTGTTCTAGATTTTACAATGTGAATTAATTAGACAGATATACACACTGCGAATTTCTAAAAATAATTTATGTTGAGGTTGACACCATAAACCCTTTCAATTAGTAGATAACAAAGTCTAATCCAATAAACATGTTATCATTAATTTATGAAATCTTTTTTATATCTACATAATTATACAACATGTGTTTGATGAAAATGAGAAAGTGATATCTTCCGCGTTACCTCAACAGGACATTTAACTTTTCAAGCATCGTACATACAAGACATCTAGATAAATTCTCTTTACAAATTCACTTATCTAGGATCTAGATAAATATGGAAGTTCCAAGAAGTTTTTTTTAACATTTTCCATAATTTATTTGACACATCAAAGAAATGACTTTTTAGCTTTCACCTAACTTATAATTTAGATACCAAACACTTGTTAAAAGTCGAGTGTCAAACCCACAAGTTTAATTAAAATTTTAATAATACAGTGGCAAAGCGGTTTCGGAATCTATAATTCCATCTTCAGTGCCAAACAATAACAATGTAAAAAAAAACTTTTCAGAAAGCGCTCTGGCACTGTAATATTAAAATTTTAATTAAACTTGTGATTTCGACATTGATTTTTATTATAATTATACTTTTTTCAGAAAATAATTATTTGCAACTTGTTTCTTGTACAAATACTACAAATCCAAGTGTAGTTCCCATCAGCCTGTCAACACACCTGGATGTGAAACAACGCCTTCGTCCCATTGTTATACTTTCGAACCCATCTAGATACCAAAAACCCCACTCCTTTTAATCCCACGGTTTAATAACATTGCAAAGATGTGTCACTATATCTTATATAATTGCAAATATTTCTACATACCTCTTCAACAATTTAAATATTTAAGAGTTACCCACATTTCATCAACATTTAATTTATATGCTACACCTTAGATAATTAATAAACAGACGCAAGACAATTAAAATTTTTATAACTTACCGGTACCCGCTAAAATGTGCTCCAGTTTTTTTTAATCACTTCACGGTTTAAAAAACACCACTAAAAAAAACGAAAATAGCCCGGTCACGTGTCCCAACAAACAAAAGTACAACACCATAAGAAAACGTCTTTTGCACCTGGCGTTGTTCGACAGGTTGTGGTTGAAGAATTAGATAATCGGCTTTTGTCGGTTCTTGTCGGTTTTAACGATCCAACATGGTACATGGGACATGGTACAAAGAAAGCGTTTGTATTCTTGTTTGTTTATTCTTTGTTTCAGAGAGAGGGGGGAGGTTCATTGTTGTGGAAGGTCGTTGGTGGGTTTAAATGGCGATGAAAAATTGGGTCGATTGCTTGGAGATTTCGATGATGGGTGAGAAGACATCGGGATTTAAATAAGAGATTATGGTTTAATTAAAATTGTTATCTATTAATTACAAGTTAAAAGATGTCAATGTTGATATTTGTACTTAAACAAACTGTCCACCATTGGATGTGATTATAAGTACGTATATTTTAACATCAAAAAAGCTAATTAAATCACAAGTTGACAAGTAACGGTTTTCATTAAAACTGTTGCTTATAATTACTTAATTATTACTTACGCAGTTTATTTTAAAAATTTATAATTATATAAATAATTATAATAAAAATCATTATCAAACCCACAACTTTAATTAAAATTCTAATATTACAGTGACAGAGCGCTTTCAAAATCTAAAGTTCAATTTTCAGTACTAACAATAACAATGTAAAAAAAAAGTAATGCAAAAAATTAAAAATTTTAAAGAAACGTACCAATCTTTTGTAAAAACGAATTAAAAACATTGAAATTAAAACATTAAACAATCAAAATGTACATTACAAATAAAGAAAAACGTTATTTCTAGTTCAATAATTTTAGAACGACTTAATGAAAAAAATGGAAATAAACAGTTTGTTCTATAAACAAATTGTTGCTATTGGTACATTGACAAAAAAAAATACATTTTTGACATTAATTGATATTTGATTTAAAAAAATAATAAAAATATAAATCTTAATAAAAATAATAATAAGACAAGATTATAAACAAACATTAACTAATCTATTAATATAATTAGACAATCAGTCGTTCAGAAATTGCTGAACTACAGTCCTCAGCAATTGAAATAAAACACCCTAAAATTTTAACAAAGTTTAAAGACTTGTATGGTACGACTAACAATATTTTGCGATTATTGCTTTGACTCTTTAAGTACTTTATAACAGTTGGACCCCAAACCCCAATAAAAATAATGCCGACCAGATATTTACAACAGGCTTGAGAAATATCTGTTAAGATGGACCGTACTAAGGGCTTTTTTTGACGATAAATTTTTTTTTGTATTTTTTACGCCGTTTTTTAAAGAAAATGGATTTTCATTATAAACTAATAAACAAACGTCAAGTATTAATGGAATCCCAAAAAATTTTGGAATGGCGGGTAAATTACTTACATCAAACTAAACAATTTCGAGATGAAAATAGAACAATAATATATCTTGATGAAACTTGGTATGACACTCACGACACTGTGAAAAAAGGTTGGTTCGATAAAAATATCAAATGTGTTTTGGATGTCCCGCCGGCGCCGTCTCATGGCAAACGAATAATTATTTTACATGCGGGATCGAAAAATGGATGGGTGGAAAATTCTTTATTTTTATCTGCCAAAAATATGAAGGATGCAATGGTAGATTATCACGATAATATGACGGCGCAAATTTTTGAAAATTGGTTCGAAAATAAATTGCTGCCGCAACTTCCCTCTAATACAGTAATTGTTTTGGACAACGCATCGTACCATTAGGCACAAATCAAAAAAATTCCAAATACTTCTTCAAATAAAGAAACAATTATAGACTTTCTTGTAAAAAATGATAATATGTATTTTGAAGAAGACTATACAAAGAAACAACTCCTAGAGGTTTTAAAAACAAAACATTTTGATAAATTGTTTAAAATTGGTTATATAGCGAAGGAATGTGGGCATACAGTTTTACGGTTACCTCCCTATCACTGTATATTTAATCCGATCGAGATGATTTGGCACAAACTAAGTAATGTAAAAAGACACAATACCGCACCGAAATTTGCAGATAGCACTATCCAAATTATTCAAAATGAAGTTCTTAAAATTACAGCAAGTAGTTGGTCTAATTGTGTGGAACATGTTATAAAAGAAGAAAACTTTTACAGGGTGCGATTAGTGGGGGAGTTAATAATTGAACTTGGCGACGATAGTGATAATGACAGCGATTTTATGTTAAGTAATTAAAATACCATGAAAAATGTAAACAAAATATTTTTTTAAATAAAAAGCTTTGTATGTATTGTTGTATTTTGTGTTTATTTATTTGTACAATGCTTGAAAACACAAACTTATTATTTTCAGTACGATCCTGTAATGCCTATGAGAAGGGTCTTGCATGTAAAGACTTTTACAGCGGATTGCGGTTGTGTGTCGTAAAAATTTGGAAAAGTTAATCATAGGATTATGTTGTAAACGCAGAATATTGTTAATCGTACTCTAACTCCTACAAAAATTTATTAATCGGAATTATCTTTCTTTTTCTGGGTAGATCATTTCTTATACTTTAAGATATTTAATAAATCGTTTCTTGTAAATTTGTTGTTTAAGTTATATAGGGAGTAAAACAAACCCCATAAAAAACGAAATGTTTAGACATCTCTTATTTTAACAAAAAAAATTTGGATTTTTTTAATGGGTCTAGGAAGAGAAGAAACTGTAATATAATTTTGTTAATTAATGTAAAATTTCACCCTTTTTTGGCTTATTCTAATGATAAAAATTCAAACTTGAATTTTGGAAGGCAACGTTAGAGATACTGGTAACATTTTGTGTAGAAAAAAACTTCCGAAAATTACCAAATTTTGAAACAGCTCCAAATTTTAGTTCGATAAAGAAAGAATAGAAATTTGAACGTGTATTTAGACACATAACTTGTTTTTTGTATCTCAACATTCTTGTAGCATTAGTTTACTTATTGGTACATAAACACGAGGGTGGGCCAAAAAAATCAACTATTTTTTTTAACTTCCGACACTGAAATATTGGTTCCTAGGCACTTTTAAAAAATGCTTTTTTAAGATGAGCTTTTAATTTTAATAGGAAAGACTCTCTTATTGCAGTTTTTCATTTTTTTTCAGTTCCATATGCCAAAATCCATATCTCGTCACTACTTGATCGTACAGAAAAAAATTATTTACATTTTTTGTAGGAAATTGAATGTTCTAAAAAAGGTATCTAACAGTTTTTTTATAACTCTTACCGTTTAGAAGATATCAGAGGTCAAAATATGAAAAATTTAGCAAAAATAGCTTTTTCACTTCTAAATTTTATAACTCATGGATAAATAAATATTTTTAAGTGCACAACATACGGTTTTGTAGGAAATTAAACGCTCTACAAAAAAAAATCGTCTGTAGTTAATCGATTACTTCAATCATTTAAAAAAAAATGCGGATTTAGTATCAAATTTTGGTTTTTAAAATGCGAGTATCTTCTAAAGGTTAGAATAATCAATTAACCACAAGAGACCTTTTTTATAGAGCGTTTAATTTCCTACAAGGCTATATGATGCGCATTTTATAATATTTATTTATCTCTGAGTTATAAAATTTAGAAGTATAAAAGAAATTTTTGTTAAATTCTTTAAAATTATACCTCCGATATCTTCTAAATGGTACAAGATATAAAAAAATTGTAAGATAACTTTTTGTAGAGCGTTTAATTTCCTACAAAAAATGTAAATACAAATTTTCTGTACAATTAAGCAATAACGAGATATGGATTTTACCATATGAAACTGAAAAAAAAAAAATAAAAAACTGCGATGAGGGAGTCTTTCCGTACGATATGAACGCTACTGTTAGCTATCCAAAATTGTATCATTGGAAACAAGCCGTTTAGATGAGCAAAAGTTTAATTTTTTTTCTAAAAATATGACTCCAAAAATCGTATTTAAACACCAACTTACACCGAGTAAACTAATGCTACAAGACCCTTGAGACTTAAAACACAAGTCATGTTTCTAAATACGCGTTTAAATTTTCATTATTGTTTTACCAAACTAAAATTCAGAGCTGTTTAAAAATTTGATCGTTTTTGGAAGCCTTTTTTACACGAAATGTTAAGAGTATGTCCACCACTCTTTCAATTCAATTTAAACTTCTACCTTTAGAATAAGCCAAAAAAAAATTTACACCAATTAACAAAATTATGGCTTATAGTACAAAAAACAGTTTTTTTTGAATTTTGGACTTAATTTATAAACTTAGCTTAAAATCTGCAAAACCGTTTTGAAGATTTAGTCCAGCGCTCTTAACCTATTAACAAAATTCAAATTTTTTTTGTTTATACTAGTTTTGTTTAAAGAGTTTATACTTTTCATTTTTTGCAGGGCCTGTCATTGACACCCTGTATAACCCCAACAACAAATTTACACCAATCGCTCTATTAAACATCTTAAAGTATAAGAAATGAGCTACTCAGAAAAAAAATGATCTTCTCAATTAATAAATTTTTGCAGAAGTTACTTAAATTTTGTTAAAATTTTAAGATGTGCCATTTCAATTGTTGAGCACTGTAGAAATAACGTTTTACTCCATTTGTACTGTACATTTTTATTGTTTAACCTTTTAATTTTATTGTTTCTAATTCGTTTTGATAAAAGATTGGTAAGTTTTCTCAACATTTTTATCTTTTTGTATAACTTTCTTTTTTACATTCTTATTGTTAGGAACTGAAGATAGAACTTGTGATTCTAAAAACGCTTTTCTTTTCTTGTGAGTTTGACATTAATTTTTATTATAATTGCTTATAAAAAAAAACACTTCACTTCGAGAAAGGATGCATCCTTCAAATTTAATAATTTAATGCTCCAAATTTATGTCACGACATCGCCAATTCGAAATTTTTAGCAATAATTGATGGTGTAGACACATTGAATCATAGCTGCAGCAATAAGTCACTTGTTTACATGTACTTACATGTATGTAAGTACATGTAAACACATAATGCCCTAATTAAAACATACATATTTTTAATCAAAATAAATTAATTCTGGCTTTACTATTTTTTTTTATAGAATAAAAGTCGCTTATTCGACTCTTTAAATTAACATTTTTTTCTGTTAGTCTAAAAAAATCAAAACTTTAAAAATCTACTCAGTAATTCTCGTAATATTTACAAAATTAATTTTGAAAAAAATACCAAAAATATGCGTGTTTATACACAAACAACAAAACATAACAGACAGTTATCAGTTATTTTTTTTGTTTTATTTAAGTTAACAAAATTTATTTAAAAAAAAATCTAAATCAAAAAACTAATATAAAAAAATTAAGGAAAAAGACGAAAAATAAAATTAAAAAATCACAAAATACAAATACCTATAAAATTCAATAAAAAGTTGCAAAAATTCAAAAAGTAAAACCAGAAATCAAATTATACTCTTTTAAATAAAATTAAATTAAGTCCTGAGGGTGGGAGGTAGTCCGTAATATTACCGAAAGTACCACCCTCAATTTTATGAACACTACAGTTAAAACATTTTGAACTAAAATGGTGGGTCAAACCGGTAGAAACCAAATTGACCCTAAACTAATATTATCATAAGAATTTAAATTTTATAAAACACTTGGAAAATAGACATCATTCTAAAATATCTTAAATTGCGATCTGGAGTTCTCAACATTATATTTTTTTTTAAGAATTAATGAAAGATTAGAATTAAAGTGGGATAAACTTACGAAAAAAAAACAATCAATCTCTAAAAAGTAAAATATACAGAGTAACTCAGAGAAAAATATTCAGGAAAAATATCTCATTAAATATTTGTTTTTATAATAAAAAAACAAAGAGTCAATTTGTGCTGTCCTACTGCAAACTTTCTAGTAAATTTTGACTTAAATTGTAAATCTAACTGTGCCGTTTGAGATAGAAGTTGAGTGCACTGCAGTAAAGTACTTACTATTTCAAACTAGTTTATGTAGAAAAAACTTTTTACCACTCCCTAAAAAAAATTCTGCGAGATCCTATAAAAATCAATAATACTCAAAGTAAACTAAATAAAAAGTAGTTGTGATAGTAAACAATTTTCTTATAAAGACAATTATATAGTTGTTAAATTCAGTTTTAATCATATTTTTTTTGATGACCTGAATGTATTTTTACGAAATTGCAAGTTTTTAATTTTTTTTTCTAACATATTAAAAAAGATGTAGGTATTTAGTGAATTACAAAACTTTAGATGTAAAAATTTTATTTTACAAACGATTCAAATGTATTAATTTAACAAAAAATTTAAAAAAAATTAATAAAACACAATTATTGGGTAAATTAATGAGTTTTATATTAAATGGAACACCAAAAATTAGCGAAACTTATTCTAAACATGATTAAAAATAAGAAAAGTTTAACAGCCATATAAAAAGTATTCAGTCATGCTGAGATGTACTCATAGTTATGATTATAAATCAGTTCCAAGTACATTAATAGTTGTCTGCTAAATTTTGTAAACGTCGATATCATAATAATTTTAACACTTTAATTTTACTATAATAGTTTAAAAATATTTTAGTTTATTGGAAAAATGTTGTTAAGAAAATAAACGTTTTATATTAATATAAAAACTTAAAATATTAGAGATAAAAATATCTTCCTGCGGACTTTATAATACAAAGTTTAATTCTTTACAAGTGTTTTGTATGTTTTATTTTTGTAACTTTAACCGTTTGTGCCGCGTTTTAAAATAAAACCACCGCACCGTTGCGCAAATTTAAAACTTTCAATATATGTATTTATTTATTATATAAATTCCAATTACATTTTCTTTTTTTAATGTAATTATTAATGATTTATTAATGTCTTATTCTATGTAATAATATATTTGTTTTTAATTTAAAACTTTTTTAAAGCAAAATTTTCACTTTCTGTTTTTCACCGCTTTAACCAAGTTTGCGAAGTCATAATTGCTGCATCCAGTTATCTGAACTGAAGTCTTTAGGTAAATTTATTTGGTAAAAAAAATCAATTTTACAAATATCATCCTTAATAACAATTTCCTGAGGCACGATCTGAAATCTGAACATCTGTGTTTCAACAGATGCATCACATGTCATTATTTAGGTATAATTATTCCTAATTGACTTTACTAATAAGAGTATTCAATAAAGTTTTATTATGGCTAAAAACTGCATCGAAAAACATTTTTAACGTGTTACTTTTGAACATAACATATTTATTATAAACCATTCCAAATAATACATAATAATTTAATCCAAAATTCGTTAGCTGCTACACTGTTAAAAACAATTTAAAATAACTTCTTAGTAAACTTTAAAACTTTGTGAAAATATTATGTTTCTTGCAAGACATTTTTATTATTACAATTCGCGTCAAAAAATTCCGGAGATCAAATTTTGGCATTGACAACAAGAACGATTGATTGACAAACACAAACCTTTTCTTGTTAATTTTGACGTTAGGTTTTGTTAATCATGACCGACCGATATTGTGATTGTAGGTAAATAAAACAAAAATTAAGGGTTGATTGACACATTTTTTTGTCATTGTTAAAATCTGATGTCCGGAATTTTTTATTTCAAATTGTATAATAAATGTGTAAATGCGTCATAGAAAAATACATTTTTTAAAATCTTTTTTGGCGTCACGGTCTTTCACCTCTTCCCAATCAACTTTACATTCTTTCCTAATTCCCCGAACCCAACCTCCACTTTTAACCGAATTAAAACCTTTGCCGCTACTACAATTAACAGAACCGAGTCTAATTTAGAGAACCCAAATTACAGTCACGAAAATGAATTTCTAATAAATTCCGTTTTACTTACCTTGTGGTTTGGAAGGTACGGGCAAAGGGGTGAAAATGATAGCCGTTCTGGGTGGTAACGGTGGAGCTCCGCTGTCTGCATCAAAGTTCGTAGATAGATTATGGGGGCCGTGCTGTATCATTAAGATTTTCTTCTGAAACAACAAATTTACGAAAATTACAAGCTGGTTTTAGTGATGTGATGTCGGTAAGGTATATTAATCGTATAGTGACGGTTATTAACAACTTGCTATGAGTATACTAAGCAATGTTTAAACATGCTTATTCTATACTAAAAAATCTTTAAAGCTAAATATAATAATATATGATGTTATAATAAGATATGATTATGTAAGTAAATTATTTTGTATCTGCAAAAAAATGTTTAAATTTTGTACTTAAAATTGTACAAAATAAAACAAAAAAAAGATGATAGCAACAGTAACAATGTATGATTTGTATCTATGTAAAATATGTAGTATTTTGCTATATTATGTGTTAATCTTTAAAAAAAAAGTGTACAAACATTAACATACCAAAAGATCTAAATGGATAATTATCTGTGCTTTTATTATACCTTTTTTTGGTAGTTTTTGTAGTTAAACAAAACTTTAAGAACTTTAAGAAAAACTTAAAACAAACATTAAATAATAGTTAAAAAAAAACTTCTAAAGAAGACTCCAGTATTACCCACTGTAAAGTGGTGGAGATTAAAAAGTAAGACATTCTGTTGGAAAAAAAATATTGTGACTTTGTAAATTTATCTTTAAACTGCGGTATTTTACCGCAGTTTAAGACGTACGTCTTCCTAGAATAAATCATTTAATCATAATGTTAATGAAAGATTAATTAATATGCTAAAATATTGTAAATTTTAAGAGATCATTGCCAAATTTGGTGCTCTTTTTAATAGCCGCCACTATATTTACAAAGAAGTAAGTATATGCAGTATGTACCTAGATGGACTTTAAAAGAGAAAAAAATTTCTTATTTTTGATTTCTCAGAAAATTTCACTCTTTTTGATTTGTCCTGATTGTTTTCATAGCCTCAAAACACAAATTACTTTTTATTTAACTCAAAGGGTTCTCGAGATAATATCATTTTATTCCTAGAAAATATTCAAAGTAGGCTCAAGTTCTCTTTAATAAATTTAACAAATGGTAAAATTAAAATAAAATAAAATTCTCAAAAAACTAAATTATTGATTTTCTATTAAAATAATGCTTCTCCTTTTTCTGCACAGCTGATAATGCGAGCTCTAAATTTATTGAAACGTCTTGTTTCTAAGATTGATAAGGACTGAACTATATTTTGTATCCTAGGTTTTAATTGCTCTACATTATTATCTACTAACTCACTGTACACAATTTGTTTTAAACGACGCCACATAAAGTTTGGCTTTATCATCATTTTCCAAAGTTTGCCTAATTGCAGTTCAAATGATAAAATCTTGTTCTCCTTAAAGATTCTTTGTAAATAAAATTTACTAATCCTAGTTTGTATTGCCCTTCTTCTTAAAGACAACCTTGCAGCCTCTTTTAGAATAAACGGCAAGAACTGAAGCAGCATCGTCTTCATTGAACAACTTCTTTGACTTCTTAATGTTTAAAACCGCGCCCGTTTTAAGGAATTTGGTCTCCAAGTTTTTTTGCACTGAAATTTGAAATGGTAACTTCCGGGTATTTTTGGTTGAATTTTCTGATAACAACTCGGTAGCACTCTTCCCTAGTTCCGTAACATTAAATTAGATAAATTCTTTGTTGTATAGTCAACATCATAGCATAAATACTGTTTAAATTAGCGAAGATTTTATTTGCAGTTCTACTAACTTATTAGATTTGTCATCTACTGTCAATGGTATTTTTCAATGAAGTCTTTCTACTAGGATTATCTATTTATAAAAATTACGAAAAAACCTAAGTCTAACTTTTGAAGAAAAATGATATCTCGAAAACTGTTTGAGTTAAATAAACGGTAATTTGTGTTTTAGGGGTTTGAAAAGAAGACTGAATCTTTCTGAGAAATTAAATATAAGAAATTTTTTCTTCTTTTAAGGCGATCAAGAAACATACAATATAATAGTACCAATTTTTTAGTTGAAAACGTAGAATTAGACATTGAGAGCGAAGCCCGAGGTTTCCTAATAAGCGTTCCAAAAAGTGCTTACAGCCCCGAGGTTCATATTATTGTTAACTATCTAAAAAGAACGTTTAGGTATCCGACCTTAATTCTCATCATTTCACACATTAAAAAACAATTTAAAAATAAGTGAAAATTTAGACCAGCTAAATGTTCTTTTTAAGTGGTTGAAAATAAAGTAAATGAACCTCAACGATGTAAGTAAGCACTTTTTTCGGAGTATCAACGCTCTTACAGGACATTAACTTGTTTATAACCCAAAGAATCATAAACAAAATCCTTTCTATGGTAAGCATTACATCAACAGTAATTGTTGCTAACTGTGCTGTTAGTGTAGTCTCAATGTAAAAATAGTATATTAGACTTCAAGGGCCTCAGCTTGAAAAACCGACGTTTCCTAAACGTTAGAGACCATGAAAAGTCCTTACAGCCTCCAGATTTATATTACTCACTGTTTTTTCAACTACTTGAAAAAAAAAACAAGAGAATGTTAATCTGTTTATGACCCGCGCTTACCGTCCTAGCGATCGTAAACAGAATCATTTCTACGGTAATCACTTCATGGGCAGTAATTGTTCCTTACTGCCAGTGTAGTAATAATGGCATGCTTACAAGACAAATAGTTAAAAAAAATATTTGTTATAGCTGTGACTAAATAAATAAAAGTAAACTACAATAATTTAAATCCCACCGATGCGATGTCAACCGAACATTTTTTTAAAACTAAATTTACAGCAATGCTTTAAAAGTACAAAAGTGTTACCCTTAAAAAGTGGCTATTTTCGGCTTGTCAAGTTATTTTCCTTGTGAACAATCATGGTGATAAAAAATAAACAACAAAAAAGAAAAAACCGGTACAAAAAAGAGAAAAAATGCATTAATAAAAAACAAAACAGAATCATTCCTATTGTTCCTAGATTGTACGACTACCTCCACGGCTTACTAGATCAGGTGCTGCAACACACGGTGGTGTTACAATGGGACGAGGAGCTTCAGCGGTGGTTGGCAGTAGTAAAATAAAAATTAAGTTCAAGACTGCAACAAGCAGCTGAGAAAAGTTAAAATGGCCGATTAAACCACAAAAAAACAGGATGTTTGTTAATGCGTTGAAATAAATATAGAAGAACTTAATATGACTTGAAAAAAAATTAAATGAAGCAGATTATTATGAAGAACTATTATTATTATGGAAAACTAAGATATAAATAAAAGGTTTGTCAATGATTGTATTTCGCCCTGTGCATATAAAAATCTCTAGGAACTATTAGAGCAGTTGTAGAGAAAATGCCTACTTAAGAAAAATAAGAAACTAAAGAAAAAAGTTGTCATGCTAAAGTGAGATAGTAAAGGGTGAGTACAATTAGCGGAAAAGCTCTTCAGTACGTTGTAGGGGACTGTTAATAATAAAATTTTTACAACTTTTTCTTTCTAAAAAAATCATTGAAATTCTTTTGACGATTTGGCAACATCGCTGATTCATGGTTATAGAGTCAAGTCAAGTGAGTGCTTTAAACTATTACACACTTTTAAATTTGACAGTTAGTAAGCAATTTTTTAAAATTATTTTGCTACAATACAATCTAGACCGTACAATAAATTATAAAAACACCATGCAATTTTTAAAATTACTTAAAAACAAAATGATAAATCCTCAACTTTACTTCTTCGTATCTAGAAGAATGGTAAAGTGAAAATTTTTTTACTATTTTTCCGGCGCTCTATTACGAGTCCCCTATAACGTAATACAAAGCTTTTCCGCCGTGTAGTACTCACCCTGTATATCTACGTCTTAGGTCTAGAAAAAACAGATATCTTCTATAAGAAAAAATATATAGTAAAGAAAATAGAACAAAGCGTCAAAGCAAGTTTGGAGAATTTTCGAGCAAAAGAAAAAAGAAGTGACAAAAACAAAAATAAAGGTAAAGTAAATAGTCAATTTTGTAGCACGAATTCAAAATGCGTAAAGCGCAAGTTTTTTAAAAAAAAACAAGTGCCTACGATGACTTACAAAACAAGTTCTTTATACTATTTTTAATAATTTGCATTTTTTATGTGTAAAGGTAAAATATTTCATGCTATAATAGACTTATAATAGCATAAGTGCCCTAATGGATAAATTGATAAGAAACACTGATAAGAAATTATGGTTTTATTTACTTTATTGAATAATTTCTCTAGTTCGTTATAAATATATATTCGACATTTTGTAATCATAATTTATTTAAATCAAATAGTATTTTGTAGCGCCTGAAGATAGCCATAATTAATAAAAATGACCGAAACATGTCACAAACATTAATAAAATTTGTTTTGAGAAAAAAATAATTTTATAAAAAACCTCGTTTAACCTAAAATAAAAAATTTATAGTATTATAACTAAAAAGCTATCCAAAAATTTTAGAATTAAAGCAGGCAAAGTCAAAAATTAGGTTTTTCCATTGCAAATTAATTACTACTTTCATCTTAGCTGTCAGAAATCTCTGTGCAAAATTCTGTTATAAAACAAGTTAACTATTGTGGATTTCACTGATTCTGAGGTCACAACTATTGTAACATTCACCAAATGCAGAGAGGGGCATTCTGTAGTTGCATTTCTCTAAAAATGTTAAGCTTAAATCTCAGTTTACTAATGGGCTAATTTCAAGTTCAGATACTACCGGTTGTATCGCAAATTTTACTACTTTTCTATGACAACAACCAATCACAGCTCCGAATTTTTTCAATTTTTCATGGGACGAAAAGAATATCGGTATTATCTCAACTTGAAATTAGCCCGTAATAGAGCTACCTGGAAATGAGAGACTGAATTTGTTCAGGGTTTCTACCAAAGATGTGACAAGAATGACGATTAGGCAAAAATAATCTCTATGTTATGATGTTTTTTAGGTAAATTTAGAATTAAACGGCCGGCATCTCCGACTACATTTGTGGTGCCTTCGGTTAATAATTTGGTAATAATGGTTTATTGGTCGACACTTCAGTATCATTGAAAAAACCTATAGTCTGTGTTTCGTGTGAGTTCTAGCCAGCAACAGTTACAACAAACACAATTTATTTTTAGTCTTCAAATGATGATCCAAAATTTTGAAAAATAGAAATTCAAATCTGACTGTTCTCACATTTTAATTAACACACAGTAACCGTAAGACCGTTCGTAAAGAAACAAATTACAGCATTTTTCTTTTTATTTTAGAGGTAACGGGTTGAAGGAACAATTAAATAACGATTTGACTTTAATCCGACTTTCGACTGTTTTTTTACTGTCTTTTTCGAGGATTTAAGTCATAGTTATAATAAAATCCTTCAACTGAAATCCCCGAAAAAGACAGTAATAAAAACAGTCGAAACGTCGGATTAAAGTCAAATCGTTATTTAATTGTTCCTTCAACCCGTTACCTCTAAAATATAATTAATAGCAATTATTGGAACGTTATAATATTAAGCATTTTTCTTGTAGGATTGTAGACAATTTTATCTTCTTTCAAATGATGTATAATTTTAAGTACCGGATTTTCATAAATGATTGTAACATCGTAGGTGGCTGTGGAAATTTTTGATATCACGAATATTCATTGTAATGTCCTATTTTCTCAACGGAATATTAGAGAATGGTTTCTGGAGTTACTCAATTGTCGAATAATAATTATAATAATAGCTAAAATTATTGCCTTGTAAAGGCAAAACATTTTTTATTTTTTCCACAGCCACCTATGATGTTACAATCAAATTTGAAAACCCTGTATTTTGAGAAGTGAAAATAAAATTACGAGCGAAAAACTATGAACTAAACGTGACGTAATAGGTTTAGCTGAATATGCCGCTTAATTGATTCATCAACTTTTCCGTACTACTGATAGCTTAAAGCAGCCGAAATTATTTCTCAAAAAAACAGAATACACGATTTCACTTAGTGTCAAAATTTGATAATCCATTTTTTGGTCTCCAATTATATTAGGTAACAAAATTTAATATAATTAATTGTCATTTTGATATTCTGTTGTTATATTTTATTCATTTAAAAAAAATCTGCGATTTGTTAGAACGAATAATTAGAAAAAAATATCTATTATTAGTCTTTTCTTGTTTACTTCTACCAAAGTAACCCTCCATCCAAGAATTTAGATTCACAGACTTATAAACTTGACTATACAAACTATTTAAGTTTTAGATTAGGAATATAAATAAAATCTTTAAAATTTATAGCACGTACCTACTGTAGTGCAATCAAGCAAAAACCAAAAAAAAATTAATCACAGGATGGTGTTAGACGGAATGAGAAAATAGATAGCTATAATTATGCTATCAGCTTGCATAATTAGTACTAACTTAAGTATATACAAATAGGTGAGTTACGTATACATGCTACTGGTGGTCATTTATTTGGTCATTATTTAAACGAGTAGCCCAAGATATAATCTGAACGTTCATAGATCGATGACAAAATGTAATTTATCTGTATAATAGCTTTCCATCCACTGAACATCCATAACCTATCGCTTTTGATATTAACTATAATTATAACGTTTATCCTAAAACTTTTGTTATCGAGTTATCTTCGGTCATGTAAACGTAGAGCTTGGATAGATTGCTACAAACAATTGAGCTAGATACTTGTAAAATCATTGCTAAATCTTAGCTATATTAATAAATCTACTTAAAAGTAATACAATTAAAAAAATTAATAGAATCAATAAGACTAACACATTGAATAAGTTGAGTTGGTGTGTTAAACAAAAGCAAAATAAAAAAAAGGTTTATGAAACACTTGTTATTCGTTTTTTGCCGTTTTTGTAATAAAAGTGACTAAAAATAGTGTTATTTTTTAACTGTTTAATTAAATTGTTAAATTAAATCAACAAAATCGATAAAATACACCCAATCACACTAAACACATTTTTGCACACGACGCGTGTTTCGGTAACAATGTTAGCAATCTCAAGTAAAACTTAAAACTGATCAAACAAGAAGTTTGAAATATGAAATAGAAAAGTTGTTTTACTTTAAATTAAAGTAATTAACAGTCTATAAAGCTTATACAAAAAATTTTGTTCAATGTGTGTCATTGACTACTACATCTGCATTTTTTACGTCCTTGTATTAATTGTCAAATATAGTCAAGTGGGCGGCTTATCAAAGACATTGTAATCCAACATCATGCAATAAATTTATTTTTTAAACTATTACGATGTTGATTCGTTATTCGTTTATTTTAATTGCCTAATTAATATAATTAAAAGTTTTGTATAAATAGAAGACAAGCACAAAACATAAGAGTGTAGGTGTGCGAGCGTGTTTTAGTTTTATAAAACGACATTAAAATAAACAGTAACTATTAATTATTTTCTCCTTTTTTTAACAATTGATCTAGGTTACCTTAATTTGCATAGTTTTAGTTTTATAGGTCACGGGAATTCTAAAATTTGTTTATTAATAATGGGTTTTTAACTTTTCGGGTTATTTATTATACACGTTTAGTGATTACAAATTTCCATCTCGAGAGATTATGATAAATTTCGTGGCACGTGCCATCGCGTGTTTAGATTTCAAAAATTCTAAAAAATAATAATAAATGAAACGATGACAACCAAAACGTCTGAAACTAACCGTTTATCAAAGTCTAGATTGTAGAAACTTCTCCCAATTGATTAATTATTATTTATTTAACAGCTTCTCACGTCAAACTGATCAGACCTTATTACACATAAACATTATAAACAGTAAAAAGTTAACTTGCTATCTAGAATTCTAGATAGATAGTTATTTTATAGATATTTTTTTTAACTTCCGACACCAACAAATTTCAAGGCACCTTTAAAAAATGCTCCAAAGATGAGCTCTTAATTTTAATAGGAAGGTCTTTCTCATCTCAGTATTCCATTTTTTTTTCTTATCAGTTCCATATGGCAAAATCCATAACTCGTCATTATGTACACTTAATCGTACAGAAAATTTCTATTTACATTTTTTGTAGAAAATTAAACGCTTTACAAAAAAGGTACCTTACATTTTTTTATAGCTATTAGCGTTTAGAAGATATCGAAGATCAAACTTTAAAGAATTAAACAAAAATTTCTTCTTTAATTTTAAATTTTTTAACTTGCAAAAAAAATGAATATTATAAAATGCGCAACATACATTTTTGTAGAAAATTAAACGCTTTACAAAAAAGGTCTCTTGTGGTTAATTGATTATTCTAACCATTTAGAAGATATTCGCATTCGAATTCTAATGAATACTGATTTTAATAGTTTCTTAATAAAAATTTATATTAGAATATAGTATGTATTTTAATTAAAATTTTAATTTTAAATAAGTTATTTGGTAATGAAATTTTAGAAAAAAAAATATTTTTAAAAAATTAAACTTCAAATCCTCATAACTTTTTCTATAATAAAATTTTTAGAAAAATCAGAATCAATAAATTTGTGTCATGATGCTGAAAAAAACTCGACACTCTTCCAACGTAAGCCATTTCAAAAATACTCACACCATTTTTAATAATCAAATTTTGCAAGTTTTAATCATTTTTTTTTTAATTGTAGCAGTTTTCAGTTTAATCCTAATAGAAACACTTTAAAATAAAATTTCTGTCCCATTCTCTATTTCCAAAATACAAAAATTTGAAAATACACCGGCCTACAATGACCGTTAATTAGAGCCATTAATTAATAGAATGTAACCTCTTTTATTACGGAAAACTTACTATAGAACCTCAATAAAACCTCGACAAAGTCTGTGCAGCCCCCTGAGCGTGTCGAATCGATAAGAAGGTAACGAAGGCAACGTTACTGCACATTTCCTACTATTCAAGACTTAAAATACAATGTTAGTGCAACGAAATGTTACTGCAATATACTGTAAGATTAGAGCTATCCTGACTGATTCTAAGCTAACCTTAGAAACCATCAGTCTTTACCACGAGACTGAAATTAGTTCTTTCGAGACCGCTTAGACTTAGACCCCCTTAAAGAAGCAAATTCGAGTTTTAATCGAATTAAAGATATAAATTTTGTTCCATAAAAATTTAAATATATATATATATTAATATTTTAACGCAGTAATACTCTGAGACTTGGCACAGTTATTTATAAGAATTAGTAATTTTCATACCTTAAGGCAACTAATATATTTCTTAACATCATTATTATTTATAAGATTTAAATAAATATCTATTGACGGCTTTTTTTTGTAAAATTTTCATTTTTTGTTTTCGAGATACAAACGTTCAAATCTGTGTTTTTACCGTTTTTGTAAAATGTAAATTTAAAGTTGTTCAGATATAATGCTACCTAATTCTCAGGTAAATAGTTAGTTAAAAGTATGGAATATGCAGTTTATCTCCATAAATATGAACTTTAAGACAAAATGTCATCGAAAAATGTTTCTTTACTAATTATTTTTTATCTCTTACCCTGCTTGTTGTTTTTTTATGTCAACGCATTTCCATGGAAACGTAACTTTTTTTCTTTTTTAAATAGCAACCTAGCAATTTTTTTGGTGATTCTTGTTCCTCTTTTTTTTTAAATGACCTGGTATTTTTTTAATATCTTTTAATAACAAAATTTTAGAAAAAATGGCCATAATACTTTATTCAATCAAATAATCTTTAACTTAAATGAAATGTTCAAACTAAAGACCCCCTACAGCTTGACAGTAACCTAATCTGTCATAAAAATTGCGTAACGAATTTTGCAGCCAGTTAGGTGGTATTTCTGCGATTCCGTGCCTTATTTTGACTTCCAGGTCTTCTAAATTTTGAGGTCTATCTTTGTAAATTATAGTTTTTAAATAACCCCAGAAAAAAATCTAAGGGGCTTAAATTGGGGGACCTAGCAGGCCATTCAATAGGACCCCGACGTCCTATCCAACGACGTGAAAAAATGTTATCCAGGAATAGGCAAGCATCAACCCCATAATAGGGTGGAGCGCCGTCTTGCTGAAACCAAATATCTCGGTTTGGAATTCCTTATTGATCTGCATCCGGAAATAGTTGTACAATATCGGGTACAATGTGATCACGCAATAGGAGTAGATATCTAGCCGCAGTTAAATTTCCATCAATAAAATATGGGCCTATTATTATGTGCTGCTCAATAATACCAACCCATACATTAAGTTTTTGACGGTGCTGTGTATAATGTTCCATCATCCAATGAGGATTCTCACTAGACCAGTATCGACAGTTGTGTCTGTTCACAAATCCATTGAGACAAAACGTAGCTTCATCAAAAAATAAAATGTTGTTTAGACAATTTGGATTATTATCAATTATTTCCATCATGGTTGCACAAAACTGCATTTTTCTGTTTGGGTCATCTTCGTTTAGCTCATGGAGAAGGTGTATCTTGTAGGGTTTGTGTTTGTTCTTTTTCAATATTTGAACAATCCACGATTGACTAATATCATTATCCAAAGCAAGTTGCGTGGTTGTCGTAATTGGATTATCCATAACACTTATAGTAATACATCAAGAGCTTGATCATGATTTGTGGCTGATTTCGCACGTCCAGATTTTGGCATATCTTTTACATTTCCAGTTTCTCTAAATTTTTTAACCAATTTAGACATCGTGGATAGTACAATAGGATTTCTTGCAGGGTGAACGTTGTTAAATAAATGACAAACATCTTGGTGTGAACGTGTTCGATCTCCATAACCAACCATCATGAGAATTTCAATTCTTTCAGTTTCACTGAGTTTCACCATGTTTACAAATTAAAATAAAACTATCTTTATTAAATTAATTTGTTAACTTATTAAAACGTAGGTCACACTGACATGAAAAATATCATTAAAGGAAGAGAAGCCACTATTATTTTTTGTAAAATTTAAATCAAATAAATTAAAAAAATTAGTAAAAAGCAGAGAATCTGATTTGATACCATTTTCTGTCGTTTATTAGAAAGGATATTAAAAAAATACCAGGTCATTTCAAGAAAAAAAAAGAGAAACAAGAATCAGCAAGAAAATTGCTAGGTTGCTATTTAAAAAAGAAAAAAAAGTTACGTTTCCATGGAAATGCGTTGACATAAAAAAACAACAAGCAGGCTAAGAAATAAAGAATAATTAGTAAAGAAACTTTTATCGATGACATTTTGTAATAAAGTTTATATTCACGGAGATAAAGTGCCTATTCCATACTTTTGACTAACCCTGTATAATCCCTCTGCAATTAAGCTTTCTCCAATTTTTAGAAAATAAAGCCTCAAACCTGCTAAATTTAACCTTCCTTAGGCCATCTGTCTTTTGCACTTTGAATCCTTTCAAAACAATCTGCTTTATCAACAAATAATACACAACTTAAATACTTTATTGCAGTGCAATCTGTCTGTTCCAAACAGCAGTGCTATTAGATTTATAGTTTAAGTCAAAATTTACTTCAAGATTTGTATCCCTTTAACTAAAACATGTTAAATCTAATCTAATTTAAAAGTGTAGATGAATCAAACTGGTCAACTCGAACTCCAACTCCCAACAACCGAGTCACAAAAGAGCCTTATTTATAACAGCGTTACGGTATATTTCTAGTTTCCGCTTACTCGAATACATGTTTTATACTTTCGACAAACATCTATTGAAAAACCCCACCTCTTTTATTGCCTTACCGGCTAAAATTATTTGGATACACTTTAAATCTGATGTAATTACTTCTATTAAATGGCAAAGAAAAATCAAAATCAATGACTAAAAATTTGAATCAAAATACCTTATTTTAGTTCTTTAAATGTTACCTTTAACTACCATCAGAATAAAGAAACATTCTGTATTTATTAAAACTCTAATAAAAAAACGCTAAAACCCAACTTGTTAACTTCTTAAAAATAGAAAAAAAAAACCTTTTAAATTAGTATTAAAATGTATGCAAAACTGTAACAGCAAGTTAGCTTGAATTAATCATCATGCAAAGCGTCACAGAGGCAATGATATGTTTCTAAAATAATAAACTACCTATTTCCGCCTATTAAGATAATTAGGTGGACAATATAAAAAATCTATATTTTATGTACGAGGTGATTTCCATCTAGTTAAAATTTGTAGGTACGGAATTGACATCACAAGAAATATTACCTTAGCTTTTAAACTGTCCACAAGAATTACAATAGTCGTAAGTCATAACAACGTTTGTATCCCATGATTATATGTTAAAGTATTTTCAGTTTGTTAATTACCTCAGGCATACCAATGCGTGTACCACCTCCATCTGAGCTGTTGTTGGGCGCCCTTTCTACATTTATGTTCTTCGTTTGCATCTTGAGTCATTGATTAATGAAGCGGATGTCGAGGATACGATCTGAAACCATTAATTAAATCGATATTTACTATCAAACAGGAAAATAAAATCGGAAAGTAGTCAGAATATTCTATAGCTTCATCATTTTCTCAGGAAATTTCTTGATTTATGGGATTGTAATGTAAATGTAATTGTAAACAATTTGCATTAATTTTTGCTTTATTAAATATAAACTTAAGAGTTTTGTAATAAAACTATAATTTTGATCAATGTGGAAAGGTTTAGGTAAAAATCGTACATGAAATTTGACTGTAATTTGCTATAACAATTATTGTTAATTTAATTAAACAACAAAATTTTTAAACAGTTTAAAAATTGAGGTCGTAGTTTGAATTTTAGCGACCCCTAAGGAGAAATAATTTAATAGACCGACGTATAAACTATAAAACACGTTGTTTTCAGCATTATTTTTTTCCAATTTCAAAAAAATTTGACATAAATAAACTAAGTTAATATAAAGTTTTACTTCTCAGTCTAAAAAATTACCGCTAAATATTGCCTTATTTACGGTAACTATAAATAAAGTCTTAATTTCCATAAAATATTGTAAAAAAGAGTTAGAAATTCTTAACTCCCTCCAAGCTTTTTTAGAAGAATCAACAAAGATAAGTTAACATTTTTTAAATATACCACTAAAATTGTTTTTTGCATTCGATTTCTAAAATTAGAATTTTGCGAACTCAAAAGACGCCGAAAAATACATCTTTAGCGGCCTAGGCCGCTAAAGTTGTTATGGAAACTTTATAGGATTATTTTTGTTGACAACTCGATAACCTACAAAGAACTATTTATTTAGATACATGAAAATAAAATTCACAGTTTTGAGCTGCAGACGTTGACGTTGACGTTGAAAAGTCAAAACGAAATGCACACAAGCAGGTGTACTTACGTTTTCATGAAGATGATAATGAAAATAATCTTTCTTATATTGTTCACGAGATTTAGCAGGAAGTAAATTCAAAACAATATTTTTTGCTTTTTCAGCGATTGTGCTTGGATTCATTTTAATTTTAGTTTTTTTTTATTTATGATGTCATAACTGCCAAATGCCAAACTAACTATGATACTTAAAAACGTTTTCTATTATGCCGCATATCAATTATCAATTCTCTTAAGAATCAATTTGGTGATTTAGAGAACTCATGCAAAAAAATCTTGTATGCACCACGTTCGCAAAATAGTTTTAGCGGACTCATCTCATTAAAGACTCGACTCCTACGTCGTCTCGTTCTTAATTACGATTCGTCCCCTAAAACTACATTTTGCGTACTTGATACATAAATAGCTATTTCCGTACTGATATTGCAGGATTTTTTGTGTTAATCGTGTAGCTACTTAAAAAAAACCAAAATTTGTAGGAAATAAAATTAACTTCATTCCTCACGGTCATTAAGACCCTTAATGATTCCTTTGAAAAAAAATAATTCTCTAAAAATTTGTTTTATGCCGGTAACATAATAAATAATGGTTTGTTATTGTCATGATGAATACGTTTAAAAAATGGATTATGCTTTTTATAAGGCAGCAAAGTTACTGTTTGTGCCTCATGTGTATCAGTTTTACGTCGCACTCGTTGCGTTCGTTCGTCACACGAAAACTGCTACAGATTTGGCACAAAAAGTGTGACTTCTCTGCTCTATAAAGAAAAATACTAATTTTTTCAAACGCCACAGGAATTTGTCATTATTGAACTCTGTTGCTGTAGTTAAAGCTTTACTTCTCAGCTCAGGCTAAAAAGTGTTAACTTCTTAGTCTCATTTACTGACAGCAGAAATGACGTCTTGTTATTGTTATAAAAAAAATCCCCTAGTTCGATTTAATAATCTTTACTCTATTGGGAAAAGTCCTTATCAAATTATCATTAGAGTCTTGCGTTAATGCTTCCCAGTTGTTCTAGAGATTAGGGAGATTTTTAAAGCCGATTTAATTGCCTGAACATTTCGGCCCATTCATGTTCAATGCAGTGTACGTCAGTGTAAACAGGGTAATCCCATCCCATGGTCTATCCTTTGGTTTACAATTGCAGCACAATAGAGACGAGCATTCTCGTCAATTAAAACAAAATTTTCTCCTAAAGCGCCAAATATTAGGACAATTAGTAGCTCTATAACCATGTCCCGATATCTTAGAACTGTAACGGTGTTTTTTTTGCGGGGGTCCTGGATGACGTAGAGAGAAAGAAAAACGTAGCTATGATAAGCTTTTATTAAATATAAAACTATGTACAAAAATAAAATCAAATAAAATGATGATTCTTAATAACAACAAAATCCTGTCTCGATAAAACGATGACACTGCTGAAGTCGACATTCCGGCCTCGTCGTCTTCGGTAGCTCGTCCTCCACATGTCAGTTCCTAAATATCTCGCGGGTTAATGCGCCGCGAGCACTCGCTGAGAAGAAGTAGTAAAATATCCACTGGTTAATGCATTGGAGGTAGCGGTTTCATGAAGGAGGAAGCCACTGGGTTGATGCACCAGTAAGTGACAGGGTCTAAGAGTGACTTACAAAGTTAATGCGCCTATAAGTAAAGTTATACTTTATTCAGATAACGTCGCGGTTCGATATCAGTCTTATCTTGCTCTGTTCGGTAATTATGGAAACGCTTCGTTATACAGAACATTCATGGTCTCACCAATTAAAACTACTAAATCAGTGCGCCCATTATATGAATTCTCTCCCCAAACGCAAACTGATTCGTCACCATAAAGCATGGATGGGGCCAATAAATTTTCATTATAGCGCTATCTCCTTTCTCTTCATACCAAGATGCGACCTTCGCAAGTATACAAACAAAACCTGGACACATCCGTAAAAAGACAGTACCTCCAATTTTGAAAAGTCCCGTGAATGTGATCTCGCGTCTAGCCTTGTTCTAGCCCACAAGTTACCCGCATAAAACCTTCATCTTTCAGTTTGACTGGAAAGTACCCTACCAGTATCTTATCTAAAGATGCTGTTAATTCGAGACGCCGAAGATGTTATGTTTCTCCTGGCAGAGTGGACTATAAATCGATCTTGAGCATAGTTGTAGCTCGTTCTCTTCCTCCCCCGTGTCTGCACAATGAAAACCCAGTTGCTGTATACGAACACCATGCTTGTCTTACAACACTTTGTTAGACATTTAGCTGTGTAGCAACTTCTTCTTAAGTTAAATCTTCCTGTATCCAACGCACTAATTGCTCGAGTTGAACAGCTTCTAATCGTCGTAAAGACATAATGATTACATGAGAAACCAGATGTGATGTTAATAATTACAGAAATAAAGTCACTACAGGCAATTTCGTTTGAAGAAAATATCAAATATTTAGAAAAAAATTTATGTCTTTATCAAATACATCAAAAATTTGCGAAATAAAGTAAAAACCTAGCAAATAACATTAAAGGAATTGTATTGTTTCTTGAAATAGATAACAACGGACTGATTTAATTACTGTTTAAAAAAAAAGTTGAGTGATAAAATTATTGTTGTAAAAATACCCTTATCTAATTTTCGTTTATTTACAAAATTTTAGATTTTTATAAAATTATACTTCACGGCTTCACGCCTTTTCGAAGATTGGCAAGCAAAAATACGACCGGCTAATATATTCGTCAAGACTGCTTCACTTTTTGATTTAGAATAAATTTAGAGATTACATTTTAGTTTTGTTATAACACAATTTCTTACTAGTTGTTTCTTGAAACTATGATCTATTTAAAAAAAAGGTACAATTTTTTTATGACAATTCATAAAGGCTTTAATTTAAAATATTTTGTACTTTTTGTATAATTAAATTAGATTTTTACATAGATTTTAAAAATAAACGATTCTACCTAATTTTAGTTTTGTTTTAATGATGAGAATGTTTTTATTTCGCAGATACTTCCATTTTCCAGAACACCTATAAAATAATATTCACATAATTGGGCAGAATAGAACGACCACAATAGGATTATAGAATTACAAATAATGAAGCCTGGGAGAATATAGTCAAATTCCAGATGGGTAATAGGGTGGAAGCTGACCACATGTCTCTAGAAATCACGATAAAAGACCCAAGAAAGCAATAAAACCAAAAAAAAAGAAAAATAATTTTCAAGTAAGAACAAAATGAAACAAAGATACAATTAAAAAAATACAGACAACAAATAAATAAAAACAACTTCCAAGATTTAGACATTCATAGTATGTATAAAGACCTAGTTAGTAAAATGAAAGCAGCAATAATCAAAAAAAATATATCTAAAAACAAGAAGAAATAAATGGTGGAATAAGGAATGCGGCAAACTAAAGAAAGAAGCTTGCAGTAAACTTAAAAAATGGAAAAAAAGCTACAAAAGCAGAGTATCTAGAAACAAGAAAAAAGTACAAAGCAAAGTGTGAAAAGAGAAAAATACAACAAAAAGAAGAAGAAGAAAAAAAAAATAAAAACAAAAACAACAGTATGTAAATTTATAAACGAAGAAAGAAAAAGAAAAGACAAAATAAGTAAGAATATAAGTATGAATAAATGAAGGGAACACTTTATAGAGGTTTTAGGTAGAAGTAACTATAAAAGTATCTTGTCAAGACATGAGGATTTTCAAGTGGACATAAATAATCTTTCTAAAGAGGAAATAGAGAAACAAATGTTTAGGATAAAGAAAAAGAAAACGCCCGGAGAAGATGGAATTCCAAATAAAGCGCTGTTGCTTGATACAAAAAAGCTACGAAAAAGGGTATAAGAAGTACTAAATGCAGTGTGGATAATGGGAGGCTTTTCCATGAAGTAGAGAAATAGGTTAATTGTGCCTATACATAAAAAAAAGAATAAAGACCAAACTGAAAACTACCGTGGTGTATCCTTACTTAATACGACCTACAAAATATATGCGATGGTTCTAGAAGAAAAATTGAGAAAGGAAATAAACGAAAAAAGTATGTTACCAGACAGACAGGGAGGGTTCAGAAAAGAACAGAGAGTCAAAGACAATGTAGACATTTTGAGACATCTGGCGAAGAAAGAAATAGACAAGGCGGGAGGACGTATGTATGCATTGTCCATGGATTTCAAAAAAGTTTTTAACAGTGTGGATAAGAAAAAATTATGGCAGTATCTTAGAGAGAAAGGAGTGTGTAAGTGGTTGCTAAGCAAGATGGAAGAAATTTACGAGGAAAATATTAACCAATTAAAAGTGGGCTAAGAAGTAAGTAAATGTTTTTGGACAAATAAAGGTGTCAGACAAGGCTGTATTAAGTCCTGTACTATTCTTAGCATATATGGAAGATGTAGATGAAGTTTTAAGTAGAGCGCAAGTAGGAGGAATACTTCTAGGCAGAGAGAAAGTGTGGTCCCTGGCGTTTGCAGATGATATAGTAATTGTTGCAAAGAACAAGAGTGAAATGAAAAAAATGATAAAAGTTATGGAAAAATATGTAAAAAACAAAAAACTCCTAGTTAATGTAGACAAAACAAAAGTGATGGTGTTTAGAAAGAAAGTAAGAATCGAAAAAGAACATAAATAAAAATGGAAAGAAAAAAATATAGAACAAGTGAAAAAGTTGAAATATTTGGGATATGTACTAAATAGTAGTATGGCAGACAAAGGACAAATAAACAAAGCAGTCAAAAAAGCAAATAATGTAATGAGAAGTGTCTGGAGTTTGGGAGAACCTAAATTTGGTGAAAATTTTAAAAGAAGAATGATGATGTTTGACAGTTTGGTGAAAAGCATTGTAATGTATGGAGCAGAAGTATGGGGATGGAAGGAATATGAAGAAATTGAGCGTGAGCAAGAAAATTATATAAAATAGGTTTTAGATTTAAATAAACAAACGCCAAGATACATAGTGAGAAAAAAAAGTAAGAGAGAAAAGTTGAGAGTGGAAACACGAAAAAGAGCGGTGAGATTCAAGAAAAATCTAAGAATGCGACAAAAATGCAGAATACTGCGACAATGCTGGGCTGAAAATAAAAGAGCAAATGGTAATGTTAGGTGGATAGAACGAGATGACTACTATGAGAAAAAGGAGTATGCGTGTACAAAAAATGAAAGAATGAGAGAAGAAGGAAGAACAATGGAAGAAGAGCTACAACAAAGATATGCTGACATAGATAAACAGGAAAGAATTGCGGGTATAAAAAAATCAAGATACAATTTCTAATATGTCCTAATTGTTACCACCGAACTACCAAAATATCTGCATAAAATGAAAAGTAAAAATAAAAAAATTGTTGCAAGATTCAGTTGCGGGAATGAAGAAAGGAAAAATGAGTTTTGGAGAGAAGATTGAGAAAGAATGTGCAGATTATGTAGAGAAAAAAGAAAGACGATAGACCATTGTTTGTTAGAGTGTGTAGAGTTAAGAATGTGCGAGTATGGAAGGATAAAAGTTTTGAGCGAAAATCGAGAAGGGAAAGAATGGATGAAAGAAGTTACGTGTGCCAGAAGAAGATTGAAAAAAAATTAATTATTTTTTTGATAATTTGTAATACTTTTTTTTTGTTTGTTTGTTGTTACATTTATGTAGGACTGTAAAGCCAACTAGGCAATAAAGACATTAAAAACCTAAAAAATAATATAGAATGACATAAAAGTTGTGCGATATTTCAAAAATTTAGTAGAGTATTAGAGTTTGGTAAATAGGCCTATGGAATTTATAGGAGTAAACATTGCGTAAACCCATATTGTCAGTGTGACTTTTAAGAAAAAATCTTAAATGTTTTAAGCTGTATTTCCCATATTTTTATCCTAACTGTAGAGAAAATTATTAAATAATAAATAAACAGAAATCATTATAAACTAAATAAACAAAATAAAAATTGAATATATTTTATAAGTAAGTTGCAAAAAATAAAATAAAGACCTCATTTCAAATTGAGATACTATCGGTTGTATCGCAAATAATTTCAAAATGTATAGAAAATAGCTCCAGAAGAAAACTCATGTGGCAGCGAACTACATGTTTGCGGTGATGTCATAGTCGTTAAAACTATTATTTTGAAGTTGTTTAGTGAGTTTTTTTGGTGCTTACAAACAAAGAGGGTGTTTAAAATAAATTTATCGAATTTATTGACTAATGTATCTATTTATTTTTAATTAATTAAACGTTTTTTATCCAGTTTTTTATAATATTTTATGTTTATTATTGTTATTTGTATCATTAAAAGTTTTTTATTCAGTTTTATTTTAAATGTAATATCCAATGATCTGTAAAATTTAAATAAATAATAATTATTGCTCATGATACGAGCAATTAGATATCCTGCAGTATTAATTAATTGTACGGTAATATTTGTCGCAGTAAATATATTTGAGTTATAATCACACAGATAGATATACACAATCCAGTTTTTGCTCCTAAGTAATTTCTCCAGTAGCTGTTAGTAAACTGTACTTTTTCTTGTTTGTTATTGCTACCGATCTCGTGGGAAGTTCTAGTCGTGTATATTGTGTTGCCTAGGCAAAAAGCTCACCAGAAACGAAAAGAAAAAATTTGGGACATTTTCAAAATGGGATTCATTTTGATAATTTGAAATTATTCGTAGTTAATTATAATAAAACACAAAAAAATAAAATAAAAACTGTAATAAGTTATTTTTAAGAGGATTTTTGTGGTTCAACACAAGAACAACTAAAAGTCTTTATTACGCACATTAAAATTTTGAGTTATTATTCGAAAATTCAAAAATATATTATTTTTTAAAGATTATTTTTCATATTGTTGGTGTTGTTTACCTACTGTTTTGCTTATCTGTGAGTAGATATCCTGTTATTTCAACCAAATATTCAAGACATATTTTGCAAGGTGATACTGGACAAGATACTCACAGAGCGGAAATAAACATCCGGTTGGTCACTTAAACCTTGGCCAAAACCGGCTCAATGATTTTCTTATGGTAATTTGACTGAAGTTAGTCCATTTCGCATTAAAAAAATTTCAATATATACACTTATATTGTTAATATTAAAATAATTGTGTTTTTACATCCAGATAAGTATTAACATACGTACTCGTAAATTACAGTATTTTCTAGTAAAATCTACCTAACTAGCCTATTTCTCATTCATTGTAATTAACATACTATGGTTTTCTCTGATATGTAGCATCGATAATTTACAGTGGAAACTGTTGGTTAACAACAAACGTGCGAAGATTGAACCCACTTTCTTTTGTGTTCTTGGCAATAATGTGATTACGGAATTTAATTTCACTGGAACAGTGTTAATTAAATTATCAATCTTATGCCTTTTACTCATTTGCTTCTTAATTAGAAGCGCGATTTGAAGCGGTGTGTACTAATAAAATACGGCAAATCCTACAAATCTGCTTTTACATACAATAACATTACAAAAAAAATTTAAATAAGAAGTACTTTGCCTATAATAATTGTTTTTATAATCACTTTTAACTTGTTTTACTATCTCAAATTGACACTCTTTTAAAACAATACCACAATTTTTGACTTATTTTTAATCTTAATCAACATTTTAACAATTCAACATTTTTAAAAATGAATCATTTAATATTTTTTTCGCATAAATACGTTGTGAACAATGAATAAATAAAAATCAAAGTAAAACCAACAAGTTTAATCAAACAAAATTCCTATGGAACAGTGGCAGAGCGCTTTCGAGGACTATCTCATCATCAGTGCTTGAATAAAAATGTAAAAAGGAATATTAAACAGAAAGTTAAAAATATTTAAATCAGCAGTCATAAATCGTGAATATGTCTACATTGTCACGACCATTTTAACATTTTAAACCCGTCAAATGGCCCGAACATGGTCCTAACTGTACCAGAGAGCTAGACGTGTCGTAGTCTCGTAAACAGCAATAAGAAGACAAATTAATTACAACTTGTCTTTTATGAGTTTACGAAAAAAATCGTAGAACATTATAATAAACTTCTTTTTGACATTGCTTATAAGTCTTAATAAAGAATCCAATAAAGATTCGAAACGTCGGCGTTATAAAATAGTTTATCTGCCTTGTCCACTTCCCCGTAATAATAATTTTTTAACTATATAAATAATGGACGTAAAACACCAAAATATTATAATAAACATCTCCTAATATACATATTTGTTAATATTATGCAATTTTTTTATTTTCCATTATTTTATTAACTAATTACACAACACGAATTTCCTAGCAATAGAAACATAAAAGTATTACGTTTTAAATATATAAATAATAAGTTTTTTTTAAAACTATTGATGTTGTGATGAAGATAAGACCTTAACTTTAATTCTATATACCGTGATATCAACAATTATCTTGATCAAGGATAGTTATGAAATGAAAAACGGACCTCTCATTTACTTTATATGGTTTGTCATAATGCTGTCAAATTTTGACAACTTATAGAAGCATCATCAAATGTGTTATCAAAGGTAAAGACAAAGCAATAACGCTTTATTAACAAAATAAACTAATTGTAAATTAGAGAAAGTGTTGGAAGTGTCCCTTTCAGTGTTCCGTGCACAAGTTAATGCGTCTCCTCATGGTATCAAAAGCATTTTGCAGCATTTCGGGTGTTATCGTTGCACATTCTTCAACAATTCTTTGTTGCAGTTCTTCTAAATTACCTACAAGAGTTCTAAAAATCCTATTTTTTAAGTAAAGAAACACAAAATAGTTCATAAATGTCAAACAAGGTGATCTCGGAGGAGTATGCAACTCAACTGGTGTATGCAAATTTATAAATCGATCATCAAAATACTCGCGGAGAAAATCTATAGTAGCGTGTGTCGTATGAGCTGTTACACCATCTTGTTGAAAGTTGCCATTCCTAATTTCATCATCGTGTAGTTGTTGAACAAATTCAGTTAAAACATTGTTTCTGTACCTTTCTGCATTTCCCGTGTAGCTGAAAAAAATTGGTCCAAAAATTCCAAAATATGCGGATTCTCAGTGCTTCACATACGCATATTTTGTGAATTGACCTACCCCGAAAGGTGAAACCATGCTTCGTCGGTAAAAAATGTCAGGTTTAGCAAGTCGTCGTTTATGAAATTATTGACAAAATCATCTTTTCTTTACAATTGTTCTGCATGTTTCATGAGAAACCCCAATTTCTTGAAACAGACGTTTCAAAGGTTTTGTTGGCTCTTCTTTCATACCCTGACAAACATCATTAACCACTTCTTCTGTACGAATGGTTGGTCTGCCAGCACATTTCTTATGAGTTATAGAGCCAGTTTCACGAAACACACGAACACAATTTGAAAGGCATGCATAAAAGTCTTTCGGTATAACTACCAAGTGTAGAAAGTGCGCACGAAAATCGTCCCAACACAAGAGCTGACTGTACTGCACAATTCCATTTACTACCTACCTCACGAGTTCCAAAATATGTTTCAATCAAGTAAATCTTGTGTTCCGTAGAAAAAACTTAGAAAACAAGAAGACTTGAAGACTGGAAACTAGAAGACTAGAACTGCTTGTCAGATTTAGACAATCAATAAATGTACGAAACAAGATCACACACAATTTTTTAAATGTATAACCTTCGATCAAGATAATTGTTGATATCACAGTAATAAAATTATTAGGTTGTCATAGAAACAATAACAAGATGTCATAACAATAACAGCAAAGGTGTTAAATAAAAGAATTTTTTATCTTTTACTCTTGAAGAGAAAATTAAAATATATATATTTTAACCAGCTTAACTTGAAATCAAATCTAAAAGATAGCAATACCGTTAGAAATTTTAATCTAAATTGGTAGGTATAGAATGTTTCAATGTTTAACCGGGAGTGTAAGCACCAAACGAGTTTATTGCTATCCTTGTGCCCTTTTTGGTGAGGGGTGTTACTTTTTGGAATAAAGACGGTGAAAATGCTATAAAAAAGACTTTGCCTAAAAAGCAAATATTGCTATCCTTGTGTCCCTTTTGGTAAGAATGAGATTTCTTAGACTAAAGACGAGATAAATGCCATAAAAAAACTTTGTTCAAAAAGCGAATAAACATGCAACGTCAAAAAAAAATATATTTTATAACGAATTCGTCCGTATATTGGACAAAATACGCATTGATCATACTCTTGTAGAAGCAAAAAATTTAGGCGCATTGCGTCACAATAGGAAAGTTTTAAGAAATCAGAAAATTAATAGGCGCTTGCTGAACGTCGTATGTTTCTTAGAAAAACAAAAATTATTAGTCCGAGAACACAAAAGTATTCATTCAAAAAGCAAAAGTTTGATTTAGTTTCATTGTAATATTAGATAATAATTTTTAAAATCGTGTAGAGCCCAATTTAAGATTATATTGAGATATGTTTCTAAATTAAAATAATGGAAAAGTTAATAAATATTTACAACGTATCAAGTGTCAAGAAGACTAAAGATTTAACTGCATAATTGTTAGAAGTCCGGTGTTTTAAGATCCAGATCCACAAACTTATCCGTATTTTTATTATTTGTTTGGATCTGGATCCGGATCTAAACTCGATTCTTCGGATCCGGATCCAATTCCATTTTTTTGTATGCAAATTTAAATCTTTTGTTTTAGATCCGGACCTAAATCCTTCGTTTTAAATCAAAAATAAATAAATAAAAAATAAATAATTTTTTAAATAATAATAATTTTAATTCTTTAAATTTTTTAGAAGTTTTAAAAATTCTTAAATCCACGTAAGAACCTTCTATGTAAATATTAAATGACCAGGTGAATTTTGCCGTTAATACGTTATTATATAATATTGATCTTTATTGTCATTATTTATATAAAAATCTAGGTTTGGAAAACAAATTAACCTTTTTCCTTATTAAGAAATTTTTGATACGACATGCGCAACGAGAATTGGCGGCATTAAAACCACGCCTATTTAAAATTTCAGACACATTTTGGTAGTTAATCGCAATATAAAAAGTAAAGAGAGCGCATCCGACTTAAAAAATAAAGTAATATTGCTTATAATAAATTAAAACAATAAACACATAAAAATGCTCATCTGACGAAAGTCTTGAGTTTTTCTTGCAACAAAATCAATTGTAAGGTTAATAGAGAGAGAAATATCACATGTTATGTCAAAGAAAAGGTGTATGATTGGCGGATTTCAGCCGCATGTAGTAAGGAATTAGGAATAAGGAAAAAGAGTTTTTATTATAATTTTGTGGATCTGGATACAGATATATTTAGATTGAAAATAGAAGAATTTAAAAAAGAAGGTTTCTCTACTCCTAGTGGATTTCAGACAAGATGGAATTTTTATTCTCGAGCTGTATTCACTATTTGTAAAAATTACAAAAATTTGGGTAAAATCACTGTTAAAAGTTTATATTAAATTTGATCCAGAAACTATAAATTTGACAGTAGATTTCATCATTAGATCATGTTATGTTTTTTTGTAATAAGGTGTTTATTTTTTCGGACCACTTATATCAAATATTACAAAGATCAAATGTTACAAAGAAAGAATCTATCAAATCCGGCAATATGTTTTAAAGAAGTTGAGGAGCAAACCATTAAAAACATATTACGTTTACGTAAAATTGAAACAATTAGCAAATGAGTAGAAAAGACTGTAGAACTTCTTGATAATAATATTTCCGAAAGTGTACCTAACAATTTCAGAAAAAAATTGTTTGAAATATTAGACTTCATTGTTACACAAATGCAAGAGAGATTTCAAGATGTAAAAAATCTTGAATTTGTTAATATTTTTAATAAAAATAATTACCTCCAAAACATCAAATAAAAGAATTAAGACATATCTACGTAATAAAATAACTACTGAAAGATTTTTGGCCCTGGCAACAATAAGCATTGAAAAAGATGTTATTAAAAATATTTTAAAAATAATAACATCAAAGATAAAGTTGTAGACCATTTTGCGACTAACATTCGTAGAATCGACTTAATTTATAAAAAAATCTGACTAAATTGCTCATTATTGAACACTGTCTTTCAGTCAATTCATTAAATAGATATGTTAATATTATACTTAATTTTATTATTTACTCTTATTATTATATACTTTATAATATATATATTATATATAGGTACTTTAGTTATTATTTTATTCTTGCTTATTGTTTTTTACTTGTTTTATATTGCATAATTTTTATTTTTTATAAAAAATACTGAAGTATTAAGTAGTATCTATTTTTTCATTTAAATTTATAAGTACCTAAAAATCAGCTATTTTTCTGACAGTAAACGATTCATAATGTTGTGTCTACTCAGTCAAAATGTCCAGGCTCCTCCACTAGTTAAATTTGAGATAGATTTAGAAATTGAAAAATATTGTTTTATTTATTTTAAACCATATGAGCCTATAAGAGCATATAAATTCCAAAATACCTAATCTACGAATCACACTGACTTTTCCAAAGCTTTTGAGTAATGAGACAACAATTTTTTTTCTAAACTTTCATACAATTTTTGCGTAAATTTAGTTTATTTTAGTTTTATTTACATTGTAGAAAACAATTTGTTTTACTTTGACTCTTCGTTTTATGTATGTAGCTACTTCTCATATTCTACAAGGACACAATATGAGTTCTTTATTGTTTCCTTTATTTATGTTTATTCTTATTTATTATTATTATCATGCTTTAATGCAATAAATATTTATTTGCAAAAAATCTAAAAAAAATTTCCGCTGTGTCTTCTGTTGTAGGAACTTGCAATCTGCAAATACTTGTAAATATTGAGTCACCACATTTGCAGTGTAAACTGTTTAGATCTCAATATTGTTAGAGCCAGATAATAATCAGTTTCGTTATAAGAATTATCTATTTGAGAGTATTTTTTAATAACAAACTTCCATTTTCATTTCATATTGAATGTTTTATGTAATTCATTCCTGAAAATGTAATCAAATATTCACAATGATAATAAATATGTTTAAACAAAACAGTACAACAAAGGTCTTCTTTGTTAGGAAAATTATTCAGATTAATTCAATAATAATCGTTTGAAAGTGTTTTCCAATAATATCCAAATCTTTCAACTTCCTTAACTTTCTGAGTGTATTTGTAAACAATTTATGCTTTGAGTAGCCTCAGTGGAAATAAATCGAAAGCTTCATGTTGTGTCTAAAATTCATTGAAGCTATCTCGTCTTCCAGAGAAGACGTTAAGTCGTCAGTCCCGGCCACAAATGGTCGTTAAGTCATGTTAGAGGCTGCAAATGCGACCTGAAAACTATGATGCAAACTATGATGAAAACTATGGAGCAAAAAATTCAATCAAAATTACAAAAATCATAAAGTTAGGTTGATACAAATTATGTTATTATAAAAAATACAAACTAATATACATCACAGATTGCTTAAAGTTTCGAAAGTCTTAGATTAATATTCAAAAATAAATAAATTCAAAAAAGAAGACAGTTTCGACTTCTAGTCATTCGTCATCCAAATTTTCTAAAGTTTATTTTTTAACGCAGACTAGTGAACGTTGAAATTTGAAATCTTCATTCGTGACTGATTAATTTTCGAAATTTCTAGCGCTTACCTACTAGTCTGCTTCTGGTAAAAAATTTAATAATCACTTTTCAAAAATTATGCTTGTTTTGTTCCTCTCGTTTTCGTTTGGTAAAGATTTTAATGTGAACATGAATGTCATGTTTGACAGGTAACTGTAACGCCACTGACTCGATATGAAAATTAATTTATAAATTACACGGAAATTAGAAATAAAGCATCTACTTTGCAAAATGTATTTTGTGTTGCATCTTCTGGCTCATTATCTTACGTGAATAGCCCTGGATAGCTTCTAAATGTAACAAAGTGGGTCACTTCATTCAAAATTAACATAATTTTTTTAAATGCAAGAAGCAATCTAATATCCTTGATGCGTTGAGTGGGTTGAAAACTAGAGTTTGCTTAGAAATAAAATCGATTAATCTCTCACTTGTCTCCAGAATGAATGGCTTGGTCGAAAGCACAAAATAAATATAAGACAGTTTTTCAACGCCTCTTCATTTTCTGCTCAAACTCCGTTTCAAGTTATTAAGAGAAAAATTGTTATTTTTTCAGATGTTCTCTTATAAGTAACGAAAAAGGTAATGAAAAAATGTATAGTAATTAGTAATTACATTACAGAAATGTGGTTTCTCCTTGATCTGCAATATTCATGTTTGCCCTGATTCAGAATTAAGTATTAAAAGACTTATAATTTTTTTTTAAACTTACTTTAAGATATCGTTAATTAAAGAAATCGCAAGTGTTGGTCTCTAAAAAACTTTTTTTGTTTTTACTTGTACCATCATTTTTCGATAAAAATCAGTGGTCAAATGAATGGCAAAGTTGGTAGGTACATACGGTGTTATAGTTCCTAAACGATGCAACTTGGTAGAGAAATTAATAAATAAACCGCTTTACATAAACTGCTAGCTTTTTTATATTGAGTCTATTCGACAGGGTTTTAAATTTAAAGTTTCAAAGTTTGGTATAAAAAACCGATTATTATGCAATTTGACACATAAATACGACTAAATGTACTCTATTTACTGATAGTAACAAAAGTCTGCTACAACATCTAAATTTCCGGTTGCAGCAATTTTCTGACATATTTTTACCAATTATTCAATTTTTTGCTTCATTAACCCCCTATTTTCATCAATTGTAAAATTTTTCTAAAACTAGTTTAGCCAAATGTTTATCTGACGAAAGAAACTGTCATAAATCGAGATCCATCCTTACGGTGGTTTGCCTGTTCATAACTTAAACAATGGCTATTCTTTGGTTTACAGAGGAGTCTTAAAAAGTTAGCCCACTTTTAGATTTTTTGAGTATACATTTATTTATTCAAAATAAAGTCACATCGTCAACTTAGAGTGATAACCTGCTAGCTACATTTCTGTAAACTTTTCAAGAGAGCTAAAAAACCTTATTACTATTGTACGCAATTAAATAAAATCCCATTTCTCAACTTAGCTTTTATATGGTTTTGTTACATTAAGAAAAGCAAATTATTTTTGCAGGTATATAATAATACTAATTTTTGTACTCATTTTTTGACATGGCTGGTTTTCTAAACCATTAAAAAATTTAAATAATGCATCTTTTTGTTAAAATATTTACATATTCATATATGCAGATTCAGCAAGTAATATACAGAATGTTATTCGTAAATGTTTATTAAATCGATAAAACTTCTTAATCTTTAAAACTACCGATTTTGATATTTTTTTCTTTAAGACGTTTGTTTATATTTATTTTTTAAAATCAGAAACATTTTAATACAGTCTGACGCGGGCCGCCCCGCTTTTTCAGAAAGTTTGAAAAACATGTACCTATTTTTCACAATTGTCTTTTATAGTATATTAAAAAACGAGTTTTGAAAAGTCATCTTTGTGGCACGAATTCAAGTTTATAAAACGAGCGCGAGTTTTTATAAAGAATGAGTGCCACAATGACTTTAAAAAACAAGTTCTTTATGCTATTTTTTCTACATTGCGTGGGAAACAGAGTCCGATTTGGGTGGGAAATTGGCTAATTCCGTACCCAAATTGTGTGCAATTTACTGTTTTCGGATTGGTAACACTGGGTAACGCTGTCGCTGGAATGAAACGTCACGTTTATGTCAGAGGATAATAACTGTAATCGAATAAATTTTGTTGCACTTGATGACCAGCAGTATTTCTCAACAAAGTGTTTTGTGTGTGTGTCGTAATTAACCCATAAAATATTCGAAAACGGGGCGGATAGACAAGCGGCGCGGCGCGGCGCGGCGTTGGAAAATTTATAAACCTTTGAGGATAGAACGAACATCTTTAAAATGAAACTTAAAACTAAAATTGAAATTGGCCTTTATTTGGCGATTTACAACACCCACATCATTTGAAAATTTACAAATTATTTGCTAGATGAGTTTATATCACTGCTTGATCGGAAATAATAATGAAAGGTATCGCTGAGAATCGGAATTAGTGTAATAATTTAGAAATAATTTTACACCGTTTTTGAAGATTTTTCTTACTGTGTTAATGCAAATTGGAGTATTCAGTCAATAACCTATACGGTAAGTAAAAAAGAAACATTTGTGAGATATTTATGACCTAATTACACTATTCAATTTCCATCAAAGGTACTATCCAATTAATTGAAGATCAAAAATTGAATGAAGTAGGGTGATGTGCTAGCATCCAAGATTCAAGATATTTAATGCGACGTCAAAAACTTAACCTCAAAAAAGTTTTATTATGCAACAAAAGAAACTGAACAAAATAAAAAAAGTGGCGTTAATAAGCGTCATAGCTATCAACACCATAGCACTACAAAACTTTAACTCCATGAAAACATCCAGAAAACACATGTCGCCTGTTGCCATCTTTTATTTTTCGTAGTTGTGCGCATGCTCCTATCAAATTATTTCATCCAAGTAACCTTCAAAGTAGCGCACGTCCAACTTTTATCAAATATTTACATCCAATTACTTTAAAGAAATGTCAAACGAAATTTGTCAATTTACACTACATAAACACATCAAAGAGGTGCATTCAAGAAATTCATATAGTTACTTGTACAAATCTTTGAAGAAAATTGGATAGTGTAATTAGGCCTTTACACAGAATTTTAGATAAATTTGAAAACATTTCAAAGTTCAATGACTTCGTTGATACTGCAATGACATTTATTACCAACTGTCTCGTATTAACGCGAAAGTCCCTAAAGATTAAATAATTAACTTTTTTACTTAAAAATTACATAAAACCTGCAAAGTAGAAAAAATAGCATAAAGAACTCGTTTTTTAAAGTCATTGTGGCACTCATTCTTTATAAAAACTCGCGCTCGCGCTCGTTTTATAAACTTGAATTCGTGCCACAAAGTTAACTTTTCAAAACGCGTTCTTTAATATACTATTTTAACATTTATATTTTGGTGACAAATTAAGTTCAGATGCCAACAGAATCTTAAATATCATTAAAAGTTAAATAAAAATTAAGAAGGTGCCAATAACAAGCGCAATACAACTATTTTATTGAGTGAGTGTCTTCTTACCCTAATTGTTTATAAAAGTTTTTGTCAAATCTTCATATATTTATTAAAGTTTTTATAAAAATATTATAGAAAAAATATGGTACATTAATAGTTATTGTTCAAAATTTTAATTTTTAATAAATATTATTTATTAATAAAATAATAAATATCGATTTTTCTTCCCATGACTACACATTGATTAAAAAAGTTTGAAATAATTAGATAATTAAGAACCAAAATAAACACGCGAAACAATGAATTACTACCCAATATTTGTAAAAAAACACAAATTGTGCGGATGTAAAATAAAAACTAGACATAAAAAATTTAGAATAAATCTTAGCCCCTTGAAGTGAGTGATCACTTTCATTGTCCTCTCTTAGTTCTGCCCCTTTTCCCAATAAAATGTTTGTAATGTTACAAATAAATACAAATATTTAAACAAAACATCAAAATCGGTACTGATTTATTAAAAATAGAAGTGGAGTTAGCAGGGAGATTTAAACATGTTGGAGTTAGCAGGATTTCATATGAGCGATTTAATTATTTTCTACGAGTTTTGAATCCACTGCTTCTATGAATGCTAAACGATGCTACTAAACAATCACTCCGGAAAAAAAGTAACCCACATCACCATTTCGAGTGTGCATTTCAGGTAATTGGAAAGACCACTTGGATGAATAATTATATGGACATCAGTCAATTACTCTTATCTTATCAGAATGTAGAAATTAGTGAAATACTCTTATTGTGGCTTACTCAAGAATCTAATCTCTGTCCAATTTTAGTCATTCATTTCAGCATCAGATTATTTTTATTGAAGTTAGATGTTTAAAACCAGTGGCGTACTTAAGGGTGGGTGGGTTAGTGAGAGGTTAATTACCATCCTCCCCAAAAAAATTTTTTTAACAATTTTAATCATGTTGTAATAAATGTTTTTAAACGGTAAATAATAATAGTTTTAAAATATAATGTTTTGTTTTTTAATGGTATATTTACATGTCACATGTCCTGCAGTAATTCTAAGTTACTTAAAGTTTTATAAATTAGCTGTTTAAATATGAGTAAGAAAAAACTGGGCTTTAATACCCTCGATAAGTACTTTAATACAACTTCAAAAAAAAAAAGATTTGCTGAGCGAGAGAGAGAGCGAAGTCGCGAGTACCATTAGTACATCCGAAATTAGTGATGAATTTGACAGATTCAACAACATTTCAACAACAAAAAAAATATTAATTTTGCTGGAGATTCTTCAGACGTTAGAGTTTTTATAAACCAAAATCAAGAACTATCTTCGCTGGAAAAATACAACATTTTAAAATATGCCATTGATTGTAAAGTGTTTCTTGTCTAAAAAGCATTTTAATACGTTTCCTTGGCAAACATATTCTCACAAATCAAAAGAAGTGTTTTGTAAGTACTGCGTGAAATTTTGCCAAATTTGGACGCGTTCATAAAACTGATAATTTAAATAAACTTGTAAAAACACCTTTGAATAAATACTCAAAATTATTTGGTAAAGATGGAGATTTAGTAACACATGTTCAAAGTAATTACCATAAAAAGGCTAAGCAAGATGAAGCTAATTTTATCAAAATTTATGAAAATCCAAGTCGCAATATTAGCAATCTACTAGATTCAAAAAGATTAATTCAAGCAAAAGAAAACAGGCAAAGGTTGGTACCGATTATAGAAATTATAATTATTTGAGTCGCTAAAAATACCATTGTGGAGACAGAGAGATAGTGGTGCAATATTGTGCGAATCAGATAAAAATAGTGATAAAGAAAACAAATCTTCAGTCATCAACAATGAGGAAAATTTTCGAGAATTAATTCGATTTAGAGTCGACAGTGGGGACCAAATCTTAAAACAACATTTAGATAAAGCAGGGTCAAATGCAACATATATAAGTGGTTCAAAACAAAATGAAATTATAGAATGTTGCGGTGAGGAAATTTTATCAAACTTACTCGTCAAAGTTAGACAAAGTTTCTACAGCATCATATTTGATAAAACAACTGATGTTAGCCACAAATCGCAAATGTCCCTTATTGTTCGGTGCTTACATGAAAGCATTATTTTATTTTATTAAATTGTTGTAAAACTGCTTAAAAAATTTAACCTAAATCTTAATTTGTGTGTAGGTACTGAAACAGATACTTGTAATCTAATGTTAGGAGAAATAAAGAAGCTGTTGTTAAACTTCAAAAGAAATTAAAAAATGCCATAAAGTGTCCGTGTAATAGTCATATGTTGAATCTCTCAATTTCTAAAACTTCAAATGTTCAAACGGTCAGAAATGCAGTGGGTACCATAAAAAAGTAGTTGCGTTTTTTAAAGCGTCAGCCAAGCGAAATAGTCTTTTGAGAAACAAATTACATGGTAATCTAAAATCTCTATGTGAAACGCGATGGATCGAAAGACGTGAGTCAGTCTTACTTTTTAGAACTGAACTGCCAAGTATTGTAGATATTTTAACAACATTGTCAAATTAGAGAAACCATAAAACATCTTCGAAAACTGCTTACTTTAAAAAGACAATTACTTCGAGTAGTTATTTGCTTAAGCAATATTTTGGTTTTAACCACAAATTTAAGAAAAATTCTTCAAACAAAAACCATTAATAAACAGTATGCACAGAACATTATTCAAAATTGCATTTCGGTAATAAAAAAACGAAGAACAAATTCTGAACAGTCACTTAAAAAACTTTTTAAAAAAATATCTAACTTTGGCGATAGATGTTACTAGTCCGCGAGTAACGCACAGACAAACAAACAGAAATAATGTTGAACTGAGTACTCATAAAGACTATTATAAAGTTTCAATATATATTTCAGTTATTGAAAATGTGGTAAACGACCTTTTATTCCGCTTTAACAATGAATCTCTTAATTTATTTCAGTTAAATGTTTTTATTTCTTCTAAAGCTTATTCTAAAATTTCCGATTCTAAAGAATTAGAAAGTTTTACAAAATTGATTGTAGAATACATTTATAAATTTGAGAATAACAGTACGTCTAAGAACATGCTGAAGTTCAAACTAAATACTGAAGTTGAACTGTGGCTAAGAATGCATAGTAAAAGTAATATACACATTTACTATACATAATATGCCTAGTAAATACACTTTCTATATTGACTCAATGCGATGAAAATCGTTTTTCCATTATAAGTAAATGCCTGAAGATTTTGGTTTCATTGCTAATTAGAGTAGCTTCGGTGGAAAGAAGATTCTCTTGTTTGAAACGATTGAAGACTTGTTTCTGTTCTACAATGAAAGAAGAACGTTTGTTAGGGTTTGCCTTGATGTACATATATTCATAGAAACCAAAAGTTAAACGTCTCTTCTATCATTGATCGTTTTGCCGCAAAAAAGCAGGAGGCTTGATTTGATTCTGTAGAATTTATTTTGCTTTTAAGAATAATTGTTTTTTTTCTGTTGTTTTGTTTTTATTTTTATATATTTATTTTATAAAAATTTTAATAATATACATATACGATGTTAGCAATTAAATTTCTTTTATCCCCCAAGGCAAAAATTTAAATACGCCTCTATTTAAAACATAGTGTGATCAAATAAATAAAGCTTGAGAAAGCTGAAAAAATTTGAGATCAACTCATATACACTTTTGAATAACTATTCTTACATTAAAAAATTAAATTTAAGCAAAATACTTAAAATTAGAACTTACATTTTCATATAAAAATATAACTATTGTAAATAAACTACTCAACAATTGAAATGATCCACTTTACAATAAGTGATGTTTTCATTTTCATTCAACATATTTCTTTAAAAAAGCGTTATTAAAATACAATCCGAGTAAAAAAAGAAAGATACACATGCGTCGCAACATCGTAAATCAGTATAATTAGTTATTTATTCAACTTTTTACAAAAACAGTAAATACACCCAACAATATTTTGTAAACACATTGTATTTACAGATTTATTTATTAAACATATTGTATAAATTAATATCTAGAAGGACCACCTCTAGCCCTATAGACAGCCATACATCTGGTAGGCATACCTTCTATTAAATTATTGATGACTTCTTGAGGCACTGCTTCCCATTCCTGTTCCAACACGTTTTGAAGCTCCTCAAAAGTTTCTGGTTGGACATTTTGTTCCGATAACCTGTGCTCTATGTACGACCATAGATGTTCGATGGGGTTGCAATCAGGGGAGCGTGCCGGCCACACCATTCGTTCAATACCATGTGCATTAAGAACATTGTTCACAATCCAAGCACGATGCGGCCGTGCATTATCATCCACAAACACAAAATCATTTCCAAAATTATTGGCAAAAGGGACTACAATCGGTAGGATGCACATATCCCTATAACGTTGTGCATTCATGCATAACCCCCGTTGTGCCACAATCTCTGTGCGGCCGTTCAAAATAATGCCTCCCCAAAGAGTAACACCACCTCCTCTAAAAAGTATCCTGTGCTCTCGCATTTCTTTACGGTACGTCTTGTTCGGACGTCGCCACACTCTAATACGCCCATTCAAACGATAAAGGGTACATCGAGACTCATCTGCAAATATACAACAGAACCATTCGTCCTGGGTCCAGTTCAAATGAGCTTCCGCCCAATGTCGCCGTTGTACTCGATGTTGCCGGGTTAACAGTGGGCGCATGGCACACGTCTTCTAGCCTTTGAACCATATTCGTGTATCCTTCGCCGAATTGTTTGAGTAGAAATAATTACTCCTGTAAATCGTCGTAGCGCGTTATTTAACTGAGTAGCGTTGTAGGTAGGGTTTCGGCGAGCAGTAATTTGTAAAAAACGGGTTTGTCTTAGAGTTAGACTTCGTACACGACCTCCACCATGTGTGAGACAAGGAGTTCCACTTTCTTGAAAGCGATTCATGGTTATATTGATCACCCCATGTGCCACATTAAAAATTCGCGCCACTTCGCGATGAGGTAACCCTTCCTGCACCATGCGAACCACATGCTGCAATTCTCGGTCAGATAATCGCTGTTGAGGCATTAGAAATTAAGACGCCTCTCTACCTTTGGCTCTTATGGGACATCCCATGTATCATTTTGCCACTCTAAATCAATTACTGATTAATGTATTTTAATAAAATCAACATCATTAGAAAAAGCAAATATTTATCTAGAATCTTACCACGCAGAATTAAAAAAAATGTTTCTAAAAGCAATAAAAAATAATTTAAGTTAGACATAAAAGTGAGATTTTCACCAATCTCTATTATTTCAAAACTAAAAGGAATTTACGGATTTGCCAGGGTCAGATTTTAGAAAGTATACTTTTAAGAAGATAGCTTCAAGTCCGAGAAAAATATATTAATAAATAATAAATCTATTGTGGCATAATAATTTTCAACTTAAAATTCGTCTGAAAATCTATGATTTACAACCCTGCAGTTACAAATTAAAGACCCCAACCGCAACTAAACCCTTATAATTACTTTATGACTTTACCCGTACTGACCGTTCTGTACCTGGTAAATAACTCGAATTAATCTTTCTAAATACCAACGTTTTTGTATGAAAGAGCAATTATTGATTAGATTATAATAATAATTATTAAAAAATTAGTTTTTTAGTAAAACAGTTTTAATATAATAGTTGGATAATCATATTTTTTGCAAATTATTTTTACAAGATATTTGTGAGTCACCTGCTTATAAAAGACAAAGAAAATAATATTTTTGTCATTTGCTTATAAAATTTTGGATGCTTAGAAGGGGCAGGTAAACTCTTGTCGAAGTGTATAACCACTTTCACAAAAGAAAGTAAATTTTGTCTCAAACTGCATTTTAGTATTCATCTTATCAATAAGTTTTGGATTTTGATAAACTTAAATATAAATTTTTAATTCCACTTGGTCAACCTAGAAAAATTTATTAATCTTTTAAATTTAAACCTTCATAAATAATTTGCACATGCAAAACATTAATGAGTTAAAAATAACCCATATATTTGAGGTGTTCAGTACTATAACGAAATTAAGATATCCAACTCAACAAATTTCTTTTGAGCCAAAACTCAAAATTATTGATTTTAATAAATAGTAAAATATGGAATAAAATTTAAATTTTATTGTTTTTATGTTTTGGCAAAAATTTAAGGGGGGCAACCTTTGAACCGTAATTTCGTCTGCCTACAATAATAGTAATAGTGTCCTAAATTTCTAACAAATTTTACAGGAAAGCCGTTTATGTGCTGAAAGTAATTGAAATACCAGCATATGCTTTTATTACCATAGATACTAGGTAGTTTTTAGGGAGTTTTTAGGTTGGTCAAAAAGAAGCTATCGCTCTAATTATAGTGCTTTATCTGGAGTGGCAGCCATAATAGGACAACATACAAAAAAGTACCTATTGTACTATGGTGTGAAAAACAAACACTGCGTAATTTGCACTAGAAAAAGAGAGAAAATTCATAATTGTAATAGGAATTATTTTGGAAGTTCTACAAGCATAGAATCGGACATATTAGTGAAGGGTTTTCAATTAAGTGTTGCGCAACATGGATTAAAATATAATATTATGGTAGGAGACGGTGACAGCAGCACATACAAAAAAATTATTGAAGCTCGACTATACGACAATTTAACTGTAGAGAAGGTGGAATGTCGTAATCATTTGTTAAGAAATTTCTGCAACAAATTAAAAACTCTGGTGTCCAATACTATTTTTTCACTACCAGAACGAAAACTTTTGGATTCAAAAAATATGCGAATGCGTACGGGTGCCAAGTTTGCGATTAAACACCATAAAAATGAGAATAATAAAGTAACTGCGACAAAGTCTTTACGGAACGACATTCTGAATGTTGCATATCACGTGTTTGGGCACCATGATAAATGTTTACCCTACTTTTGCACTAGAGGCGGAGAACCAAATGAAATAGAAAAATTATCAAATAAATTTTTCGCAAAATTTTTGAATATTTGCAGTATTCTTGGAAATCATTCTCGGAGCTTACTTTATGACATGGACAGCAACACCGTTGAACAATATAATTCAATTGTTGCTAAATTTGTTGGTGGTAAGCGAATTAATTTTGCTTTGGCGAATGCATACGAAATGCGATGTGCGGCGGCTGTTGTAAGTTAGAACACAAAAATGGGACATACCGAATTTTCTAAGATTAAGTCAAGAATTATTCGCCGAATGGAAATCCGACGTATTCACAAAAACCGACGCCAAAAAATAAGACGCGTAACAATAAAAAATTACAATAAAACGTTGGAAATTAAAAGATGTATTGAGAATGCTGATTACGGTGAATCATGCCAGAAACCAGATCTTCCCATTGATGTTTATAGAGAACATAAAGCGGAATTTTTAAAAAAATTAAAAAGAACAAGAGAAGAAATACATTTCTTGGAAAAAGAAACTCATTTCTAATGCTCTAATGTAAAGTGGATGGAGGAGCGGCGAAAACTATTAATCGCATCGAATTTTGCAAAAATTTGTAAACAGAGGAAAAATTCGAACTCTGCTAAACTTGTCAACAATTTATTGTATGGAATTATAAATTTAAAAGTCGAATCACTAAACCACGGAAAAAAATTTGAAGATATTGCAAGAAGGGAAATAGAAAATATAAAGGACGCAAAATTGAGCCATGCGGTTTATTTGTAGATGTTGATTTTTTTTTTGGGAGCTTCACCCGACGGTGTGATCGATCAAGACATTCTAGTAGAAATAAAATGTCCGTATACAGCGTTCAAACTATGACTTACACCAGAAGAGGGAATACGACAGAAAAAAATTACATTTTGGCATGAAAAAAATGGAAATTTTGTAATTAATTGCAGACATGATTGGTATTACCAAATACAGGGCCAGTTGCATATTGCCCAGAAACAAGTGTGTATTTTGAGAGTATGGACTGGCCCACGAAAAATAAAAATTAAAAAAATAAAAAAAGATGATACTTTTTGGGAAATTAAAATGAAAAAAATTTTGGAAAATTTTTTATAAAAAATGTTTGTTGCCGGAACTGGTTGATCCTCGAAAAACTCGAAATATGTCTATTCGGGATATTTTTTTATAATGTAAAATATATATAACTTATTATTATTTTATAATAAATTTTTATAATCTGAATGTTTATTTCATTTAACATTAATTTAGTAAAATTAAGTTGAAGATACAGAATAGAATGTCGAATCTTTCTCAAACTACCAAACATCAACAAAGCAAACCTCAAAGTGAGTGCAGACCCTGTCTCTGTCATAAATAACAGGTAATAAATTACATGCGGAGGGTGGTCAACAACTTTACCGCAGGGGTTCAGTGGTTGACAGATCAGCTCAACTAGAGAAATTTCAAGGTCGAGCGAACTATGGAGGCCTCTTAAGGATAAGTCACCCTCAACGATACTTTTAACGTGTCAGTTTTAATATTACTGAAAAAGATACTTGGTGAAATTCTCATTTTGCCTGTTTTGCCAGATAAAACTGCAAAATAGCCTGTTTTTATGATAAACATCTAAAAACTACCGCCAGATAGATCATAAAATACTTCAGGTAGGCAAAAAAGTACAAAAAAACAGCAAGAAACAAGAATAAATCCTGTCTAATTAACAATTTTTGTGGTGGATTACTTCAATTGTTGATCAGTTTAGTTAATTAAATTTCGAGTTATTAATAATTAAATAAAACAAATCGCACATTTTGCCAAACCCTGTAGGTAGAGTTCTTCAAACTTGCTACATTGCATTAACTTTTTGTTAATTAAATAAAGTAATTTTGACACATCAGTACAAAAATATTTACCAAGGATACAGTGAAGTAATATGTTTGTTTCAAATTAAACTTCCTTTATTTTGAAATCACTGTTAGGTATGTGAACTAGTATTAATACTTATAGTTGAGAGATAATAGACTTGCAGCTACTTTCTAAGCGCTTTTAATAAATTGTTATTTTAATTTGATTAGTCGTGTTTGAAGGTAAGGTTCAGTTTTAGCTTCTTTGGCAATTGATTTCTTGTTCACTGAATGAAGTAGGCTAATTTAGTTGATAAGAAGAAATATTTTTCACTCTTGATGGCAATAAAGTCGTCCCACATCAGAGGTGAGAAAGCGATAACATTATGTGCCACAAAACAGGAAATTGTAGTGCACCGGATGTTAGACTCTTCAATAGTAATGTTTGCAATAATTACCGGTTGTCAAAGCAGAAATTCACACCTCAAGTTCAGAAGCTCGGCACCAGTTAACTGTTATAATTACCTCAAATAACCATATAAATGTGCATTTAATTTTTTTTTCTCTGTTAAAGACTACACATAAATTATCTGATTGGATATTCTATCCAAGACCTTTGAAGAATCGTGAAAGATTTTATTTGTTTCGTATCAGAATTCTTCTGATTGTGAGAGAGATATTAAATAAACATCCGGCAAACTCTAGTATATTGATCCCAAATCACTTTAACTGTTTTTAAGTACATGTTAATAGGCGTTATATAACGCAAGATGATTTGTTTTCTAATCTGTCTTAACGGCTTTAGTTTGTGGCTTGTGGCAAGTTGATTTTTGCTTGAACGGGTAATAATTGTAACGTTTGCGTCTAATAACAGTGTCATGCTTAATGAAGTCGGTTTTATTTCCTGCTCTTCAAAAGGGAATTATCAGAGACGCAGGATGTGGGAGATTGATGAGATGTCAACAACTTGTAATAACAGGAATGTCAGCTAATCTAAAACGATTTGTTCTATTTTGCACAATGATAAGAACCCTTCGTTCAAGTTCTTCTTATATGATTATTAACTCTGATAACTGTTTATCTAAAGTCGCTAATCATTATTAATTTAAATATTGCTGTACATACATGTCGCCAAAAATGCTTACACTGAAGTAGTTTTTTTGTCAAAAAAATTCTCTTTTAAAATACTTGTCAATTAGTTTCACAAATAAAAAACGAAACAAAAATTAAATATTTCATAGACGTTTTAATTCAAAGTGGAAGCAAGAACTTGCTGTAAAATACCATTAAAATAAATTAATATATCTTAAATGTATATATCCGGTTCTAATTCGTCTAATCAACGTTTTTTATTATAATGTTCTTTCAATAACATTCCGATCGTTTCTTTTTATTAGTTGAATATCCTGTCAATGATAAAAAGCATAATAAGTAAATGAAATGTTCCGGAAAAAAATTGTTAAGTCATTTATTTAACTCTCATCATAGTACCTACTAAGGGATTACTGGACTCCCCACATGTCTGGTAAATGTATTTTTTGGCCGGGTAAAAATTAATCATATTATTAGTTTTGTAAAATGACAGTTTTATTTACGGGTAAATTTTTCATTTAGAAAGTAGGTACTTTAAAATTAAAGAATTCATTCATACATGAATTTTAAAATGGATTAAGAAAATGAATTTACAGGGATAAATATTGCAATAAGTAGTATCTTTAATTTTAAATAATAAAACATTGTATGTAATGAAGTAAAAAGAACCAAGTCGTTAAGGTAGGCAATACTGTTGTAAAAACTATAAAATTCGTGCTGTTAAGTGTTTACAGTAAAATTTACAATATTGCTAACATAAAGTACTAATTGTCGTGCGATAGGTAATTTACAGTGCTTAGGCTCATCTGAAATCAAGCCTACGCACTGTAAATTTTACTTACCGCACTCTAATGTAAATAACTATTTATATTACAATTTTATTATTAAAATTTCATAATTATTTAGTACTTTCTACTTAACATAATGTTTTCTAAATAATATGGCACACCATTCTTATAGTTCGTACAATTTATGTAGACCAATAACCCAAACCAATTTTTTTGCTTCTTCAATTTTTGGTAATTTTTACATATCCTTATTCTAGGCAAAATTACAGAAAATAATAAACTAATAAAAATCTAAGTCGAACCCACATAATAGTGGCAAAGGGCTTTCGAGAACTATGTCTCGTCGTCAGTGCCTGAATAATAATATAAAAAGGAAAAATATAAAAAAGTTATAAAATGTTAAAAAAGACTTAACAAACTTTTCTCAATAATAAATTTTAAACACAAAAAAATAAAAATTTATTTTAAAAATGAAATAAATTATTATTTTCAACAGTAAGATTATAAGTGCTTAACTCTTGTCGGCAAGATTTTTATTTTGTATGAGCACTGGTTGCTTGGCAATTAAACGAGATCAAATTAGTGGAGTAAAATCGGGCTAAAATAACGCCTATTTTTGAAATGAAGGTATAACTAAACGGGACCTTCACCATTTAAGCCTGAAATCTCAAAAATCAGCTTCAGAATTACCACCAACTAACGATTCCTTCAAACAGCATGTTTTAAGGTAAATATACATAGTGAAAATATATAATATTAAAATTATTACCGAGTTTTTAATATTTTAGAAGAATATATCAATTAAAAATTTGGATGGCAAGCCATAGGCAAAATATACCAGAATTAGATGCCACCCAATTTGGCTGGTCGATAAACGATAGTGGCGATTTTGAACCTACTTTGACTTTACAACTGTCTGTACCAGCAGAGCTTAGAAGACTACTAACAATAATTTGCTCTGATAAAACATGCAATACTTCAAAATGTATCTGTTTGAAGGAAGGGCTAAAATGTTGTGTTGACTGCTCCTGCCAGCAATGCAACAATTTTGAAGAGAGCAACGATAAATCCGATAAAGGCGAAGAAGAAATTTTGTCTCTTTTTTTTTATACTTTATATAAAACATTTTTGTTTTAATAAAATTTAATAAATAATTTTTTGTGGTTTATAGTTACAGCAGCTATCAATTTACCTTCAAGTAAGTCATAATATAGTTAGAATGTTACAAACGAAGAACTACCATGTGAGCACGTAGATATAACACGTGTGGCGCGGAGTAGCGCGGCATAACCTTGTTTTAAAAAATTTATATTTCGGAAACTATTAGGTCTATTTTTCTAATTTTTTTTTAAAAACTTATTTAAGGTTTTGTAAATCCGAAAATGTACACTATATGCTCAAATTTTTAATAATTAACATAGCTCCCCGCAGGGTGAAATTGTCAATGCACAATTACGCAACTAGTGACTTTGGAGATCCCTTTCTCAAAAACAAAAAACTTTTTATAAAATCTCGTAGTACGGTTAGATGCGCTCTGGTTTTCTCTATAAGTGGACAAAATTTTTTCTTAAATAGTTAATTTATAAGCGCGATGTATGTTTTAAAAAACACGATTTTGGAAATTGTTGCTCCGACATAAAAAAATTAATTTTACAAAGTTGTGTCCTACTAAAAAAAGTTGTAGATAGCGATTTCAGATGGCCAAAATGATACTTTATAAGACTGTGAAGGTCCCTTTTGGTTATAACTTAAAAAAAATTTTTGCAAGAAAGAAGCCTCGTAGGACGTCGATTTTACTCCACTAAATTGACGAAAAGACCCGAGCGCTGAGCGCGAGGGTTCTTTTCCCAAGAATTTGATCGAGTTTAATTGCCTTTTTTAGCAATCAGTGCGAATAAAAAAAATAATCTTGCCTAACAAGAGTTGAGAACGAATGATCTTCGGTTGGAGAATTAACTGAATGAAGCGTTAAATACATCAAATTTTTAACAATTTTAGTTATGAGTACAATTATAATTATAATTAAAAGTACAATAAGTGAACGTAGCTTGAGAATTATTTTGTTTTGAAGTTGATGGAAATGCGACATGAGGTAAATCTGAACTAGAATTTTGATGAATGATGTTCGAGTTGGTGTGTCGTATTTGGTGTGGTGATTCTCGTCAATATGAAGATATGGTTTTATTGAGGATGCATTACTGTGGCCAGTAATCATAATTAATTCCTGTTTATTTATTCCAGATTTTGCTAAATGCGAAACAATACTGGAACGATGCGAGTGATTTGTCAATTTCCTTTTTTTAATATCTAATCCAATTTTTGCCGCGGAGGACTTGGTCTACTTCGTAATCTCATTGTGACCTACAGAAAAATTTTTGTACCATTTTTCAGTTGTTTTCCAGTGAGGATTTGCAGTAAAAATAGTCTATTAAATGTAATGTGTAGACTACGTTTTTCTTGCAGTTTGTTGAATAACCTTACTGGACATCGATCTATGTTTTCCTTCTTAGGCGTAAGCCACTTATTCTTTGCGCATTTTTCAGAATTTAATGAATTTCTTTAGTTATTGTTAACCTACCCTGACAAGTATTTGTAAATATAGGATTATGAATAATTCTGCCTGTCGCACATCCATCGTTTCCTATTTCTTCTTTAAAATAGTTCGTGATACAATTGCTTCCTTCCCCACCGCGCCACGCTAATTCAAAAGAAACAATGTGGAAAAACTTTTTCTGAAGACCTTCTGGAGTATCTTCGTTAAAGCTGTTTATAATCTTGTCAATTTCTTCAAGAGATAATGCTTCAGCGCTTACTTTCCGTTTCTCCGGAATTGATTGCAGCTGCTTGCGTTTAGTGTTTCTCGCTTTGAAGACTATATCCGAGAATGGGTCAATTCTTCTATTATATTTGTTAAAATACAAGTCTTGCACTAACTTGGCGGTTGTATTCCATATCGTTTTGACACAAGATTCCTTATAATTTTCTCCATTACGTTTCCGCATATTAAATGCATAATCTTACTGGCAATCATATCAGTGGACAAAGATTCGCTTAATACATATTTGCGTTGTTGGCAAAATTCTGCAAATTGATTCCACACACTTTCTCTACACTGAGTTTTCTTTTTCAGAATCGAATTTTTAATGTTTTCATTAATTGAAGCGTCCGAAATGTTGCCGAAGCGCGACATTTTTACTTTTGTCAAAATGACTTTTGATTTTTTAAATATTAATGGTTGCTAAGATAATGCTAAAACAATGAGGTAGCGACAAGAAAAGGAGCATACATTCTTTTCAGTTAAAGAAATCATTTCTAACTTGTGATTGGTGCACGTGACACTGTTTTTTGGTCTACAACACTATAAAGTTAATTATCAGCAAAAAAAAAATAAACAAGCAAATAGTAACCATTTAGAAAATTAAGAAAAAAAATAATAAATTTTAGCCACCTAAATATATAAAGTAAAAATCCAGCCACCTAAGTATAAATCCTAATAAAAAGAGTAAGAAGACAAGATTATGAACAAACATTCAATTAACCAATGAAGATTCAATTGGTAAAAATAAAATATTACAGTTAAAATTCATTTGTTCATATATTAATGATTGTAGAGGAGATTCGTGAACGGATTTAAGAATTTTCAAAGATTCTAATAATTTAAAAAATGACTTTTATTGCAGATGTAAAGATTTTAAAATTATCAGTAGAAGAAAAAAAAATGACCGGAAGAAAAAATATGAGAAACAAAAGCAAATGAAATGTTGGTTATATCTGTATTTTTGTGCTTTTCTATTGTCCTTTCATGTTCACGAATTGTAGTTTCAATCCTTTGTTCTATCTAACCGATATAAAATGTATTGCAGTCATTACAAAATAATTAGTAGACGCCTGAATGACGTAAAAGATAAATTTAATTATTGTTATTCGAAATTTGGTTTTACGGGGAAGTGGACGACAAGGCAAGAAAAAAAAAACTGTTTTATGAGGCCAACGTTTCGAATCCTTTATTGATTCTTCTTCAAGGCTCCTAATAAATGTCAGATTTGTTTGGCATGGTACCAATTTGTCTCGGCCAGTGGTCGCCGGAAGAATGGATTTTTTTTCTTGCCTTGTCGTCCACTTCCCCGTAAAACCAAATTTCGAATTTAATAAAAAAAATGGACGTAATCCACCAAAAAAATTATTGTTATTATTATCTTTTAATTAATAATTATAATATTAGTATTTATACCTTTTTAAATTAATGTTTAATTCAAAAATTAAATTGATATTAACTCTTTTAAAAAACACCCATTTTTAGGCGGCTGAAAATTATCTTTAAAAATTTATCAGATCGATCAACAACTCTTTAAATAAAAATAACGATTTATTCTAATTTACAAACTTTTTTATAATTTTCTCTTTTATATTACGATTCAGGCATCGATAATAAGACATAATTTTCGAAAGAGCTGTGCCACTGTTATGTAAGAATTTTGTTAGATTAAACTTGTGTTTCATTATTTGCATAAAAATCATCCCGCTTTGAGAGAAAAAAAAGAATGCTTCCATCGAAATTCTAATTACAGGACTTAAACAACACAAAATAATTTTAAAAAAATACAAGAAAGATTTAAATAAACGACAGTTAAACGACTTACATTCAGTGTTAAAAATTTTGTGCAACTTGTCTTTTTGATACAATCATTCCTACATAGTTCTGTTTTGTGGTTCCGTTTTCGAAGCAAATATGAGCGATAGTGATGATCTACCGGATGATTTAGAAGACGCTTGGCAAGAAGGATGTTCGGCAATAATTCCAGAAAAATCTAAAGCCCGATATGAACAGACATACAAGTTGTTTAAGGAATGGCGTGAAGCAAAGAAAATTTCTGTAAATGAAAAGAGCTTGTTAGCGTATTTTGTGGTGGGAAGTGGACACTTGAAGGCCCCAGGCAGTTTATGGGCGGAGTATTCTATGCTGAAGAGTACAATTTTTCTCCATGATGCTATCGATATTTCTAAGTTTGCTACATTAATTGCTTATCTTAAGAGAAAAAATATTGGATATCGGCCTAAGAAGACTAAAATTTTTACCGAAAAGACATAGAAAAATTCTTGAATGAAGCACCAGACGAACAATTTTTAATTCAAATGGTATGTTGTAGATGATGAGGTGGTACATCTGAGTTCTAAGGAAACAATATATTTGCAGGTAGCAATAATATTGGGAGTATCGGGCGCTTGTAGACGAGAGGAATTGTACAATATTAAAATGAGTGACATAGAAGAACGTGACGAAATGTTTATAGTAAATATTCCAAATACAAAAACGAATATTCAGCAAACGTTCACAGTTATTAATAAAGAAAATGAAGCAGTTCATTATTTGGAAATACTTCGAAAATACATAAGAATTCGACCAAGCAACCCAACGTCAGATCATTTATTTCTGAACTATCGAAATGGCAAATGCACTAGGCAAGTCACAGGAAAAGGCACAATTGGAGGCTGGCCGTCAAAAATTGCAAAGTATTTAAAGTTGCAAGCCCCTGAAGGTTTTACTGGACACTCGTTTCGACGCACATCGGCTACACTTTTGGCGAATAACGGAGTTGATGTGTTGGGACTAAAAAGACATGGTGGGTGGCGTTCATTAACGGTGGCCGAGAGTTACGTGGAAGATTCCCTCCAAAACAAAATTGAATTTGCTCATAAAATTTTACACAGCGGTGTTGGTGGACTATTACAACAACCTGGGACTTCTACGTCGGAAAGTTTGTCTATTAACGCTAGAAACTCAAATGCGAGTGGTATTACTACTATTAATTATAATAATTGTACATTTAATTTTAATAAATAAATCGCAAAATTGTTTTTTTACATTTAATTGCTTACCGTTCACTGAACGGTAAGTGAATTACTTACCGTTTTGTTACACGTAGCAACCAGTAACAGCAACCTACCGTCGTGGAAACAGGCACAGTAAACTGATAAAGGCAACAGATCGCGCAAAAAAAAATATTTGCTACAAATACAAAAAGACTGTTTACAACTTGCTTACAAAAAGAAAAGTGTTGCTCAAAATATACAGGGTCATTCAAAATTACGTGTCAAAATTTTAACTTAAATTACAGCACCACAAATAATAAAAATCTGCAAATAAAAATATGTCTTATCTCAACTGATAAAATTACAGATCTTTAAAGTTGGGTAGAGAAAAACGTTTTTAGTAAATCGTAAATAGTTTAATCAGTTATTTTAAAATTTCGTATGCAAATTGCAAATAAAGTTGAATGTGCTCTTTTTATTGATAATAGCAAAATTTTGCTACATTATCTCAATTTCCGTATTACAACCGCAAATTTTTGATAATTATTTAATTTTTTCTTCTATTAACTCTCAATTTTTATAGCAAAAATGAATAAGGCAATATATTCTAAACTTTGTTTAAGAAGCAAAAACAAAAAAAAAATTATAGGACTACCCTTTTTGGAAATATTTAAAAACATTTCGTGCAACAAAAAACTTCTAAAAATTAGCAAATTTAAGACAAAAGAAGAATAAAAATACAAACGAGTATTTGTCGTATAATATAACAGACTAAACGCTGTCCGCTGAACAGATAGAGTAATAAAAACGCTCACTTAAACCGCGCTGTTTGACTAACGGCTCTTCGTTGGACAATTTTAATTAGAGCGCCTAAAGTAAAAGTCCTTAACACACTAGAGCATATTTTTTGAAAGTAGGAATTTACAGTATTGCGCCTAAAATAAAAGCTAAATGTAGGGTGTGTTTGTTTACCCTTTTCTGTTTTGTTTGTCTGGGTGAGCGTTTTTAAAACAAACAATTTCATAATTTAAGCGCCTACATCCTCACTTTAAATAATGATACAGTGTAAATCTGACTTCAATGCAGAACGTTCTACGCTGCTTGTCTCCTACCACTGAGTTTTATTACTCTATCTGTTTAGCGGACAGCATATAGTAGATACAAAATACATATAATGCCACCCCTTATTTTATTTTGTCCTCCACTACTTTACCACTTTCTGTTTTTACTCATATTTGCAAGCATTTTTCAATTATTTCACAAGATTTTAGAGCAAAATCAAAATATACGTTTTGTTCTTACTATACTTCTACTATCTAAATCTTTTCGCAAAATTAATATGAAACCATATTTGAGACATACAAACCCTCTAGAAAAAAAATGTCTTCAAAAATTTGTGCCAAAACTAATGGTCCAACACTAAAGTGCTTGTTCGGTACTCAATAAAGTAGATATAAGTCGCTACTTTTTCGCAGTGTTAGATCTACAACTTGAAAATTGACGAAATTATAAATTTTTGAAGAAAAAATAACAAAATTTTCCAGTTTGTCCGGACTTTCTCCGGTTCTAATAATTCGATCAGGTCGATGTAAAGTCAATTTTGTTAGTGCTTTAATTTTCTACAATTTATGCTACAAATAAAAACATAAAAGTATATAACTACAAACAGACTATCCTTAATTCGATAGCACAGTTTCCTTTTACTATTTTTGTCAAAAATCATTTATTTTATGCTCTGTTGGTTGCCCTTATAAAAAATGTTCATTCACTATCAACGAGTTGTTAACAATGCTTTCATTTTTGACAAGATAACATAATTTAAAATTTGATTAATTACAATTTTAATTAATATTTGTGTTGAATCAAAAGACTAAAGTTTTGTGTTTTAGGCGGTCTTGAGTTTTTCTAAAATCGATGCTTTTGTAAAACATATAAGACTTCAGTTTTTGACCGGCAATTTTATTAAAAAAGTCTAGTTATTTTTAAAAAACGAAGTAGTTTAATAAGAAAATCTTTTATTAAATATTGTTGAAAATAACCAAAAACATTTGCTGTTACAGGTAAAGATTGATATTCATTTTCAAGTTTAGAATAGCAATAAAAAACAATCAAAAGAGGTACAAAGCTTATACCACCAACAACACTTATGTATATCTACCCAAATCCAAAGTGGTTTTTATGACAGGGTCCTGTTGTATTAAAGGCATAGTTATTAACGTCATTAGGCCGATATAAAGTAAATAACGGACGCGGTTGAACCGAGCCGCGAGTCGAGGTTTATAATCAACCAAGTCCGTTATTTGTGTATCGGCCGTGTGTCGTTCAATACTTTTCGTGATACCAAAGCGTCATTTAAAGACAAATTATAAAAAATAAATACCAAAACATACAATATTATTAATTTTCAAACAATTGTTTATAAATCTCCTAAGCAACTACCTACCCTACCTTTTCATTTTAATTGTTTTTTGATTGTTTGTTTCTTAGCAACTTAACGGCCGGCGGCCGTTATAATATAATAACGGCCGGAGTCCGTTAAAACCGGCTTTTCATTTGTCATATCACGTCTGTTAAACCAAAATAACTATATAGTATTACGATAATGACAATAACAATAACAAAGAAAAAGCGCCGCTAGGCAATAACACTATAAACATAAATCTTCTTGCTAGTACTAAGTGGACCTCGACTCAGGTAAACGAATTTGATTTACAACAGACTTTGACAACCCTTTTAATAGCATCATTATGACGATCCTAATGACAATTGCGGTATCATCAAACCGCTTTGAATTTGGATAAGTTTACGTATATATTAATTTGTAATATGCTTTACGCTGCAATACCATGTTTTTTTTATTTTAATTTATTTTATAAACAGTCTATATTACAGCATTTGTAAGTTTAATTAAGTCTTGAGAATAGGTATGTTATTATTAAAAGATCAAGCCATATACACCGTTTCGCCCCGCACTATCTTTCTGTAGCGCGTCATTACGTCCAATTAAATACTGAACTTGACATTTAGGTAATCTAACACCGCCAGTCCTTTCTATTTAAATACTTTTTGGAATAAAGAAGTTCAAAACATTAAATCACTCCCACACCTTGTCCTTTACACTTTAAACTTTTGTTCAAACCAGCCATATCATTTAAATATACACGGTCTTTACTTAAAGAAGTATTTCGAGTTATTTTGCGATTTTTTTGAAAATGTCTTAAATACTCAAGTTAATTTAAAATAAAATAAATTATAGAAAATAGAAAAAAAAAGAAATAGAAATAGAGACTTAAATTGTACATATTACTAACAAAGACCTTCTTCTTGAGCTATTAGTATTATTACAATTTGTCGTTTCTAATCTTGTACTGGTAAAACCGAAAACAAACATCTGGCATTATCAGCCCATTTTTAGTTTTGCCAATACAAGATTAGCGATGTCGTAAATCGTAATATTGCTAATAGCTCAAGTAGGAGGTCCTGACAGCTTAAATCTCTATTTCTATTTATCTTGAAGAAGTTTATATAACTGAATTAGCCATTTCGTAGAAATTTAAAGTTGTAGTGTTGTGGTGGATTGAAATTATTTTTCAAAATTGTTATTTGTAAAACATCAAGTAAGCGATTTACAAAAAACATTTCTATACAATACTTACTTGTGTAATACTACTCTTGTCTCTATATTTTCTAAGTGCTCTTTTAAGCTAAAAAAATGAGTTCCACGTTTTTTAAAAAACTCATATACCAAAAATTAAGAAATTACGAAGTTGATATATATATATAACACTCGTACTATTAATACCACAAAATCGTAAAAAAAGTTGGCATATTCTGTAAACTGGCCTAATAAATTTATAGTTTTTATTAATTGCAATGTCAAATTTTGGTTTTTCAAATTTTTTGTCGTCAATAGTACTTCATAATAAATATTGTTAAGTGGTTTCGCCTAAATAAATATTTATTTAAACATTCTCTTTCCACTTACCCTAAATTCATGTCTTGTTTAACATTATCCAAGAGTCTACAGAAACTTAAATACTCTTCACACACTTCACTTCAAAACACGCACATCACACACGATTCCCGCGCCAAAATCGCTTCGAGCGTTATTCTGAATTTTGACCAGTTAGTTCAAGCACAACGCCACCGGCGCCGTGTGTAGCACTACTGTGACCCCTTCTTCAGGGATCGAACATCACATCTCGGAAACGCCCCCGCTCCGACCCAACCTTGCTCACTCTAATTCATTGAGATTCTCGTACGCGTTTGTCTACAACTTCAGTGAATTGAATGGCCGCACACGTAAGAAAACTGTCTGATGTTAAAACAAGTGAATATCATTTGTACCGGGCGAATCAAGATTTATCCGCACCCCAAAAACACGTCTCAAATACACGGAAAAAAATTATGAAATTTATAATAATGTATATTGCGTTAAATTGATATCTAATCTAGCTTTTAAAAAAATTGTTCTAGCAATTTCTGCAAAATTTATTATTTAAAAAAATGGTAGACATTTTTATATTATTTATCAAATATTTTAGTCTAATTTATATAACTATAAATGATAAGTTGGAGTAGTAGTAAATCCCTGGCTGAAACCCTAACAATTGAAGTAGATTTATGACATGGAAATTTGTTACCAGCTGCCTTAACTTTCAAGTCTCCACAATAGTCGTGTGCCAGTTTTTATAACAAATACCATAAACTACAAGAAACCACCACGCTGATGAAGTCTTTTTTGAATAAAATTTACGATACTCTTATTAATTATAAGAAAGTATGTGCTTCAATATCAAATTGTTAATTAAAAACAAAATACACATTTAGTAAAAAAAATAATTAGCCACTTTAATGCATTATATCAAAATACACCTGTACACAAAAAATCGTTAACGTTAATTTATAATTAAATGAGCAAAAGTAAAAAAGTAACCATAAAAGTAAACAATTTAAAACTTGGAAAAATCTTCATCTATTTGAAAATATTACCTAAAATTTTTTTGAGAATTTTTGCTTAAATAGAAATGGCTGTTTTTGGAATGCGGGTAAAACTGGATTCATCCTGTATATATCGTCGTGCAAACCTGATACTAAAAAAACTAATAAAACTAATCCTGCCCTAATTCATTTTATGTACAGTCGTAAGTATAATAAATGTTTTAACTTGAATAAGTTTACAGATTTATGTTGTCTATTCAATTATCCGAAAGATGCCGAGACAAAACCACAAAATCAAAAACAAAAAAATTATTGAATTGTGTGTTATAAGAAAGTAACAGCCTCGGGATATTGAGAGAGGAATACAAACCACAATATTGTTTTCATAATAATAGGAATATGGCAAATTGATATTATTTTGAATCAGCTAGCGTGAAATTTTTTTATAACAGCAAATTTTTCTAAAATTTTTTTATTGGGAATTTTTGTAACTATAATTTTATCACTACCAGTACCAGTGTATACTTGTACTAAATTACGAACAAACTTACACTTTTAAAATACCTATGCAAAGCTCAACAACATATACACAGTCAAAAAAAAATTTAATACTCCATAAAAGACACGTTAGAAAGAACAAATAGAAATTGTCAAAATATAAATGCTGTGATAAGGGAAATAGAGAGTTAAAATATAAAAATATAGTTTGGTGGGCAAAAACTGCAACCGTGGTTTTTACCTTTACTTTACTAAAATCCTAGTTATCACAGAAATAGAAACAGTTATTTCTCTACAAATAAAAAATTGAAAGTTAAGTTTAAACAAAATTTGCTGCTGCTGCTGCTACTACAAACAGTTATTAACAGAAAACTCACCTTGTACTTTTTGTCTAGAATAAAACTTGTGAGTTAGAACTTCTGAAAAGAATCAATAGTAGGCAACAGTTCTTATTAGTAGATTAGTAGATTCAGTAGTGACTGAGAGCTTTGAAAAAAGTATTCGTAAAGTTCTCAATACAAATATAGATTAATGATATTAATATAAATTTAATAATATTAATATAATATTAATATAAAATTAATATAAAAAAATAATACATAAAAATGTTATCTTTTAAAAAAAGGACGCTAATAACACTAATCTACAAAATTAAACTTTAGTTTTTTCCTTCGAATAAAATATATTTTTTTGCTTAAGCTACTAAGGGTAGCTAATACATATTTTTTTATTTTCCGCTAGCACGTCACACTTCTCAGAAAAAACGTTTTGTTTTTTACTTTTTCATATAAAATGTCATTATTTGACTATATTTCTAGACCACTTTTAAGTGTGAGATAGGTATTGGTCGCAGAATTTTATGGTCTTTAAATTGCTGTAAGAGTTTTTGCTCTAAGAAACGCGGTTTAAAAGATATAGCCAAAAAAATATGTTAACTTTCAACATTTTTGTTGTTCGCAAAATGTCATTTTTTCTGGAGTATACTTCTTCTAGAATTATTTAAAAAATTAAATTATTTAAGTTATTCAATAGCCTGGCATGTTCTACTTCTGATTTATTAAAGATAGAAGAACTAGTGAAATCATTATAATTAGAAATCCTACGCACACAAAAACCTTGATATTTTTTGCAATTACTTTCAGATCTTGATGAAGTCGCACGCCATGTTTGTCACTCATACTTCCAAAGTTTTCTGGAAAAAAATTATAAAGAAATAGTAACGCCACTCATAAAATAAATAACTTTATTTTTTAAATAATTTTAGAAGAAGTATACCGCCGAAAAAAATAACATTTTGCGAACAACAAAACTATTGAAAGTTAACTTTTTTTGGATATAACTTTTAAACCGCGTTTCTTAGAGCAAATACACTTAGAGCAGTTTAAAGACCATAAAATTCTGAGCCCAATACCTATTTTACACTTGAAATTGGTCTAATAGTATAGTCGTCATCATCAGTCAAATAATGACATTTTATATGATAAAGTAAAAAAACCGTTTTTTCTGAGAAGTGTGACGAGCTAGCGGAAAACAAAAAAGTATGTATTAACTACCTAATCTAAAACTAGCTAATGCAAAAAAATATATTTTATTCGAAGAACACAACTAAAGTTTAATTGTGTAGACTAGTGTAATACTACGTCATTTTTTACAAAATTTTGATAGATCTTAAAGAAAAATCTAAATTAGATTACGTCATGTTTGGTGTATGATACTGGTAAAATTTTTGGAAATTACAATTTTTACCAAAAATTACAATTTTTACCAAAAATTCAACTGGCATGCTTCCAACAACTTTCTGAAGTGACAATGCAAAAACGAAACTATTTTTGAATATCATAAGAAAGTAAGAATAAATAAAATTATTTTGACAGAAGTTCGAAAACATGTTGCCGGGCAATAGGCACAAAACTCTGAAAGGGTTAGGTTATCAATTTCTAAATGACAACACGCTTGAGAAAGTTTGGCAAATTATTTTTTAATTTATCCAAGTCTCGACCTAATGTATCTGATGGATTATTTTTTAATTTTGATTTTATTATTGATTTCGTCGAATGACGATGATTAAATTTTTTTGATTTATTTTTAGAGTTTTTAAGCAAATCTACAACAGACGTTAAATAAATAAACAATTGCCATTTATAAAACAAAATACTTCAAATTATTTTTGCAATAATGTACTGTAAAATATTGTGTTTATTTAAAAAAGTTGTCAAGAGTGGCATGACACAACATATTATTTTAAAGTATATCTTAGTTAAATTCGGCTACCGTACTGTCAGTGATAGTTGTCAGAAATGTCGAAATTGTCACATTATGTCGGATTAGTATCTATTTTACGAAATATTTTATAAAATCAGTAATATCTAATAAAGCTTTTTTGAAGTAATTTAATGAATAATAGTTATTCATTAACTTGTATGGGGAAACATTCCCAGTGCAATTATTTGCCGATTTCAAAATGTTAACAGCCTGTAGACAAAATCACTGACTCTTCTGCAATGACTTTGTTCTGTGTTCCATCCAATAGATCCACTCGCTCTTAACCTTTCTACCACTTCGAAAGTAAATTTCGACTAAAAACTTTTTGTGCTTAAAGTGTAATTAGCCATCGCAACAAAATAACAATTAACTAGAACCAATAACAAACAAAACTGAAACTGAAACTTAAAACGAACAAAAACTGAACACGAAAAAAGAAGGATCAAAATGAAACTAGAAATGAAAATGACTCAGAATCTTGTAAACACGTTTTCAAAAATAATTAAAATAATTTATTTATTTATAATGTTTTTCATAATTAGGTACAGTGTATCAAGTTCTGACATCCATTTTTCGCTACATTTTCGTTTATCAAAATTTTATAGAACTCTTGACAACTTTTTTAAATAAACACCTTTTATATTTAAAAATATTTTGGTTGGCTAAAAAGTTCAAAAATGACTGAAATTTAAATTTTCTATTAGATTTCAAAAACGTAAAAAAATTAGGAGCAAAGGATTATTTGTAAAAAAAACTTAAATTAACTTTTATCTTATCGAGGGCGATACAGTGTACCCAACAATAGATTTTTTCGTTTAATTTTTAAAGTATTCTTTGACATTTTTTTTATTTACATATTTTTCGCTACTTAAAAGTTTTGTTTCTGTAAAAATAAATGCAATTGTTTAATTTATAGATTTTTTTTAACATTGGATAAGTAGGTACACTCTTTACACTCTGAGATCCAAAATTGCATTCTAATTTTGATTCTAAAATTGGCTTATCCAAATCATCAAATATACAATAAAATGTATTCTGCTCTTCACATCTGCTCAATACTACTTGTGCTAACAAAAAGGATAGAAAATTGGACCAAAACTAATTTTTTAGGTACAAAATTTATTTGTGGCTAAGATTTAGTGTTTGTGCAACATACATTCAAAATATATCTACCAATAAAACACTTTTATATATTATTTTTTAAAAATGTAAATTTGCTTCTAACAATCTTAAGAAATAATAATAAAAAAAATATGTCAAAGTTTTTTTGTTATTGTTTATGTTTTGATGGGGTGCAACTATATCCCACTTGGTATACAAGTACTAAGTTTCTTTTTAGAAGTCGGTAACATGAAGATTACGTTATTTATTATTTTAATGTTTATTTTGGATTATTGGTTTGAGCGTTTTTTGCATTATTCAAATTCTATATTATAAAACTTTTAATTTATTGATGTGTAAAATGACCGTTTTTATAGGTTTGCTTTAAAAACCTCTAGTTTGGCTACACAGTCTTAGAAGGAGAAGCCAATACTATAAAAAAAAGAAAAACCTTTAGTGGAAAACAACAAAATACAAAATAATATTAAGCCATAAGAAAACAAGAAATAAATGAATAAACGAAAAAGGAAGAAGCTGTAGTTTTTCACATTTTTTTAGTTAATAAATAAAATTACTTAATATCTGGGTGGAGACATTATTTAGTGTTTTTTATGTGATGTTTAACGTTATTTTATTACCTACTAATAAAAAATATCTAACGTATGATCAAAAAAAAATATTTTTTAGAAGGCTTTGAATATTTTTTTTTTCCATATAATTTATATAATAATAAAAAGCATTTCACAGCCTTCTATAGATAATTTATTTTAATCATATGGTATTACAGTTTATTATAATTATCACCAGTAATGCTATTTTTTCTCAACATACTTATTTTATTAGGTTTTAATACATAAATCACTGCACATTTAATATTTCATACTTTTTGTTTACTATTATGCAGTTCACTTGAATTCAGAAACTATATAATAGACTGGAAGGCGGCGACAAAAAATCTACGACATCGAGTTTTGGTCTAAATTTCCTTCTAGGAACAGTTTATAGAATTCGCTGAAAGCGTTATTTTACTTGCTCCTATCCCGTTTCGTACGTCGACTTTTTTAATATTATATTATCTTTATTAAGACTATATTTTCTTATTTTCGCGACTGATTTTTTCAAAAATTTATTGTAACAGGTGGATAATTAAGTAATTTTTTTGCTGTTAAATTTAATTTTTTTGCCAAAATTTTAGAGTATGTTTCCACTTAAAAAAAAAAATTTTGCGTTGGTAAAAAAGTAAATCAGTGATTTTAATCTTCGTTGTGCCTCTTCTTGGTTATTTATTGTTTACCTCAACAATTTTTTGTTTTACGCTGTGTTCAATACAAATATTTTGTGTATCATTAAAAAAAGTTTTGAGGATTTATTAGCAAACGTTTCAAATTGGTCGTCGCATTTTGTTGCTATAGTAGATACAGTTTAGATTTTTGGCACAAATATTTATATAACATAAGTCTTTAACGCACCATGGACTAAATTGTTAAAATTAACAAGAAAATTAATTTAAAAAATAGAACTGCGAGAAAATTTAAAATTATAACAAGTTTTATCAAAAAAATTGCATGACAAATGCCACGAAAAGTTTTATTAACAAAAGATTGCTCCAAATCGACGCCAGCACAGAATGAAGGTTCATAGGCCAGGTTTTTGTTGATGTATATATCAGAACCGTACCGAACTGGCGAAAAATACGTGGAAAACAGGCAAGCGGCCAAATTTTGAGAACGACCGAAGACCCCTAGGAAACCCTCTTGAAGTATTGTCTACACTGGCTTCGTTACTGATCTTGTAAAATTTCCGATTTAAGTTGTGATATTTTAACCCACTGATATCGTTTTCGATAAAACTGACAGAGTTAAGAGGCAGTTATAAATAATATACTTATTTGAATTGTAGTCGACGCAAGAAGTAGTACTATCTAAATTCGCAGGTTATTATTCTTGACGCACGAAGTAGGACTTAAACAGGTAGGCGACTTTAAAAACGCACCAAATAGAAAGATACCTAAAAACAGAATGCAATAATAATAAACGAATTTATCACTAAAATTATTTAAAAATCAGTTTATGCAAATTGAAAATTAAAAGAAAATGTTTTTGTTCTGAGTTGGTGGTAGTGATGTTGGTCTTGGTCACCACAGGTATCTCTTCTACTCTTCTACTCGTGCAGATTGCTTCAGAATGCGCTGTAATAATAATAGGTATACTCGGATTACTTTTGTAATATTAAATTTCAAAATTCAACCCAAAATTTGGGCTTTGTAAATTATGTTATATGACAACGTCAACGTGACACTGTCATTTAACATGACCTACATTCCAAAAACCCGAATTTTCGGTAAAAAACATAATTTACAAAGCCAAAATTTTAGGTTGAATTTTGAAATTTAATATTACAAAAGTGATACGGGTTTAAGAATCTCAAAATGATGCTATACCTTCTTGGAGCTGTTTTAAATATGTAATTTAATTTGTTTTATTTTCTTAAATGCATAATCTTTTCTAAAATTAGACATTATTTATTTAAAATATCTAATTTTTGATATCAATCACCGCTTTTGTCTTTACAGAACTAAACTTCACCAATAATACCACAAACAAATGCATTCTCAATTTACCTATCACGGCCGAATGCTCTCGCAGGTGCTTTATTTTCCCTCAACAATACCATAAAATCAAAAGAACACGAACCGAACAAAAGTATTTCGACACATTGACTTGTTCATTTTTTATCTTAGCCTCCGTGTCTGAGTGAAGACGAGAGTGGCGTGACTAAAAGTAGTTTGATCAAACAAAATTATTAGGAGTTCGAGTTTTAAATTCTTATTAAAATTCATATCTCAGTTACGCCTCAGGCCCTTTTTACGTTTGCTTAAATTTGTGAGTTTACGTCCAGGTTTTCCCACGGAATTAAAGCAAATATTTATCAGAAAAAGATTGTTTAGACGATTTATTAGCGACTTTGTGGCTTCGGTTTTATTAGTCATTGGAAAGTTGTTTAAATGATAATCGCTAATAGGAGATAATGCCGTGAGAATTTACACGTACGAGCTATTAATTTTTTTTATAAAACAACCTCAGCAAAAACTGATTTTGAAATTTTATTTAAAACATTAAAGTTGTACTCGTAAAGCGGCAAATAAAAATGTGGATGCCAGGTATTTCTTTTTTTATTTTGGAAGCTGCGGTTTAATTATACTCTGCTGCTTTTAATCTTCAAGAATCGTCCACACACCCCGCTTGTGCAAGATAAGTGGGTTGTTTATGCATGCACCAGTCACGAATTCCCACGCTTGAAACAACGCAGCAGGTCTCTAGAGTGTGTGCCTTACTTCCGGTTTGAATACTATTTCGTCCCCTTTTTGGGGTATCGGATGTTTTAAACACAGACACGGAGACACGAAATGTATAAGATGCATAATAGGTAAGGTAAGATGATGAGATGCATCGTTGTAGAGGAAATAGTTATAGCCCGAGAGGCGGCAATAAAAAAAATACGTCATCGAAATTCGAGACGGGTTATCCTGAGGGAATCTAATTTTTATCGATAATAATTTCTATAACTAATAACACTCAGATCTGTTATTTATTCAGCAAGAAAAATATGTTATATTATTTACTTTGCTACTTTTAAGTTAAGGTGTATTGTTATCAACACACCTTACCATAAAGTAACGTTTATTTCAGTAAATTTTACTAAAGTGGTGAATTTGTATTTGGTACTGCGGTTTGGCAACTTTGTAGTTACATTCTGAGAACTATTTAGAACAGTTGCTAATATTACTTTTGGTGTTCGCTCTTGATTTAATGAGAAAAAAACTGAGATTTTAGTTAAACAAATTAAGTTAGATTATATTCGAAGATCTTAAAAATTTATTAATAAATTAACAAAAAACAATGATTAAAACCTGAGACTTAACATTTATTAACTGTACTTCTAATAATATGTAAAAGATTATTTTACCACCAATCGCATTGACAGCTGATTACTTGCAGGCAACCTGTAGTTATCAAAAAGTGATTCAACAAATTACTAAAATGTTTAAAGTGTATATAGTTTTATTATACCTTCCCCTTAGAGAATCATTTTTTAAAAATAACATTATAATAACAAACATACCGTCACGTCGCCGTTACCACCTGGCTTGTTCTATAAATTTCTGGCTACTTTAAGGTAAATGGCATTTTTTTTTCGTATTATACACTATCAAAGTTACTAAAAAAAATTTACGACCGAGTAGTTTAAAACCATTTTACTAAAAACAATTGTCCACAAGTTACTTTCATTTATAAGACATAAATTAAGTAGGTAATTTATCGTCAAAGTGTAGTAGGTAATTTTTAATTTGCAAACCTAATTAACAAGTTCTTTCCCAAATTGTATAGCAAGTTATAATTACTGCAATTTTAATTTTTGCGACTTTGTAGTATTTAGTATATGAAAATATCAATCAAACAGGACATTACACAGGCACTGCAAAACATGAAAAGTGTAGACTAATTCTATTTTAACAAAAAAAAAATTTAATTTAAATCAAGGCAAAAATTTGAAAAAACTGTTTTTGTGGTTTACATCAATTTTGTTAATTGATGTAAAACTTTTCTTATTTTTGGCTTATTTTAAAAGTAAAAATGCAAACTTAAATTCTTGAAAGCAGTGGTAGGCACAACATTAACATTTCGTGTAATAAAAAGAACCCAAAAACAACCATATCACCAAAAGTCTTGAGCCCCCTTAGAATATCCAAAAAGTGAATAGCATGGCCAAATTTAAAGTTGAATTATTTTTAACTCTCTGTTAAAAGAAATTGATTTTTTTTTAAAAAGTTATCTTCCGAGAAACCTCGATAGTTTGAACGGTGTTCAAAAACTGACTAAACTCAGTATAGCAAATTTTACTTCTGCACTTTAAGGATTAGGCTTGCAGCCTGTTTTGTCTTCTTGTTTGCCATATTCTTTTGTGCCTACTTACGTCTCTTTTTTCTTTTGATCTATAACGTACTACTTGTTTTACCATCCTATCATCGTTCATTTTTTTAATATTTGGTTTCTATTCTATTGTGTTTTGATGTATTTTATTGAGAATATGTTCAATTCAGCCCTTATTTTTTTATTTTTTGTTTAATCTCTTATTGTGCAAACTTTTATTCTTTTTAAGGTGGCGCTCTTTGAAAAATCGGTGTTTTCGGTGTGAACTTTGGGTCAAGATAACGTACAAAATATAAAGATTATGTTTTTGAATTTTTTACATATTAAATATAACACAGTACAGTAGTTATTTACTAAGTTTCATATTTGCGCGCAAACATTTTAACTGATTAAAAAAAAGATAAAATTTTCTTGTTTTGAACACTTTATTGAATTAATCTTGAATAGTTTAATACATACATAGACTAGACTTGAACTATATAAAAGAGCAAGAAAATGTTTATTAGATCTTCAAATTTTAAGAAAAAAGTGTGTTTAATCTTGACGGACCATGCTACTCTCGATGGACCGTGCTCTAACAATGAGTAATGAACAAGACAAAGCTTCGATCAATACTAATTTATTAAAACAAAAACATAACAATATAAACCTAACCTACAGTGAATATAAAACAAAAATAGAACTTATAATAAATTGATACTCTGTACATTTCAATGATATAATAAATTACATTTTGTCGGTCGCTGGAAAACCGTATAACTGTCATAGTACTTTGCCCCCGCTGAAGTAAGCAAAATTGTGCTTACACACTTGTTGTTTAAATTGTTTCAACATGCGGAAATATTTTGTTGCAATTTCCTTGAGCCATAGATCCAGTTAATGACCTATTGCATCTTGCCCTACATTTGTGTTTTACAGAAAAAAAGGAAATAATCTGTTTGACGATGGTTAAACATATTGGCGCCTCAACAAGATAGGCTTCTGTTTTCGGTGGATCTTTCAGCGGCGGCACCAGCGTCGTGGATGTGTCTCACTGGTATCAGCGACTGGTTGTGACCTCCTGAAACAATTTGCTGACACCAGTAATTCGTTCATCGTTTGCGTGTGGTAGGTCAGGTGATTTATAAACATAAATAAACAAAGTAACCTGACCTACAATCTTACATAGCTAATTTCATAATCGTATCTAATTAAACAACAGAAAAAATAACAAACCAATAAATCTACTTTTGATTCCCAATTAATAATTACAACTCCCATAATCCCAAAAACTTAGTACAAAAAAAAATTAAAAAAAAATGTAAACTTGCGGCTTTGGCAGTCACTCGATGTTGAAGCTGCTTGCCTCTTCAGGAATGCAATTTAGTGGCGTCAATTCGATGCCCTGTTCTGTCTCTTGTGCTGCTGGACGTTGTCTTTTCTGTGATTTGGGGTTGCAGCGTTGCAGTATCCACTTCACTATCATTCCAACCAATACTATTATGGCAATGATTATGATTGTCGTTATTCCACTTGTTAGTGTAGATTGATGTGTAATGTGCCTCCATTGGGTCACATCTAGTTCTTCTTGTAGCGTTTCTTCTTGTAGTTTCAAATCCTTTAAATCGTCAAAGGGTTCGATTTCCACTTCATCTCGGATGTTTCCACGCGGCGAAGACTTCTCTGACATTGTCAAGTTTACCGCCACGGGTCTTGCGTACCCTGCCATTACTGGTAGGCTCTGCAATCTCTTTGGAGTCAGTATTGTTCTTTTTGTAGATATCACACAATTTTGTGATATCACAATAATGCCTGTTGTATTGACTGTCGTCTCTTCGCGTACTCCGTTGCATGTTATCGCAATTTTTGTTTTCTTCTGGGCGATAAACATCCATGCGTTGTTTGTGTACAGTTTCTTCCAGATAAGTCCCGTCATTTTGTTTGCAACTACTGGACAAGATGTATTTTCTGAACGGTGATAGAGCTCATCAATTACGCAGTTCGGGTTGTTCTCTACACTTCTTAAAACAGTTGGAGAACATACATATGCGTGTTTTTCAATTTTTACGCTGTTCTTAAGGTCCCAGTCACTCAATTTGAAATATCGTTGATTGTTATAATCAACTGCAATAATATCCGTTCCCACATCAAAGATCCAATATTGACTTTTTTCAATTTTTAGAGGTACTGGATTGGCTTTGACTAGTTCAAATTGAGTAATTTCTGCCATCACAAAGTACACATAGATAAATGTACTACCGTTTCTTTGAGTAATCTCCGTTTTTATGATTGGACGAGACAATACTTCTATATGTTGTGGCAGTCTTGAGGTTGCTTCAGTTTTTATTATCTCTTCTATATGTGCAGCTGAAATGATCTCATAGATGCTTTCTTTTTCTAACGGGACATTGAGCAACGTGTGGTACTGATGAGTGATTTCTTCGATGTAATTTTTTGCTATTTCGTACACGCGTAACAAGTGAATTTCCAATTTGTTCCTGTCCACTCTGCTGTACCAGGCTCGAAGGGCCATGTTTAGTGCTTTTATTTAAAAACGATACATTTGATATCTAGGTAAAGAAAAAGAAATTTTCGATTGTTGTTTGGCAAAATATTAGAACTTTTTCTTTAAAATTAACTGGAATTTTTTGTTTTTAAAAATAATGCCCTATTTTAGAGAATAACTAAAAAATAAAGTTGTCACAGAGCCCAAGTTTTACTTCCGTAGGTTAATACTAGTGCTGGCATTACTTTATAGAATTTTATTTTTGTTTCTTTGCTTATATTATTTTGCGATGTCCTTTATTTATCTCATGCCACATAACACTTGGTATTTATGTATTTTGTTTGTAATGTCTTATTTATGTTCGTATCTTATGTTGCATCCTAGAAAATTAAAATTTGATACCAGTTCTATGAACACTTCGTTTAGTATTATTTTGGAACGTATGGGTTGCCTCCCTATAAAAGCCAAAACTTTCGTCTTTTTTTTGTTATTTGTAGGTTGTAATTTAATTTAGGCGGTAAATTGCGTTTTGTAGTTTATCGTCTGTTCTTTGTAAAAGTATTACTGTCATCCGCAAACAATATTGTGTTTATATAATTATTAGTAGGTGTCAATCTTATTAAAGGACTAGTTCCTTGTTTTTATTGTCGTATGACATTGTCGGTATATATGTATGCTAAATAGGGTTGGTGAAAGACTGCACTCTTGTCTGACGCCTCTGTATATTGTTATTGGCTCTGTTCTGTCTTTTTCAGTGTTTATTATTATTTCTGTATTATAATACAGACTTTTTATCACTTTTATTAGGTGTCTGGGATAACCTCGTCTATCCATAATTTTCCAAAGAGTGGTTCTGTTTACCCGATCGAAGGCTTTTCTATAGTCAATAAAGGCGATATAAGTTTCTAGGTTATATTCTAGGGCTGGGCGAAACCTGTTTTTAGGTATCGGGTATCGATACCTGCAAAATATCGATACTTGCCAAAGTATCGTAAGTGTCGAGGTATCGAAAAGTATCGAGGTATCGGAGGTATCGCAGTATCGAGGTATCGGAGGTATCGAGGTATCGGAAAGTATTGAGATATCGGGAAGTATCGAGGTATCAAGAAGTATCGAGGTATCGGAGGTATCGCGGTATCAAAGGTATCAAGATATTGGGAAGTATCGAGGTATCGGAAAGTATCGGGGTATAGGAAACTATCAAGGTATCGGAGGTATCATTGTATCAGGAAATATCGAGGTATCGGGAAGTATCGAAGTATCGGGATGTATCGAGGTATCGGGAAGTATCGATGAGGTATCGGAGGTATCGCGGTATCGAGGTATCGGAGGTATCGAGGTGTCGGAAATATCGATACTTCGATATCTGATTGCAGTCGGTATCGGTGTACGATATTTGAGCAGGTATTGATACCTCCTGTAAGTATCGATACTTTTCACAGCCCTATTATATTCCCTCCGTTTTTCTATTAGTTGTCGTACTATGGTGATATTGTCGCTGCAGGATCTTCTTTTACGAGATCTGTTCTGTTCTTTTAATAGTAGTGCATTTGGCTATTATTTTTATTCTGTTATTTATAATTCGATCATACAATTTGTATACTTCGAAAGAGTTTCGATCTTCTTTTTATTAAAGTGATATTACTTCTGTCGTCTTCCATTCTGATACTTTGCTTCCACCATTCGTTCAGTAAGTGTAGTATTTGAAGTTCTAGTAGTAATCTACCATATTTTATTAGTTTTATGTTTATGGTGGCAGATTTTGCTGCTTTCCGATTCTTTATTTGTTTTTATTTGTATTGTTTCAGCGATTCTTGTAATTTAACAAGCGTAATCTCGTCTCTTGTGTGTGATGTCGTTACTTCGTAGCTCGGGACTGTTGTTGAATTTGGATTTTAATGTTCATTTTTATGTTTTTCGTGTTCTCGTTCTGTCTATAGTTTGTGATAATGTTCTATCCATGTATTTTGCCTATTGTATGGATACGTGCGGTGAATTTTTTTTTGTTTGTTAAGTTGTCGTCTAATTTTGTTAGCTATTTCTTGTCTTCCGTGTATGTCGTTTTCTATATTATTGGATATAAATTTGTCCAAAGATTCCTTGTGTACATTTTTGACAATATTTTTTGTTTTATTGCTTTCTTTTATGTAATTTAGTCTAGCTTTTTCAATGTTTTGGCGGAGAGAGTTTAAGAAAATTTCACTGTCGTGATAAATTTCTTTTCGGGAATGCCTGGAAATTCGATTTTGTTGTTCAATAGAACCAGAACAGTGACTTTAAATGAAAAAGGTCTATCAAATCATCAAATTGCAGACAGGTTCGGCATTCCCAGAAGTTCCATCATTTGGAATGTCCATTTGTACCATCAAATCAGAGGCGGCGAACAAAGACATAGAACTGGTCGTCCTAGGGTAACAAACTAAAAGCAGGATCGTTACCTAACAAATTTTGTGTCTCGGAATCAAAACAGTAACAGTACAGTAACAGCGGTTCGTGATCATTTTTTGAGAACTCATCGGTCAATAATTTTAAGCTGAACGATTCGTCAAAGACTTCGTTCTACAACTTTAAGATTGCGACGAGTTCTAAAGGTACCTAGACTATCTTTGCAATATATTGTTGCTTGTTTACAGTGTAAGCGTAAAGCGTAATGTTTTCTGATCAGACACGATTTGGATTAGTATGTGATAGCCGTCGTCTAAGGGTCTGGAGAACACCAGGTAGGTAGGCAAGAAAGAGTTCATTTTCCTAGAGAAGTCCCATACTAAGAAGGATCTGTCATGTTTTGGAGCGTTATATTAATGACTAAAGACTGATGCGGAAAACAACATTTGGATAATAATTATTACCGAAATCGGAGAAAATTTCATTTTTATAGATAACAACGCAACGCCTCACCGCACCCGAAAAGTACAAGACGCATTAGAAAATGCAAATATTCAATGATTATCTTGGCCAGCAAATTGCTGCGATATGAATCCTATCGAGAATTTGTGGGATTGCGTTGCAAACGCCATTCACAACAGAAATAATCCTCTCATAACTCTTGAAAAATTAACAAACGCTGCACAAGAAGAGTGGAACAATTTACCCCAAGAAACAATTAATAACCTCATTGTTTTAATGAATAATAGAAGAAGACACACAGAGTATTGAGCAATGTTGTTTCAGTTTTCTGTATGGTTTTTTTGATTTCCTGTAAATCATTGAATACCAAGCTATTGTTTAAAAAAATTTTTTTTGCTTTTTTGACCGTCCATTTTTATTTGAGTCGGAGTCACATTTTAACAATATACTAATTTAAGTTATACTTTAGCATAAAAAATTCACTTTGAAATTTTAAATAAATTGTTTTACATTAATCAAGATGTGTCTATTAATCAGCTCCGAATTTGAGTTTGATAAAAGAAGAATAAAATTTTATTGTGTATTTAGAAACATGACTTGTATTTTGTATCTCAAGATTCTTGTAGCTTTGTTTTACTTGGGGGATGGAGATAATTTCTCTTATGGGAATCCAATGAAAACGCGCGAATCTGTAGCACTTTTATTTATAAAAATATTTTAACGAAATTCGACACAATCATTCTTCTAATTATTAACTACAAAAGTACAAAATGACTGAAAGTGATTCTTAAAAAAATGTTTATAAATAATATAAATAATTATTAAAAAATTACTAAAATTTAAAATCAAGGAAATTAAAAATTAAAAAAAGTCAAAATGTAGTCTATGTTACTACAATACTCGTAGCAAAAACCGTTTTTATTTTTTTTATAAATAAACAAGCTACAGATTCGCGCGTTTATATTGGAATTTCTATACTAGAGAAATTGGTAAATACTCCTCTTAATGGTTAAATTTAATTTTTGAAATCATGTTTTTAGAGAGAAATCAAAGCTTTTGCTGACCTGAACGGCCGTTATAAATGATACATTAATGTACAGTATTGGTATCTCTAAGTGGGCCGACTTTTTAAGACTCTTCTATAAACCGAACAATAGCTCCATTGTACACTATTGACAAGGGATAATCACCGTAAGGATGGATCTTGATTTATGACAGTTCCTTCTGCCAGAACCATCTGAGGAAACTGTCATAAATCAAGATCCATCCTTACGGTGATTATCCTTTGTCTATAGTGTACAATGGGGCTATTGTTCGGTTTATAGAAGAGTCTTAAAAAGTCGGCCCACTTACAGATACAAATACTGTACTTATAGTTAACAATAGCATCCGTATCATGGTAATAAGCCATTCACGTAAGACAAATCAAACTAAATTTCGAAGTTGTTTTAAAATTTGGCTATTTTTGGAAATTTTTTCTTACACGAAATGTTAACAGTAACCATTGCTTTCCAGAATTCAAATTTAAACTTTTAATTTTAGAACAAGCCAAAATGAGGTAAAATTTTACATCAATTAAAAAAATTATTACTTCTAGTGCAAAAAAAAGTTTTTTTTTAGATTTTATCCTTAATTTATTACAGGGTGATTTTTTATTTGCTCTCGCTAGAAATTTCAAGAATAGGCAACACATTATAATTTGATAATATTATTTTCAAAATTAAGGTATAGAAGGTTGTGCAGATTATTGACAATATCTTTGACAGTGCTTCCAGAGTCAGTTCATTTGTATTATTTGTAGCCACATTAATTAATTAATAAAAATTAAGTTGCTAATCGTTTGTGTAACATGTTGCTTATTTTTAAAATCTCGAGCGGGAGCAAATAAAAAAATCACCTGTACTTACCTCAAAATTTGCAAAACCGTTTCGACGCCTTTGAAACCCTATTAAAAAAATTTCATTGTTTTGTTGTTAAAATGGAACCAGTTTAGATTTTTTTAATTATTTACACAACCTGTGTGACGTTTTGCAAAATTAGAACATTTATTAAGTAGATATTTTAAAGTATAAGAAACGAGCTATCATAAAAAAATTTAGAAATTGCAAGACTTTAAGCTTTGCTAAAATTTTAGGGGGTTTTATTTTAACTGTTGACTACTGTATAAAGGTTTTATTTAGTGTTATTTTCGTCAAGATGTGAGGACACCAAAGAAAATAATTTACTTGATACTGTCGACCATTATTTCGTTGATTTATTATCTTTAAACTTTATCAATATTAAGACTAAAAACACATTAAATTAAACAATATAGGTAGAGAAAAATGAAAGAATGTAGGTACTCGCTATAACAATTCATTTTATAAAATATGTATAAGCATAAATCATGTCAAAAACGTAGAAATAAGAAGTTGCGAGTATGCAACACATTATACATTTAAAATTAATACATACAGAATGACATAAAAGTATGGAATAAAATTCATATGTTCTGAGTTAATTTTTTTTTTTTTTAGAAAAACGCTAAGACAAGTCTATTTTATTTTTTTATTGCGCACGTTTTTCACTTTTTTCCAAATTTTTTTGACCAACCGGTTTTTTGCTGTGACGTAATCGATATTTTTTTAAGCTGCAATCTTTATTTTTGCTGTTAAAAATTAAAACTATTTGTTTTTTCTGAGTATAACAGTATAATATTTATAAAGTCTAAAATAAAAATTTTGGGTAATTTAACTATTTTAAATGTTTTATTGAATTTTATAAAATAGACGTAATTTTTAACAGAATTAATAATAAACTAAATTTTTAAATTGACGTTATTCTGTTTTTTCACAATAATACAACTAATTTTCGAAATTTGTCAGCACATTATTTCTCATTTTTTGGCTAATTAAGCAGTACCGATTTGTAATTTTTTTTCTTAAATTCTTATTTTGTTGCAAATACTTTTGATTTTAAGTAGCTCTTTAGAAAAGCGGGCAAAACATCATCTAAATAGCTGCCAATAGACGGAGAGTTTTTCCCACAGTTTTTTCCGCAGTTTTTCACGAAAGATAAATCTGTCGGTTGTCGTGTCGCGTGAAATGTCGGACCATATCAACATAAAAATTGGCGCGTCGGTTTTGCCTGACATTTTGAAAATATGTGAAGTTTTCGATTTTTGAAGTGTTAAATTGTGTGAAAATGTCAACGATTAGTGTTAGAAAAAGAAAATTAGCCGTTGTTGCTAGTTTAATGCACTATCAAGTGTAAATAATGTTAACTGCAAAAAAAGAAAACGCCGTTGTTGGCAAAAGATATGGCTAAGTGAGAGGCAAAAATACAGTGATATAAAACTTTTAAAGAAATTACGTAATAATGAACCAGAAGACTTTCAAAACTTTTTACGGATGGACATCAAAACTTTTAACAGTCTTTTAATCCGTCTTGAACCTTTTCTTAAAAAAAAGATACCAATATGCGCGAAAGCATTCCTGCAAATGAACGACTTGTACTACTCTTCGATTTTTGGCAACTGGTCGTAGTTATGAAGATTTAAAATTTAGTACAAGAATATCTCCACAAGCACTAGGATATATAATTCCAGAAACGTGTAGAGTTATATATGAAGTATTAAAAGAAGAGTTTTTAAAGGTTAATATCTCTTCAAAACACATTTTTAAATTTATATTTGGTAACAAAGAAGTTTATTCCTAAGAGAAAACATGAATAACATTTAACATTTTAAGTTTTAAATTTAAAATACAACAATACCAGAAAATTCAAATTAACAATTTGGTAAATTCGTTTTTAAATTTGAGTGATTTGATGATGACGTACTAGACAACATCACTAGTCTCTTTGTCAGTAATCGTAGTTGTCTCCGATAACTTGTGTGTTACTGCACGATGTAAAATCTGCGTGATTAATATTTCTGCATACATTTTTTGACTTTGATCTTCGATTTTTTTTAGTTTACTTCTAACATATCCCCCAAATAGAGTGCTCTCATCTTCTTCATTGTTTAAACCAGACAAGGCGTTTGTGCATGCTTTCATAAAATTTTGTTGTTCTTCTAAATTATTATTTTTTTTGTTTTTTTTTTTGGCTGTTCTTTTCGCAGAGATAAAGAAAGTATTAACTGAACTAATAGCAGCAGTATTCATGTTTTCTACTGATGTAGTTCCATCCTGTAAAATAATGTATATTTTTATTTGTTTATTAAGTTTTCTTCTACAAAGCAAGAATAGAAAAAAATTGCTGAAAAATATTATGAAAAATGGCAAATACCAAACTGTGGAGGAGCGATAGATGGGAAACACGTTAGAATTTTAGCCCCACCAAAAAGTGGGGCGCAAAATTTTAACTATAAACATTTTTACAGCATTGTGCTAATGGCTATAGTAAATTCAAATTATGAATTTGTATACGTGGATGTAGGTAATAATGAAAGAATATCCGATGGAGGTGTTTTACAAGATACTACTTTTTATAACCACCTCATAGAGAACAAGTTAAAGTTACCTAAAAAAGATGAATGTGTAGAAAATTTAAATTTTGTTTTTATTGGTGATGAACCTTTTGCTCTCCACAAGCACATTTTAAAGCCTTTTTCACAAAATAATTTGGACTACGAAAAGCGCATTTTCAACTACAGACTTTCACGAGGTCGTAACGTCGTGGAAAATGTTTTTAGATTAATAAGTGCGAGATTTCGAATACTTCATATTGCAATCAGTATGAAAATATTACCTATCCAGTATGTATTATTAGCCATTTGTACGTTACATAATTACCTAATAAAAACAAAAAGCGAATACTTTGGACCTAATGCTGTCGATACAGTAAACACTCAAACTAACAAAGTAATGAGAAATGCAGACTGGAGAGAAAATATTAACGAATTATGTTCTCTCCAGATTTCAGAAATAAGCGAGTCAAATGATGCTAAAGAAAAAAGAAATGAATATTTAAAATATTTCAATGGAAAAGGAAAAGTTTCATGCCAAGGTGAAATGTTAAATATGGGAAGAGCTTAATTTATATAAATTATATATAATGAACAAAATGAATTAGGGATTATTTAAGATACAGAGCATTTTTAAAATAAACTGGGAAGATGTCGACGGTAGTAGGAAATATCTCATAACTTTAAGAAACTAACAAATTTTTTTCAGGAAAAATGTGAATAAATCCCGCAAGAACGAATAAGACATCTAATAAACAGTATGCTTTGTTAATGTCAAGAGGTCATATGAGCATCAGGAGGACATACTCTTTATTAATTTTTAGTTTAATACAAACGTTGAGCATTGATTGTAATAAAAATTTTTATATATTTTTTTAAGATATAAGCCTATTTATTTAATGTATAATAAGACTGAGTATATTATATTTAAATTTTAATATTATAAATATTTTTAATAAAATTTGGTGCATGGTTATTGTACAGTGAGACTTATTTAAGTGATTCCAAATTCATTGTGTGCAGTTATACTATTTATAATCTTATTTTTTCCACCTTCCTGACTATCTAAAATACGTTTACGATTTTGATTTGATGAAATATGTGTTTCTTGTGTTTCATCTTCTATGTTACTCAATGTTTCAATATCGTTTTTACTTTCTACTACTTCTTCTGACAATGTTGTAGTAGATAAATTTGATATGCTGGTAGCAGGTTCTTAATCTTTTGTAAATATTGTAGATATCGTCTACCCCTTGTCCACTTCGAATTGATCTTTCTACTTTTTGAAATTCTTTTCTAAAAGAGCTTCTTATATTTTGATTTTTTTTTATAATCTCTTAATCAGCCTTCAAGTTATATTTTTGTAAACCCCTATTAACGCTAAATAGCCTCTTCTTTTAAAATTTTTGTTCAGATATTGCGGGCTTTTAATTTGCCATAATGTCGGATGTTGTTTATAAACATCAATGAAGTTTATTAAAAATTATTTATCGGAATTCATTATTATGACCAATGACTGATAACTTTTTGACAATTTTTACAAAACGTCAGTTTTTTTGATGTGACACGTTGGACTGGCGCGTTGGAATGGCGTGTTGGCGTGGCGCGTTGAGAATCCAAAATGCGACAGATTTTTCTGACGGTTTGGCGTGTGGCGGATAAAACCTATGAGCGTAGTGTAAAGATGCACCGTCTTGTTTAAATTATACATTAGCTGCTGGTATGTTCGAATTCTTTTTATTGAGAAAACCAGCTAATGCTGGTACTAACGTGTCGCAAAAGACGTTCGTCTAGTCAGTAAAATGTCAAAGAAATACGGTTCTAAAATGTTATTAGATCAAAAAAGACACAATGGCCATCTGGGTCAATAGAAAATCCGGACTGAATCAGAGAAACCCATACTCGTCACTAGGGCTGGGCGATACCTGTTTTAAAGTATCGGGTATCGATATCTGCAAAGTATCGGATACTTGCCAAAGTATTGAGGTATCGGATGTATCGAGATATCAGAGGTATCAAGGTATCAAGATATCGGAAGTATCGAGGTATCGGAGGTATCAGAGGTATCGAAGTATTGGAGGTATCAAGATATCGGAAGTATCGAGGTATCGGAGGTATCAGAGGTATCGAAGTATTGGAGGTATTGAGGTATCGGAGGTATCGGAGGTATCGAAGTATTGGAGATATCGAGGTATCGTAAGTATCGATACGTCGATACCTGATTGCAGTCGGTATCGGTGTACGATACCTGAGCAGGTATCGATACCTTCTGTAAATATCGATACTTTTCCCAGCGCTACTCGTCACATCCACAAAAATTCAATGTTTAGCGTGGTTCTACCAAATTACTTTTTAGAACCGTATTTTTTTGACGTGTCATTGACTAGACAAGTTTATTTTGATGTTCTTTGCAAGACGTTAATATCATAATAAAAGGATCCAGACATACTAGCAGCTAATATATGGTTTAAACAAGACGGTGCACCACTACTTGTAGTGTCAGAAATAATTTAGATAATATTTTGCCCACTTCTCTAAAGAACTACTAAATTCAAAAGGTTTTGCAACAAAATCAAGAATTTAAGAAAAATAATTACAAATTAGTAACTCTTAATTAGTCAAAAAATGAGAAAAAAAGATTAGTCAAAAAATGTGCTAACGGATTTTAAAAATTAATTGTATTATTGCTAAGAAACGGAAGAACGTCAATTTGAACATTTAGTTCAGTAATTCTGTTACAAATTGCGTCTATTTTAAAAAATTTAATAAAACATTTAAATTGGTTAAATTACTTAAAGTTTTCGTTTTAGACTCTACGAATGTTATACTGTTCTACTTAGAAAAAATGTAGTTTTAATTTTCAACACCAAAAGTAGGGGTTGCTATTTAAAAAATATCGATTACGTCACAGTCAAAAACCGGTTGGCAAAAACAAATTGAAAACAAGTGAAAACGCGCGGAATAAAAAAATAAAACCGACCTGTCTTGTCGTTTTTCTAAAAAAAAGAGTAACTTTAAATGAAAGGTACAGGAATAAAACAAGGAGAGTTCATCTAAGACGATTTATCTATATGTGCCTATTCTTTCGGATCGTTCTACCAGTTCAATATCAATGTTTAGAAGTAGAAATATTCATTTTTTTTTTACAATAAGAGATAGGGCTCACAGTCGTAAAAGTAGGAATGTCCGAGCGTAACGGCCATAAAATAAGGAAGGTCTAATGGGTATGTTACCATTAGACCGTGATTTTACACAATAATCACATCATTCTGTACCTATTTATTATTCCTTAGATTAGAATCTCATAAAGAAGGCACGTCCTACTTTTGTAAGCGATTAAAATGTTTTTAAACAAAATGCAAAGAAGATCGTTCAGTCATTTTCTCTTATTTCAACAGCCTGTCTAGTAATAACGAACAAAATATTTTTTTTGGCTTAATTTAGATTACTCTTGTGCAAAGAAGTAGAAATAGAATACCTTAAGAGAATGCTATATACTATAATAGTGATTTTCATATTGAGTTAAGGTTAAAGAAATGGAAAAATAGAAGATATACCGGTGTGTTTTAGAGCATTTATAATTTATACATGAAATAACAAAAGAAAAAGTGGAGCACTTACAAAAATTGCTTAAAAATTGAAGCGCACCTTCAGAAGGTAAGAGGAGACATGTCTGCGGTAAAAAAAACTTCTGAATGGTATCTTTGAACACGTTTTTAACCACATAAAGTCTTTTAAAAGAACGCCATCACATTACAGTTTAGACGATTTGAAAAAGGTGTACTTGCTTGAGGAATTGAATAAAATAAGCAGGTCTTTTTGTTGTAGAAAACAAAATTTTTTTTTACTTGCTACAAATAAGTTCTCTGTCATTATTGTTCATAGATCTAATAATAATACTGGATCGAGTCTCACGTATACGTTGCCAAAGCGAGCTGCGATGACAACATAGTATAAGAGAGAGAGAGAGATAGTATAATAAACAGATTAAATGTGTGTGAGAGAGAAAATCACTGGCTGGTAGGCAAGAACGTTGAATTTTTGAAAGTACAGGAATAATAAAGCAAGAAAATAAATCCTTATTTTAATTCAGTAAACATATAAGCGCCAGGCCTTTATTGTGCATGCATACAACACTTATACTTTACAAATTAATATTTTATTTATCTGAAATTATATTATTTAAAATAGTTTAAAACGCTTCTTATAAACAAAATTGTTTAGAAATATGCAAATTTTAGCGATTTTAACACTTGTCTAAATGCAAATACCACCTTTAACACCGTAAATACACCACTTTTAATGTTTTGCCTACCCTCACTTCAGTCTTATTATTAACTCAATGTTATTGTTTATGTATAAACATGACCGACTGATCAGTCGACTCAGTCGATCATTAAATCTCAGTCGGCCATGGTATAAATTATTGCATCAACGGGACTCAAAAAAACTGACGGATGTTCAGTTGACATATGCCATCAAAATATTTGATTTTAGTTATACTTTTTTTGTTCAAAATTTATCTAGCTAACACTTTAATGTGTTACTTTTGTAGTGGAAGTACATCATGCAACTCGCCAGAAAAATGGGAGAAAAGAAACTGCGGAGAAGAAGTCAAATATTGTTATTATTTGGTTGACGAGCAAGAGAAACGTAAGTTTTAATATGTGTTAATTTTTGTTAAAACAAAATTATGTAGTACATCTGAGGGGTTGTAAAACTCGTGACATAACAAATAAGAGATGTTTAGAGCAAAATACCTCTTTTATTTTGTGTAGTTTCTGTAGAGGTGAAGAATGTAAAGTTTGTCAGAAGGATTTGTGTAACGCAAGTGAAAAATTCTCTTGGCAATATCTTATAACACCCCAAATTTTTTTTGTTATGCTGTTGATTTTGTTTTGTTTATAAGATTAAATTGCTGCTGTTACAATAATTGCTCTTACAGAAAATAAATAAAAACTTGAAATTTGTTTTTATTTACTTATTTAGTTTTAATACATTAATTATATATGGGACTTAATTATAATCATGTCGTTTCTTAAGAGAGTTAAGAGTTATAAAATTCCGATTTGTCTATTCTTCATTTTCTGTATTGGAACAAAAATTTTACAATAATGTTATGATCACATCTGAATTTTGTTGGTTAAAGTATGAACTACTTTCACCTCTATACTCTCAATTTATTTCGCTATTAAAAAAAAATAAAAAGTTTGGACTTATCTTGTAATCTTACTGTTACAGCTGTCTATAATTAATATCTATAAAAAGATTTAAAAAAAAACGTCTGTTACAGGCTACAGCATAGCTGAAAATATTGAACTTAACTTACGGTTACAAAAAACATCTACAGTTCACCAAATAACTTATAAATAATATAGGTATACGGGTTTCAAGGGGTTTGAGTGTAAAGCAATCATTTAGAAAAATACAGAGATATATGTTCTTTTCATTTCAATAGAAGTCGCTAAATACGCAGAATTACAAAGTAAGCATTTGATTGGCTCTTTCGAGCTGTGAGTGGCACGAAACGGCAAATCGAAACGATGCCATATCTCTTTCTCTTCTTCGTTGGACATGCGTATTTTGTACAACTTGAAGACGTACAACAGAAGATTATCTTTTTTTCTCTCTCGGACTATTTGACTTCCAAATTTAACAAAGTACTTGCACACGTCCACGACCTAAACCTTTTTCGTTCGAAGAACCATGATGAAAGGTGAGTAATGAACAAGACAAATCTACAATTAATACTAATTTATTTCAACAAAAACTTAGCAATATAAAACCTATAGTAAAGCGCCGTAAGACATTAAAATGCAAAAATCTCGAAACTCGATTTCACTGAATGGATTTTTATAAAACTTTTTTAATTGCATTGTTGAAAGCGTAAATAAAAAAGTTTAGCCATCAAAATATACTCATTTCAATTGCAACAATTTATAACAACAATTAATTGAAAAATGAGGGAAATATGAAGAAAAAAAATTTGCAGTAAAAATTTCAATTCTATATATGTTACGGTAAAGCCCGAAATTCGAGTAAACCTAAGATTACCCGGGTAAACCTAGAAATACCCATGATTCATAGGTAAAGTCCGAAATATAATTTAAAAAACACACGTTTCGGGCTTCACCCGGGTAATCCGCGTTCTACCCACTTTCGCTTGGATAAAGTTCGTTGTAGTTATTCTGGACTTGGATGGATGATGAAAATTGCAGACGATGGCGATGGTCAGAAAAGCTAAGATTTGTCCAATTAATAAAGAACAGGGCTTGTCGTGATGGAACAATATGAGCTCTTTATACTGTTTACGTTTGATCATGACTCATGACATTAAAGTTGGGTTTAGGTACATCAATTTTTCCGAATGAGTTTATCCAGAATCTACGAACCGAAGAAAAGCTTGAAAAAATCATTAACGAGTTTGGTACAGAAGAACAGCTTCAGCAAGACAGTGACTCAAAAACTGATACAAATATAGAAATTGTTAATAATAATTATCAAAAAGTCAATAATAGTAACATAAAAAACATTAACACTGTGATGGCTGAATGTGCAGAATATGATGGTTTAAGTCCATCACTGAATAGAGAGTGTACACTTTGTTTGTACAAAAAAATTTCCACTCAAACAGACAAGAGGCAAAAAACATTTAAAAAATCAAGCAAAAAAATATTTTATTTTAATTTTATCAAATTTAAAGTTTACTCTTTGTTTTTTGGGAGACACTGTAGAGGTAAAATTTTCTGACGTGGATCAAGGAAGAAGAGATTTTAGAAACCTTCTTATCACAGTTTCAAAAATTACTGATAGCGGCTTTTACAAGCTAGAAAACAAGAAAAGAAGTATTGAGGAAAATTTTTCTAGAAATCAATTTTCTGTCTCTGCTGAGAAACTTGTGACTTTTGAAATAAGTGTATTACTAGAAAAGAAAATTTTGCGTCAACTTGCAAACGAGCAATCATTTTAAAATTACATAAAAAAATGTAACTGCAAAACTAAGTGTAAAACAAATAAATGTATATGTATATAAAGCTACTGCAAAACTTTGTAATTCTAAATGTCAGAGTAGCTTGTCTTGTTCAAATATATAATTTGGTTTTTGTTTGTTTTCGTGCTGGCTGGATTTAAATTTTAATATTAAATATGTATTTAATAATATTTAACAGTTTATATCGAATCATTTTTAATATACTTAACTTTACCCAAGCGAAAGTGGGTAGAACGCGGATTACTCGGGTAAAGTCCAAAACGAATGTTTTTTAAATTATATTTCGGACTTTACCCATGAATTATAGGTATTTTTAGGTTTACCCGGGTAATCCTAGATTTTAGATCTAGGTAGGTAGATTTTAGGTAGATCTAGGTTTACCCATTATTCGGGCTTTACCCGTAACATATACAATAAATGATGGTTGTATAGTTACTTTAATATGTATTAATTTATACACGGTACCTCTATAAAAAACGCAGTCTTCTAGATCTATTTATAGATTTTAGAAATTTTCGTCAACTTCTGGTCGCATCAATTTTTGTTCTATTTAATTCAGTTCAAGATCTGTATTTATTTTTAACAGGTGGTTGTGGGATAACTTTTTTATTTACGGTTCTAAAGTTCTGAAACTTTGGGAATATAAATTTCGGATTTTTCTAAGATATCCAGAACCATTATGATCTTCCTAAGACGTCCCGTTATCAAAATCCATTAAGGTTTATTGTCAGCTATAGGAAGTCTAAACGGCACTGTTCAAAAACATATTTTTTTTTAAATTGTTAAATTAAGACATGTCTGGAAATTATTTTGAGAGTTTTTTAAATTTTCAAATTTTTGCTATACCACCATTTTTTCATTTCCTAATTAAATGGAGTAATTAATTTTTTATAAATGTGTTTACGGATTTGAAGTAGCACTCATAAAATAGTAAATCCCCATTAAAAACTCATAGTCTTTTAGATTTATTTATAGATTTTAGAAATTTTCGTCAACTTTGACCGCGTGTGGGGGCTGTGGGAATAGGGAGGCGGAGCAACTAATATTTTTCTATTTTATTCCAAGTTCATATCTATCAATTGGAAAAAAAATCGAAAATCGGACAATTTTTATTTCACCTTGCACAGCTCAAGATCCGTATTGCGAGAGTTGGGAGGACCAAATACTTATTATAAATACTATTCACAGTACCAAATACTGTTTACAGTCCAAAAAATCCAAAGAATCATTTTGAGGATCTTTCTTTCATTTAATATACAGAGGGTCAAATAAATTTTCAAACAGTGATAGAAAATTCAATATATTAAATTTCGAACAGAGCGATAAAATGAAAAATAAATTATGTATACGTAGTTCTGGAGACTTACGTATAACACCAGTAAAATTTTTATTCTTTTATCTCTACTAATAGCTGAGATAAATTTAAAAATTTTTGTTCAAAGTGATAGAAAATTCAATATATTAAATTACGAACAGAGCTATAAAATGAAAAATAAATTATGTATACGTAGTTCTGGAGACCTACGTATAACACCAGTAAAATTTTTATTCTTTTATCTCTACTAATAGCTGAGATAAATTTAAAAATTTTTTTTTCTAAATTCGGCAAATTTAGAATGCTCGGTTCATTTTACGTATGGATATGTCAAACTTACCAGTCTAAATTCGGTCTAGTTGCAGCTCACGATTCCAATTAGTATATATAATTCCCTCCCCTTTCTCACTTTTTTACCAGAGGTTTTTTGAGGCTCTAAGGACAGGTTTGTAATAGTTTTTTGCTGTAAAATCTAACTTTAAGTCAAAATAATATCGAGCTTTAATTAAAATATTCAGATCGATGAAAATAAGTGGGTAAACATTTTAGTACTTATTGTTAGTGTTAAAAAAAACATTTCAAAAAGTTTTTTAAAAATGTGTTCAGTGGACCCGGGTTCCGAGGTATAAACCTTACGGCGCTCGACTACTATCCTACAGTAAAATTTTTTATTAAAAATGGAGAGGATCTGTATAATAATGATAAAACAAACGTTTGAAATAATAGACTTATTTATTATTTAAAAGATGGTACGTGAAATTTGGTTGTTTTAGAACAGGTAAAATAAAACTACTAAATACGTCGCGACGTTTCGACTATACAGGTGTTAGGTAAATGTCCTGCCAAAATTTAATCGCTTCCTTAAAATGTATAAAAGAGTCGATTTTTCTAATACTTTATAGCGATATTTCATAGGAGCAAACTCTCCTAATATTCAGCCCAACTTTCACCCCATTTAAAAAAAAATATTTTTTTTGCGTTAACCGGGTTACTATTAAATTAATTTATTATTGTACCTATCATAGGTGCATACGGCCAAAGCGTCACTGTCAATTTATTTGTCAAAGAAAATATGCAAAATAGTAAAATACTCGACTGAAGAATACGTAGATATGCATTTTGTATACGCAGAATGTTCAGGCAATTCTCGTGCTGCAGAACGATATCCTCAGCAAGGACATACAAGCAGACAAACTTTTGTTGAAGTAGCTAGTCGATTAAGCGAGACAGGTTCTGTACTTTCTAAAGAAAATCAATTTGGACAACCCGAAAAATATCTAAATATATACGATGAAGTTTTAGAGGAAGTAGAGGTAAATCCATCCGCTAGTACACGAGAAATATCCCAATAATTTAACGTTAGCTATTAGAAAATTTTGCATAGAAATTTGCTTTATTCCTACCATGTACAGAGAGTACAAATACTCACAGAGACAGATTATTCACAAAGGGTTGCTTTCTGCGAATGGTTACTAACACAAAATGCTGAAAATCCTGCATTTCCCTCAAAAATATTAATGACGGACAAATGCTGCTTTACAAAAAATGGCATACTAAATTTTCATAATACACATCACTGGTCAGATGCCAACCCACACCAAATTCGTCAAATAAATTTTCAAAATCGATTCGTAGTAAACGTATGGGCCGAAAATATCGATGATCATTTAATTAGACCATACGTTTTGCCACAACCAACGTTTATATTTGGCTTAAATGTGCGGCAGTTTTTGGATGATAATTATCTACAACGGTAGATTAGTAGAGGTAGTCTTGTTTTTTGGCCACCTAGGTCACCAGATCTGAATAGCTGCGATTTTTATCTTTAAGGACACTTGAAAGGATTAGCTTATCAACACCCTTGCAAAATAAAATGGATCTGCAAAACCGCATAATTGCTGCTGCAAGACAGATTCAACATAATCCTGAAATATTGCAAAGAGTCAAAAATTTGTTGATCTGTCGAAGTCGTGCATGTATCGCATCAAATGGTAGAGACTTTGAGCATTTGTTGTAATTTTCTTTTTAATTAATGCACATTTATTTTTTTCAAACACGTTTTATTAATTGTTAAATAAAAAAAGTTTTTTATGCTTAGTCATTAAATTGTCATCCTAATCGTTATTGCTAATTCAGAAAGATTTTCAGCTGACTCGGCTAGACACCACGCTTTAAAAAAGCTTCGTAGAGGCACCTTTATAGCAACACATGTTGGTTCTTCATGGCAGGAATTATCTAGACATTCTTTACACGTGAATGCATGTTTGCTTACGATACTTTGTCTTTTAAAACATAATTTGTAATTTTTCTTGAACTGTATTGAAGCTACTACCCGTTCCCAACACACATTGGCTTAAAATTCATTCTTCTGGCTTTCACTCTTTATGTTTGGTTCTGAAATGTGATGATATCTATTGTGGTCTATTTACAATTTCTATTCCACGCATTTTCCGTAAAAAAGGACCTTGTTTGCTTTCTCAGAATTAAACAAAAGTACAATTTGACAAGCATCAAAATGTGAAAGTTCTGGTGACAATAACGGAACAGTCGTTTTGCATCTTTTGTTATATCGTAGTAACGAATTTTACACTGATGGCATTTTAAATGCGCTAACAAATTTTATATTGGTCAATTTTTGACTTAGATTTTTTTAAACAATTTTCTGGCATTATGTGCATTCGCATATGTTATGGATATTTTTTTGGCGGAACATTTACCGAGCACCTGCATATTTCGTCTTCTTCAGGCGATGAATTTTATCCACTTGTTTTTAGGACCTACTTTAATTAACAATTGTCAAATAGAAACTGTTTCTGTAGCTAAAAAAAATACTAACAATTAACAAGTGAATAAAATTTATCACCTGAAGAAGACGAAATTTATCGTCGAAACGTCTACGGCGAATTTAGTGTTTTATACATATTACCTATTCTAAAGCAATCAAATTTCACGTACCATCTTTCAATAAAAAAATTCAAGAAGGTTTAAATGTGTCAATTTATTAATTTTTACTATATGATACTTTTTTAACATAGGCTTCAATAAATTTCCTAATTTTTGCTGGATTAATTTCACCTGTTTTATTGTGATAAATCTAAAAACAATAAATTAGCAATAACATTTTTTAAATATATAAAAAAAATACTTGAGGAACAGCTCTTTTTAGAATATATTTGTAGTCATTCTTGTTTATACGTTTTTTTCTATAATACGGTTCTAACACCACTTTAACCTCTTCAGTTATTCTCTCTTGCCGGCTCAACTTTATCAACAACTATAAAAGAAAATATTGCAATTAAATAAAACTCTCATTCCAACACAAGAATCAAACCTTTTGTTTTTTATTTTTTGCTTGCATCTCAGCAGCGGAATTCGGCAACTCATTAAACATCTTTAAATAATCTTTATTTATTTTAACACTAGTACCTGTAGAAAGTATTCGAAATTAAAAAAGAGTAAAACGTATGGTTTATTTTCAAGAGTTTCCAGAAGTTTCTCTTATTTCAGACCATCACATAAAAATCTTCAATGAGTTTAAACTCTATCGCTACATCCGACTCGAAGGACCAATAAGTAGGTTGTCATATCTGTCTCTGAGGCTGTAATTCTAAATCACTGCGCTACTCCATCGGAGTAGCGCAAAGTTACGCCATCTAATATAAATAGTATAGTAAAGTTACGACGTTGTCCCTAGCAACTCAAATTACACTGGCGTAAATCTGATTTAGAATTAAGCCCTAAGATCCATAAACATGTCTGAATTTACCCACTTAACAAACGCTAGATATGGCAAAAATATATTATTCTCCACAAATGCATTATACAATAATTACCTCATTACACCACTTATTTACCTTTGTTTGAGATGAATAATAAACCCTATTATACCATACCACTAATAATGTAACGATAAGATAAAAAAGAAATAAATAATAAAGTAAATGTAGTAATAATAAAGGATATAAACGACAGAATAAGAAAAAAGAATATAGGTGTACAAAAGTTTATAGAATAAGAAGAAGAAATTTTAATAATAATGGTTGTAGAATAATTGCAATATGCAGATAATAAAACAAGATTAAAGAATAATAAAAAATCATAGTTATTACCTTATAGTTAAATCACCTTATTATAGTTTTTAGTTTCTGAAGGTTTAACAGAAGTTTAAGTAGGCAAAAATGTTTAAAGCAGAATAAGAGATGTGAAAATAAAAAAGAAACTATATAAAAAACTAAAGAAATAAAAAAATAAATATAAAATAAAAAGTTACAGATAAACGAGAGAGGAAAAATATAAAAAGAAATATTACGAATATTTTGTGAATAAATAAATTAAAAAACTAAAAAAAAGTTTAAGCATAAAAAAAATGGCAGCACTTAAAAACAGCAGCTAAAAGAAAATCATGTGACCAAAGTTTAAAAGTAATGGTAAGAAACATAAAACCGTAAAAAACCTTGGATTATAAACCACACTGCATACACTCAATTTACCTCTATTATAAGATGCTTCTGGTTTTTTATTAAACTTACCTGCGGGTTCATCTTGTTTGAGTTTAGTTGTTTTAAAGAGCAACTTAGATTTTATTTCATCTGCCGTTTTTGTAGGCGGTTCGGGTGTAGTTTCAACCATAGACTCATACAAATCCTCGTAATCAATTGTTCTAGGTGAATACGGAAAATTAAAACTTAGATTTTGTTCAACACTGTCATATTCATTTTCTGATGATGTTAAACTAGAATCAACCGGAGTTGAGGTTAAAGATGTAGGTGTCGATAATGATGTCTGAATGCTGTGAGACTGTAAGGAACTTGAAGCATATCGTTCCAAAGATGTATGTAAATTGGATTCTGGTGAGATCTCAATACTGCTTTGAGTGTCGGCTAGTTGGGCATCTGTAAAAGGAGGTAAATGTAATTTTAAAACGTCTGGGTTTTGAGATTTTGAACTATTTGTTATTTTGATTTGAGTGCTTGAAGTAATACTATTGTTTTTGTTACCATTCGTGCTTAATGTAGATGATGGCGATTTGGTCGGTTGGAAAGGATCGTAAACGTCCGACGAGCTAGAAGGTTTAGAAGAAGTATTTGGTGCTTTAGGGAGTCCAAATTCACCAACATTTTCTTGCGTGGCATCTTTCGGCTTGATATCAGACTCATGTAGTAGATTTGTTATTGCTGGCATTTGGGGTTGTTTCTCAATTAACGTGAATTCAAATTGAGGTTTAAGTAGTGTTTCTGAAGCAGTTATGTAGTTATTAACAGAGCTTGTAACTTGTTCTTCATTTTCACTGTCACTTAACTCTATGACGTCTTTCGGCGACGGAGTCAATTTTGTCAAGTCAACAAGGGCAACGGATTCAATTTTGCTTAAATCACGATTCTTTTTTTTCTTGTTAGATTTTGCAAGTTTCTTCTTTTTCTTTGTAGAAACACCTTTTAAAATTATCTTTATTAAAATTGACACTTGAAAATATATTATTACCTGACGCAAATACTTTTCTTGAAGGTAGGGGTGTCCGATCGTTACGTTTTGTCTTTAACCCTTTATTATTAGTTGCAACTAGAGTTAAATTGTGAAGATTTACTGTATTATCTATGATTCTTGAGGGTGTCCTTGACGGAGAAAAATAGTTAGGATCTGGACTTCTTGATCGTGATAAAGAAGGTGTCCAATCTCTTGAATGTCTTTTCGCCCATTTTTTTGAACGTTTTAGATTTCGAGATCTGCTACGACTTTTGTGCTTTTTCGATGCTACTTTAGATCCATTATGTGATTTTTTCCTTTTTTTAGATGTAGGTTTTTTATTAGTATTTTCAGAAATATTTTTGTTTATTAATTTATTAACGGTTTCACCTTCTTCATAATTTTCAGATGTAGTAAAAGTTAGGTCCGAAAGAGAATCTTCGTCTGAAGCTTTTTTTATATTATAAGGTTCATTAAAATCGGTACTACTTTCATCTGAAATCGGTTCAGTATCTAAATCTTTAAGTCCTTTTTTGCAACTTTGTGGTTTTTTATTTACACACGGTGTGTAGCTTTTTTCTTCTTTAATATGATCTTCAGTACTCATCAATTTTTTCTGTTTGTTTTTTTCTTGTTCTAGTAAAGAATTAACTTCACCGACTTTATTATTTTCTTCTGTAGTATTTGTATCCTTATTTTTATCTTCGAGTAGGTTTAAATTAATGTCTGTACTTTTTGCCATTTTTATACTTTCTTTTGAATAAATATTCAAACTTGGACAATCATTTTTAGAATTATTATTTACTTTTTCTGACGATAAATTAACGTCTAGAAATAGTGAAATTATTTCTGAATTTATTTCAGCTGTTGATGTTACTGTTGATTTTTCTTTAATACTTTCTTCAAATTTAGGGTGCGTTTTATCAATATCAGTACCCATATCAGGTTCATTATCGTTGTTCTCTTTATAAGTTTTAGTATTTGGAGTAACTAAACGTGGAGACAGTGCTTTAAAAGTTTCTTCGTCTGCTTTAGTACTGACAGTTTCCATGTCACTGAAAATGTCAATTTATAATTTACTACAGAAGCGATCGCAATTTTTTTTAAAACTCTGTATTTTGTAAACAAAGCACAGGACTCAATTTTTGTTGTAAAAAGGTTACTGTTAGGATTTAATTGAGAATCACTGCTGAGAAAAAGGTTTGATCAAAATTTGCGAAATTTGATTTTTATAAATAGTGTGCCCACCCATAGTATTGGGTGGTCATTAGTATTAGTAACTATTTTCAAATCGATTTATATTAGAACAGTGTCGATTCGTTTGTTTTTTTTTAAATTAATTTTAAAAAAAGTTGTGAGGTAATGAAACTTTAGAAAGAACATTTTTTTGAAATTAAATTTTAAATGCTTATAACTTAATCAATAATAAAATTTTGAAAAAAAAAACAAGCGAAATCAAAAACTTGTTATAAACTTTTTTATTATGATAAAAAGAATTGACACTGTTCTAATATAAGCCATTTGGAAAGTACCCAGCGAAGCTATTTTTGAAAATCAAATTTCGCAAATTTTGATAAAACTTTTTTCACTGCAGGAGTGAAATTATCACTTCTGCAGTAAATCAATTTGGATCAATTAAATCAAATTAAAGAAAAAAATTCGTCAAAGGCTGGTCCGCGGTTAAAACCCATTAGCGCCTAGTGGCATCATATGGTGCCGCCAAACCACTATCAATTGGGGCGTTTTTTACTTAAATCTATTTTTATATCGGTACGCTAAGGGATTGTTTATCTTAGTTTTAAAGTTCGCTCTTTAAGTGTGTTCAGTCAGAATTTGACTAGAGTACGCTTTAGGTGTGTAAATCCACACATCCATATTTGTGCGTTTTAGTATTCTGTGTAAAACATGGACATTCGCTTTGTGTAAGTATAATATTTTTTAATTTTGCTGGTATTTGTAACTGTTTCTTTTTTAACAAGATAATAAAAGGTTATAGTAATGTGATAGACTACTTTATAATAAAATTTACATTTTTAATACTTTGCCGTTATGCAAAAACTTTGGGTGTTCCCATATGGAACCACTAAGCGGTTTCGCGGTAAAACTTGTATTTATATATTTTTCTCATTTGCTTATTTTTTCAGAGGAATAACATTGAAAGAGGCATTGGATATTGCTTTCGATAAAACAGAGAGCGATAAAGAACCATCGGCTATTTATGTAGAGCCTCCAGATAGCACTGTTTTGACTGACGAAGATTCAGCAGATGAAGATGATGGAGGATTTATCAATAATCTGTATCGAAATCAACTATGTTCAGGCGCAGAAATTGTGTTATCCAATAGAGAAAGAATCGGAGGTGTTGCTGAATCTTTACCATCCTCTCTACTCAAAATTTTCATGCGAGAGAAGGTTTTAGATTTTTGCAAAGATGGAAATTTGACACCTTCTTCATACACATTTTCGGCTGCAGATTTTACCAAATATAGAGAATTGAGCCCCGTTGAGCTGTATGAAATTTTTTTACGCAAGAATTGTTTGATGAAATTCTACGACAGACAGAAAATTATGCGCTCTTTAAAAATTTTCTAGCACCAAATATAGCATTAGAAGAACTGAAAGGTTTTTTTGGTATACTGATACTCAGTGGATACAATACCTTGCCTTTAAAAAGGAACTATTGGGAATCTGAAAAAGATATGAGGAATAAAATGGTAGTGAACGTCATGCGACGTGACCGATTTCTTCAAATTTGTCGTTTTATCTATTTTGTAGATAATAATGCAATAGATGCAAGACATAAAATGTACAAATTGAGACTTCTTACGGATGCTCTAAAAAATATATTTATAGAACATTTCATACCCGAGCAAAATTTGGCATACGACGAGTCAATGATTCGCTATTACGGGAAGCATGGCTGTAAATAATTCATACGTGGAAAGCCAGTAAGATTTGGATATAAAGTATGGTCTCTAAACACATAAATTTCGAAATTTATCAAGGACGCAATCCACGTTCAAATGAAAATTCGAAGAAACTTTTGGCAAGGCAGCTGCACCTTGAGTCCAAATGATCAAAGATCTCGGCGAAAAAAAAATAACAAATACAATTTCATTTGGATTATAAAATCGGTAGAGAGGTTCTCAAGGAAAGATAAAAAGAATATACTTGTGCCACGACCAAATATTGTAGCTCAATACAATCAAAATATGGGTGGTACTGATCTAATGGATAGTAATGTATCTTGCTACCGCATTGGAATAAGAGCAAATCGATGGTATTGGCCCATTTTTACATATATGATAGACGTTACTATTCAAAATGCCTAGACGTTGTACAGGAAATCTGGTCGTAACATAAGTCATCTTATTATAGTACAGACCTACTTAACAAGATATAAGGTCGCCCTAAAAGCTTCTGGTAGAATTTCTGCGGCTGCTGGAAGCGATTTTCGCGTAAGTGATGACATAAGGTATGACGGTTTACATCATTATATAGTTTCGGTACCTGCCGGAAAAAGAAAAAGATGCGCTGAAAGTAAGTGTTCCAGTAGGGGAAAAACAATGTGTTGCAAGTGTGATGTAGGACTTTGTATAGACTGTTTTAGAAGCTTTCATACCAAATAAATAAGAACTTAAGTGCGTAAGCTGATTTGTGTGGTAAGCGGTCCCATATGGGAACGGCCCTTTTTGTTTTTTTTTTGTTTATTATTTGTTTGTGTTTGAATAATAATTTTTTAGACTTTTTAATTAAACAACTTATTGAATAAATTTTGTAATTAAAAAAAAAATTCTCGACGCTAGTGGGTTTTAAAAGCTGTTTTTTTACCTTAGATTGTTTTGGGTATAATACTCTGGATTTTCTTGTTTTTGTAAACTTCCAGTGAAACTTGAGTAAACACTTGAATCTTCAACAGTTGACGTCCGAGCTGTAATATTTTTATCAGGGCTTGTACTTCTCTGGCCACTAGAAGTTGGCACATTATCATTCCGAGCATCTTCAGAATAAGTTGCAAAAGGTCTTTGTGTTACTAAACGATTGTAATTATTTAAATCTTGCAAGATTTGTTTATTTTCCATTGTGAATTGTCTGTTTCAAACAAAACAAACGCGCTCTTGACAGCTGACTAACTGAAGTACGCGATCACGATCACCCAAAGCCCGCAAAAAAAACAAAATAACCAAACTGTTATGGACAAGAAATAAAAATTGTTTTGTGTTTGCATCAAATGAAATATTATTCTATCACTGTTTTGACACCTATGACTGTTAGCAAAGTTCAAATTTGGGAGTATTTTAATTTTTCTGTGAGCGTTGCTCTCGCTAATTGACAGTTACACTAGGGTGGACCAAAAAAATCGACTATTTTTTTTTAACTTTCGTCACTGAAAAATTAATTCCTAGACACTTTTAAAAAATGCTTTTTTAAGATGAGCTCTTAATTTTAATAGGAAAGACTCTCTTATTGCAGTTTTTCATTTTTTTTCAGTTCCATATGCCAAAATCCATATCTTGTCATTACTTAATCGTACAGAAAATTTCTATTTAGGTACATTTTTAGAAGGAACTTAAACACTTTACAAAAAAGTTATTTTTCAATTTTTTATATCTCTTTTCGTTTAGAAGATATCGGAGGTCAGAGTTTAAGGAATTTAACAAAAAAATTTTTTTTTACTTCTAAATTTTATAACTCAGATAAATTAATATATTTTTTTTGTATAAATATATTATAAAATGCGCAACATACAGTCTTGTAGGAAATTAAACGCTCTATAAAAAAGGTCTCTCGTGATTAATTGATTATTCTAACCATTTAGAAGATATTCGCATTTTAAAAACCAAAATTTGATATTAAATCCCCATTTTTTTTTAAATGGTTGAAGAAATCGATTAACCACAAACGACTTTTTTTGTAGAGCGTTTAATTTTCTACAAAACTGTATGTTGCGCACCATATAATATTTATTTATTTATGAGTTATAAAATTTAGAAATAAATAAAAAATTTTTGCTAAATTTTTCAAACTTTGACCTTTGATATTTTCTAAACGGTAAGAGTTATAAAAAAATTGTAAAATATATTTTCTAGACCGTTTAATTTTCTAAAAAAAATGTAAATAATTTTTTTCTGTACGCTCAAGTAGTGACGATATATAGATTTTGCTATATGGAAGTCAAAAAAAATGAAAAACTGCGATAAGGGAGTCTTTTCTATTAAAATTAAGAGTTCATCCTAATAAAGCATTTTTTAAAAGTGTCTAGAAATCAATTTTTTAGAGTCGGAAGTTAAAAAAAAATAGTTGATTTTTTTGTGCCCACCCAATGTAAGAGCCAGTAAAACCAGACAAATCGAAAAGTAAAAATGTTTGGAAGTCTATAAATTATTCAAGCTGGGTTTTGACCGTAATAATCTCGTAGTCTTAATAATAAGCTTAACGCCATGAGAAGTGCACTACGGTTTGGGACTTTCAGATAATATTGAGAAACAAAAATCTTGGCACATCTAATTACTTGGTACTGATATTTATAATAAAACGTTTGGATATACAAATATAACAGATATACTGTTACAAATAACTAATGTAATATTAAATTATTAATTGATATACACTCAAAACTGATCTAAACATCTTCGTTGTAAATTCGTGGTACCTGAAAATCGGAAATTATTTTAAAATCTAGGACGTTGTCTAAATAAGTTACGAAAACCAATTATTGTAATAAGTAATTTTTGTTGCCACATGTTATTATATAACAAGTGATAAAAAGTGACCTTATTAAATTAATCCTATAGCAAATCCATAATACTATATTATGCCATTTCATATACCGAGATATCAAAAATTAAATGACTCGCAGGTGATTCTGGTTCAAAACATTTGTCTTAGCTTGTATCATCGTTTATGAACGAATTTTTCAAAATTTGTCACGTTATGTCAGTGATCCAATATACTGCCTAAAAAGTCTGTCTAGAATTTTCTCACAGCCTGTCAGAGTTTCACATCAATTTTAGCCAGAAGTCTTCAAACTGAAGAATTTTTATCTTTATCAATAACATTCTCATTTTTAAAACAAAACATCGCAAAAAAAATTTGGCGTTATGATTTAAAGTTTTCATTTCATAAACATTACTAATGTTTCTATGCGTTTCAAATAGGTCATTTATTTTATTATAATAAAAATTACTATAATTAAATTATTATTATGGTAAACAGACTCATATCTACTTCTACATATATTGATAATTGCATATTTCAATACAAGCTAAAAAGAATTTACTTTCTTTTAAGTCTAGGGTAATAAAATGTAAATATCAAAAAATATCTATTTAGCCGGTACCTCACCTAAGACCCAAGAATCAACCGACTTAAAGTCTTATAAATAAGAAGTGAGAGTTTTATGAATTTGGTGACAAAAGTCATTTAAACTTTAAATTTATTTAGCCACTTTATTTGAAGAATTAAAATATTGACGCAATAATACCAATTGCTCCTTATTTTAAGAGCTATCGATTAATACAAAAAAATCTCGATTTGGTCATTAGATTTGTATAAGATGGAAATGATCTTTTTTGCCACAATAGATAAAAATATATTCCAAAAAGAAGATAAATTATTGTTAGTAAAAAATATGATAAAAAATGATCTATTTAACATATCAAAATTAACGGTTACTATTTGGAAATATTGCCAAAAGAAAAATATGTTTTTACCGCCTAAACATGTGTGTTTTTAAAAAATTAACATTTGATTTAAAAGATAATTAGAAACAATTCAAAAAATATATAATTAATAATATAGAGAAAAAAGAAACAAGAATATAAATTATTAACATAAACATTTAATCATTTAATAAAGATTAAACTAGTAGAGAAAGACAGGACAATGAAATGGGGGAGGAATTGTGGTAACCATCATATGTATGAACTTTGTAAAGTCTTAAGCTTAATAAAATATCAACTTAATAAACCTAAAGTTTCTAGAGATTTTACCAAATTTTCGTTTTATCTGTAATTTCCTTTTACATTAGGCTGATAAAGATCAATGGAAACGTAAAATTTATTGAATGCGAGGGTTAGAATCTTGGTAGAAGGTGTAAAAGGCAATAACCAACTTGATTTGCTAGCAGCTTGTCTTATATAAGTTTCAAGGGCTTTCTAGGCAATTTACTCGGGCACAAATTTTAGCACTTACACACACTATACACTCTTATATCAAACGCTGTTTGTAAACGCTCACTGAACCAGTTTATTTTCATATACAATAAGAATTGTAGTCTTAACAATTTATTTATTATAGTTGTTTATTTATCTAAATTTTTATTTCTCAAATTTTTAATAGCTCGGAAATTTCTAATTGCGAGTCTATATTGATTTCAGTTCACTTCCACTTTAATCTGATAAGGTTGCTGTGAACTTTATATTGTTACTTCTCTAATTCATAGTTGTTTTCTGTCAAAGTCAGTAGATTTGTTAGTAAAATAATTACATTATTGCAATTTTACTGCTATTTACAACTGATTTTTTCACTATAATATAATTAGAGGGATATATCGGTTTTTTTAAGACACTTGTTTTTTTTAATATCTTTTGTGTCAAAAGTACTAGATTATCTGATTTCTAGGACTGACTGACTGATAGACTAACAAGTTTTTACTATACAAGTAGACAAGTTCTCTAGAAATTCATTGAGTTATTTTTTGACGTTTTCACATCGGTTGTGTTATAATTTGTTAAATGTAACTAAAAGAAAATAGATTTATTGCCTTTTATTTCAACAATTATTATAAACACGTGTTTTTTAAAAGCAAAAATCTGTAAAAAAGCGTAAGGAAAGCAACGTTTTGTGTCTTATTTCAATCGACGAGATACGTTTTAAAAATGACATAAAAGATATTTATTAATATTGCTTTAGTATTCTGTTCGTTCTATTGAAAAATCTTCCATAAAACTACGTACTTTTTTAAAGATATCAATTAATGATGACATTACTTTAATAATTTACCTAGCAAAATTAACAAAGCATTGGGAAAGTTGTGTGAAACTTCTACTGGGTAAATAGTCGAAAAGGCGTCGAGAATTATTAGTGCTGAAAGTGTACTTATTACATGTGCTGCGAGTAAGTGTCTGTGAAGTGCTATGAAGTGGTATAATGTTGGGGCTTTGTTCAAGAGAATATTTCAACTGTTCTGACAAATTTTAGACTTACCGTGCAAGTACTCTGGAAACTTACATGGTTATTTCAAGAATGTGACTTGTTTGTACTGCTTCGACACCAAACTAACGAAATTAAAACGAAAAGCTGCTAAAAAATGTCCTTGCTTTAGTCAGTGTGTCAATTTTAAAAGTTGCAATCGGCAATATCTCTAGAATTGAAAAAGTTATTGAGAATCACTTAAAACCGTTTTGGTGGTTGCTATGGAAAATCAAAATGTTATAGTAATTGACGCACCTCCACCCACCCTTTAAGCCACAGCCACCCTAACTTGAAAATTTTAAATGGCACTATTTCGTAAAAAACATTGATTTTTCGGATGAATGTTCGTTTTATTCAAATGGAAATGTGAGTAAACAAAACTGCAGGTATTGGAAAATTGGAGTGATGTAAACCCTCACATATGTATTAGAGAGGGACATACGCAGTATCTACAAAAACTAAATGTTTAGACTGGGATACTAGGAGATGCCATTATTGGACCTCTGTTTATTGATGGCAATTTGAACGGTGAACAATTCGTTAATATGCTGGAGACAACCATTGAGCCTCTTATAGTTCAGGAGCTTGAAAATCAATTAGACGAATTGGGAAATTCCGGATTAAATGAACATCTACTTTATTTTCAACATTATGTACTTCCAGTTAGGCAATGGTTGGATAACCACTACCCAGATCAATAGATTGGGAGAAGAGGACCTATTGAATGATCCCCCAGGTCACCAGATCTTACACCACTTAAAATCTTTTAAAGTCTGTGGTTTATAAAACAAAAGTATATAAAACACCATTTGAACAATTGAGACAAAGAATTATTCAAGAGTGTCGAGCTATTCGCAGAAAATGTTTTCAAAAAGTTCGTGAAGAATTTCAAAACAGGCTCTATTTTTATTTAGCAAACAAGGAAATCATTTTCAACATCTATTATAGCATTTAATAAAAATTAATCACTTAGGCAATGTTTTATTTTAGTTTCAATTAGAATTCATTTACTACAGCAAATAACAAAAATGAAAATTTAAAGTCTTTCTTGTCGACTATTTGGAAAACGACTTTTTCAAATAGGGTTTTGCATAAAATTTTTGAAAAGCGCTTGTTATGAGCTTTCCAACGATGTATCAGAAGTAGGGTAGTGTCATTTAAAATTTTCAAACTGGGATGGATGTGGCTTAAAGGGTGGGTGGAGGTGTGTCACTTACCATGCCATTATTTGATTCTCTCTAGCAACCATCAAAACGGTTTTAAGTAATTCTCAATAACTTTTTCAATTCTAGAAATATTGCCGATTGCAGCTTTTAAAATTGACACACTGGTATAGGTATATATTTTTAATACAATCTTCTTCAGACTAGAACACGAGCACATCTGTTTGACTTATTGTGTCGTAGAACTAATGTGCATAATGTTAACATTAGAACAAATTCTTACTGCATTTTCCAACATCGAACATATTCCTTAATATTTAAACATGTTTCTTAAATTGTTTAAAGAGAGAATTATTTCTGAATTGTTTTTTAATGTTGTGCAGTATATTTAGACTTAGTTTTTTTGTACAAACATTTTGTGTTTTTTTCTTTTTTAGGGGTACAGCTAACTGCTCTTTTATTTATATTATATATTTCTATTTTTACAACAAAATCTATTTATTATTATTGTTAAAAATAAAAATATGTATTCCGGTTTAAATTTTGATCAAATGCTATAGTACGAAACAGCACACCACACATTACCTTTTTTAAATATTGTTTGCAATAAGAAATTCTGTAGTTTGGATTCGGTTCACTCTAGTATCGGCAATGTTGAGATGAAACGACTTCGTTAGTTGAAAAGGTTGATCCATCGGAGAACATAATTCGTTTATAAAAATTTGAATCTTCCAAAACTTTGTAGTCCATTTTCAAACAAAAATCTAGACAAAGGTGTTCCAATCGAACAACAACGTCGGGAAACTGTATACCGGTTTCGGGGTTTTTGCCCCTCATCAATACAGTGTATCCCGGAGCGTTGTGCTTGATTGAAACGAGTGGAAGAACTCGCTTATATCAAGCGAAGTTCGGCTAGTAGTTAGATGGCACACTGTGTTTGTCTATACGACTCAAAATCTAGACGTTTGGCTTTATTGCCATTTCCTAAAGTTTGCCTAAATTGCGGTTTAAATGGTAAAATTTTGTTCTGCTTAAAAAAATTTTGTAAATAAGATTTACTTATTCCAGTTTGTATTGCCCTCTTTTTTAAAGACAACTTTAAAGCTTTTTTTGCGGAATAACCAGCAAAAATTGAAGCAACATCATTTTCATTGAACAACTTCTTTGACTTTTCAATGTTTAAAACCAAGCTCGTTTTAAGGAATTTGGACATCAAATATTTTGCATCGGAACTTGAAATGGTAACTTCCGAATATTTTTGGTTGAATTTTCTGATAACAACTCGGTAGCACTCTTTCCCAGTTTTGTAACATCGAATTCGATAAATTCTTTTTGTGAAGTCAAGATTGTAGCATGAATACTATTTAAATTAGCGAAGATTTGATTTGCAGTTCTACTAACTTATGAGATTAAGATTTGATTGTAAGATTTAATGATATCCACCTACTAGAGTTACTTCTAAATAATTAAACTTGTGTGATTGACTTGGATTTGTAAATTTCTTCATTATTTAGACATTTAAAAAAAAATTAGGATGTTAAAAATTTTCAAAGTTGTCTGTGGAGAAAAGAAAAATAATGTTAAAAAAACTAAACGTTTCTAATTGTGCATTTTTTTAAATAAAAATCGAAATAAAATTAAGTTGTTAATTAGTTTCAGTTCTTTTTCCACATGCTGTATATCAATTTTAATACCATTTAATTTTTGAGTGATATTTTTTTTTAAATTAGTTCATTTTATTTAAATTTTTAATTATACAATTATTTGAAATTGGCGCTGTATCAGTATTTGCAACCCAAGCGCCACAACAAATAATTCGGTCAAAAACCGAACAAAAAAAATTTTTGACATTGACATAGTGAGTTTCTACTTAGATTAGAACAAATTTATAAAATTACTGTGAATGTCATTTAATCAAATTTGCAAAGTGTATTAGCTAGAAGTTTATTCTTTGGTATTGTTTCAAATTTAGAATATTCCTCGAAGACTAGTAGTCACTCGCACTCCGCAAAATATCTTAGCGGAAGCTTGCCAGTTTCTCGTTGAGACCATTTAGGATTCAGGTTAGCCACATTTTACTTAGAATTTTTGACTGCAATTGCAAATTTCATAAACAATTAGATATCGCTTTTGGTTAGCTTCTGCCTTTCGGGTCTAACTCTGAACGAGTGCTACGAATTGTATCAAATTTGGGGAATAATCATCTTACATAGTCTCACAAACCTACTCCTAAAATTTCAAGGTGCAACTCTCCATCTCTAACAGAAGGGTATTTATACGTGGGTAAGGGGTGGAAAACAATAAATTTGGAATTCTTAAATAAACAGTAATGTTTGATAATTCATTTTTAATAATAAGTAATGATAACTTTAAAGGAGTAAGTTTTATGGAATAAAAATTGAAAAATGCTGAAATAAGCCGTGAATATAGGTGAATATCTTGAGTTTAAGGTATTTCCACCCAGGCGGCGGCCGGTGATTTTTTAAAATTCTGTATTTTGAAAATAGGGCATCGGATCCAAATTCTGTTATAAAGGATTATTATTGAGACCAAACTGAAGGCTACTGCCAAAAAACAATTTGCGAGGTTTAATTTTTAAAAATGGTGTGCCCCCTGGTTATTTCCGAAACGGCTTATGTTAGAACGATAGCGATTATTTTTTTTTTCAGCATTATGAGACAAATTAAGGACTAATCTTCTTTTGGTTTTTTCCAAAATTTTAATCATAAAAAAAGTTAAAAGCACTGAAATTTAATTTTTCAAAAATATTCTTTCTCTAAAACTTCATTACCTCATATCTTTTTCTTAAATTTAAAATTTTGAACATAACTAAAATAAACTAGTTATTAATTTGGTTCATAATGCTGAAAAAAATTGACACTGACCTATTTAAGGCTGTTCCCATCAAAATAAAAATTTGAACAAAATCGCATAGTATTGTTTTAATGGCAGTAGCCTGCTGTTAAAATTTCTTTTGTCTACGACCACTCCTTGATAGAGTGAATTACTAAAAATAAATTAAAAAATTAAAAAAAAACAATGTCGTTATTTTATTGTATTAAAAATTGAAAAAAAAACGTAATTTCTAGCTACTAAAATTAGTAAAATTACAGTTGTTAATTTAAAAATTAGTAACATGTCGCTTTTAGTTTGTAGTATAAAAAAAAACATCCCTTTTTACTTACTAATCTAGAAATTAGTAAAAAAACACTTCCGGCTTTTTAATTAGTAAAATAGCGTTTCCGACTTGTAATAATTAATAGAAAAGCCGCATATTAGTATCTATTAATTTAAAAATTGGCAAAAAAATTTTACTTTTAGTTTCTAAAATTAGTGAATTACAGTCTCTGGCTTCTAAATCTACAAAAACGATGTTGTATGTGTGTTTATTAAATTAAAAATTGATAAAAAAACATAGTTTGTAGCTTCTGAAACTAGTAAATAATCGGATGTTAATTTCAAAATTAGTAAAATGTCGCTTTTGACTCAGTCGAAACACACGTTGCTTTCTTATTTATTAATCTAAAGATTTTACTACCTAAAGATAGTAAAAAATATAAATTTTACCTTTAAATTTCAAAATTTGTGAAATACAGTAACCGCCTTACGTCGTGTGTGTCTTTGTTGAATTAAGAGTTAATAAAAAACATCATTTCTGGTCTCTGAAATTAGTAACTAAAGTAGATGTGGATTTTAAAATTAGTAAAATGTTGCCTCTGGCTCTTAAAATCGAAAGAAAATATCGTTTTTGTATTTATTTATTTAAAAATTTATAAAAAATAGTACTTTCGAGTTCTAAAATTACAATAACAGTCAATAAAAATTATCGTATCTAGCTTCTATTAAGTAAAATTACTTTTCTGGACTTCAAAATTAGTAAAATATTACCTCCAATTTCTAAAATTACTTAACCAATGCGCCTCGTTTTAATTGATTTAGAAATTACTAAGAAATGTCTTGCCTAGCTTTTTGAATTAGCAAAATTATTTTGCAGATCTTAAAATTAGTAGTTAACTATCGTTACCAGCTTTTTGTATTAAAAAAAGTTGCATTTGTATTTATTAGTTTAAAGAATAGCAAAACATTATTTTCAGTCACAAAAATTAGAAAAATATTGCCTCCGGTTTATAAAATTACAAAAACAAGGTCTTTGTAATTTAAAAATTTATAAAAAATATGCTATTTAGCTTCTAAAAGTAGAAAAATTATATTTCCAAACTTTAAAATTAGTAAACTGTTGTCTTTAGTTTTAAATAAATAAAAAGAAATAACATATAAGATTTAGTAATTTAAAAATACCTAAAAAAAAATTTTACCATTAGTCTTCAAAATTACTAAAACAAAAGCATACGACTCTGGGCGCAAAATTTTTGTTAAAAATGGTGAAAAAAGTTTCTCTACATAAAATACAAAAATTGCAAAAAATGATAATTATTTAAATTTTGTATGGCTAAGCGACTAATTCTGAAATTAGTAAAATTACAACTATCGATTTAAAAACTAGTAAAATATGGCATTCGGTTTCTATCCAAAAAATGTTGCTTTTTATATTTATTATTCTAAAAATTAGTAAATAATATTTCCAGCTTTTAAAATTAGTAAAATAATACCTATTAGTAGTAAAAAATTGACGTTTTTTTACTTAATAATTTAAATATAAATAAAAAAATTATCTTCTCTTTGTAAAATTTATAAAATAAAGCCGCTGGCTTCTATTATTTACTATACAAACAATGTCCAATATGTCTTTATTGATTTAAAAGTTGATGAGAAATATGATTTCTAACTTTTGAAATTAGTGTAATTACGTCTGAAAATTTCATTATTAGCAGTAAAATGTCACCTATCTCTTCCAGTATTGAAAAAAATATTGTTTTTGTATTTATTAATGTAAACATTAGTAAAATAATCTTCTGCTTTTAAAATGTTGAAGAAACTGTTGCTGTTTTATTCATTAATTTCAAAATTTGTAAAATAATATTTTTTTTGATTTACAAAACTAGTAAAATATCGCTTTCGGCTTCTTAAATTGTAATTAGAGTTGATAAGTAATATTGCATCTAGCTTCTAAAGAGTAATATTAGCTCTCTGGATGTCACTGGTAATATTTAAAAATTACAATTACTCCATATCTAATAATAAAATTATCTTTTTTGTAATATTAACACCAACTACCAATTTTGTAATATAAAGAGGGTAGTTATTGCATATGAGCTACTTTAATGTTATTTTTTCAAGGGGTTCTAAAATAATTTTTATTGACTGTGTTGTTTGACATTTTGTAGTTGATAGCTAACCACTAGTAAGGGTTGTTTTTGGTCGTATTTTAACAGTAGGCTGCTGTCATTAAAACAATACTACGTGTTTTTTTTTCAGATTTTTATTTCGATGGGAACAACTCTAAACTCGAGATATTCACTGCATTCCTTCATTGTTAGACCCGAAAGGCAGAAGGTAACCGATTTTATTAATGGACCACAATTAACTTTATAATCACATGGTCTCTAGCTGATTTTAACATCCTAACCTACCTATATCTATAAGGAACCTACTTCCTTGATCCTTGTGGCCAACAGGTAAGTCCGTTAGAAGTCCATAGATGTTTATTAAAATAAAATATTGAAAACAACTTACTACTACTACTATATATTTTTGTGACTCAGACGCCATATACACGTATTGGCTTGTGGTAGGGGCGAAATGAATCACAATAATTACGTAGATACCTTTCGTAATAATTTATTATTTTAAATTAAAAAAAAACACATTGATCCTACCACTCCTTTGTGCAAAAGGCTTTTTAGTCCCGAACTTTTAAATAGAGAAAGTGGGTCGAGGAATCTTTTTGAAGATCATCATTGAAGATACTCTTTTGAAATAAGAAAATTTTAAACAAAACAAAAATAATTGTAGATCAGCAGAAAGAGTGATAAAAGACCTTAAAAATGACTTTGACTCACATCCTTTATTTAAATTTAACGAGTGGAAAACCATTTGCTTAAAAGGGTGGTAAAATAACTGTAATTTTATTCCAAAAACATGTTTCTCTTACAAAAAAAATTGAGATGTCTTAGTTTTTTTAATTCAAAATTGTTACCGAGAACATGGAGGTAGACTCTTTTTCAAAAATCACCTGTACGAGTATATTATTTCCAACTTTTTTAAATTTTTGTGTGATGAATTTGACGTAGAATCATCAAAACAATATTTAAAATTAGGTAATTTTATTTAAAAATTTAATTATACATTTGAAATTGGCGCTGTATCAATATTTGCAATCGAAACGCCACAATAATAACTCGGTAAAAAATGGAACTAAAAAAATTTCTGACAGGCAGTAAGCTTGACCTTCGTTCAAAAACAAATTAATAAAATCATTGTGGAATTGTTTAATAAAATTTTCAAATTGCAAAAATAGTGCATTAGCTAGAAGTTGATTCTTTAGTATTGCACCAATTTTCGAATTTTCTTTGAAGACTAGTCATTTAGCATAATATCTTGGCGGAAGCTTGCCATTTTCTCGTTGAGACGTTATGGACGCCATTCAGGTTAGTCACATTTTAGTCAAAATTTTTGAATGCAATTGTAAATTTCACGAACAAGAATCAGTTTTTACATTTCAACACTTTTTGAAAAATGTTTTGCAATAAATTACTTTCATAAACAAAAATAAGCAAAAAAACGAAATGCTGCGTACTTAAAAAGAAGTAACGTCCTTTTTATTGTAATTTTTAAGCTTAATTTTTTCTTTACAGGATTACAGGAACGATTTAAATTTTTCGGTCAGTGGATTTTATTAACGGACTACAATTATAACTCCATCATCGCATGGCGTCTAGCGAACTTCAACCTCCCCGTCTGCCTAGGTGTACTAGTACCTAAGGAGCCTACTTTCTTCATTCTTGTGGCTAACAGGTAAGTTCATATTATTTGTTCATCTGACATCTGCACTGTCAGTGTCACTTTTTAACAAAATTTTTAGACTGTACTAGAATTTTCAATTAAGTATATTTTTCGTTGAGTGTACTCAAAAATAACTATTAAAGTTACTATTGTCAGTGAAAATATTTTTAGGTTAGTTTAAAACTCAAGACTTTTTTCAAAACTCAGATCTCTGTTCTTTCGAAATAATAGTTTATTACGGCTTGCTTTTCTCGACCCGAAAGCGTTATCCCTTAAAGGCTGAGGAAACTCCATTGATAACAATAAAACTTTTTTCTGGCGTTTAATGTCAATTGATGTCAATCATTTTAAATTTTATTTCTTTTTAGTATGCAACACAATAATTTAAAAATAACTAGTTTTTAGGTTTGCCAAAAGGCTGTCAGTTTGACAGTGCAGATGTGAAATGAACAGATTATAGGTGTTTTAATAGAATATAGAAAACTTAGCATAGTAAACAAAGAATAAAATAGAAACTAAAATTTATTTATTTTTGTAATGAGTAACTAAAGTTACCAGATTTAGTAACTGTTGTGTTGTGATCGCGTCTTACTAGCAACCAAATATCGAGAATTTGGACTTTACTAAGTTAAGTTAGTTTGCCTGACATCGTTTTGACTACGGTTTTGACAAATAAAATTAGTTTATTTGTCAGGTTTTCCTCTTGAACGAATTAGTGCAACTTATATTACAAATTTTAGATTTTGTTGTTTATGGATAAATTTTTCGAAATTCTTTCGGTTAATTAAAAGAAGCTCATAAGATAAATTTAATGAAATTTAAATGAAAAAGAAAGTTCTAGATGAAAGCACCAAACACGAAATATAATAGCACGTTTCGCTACTTTAGAAGAAAACAGCATAACTCAAAAATTGCAATTGTTCGCGTAAATCATAATCAAAACGAAAATGTGGTATATTTTTATGGAGAAGAGTGTCAAAAAATTAATTCACATAACGGGCGGATATGTGTATTGCAGATATTTTCTTAAAAACTTGATTTTAAGAGGTATGCTTTTATTTAAAAAACAGTTTGCGGTTATTAAGAGTTTTGTATTTATATCCCATGGATCTTAAAATTTTGTTGAGTTGTTCGCCCGCCAGTAAGTTCCAAATCATTTTTCGCATAAATAAGTAAATCATCTAGCGTAAAATCTTTTTTTTTCTTTCTGATATTCTCAAATTTTCTTTGCAAGTCTTTAAAAATGAAATCATATAGTATATTAAGTATGGAGAACGGTAAGGAATGCTTACCGTTCGAAGACAATTGTTTGGAGGAGGAGCGAAGCGACGACTCCAATTATTGTCTGAGAACAGTAATCCTTAACGTTCGACATGCTTATAACGTTTTTTGCGCGATTGGAGTTTCTAGAATAATAATAATAATAATAATTTATATCAATACATTTGTGATAATCGGGAAGATTGAAACTGAAAACTTTGGGTGGCTGTTCCATGGTTGCTATGGTTTTGTTCCAAACAAGTAAAATTGTCTTTTTGATACAATCATTCCTACATAGTTCTGTTTTGTGGTTCCGTTTTCGAAGCAAATATGAGCGGTAGTGATAATCTACCGGATGATTTAGAAGACGCTTGGCAAGAAGGATGTTCGGCAATAATTCCAGAAAAATCTAAAGCCCGATATGAACAGACATACAAGTTGTTTAAGGAATGTCGTGAAGCAAAGAAGATTTCTGTAAATGAAAAGAGCTTGTTAGCGTATTTTGTGGTGAGAAGTGGACACTTGAAGGCCGCAGGCAGTTTATGGGAGGAGTATTCTATGCTGAAGAGTACAATTTTTCTCCATGATGCTATCGATATTTCTAAGTTTGCTACATTAATTGCTTATCTTAAGAGAAAAAATATTGGATATCGGCCTAAGAAGGCTAAAATTTTTACCAAAGAAGACATGGAAAAATTCTTGAATGAAGCACCAGATAAACAATTTTTAATTCAAAAGGTATGTTGTAGATGATGAGGTGGTCATTTGAGTTCTAAGGAGACAATATATTTGCAGGTAGCAATGATATTGGGAGTATCGGGCGCTTGTAGATGAGAGGAATTGTACAATATTAAAATGAGTGACATAAAAGAACGTGAAGAAATGTTTATAGTAAATATTCCAAATACAAAAACGAATATTCAGCGAACGTTCACAGTTATTAATAAAGAAAATGAAGCAGTTCATTGTTTGGAAATACTTCGAAAATACATAAGAATTTGACCAAGAAACCCAACGTCAGATCATTTATTTCTGAACCATCGAAATGGCAAATGCACTAGGCAAGTCACAGGAAAAGGCACAATTGGAGGCTGGCCGTCAAAAATTGCAAAGTATTTAAAGTTGCAAGCCCCTGAAGGTATTACTGGACACTCGTTTCGACGCACATCGGCTACACTTTTGGCGAATAACGGAGTTGATGTGTTGGGACTAAAAAGACATGGTGGGTGGCGTTCATCAACGGTGGCCGAGAGTTACGTGTAAGATTCCCTCCAAAACAAAATTGAATTTGCTCATAAAATTTTACACAGCGATGTTGGTGGACTATTACAACAACCTGGGACGTCGGAAAGTTTGTCTATTAACACTAGAAACTCAAATTCGAGTGGTATTACTACTATTAATTATAATAATTGTATATATAATTTTAATAAATAAATCGCAAAATTGTTTTATTTTTAGATTTAATTGCTTACCGTTCACTGAACGGTAAGTGAATTATTTATCGTTTTGTTACACGTAGCAACCAGTAACAGCAATCTACCGTCGCCGTCGTGGAAACACGCACAGTAAACTGATAAAAGCAACCGATCGCGCAAAAAAGTTTTTTTGTTATTACTTTGCCTCTTGTCTGCTGGTTTTACGTTTTCTAACCCTTTGTTCATAATTTTGTAAACTTTTGGAGCCGTTACCCACATAATTACAAAAACAATTTCGACTTTCGTGTTAATATTGAACTTACCGAGCAACACAAGCTATGATTTTGGATTTAGTATTTTTCTTGCCAGCTATTTCTTTAATTTTTGTTACAACTTTATACACTCACCGGCACAAAATTCGATCCATCATTTATATTTAATTTTTCTTAAGTAAATTTTGTTCTAAGCGGCAACAATTTTTTGCTTACTTTAAATTATTCAATTTCAAATAAGTATGAAAAAAACAGCATAAATTAAACAAAATTTTTTTTATACTATTTATTTTTTATTTAATAACAAAATTAGTGCTAAATTTTACAAAAAAATAAAGCCTAAATTGAAACGTAGCAAAGAGGTAAACCTACACTTAAGACTAAACTTGAGTTTAATAATGTCTATTACCTCCTTTTGCTTCAATTACAGCTGCCATTCTTCTCAACATTCCCTCAGGAAAGTGTATTTGGCCGATTTACTCCCAAATTTGAGTTACTGCCACATTTAGGTCTCTCAGAGGTACTGGAGCAGAAACTCTGCTTCAAATCATTCTTTCCATTATATCATAAAGGTGTTCAATCGGTGTTTAGGTCTGGACTGCGCGCTAGTCATATCATACGCTGAATACCAACCCAATCGAGATACGTGCTTACGTTACGTGGAGCGTGTAGTGTAAGCACGTGCATTATCGTGCATGAAAATGAAATTTTACCCAATAGTTGGTTCATATGGGGTTACAACATGGGGTTCCAGAACGTCTCTGACATACCTTTTGACATTCATTTTTTCCCTATCTACAATGACTAATTCGATGCAGGCTTCCAAACTAATGCCATCTCACACCATGATAGAACCTCCTCCAAAATTCAGTTTCGGTACAAATTACACTGAACAAATCTTTCTCTCAAGCGTCTCCAGATTCTTTGTAATCCATCTGAGAAATGAAAACAAAATCTCGTTTCATCAGAGAAGAAAACTCGTCTCCAAATCAACATCCTAATTCTCATATTCACGAGCAAAACGTAGTCGCTCTTCTCGATGCACCCTGGTTAATTTGGAGCCATATGTTGGTTTTTTTGCAAGTAATTCTTCTTCGTTGAGTTTCTTTCTTACTGTTTTTTTAATAATTGCTACACCTCTTACTTCTTTTAAAGAACTACGAGCAGCAACAGCTGTCGTAACTCTATTTCTCAACACTTGCAGTGTGAGAAAATGATCATTTCGAGCAGTACATCGCCTTCTTCCTGTTTTAGTGTAGTCTCTAGTTTTCCGAAACCATTCTACAGCTTTTTGTACATTGCATCTTGAAACTCCAAGAACTCGAGCTGTGTAGTACTGTGATCGACCATCTTAAATTAAAGCAATTGCTCTAGCTGCGTCTGTTGGATTTAGGACTATATTTGCTCTTGTAAGATTAAATTAAGATGCTAAGTATAGTGGCAGGTATCACAATAATGCCAATTATCTACAGGTATCATACTAAAACAGAATAAAAAAGTTAAAAAAACTTAAATATTCTCTCAGGTGCTTATTATTTTTTGTTTTTAGTCTTAACAATGATTAGAAATGTAAAATTTCTCTGACTGAAAAAAATGATAACAAACTCGTTTTTGAGAAAATCAAGAATGGATCGGATTTTGTGCCGGTGAGTGTATATATATGTTGCTTTGTAGCTCTGGTAAGCGTCGATCTTCTTACTTTAGGAAATGCATTCATTTTGAAAAATTTAAAGCTGATGACACTAACATTTTATTATTGCCAACTAAATGTATTTGGACCATGTGGGAATAAAACCCAACAACGAAAAAATAAATTATAAATATTTGTAAAATTTCTCGACAAAGTCATAGTCGGTCATTTTCTTTTAGACTTATTTTGTGAATGTCATTTAATATGTAGTAAATTGTAAGAATTGTGCATTAGTTATGGTATAAATTTATCTAAGTTTATTGTTGCGTATCTAGAAAAGTGTAAAAAAAGTAGCAGCAGTTCTATTGTGATTTTTATGCTTATTTTTTTTTATAGAAATCATTTTAAGTCTACCATATGGGGTCTACCAGAGTTCAACATCTCAGCCTCAGCCTGCCTAAATGTACCTTACTACCTACGTCTTTGATCCTTGTGGCCTACAGCTAAGTGAATAGGTGTTTTCCATTGAATATAAGTCTTTTCATTGACTCTGAAGTGCCGAGCAATAAGCCGTTTATATTCAATTATTATCCCAAGGCACCGCAAATACTAGTTAGAGATGCCGATTTAATTTTAAATTTACTTAAAAACTCCTTAACATAGAAATCATTTTTGTCTGATTTGCCATTCTTGTCACATTCGCGGTAGAAATCCTCAACAAACTTTAGTCTTAAATTTCCAGGTAGCATTTTTAATAAATTGAAATTAAGCTTTACATTTGGATAACAAGACCACCAATAATATAAATAAATCAAAAATTGATCAAATTTATAACTCAAAACTTGCTACAAGTTAATTCTTTTTTTATGGCTTTGAAAATTTCATGATTTATGTTATGGCTGTTTTAGAGTAATGCAACTACAGAATGCCATTCTCTGTATTTGGTGAATTTAATAATTTTATTGGTTGGGACTACAGAGTCAGTGAAATCTACAATATAGAGAACGTAATAAACATAGAATGCAAACCACTATAAATATTTGTGGTGTAGACTAGACCTTATTAACCTATATTAAAACCTTATTAAAAAATAGTTTCAACGCTTACTTTATTATTAAAGTTTTAAAAATTTTTTGTTTTTATAAATGATAAATTTATAATAAAGATACAATATAAAACGGCTAATTAAATGTTAGATTAATATACAAAAAAGGAATCAATTGACATCAAACACTTTACTTAAACACTGTTACAAATGCTTGATTTTTTTTTTGTTTCATTTGACACAAAAGATTTGTCAAAAATATTAAATATTTATTTAACAATGTATATTAGATATTTTTTCTAAAAATGTTTATAAACTGAACATAATAGTCCGTAAAAGAAACCAAAATAGTCTGCAAAGTAGTTCTTTTTTGGATTCATATGTCAAAATCAAATATTTTTCGTAAAATAGTGCTTTGCTATACAATTAATCATTATGATTAGTACTGTGTTGAACAAAATAAAAAGTTTAGGACAGAAAATATATAAAACGATTAGTAAAAATTCGTAGAACAAGCCAAAAAAGACGAAAAACAAGAAAAGGAAAAATTTATTGAACTGTTTGTACTTATGCTTTTGTAGCTTTTGCTTTTACTCGAAGCAAATTTATTATAATATAAATATTTTTATTCATACCACTCAATAAGTTTTGTCTTTGTTTATTTTTTGTGCCCAATGTGAAAAGTTTTATTTCGCATATAAATCTTTTAATGTAAATATTGAGTTAGACCTACAAGATTTTTTAATGTGAGGATAGAAAATTCTTCTAGAGTTTACTGTTTGTAGCAACAAAACCAGCGACTTACTTGCTGTTCGACACTGCTTATTTTACAAAAAATTTTTCCCATTTTATAGAAATCAAATAACCACGAAAGTCGAGATTTTTTTTTATTAGTCGATAACTTTTGAAGTAAGGACCAATTTCTAAAATTAATTTAAATTTTAGATGATTTCTGTCATGAGTTTACAATAGACTCACTTGTTATTTATGGGGATTAAGGCGGTTGAGTAGTATCTACTAAAACAGAGATATTTTTTGGAATTTATATTCTATTCGTAACTTTCTTTTGTACCCACCATGACGTTAGCTTGTTGTTAAAATCGCTCTCTTATTACCGCCACAACTACCTTTTAAGATTTATAGAATCCCAAACTTCTTGATTTTTCTAACTTCTCACTCTTAATAATGCATTTTGCATTTGTTGATTTATCTTTAATTTCGCTTTTATTTAAAAAGCTACAAAGTTGGTTCAATGATACAAAAAAATTTTAATTTGAGTGGTCGTTTTCAGAAAATAGAGTAAATAATCTTCTTTGTTTGAATTTTTGTAAACGTGTTTCAATACGTAGGTAAACAAGGGCAAGAAATCTGTGAAAAAAATTAACGGTACTCTTAATATCTCACAAAATCAGCTACCCAACAAAAAAAGTTTTAAAATTTGATTCTTCTGGAAGTTGCAAGTCTTTGCATTTTAACACAATTTTCAGGTAGACTGTTTGTATTGTTGACCACTTTACTAAGTTTTATGTTTATGGTCTCCTATATAAGATCCGTTATTTTTGATTTTTTTATTTGATTCAAAAACTATAATTAAGGATCTTAAAAACTTATTAGTACTTGTTTCGATGCAACAATTTTGTAAATAAATTATTTGTAACAGTTAATAATATTGTTAATAAAAAATTGTAAAAAAACTCTAGCTAGATTTTTAAAGGCACTTTTGGTTCATAGACTTTATAAAATGTTCACAAAAAAAGAAGTCAATTGGTCTAATTCGCATCTCTTTTATACTTACTACCATTTATTTATGCGTATAAATGTCATTCAGTTTGATTGTACCTCACTCTGGAGTGCACTCTGGCGTAAAATGCTCTAACACAGCTAATATTTTAATACACTTCAGTGTCACTTTATTACGCACGGCTTGTGGTATCTACATGACTGCATTTTCGGAAAATAAAAAAGAATCTAAAAGCTTGTGTTTTATGTTTACTATGTTCTCTATGCGTAAAGGGGCGGTATACCAAGTTTTCATTAAATCGTTTAAAAATTATTAAAAAATATCCAAGATTAAAAATTAGAACTGCAAGTCGTTATGACTTTTAGTTTTTGAATAGCAAGAGAACAAAGTTGAACATCTTTGGCGTGTGACGTCATACCGACATCGAACAAGCCAGCATTTGTGTTTTTTTTTGTTGTTGTTTGTGGTGACTGAAAATTATCAAAAATGTCAAACTATTATATTTTCGTATACAATAATAATTTAAAGAATTCTAACGTGACGCTGCATAATTTCCACATTAGGTATAGTTACCTCTTCGTCCTGTAAAATACTTAAAATTATATTATGGCGCGACAAATTTAAAGAGTTTAAACTTAAAACTCTGTTCTCAAATGTTTTGTGGAATGTACTACACTCGTTTTTCTTTCTCACAACATTTGCTCTCAACTCTAGTTTATTCTCAACACAACATAAATATTCGTTTGGTTTGGCATTGCTACACAATTTTCGCACCTACACCAAGATGTGTCGTTTAATCTTTCGAGATTTTTGTCGTTTTGAAGATTATTCGGATTTTTCCTTAACTTATTAATTCATTTTTGATATGTCTTGGGCCAAAACCGAACGCCATCGGGATTAAAATATAATATAAAACTGCAAAGTTTAACGACAGAACATAAACAATTTTACAACGTAATAGACGAAACAGAATAAGTCTGTATGACGTCACTGCACTTTGGTTTCTAATACTTGCAAAACGGCAAATCGCACGTATCTGTCGTTTGAAGATTTGTTCTTAGAATTTCGTTACCATATTTTTATTTTTTGGTATACTACCCCTTCAAATTAAAAGAGTTACGGACTCTATTAAACTAAGACGGAATCTTGTACCATCTGCGTAAAAAAAAGAAACTCCAACATAAATAAAGTTATTTATCTTCAATTTTAAAAATCTAAAAGTTTAAAACCTTTTAAAAAATCTTCAATTTTTTGAAGGTTTTAACTTGGATATACAGTTATTTCTTTTGATAAATTACCAAATCAGAGGAGCTTTACAAAAGATCTGAAAAATGCAATTATTCAAAAACTATATTATAAAGAAAACATTGGTGTCTCTATTTTTTTGACGCCGGTAGTACTACCTGCTTTATCAAAAAATTCATAATATTCGAGCTTAAAAATTACAGATAAACGCGTTTTATTCGTTTTACACGTTAAAATACTTGTAAAGCGTGCTTTGTTACTCTGAAATCTTGTTAATTCGCATCTAAATCTTACGGTCATTTTTTAATAGTCGTTGAATTCAACTTAAAAAAAATAATTAATTAAAACAGAATTTGAAATTGGCGCCACATTATTATTTGCAACCGAGGCGCCACTGGCGTTCACTGAATCCAACTAAAAAAATTGTCAGAGTGGGGAGTGTGTCGTTTCCGCGTTTCCGCCATGTTTCAGGCAGAAATGAAATTGCTATCATTTAATGCGTTGCAAATTGCAAAAATTGTGAATTATTAGTTGGAAAATTGCGAGTAGTTACATCTCAGTTAAAAATTTTGGATGCGAATGCAAGTTTCAAGTGTAATAATCTCAAGGTAAAAGGTAAGTACTCCATTACAAAATGGCGTCCAGCGGACTTCAACATCCAACTTCTTTGATTCTTGTGGCTTACAGGTAAGTCCATAGTATAGGTAGTGTTAACAGAATCTTATTATGATAATTGATTGATACAACGAATAAATATTTACTATACCAAAAAACCAGTGACGTTTTGTGTGTGTCGGCTTCTTTGATATCATGTTCGTTATTTTTTTATGACCTTCTTATGACTAGCCTAAGGCGTAAAGAATAGTGCTGGCAATACGAATTGGTTTTTCGATTAATCGGTTTTCGGTTAACCGCGGTCTTGCATGAAACCGAAAACCGGAAAATTCGATTTTTTTAAAACCGCTTCAAAAACGGGTTTTTAAAACCGCATCAAAACCGGTTTTGTAAACCGCTTCAAAATTCGGTTTTTAAAACCGCTTCAAAATAAACAAAACAAATATTTCACAAACAAAATATCAAATGTAGCAAAAAATTCATAGATTTTGCAAAAAAATTGAAAAAATTACTTTATCCCTTACAGAGAGTAAAAACTCCTAGCCTAGATTTCGGAAAAGTTTCTAGACCAGGCAACAAATTGTACAAGTACAGTCAAACCTGGGTAAGTGAGAACTGGATAAGTGAGAAAACTCTATAAGTGAGAGTAATAGCCAGGATCCGTCATTTTAAGCTCTCAAAACCTCTATTAGCGAGAAACAGAAACCTCTGTAAGAGAGAGTCGTTTTTCCCTCATGGACCTCCGTAAGTGAGACTGCTACTTATCTATACCTCTATAAGCGACAGTCGAGCTACCATTGTTTTCTCGTCGGTATTGTACTTATTCTCTTATATATAAATTAATACATTCTAAACAAAATAATAATTATGTACATAGTGCATGAATTTTTGACTTGTCATTGCTGCGTACCTCTATAAGAGAGAAACGCTACCCATGTACCTGCATTAGTGAGAAACTCGGGTTAGTGAGAAACCTCTATAAGAGAGAATGAGATTGTGCTCCCTTGAACTCTCACTTATTCAGGTTTGACTGTACTTTAAGCACAGCAGACCTTCCATAAGTCGCAGTCGCAGCGAGCGATTTATTTGAATTAATGAAATCGCAATTTAATTAAACTGTAATACATGTTTAACAATATAAAAATTCCTATCATTTTAAAAAAAATTATTTAAAACTCATTTTAAAAAACTTTTTAACTTTCAAATTCGATTGAGAAAAGATTTTGAAGAACGTCTAAAACCGGTTTTAAAAAATACATAAAACTGGTTTTTAAACGGTTTTAAAAACTGATTTTCAACCCGGTTATTCGGTTTTGATTTTTTTATCAGTTTTGCCAGCACTAGTAGAGAATAAGGGTGATCAGTACCGTTCCAATACATTAATTTTTTCTATGATGCGGACTGGGTTTGAGAAAATTTATGCAAAATAAATATAATTAAAAATTAGGATGGTCAAATACGAAAATATAATTAAGTGAATTAATTTTATCAAATTTCTTCTAGTAAATTAAAAAGTAAGTACCAGGGTTCTTGAGTTTGTTTTGTTTAAATTACCTATTTTACTGAAATATTACCATTAAGAATGTTTAATTATTAATTGAACAATTTAAAATTTAATTAAAAATATTCACATTAAAAATGCGGAAAAAATATTTATAATTTGTACAACTAGTTATAATTTTATAACCTTAATATACCTATTAATAATTTTTTTATTTTTTATTATTAACCAAAATAATTTAAAATTAATTAAAATAAAAACAATTGGTTTTCTGGTGGAGTAATTGATGTTCTTTTTGACCACGGAAAATTTAAATGAGACAATGCAGGTTTGCTAACACGTTAGTGTCAATTATTTTGTAGAGCAGTTTATCAAATCTGCTGAAACTTTGTACGAATCAGACTAATTAAAAGTGGTTAAATATTATGTACTTTTGAATAATTTTCTCGAAACTAATAATTCTAAAAGTTTACGTAGAACATAAACAAATCGTATTAATTTCTTATTACCTATAAACGTTTTTCTTGTAAAATGTGTTACAAATGGAGTTAAGATAATATTATTCTAGGCATGCGTTATGGTTGTGGTTTTTCTTCAACTAGGTATCTTTTTCTTTTATAGTTTTAAAAATCTCTCGGACGTTATTTAACATTTTTACAATCTAGAAATTAGCTAATATTTTACTAAGATAATAAATAGCACACCATTTTTTACAATTACACAATGACCTGTAAAAATTTGAAAACTAAGAACAAATATTATAGTAGATCTAACGAAATAGTAGAGTGATTAAAGCAATAAAGCTGTAACCATTGTTAACTTAACAAAAAGTGGTCACAACAGTTTTATACGTCAAATTGAAGGTTCATGACTAACACTAAAAAATATTTTGACTTTTTGACTTGTACCTAAGCTTATATTTATTTGCCGTAAGTACCTTTTTCTTCGATTGTGATATTTTAATTAATTGAAGTCGAGTAATGAAGTTTTTTTATTTTTATCTCAAATCGCATTTCTTCTTTTAAATATTTTTTTATAGATTGTTTCAAGGTATTTCCATCAGCTATATTAATTTACATGTTGAGTGTTGCGTTCTTGAAGTTAAATTGTCACTTCTTTTAGTAGCCCCAATTATGTTTCTTGATATTTGTTGTTTGCTTTTGATGGACTCTTGAAAGTATAGTTGATGTTAATCACAAGAAAGTAGTATAACAAGAACATAACTTGTAGAATTAATACTTGGTTGGAAGACCACTTGTAAAGTGGAAATTTACTAGCTTTTAAAAAAGTGGTTAGATTGTGACGCCATTCTAAAGATTCTGCTTTCCACCAATAAATCATCATAGAAACACTACAAAGTTTTGAGTCGCAAAATTCTGAGTCGAATCGTTTTTTTTTTAACCGAAATAAAATTCTCTGCAATTTTCGATTGTCAGTAATGGCAAATTTACTCATTATCTGATTTTGCATTACTTGCATTAAAAACTATATGAGTCTGAGTTGTTAAGCTACAGTTTATTGTGTCTTCACCTAGTGAATTATGTTTTAAAGTGTAGGTAGGTCATTGAATCAGAAGATTTAGGAGAAATTGTTCATTTATGCATGGTTTTATTATATATCCATCTGTTTATCTATTCTTCTATAATCACAGAATTAGACGTTAGATAATAACAAATATCTGTAAAAACTTACAGGCGGATTATTGCCTACATAAATTTGTTTTTCCACTTTGTGAAAATGTCGTTCTCGACTGTTTTCTCGAGTGTACATAATAATAATGATTGATATTAATATAATAATGGTGCTAGCGGTGAATCAAAACAACCTTTTATATATGAAACTTTTCTAAGGTGTTTTTCATCTACAACCTAATCTTTTTGACTTAACCTGCCGTTTCCACCACAAGAAAGCAAAACTTTTTAGAAATTCAGATTTTAAGCTAAAAAGGGGTGATCTGAGTGTTAACAACCACTTAAAAATTCAAACAATTTTCTAGTGGGCCGAATATTGTTGAATTGATAAATGCCTAGGGAATTCAAAGAAAGTTACTAATGACTTTTACCATAATTGGAAACCAGGACTTGTATTTGTCTTTTTTATTAACTACCAGTTAATCAAAATCTGATGATACTTTCAACTTCTCTTTTCGTTCTATAAATAGCAGATTTTTATTTGCTTGATTTTTGTTTGATTTTCTTAATTTACCAACTCGTAATTGGCTTTGCTGTGAGATGGTTTTCTATTAGAAAAATGATACTAGAAGCAATGAAAATCGTTGGTAACAGATTTTATCTCTTCGTCTGAATATTCTAGGTCTAAAAGTTGTTTTGAAAGTTGATTGAATTTAACTGCTTTTCAATGGGTTGACTTCTACTTGTATACTTATATTGTATTGGAATAAAAATACTAAGTCAGATTGTATTTTTAGTTTTTATTATGACAGTACCGGTTTAGGCTTTTGTGGGAATCATTACCATTAAATACGACCACATCTTTGGGCACAACACTTTGTCATTTTAATAAAATTTTCTATTTTTAGAAAAGTCCAGATTTGATTGCAGTATATTTTTTCTTTATTGATAAAGAGATTTCCAAATTACCGGGTGTAATTCAGTGATCCAGTCAAGAGGAACTTCTTGAAGTACCAATTTATTTAGTTTAATTAACCAGTCGTTTGGAGGAGAGATAATTTTATTAACATTTTCTTCAATAGATAGTTAAAGATCTTTTTTATTCATTGTATTTAGAACATTTTATTATTTTTTATTATTGTTTTTATTATGACAGTACCGATTTTGGTTTATGCAGGAATTATTACAAACTTTCTCCTGAATTTCAATTTAAAAAATTACACAGGAGGGTAAACTGAACATCAAACTATGTTAAACTGCAAAACTACAATTAGATAACAATGCAAACAAGAAACTAAAACGGAAAATTATTTGTAATATAGTTTTGATTACTTTTTACTTTAAAAACATGTTGGGTTAATTGGTGTCAGGGTTTGCAAATTAATGCCAAGTTTGCTTGACTCAGTTTTTGAAACTGCTTTAATTAGTAAATTACATTACATGTATTTATACAGTTTTGTTCTTTTTTTTTACCTGTGGTATTATCAAAAATTACCAATTTCTTTTAGAAGAGCTAGCGTTTTTTATTAATAAAAGAATAAAGTTATATTTAGTTTTGGATAAATGTTTAGTTCCAGCACTGGTCCAAAACTTTTTAAAATTATTCTTACTCACAGCTTTCCAAATAGTTATGGCTTGGCACTTCGCACAGTTCAACAGAACGACTTAGTTGACACTGTTGACAGTTGCGACTATTAAGTTGTCGCTCTACTACTAGTGTACAAGTAGACTTTTCAGCGCCAGTATTTTTTTCTTTCAAGAAACACAGTTTTTTTTTCTGCTCCATGTCTTTGAAGTTGCAGCTCTAGCAATTGCTAAGATTTTCGTAATTGCGTCCAACATGTACAGTTCTATTTTGAACTCTAAAAGTCTTCAATCCTTTCAATCTCTTCTATAAGGCGAATTCATTTTAAACATCTGTTCCAGTACCTTTCCGAAAACATCTAAAAGTCATATTGGCCTGCAGATTATTATTATTATTTGAAGTCTATTATTTTAAATGTTGACATTATTGAGAAATGATGTGTCGAGTAAATTTTCTAAGTTACAACTTCAAATAAAATTGATTTTGTCAAAATGATACTCTCCGGCGGTTTTATACTTAACGCCTTCACTGAACCAAACCTGAAAGAAATTAAAGAAAAGGGGTTCGAGTATTGATGTTATAAGTAAAATAAAATGTAACGTAATTACAATAAATATGTCAAACATATATTATTAAATTTAATACATAGTCTTTAATCAATAATGATGCTCAAAAATATCACTCTTGAGTCTGGAGGATACCCAGTCCAGCTGACCCATTCGCCAAGCACTGCGCTAGAGGATACCCTGTCAAGCCTTTTTCTTGGTGCAGTTCTTACACGTTAAAGCCTCTTGCCCCTGGAGTAGCACTTATTGATTATTGTAAATCAGCTTGAATAAATTTTATAGTATTCCTCATAACTACTACTTTGACACTTCGCACACTTGAACAGAACGACTTATTTGACAGTTATTGACAACATCTAGTTACATTCAATACTGTCAACCTTAACCTATATAACAAAACTAAACATTTTGAAATACCAGAATCTAACGTAACATCCAAAAGCCAACCCCTGTGAAACTTTGGATGTTATCGGGATGATGTTGCTCTTCTTGATTATTTTTCTTCTGGCTGTTTGATATCTTGGATAATAGATATTAAGTAGTCGCTCTACTACTAGTGTACTAGTAGATGTTCCAGCGCCAGTATTCTTTTCTTTCAAGAAACTTTTTTTGTGCTCTAATGTCTGTGAATTTGGAGCTCTAGCAATTGCTAAGACTTTTGTAATTATGTCTAACGTGGGCAGTCTTTCTCTGAACTCTGATTGAAAGTCTTCGATTTTTTCAATCTCTTATTGAGAAATGATATGTCGAGCAAATTTTCTAAGTTACAACTTCAAATAAAATTGATTTTGTCAAAATGGTAATCTATGGCGGTTTTATACTTAACACTTTACCGAACCCAACCTGTAACAAATTTAAAAAAAAAAAAAAAGGTTTGAGTATTGATGTTATAAGTAAAATAAAATGTAACGTAATTAAAATAAATACATATGTCAATCAAATATTAAATTCAATACATAGTCTTTAATCAATCATGATGCCCAAAAATAACACTCTTAAGTCTGGAGGATACACAGTTCAGCTCACTCATTTGCCAGGTGCTGAAGGATACCCTATCGAGCTTTGTTCTTGGTCCAGTCCTTACACGCTAAGGTCTCTTGCCTCTAGAGTTGCACTTTTTAATTTTTGTAAATTAGCTTGAGTAAATTTTATATTATTCTTCATTACTACTTGAGACATACTGTTCAAATTTGGCAGTAAATAGGGCAGTTTATATTGTCAGTATTATGATCGTTTTCTCTGAATTTAGATCTAATACAGTTAATACATTTATTTCCTGCTTTGTTCTCTTTTGATAGACAGTTTTTTGACTTCTGACTTTTGACAGTCTTTTGCTCAGTTTTACTAGAGCAAAAATCGGATTGGCGATTTTTACCAATATGACCAAATCTCTCACACATTTTAACAATTTAATAAAATTTTCTATTTTTAGAGAAGTACAGATTTGATTGAACTTTATTGATAAGAGATTTTCAAAATAGCGGTTGTAATTGAGCAATCTTGTTAGAAGAGAAACCTCTTAAAGTACCAAATTTATTTAGTTTAATTAAACAGTCGTTTGGAGGGGAGATAAATTTATTGGCAAAATAATACAAAATTCTCATTATATTTAATGTCATTCTAAATGACACGATATTGCTTCGTGATTTTTTTTTTTTAAATAAATTGTAGATAACTGCAAAAATTATATTTTTACCTCATTGGCTAAATTCAAAATAATGCTATTACAGTATTGGTTGAAATTGTTTGGTGGCAATATTCTATGAGATTCATTTTATAAAATGTCATGATAATTCTTCGTGAGACTTTGCAAAACTTTTCTGTCTTTTAATTTTTTATTTACTAGTTTATTTATAGAAACTGTTGCTATTATTTGAATTTTTAAGCAGCACTCTATGCTTATAAATTTATGAATTTTTAATCACAGAATTGTAGGCTAGATAATTAGAAATATTTGTAAAACTTACAGGCGGATTATTGCCTACGTAAGTTTTCCTTTTTGTTCACTTCGTGAAAATGTAGTTTTCGACTGTTTTCTTCTACACAATAATAAATAATTAATATTATAATAGTGCTAACGGAAAATCATAACTAAAGACTGGAAAATATGCACTTAAAAAAACTCTCAAATATGCACTAAAGAAGCACTTAAATATGCACAAAATAAATACAAATATACTGTTATTATTTCTCTTTATTTTACAAAAATAAAAAAACACTAAATAAGTATATGTATGTATATATATAATTATGGTAATTTTTTTCACAATATCACTATGAAAAGTTTTGCTTGTTTTTATGTCACAATTAATATTTTTCCAATATACATGAATATATATAATTTTATTTATTATTATTGTAACAATACACTACCATGTACTTCTTAATGGTACTTACACTTGTAATACGAAAATGATCTTTCTTCATCACATGATGTAATTGGCGTGTATGTTTAAAATCTGTTATTAAAGACGGACTTAGATTAATGTCTTCCTCAAAATCTCCATTCAACACATTATTAATTTTTGTTAGCTTTGCAAAACCTTTATTTTTGCCTAAAATGTCGGTCATTTTAATGTAGTTTGAATTTTTTTTTTGACATTATTGATTAAGCGATGAATTACTGGAAATTCTTTTCTTATTTTTTTAGCAACCTTGTTTAATTCGTGTGTTAAACACGTACAATAAATCAAATTTGGATTTTTTTAAAAAAACTTTTAGCTGACTTTATCATGTAGAAGGTTGCATAAGTGACAATTTTTTCGGATTGTATTCTATTAGGCAAAAAGAAATTAGCTAAACCTTTATTTACAAATCTAGCTATTGTAAGATGATTTGTTTTGTCTAAACTATTTACGCTTACTACATTTACGCTGCAAACTTATGGATTTTTTTTTAAAATACCATAATATACATTATATGCACTAATTTAAAAAAAAAAAAACTTTAAAAAAACGGAAACTGCTAAAAACAATTGATATTTTGTTAAAAACAAAAAAAGTGTCAAGACAGATGGATTTTTTAAATGTTACTCTCGTGCTCTTCGGATCCTATTCGACAGCCTATCAACAATTTGGTACGCTTTTTTGGAACATCTCGTACAGGTATAGGTCCGGTCAAAGACTGATTTTATATTTTTTTAAATTAGAGAGAAACACATTATGTAGTAATATTTAATAAAGAAATTACGTCCTAATTCTGAAATGCAATGTTTCTTTTTCTTATTTTCGAAAAGTTTAAATTCTTTTTGAATAGAGAGGGTATAAAAAACAGTTAAAATTCTAATTTAGCAAAATGTAACCATTCTAAAACATTATTAGTATGACTCCGGGGCAATGGGTCATACTCAAATCGCAACATTAGCAGTACTGTATGATTTATTTTGCCATAGAGATAAAAATGGAAATTAAATTTACATTATGTGGGACGTATAAAAACGTCTTTTTTTATTTGAGAAGAGGAGTAAGTAAATATTTTTGTATGTTAATATTTAAGTCTTCAGCAATTTGCCGTAAAGATGATACTTCTTCTAGTTGGGCAATTGCTTTGTTGTAATCTTAAATGATGATTTATCTTTTTAAAAATAATTCTAACTAAATATTATGTAATCAAATGAGTCAAAATGACGGCAACATTTAAAAAAATCCGGCGCCTATGATTAAAAGCAGTTATAGGTCATTTTTTAATTATATACCGTTGTCTGTCTCTTTTCAACACATAATCTATAATACATAGAAACATATACAATAATGTGTTAAAAAGAGACAGACAACAGTGTATATTAAAAAAACGAACTAAACACAAGATAATTTTTGCGTGCAGTTGTAAACTGAATAAGTACAACACGTTTATATTGTAACAATTACTACATGATTTACCATTTTCGAAGAATTCATTCTACCATGCAGTAGTCATCTTACATTCATTAACATTTTATATTTATTTCAAAGCACTAATTTTTTTTTTTTTTTTGAAAAAAAAATGTTTCGTCTACACTTCGTTTCTGCTTATCCTACATTATCTTCAGCCAAACAATTGCAATTAAACTTTGATAAACAAAAGTTTGAGAGAACCATTAGTTAATGTCGATGCCAAATTTTATTATAAAATGCAATAAGTTAATGAACACTTTACGGCTCTATTACATTAATTGCCTAATTAGTTAACGTGGCATTAGTGGTTTATTTATGAAATCGGCTCTTAGCATAAATATTTTATAGTCCAACCAGAAATATAGTGCCAACATTGGCTTGACTTAAAATTTTTTCAAATATTAAAGTAAAATCAACGAAATTTAAAAGCAATCTTATGCAATATTTTAAGAAGCAGGTATTCATTAAAAAAATTGACAAAAATAGATGTCGCAACTAGTAACATTGTAACTATGGAAAACATTACAAATAAATTATTTTAATTATTATTTTTGAGTGTGTGTGTGCAAGATTCCAAGTCATTTCCATTTCCAGTTTTATGGTGTGTCTTCTTTTTTTGTTTCGGTTTTTGTTCGTTCTAAGTTTCAGTTTCAGTTTTGTTAGATATTGGTTCTAGTTAATTGTTATTTTGTCGTTATGATTAATTACACTTTATTGCACAAAAATTTACTTTCGAAGTAGTCGAAAGGTTGAAGCCGAGTGGATCTTTTCGATGGAATTCAGATCAAGGTCAGTAAAAAAGAGTCAGTAATTTTGTTCACAGGATGTTAATACTTTGAAATCGGCAAATATTGCACCAGGAATGTTTCCCTATACGAGTTAATGAAGAATTATTTACAAAAGGCTTTAGAGATTACTTATTTTATAAAATATTGCGTAAAATAGATTTTAGGTTATCAATCCGACATAATCTGACATAATGCCAACATATCTAACAGTTCGGCAGCCGAATTTAACTAAGAAATACTTCAAAATGTTTATTTTGTCATGGCACTCTTGACAACTTTTTTAAATGAACACTTGTTACTTTACTCATGATTGTAAAGAAAGTTCTTCTAGATCAATGTTGTTTTAGTTTATTTTGTCTGTTTGATCTCAAGCAAATACGATGTTTGTTAAATAGTAGATTTTAGTAAGTTAATTTTTCCACAGTTACGTAGTTATTTTCTTATCTGTCATACTTAACGTAATCTTGTAGCAACAAACATCTTATACTTAGTAACACAAACAGTATGTGAGTATATAAAAAGATTTCGTGGAACCATTTACCTAAATTTATTTCATGAAAACATTGTTAACAATGGCTCCCGCTTATAAATTAACGTATTTCGACGCTAGAGGAGTCGGTGAAGTTTCACGTTTTCTTTTCAAATATGGAGGTATTGAATTTGAAGATATTCGTATTAAAAGGGAAAACTGGTCTCAAATGAAAAACAGTTGGTAAAGTAAATATACTAAATTTTTTGTGTAAATTAAATTTTGTAGAAACTCCTTTCGGCCAACTTCCATTTTTAGAGCACAACGGTAAAACAGTGAACCAAAGTGTTGCCATTGCTCGTTACTTAGCCAAAATTGTTAATCTTGCAGGAAATGATGAGTGGGAAAATTTGGAAATTGATGCTATTGTAGATACGGTAAATGATTTACGTACAAGTAAGAAAAAAATTGTTTTGTTTTTATTGTTTATTAAATTATTACAACAGAAATTGCGGCGGTTCGTCATGAGCTAGATGACAGTAAGAAAAAAACTATGAAAGAGGTGATTTTGAAGGAAACTATTCCTTTTTATTTTTCAAGATTTGAAAAAATTGCTGAAAAAAATAAAGGCCACTTGGCTCTTGGTCGAGTAAGATATTTTTGTATGAATGAAATAAGTTATATTAATATTTTTATTCTTGTAGCTTAGTTGGGCTGATTTCTATTTTGCTAGTTTTTGTCCTATTTTTGATTTATTTACCGAAAGTGAGGCTTTGGCAAAATATCCAAATTTGAAAGCAGTAAGGCATACTGTTGAAAATATCCCAGCTATCAAAAAGTGGATCGCTGAAAGACCACAAACAGTGTTGTAATTTTTTCTAGTAGATTCTACATACTTGTAATTAAAAAAATATAAACTATTTTTTTTTATTTTTTCTACTACACGTTGACAATATAATGTAGCGAACGATCCAAAAGTTATAAGATCTTAGTTAACAAAAGAAGAAAGAGCTGTTATCAAATTTTTTATTAAAGAACGACCAACATCGCAATTTACTTCTAAAGTACAATCGGCAATAAAACGAGCAACCAATTCGAACAAAAAAAAATAATCAGATATTTACACAACTTTATTTTTTATTGGAAAAATTATTACAGTCGCAAAAATTATCGTTGGAAGTACCAATTGTTAAAAGTAGCAGTCGGATTTTTTTATGTCTTGTGGAAATGTTTTCGTATCTACACAATTATTATTAAGGCACCTGCACACTTTGTTTTTTTAGCAGCTTTATCTAATGTGTAGGAGCCTTTAGATCTCGAAATTGCAGTGAAATTTATAACACCTTTAGGGTTCATTGCCAAACTACTGGTACTCATAAAATGATTCTCATAAAATTATTAAAAAAATATAATTGTAATATTACAGTAATGTGTAATATAATTTTAAATAAATATTTAAATATAACATTTTACGTATAATTTAATTAATTATTAATTTATTTGAACTTGTAATTTATTGTGCAACGGACCCCTGGTGGTATTAATTTGATTAATATAATATTAGTAGGGTGAATCTTGTCAAGTTATAGATATAATGTAGTTTAATAGAAAAAGAATTATTTGTACAATAATTTTTAACAGTTTTTGTTTGTTTGTCATTCACGAATGGTTAGACAATTGTCTTTTCTTAACGTCTAATCCACTATTTTCAGGTTCAAGCAGGGTCTATTTTTCGATTTAGTTATGGCCCAGGGCAAATAATTTTTATTTACATATAGGAGAAAGTGAAGTAAAATTTGGACACTAAGGGAAATATTGAATCAAGAAGTGGTTTTTTAAAACATAATCTTTTTAAAATGTACGAGGTGAGCGCCAATAATTCCTGGCCTGACAATGAAGGAGTCAAAGGACAACAACATTTTTTTTTTATTTTTCAATGTAATCTCCCTTAACCTCAATGCACTTCTTACAACGTTTAATTAACAACTCAATCTCTTTAAAAAAATATTCTTTAGGTTTGTCCTCAAAATGAGCCAAAACAGCTTCTCGTAACTCAAACTCGTCCCGAAAACGTCGTCCACGAAGATCCTTTTTTAAATAACCAAACAAATAATAATCGCTGGGAGCCATATCTGGACTATAGGGAGCGTGATCTATTTGTTCGAAACCGCAATCCATAATAGCAGCTTGTGCAACGCCAGTAGTATGAACGGGCGCATTATCGTTCAACAACCGCACGCCTCTGGTTAATTTTCCTCGCCGTTTTTCTCGGATATTTTCCCGCAACCTATGAAGTAATCCTGCATAATATGTGCCATTAACAGTGGTATTTGTATTTTTAAAATCAATCAGAAGGATTCCTTCACAATCCCAAAAGATCGTAGCCATTACTTTTTTTGTTGACTGGCAGACTCTAAATTTTTGTAGGGGGGCCTCACCCTTACGGCGCCATTCCATTGATTCTCTTTTTGACAGAGGATCATAGTAAAGAACCATAGTTTTATCTCCGGTAACAATGGTTTCCAACACGGCGTTCGGATCAGGTCCACACAGTCCCAAAAAAGATTGAGCACACTCAACACGACGTTGTTTTTAAACAGCCGAAAGGTTTTTAGGAACCCATCTTGCACTGACCTTATGCATACCCAAATGATTATGAAGAATTCGGAGAAGGGTGGTATCAGAAAGCTTGGTCATTTCTGCTATTTCCTTGACCTTCAAACGTCGGTCACTTAGTACCAGATCTTCTACAAGAGCCACTTTGTCCTCCGATATCACTTCCACTGGCCGTCCAGGTCTGGCGTCATTCTCAAGGGATTCCTGGCCCATGCGGAAACGTTTTGCCCATTCCATTATTACTGAATAAGAGGGGGAATTTTGGCCGTATACGCCATTCAACCTTTCTTTAATAATTTTTGGTGTAAGCCCTCCTCTTGTTAAAAATTTAATAACTGCTCTGTACTCAATTTTCGTCACCTGAGACATTTTCAGAGATGCCTTGGTTCAAAATGCTGACAACTAGACACTATTTGACGTAAGTCGCTAATTTTGTTTCCACAGCCTACTAAGACATGTAGTTATAAAATGTCAAAATTTCATCCTCATAAAATATCTGCAACTATGTTAGGCCGGGAATTTCTGGCGCTTACCTCGTAAATCAACTTTATTAGCTTTCGTTTTACTCTATTAATCACATATTTGATCAACGAGATTACTGTTTTTATTTATCTTAGTAATAAAAAATAATATATTTTTAAAAGTTAGGTTTTTACGGTTTTGCCTCATACCTGCTCTAAAACCGGATATATGTGGGCCCCTTTTTCACATTGAAGACATTGCACCTAATAATCAGTTTTTCGCGTATTACTAAATATTTCAGTGCAATAAATATACATATCTTTTGAAAATATTTTATTTTTGGGATTTGCTATACCACCACTTAGTTTTGTCACTTTTTGATCGTTTTTCTGGCGTTACTTTCTTCTAGTTCTGACTTATAGGGTGATGAAGTAATAATAGCACTTTTGCCTCGACGAGCATTTAAAGTTGTTTTTCTTGCAACATGAGGCTTAGGTAAAATATCAGCAGGAGAAAAAGCTAAAGACGACGACTGACTGCTGTAAACTGCTTTGTTGTGGACTAATTGCTGTTTGTTTCGGATTGATTGTTTGTGAATTTGTACTGCAAGTACAGAATTGTTTTTTTTGTTAGTGCTATTAACAATGTTATTATTATTTCCACCGCAACTTGATTTAAAGAGTTTGTCGTGGGCTTAGTGGATGTAACGTCATTATCTGTAGTGTTAGCAGACACAAAATCATAATCGTAGAAGATATTCGGCTTTAGTGGACAAATTTCTGTTTCTGAAAATCCACTCATAGCATTCTGTAGAGTCGCTGCATTGGAGTATGCAATCTTAAATAGCATTCTAAGATGAAACAGTGAGTTATTACTTCTTGACTCTAGAAGGTACTTAATGGGCTCATAATGCTTACGTCAAATGGTTGAAGACGATGGTTGCAGTGGGAAGGAAAGCTGACTATGATGACTCCTTCTCCCAGCGTTGTCTATCAAGGGAAGATTTTTGGTGTGCGTTGCGTGTCCATCTAGCAAAATCAGGATCATTCTTAGTAGTTTTGACGTTTGCAATAAAGTGACTAAGCCAGTGAACAAATATATCACTTTGAATCTATCCACTAGGATGGCATATTGCTTTAGTTCCAGGAGGCGCCCCTCTAACAATTCAGCCTTCATGCGGACTTTCGGAAAAATTTAAAGGGGGGACATAAGCACCTGCAGCTGATACACATAAAACTGCGGTAGACAATTGCACCCTCTCAGTAGAAAAAATAAGACCTACTTGTTTCTTGCCTTTTAAAGGCCAGAAACAACGCCTTTTAAAATGACTTTAGTTTTTTTCTTGGGCACAGTTGTGATGCCAGTTTCATCGGCATTAAATATCTTGATTGACCCACATTTATATTTGTTTTGTAATTCAACCAACAGAAAAAAAAAATGACACATTTACTCTGTTGAATTCCTAGGTCCACCTAGCAACCTAGGTCTTGTTTCGATATTGTATTTTCAGTATCTTTCAGGGTCGCTTGTGGAACTGAAAATTTTCGTGAAGCGACGCGATATCCACTTTTCCTTCTATTACATCTAAAATGACATTTTTCATAGATTCTTCACTCCATGATTGCCTGTTAGTCGTTTTTTATAATTTTATGGCATTTTGTTGTGAACTGAAACAACTAATTATATAAAATAACATTAAAGAAAGAAAGAATGAATGAATAAGATTAGATCGTTGTACAAATTTAGTACTTTATGCACATCTAGCAGCTGCTAGATATAGAGCTAAGGAAAGTCTTATAAATATTACACCATTAATATGCAGGGACTAGAACTGTTGATTCTTTGGAAAAAAAGGAAGAAAACGAAACAACAAACAAAAGTATATTTATAGCAAAACTTAAGCATTTAGTTTTTTTATAATAACTTGGTGTTTTGACTTGCTAAAACTGCTTTAAAGAAAAAGAAATATTATATGGTTTCCTTGCGGATAATTTAATATTTTTTGCTTTATACATTTTTTTAGAAATTCAGGTATAGTAGCGGTTTTTTGAAAAATGAAAACATGTAAAAAATAAAAATTTTATTTCTTAAACGTAATTAAAACAAAAAAAAACAAATAAAACATACTATATAATAAAATAAAAAAACTTTTATCAAAAAATTAATAACTTGTTTGTCCTACAAATATGTATTTTTTATTTTTTCAAAAAACTCTTTATTTGTAATGATCAAAATATTTCTAGAGGACATTTTTTTTCTATGAAAATACACAATCAATTTTAACGGAAGTTATAGTTACTTTATCCCTGTCACATAATGCAGAGCAAACCAATTTTGTGTATTTTTTTCGATGTTTGCGAATTATTTTTTTAACTTCTACTAATGTGATGGAATCCATACAAAATAAAATTTTTGTCTGTTTTTTTTTCTTATAGATTATTGTACAAAGTTTGAATTTTTTGAATTAAGTTAATTCTGGAGGGAATTTTTGGATAGATTTTGATGCAACTTGCAAGGGAAGTGTATTACAAACAACTTTCCGTTCATTGTTTCAATTGGTTGTAAATCAGTTAGAATGGCAGTGATTTCGGCTGTGTATATGTTTACATGTGTGTAAAGTTGTGTTTTTATTATATTATTTGGCAGTATTACCACACTCCCGACACCAGTACTACTTTTCGATCCATAGCAATATATAGATATGTAATTATTGTAAGAGTTAATTTTGTCTAGCTTGATTTTTGATAAGTAGAAGAGGAGAATCGGTCTTGGATAGATCTGTTTGGTATTTGGAAACAAAAGTAAAATTTGGAAGGTGTAAGCTCAGTGTTTGATGAATTTCTAGGAATCTGATATTAGCCGGTTTTTTATTTTTTCTCCTTTTTTATAGATGGATAAGTTAGTATTTTTATTAAAAATTGGGAATAGAACATTTTTAGGATTATATAAAACATTAGTTTCATAGGAGACCAACAGAAGTTCTCGCCTTGTTAGTGGGGGTTCTGTTGCTTCACAATGCAGGCTGACAATTGGGCTTATACGAAAAGCTCCAGTGACCATACGCATTACATTATTTTGGATTACTTCTAATTCCTTAAGTTTTTATAAGGATGCTGTTTGGTAAGAAATTAAACCGTAGTCTATTTTGGACCTAACTATTGACCTATAAGTCATCTTTACTATTATTTCGTTAGCTCTCCATTTATTACTGCTGAGAAGTTTCAATATGTTAAGCCAGTTGTGACATTTCTTCGTGAGTAAATTTATGGGTTTTTTCCAAGTAAGAAGTTCATCAAAAACTGGTTCTAAAAATTTGATGTGTCTTATTTTTTATGTAATTTTCAAGGTACAGTTTTGGTAGTCTCAGAGTTAGGATCTTTTTTTGAAAAGGAATGAAGTGAAATCCGATCGTATTTGCCCAATAACTTATTTAAATTACTATATCGTCTGCATATATGGACTTTTTTACAGGGGATTTGATCGTTTATGTTATGTTATTAATTGCTAAAAGGAAAAGTATTACACTTAGAATAGATCCTTGAGGAGCTCCATTTTCTTGAATTTTTGGTTTAAAATATTTGAAGACACAAAACGGACGCATTATTAATGGATTATATACTAATTCCCAAAATCTTTTATGATAACAAAAAAAAAATGAGAACGATAATTGGAATGCGTTGCAGAGCTCATTTTAAGGAAGGTACACTGGGAGTAATTCTGAATCTTATCATAAAATCAAAACAAATACGAATTAAAAATAAGTCAAGCAAAAACAAAGTTATTGTAAGCGTTGACACCATACCCAACTGTTTTCAACTGAACTGTAGTAAGCATCCACAAGATAATAGTAGAATAATCATATTTTTGCAGGAATGTGTGTAGATATTCATTTCGTAACTAATTCTATTATACAGGATTTCTATTTAGTTTAGCATATTAATCAGGGAGTGACCAAACCTACCAAGTGATACATATTTCTAAGATGTAATAGGTTGGTGACTTATGTGCATTTAGTAGCTGCTAGACCTAAAGTCTATATCGAACATAAGTTGAAGTTGGATAATTCAGAAGTATGTAAATTATCTAAATCCAAGTTTTTTTTTGTTGCACCTATGCAATAATTTTCCATTTTTTTCCCTAGCCGGTTTTTAATCCAGGTTTTTTAATTACCTTCAGGTGCTATCACTCACTATTGCAAAGTTTATTAGCTCCATTATTTATAACCTCTTGATAGATGAAAGAATCACCTGGATTGTGGTCACGGAGTGCTACTACGAGTACTTCACTTATGTCTAGATAAGGATATACACAAAAACTATACCTCACATGGCGGGTAGCAGTAAATATTTCTTATTATTTTTGTATACATATATATATATATATATATATATATATATATATATATTATCTAAAATCACGTTTACCGTAAGGCGTAATTACAATAAACTATTTACATAATATGTACAAATCTGGTCTATTTTTTTCGATTTATGCCATTTTTCTGTCTTCCTAGTTACTCTTTTTTTCTTTTGGATAAAATTCAGGATTCGCAGCCATGTGTTAGGGTTGGTCTATATGTCGTTTAAATATGTACTTTTTTTTGCTTAAAAACTTATTTTTACGTCTAGAAACATTTTGTTTTCTCTATTTTGCTGTATATTTCGGCTTTTTGTTCTTTGTCATTCTGTAATAGAAATCTCAAATATTGAAAAACACTTAATATTTCGAGTTCCTTCTCAATTACTTCTACCTTGCTTGATTGCCAATTGTCGTAATTTTAGTTTTTAAAGGATTATATCCATTCTATTTTTTTTAAAGTTTTATATTATTTTGTTGTGTTGTAAACTTTTTGTATTTTTTGCGATTAAAACAATATCGTCAGCAAATGCCCTTTCCGAGATTTCGACGTTTCTTTAATTTATATAACTCACATTTAATTTTTTAGATTCAAGGGAACATTTATTTACATATAATTTTGTCAATGAACGTATTAAATAACAAAGGACTTAAACCACCACCTTGTCTTGGTTCCTCAGTAGTCTCAAAAGCTTCTGACTATCTGACTTATGCTCCTGCAAATTACGTAATTTCCACATCTCTTATACACACATTTTATTATATTTATTGTTTTAGCATTGATACCTTTCATTTTTAAATTTTCTATATTTTTGTTTTTGGCACTTTGTCAAATGTTTTTTCTAAATCAATAAAAGCTAAAACCACCGTCTTTTTTAAACTTATTTTCTTCTATTATTTGTCTGTGTAAATACTACATATAGTAGTAGATCTTAATTTTGTGTGCTCCAACCTGTCCTAAAATCAGTTTGTGCCTCATCGAGACGTTTTTCTAATTGTATTTTTATTTTACCATCAACTATCTTCTTGAAAGGTTTTAGGGTTACACATGTTATGGTAATTTCACGGTAATCTTTGCACTCTTTTTTATTTCCTTTTTTATAAATGGGTAAAATGAGTCCAAAATTCCAATTCTTCGGTATTTTCTCAATATCCCATATTTTATTAAATAGTTTGAGCAATATTTTGGTTGCTTTTTCTCCCATGTTTTTTACCATTTCTTTCGTTATGTTATCCGGTCTTGGAAGTTTTCTACTTTTGAGCCGTTTTACAGCATTCAGTAACATTGAAATGCTTATTATTTTTATTAGATCTAATTTTTTGACAGAAGTGATTTCGTTTGCCCATGTGTCACTAAAATTTTGGCCTTTATTACTAATTGCCAACTCCTATCGCCTTTAAGCTGTTGGTTGGGTTGATTGAGCTACTTCAATTCTGTCTTGCGTCTTCTTCGCGCGCTTTTGGGTTTGGCGTGGAAGGTGCTTTTCGGGAAATTGGTCAAAAATGGTCGAAATTGTTTGCTTTTATATTACGAGGTGCTGCATTTCAAAATTGTTTTTAAGAAATCGTGCTCATTTTATTTGACAAATTGTTAAAATTGTCAAAAATTAGAATAGAGGCATCAGAACTAAATTTTGCACTTCACTCTCAACTGCTCTCACAGAACTGTTTATAAAAGGTTATATTTTTTCGAAAATTTTAGGGTTACACATGTTAATGTAATTCTACGGTAATTTTTGCACTCTTTTTTTATTTCTTTTTATATAAATGAGTGGAATAATTTCGACTTCCCACTCTTAGTTTGAGCAATTCTTTGCTTGCTTTTCCTTTTATAATTTTTATCATTTTTCTCGTTGTTTCATCTTTTTCTGGAAATTTTCCACTTTTGAGCCGTTTTACAGCATTAGTAATTGTAATGTTTGGTCTTGTAAGTTTGGTTAGGGTTACACATGTCAATGTAACTCTACGGTAATTTTTGCACCCTTTTTTTTTAAATGGGTAGTATGAGTTTAAAATCCCAGTTTTCTGGTATTTTCCCGGTGTCCCATATTTTATTAAATAGTTTGAACAATTTTTTGGTTGCCTTTTCATCTATATTGTTAATTATTTCTTTAAGTATTTTATCCTGTTTTATGGATTTTCTATTTTTGAGCCATTTTGCGGCATTTAGTAACATTGAAGTTCTTATTGTTTTTATTAAATCTAATTCCTTGACAGAAGTCATTACGTTTTACGTGTCACTAATATATTTTTGTTTATTACTAATTGCCAACTTCTATTGACTTTAAACTGTTGGTTGGGTTGATTGAGCTACTTCAATTCTGTGTCTTGCGCCTTCTCTGCGCGCTGTTGGATTTGGTACAGAGGGTGCTTTCAGCGAAATTGGTCAAGAATGGTCGAAATTGTTCGCTTTTGTATTATGAGGTACTGCAATTAAAAATTATTTTTAAGAAATTGTGCTCATTTTATTTGACAAATTGTCATTTGTCAAAAATTAGAATAGAAAGACCAGAATTAATTCTTTCTCCTCACTCCATCTCTACTGGTCTCACAGATCTATTTATAATATGTTTATTTTTGTAAGAAGTAGTTAGAATCTTTAAAGTTACCAACTATTACATTGTGAATCTGGTTCATTACCGTGAATTTAGACTGTCAAATTGTTATATGAGGTTTTTCGTATCTTTTGTTATGCAAGCTTTTTTAAACCTTTTTCGTTTGTCGTTTTTGATTTTGCTTTAAATTTTAAACGACGATGCGAATAATTTGTAATTTATGACAATTTAGTGAAATTTTTGATGACAATGACATTTTCTTTTCCAACTACTTAATTTTATTTAAATACAATTACATTCCCTAAGATTTACTTATTATAAAAGTGAATAAACTATATAATTATTGCACTTTCAGCAGAATCTTAGACCTTCTACAAATAATATTCTTTCTGCCATAAGTGTTCTCAGTTTCAAAATAATGAAGGTATTTTAAGAAAAGTAAACAAAAGTTTTTGTTTTTGATGCTTTTAGATGTATTAATTGAAAACAATTCTGAATTTTATGGTAGAATTAAAATATAGACGAATTAAAAATAAGACCAGGCAAAGACGGTGCCATTGCAATACCCAACTGTTTACGAAGAGATTACATCAATTTTCGGAGATAAAGAAAATAATATTCTTGCGAGAATGTGTTGAGCAATTTTTTGGTTCCTTTTTCTCTCATATTTTTTTATAATTTTTTTGTTATTTTATCCGGTCTTGGAAGTCTTCCACTTTTAAACCGTTTTACAGCATTTAGTAACATTGAAGTGCTTATTATTTTTATCAGATCTAATTTCTTGACAGAAGTGATTCCGTTTGTTTATGTTTCACTGAAATTTCTTCCTTTATTACTGATTGCCAACCTTTATCGACTATCAACTGTTGGTTGGGTTGATTGAGGTACTTTAATTCTGGGTCTTTCGCCTTCTACGCGCGCTTTTGGGTTTGGCATGGAGCGTGATTTTAGCGAAATTGGTCGAAATTGATTGTTTTACAAAAACTTTAAAACGACTAACATTATTATTTTTTGTGGTTGATATTTTTTTGTATTTTCGATTTTTTTGTGTCACATTTTTTAATTATTTTTTGTTTACTATTTTACTCTTAATATTGGATAATAATAAAACACTCTGTCTTTCTCCGGCATTTGGGGTAGCATTTCACGTAGGGTCAGGTGGGGTAAATGTAATAATGAGACATGGTACTTTATTTAAAACCTTATTTTTTTCAAGAACTATTTTTTCCTCTTACTAAATATAAAAGTTATAAAAATAAAAAAAAATTACAACTAAATAGTGAATGAGCCGTATAAAATTGAATTTTAAAATATATTTATGACTCTCGAATTTACCCCACTTATCCCTAAATGCTTTTTTTCTGTTCACCTAAACGTACATTTTTCTTTGGTAGAATAGGAATTTGGTCTGACAGCTTCATTTCTTTTTCAGGATTTGATTTTTTTGTATATTTTAGTTTCTCTGTTGTTGTCGATTCTTTAAACAATTCTACGTTTGCATATTGTTCGGTTCGCTGTCTCTCACGTTTCTGAACATTCTGTTTTCAGTTATTTAGGTTTTTACATGTTTTTTTGTAATGTTGGTGGTTTCTTTATTTTCTTCCTCTTTGGCCTTTACTTGGTTGGTATATTTTTCAAAAAATATTATTCAAAGTCTTGGCCATTATTTTTAAAATTTGCGTTGCTTTAAAAATTATAGTAACAAAAACATTGAGTATAATACAAAATACTTACTGTCATATTTCAAATGCACATTTTGCAGGTTTGTTTGGTGCACAAAAACTAATTTTATTATTACTCATGACGATTTACTTTACCAAAACTATTATTTATTTATAAAAAAAAAACATCAAAAATGTCTTATTTTCTAACTGAACACAAACAACCTAATGTATTTATGGCTTTTTAGAGTAGGTTTTTTTTCCAATTATTGGAGATTTTTTATTTTACAAAAAAAAATTTTAAAAATATTTTTTGCATAATTTCTTTTTGTACGCACTTAGTTCTTCCATTAACTTCTAATCACCAACGCCAAAGACTAGAATGGTGAATGCATCGTCTGGATTAGGACGCAGAATAGAGTCATGTGGTGTTCAGAGACGAATCGCGATTCTGTCTGGGTATGCAGAATGGTCAAAGAAAAATCAGAAGGTATTCTAGAGAAAGATCCAATATTGATTATTCGGTAGAAAAGCATCTACACCATACGAGTACCGTAGGAGTAATGGTTCTGGTATAAGACTGAGATTAAACCTGTACCTATACCTATTCTTATTTAGATAAAACTTAATTTACTACTATAAAAATATTTATTTTAATAGTAAATAGCAGACAAACCGTCCACACACTTAACACTTTGCTCAACCTTCTACTAGATCATCACTCAACTGACCCGTGTTCAACGAAAAACGAACAAATTTGCAAACCAGTTTGAACACACGTTTGAAGAACTCCAGCTGAATCTTCAGTTTTTCTAAGACTTTCAGCTGTTCCTTTAGAAACAAATTTTCTAGCTTCGAGATTTGTAAAACTTTCATTCATTTTGAGTGCTTTTTTCACAATGTCGACAGCTTCTCGAGGACGACCATTTGCCCACAACCATCTGGGTGATTCATCCATTAGCCAAAAATGACCAATGTAGACCATACACAATTTGGAGTAGTTGTCGGTTTTTGATTAAGGCACCCCAACCTGTCACCAACATTATGCCACAAGCAAAGATTGCTTGGAAAGCTATACCACACATGGGACGCTTGCTGGGATTCACCAACTCCATTGTCAACACAAAACCTACAAAGACAAATATACCTAGATACTTATAAGTATTTTTTTTTATTTACCTGGTATATAACTATCAGCCGATCCGAAAATACCATAAAGGTACCTCAAAGCAAGAAATGAGTAATAATAATAAGTAAATGCGACCGCAACACCAATTACTACTTGCAAAAGAGCTGACCAACAAAAAACTGGTTTACGTCCAAACTTATCAGCCATATTTGCTAAAGATACAGCTCCTGTGAATATCTCAAATCGTGCAACAGCAATTTTTAATAAAAAAATATTTTATATTGAATAATCTAAGTTTCCTTCCACTAGTCAATACCTCGCTGTGTGAATGTTAGGTGGTGATTTTTGCAGCTTAGGTTTTCTTTACTTGGTACAGTGCTTTTATCTCTTTTTTTATACTGAAAATCGACTTTGCTTTGAAATTGGCCCCCTAAAAAAACTTTTCTAAAAGTTGCTAAATTAAGAAAGTATGCAAAAAGAATTTTTTGCAGTAACATGGCCTTTTCTTTACTCAGCTTTTTTTTTATATGAAAAAAACGGACTCTGGTTCGGAAGTGTTTTCCTAAAATACTATTCTAAAAGTTGCTAGACTATAAAAGGACATTTTTGCAGAAACTTGTGTTGTAGGTTTTTAAGGCACATCTTAAGAACAGTTTTTAAAGAAATTTCTTAAATACTTCAATGTTAAATAAAACATAAGCAAAATGAGGTCGTGGACTGATTCTTGTAATACTCCTAGTGGTTGATGTAATACATTCTACTTGCAGTTCATGCAACTACCACCTAACTATTGTTTTTAAGATATGCTATTATCAAATCGACAGTTTTTTCTATTTCTATAGTTTTATAATTTGTCCAGCATGATTTTATGGTCTACTGTATTGAATGATTTGCTGAGATCGCAGCATGCAAGTTGTGATTATGAATTTCTTTTTTCTACATTTATTTTACTACTTTTTTTGGTATAGTGATGATTTAAATTTTTTTTGTCTGTAGTCGATAGTAGCATTATCAATTTATTCGGCTGTATCTCATATGAGATTGGAGTGAAATTTTCTGCTCTTACCTACAGCCTAGACTTTAAATACATTTTAGGCTTTAAATCAACAAAAATAAGGGTCATGTTTAGAAAATTTTAATACAATTAGAATTTAATACAATACCAGTTTAATATAAAGAATTAGAATCAATAAATAAACATTCTATAATAAATGTTGAAAATGTATTTCATTTGTTATCTAAAAAATTGTGGTCTTTATCAAGTTTCGCCTACAATTTTGCACTATCTCAGGAATGACAACTGCAAAGGCTTCATTAATCTGGAGCTGCAAAGTTATACAGGTATCTACAAGTCTTTCATAATATAGTTTTTTATATGACCCCATAAGAATAAATCTAGAGGCATAAGATCTGATAAACAAGCTGACTAGTAATTGTTCTTTTTCTACCGATCAACCTCCCAGGATATTTTTGTTTAAGAAGTTTCCAACTCGAGAAGAAAAGTGAGGTGGTGCTTCGTCATGTTGAAACCAACTATTTATAAATTGCTGCAACAGTACAATATCTAAGAGATCAGGCAACTGTTGATGTAAAAATTCTAAATACATATTATTATATATTCAACTGATTCGATCTGTAGAAAATAATGATGATTAGAGTTGATTGATTACAAAATTATTTATTTGGTACTTACCACCGCATCACCCAAAATGCCTGCTCATACAGTGTGTGACAAGAAATTGTTGTCACCTACTGTTTGTTTGCTAACGCAAGTACAGAATTCTCATTGTATAACATAATTCGTTGGTAAAAGATTTTAAATCTGCATATAATAAATATGCATGCATTTGGTATATTTGCTAACAAATATTGATTTACTATGGCAATAACCAATAAGAATTGCTATACGTTTTTATTTATTCTAGTGAACATCAATTTAGTGGATCATATACAGATGTACCAAATGTTTTTTGATCAAGTGTGCAATAGAGTTTTGTCTTTAGTGTCTCCTAAATGAACGTTCACTAATTACTGGTTTTTAAGAAATCTATAATGTTTTACGATAGACCCGATGAATAATAAGACATGCACTAATTTTGTTTAAAGATCTATATATTTCTATAGGGTGTTATTAATGTTTTTTACACATTTTATTTGTAAAAATAGTTCTCGTTCAAGTGATACTAAAAACCTAAACTTGTCTTATACAAATGTACCTATTTTGTTTGAGAATCGCTGATAATTTTTAAAGGTGCAAAGCATTCCTGCGTCTTTAAAACAAGCAAGAAAGCGACAGTGTTGTAATAATAGCTTGTATTTTATTTATTAATTAAAATCATATGTTCATCATTTTTAGTTAATGAGCTTAGGTTAATCCATCTGCTTGATAGCTTGGTCATTACATTTTTTTTTTAAACAGCTACTATTTAATAGCTTCAAGGTACGTAATACTTTTCACAATAATCTTTTTTTATCACTATTTTGTAAGAGACAGAGTCTTCAATTTTTGACTCTTGACTGCATGTCGGATATCAGAATAATGATAAAACTTTATTGCTATTTCTATTATAAATTTTTCTTTTGTTGCTTCTATTTTTATTTTTTACTGCATTATACTTGATTTTTTTTCTTTTTTTTAATTGTAATTAATTTTTTTTTTGATATTGTGTCTGTATTGTCCTGTTATTAATTAAATCATGTTCTGTTGAACAACAAACTTTATTATTATTATTGAAGATGTGAGAAACCATCGTCAAAATATAATTTTCACATAAATGGCGAGTGAAATTCTTTCACACTATTAACCAACTCAAGCCCAATTTTCTGCAACCCTTTTGTAGCTACAAGAAATTAGTTGCAAAGAAAATTAAGGGTTTGGATCGTTATTTATTTTTTAAGAGTGTGGTTCTGATAAAGAGCCATCAAAAATTACAGCTATATACTATCTACTGTCACAAAAGATGTTTCTTGAATTTCTTCTATTTATATAACTGAGTGCAAAGAAAATTTGCCAACTTTCTGCATTTTCTCTTGACTGCATAGAGAATAGAAAGATAAACAAACTCTTTTAAAATGCAAAACATGTAAAATGATTTGAGAGGGTTGATAAGCATTTCTTCATTACTAGCAGACAAAAGTGTGATTGGCAGCAGAAGAAAGCGACACTATTTTATTTTTACGTTTGATTTCTTCCACTCTTCTCGTCTAACAAACTAACTTATTGACATGATAAATTCCGTTTTTAGAAGTAGAGTGTGTTGAGAAAACCAGTGTCTTAAGCTTTCTGTAAAGTAAATGTACATGTTGCTTATAAGTTTTAAAAGTAATGTTGCAGTAGATCTTAATTTTATTACATATTATCCGAATCATTTTCAAAATTCACTTTTGCCATAATCACCACTTTTTGTTCTATTTTGGTGTTTGACTACAAAGCATACCAGAATTTTTTGTAGGTCTCAATAAAATATTTTCTAATTTTAAACCTGGGATATTTTATAAGACATTATTTTTTTCAATCTTGTTTTATCTAGCAAATACAAGTGAGCACTGTGCTTAGAACTGTTCTAAACTTATACGTGTTACTGGAAAAAACCCTAATTATAGGTTATTTTTGCAATTTTTTAGATGCAACCAAAAATGCTGATTCCAATTACCACTTTATTACCACTAATTTAAGCAAAATGCATCCAATTTGCTTATTTGTCAACAAACGTCAAAATGACGAATAAAACGTCAAAATTATGTATGAACTGTAATACCTGCGACAGTTCAGAAGGCAGACATTTGACGCATTTTACACACACTAATTAAATTAAAAGTACTTAGTTACTTAAACTATTTAGATTATTTAAATCTAAATGTGCTAAAAAATTTGTTATTATTGTAACGAATATACAGATTTATCTAGAACAATATAAATTTGAAATTTTACAGCCGTTTTCTAACTAGATAGAAGAATTAACACTTTTTTACCTTGGATTACGTCAAGCCTTTTTCTCTTGGACACTCTGTTCTTACTACATACCATTTGCACTTTTTTTATGATCTGTCAATTTTTTTTTAGTCAGACAGTTCTATTAGATTCAAAAATTCAGCGAAAGTGCGCCACCAATACAATTTTTTTTACTCTGGCTTACAATATATTAAATGACCATGATTTTGAAAGTTTTTTTAATTCTTAAACAAGAAAAAGTATCAAGAGTGTGGTTTAAAACCGAATATAAACTGTTTCTTGTTATTTCAACACAATTATTTTTGGTTTTTATGGTATTGGTCGAATTAATATGACTGAGAAACTTTTAACAATATTGCAACGTAAAAAAATTTTGCGAAGCATCTTTCGTTGCTTTTGCATCGTTGGAAACCATTTTCTTGTCTAACATGTCAAGACATAGTTTTTTCAGATCAAAAAACTTCTAACGTGTACAGTTCAGTTTTTATATTATTCTTTTATAATTTTATATTTCAATTTTTCCTTCCCAACTGTGACATTTATTATACACGGGAAGACGAGTAGATACTTGTTGTTAGTAAAAACAAGTGACTCTTTAAATAATATTAAAAATGTACTTGCATTAATATTCAATCTATCAACTACACAGTTCTGAATGAACATGCTTCATTTCTCACACACTATAAAAGCTGTTTTTAAGCACTATAATAAAGAGAATTGTCAGTTAGAATAACTGAAATACGAAAGGTGTTTCTAAAGTTCTGGGAATTTAGCTGTAATTTTTTTATTCTGTTAATTTTCGTCAATATTATAATGTACTCGTAGTTATACAACATAATTTTTATTTAACTAAATACACTTATTCCAACGATAAATTAAATTTTCTAAACTGTTCTCAAGGAATTTCTTCGGTGTCTCTTTTCTCCACCTATTGATGACACGTTTTACATCAGTCGTAGGATTGCACCACCCGTTTCACTTGTGTCGCAAGCTTCCTACTCTCAAAATAAAAATTTACTTTTAGCTCTTAGTTGGGCGCGCGGTTTTTTATAGGGCTATTTATTGCGTGATGTTTTATACACCATTTAATTTCAGGTAAAAAAAACATCAACGTTTTTGATACATAAAAGTTATATTTGTGCTAACGTCAATTAAACAAACTTAAAACATTCCAAAATACAAACAAAACAAAAAACAAATTAATTCGTTAAACTATTAATCTCGGTCACTACTTATTATTGTAATCTATTCTGATTCAGTCTCCAGTTTATTTTCATTGCAGTCTAAATAGATGTGGGTAGTGACTACATGTTCTTTGCACGCAGGTTTACCACATTTATTACAAAAAATTGTGGTAACTTTATTATTGGTTCTTCCACAAAGAAAACGTCTTTTTCTACTCCTACCTTTTACTGCACGTCGTATCTTTCGGGTATTTTTTTCAAAAAATCTTGTACATTTCTGGGTTGGTTCTGTAAATGTTCTCGTTGTTGCAAATAGGGTTTCATAAGGCTTTTAGCCAAGTTATTTATAAAATCTCTTCTTCTTTTCAGGTTTTTGTAAATTGAAATGTGAATTATTTGGGCATTTATACCAGCAATATTCAAAAGCTGAAAAAATGTCATTGGCCAATGTTTCGTACGTTTTTGTACTGAATAATTAGCACATTTTTGGTCAACAGTGTTGACTCCACTTTTGGTAGAGTTATAAAATAACATTATATCCGGCTTTTGCGTCTTTTTGTCAATTTTATCACTGTCGTGTATAGTGGAAAGTAAAATTACTGCTTTGTTTTTTTTAGCAGAATAAGACACAAGCGTGGTTTCTTTGGTAATAGCAAACATTGTACTAGGAAATAGACGGTTTTTGTTAAAAAGCACATCTGATGGTAACTTTTATTCTTTTTTAAAGTGCCAACTAGGGTAATTTTGTTCTTTAACAACTTTTGACTTAGTGGATAGTTAGTATACCAATTATCTGTTGTGAAATTCCTATTTTTGTTTTGAAGCGGCTCAATGAAAGGAAATACAATGTCTGTAGGTGTATTTGGGACTTCATAAGGTCTTGAAGGTTATTTCCCATAATAAACTTCTATATTTGACACGTAAAACATTTTAAGATTACATAATGTATAAACCTTTATTCCATACTTAGGTGGTTTATTGGGAATGTATTAGATAAAAGAGCATCGGCCTCTGAATGGTGTATTTCATCAATAGTAAGATATTCTCTAGTGCAATAATTATTTTTACAATTAGATATGAATGAGTCAAGTATTTGTCTTACAGCCGCCAGTTTGTCTACTTGTTTTCTCTGGTCTCTTGTGCTTTTGTCATCAAAACGTAGCGACCGCAACAAAAAAAAATATTTTGTAGTTTGTACAAGCACGGTACATAATTATACCAGTTTCATTTTTAGCCCACAATTCTCTGATGTCAGCATGATTATTTTTCTTTACACTAGTAAGAAAAAGCAATCTTAAAAATACAAAAATTTTTTTCTTCCTTTGATGTTTCTTGTGAGTCTCGTATTCTATTGTAATTAATCTCAACAGTTTTAATAAATAAATTTGTGTAATACGTAATTTATTCTAACATATCTTCAGTAAGAAATAACAAGAACGAACTTACTTTATCACAAACAATACTAAAATATCGACCAAAGGCGTTGGAACTACTTTTACAATATTTCTACTAGCTTTTTTAGCAAATCTACTTTTTGTAGGTTGTTTATTCCACGTAATGTCGGCCGACATTTGAAGGTAGGTATTTCTGATATTTTTCTTTTTTTCAAATCTGGTATTTGTGGTTGTCGATGGTTTACCTTCAGAAATAGAATGACATTCTTGATGTTCTTGTGTAACCGACTGCAATTTGTTTTGATGATGCAAATCTTCTTTTTTTGCATCTTTTTGTTCAGATCGTAAATCAAAATTATCAAGTTCTATCTCTTCTTCTGCTTCTGTGTCACTTAGTTCTAGAACATCACCTACTTTATCAAAATTGTAGTCACTTTGTAATATACTGTGAGCAATTGCTTCTAACTCAGCATCAGTAAGTTTTTGCGGATTTCGCATCTGAATGTTAGACCTAAAATATTGTACTATAAAAGCAAAAATTTGGCCAGACATAAATTGTTACGTACCTAGTGGTCTGAGAAACTTCTAACTTACGTATTGAAAAAATGGTCTTAATTGCTGAAAAAAAAACATTACGTTGTAACAATCAAATAATCTAAAGAAACGTAACCAAAGAAATTTGACCTGGTAAAAAAATGGTTTCTACGACTACAATTAAAGTAATAGCAAGAATCTAGTAGCCCTAGATGAGCTCGTACTCTAGTATCATGCCTTTGTTATGTGTAATTTTTATAAAATTCCTTCAATTATTAACGTTAAAAAGGGAGTGAAATTTTAAATAGTTAACATTTGTTTATTAATATGTTTCTAGAGGACATTAACTTATTTATCTTACAGGTGCAGTTTTTGACATATTTTATACTTTTGTTTTAAGTGACAGAAATCAAAATTTATTCACAAGTTAGATAATATGTGAAATTACTCACTAGTGAGTAGAACTGTCAGTAGGTACAAAATATTCAAAATTTGCTTTTAATTGTTTATTCGAAATAACTACAATGTAATTTATGTTATATGTGTATAAACGTTAACATTAATTGTGCAATTGTTATTGTTGAAAGAAACCGCAGTATCGCGTAAAATCAACTTCTTCTGACATCTAACTTTCAGCTCTTGATTAACTGTATTGTTGCTGCTTTTCTGCCCAAGAACTTGTTGTGCAATATTTACTTTGTTTTGTAAGAAATCTTCAATATAACCATCAACAACTGCATTACTCTTCCAGCCACCAAAACGTTTCAGCGTTCTTACATCAGCCTCACAATCCGCTAACAAAGTTGTACCTGATCTTCGGAACGCATGGCAGGTATACATTTTTGAATTCTCTAATTTGAGAAATGTGCTATTATTACAGGCATTTTTCCAAACGTGTTAATACCTATTGGTTGCACTGGGCATTTCCCACCATGGTGGCCAAGAAACAATCACGTGGATTTTCCGTTTTTAGGGCGTAAATTAATATATTTTTTGTACAAATCTAATGGATTAATTCCAAACCCTTTGTTCAGAATAGTAAACGATCTTTTTTTATGGGTTTTCGTGTACGGCAAGTGAATTAAGAGAAAATCTTCTTCAACTTCTACATCCTTGAGCTCCATCTTCACCAATTCGTCACACCTGCATCTACCCGCGATTGCGACAACAACAACAAGCTTTATTGCTAGAAACGTGTCATCAGGGGCAGTTTGAAGGAATTTGTCGATTTGATCTCTTGAAAATGTCAACGATTTTTTCGCCTCATTACATACTGTCTCTTCAAAAATGCAGTCAATCTGTAATATTTGCCTATGTTTTCATAAATCTTCATTGAGGTTTTGATCATTGAGTACTGCACCCAAAGCGACGATGACTTGTACTTCTGTGCCTACAAAACACAATGCATGTAGATACTAATGCATGATGTAATTCAATTTATCTCACTTTTTTAGCAAAATATGCCAGCATTACTTCCTCCGAACTATCACCTAACGAATTTTCCACCTTCCAATTTTTGAAAAAACTATACTCCTTGTAATGATCCTTCGATTTTGCCGGAATTAAATTCGAGATAGCAGATTCTGCGCCTAACTTAATATGTTCTGGCACACAATTCATTTTACGGATGTAGTTCAATTGTGAAAAAAGCAATGCAAGCAAATGCAATGTTTATTTCTCAAAACAATCAATTGTTTCGTTACTACAAACGTTTATATCTACAGTGATATAATTTTTTGTGATTTCATTTTTATTTACAGTCTTTAATTTTTTTTCTTTTGGAATTGCACCTGTAAGATAAAACGTCGTATTTCACACGTGAGGCAAATACATCATTCGTTCGTGAGAAATTGCCCGCAAGCACGCTCGTGGGTCAAAATTCTCACTCACGTATAATGATGTATTTGTCTCACTTATAAAATAATATATTATTATTTATATTTTCTATGGAAATACACAACCAATTTTAACGGAGGTTGGTTACTCTACCTCTATTTAAGCGTTACTTTATTTGAGAATCAAATTGGAGTTGATTACTCTGGTTAGTGCTGAGTTTCTTGAAGTAAGAATAGAGAAAATGTAAAAGCAAAGATATAATAGGCAGAAACATAGAAATAAGTACTTAGTAAATTCGTATATCGCGTCTTTTTCAAACACGCCAAAATATGTTTTTAATTGGTAATCGTGAACCGATATGGAGCGAAAAACCTAATTGACAGGTATTATTTACTTAGGCATAGCTAAAATAAACAACAAACAAAAAACCGAAGTACCTACTATATAAAACTTTGGTTGGGAGTCTGTAACACATCACATTTGTATTAAACTGTATTTTTTTATTTCATTTTTATTTAATTTAGTTTTATAATGATTGCTTAACTGTTGTCTGGTGATGAACGATTGCTTAGTTCTAAATATTCTTTTAACGCCAGAGAAAAAAATTCTTTCCGATCCCTGTTTGGCAAATGGTAACTTTATTTTTACTAAACCTTGTTTTCATATTATTTGAGAGGATTTTTGCATCTTGTACTGCGGCTTTTTTCCATTTTTTCAAACTTATCATTTTGGAAAGGGACGTGCTTTTTAACTTGATTTTTGTTTTGTCTTGCAAAATCTGAAATTTCACCTTCGATTTGACTTAATCTGTATCAGGCTTTATCGAATTTATAGAAGTTTTAACTCTTAAAACATTAGTGTATGTATTTGGAAGGTGGCACATATTTTTAGTTAAATTTAAACGAGTGTTTTCTTGGACATGGCGCTAGGAGGTAATCAAATTATTACTTATTAGTTTTCTTCTATTGTTTTAGAAAATCTGATATATTCTTCCACTCTAATTTAGTATTAAAATCTGAAAATTAATAAGTATTATCTCCAAAGTGTTGTGACTGGGAAACTTTAACAATATTGCAACGCAAGAATTTTTATTTACAACTTTATTTACTTTGTTTGCATCGTTAGAAACTATCTAGTCTAACATGTCAAAACATAATTTTTACAGATTTCTTGTCAGATTAGAATATTTCTAAAGCGTGTGCAGTTCAAGTTTTATATTATTTTTATGTGCTTTTTTTATTCTAGTTTTTTTCCTTATTGTGATATTTAATATACACAGGAAAAAGATTACTTAAAAAAATACGTAATTTTTTTAATAATTCTAAACAACGTGCTACCATTTATATTTAATCTATCAACTACACAGTTCTGAATAAACTTGCTACATTTCCACTTTATAATTTAACACTTAAATTATATATATTTTCTTCTCATTTTCGCAAGTGAAGCTAGCGCGGTAATTGTCTAGAAGTCTAGATAATCAGAATATTCATTGCTATCGATACCTATAGAATATCTATTGCTAGAATTGCTATCGTTTAGGTTGGGATACATTTTTATTTTAGACTTAAAATGATATTGACTTTAACAACTTCGATGACTTGAAGCTGTAACGATAAAATTTTGCGCTAAAATGGGTTAGATTTTTTGTCCTGCGCTATTTTGTCTTTTTTTTGTCAGATCAGAATACTTTTAAAGCGTGAACAGTACAGATTTTATATTCAGGTGTATAATGATTGGTTAACTGCTGTCTGGTAATAAGCGATTGCTTAGTTCTAAATATTCTTTTAATGCCAGAGCAAAAATTTTTATCCAATCCCTCTTTGGGAATGTTAACCTTATTTTTACTAAACTTTTTTTTAAATATTATCGCCAGGATTTAGTTATCCTGTACTGTGGGCAGGGATGGGCAATGTCAACAATTTGTGTCAACTTTGACATTGTTGACGCGTCGACAATTAGGTAAATGTCGATTTAAAAAACGATGTCAACAATGTCGACTTTTAATATAACCTTAAGAGGTTATCTTTTTTTTTAAGTTTGGCAAGGCTGCTACTGCTGTGTCTGACTCAACGACAATCAGAATGTTTAAATTAGCTCACTGTTTCGCACGCACCCAGGTTTTAAAGCCGTTTTAATGGTCTTTTGGCTGTTAATTTTTTCTTAACTTTTGTATAAGAAAAAAAGTTTATCAAGATTAGGTTTTTTTGTACAAATTTTTAATGTAAAATGTACCTAAATAACTGTTAATGTTAAAAATTATACATGTTAAAAGAAGTTAACACGTGAACAGTATACAACATAACCTTACATTTTAAAATATTGATATTTGTTGACATTTGTCGACATTGTTTACGTTGTTGACGCTTTGTCGACATGTCGAGGTCGACAACTAAAGTCGACGCGTCGCCGCCCATCCCTGACTGTGGGTTTTTCCTCTTTGTTGAAACTTACCACTTCGGAAATAGACATTGTGCTCTTTAACTTGATCTTTCGTTTGTTTTGCAATTTCTGAAATTCCACCAACAATGTCCATTGTTTCAGTAATAGTAATTTCAAAAAATTTTATTTTTTCAAGACAATTTCTTGTCGTACATCTGTCTTGTAGGTCTATTTTGGTTCTAGCAAACTTGTGTTGTAGTTCAATAATTGTTACATTAAAAACTGACAGTATACGTAATGCAGAAAAAGTCTAAATTTTTGTAAATATTTGTGAAAGCTCTGCGGTCGAGATTTTTGCAATTTTGGGATTAATATACCTGTCACTTAATTTTGAGATTAAGTTAAGAGTGGTACTGAAATTTTAAAATTGGTTTAGTCTAAAGATTAACCTCTAATCCAAATTTGTTAAATCAATTTTTAATTTAAGATTGAAATATCTACTCTAATTAAGTATTAAAATCTGGTCCTTGTGTAACGTACATTTTCGTTGTTCTTGTCGAAGATTTGTGGTTATACAACCTGTATTCCTCATGTCTCTACAGGGAGACATCTGTTTTTAACCTATCGTTAGTTGAGATGAAGGAAGAAAACTATTTGCAGATCTGTTAAGTAGTCTGGCTTTTTTGCACATAAATCCTACATAAAAAATGGTGGTTTTATAATTTGCTTTGTGTTTGGCACATTTACTGAGTTTGCATATTATTTCAACTTTTTAAAGTGATTAGTAATTAGCATTACTTGCTTGCCAATAATAAATATTACTTGCTTACCGGTTTTTTATTTTTGTGTTTTAATTTAAGGCTAGAATAACCTTAAACATTGTTGAAACACTTTTGCATAGTTTTATTGACTGATTTGAGTCAATTCAATTAAAATCCTCTACGTAAAAACACGCTTGGGTAGATAAGATAATTGTTTATTTATGTTGAGGTAACTTACCTTCATAAGTAATCAGTTAATTTTTCGTGGAGATGTAGTAAAACTTATAACTCCATTTTTAGGGTGTAGGGTGCGGTTCTAGTGTGGTTAGATTTCATAAGCAAATTGGTCACGTGGGTTGAAATTATTTTTGATGGCACTACAACAATAAAATATAATTCTTCTTATTTTTTCTCTTTGGGTAGATGACTGGTTTTTGAAACGTTTCCAACCATTTTTCGCAATTTTTTCAGCATTTTAACGCAAAATGAAAATATAATTTTTATTGTAATAAGATACTTAAAATATGCTTTCTCTAATTAAAATTAATCAGGAAAAATTCAATGAATTGTTTAATTTCTGTCTTAAACAGACATAAAAATTAAAAGATAATTACATAAATCAAGTAGTGTATTCTGAATTGCTGAATGAATTTACTTGAAGAGGATTTACCTAAAGATTTCAATTTTGATCATAATCAAAGTGGCGAAGCATACCGATATTTTCTGGAATCTGTTTTTTTTCTTCTTTCAAAAAACCAATTTATTATGAATTTAAACAAAAACGCTAAATTGTCTGTTTTTTCGGATTTAGAATCCTGGCTTTTGGCACGTCCGTGGCGTCAACTATTGCTTTAATCTGTGCTTCACCCGAGATGACGTCACAGCCGAATAAAATAACAGATATTTTTTATACCATACGCATTTATGTCTAACAAAGACTAATTTTTTTTAATTCACTTATCAAAACTGATTTTTTTTTTAAATCGGAAAGTAAGCCGAACTGTTCCTATTACTATGTTGAAAAAAAAACGCAGTAAATTCAATTTTGTTTTAGTTGCATTTTAAACATTACAACACAACAGATTGTTTTATTTTAATTTTGGTAAGTGCAAATTTAGCGACCAATTTACGTACGTCTATACATTAATTTGAAATTTTACCTAACTCAAAAGTTGATTTTTTTAAATATTATAAGAAGTAAAATGTAAAAAAACTGTCGCAAAGATACGCGTCATGGCAAAAAATCGAAAAGAAAGAAAGACTCAAGTGTTTTAGCTCGGCAATTGCTTGCAGGACCTCTAAATTGTTACACAAATTAGTTAAATACTGTATTTGTTGATATAACTCTTTTACTCGAGATCAAAAAATAAATGCGAGTATGTACGTTCTGTAGTATATTTTATTCAGACTCCGGAAACAGGCAGCAAAATAATAAACGAAATAAATCTACAATATTTATTTAAATAACGTTTAAAAAATTTAAAATGTATAAATAGTGAGGGTAGTAATTCTTTTTTAAAACTGATTTCCAACGCCCCAAAAAAATAATGCGAATACCTCCACATTCCTAAAACAGTCCCAAACAATAACCGAATCAATATTTCACGTCCGCATCCTAAGACCCTCTTCATGAAACACAGCAAGTATTCCCTGAAAACTGAAACGCGCTTGCGTTTCAGCTCTCAACGAACGGTGATTTTCAGTTAGATCCGAGCCTAGGTCGAGATAGGCAAGCCACTGAAAATCGACATCTGTCGCGGGTTGCCTACTTTCCAATAGTGCTGTGGATTTTCAGTGATTTCAATGATTAGGATTAAGATTTGACGGTTAGTTTAATGTTGTGTATAATAGTTCGAACCGAGGAAATGGAAGACATTTAAGTCGCTTATACTGACGCTCCATTTGCTTTGTTCGGAACTGTACTCGTTTAATAATCGATGCAATCAATTTGGAAAATCCTTGATCCCGCATCAATCCCTCTTCACTGAGAAACATTTTCATTTTTATTTCGAATTCGTAATCGAATGAAAAAACAAGGAAAAAATTATTTAAATATTAGGCGAAACGTGACGTCAGCAATCGACAAACCATTTTTGTCTTCTGAAATTATTTCATCCACCATAATTTTTGCATAAAAAAGACTCAAATCGCAATATTGATTTATTGTTTTAACTCTTTTATTGTTTTTATTATTATTATTCCTATTTGACAAGGAGTTGATTTATGGACGATGGACACTGATAAGTCTATAACTTTGGTCTTAAAACACACATTTGAATTGCAGAAACAATAAACACCTGCCACTATACATATAGCTTTTTCGATTTTATCGTAGAAGTAGTAGTAATTTTATAAAATTTGAGATATGAACTATTTTCCCGTGGATTGATCTATGCAAATATTGAACTATCACCATGAGATAAAAAGAATTTAATAAAGTTTTCTGTTTGATATAGTCATGTTTAGCATCAATAAAACAATATTAATTTTGTAAACACGTTTCTGTGATCAAGGAAAGTAAATATTTAATAGTCTATTGGCTTTAAACCAACTCTTCTTATAACGATGCGATATTTTCCATAAATCTTTCCGTTTTATTATAACACTTTATGATGCAAACTGCTTTTATAATAATTAATATTTCTCGTTCTTCATAAAGTACTCCAACCTACAAGATAACCAAATTATATTAGGTAGGTAATCTGGAACAAACTATTTGCATGAATCTTATCTTCTAATCTACAGAAACATTATTGCTTATGAGTAAAACATTTATAATAAAATATGATAAAACATAACTCAAAAATCAAACTACATAGAGCCCACAATATTAGGTTTAGTGAGGGCTACCAAATCCACTTCATTTTTAATTACGTTAATAACGTTTCTTCTATAAAATTTGATATACAATAGTAGTGAACATAAAAAATATATATCTTTGAATGTGATTTTTATTATTTTTTATGTATGCTTGCTTTATTCAGTTCGTTTAACTAAAGTTACGCAAACTTTATTATAACTAAAAAAGGCATTGTTTCAACTGTAACTGTATTAAGTAGCGTGTGTTCTCTTCTTATTGCGTTTATAATGACTCTACAATGTTTTTGCATACTCTGAATTAAATTTTGTACAGTACATTTGGGATATTCTTCCACTCTTCAGTTAAAGCCTCTGAGAGCTTGCCTAAAGTTTGAGGTACATTTGATCTGCTTCTTACACGTCTCCTAAGAACGTCCCATCGGATTCAAGTTGGGTGACCTAGCCAGCCAATCCATTACAAGAATTTGAACAGTTTCATTCATGCACATTATCATGCATGAGAATAAAATCGGGTCGAATAAATGGGGCAAAAGTTACATCATATTTTTCTAAAATCTCTGTAATATACCTATCTGCATTTAGAGTACCATTATTAAGAACATGCAACTCTGTGCGCTCTTCTGAATTAATTCTGCTCCGTACCATCACACCACCCGCGACAAAGGCATCCAATTCCCGAATTTTGCATTAAGTAAATCGGGTCCCCGAAGTTTTCCACACTTTTTGAGGTCGATCATTTGATGAAAGAGTAAATATCAATTCATCCGAAAACAAAACGTTGGCTCATTGGTGGTTTGTCTAATTCACATGTTCTCTCGCAAACGCAAGTCGTCTTATCCGATGTTCTCTAGTCAACCGTGGGCCTGTTGCTGGTTGTCTGGCATTCTGGCTGGTTGTCTATTAAGTTCATACAGTCTATTTTTGACCATTTGAATAGAAATTCGAGTATTATGTACTCTCTATTATGTACCTAGCCGCTGCAAACCGATTTTTCTCCTTGGAGTAAGTGTGAGGAAACGATCTTTTTTCACACTTGTCGCCCTATGACGACGTTGTCCACGACGTCTTGAATGAGAATTTGTGTCTCAATAAGGCTGGTATTCCCTGCTGATACAGGACTGGGCATCATTCAGAATTTCAGCGACTCTTAGTTGATTATGCCCTTCGCGGAGAAGAATAATAGCAGTTTGAATTCTGCTTCGGTTAAGTGCCGACTAACACGTCTGCTAATATCCCTAATTTACAATACAAATTATTTCGACAACAAACCTCAGAAATGATATTAAACTTATTTGACGCTCAGAAAAAAATAGACAATTTGACGTTAAAAAAATTTAAAAAAAGTACGAGTGAGCATCTTGATGCACAGGAACACATGAAAATACATATATAATACAAAAAATACATCCATACATTTTAAAAATGAATTTTGGTTGTATTTTCAGGAATATGCGATGATTATTTTGAGTAGTGTAGTTTCGTTCAAAAATGGTTTAAGACATTTCTACATTTTTTTTTGTGTTATGTTTTGTATGATTTACTTCTTAACCAGTATAATAATTCAGTCTAATTTAGAAAAGCTTGGTCGAAACAAACATTTGTTCAGACAAGCTAAAGCAAAGAATTTCAAAATAAAAATTTTTGTTGGCAACAGTTTTTTTATATTTCTCTAATTCTTATTCGTTTATCCATGAATGGAGAAAAAAGGTGTATAATGTATTTAGCCTGCTTTGTCTGTTTCAGTCTTACTAGTTGCAGGTTGACACTGCTTTATGTTTTTTTTATCGATGAACAAATCTGTGCCATTCTCGGAATAGATATCGATGAAATGAAATCTATTTCATTTTTAATTATGTTAATAACGTTTGTTCTATAAAATTTGATATAGTAGGTGATCACAATAAGTATATATCTTTGAAGGTGATTATTATTTTTTATGTATGCTCGCTTTATTCAGTTCGTTTAACTAATAAAGTTTGAACACTTGTATTTTTTTCACGTTTAGAATAAACATAAATTGTCAAATTTTGCCATGCAAATTAAATCAACATGATTAAATCAAGTGTTCAAAAATAAAACGTAACGTCTAATTTACATTTAAATTGTGCTTACGTACTTAAGAAATCCTGGGTGGTTCATTGCTGAAATTTTTGTTTTTTTATCTTAATAAATAACTCAGATAAATTTAAAAAAGGATTAATTTTAGTGAGATTCTCTAAACTCAAAATTAAAAACAAAACAGTGACCTAGGGGGACTATCTTGACCAATTCACCACAAATATTTTTAAATCATTCTTCATGAGGTGTCCGTTATTGAAAAACGATAGTTTTTCGACATTTACACTTTTTTTGGGTCTTTCTGTATATGATTTACTTTTTAGTACAATACAATTTTCTTTAATTCAATCAATTACTTTGTTTTACGTAAAAATTAGATTTTTGAATTTGTTGTCTTCGTTGTGGGTATTGACCTTGTTGTAAGTGTTGTGGCTTTAATGGTTCTGTAAAAAAATATTATCACATTTTTTTTATTTTATAAATTACTTAATTTTTACTAGAAAATCTGATGTTTTAGTTTGTTGGCATTCAAATTGATGTTCGTTTGATAGTGTTGTGGACTTTTAGAAATTGCAATTTTTATAATTTTATCATGTATCTACTTACACTTTAGAATTTTGAAATTATGTTACCGTTGGAATTTTCTAGCAATTTTTTATTCTTTCTTAAAAATTAAAATTTATTAAAGCATTTTCTTAATAAAGATACTCGTAGGTTTTAAAATGGAGCCCTCCTGCCCAGAAATGAAATTTTGTTAAAGTGGCCATACTTTAATAGCAAAATACGGTCTGAAAAAGCGCTTCATTAACAGCCGCGGTATTAAGAATTATATGCAATATAAATTTTAAATTACAAAAATTTTTTTGGTAACCGTTTTTTTTTCTACTTTTCTCTAATTCTTATTCGTTTATTCATGAATGGAGAAAGAAGGACATAATGTATTTGTCCTGCTTTGCCTACTCCAGTCTTATTACTTGCAGTGATCGCAGAGTTATGCTTTTTTATCGATGAAAAAATTTTTTTTGCTACTCTCGAAATAGATTTCGATCGCTTGGGGGGTTACTTGTCTTATCTTGTACTGTGGTCAAAGACTCTCTTTTGTTGGATTGGAGTCTCAGCTTTTTGCTAAAGGGGTAATCTTTTACTTTGAGTCCTCTATACATAAATAACTATTCTATTTTATTCTGTAAACATTTTTTAATTTACCTTTTTGTCGTAACTCACGTAGTAAAACCTAGGGTTTTACTTACCGAATTCATTTATCTGGTATTCATTCATTAGTCTGGTAAATAAATTATGCTACTTGCCTGATGGTATTGTTGGGGAATTGTGGTGTTTTGAAGATAAACATAATATATTTTTGAATATGTTTATTCAAATACAAATGCAGATTGGTTCATGTCTTCTACTACAATCAGACTATATTTACTGCTACGTCATTCTCGACCTTCTTAGGTTGACTAAGGGCCTCCTCTCTCTACCTATTCTTAAGTGGGGGTGTGAGTAACATTACAATAGTATGTTATGATAGAAAAGGTGTTAGTTTTTTAAATTCAATTTGTAATTTATTATTATTATAACAAGTTATTTATAGATAAAAAAATACTATTATTTTCTGTTTACACCTCTAATTTGCAAATAAAGAAATATTAAAGGGGTGACCACAAATAAATTTATTATACACTTCCAATAATTTTTACTGGTTTTGGCACTTACGCCTTGCATCTGCACACTTCTTTGTTCGGCTTATCAATACCCACCAACAAAATATTGGTTTCTATAGGAACAGAGTGGATATCTTTCTTCGATTCAGTTCAGTTCTTTAGTTTAACAATTCAAGAAAATTAACTTATACGTTTTAATTATTGAATTCAAGTTTCTTGAGTTATCGCCTGAATTGCTTAGATTTAGGTTTGTTATGTTTACCTGCAACGGTAATAATGTTTTGTCTGTCTACCACAAACATCATCTGTGGAAGTGGATTCTTAGAGCTTCAAGAGTCAACCTACCAGTTAAGTGTTATACAATATGTTTCGTATTAACAGTGGGGCATTAATGAGTTTGCATTATATTTCAACTTTGAAATGATTAACAATTGTAATTTTTTACGAATTATCCTACTTAAGTTACGATACATTAATAATAAATCATTATAATTTTTCACTAATAAGTTTCTCATAGTTTTTCAAAAATTTCTTGACGTGTGAGATGTGTAGACGAGCGATAAAAGAAAGATTGACTGCGTGCTTATTCTATCTAAGATGAGTAAAAACTTTTGCACCAGGGTAGTAGCTACAATATTCTTCTGAATGTTTCTCTGTAATGAATTCCTTGACGCTGTTATTCAATTAGCTCATGATGAATGTTTCAAGTGTTGTAAAACTGAGATCTAAGTTACAGGGCATCATTTGCTGAGGAATTTTTGAACATTCTCTGCTGTATTTATCACTGTTTAAAAGATCAAAAAAAAACAACGGTTCACAAGTGGGTATTCATTGTGTAACTGTTGCCAAATTGGGCACCGGTACATTACATAGTCATTTACATTATATAACAATAGCTACCTACGTTCGATTCTAACTATCTCTAATGTTACATAATAACTAAGGAGATGAAAATCAAAACAGGTGCTTTTTAACTAAACCCCACACGCAAATTAATAGTAGCTTTCAATGTTTTTAGACAGTTGATTTTGGTTATTTCGAGATCAGGAGGTGGAACACCAGCTTCATGTGAGGTAGAGGAGTAATAGCAATAACTTGCTAGGTGCTTTATTGTCATTTATTAGAGATTTTAGTTCGATATGTATGATTTCTTCTATATCATATGTATAAATTTGTTCAGTTGTACTGAAATCTTTTCTGGGAATTGCATGTGAGAAATCATCATCAGATTCTGTATCATCAGGTAGTAGTTCTTGAAGTAGTACTTGTATAGCTTCTAATTTGGTTCTAACACGACCGTCTGTTTATATATAACTTTCCAAGGATTGGGACCTAGATTGTTTTCAACAAAGTTTTTCCAGGATTCAATTGTCTTTTTTTCTAGTTCATTTTTGAAATTAATTTTGGCAGTGTTCATTTCTTCAACGAGAATATTGATTTTGGTAGTGTCTTTGTCTTTGTAGAGACCAGGTTTCTTGTTCATGTAAAGTTTCCTTAGTCTTTCAACTATATCGGTCTAATACTCGGGTTCATTATTATAAATTCTTCGATTTAGAGTTATTTTAAAAGATCATGTTAAAACAATGTGAACTACGATTGTAGAATATAGATAGTCGATTTTTTTTATTTCATTCATTATATGGGGCAACTTTGTCGAACGCCATGCATAAAAAAATATTGAATTAAATGCGCACAAGTTCTACTAGTCAAATGCACTATTAGTTTATTATTTTTTAAAATTTACAAGTGTCATATATTGTGTAATTATCAGGATTTGCTTATTCGGTAAACTGAATCTGAACTTGAAACAATATACCTACCATTTATTTTAACCTAGGTTTGGAAAACGTTTCTTTTTCTACTTTTCTTTAATTCTTATTCGTTTATCCATCAATAGAAAAAAAGAGGGATATGATGTATTAGCCTGTTTTGTCTTTCTCAGTTCTATTACTTGCAGCGATAAAGTAATTTTTAATCAAGTATTTTTTATCGAAAAAAATTTGTGCCACTCTTGGAATAGATTTCGGTAGCTTGGTGGGCTACTTGTCTTATCATGTAGTGGGGCTAAAGATTCTCCTTTTTTCAGGTCTCAATTCTTGGCTGCAAGTAGGCTAGCTTTATTCAGTTCGTTCAACTAATCAAGTTTGACAACTTTTGTCAAATTTTGCTATACAAATTAAATCAACATGATTAAATCAAGTGTTTAAAAAAGAAACGTCAAATTCAAATTTAAATTGTACTTACGAACTTACGTGTTTGAGCATGATGTGATGTCTTACCTTGTTGGCATCTAAATTGATGTTCGTTTGATAGTGTTGTGGACTTTCTGAAATTGCAATTTTTATAATTTTATCATGTATTTACTTACATTTTATATGTAAATAAGATATTTTAACATGTTGTTCTTATTGTTGTGGGTGTTGTCCTTAGAACAAATTTTTTTGTTAAATTTGAAAACACGTTACCGTTGGAGTTTTCCAGCGATTTTTATTCGTTTTTAACAAATTAAAATTTATTAAAGCATTTTTTTAATAAAGATACGTGTAGGTTTTAAAATGGAGCCCTTCTGATCAAAAATGAAATTTTTTTAAAGTGGCCATTCTTTAATAGCAAAACACGATCTGAAAAAGCGCTCTAATAGCAGCTGCAGTAATAAGAATTTTATGCAATAAAAATTTCAAAATATATATATTCTTTGACAACTGTTTTTTTTTATTTTTTTCTAACTTTTATTCGTTTATATCCCTATTTTCTCCATTTATGGATAATGTATTTAGCCTGCTTTGCCTATTTCAGCCTTATCACTTGCAGGTTGATCGCAGATTTATGCTTTTTTATCGATGAAAAAATTTGTGTCACTCTCGGAATAGATGTCAATTATTTGGTGGACTACTTGTCTTATCTTGTACTGTAGCCAAAGACTCTTTTGTTGGGGTTTTAGTTCTGGACTGAAGACGTAATCTTTACTTTCAGTCTTCTATACATAAATAACTATTTTATTTTATTCTGTATACATTTTTTATACAGTAGTGTTTTACTTTCCGGATTTATTTGAGCCTAGTAAATAAATTATGGTACTTGCTTGATGGTATTGATGGGGAATTGTGGCGTTTTGTAGTTAAACGTCATATATTTTTGAACATATTTATTCAAATACAAATATAGAGTGGTTCATGGACCAGTTTGTATCTTCCACTACAACCAGACTAGATCTACTGCCACATCACTCTTGACCTTCTTAAGGTCGACTAAGGGCTTCCTCCTTCTACCTATTTTTAAGTGGGGGTGTGAGTAACATTACAACAGTATGTTATAATAGATAAGTTTTTAGTTTTTCTTTAATTCAATTTGTCATTTATTATTAATACTACAACTTATTTACAGATCTAAAAATACTATTATTTTCTGTTTACACCTCTAATTTGCAAATAAAGAAATATTAAGGGGGTGGCCACAAATAAATTTAATATACACTTCCAATAATTTTTATTGATTTCGGCACTTACGCCTTACATCTGCACACTTCTTTGTTCGGCTTATCAGTACCCACCAAACAAAATTTTGGTTTCTATAGGAACAGAGTGGTTATCTTTTTTCGATTTAGTTTAGTTCTTCAGTTTAACAATTCAAGAGAATTAACTTATACGTTTTAATTATTGGATTCAAGTTTCTTGAGTTATCGCCTGAATTGCTTAGATTTGGGTTTGTTATGTTTACCTGCAACGGTAATAATGTTTTGTCTGTCTACCACAAACATCATCTGTGGAAGTGGATTCTTAGAGCTTTAAGAGTCAACCCTACCAGTTAAGTGTTATACAATATGTTTCGTATTAATAGTGGGGCATTAATGAGTTTGCATTATATTTCAACTTTGAAGTAATTAATAATTGTAATTTCTTACGAATTATCCTGCTTAAGTTACGATACATTAATAATAAATCATTACAATTTTTTACTAATAAGGAGATAATAAGACTAATAAGAATAAGTTTTCTATAGCATTGCAAAAATTTTTTGACTTGTGAAATATGTAGACGAGCGATAAATGAACGTTTAACTGCGTGCTTATTTTATCTAGAATGAGTAAAAATTTTTATACCAGGCACCAGGGTCAGTAGTTACAATATTCTTCTGAATGTTTCTCTGTGAAAAATCTCTCCACCATTTGGACACCCTATTTACTGGGCACGCAACCTTGACGTTGTTCCTCAATAAGCTTATGATTAATGTTCCAAGTGTTGTAAAACTGAGGAATTTTTTGAACATTCTCTGCTGTATTTATCACTGTTTAAAAGAATAAAAAAAAACAAGACACTACAAGTCTTCAATGTTTTTAGACAGTTAATTTTGGCTTTTTCGAGATCAGCAGGTGGAACACCAGCTTTATGCGAGGTAGAGGAATAACATTTAGCAATAACTTTGGCAGCCATTCCGTTTATTGATAAAAGTTATATAATATATAAAGTTATAAGATATAGTTGGAATGATGGCACATCGATAAATTGTCTCCATTGAGTTTTTAACGACAATATTTAAAGATGATTTTATGTAGTTTCTCAGTTCATGTAGTATTTTTCTGGCCCTACTACATACTATTAACGTGATTATAAAAGGACTGTTTGGAATCTAGTGTAACTCCTAAGAATTTGAAATTGTTAACAATTTCTATCTTATTGTCATCAATTTTGATAATAATGTCTCTATCATGACATCTTTTTGATTTTTTATTAATCATTATTTTAGACTTTTTAAATGATAGTTTTTGTTTGGTCCATTCAATTAGATTGTTGATGGTTGTTTGTAGTTTTTCTTTCAGTCTTAATCTAGTGTTTTATTTAACAACTAATGCTGTCATCTGCATAAGCAATAACTCCAATATTATCTAGAATATTGCTCTCTAGAAAATTGTCTAAAACTACATTTCAGAATGTGGGGCCAAAGGCAGAGCTTTGGAGTCAGCCTTTTGTACAGATTTTTGATGTTTGTTGAATATCATCGTGATAAAGTATGGTTCTATTGTTTACAAACCTTTTTATAAGTGCAACCAAGTATGAGGCGACTCTTTTTTTTTGAGTTCTTTTATTAATGAAGGCCACCATACATTATTAAACGGTCCACTAATGTCAATGAATGCGGTTGCCACGTATTTAAATTTGGTTCTACCAATTTCATTTATTTCATTTATGTATTCTTTTAAGGCATCTATTGTGGATTTTTCTGTACAAAAACAAAATTGTTTCTTTGAATGAAAGTTTCTATCAGGGCCAATCAATCTTGATCTGATTATTTTTCCAAATATTTTTGAATATCCAGGAAGATGAGTTATAGGTCTATAGTCATTGGTGTTAGCAGGGTCTCTACAGGAATCTTTTAGGAGAACTTTGATGACGGTTTTTTTCCAGTTTATAGGTAACGTAAGTATTTCTTAGGCAGCTATTTATGAGATGGAAGATGAAATGGGCAATAAATTGATAAATTTTCTATGTATTTCCTTTAATCATGTCAATGCCAGGTGCTTTATTGTCTTTGATGTCATTTATTAGAGATTGTAGTTTGATATGAGTGATTCCTTCTATATCATATGTATATATTTTTTCAGTTGTACTGAAATCTTTTCTGGGAATTGCATGTGAGAAATCATCATCAAATTCTGTATTATCAGGTAGTAGTTCTTGAAGTAGTATTTTTTATAGCTTCTAAGTTGGTTCTAACACAACCGTCTGTTGTCGTGAAACTTTCAAGTTTAATTTTTTTATTTAATTTAACAACTTTGTTAAATTTTTGAGCAGCTAGTTTTTATATATAACTTCCTAAGGATTGGGACCTAGACTTTTTTCAACAAAGTGTGTATTCTTTTTTTTTTTCTAGTTTATTTTTGAACTTAATTTTGGCAGTGTTTATTTCTTCAACGAGAATACTGATTTTGGTAGGGTCTTTGATTTTTGTAGAGAATATATTTCTTGTTTATGTAAAGTTTTCTTAGTCTTTCAACTTTGTCGGTCCACTGCTTGGATCTATTATTATAAATTCTTTGATTTAGAGTTATTTTAAAAGAACAGGTCAAAACAATGTGAACTAAGATTGTGGAATATAGACAGTCGTTTTTTTTTTATTTTATTCATCATATGGGGCAACTTTCTCGAACGCCATGCAAAAAATAATATTGAATTAAATGCGCACAAGTTTTACTAGTCAAATGCAATATCAATTTATATATTTTTTAAATTTACGAGTGTCATATATTGTGCAACCATCAGGATTTGCTCATTTGGTAAATTGAATTCGAACCTGAAACAAAATACCTACCATTTATATACCTACCTAGGTGTGGGAATTGTTTTTTTTTTTCGACTTTTCCTTAATTCTTATTCATTTATCTGTTTCCTTATTTCAGATCTACTACTTGCCAGCGATCGCAGATTTATGTTTTTTTATCGATGAAATTTTTTTTGCCCTTGAAATAGATTTCGATCGCTTGGGGGGTTACTTTTCTTATCTTGTAGTGTGGCTAAAGACCCTCTTTTGTTGGGGTTTTAGTTCTGGGCTGAAGGCGTAATCTTTACTTTCAGTCTTTTATACATAAATAATTATATTATTTTATTTTTTATACATTTTTTAATTTACCGCTTTTTCGTAACTCACGTAGTAAAATGTAGTGTTTTACTTACCGGATTTATTTCAGCCTAGTAAATGAATTATGGTATTCGTCTGATGGTCTTAATGGGGAATTGTGGCGTTTTGTAGTTAAACGTCATATATTTTTGAACATGTTTTCAAATACAAATACAGCCTGGTTTATAGACCAGTGCGTGTTTTTCACTACAATCAGACTAGATCTACTGTTACATCACTCTCGACTTTCTTAGGTCGACTAAGGGCTTCCTCCCTCTATCTATTCTTAAGTGGGGGTGTGAGTAACATTACAACAGTATGTTATGATAGATAAGGTTTTAGTTTTTTTAATTCAATTCGTAATTTATTATTATTTATTATAACAAGTTATTTACAGATAAAAAAAATACTATTATTTTTTGTTTACACCTCTAATTTGCAAATAAAGAAATATTAGAAGAAGGACCACAAATAAATTTGTTGTACACTTCCAATAATTTTTGTTGATTTCGGCATTTACGCCTTGCACCTACACACTTCTTTGCAACTTCATAGCAACATGTCTTCGATTCAGTTCAGTTCAACAATTCAAGAGAATTAATTTATACGTTTTTATTATTGGTTTCAAGTTTCTTGAGTTATCCCCTGAATTGCTTAGATTTGGGTTTGTTATGCTCACCTGCAATAGTGATAATGTTGTGTCTGTCCACCAGAAGCATGATATGTGGAAGTGGATTCTTAGAGCTTCAAGTGACAACCCCACCAGTTAAGTGTTACACAATATGTTTCGTATTAACAGTGGGGCATTAATGAGTTTGCATTATATTTTAACTTTGAAGTGATTAATAATTGTAATTTCTTACGAATTATCCTACTTAAGTTACGATACATTAATAATAAATCATTATAATTTTTCTTATTTTTTATAATTATTAAGTTCCCTATAGCTTGTCAAAAATTTGTTGACGTGGGAGATGTGTAGACGAGCGATAAAAAAAATTAACTGCGTGCTTATTCTATCTAGAATGAGTAAAAACTTTTACACCAGAGTCATTAGTTACAATATTCTTCTGGATGTTTCTCTGTAATGAATCTCTCCACCATTTGGACACCCTATCTACAAGACACGCAACCTTGATGTTGTTTCTCAATTAGCTCATGATGAATGTTTCAAGTGTTGCAAAACTGATACCTAAGGTACATAAGGGCATCGTTTGCTGAAGTATTTTTTTAACATTTTCTGCTGTATTTATCACTGTTTAAAAGAACAAGTCAAAACAATGTAAACTACAATTGTGGAATATAGACAGTCTAATATTTTTTTTATTTTATTTATCATATGGGGCTGCTCACAAGTTTTTCCATTCAATTGCACTATCGCTTTATTATTTTTTAAAGTTTACAAGTGTTATATATTGTGTAACCATCAGGATTTGCTCATTCGGTAAACTGAATCCGATCCTGAAACAATATACCTACCATTTACATTAACCTAAATTTGGGAATCGTTATGATTATGAATTTAAAATAACTCAAAATACTTCCTAAATATTTACTTCTAGGATTTGATACATTTACATCTAGAAAGTCAAAATGCATTTGTTTTTTTTTAATAAATAGTCGCTGTTAATTTGTTACTGCAGCATTTTCAAATCGAACTTGCATTTTACAGCCTACATTATCGTCAATGTTTCTGCAATCACTTGACTCAAAACGGATAAATATTACAGTTTTTTTAGTGATTTTCTTACCTCAAGCAGCTTTATTTTATACAATTTTACTTTTTTAAATATTTTTTATTTTAAAATATACTGTCAATTCCGCTTTTTGTGTCAAAAATTGAATTTTATGATTTTGACTCACAAACTAGTTAGGAATGTGATTTTTAACAAGTTTTGTTAAAGAGAAGTGTGCCCTATTGTTACCAAAGCTGCCAGACCAGCTGAACTGTTGAAGGGACTGCGGTTTCTTTATCGTTAAAAGCCAACAAGTTAATTGTTAAATTAAACTATTAATTATACAAATATTTATACTAATAAAATATCAAAAGAAAGTATACTATTACCATGCGTCATAGACGTGAAAATATTAGAGATCAAAATGAATTTACTCTAATTTTTCAAATTATGATGAATTTGTTTTACTTTATTTATACTCCTATTATTTATTACTTACATTAGACATCTTTATGATTTTTCATTGGCTAATAAACTATTGAACAAATGTATCACAGTTTTATAAATGTAGAATTATTTCCGATTCCGTACTTTTAGCCCATCCTGTATACGTAAAACAAGACTATTCCATTTTATTTCGCCGTTCCCTTTGAAACTCGAACAGATAAATAGGGAAATGATTGACAGTGAGTGCGTTCTATTCCAACTCACTCTCCTGAAATGGAGCTGAAAAAGCTGCTTTGCCTGAAATGAGATCAGAACGTAATCCAGCATCGTTGCATCCAAATAGTTAAGCTCTATAACTTATTTGTGTATAAATTGTTTCACTACCTTAATTTAAATGAACCAGGATCCAGAGCCTGAAGAGCTTACGGAAGAAAATTGGGACACAACTCCCTGGTTTTGTGTCGTTTATTGATTTATCTTTTCGTAATCCTTTGTATATCCCCTATCGTATTAGGTTGTTTCGTCCTTGAGATTTTTTCTACACCAGTCTTTCATCATTAGTTTTTCTTGTTAAATCAACAATTTATTGATCTGTGTTTTATGTTGTGGAAAAGTGAGTTCATCCAACAAGTAATGTTTGTTAATTTAAAAAGTGCTGAGTCATTCAATTTTTTATTATAGTTATCTATGTTTTCCATACGATCTACGCCCTCACAAATTTACTTAAATATTTGAAATTCGTTTAACTGCTTTGAATTAATAGTAAATATAAACTAATGTTATGCAGAAGTAGATAACTTTAGATTTAGTTCGTCGTGTCTAAATAAACTTTAAGTGCTATTGTCCGTCGATTCTATGTATGCCTCGCTTAAATACAGGTATATTGGATTTTTGTTAAATCACAATATAACATTGTATGCTCCAATCTACAACCATTATGGTCTGTCTATTATATGATGCATACATACACACACACGCATACTGGTCGACAACTAGAAGCCTCATCGAACTCATTACATGAATTGAAGGTAAAATTACGCCTAACCAAAAATGGTAACAGTAACAGCCCACTTAAATTAACAATTTTTGTGGCTCTTGCGTGGTTTGTGAGTTTTTGCAGTTTGTGGCTCTTATACACAAAATAATTATACTCAACTACAAATTGAAACGAGACAATTTAGTCCAGTTGATTATGACATCAATCTTGAGAATCGAGTTACAGAAGTATGTGAAACATTAGATCCAAGACTGCCCACTCTTCCTAACTCTCGGTCACGATGGTGGTCTTAATAACCAAGTTTTATTAAGTCATTATTTTGTGCAGAAAGTTCTCATTTAAAAATTAATTATAATCGTAATTTTCAAAATTATTTTTAAATGTTTTTTTCCTCTACTTTGCGTCTGTAACAGATACGGATTTGGGTGTCGTAGTAGGCAATTCAGTACCCAAATTGCGTGCGTAAAGCACTAGTCCAATTTGCTTTTTTGAGTTGGTGACATGCTTTCGCTGGAATTTGTGACGTTTCAGGAGTTTATGTCAGCGTTGAGATTATAAAAATTTTAATTCTTAACGTGATAACGTTCCAATTGTTATTATTATATTTTATAGGTAACGGGTTGCAGGAACAAATAAAGAAACGATTTGACTTTAATCCGACGTTTCGACTGTTTTTTATTCTTGTCTTTTTCAAGGATTTAAGTCATAGTTATAATAAAATAAAACATATATACTTAATTAATCGAGCAACCATATTTAGACCAGAGATATGGTTGTTCGATGTATATATGTTTTATTTTATTATAACTATGACTTAAATTCTTGAAAAAGACAGTAATAAAAAACAGTCGAAACGTCGGTTTAAATTCAAATCGTTTCTTTATTTGTTCCTGCAACCCGTTACCTCTAAAATATATAAAAATTTTATTAGAATAAATTTTGTTGCACTTGATAACGAGTATTTCCCACCAAGGTGTTTTTGTGTGTGTGGCGCAATTAACCTATAAAACATTCAAAACAATTATTGCACAAGCGGCGGTTACAATAAGGTAACTTCAACTTTATTTTTGAGGTTAGAACAGCTTTTTTTTCAAAAGACTTTTCAAAACGCGTTTTTTAATATACTATTTTACATTTATGTTTATATATTGTTTTATAAATTTTATTGCTGTTCGGTTTTTCCGACAACTAAAAAACCTTTGACGGTGTTCGGAACTGTGAAAACTCGCCGTTTTTTTTATTAATAATACCAGATATGCATACACTATCTGGGACATCAAAAATACAACGAAAAACAAGACAACCTACTATGTTTCTGGATGACACGCTTAAAAGTGTCTGTATTATTGCGTTTTACTACAAGATGGTTATAATATTGAAATAGTTCCTTTTTACGGTAATGAAGAATTTATGGACAGAAAAAGGCCAAAGTGTCTACTAAGCTCTTCGAGCCTTTGTGGGTAAAGTTTTTTTTTCCTGGCTTACTTTTTACGCATTACATACGCATATATCAAATAACGCATATTAATATAAACAAGTTATTTTTATATAGAAAACTAATTATGTTTATGCAAAGTTACTACTAACATTATTGATACAGGTGTAGTCTACAAGGCGTCATGAGTTTTACTTTTACAATTTTTTTCTGTTCTGATTTATATTTGACTACGTAAACGTTCATCAAAATTGATGGGCACACAGTTTACAAAGAGATTAATGAATTTTTTATTAGCGTTTATGCAACTGAGCGTAAGTGTTCCAAAACTTCTGCAACAAATTTTTGGGCTATTGAAAATGATCTCCACTCATGAATTATATCTTCCTTATCGTTCCTCTTGGTTCTATTGCAACAATGCTTCTTGAAATTGCTTTCGCATTGTTACATTCAAATTTAAAGCTGCATTTATAGAGTGTAAATATTCGAAAACAAAACAAGCATATTTATGGATATTTTTAGTTATATTTTTCGAGAACGGCTTGGACAGGTCGGATTTGTGTATGAGGAGGACAAATATTTATGTTAACAGCAACGTTGATAATTCAACTACTTGATAGCTTCCAGCTTCAGAATTTTAAATGACAACTAGGGTTAAGCTCTTTTTCTAGTTTCGTCAAATAGTATATAACGTTACTAGCACTGTAAAAGAGAAAAAACAGTAACTGGTCAACCGAAAGGCAATCCGTTTGCCTCCTTAAGCTTAAAGTTTATCATAAAAAAGTTAAAAAAAACTGGAAATTTTTAGCTATTTGTTCCTAGTAGCTCATAAATTTCTGCAGAATGTCTCAACTTTATTTTTATTATTTCTTGATTTAAACAATCAAATACATATAAGTATAGTCTCCGCTTCTGGTAACATGATCCATTGTTAATTTAAACCGAAGACGAGATGAATCTGTTAATGAAAAATCAAAATGACCAGTGTGGTAGGTCAATTTTACGTATCGGTTTTTCAAATTTTAAAAAAACAATAATATAAATTCTTATTGTTAATATTGATAAATTTATCGATAATAGCTTCAGAATTGTTAAGAAATATAGAGCAGTGTGAGTTGTAGTCTCACATCGGTGAAAGTTGTCTTTCTTGTGTGTTTTATCATGATGAAGTCTATTAATCAATTATTAAACAATTTTTGTTTCTAAATTTTAATTCTATGAATCTTGATCTTGTTTTTAGAGTAACATTTTTATGGAAAAATACTGTCCAATTAGTCATTTTTGCGATTATTAAAATTTTAAATAAAATTCTGAAAACATACGTAGTCAGACAAAAATGTATAACTTGAGGTTTTTTTTAAAAAAATTTTTGGCAAGTACTGAAAAAAAAAAGATTCGTACGGGTTTGCTTTTGAGATTTATTTTACTTGGGCACTTGATATTTCTTTAACTGAATGTACCCCTGTAGATATCGTATGATAAATGATCCGCTCGAGTAAAACAATTCACCACATTTGTGATTTATTATCAAAATACAAAAACAATAAGAACAATGCGTGATAAACATTGTTTGTCTTGCACTTAAAAACTGCTTATTCTAGCTTTAATATAAGGTCAACGTTTTGCTTACGTTTTAGATTTTATTTTATTTTTTTACTCCATTTGAAAGAAGGTATTTTTCTTATAGAAATGGGTATAGGACCTCGTAGGGTAGGTACCACTAAAAAAACCGCATTATTTTAGCTTTGATTAAGTGTCTACGTTTTACTTACGTTTTAGATTTTATTTTTTTTTTATACTCCATTTTATATGGGGTAATTCTTTTATTGAAATGGGTACAGTAGCTCATAAGGTACCTCTATAAAACAAACACATTATTCTAGCTTGATTAAATGTCAACGTTTCACTTACGTTTGAGATATTTTTTTTTATATATGAGGTATTTTTTTATAGAAAGGGGTATGGGACCTCGTAAGGTACTCCTATAAAAAAACACATTATATTAGCTTGATTAAATGTCAACGTTTTACTTACGTTTTAAATTTTTTTTCTTACTCCACTTTATATCGGATAATTTTATTTTTAGAATTGGGCATGGGAATATTTCCGTGTAAACAAATATGGATTGCATTCTATGACTCTTTAAAAATGTTGTGGTTGATTTTTACATGGCAACGAATAATATATATTTTATTTATAACAACTGCCACATACACTGATAATTTTTTGGAAAGTGTGGAGAGAGAATGTTTCTCATATTTCTTTATATACAAATAAATAATACACTCTCAGTGAACATAGAAGCAGATTTTTGATTGTTGGCGAGTTTTATTTGGATAATTATTACCTAAACTGTAGTTTTATTTTTTCAATAATTTTTCTCGGTCGGTCCAGGACATAGGTGGTCTAGACTTATTCAAATTTAAATATATTTTTAGCATATAATCTTTGTTTCGTTTAACCTTATAACGTTCTAACAAAAACATTTTACTCAATGGAAGAGAATGACGCAACTATAGTATATTTCAAAAAGATTAACATTGTGAGTTGATGTGAAAATTCAAATGTAAGTTGGCAACACAGTGTTTACTAGTTGATTTTGATGAGATAATTTTGATTTTATTTTAAAATTATTGACATTTAAGGTGTTTTAAGAAATTTTATTTCTATACATATTTTTCCAATTATTTTTTTAGTAATTACACAAATAGGTACCTTGTAAAATTTGGATGTTCTAGAAATACAATTTGCAGTATTTTTTTTATCAAACGAAAATGTTTTCTTTGTTCGTGTTTCTTTTGCTAGGAATGGTCTACGAATTTCCGAAAATAATTGCACATACTCAAGAAGATAAAGTAGGTAGAGTTTTTCAAAAAGTAGTTTTAGCTTTGCTGACCTAGTAGTGTTAAGAGGCCTGTTACTTTACTACGAAGCAAGACGTATATAGTCTATTGCAACCCTATTTAACTGCCATAACAATTTTTTGGCGATTATTATTCTCTTTGTATAATTTATTTATGACTTTAATTGCGACGAGGAAATAGCAGATGTTATATTTGAGGTTGCATATATTGGAAAAATACAAGTTACTTATTAACTCATTGGATGATGAGGATATTTTAATCACTACGGTTTTGAAGGAGTTTGTAAAATTTTATGGTAGCAAAATACAATTGCAACGGACTGAGTTTGATTGTATGAGCCAGATCGATAACTTATTTTTATTGTTATAATTTGGTGTGGTATAATATAAAATCTGGCATTTTTTTTAACTGTGACTAATTAATTTAGCCATTTTGTTCTATTGTTAAGTTTACATTACTATGTGGCATTCACACAGTTATGACTTACTGAGATATCAGTAGTTCTAAAAGTTAAGCTAACCAAAAGACAACAGGTATTATATTTTTAAAATTTTTATTTCTCAAAACAAAGCAGTTGATGTAATTATGATATAATACATCAACAAATGCTTAAGATGTCGGGTATAATAATACTTTCAGAACAACTGTTTACATATTCATGAACAATTTTTCAAGTAGTCAGAAAATTGAGAAAAGTCACGACATTTGTAAATGAATCGTGATTTATGCGGTCTTTGATATTCCAGTCTTCAAGCCGTTGCTTATAAAAAGGAAGGCCATTTTTATAACACTTTATGCTTATTTTTAACTAATTTAGAAATGTTACAAATTTGGTAAGTAAAATGCTGTTAGTAAATATTATAATTGCTTTACTTACTAATGTATGATTCGACATCTCATTAGGAGTAAAAATTCATGTAAGCGAAAGTAAGGTAAAAGAGAGGATATGAAGGATAGACTGGACTGTAATAAAAAGTAAAACTTTCTATCATCCAAAGCTTTTGCTTGAGTTCAGAAAAAAGTGGGAAAACAAATATTTTATATATGCGAATACAACTTTAATATCAACAATGATATTGATAAAACAGTAGAACATTCAATAATTAAAATTTTTAAAATGACTTTAATATTTTTCCCGCTGATTTGCATAAAGTTCATTTCAAAATGCATGTTACTGCAGTGACCATTTCTGTATAAACGGCATACCCCGCTGTTAGCGTGTCTTTAGACAAAACTTGCCACATTAATTTGTAAAAGTCAAATCAAAAATTTTGGTTATACCAGATTATAACATTAAACTCGTACATTAGTTTACACTATTTTGCTTATTATGATTATTAATTATTAATATTTAATTATCAGTATGTGGTAACAGCTTAAATACTGATTGTTAACAATAATTTATCACTTTAGTCAAATTCTTATTTTTTGATAAAAATACGCGCCATACCGGATGCTTAACATTTAGTTACTTTTAAGATTGTTGTTACTCCATTTATTTTTTATTAGTATTTTGTTAAATTGATATTGGAAAATGACTAGATTTGTCTGACAGTTTTTTAACTTGAAATTTCATTGTGTAATAATGTCAAAAAAATATAGATGTTTTTATTCGTTAATCGATAGAATTTTTAAATATAAATAAGACTCAGGTTATATATCAAATTATTATGGAATTATTATTCAAAATGACAATTTAAGGACCCAGCTTTATTTATTTACAGTGAAAAAATAATGTTATATTTAAACGTTGCAACACCAAAATTAATAATGTTAAATACAGGGAATAGAGTTAAACAAAAAAAACTAAAAAAAACAGTCGTTGAAAAATGTACATACACGAATTTGCTTAAAAAGATGTGCCACTAAATTTTTACGATAGCATTATCTTCAAAATGGTTTGATTTTTGGTTTATTTAAACTATCATCTTTCACACTTTGAAATGATTGTCAAATTGACTGATAGGTTATCTAGATAATAATAATGAGCCATTAAATTTTATTTTAATGTATTGCTACTTACCGTTGTCCAAAATTGGATAATCTGCCATTATTATATGATTATTGTCTATTTAGTTTCCACGAATACCGATTTTTATTTTATTTAAACTATCATGTTTTACACTTTGTAACGATTATTTATCGTTTTACAGGTAATTGTAATATAAAAATTGTTCCAAAATTTTAAAGAAAAAATGAAATTGTTTGGGTTGTAATAAACCTTCTCCGTTGCTTGTTTTTTTGCATTATCAACTTTCTTTTTTGAGTACTTGCTTACTCATCCTATCACAAACGCTGCTGCAGAATCTTTCAAATGCCGCTTGGGCGTGAGCCACTGCATCAGCGTTCCAGCTAGCACATGGCAAACTGGCTGGTAGACCATCTAGATAATAAGAATAAGGTATTAAATTGTATTTGAATCTTTTGTTACTTACCGTTGTTCAAATTTGAATAATCAGCCATTATAATTTATTATTCAAAATGACATTGTCATGTTAATGTTAACCCTTCCATAACAAAGGCAAATATAAGTGTTTTCAAAGGTGAATTTGTTTGGGAGGAACTGCATTGATTTTTGTGGACAAGACTGCACACTCATTTTTTGTAAAAGTTTTTGGTAAAGAATATTCAAAATAATTAACAATTGAAATTAGTATTTCAGTAAGTAGAAAAATTGTATTTACTCCTCAACTGAAATCCGTTGTTTGGTTTGTATCATTTCGGTAATTAAAAATTGTAAACCGAAATATTGCTTCCTGTTACGATATTTTTTCTGTGCAAGGTAGAATTTTTTAGACATTTTAGTTTTTGTTGTTTACACAGTCTTTTTTGGATTTCAGAGACTTCGATTGTTGAATGATGATGTAATTTAGTAGCTATCATGATATCATACATAAAATTATTATGTAAAATCGTAATATTAGGATCAATATTTTATTGTTTAGCAAAACAATTTATCAATAAATATTAAATGGATGGCCATGTGCATACCGACAAAAAATTTAAGGACCCAATATTGTTTATTTGCTGCAAAAAAATAATGGCATATTTAAAACTTGCAACACCAAAATTAACTAGGTATGTTAAATACGGGAAACATAGCTAAACAAAAAAAAAATAGTATATTTTTGTACCATCCATTTTAATCCGACAGTAATTGAAGTTGTCGATGAATTTGTTTAGAAATATATGCCACTTAATCTATACGAAAGCATTGTCTTCTAAAAGGTTTGGTCTTTATTTTATCCAAACTTGTTTCATCAAATTATCAAATTTATCAAATCATGTTTCACACTTTGTCATGATTATTTATGGTATTACTTTCGATATAGCTGCAATTCACAGTTTTGCAGGTAATTTATATGAACATTGTTTTAGTGTTTATTAACTTTCTTTCTTGAGTACTTGCTTACTCTTTCTACCACAAACGCTGTTGGACAAAATCTTTGAAATGCCACTTGAACATGAGCTACTTCATCAGCGTTCCAGTATGCACAGGGCAAACTAGCAAACTGGCTGGTAGGCCATCTAAATAATACGAATGAGCCATTAAATTTTATTTTCATGTTTTTCTACTTAACCGTTGTTTAAATTTGGATAATCTGCCATTATTATTTGATAATTGTCTATTAAGTTCCGACGAATAGAGTCGAAGAAATAGTCATCTGCCGGGTGACGTTCAATCCAACAGGAAGGCTACCAACTGTGGAATGCGCCTGGTGCCCTACAGGCTTTAACGACTCCGCTGTCTCTTTTTGAATCAAAGTTTTCTTCTCGCGGGCCAGACGGTTAAGACAAGTTGAGGTTAAAGCGAGTCTCCGAAAACTTACCCTTCTTGGCGTTCTTAAGGGTTGTTGAATTTAGCCCACATCTACGGTATTAAACAGGCAGGTTCCTCCTGTTGTAGCTCGTTTGTCATTTCCCGTACTACCTAATGTCTTAGAAGAGTCCTGAGGTTAGAGCTGTCTGGTTTTTTCTTGCTCCTCCTCGGCCTTACTGACATGGGATCCCTACCAGGTGTTTTTTTTATGACCCCAGTCAGCATCTCCCTCAGATTTACCGCAAGTACTTTAGCCCTCCAACGACAAGGTCTAACGGCGCCTTGGGAGGATTACCTGGCCTGATCTTTTTTTTTGCACTTTGTTGGGAGGAAAAATACTTATTGTACGCCCAGTGACCCGAGTCACTGAATGTGTGGGACTGCTACTTCTGCTGGTTTGGATGTGGTTCTACTCACCACTTGTTGAATTAGGTTCGTCAAAATTAAATTTACTAGAATTTTACACTGACAAAATTTTTGGTTATTTTGTCACTCTCCTGTCATGCTTTAAAAACATGAAAATATTTCGTTTTTAAATAATATACGAATGCCTTTCAAAAGTTGTACTATGTTGACAGATGTATTTTGAGTGTTAATTGAGCTGATAATGTTTTTTTTTTAAATTAAACAAACTGTACGCACTGTTGTCCAAATTTGGATAATTTGCCATTATTATTTAAAATGACATTGGCATGTTAACTCTTCGATAACAAAGGCAAATATAAGTGTTTTTAAAGGTGAATTTGTTTGGAAGAAACAGCATTCATTTTTGTGCTGTTTATTTTTGGCAAGACTGCCACTTATTTTTTGTAAAAGAAGAAATCCAGACTCCAAAGAAAAATTTAAATACATACTTTAAATTTAATGAGACAATGTTATAAATTTTTCCTACCGGCAATTTCTTAATTATCTGTCGCGTTGTGACCAAAACTGAAAATAGGTGGCTCACCACAGTACACTAGCAAAAATGTCATCATTTTTGTTAATTACAATATCTGGCAAACCTAAACTTGTAGTTGATGGAATGTTTGGCAAATTTCAACGTTGTAGACAGGTTTGAATGTGATATAAGGTTTTTCGTTTAGCAATTTTTTTATTGTTGTGATTGTATCTGGTGAAGTCTTAAAACATGTATGTATACATCTTGTATTTGTTAAAATGTTTGCAATGGTTGTCAAATCAGCAGCTCTTTTCGTAATAATAGACACGATTGTTAAGAAAAATAATTCTTTAATAACAAAGTGTTTTTTGTTAACACAATTTATCCTAATCTTGATATTTGACGTACTTCGTCCCAATTAAAACACCACCTTCTGCTCGATGTTTTTGTGCTTGGACTATTATTTAACAAGCACCTTTTTCTACATATTTATATAAAACATTCTACATTCATATGACAATCAAAACGTGCTGATATATATTTGTTGTGTAGAATAATACGAGAATTATCTATAGCAAATCCATTGAAATCAATTACTCTACCGTCATTGGGTCTTTTGTATTCCGATTGTTTTAATGGATTTTTACCAGTTAAAATGGTGCAATCACAAAATGATTTTGAGTAATGTTTGCTACATTTACCGTCTTTTATATATGCTGCGTTCTCGTAATTGTTTGGTCCACATGGTCTATGTAAAAATGTTTCTTTAGTAGTATAAACATTTCTGGTTCTTGTTCTTCGTCTGGGATAACAGCTGATATAGCAAAATCTACTTTTTTTTGTATACAACTTATTTTCAAGACGAACAGACGAACTGTTATCAATATATGAGCATGCGGAAGTCCCCTCTTCTGAAACTCGACATTGTACATATAGCTGAGAGCAACACTAATTTTTTTTTTCGCATTGTAATTAATGAACTCCAATAATTTGGTATGAAATACACGACATACCAAATCTGGTCGATGTTCATACTTTTGCTTATACTGCGAATTTTCTTGGATTTTTCTTTATTTAGGATTGCAGGTCATTGTTATTAACTGACTTGCTATGTCGTGCAACTAATGACATTGCGTCCAAATATTTGCGTCTTTCTTCACGGGGACCACCTACACATGAAGTTGGTAAAAATGTAATTTTCTTAAAACGTGCATTCTCTTTTCTTGTCAGGTTTTTAAATATCTCAAAGAGATGTATAAATCAGCCACACGTAATTTTTTTGATGTTGTTTTATATACCATAAGTAGTCAGATTCTGCATGCAACGGCTACATATTGCTGGAATAAATTGACGCATTTTGCAAAATAGAAAAATAGTCTCTAATTTAAAGCTGTTACTAGTAGAATTCGCTAATAGTAATCTTTTTTTTTATTATCAGCTATATGTTGTTTGTTAATTCTCATTATTTTCTTCATTAGTTTGGGGACAAATTATTACTATCTGGTACCAAGAGATTTTCTTTGTTCTCTTGGGGACTAGTTTTATCAGTAGCATCTTTTCTTTTCTTTGTCAAACGATTAAACAATCGCTTATATTACTGCTTTCTAAAAAAGAAGAATTCAAGCTTCTGTCACTTTTATTACACAAAAGCCTCAAAAGATCTTCAGACAATGTTTTAATATTTGTTAAAAATTAATATTATTTAATAATTATTTTAAAAGAAAAAGAACTGTTGTAATATTTAGAACTTATTCTGAAAAAACGTGTATGTTTGATGACAGTCTTGTTCATTGAGTTTGATGAGTGTTGAATTATTTTCTGGAATATACCTCAAAATATAAGAAAACTATTCAGGTATAGAAATTTACATGTCTTTAAAGATAAAATGTTTTATGATTTTGATGATATTTCAAATACATTTGTTAAATCTAATAAATTTGACTTAACAGTTTTCGGACTTAAATGTGGTTTTATCGATCAAATAGTAAAAGTAAGTCTAGGTGTTTGACTTTTTTTGCCATCTAGTAAATTGTCAAAAATAAATGAACAAACTTTGCGACCAAAGACCTGGCACAGGTTTTAACCGAACAAATGGAACTTTCTTTTACCGTAAGATCTGACTGCATAATTTTTACGCTCATCTGTTAATCCATTGAGACATATTGCAATAAATTATACACATATAGTGCTATAATGTAGACGTTGGTTTCTTATTTAAATTGAATCGGAAATAGATACTTTAAAAAAATTGTTTCAAATCGGGTGAACCCACCCGTAATCCTACAGGTTTTTCAGACGTTGACATTTCAGATGAAAAAATCAAGTACATAATTGTTTAGCAAACAACATTCTATTGTTTTTTTTTAATAATTTTTAAATTTTTACGGAAACTTTATTATTCTGTTAGCTTTGGCAGAAATATTGTTATGAGATCCCAATAAAAGTTAACATTTAGTAAATTTATATGTAGATTGTACATTTAGAACCAGAAAATTCTACATTCATGTGACAATCATATCGTGCTGATAAATATCTGTTATATGGAACAATTTTAGTATTATTTTTATTTATATTACATTATTTATTTATTTCCAATCAAACTAATTACGACATACTAAAACTTGTTTTTTAACAATGTCATCAATTAATTCCAATAATTTTCTGTAAAATACGCGACATGCCAAATTTGGTCGATTTCATATTTCTGCTTATGTTGCAAATTTTCTTGGATTTCTTTCCATTTCGAGTCGCAAGTCATTGTGGTGAAGTTATCTGGTTTTCCAAGCCTTGCAACCAATAACATTGCGTCCAAATATTTCCATCTATTCCTAGGTTTTCCACCTATGCATGAAGTTGGTAAAATTTTAATTTTTTTCAACACGCACATCCAACTTCGATCGTCCCAATTTAAAATTGTTGTTGGAGGTGAAGACGGCGGCGCCGGTAGTATTTTTACTGTTGGATATCTTCGCATTATGAGGTTATAATAATCATCATCACTATCATCATCATCACTATATTGTGATCTTGGTGGTGCTACAAAAAAATTGATTACTTACTACATATGTAAATAACTTACAGTTAGGTTTAAATCTTGATGTTCCAGTCTAATTAATATTTGTCGAAATACGCCGTCTTAATGCAACGTCACCTTTACAAAAATGATGAATTTATTCAATTAATATTAGTAATTAGTTCTAACATTTGGTGTTGGATTTTCACAAACCAATATCTTCGAATTGGGAAAAAAGGTCGTCTCAAGTGTTAAAAACTGTTGTGAATATACCTCCAAATATAAGCAAAGTATTCAGATATAGGAATTTATATATTTTTTTTAAAGATAAAATGTATTATGACTTTGATGATATTTCAAATACATTTTAGTTAAATCTAATAAATTTGACTTAACAGTTTTCGGACTATAAGTTCACGCTCATTTGTTATCCAGTGAGACATATTGCAATAAAATATACAAATATAGTGCTATAAAGTAGACCTTGGTTGCTTATTTAAATTGAGTCGGATATAGATACTTTACATAGATTGTTTCAAATGGAGTAAATCCACCCGTAATCTGACAGGTTTTTCAGATGTTGACATTTCAGATGAAAAAATCAAGTAGATAATTGTTTAGCAAACAACATTCTATTGTTTTTTTTTAATTTTTAAATTTCTGTAGAAAGTTTATTAAATTTTGGAATTGTCTGTTAACTTTGACAGAAATATTGTTATCAGACCCTAATAAAAGTTGGCACTTAGTAATTTTATATGTAGATTGTATATTTATATATTTATTTGAGTATTATTTTTATTTATATTATATTATTTATTTTTTTTGGTCGGTGGGTCTTTTATATGCCGATTGTCTCAAGAGATTATTTCCAATAAAAATGGTATTATTGCAAAATGATTTTTTGCTCTTTTGAAACTTTTGCTATTGTACATTCATCGTCTTTCTTTCTAAGCGGCATTCTCGTAATTATTTGGTCCACATGGTCGATGTAAATAATGTTTCTAGAAAAACATAAACATTTTTGTTTAGTGTTCTTCGTCCGCCATGACGGTTGACACAGTCGAATCTACGAATTTTTCGGTATTCAACTTACCTTCAGGACGAAGTGTTTCTAATATGTGGGCATGTGAACTGCACACTCGACATATAGTTAAGCACAATACCAAAAACTTGTTTCTTAGCAATATCATCAATTAACTCTAATAATTTTCTGTGAAATACACGACATATCAAATGTGGTAGATGTCCATATTTTTGCTTATGTTGCAAATTTTGTTGGATTTCTATCTAATTTCGGGTTGCAAGTCATTGTGATGAAGATATCTGGTTTTCCAGGTCTTGCAACCAATAACATTGCGTCCAAATATTTCCATCTATTCCTAGGTTTTCCACCTATGCATGAAGTTGATAAAATTTTAATTTTTTTCAACACGCACATCCAACTTCGATCGTTTCAATTTAAAATTGTTGTTGGAGGTGAAGACGGCGGCAGCGGTGGGTGTGGTGGTGGTAATATTTTTACTGTTGGATATCTACGCGTTATGGGAGTATAATAATCATCATCACTATATTGTGGTCTTGGTGGTGTTATAAAAAAATTGATTACTACATAAAAAAAAATAATTCCAAAAATGATCGGAATTACTTCCAACATTTTGTGTTGGATTTATACGAACAATATCTTCAAATTGGGAAAGAAGGTCGTCCCAAGTGTTCAAAATTGTTGTTCGTGGTGGTGAAGACTGCGGCGGCGATATTGTAAACTACTTGAACTATAAGAACGCTTTTAGACATTATAATCACTTAGCCTTGTACTGTTACATAGACCCATTTCTAAATCTATATTTCTTAAAATCGTGACCATTACACTAACTTTTAATTTTAATACAAATGGTGGGAAACTTGCTATTTCGATAAAATTTAAGAAATCTAGTAGTACATAAAAGTTATCGTTTGGGTCTGCATCGTAAAAGTCTTGCGCATAATAAGTCTTGACTACACCTGGAAATAGTTCTAAGACACCATCATTCGTAGATTTTACGGTAGCGATTTTTGGACATAGAACAGCACGTTGAGCTATTCTAATATTATTTTGTTGAAAGTCAATATCATCATACATATGTAGAAATAATTTAGGTAAAATCATAAACGGGATATTTAATTAGAATTTCAATTAAATTATCCGGAACTCAAAAATGAACATCAGTCATTTTTATTCGTAGAAAAATACCATTGCCAATGGCCAATAGGAAATGTGGAAAGTTTTTTTTAATGAGATTGCTGTTATCTTATCCGGCAGCATTTGTATATCTTATATTTTCCTGTAATTGTAGTTTCACTACATTTGTCCAAAATAATAATGAATGGATGCACTCATTAGGATATTCTCCAGGAACTACCAATAATATTTGTCGGAAATCACCACTAAAAACGACAATTTTTTTACCAAATTTCTTGTCGACTCTTATCAATCGACGTAGATGTCTATTGATAGCTAGGACAGTTTTTTTTGGTACCATCGATGCTACATCCCAAATGATAAAATTATATTTTTAATACGTTTTAAGTTTTAAAAATCATCATTAAATCTGACAATTGTATTTTCTCTAATATTCAAAAGAAGACGAAAAGCACTGTGGACAGTTTTACCTTTTACTAATGTTGCTGCAATTTCTGTTTATGCAACAGCAATATAATTAATTACGTTTGAAACAATCTTTAGTTACAGACTGTAAAACATTTACGTTTATATAAATAAGTTTTACTTGTGCCACCAGGTCCAACCATATAAAAGACCTTTCTATCAATATATTTACAATATATTTCTGTAAAGCATTTACAATTGCATTATATGCTATTATTTGATCTCTATTTAAATGTGAAACTGCAACTTCGATGCTTTTCTCTTGTTGTACTGCTGGCGGCAGAGTTTTAAAGTTTTTATTATTTTGCACAAATCGAACGAAATCCTTAAATGCAGTTGGTACATTATTAAAAATGTTGCCGTCATCATTTTTATCAATTACCAACTCTGGCCAACCTAAATTAGTAAGCGATGGAATTGTGGGCAAATTACAACGTTGTAAATTCGTCTGTATATAATATAAAGTTTTTTGTTCGGCCACTTTTTTAATATCGCGATTGCATCTAATAAAATTTTGAAGCATGTACATTTTGTATTTATTATACTTGTCTGCAATAGTTTGTCATGTTTGCTCCTTCCGTAATCATACATACGATTGTCAAAGAAAACAGTTCTCTAATAGCAAAAGGTTTTTTTTGTCAAAACAACTTTATTTAATGCTTGATGGTATGTTTCTGGGTCATCCAAAAGTCGAAGACGTCTACAAGTTTTTTAAAATGCTTTCATAGCCACTTTATTGAACATTTTCATCTGTCTAAAACTTGTAGCTTCCGGGAATGTTCTTAGCAACAATCTTAAGTAATATCGTTCGCCTTTGCGACAATTAGCTTTAAAAATGGCACCAATAGTTTTTCAAACTTCCTTTTTTGGTGTTTATTGATATTTTTTAACATCTTCCTATCATTTAGCATTTTAACAATATGTTTATATTGTCTTGCTTCTGGAGGGACTTGATTTAACTGAGACCAAGCCATGAGCTTTGATGGCTTTCTTGCTTGCTCTTTAAAATTATTTATATTACAATGTTTGTCGAAAATAATATCTTGCTGACCACGGAGTGAAAACCATCTTTCAGCAGAAATTAAAATAGCCGCTATATAGCTTCCATAGAACTAACATAGCAATAATCTTGATACTGATCCCAATCAAGGACATCACCTTCCGCTCAATGTTCTTGTACTTGGACTGTTATATAATCAGCATTTTTTTCGACATATTTAAAGAGATATTTGATTGTGTAGATAGAGCTACAACACTCAACATTTATATGACAATCAAAACGTGCTGATATACTCGTATCTCGTATATTTGTTGTGCGGAACAATACGATAATTATCTATAGCAAATCCATTGAAATGAATTTCCTACATATTACATCATTAAGTCTTTTGTATGCCGGTTATTTCAATGCATTATTACCAATCAAAATGGTACAATTACAAAATGATTTTGGGTAATGTTTGCTACATTTACCGTCTTTCATACATGCTGAGTTCTCGTAATTGTTCGGTCTGCATGGTCGATGTTTTTTTTTGTTAGTATTGGTATTTTTGGCTTTTGCTCTTCGTTTGGAATGACAGCTGATACAGCAGAATCTACCAGTTCTTCTGTGTTTAATTTATCTTCTGAACAAAGTGTTACCAAGATATGAGCATGTGGAAGTCCTCTCTTCTGAAATTCAATACTACATATACATATAGCTGAGAACAACACCAAAAATTTGTTCGCAATGTCGTCAATGAATTCTAATAATTTGGCATGAAATACACGACGTACCAAATTTGGACGATGTTCATACATTTGCTTATATTGCAAATTGTCTTGGATCTCTTTCTATTTAGGGTTGCAGGTTATAGTTATAAAGAGATCCGATTTGCCATGTCTCACTACTAATGACATTGTGTTTAAGTATTTGCCCCTCTTTTTACGTACCACCTACACATGATGTTGGTAAAATTGTAATTTTTCCAACACGCACATTCTCTTCTTTAGTACGATTTTCTAAACATCGTCTAAGAGATGTATAATCAGCCACACGTAGTTTTTTTTGGTGGTGTTTTATATACTTTATGTAATGGGATTCTGCACGCACCCAAGAGTCGACTACACATTGCTGAAATAATTTACCAGCATTATGCAATATAGAAAAATAATCTCTAATTTGAAGCCGGTATTTGTAAAATTCACAAATAGTTACTTTCTTTCTATTATCAGCTGTACGTCGTTGTCTATTATGTTTATCATTTTCTTTATTATTTTGAGGAGGCTGTTGTTTATCATCTGCAACCGGTTGCTGTTGTGGTACTCGTTGATATGTGTGTTCTATAAACATATCAAATCCAATTTCACCATATGGAAATAGTATTGGATACACTATTGGATCTGGTAATTTATTCACATTCTTGATTTTCTGTTGTTTTTTTTTTATTTCTTGGGATACAGTTTTAAATCAGCTTGGCTCTTCTTCTTAAAACACTGCTGCTACATATGAACGACTTGTTAGAAGATTAAAATTTTGTAGGTTCATATTTATACGGTTTTTGAATATTTGGCACATGATTTTTGTCATCATTTGCATGGCGTTCTATATCTTCCATGACTTTCTTCATAGTTATGTAAGAAGATATCCAGGGATTAATCCTACGTAAGAGAACTTTCAATTGTTCGATGATAGTTGGAACAACTCTATCACCAACAAATGTCGCCCGTGTCTCGATAGCATTTTCAGCATCTAAGAAATAATAATTATTTCTGACGGGATCTCTATTTGTTTGCGACGGCAATGGTTTGATGTAATGATATATCTGCCCACATACATTAAAACACCACACACCCTGTTCTCTATTTCTATCCTCTGGAAATTTTGCGTTAAAAAAAGCTATTGCAAATAAACTGTTAATTGAACGTATATTCTATCGAAAATTAACAGCATCATTTCATCTTCTGTCAACCATCTCTTGATCTTATTTAGACAATTTACCAAATCTTGCACTTTTAATTTCCCAAAATTGCAACACAAATATCTTCCACGTGTCGTGGATGATATACCTCGCTCATTATGGAAGAATTTCGCATGACAATAATCTACCAAACCTCCTATAAAATGAACCTCAACTTTTTCTATGTTGTGCGTAATCAATGCAATCCTATGTCTTCTTATGAGGAACATCGGCATGTCTTCTACGCGGTGGAAGCACAAACATAGGTACAACAACAGTTGTTGTTGTTGCAACTACTGATGTGGTTTCAGTACTTTCCACATCTCCTCCTTCAGTTGACGACGACAAATTTTCTGATACCGAGAGATTTACATTATTGTCTTTAAGACTGGAACTTTTTTTAACGGGAACTTTGCACTTTTTTTTCCTTTTGCTTCTCGATTACTTAATCGCTTGTTGTACAATGAACTTAGTCATGTAGGAAGATATTCAAGAATTTATTCTACGCAAGAGAACTTTTAATTGTTTGTAAACAAATGTCGTTTGTCTCTCGATAGCATCTTCACCATCTAAGATATAGTAACTATTTCTGACGGGAGCTCTATTTGTCTGAGACGGCAATGGTTCGATGTAATGATATATTTGCCTACGCATATTGAAACACCACGCACTCTGTTCTCGATTTTTATCCTCTGGAATTTTTGCATTAAAAGAAGCTATTGCAGTTTTATTCTCTTGAGAAGTAACAGCATTGTGTTGCATTTTCTGTCAACCATCTCATTTGGACAACATACCAAATCTTGCACTTTTACTTTCTCAAAATTGCAACACAAATATCTTCACGTGCAATGGATGGAATACCTCGTTCGTTGTGGAAAAATTTTGCATTACAATAACGACAATAATCTACCAAACCTCCCATAAAATGAACTTGAACTCTTTCTATGTTATGCGTAGTCAATCCAATCCTGTAAGTTCTTTTGTGACAAATTTCTACATGTCTCCTACGCGGTGGAGGCACAAACATATGCACATCAGCTGTTGTTGTTGCAACTACTGATGTGGTTCTAGTACTTCCCACATCTCTTCTTATCCTCCTCCAGTTGACGATAAATTCTCTGGTATCAAGAGATTATCAGTGTTGTCTTGGGGACTGGGACTTCTTTTAGAGGGAACTTTACTCTTCTTCTTTTCTTTCACTTGTCGATTACTTAATCGCTTCTTATATAAAGAGCTTTGCGACGACATAATTCTAAAGAAAAAACAAATAAATTTTTCAACTTACTTTTATTGTACATATATACAAAAAACGTAAAATAACATTTTATTAAATAATAATTACATATGTACATTATAATAATACAAAATCACTTTTAGATTTAATTAAAAATATATTTTATTTTTATTCACACAAAAAAAAACACTTTTCTGTTATCAAATTTTTAAAATTTGTAGCACACTAACGTAAACACTTGAAGAAAATTTGATTTTTTAATACAAAAGAAAAACTTTAAAAAAGTAGAATTTTTTTTTAATATATAAAAATATATAACACAAACTGTCTTTTAATTGTCAAAATTTTATAAAATGACAGATTTTTAATTTAATTATAATATAATAATAAAAAATTATTAATAGATTTCGTTAAAAAAAAAGTTTTATTTTTTTTACACGGAAAAACACTTTCTTATATCAAAATTCTTCAAAAACTTTCTTACAACAATGTGAAGTCTGTAACTGAATTTGACATAATGAAGTTACTAGATTATTTCACTAATAAAAAAAGTACAACAATTTCTAGATTATTTTATGGGATTGTTTAAATGGAAGCCCTTTTAACGTTCAGTTAAAATTTTTAAACTTAGCTTATTATTAAACTTAAAACTTTAAAAGAGCAGAAGAATATGATCCAGAAGTATAGTTTTGCAAATAAACTATAAACTGATCTAATATTCCATCGAAAACTAACATTATCATAATCATCTTCTGTTAACATAATGAAGCACAATATTTTCTAGATTATACATTCCAATAATTTTTGCAAATAAAATATTAACTGATCCAATATTCTCTCGAAAATAGACATTATCACAATCATTCTCTGTTAATAACCTTCGAATTTCATTTGGACAACAAACAAATTGTTCCCGAGATTGTAACACTGAAACAATGGCGGAGGGTTGTAAGTTTTAAATTAACAAAACATTATTTTTGGATTTAAGTTATTAATTATTTGGATTAAAATAGGTTTTAAAATGAAAACCTTTCAGTAAAAAATCAATATTTTTACAAAAAATCAAATACAATAAAACCCTTGTATCTTGATTATAAACTGGAAAACGGTGACATCCTGGTGTCATGATGAATTATACGTGTTTTTTTGCACTTTCCAGCAATTTTTAGGGTGCCCCTACCCACTTATTAACTATAATATTACAATACTAACAGAAATCATTATGAAATTTTCATCATTCAGTCAGAAACATGTGAAAAGTTTTTGCAATTTTCGAACATATCAACACCTGAATCAACAAAAATAGTTGCAGAAGTTCTCTTCAAGTAAGGATCTTATGTTTCCGTATTCTGCAAACTCAAAATTGTTAATTCTTGTATTATCCGTATTTCCAACACTATTTTATTTCCAACATTATTTTGTTGGCTGTCTGAATCTGGGTGACAGCAACTAATTCGTTTGAAAAAACCGAGAGATTTATTTTGATTGTTGATTTAAGTTAAGAAAAACTTAATAAATCAAATTTTGAAGAGTGGCAGGGCGTTTAGTGGTGATTGTTCTAGTTTTTACGCCTAGTACAGTTTATTAATAGTAAATTATTATTTTCTTAAAAAAATGACTTACTTAGGTACAAACTTAATTCGCGTCGACAATTGAATTTAGTATTTCAGTAAGTAGACAAAAATTGTATTTACACCTCAACTGAAATACGTTATTTGTTTTTTTTTTCGTTTGTAAGATAGCTCCTCTCGTCAAAAAATAAACCAAAAACATTTATTAATGATAACTATTACATATTCGTATGACTTCGCCAAATAAAAAGTGAAACTCTAAGCCGAAAAATTGCTCTTTATTATGGTTCCTGCAGATTGACTAGTTAAATTGAAAGATTTAAGGAAACGTCATCAGAGGTGGTAGTAGAATTTTGACAAATTTGAATATTTTATTTGTGGAAGGTAGAATTTTCTTAGACATTTTAATTTTTGCTGTTTACACAGTCTTTCAGACTTCAATTGTTGAATAATAATGTGATACAGTTGAGTAAAATTAGAAACAGAATGACGTTAACTTGTGGTTACGTTCCTAATCATGGTTTTATAAAGCTGGTTTAAATTAGTTTTCAATTTAATCTGGTAAAGTTCATAGTTACGAAATCGAGTTGAACTACCCCCTTGTACTCATAATTGTGTGGGTTGTTTAACTTTTTAACTTTTGAATGTTTTTTTTAAGTTAAAATTGATATTTCTTCTGTTAATATTTCAGTGTTTTCTTTACAGCAAATGACAATATTAATTTGTAGACTTTGAAACATTGATATGTAAGCCCTTTTTTTAATTTTTATTATTTTTAGCAAACAATTCGTTTGAAAAAATCGAGAGATTTATTTTGATTGATGATTTAATTTAAGAAAGAGAAAACTAAATTTCGAAAACTAGCAGGGCGCTCGGTGGTTGAATTAGTTTTTATGCCTAGTACAGTTTATTAATAATTGAGTATTATTACTTTTCTAATGAAACGACTTACTAATCAACTTAATTTGCATTGAAAATTGAAATTAGTATTTCAGTAAGGAGAGAAAAATTAAATTTACTGTTCAACCGAAATATGTTGTTTCGTTACTTTTGTTTGTGAGATCGTCCCGCTCGCAAAATTATTTATTAATGTTGATTATTATATATTTGTATCACTTCGGTAAATAAAAATTGAATCTATAAACCGAAAAGTTGTTCCCTATTATAATTTCTGCAGATTGACTAGTTAAATTGGAAGATTTAAGGAAACGTCATCAGAAGTGGTAGTAGAAGATTCAAAGTTTGGATATTTTTATTTGCGGAAGGTGAAATTTTTTTTGACATTTTGGTTTTTGCTGTTTACACAGTTTTTCTTGGATTTTACAGACTTCACTTGTTAAATAATAATGTAATTCAGATGAGTAAAATTAGAAACAAAATGACGTTAACTTGTGGTTACGTTCCTAATCAGGATTTTATAAAGCTTGTTGAAATTACTTCTCGATTTAATCTGGTGAAGTTCATAGTTTTGAAATTGAGTTGAACTACCTCCTTGTACTCATAATTGTGTGTGTTGTTTATCTTATTCAAATTCGAATGTTTTTTTTTCGAGTTTATAATGTTACTTCTTTCGTCAATGTTTCAGTGTTCTCTTTACAGAAAATGAAAATATCAATATTAATTTAATGACTTTAAAGCATTGATATGTGACCTTTTCTTATTTTTAGCAGTTTTTAAACATGCTTTTTATAAAGGTTAAATAATAAACAATAAAAATTATTCGCATCACTTGGCGTTGAATTTTGAAAATTTCCTGCTACTTCATAGTAAGAGATTATCTGTTTTTTTAATTATGTAAGTGATATTGAAAAAAAGTTTATTTAAATGTTTAAAGTATTAATGACTACATATGCATTTATTTTACATTTTATTAAACTTAACTCTTCTGCAAAAAATATTTCGTAACAAGTATTAGTTATTTCATCCTTACTTAAATTATAGAATGAATATATGGTTTGCGTTAGATTTATGATTATAATGGGTGTATCACTCTATATCTTTTGACAAAGTGAATTTCTTTGTTCACTCTTAATCTTCATCTCTTCTCAATTTTTCTGAGAATCATCTTATTAAACTCCAAAACTCTTCTGTCATCATTTTTCCATCCTTTCCTCCAGCACTTAGTCCAACAAGCTTATTTCTGGTATGTACGTACTCAATTTGTACATAGCTTGTATTCTAGAAAGAGCACTATCATCATTAATATAGTCATTGTTGAATTTGGGAACCTTTTTCACATAACAGCTTCACATGAAGCCGAATTTCTCAAATTTCTTCAATAACGGGATTGCTGCTCCCAGTCGGTTTTTGAGACCTCTTAAGAAAACACTAAGACTTCAGGGTGTTCTTCTGCAATTTATTTATCTATTAGAATATGTTGCGTTTCGTAATTTCGCATTAAATGATGGAGCGTTCACTGTATTCAAGGTTTGCTATCTCTACATAATATCTTTCGCACTGCGTGGTTCGCTGATGCCAATCCAAATAGGGAGTTTACAGTAGCTCTCAATAGTATTTGGTCCTAGGTGAAATCATCACCTAGAGTTTCCGAAAATATTTAATTTTTCTTTGAGAACCAAACCTTGTAATTTTGATCAATTGAAATAATGAAACATATTTTAGGGGTTGGTTCTTAGTTGTTGAATTTATTTCATTATTCAGATACTTGAGTGTCAAATGTCAAAATAGCCATTATATAGACAATACGTAATATTACCAAATGGGAGTGACTATTATAGTAAGGCTAACCAATTAAATACTTAATGGCCGTTAACTTTTTAATTAACTATTACCCTGACTTTTATGATATTTTATTAGTCAAAATTAATTTCTAAATGCATTTATTCAATCACAATTAAAAATCAATTTACGTTTTGTAAACCGACTCTTGGTGCTTAAGGGTGAGACAATGTTTTAGTCACACAAATATTATTCTTCCAAACATTATTCCCTTTTATAGATTTTTCTATTAAACACATTATTTAATGGTGGATTCCATTGAGTTTTTAAATATTTTCCTTGACGGAAATTGTTAGGGTGCGTAATGCTTGAAACGTCATACTGAAAATCGATTCGGAGTGTAACGATATTTTCAGTTTGATTGTTTACTTTACGAGAGGGTCGAATTAGAAGCGGGCAATCTGTATTTATAACGGAACATGTTGATTCAATGTAAACATTATCTACGCTTCAAGTACTTGATGGTGTGTTTGTGTTAGTCTTCGACAAAAATAAATTTAAACTAGCACGGCTTCATTTGCAGGTACTTGTAAACTGTGCGAAAATGTAATAATGGAATGGAAGGAATTTTATCAACAAATCACAAAACAGATTTATTTCGTTGTGTCGTTCCATTACTGAAATGCTTGCGTTTTTACATAAATTAGTTATAAAAATAAACCAAAATAAAATTCAATTAATTGATTAATGATAATATTGTGTACGACTTCGAATAGATTTGCACTTTACAGGGTGGCAAAACTCAAATTTTTGGGTAGGTACATTTTTGTACGCAGATATGTTGAATTGTTAATACGATTTTAAACTGGAGTATAGTCAACAGTGGTTGACAGTTTGTCAAAAGCTGACAGTTCAGATAAAAAAATTCAATAATAAAGAATATTCTGTGTTTCTTAGTTTTTGAATTTCTACAGTAACTTTATAAAGTTCTGCAACAGTCCAAGAACCCATCCTGCTCGATTACGAGGCTGTAATGAAAGTTGCCATTAAGTAATCTTTGAGTCGGTGCGGTGGCTAAAATGCAGAATTTTGTTTAATTCCCACAAATTAATAAATCTTTAGGTGACAAAGGCACACCATGTAGCAGTGATAGCACTAGTTAAATGAGGCCCAAATATTTTTCACTTACGATTTGTATTTGAGTAAATGCATTAAAATTATTTTCGTATTTTTTCATAAATGCTTCCACGTTTTTTCCTCAATCATATTCTATGTTTCTTAGTTTTTCAATTTCTACGGTAACTTTATTAAGTTCTGGAACAGTTCAAGGACCCATCCTGATCGGTTTCTCTCGGTTATGAGGTCATAATGAAATTTGGCATTTAATAATCTTTCATTCGGTTGCATAATTTGTACATCTATTACTTAATTTAATGAGGTATTGAGAGGTAAAATGCAGAATTTCGTTTAGTTATTACAATGTAATAAATCTTTAAGTGGCAAAGACATACCATATATATTAGTGAGGGCACTAGTTAAATGAAGCTCAAATATTTTTCACTTACGGCTTATATTTCAGTAAATGCTTTAAAATTGTTTTGGTATTTTTTCATAAAAGCTTCCTTGTTTGGGGTTCCAAAATTACTTACAAAAATACTGAACGACCATTATCATCGATTATACATCATACCTAAGAAAATTTTGATGGTAGTTTATACTATATTTTTATTATTATTATTTCTTTTTGACAAATTGACCCGTTTGTTGCATAATATAAACTTGCCTTTGGTCCGTCGAATCGGCTTTATTATAATCAGTTACCAAAATTGTATGAGATGCTTATTGAAGATAGAGATTTTATATTTTTTATGCTGAACGATAAGGAGATTTTCAGTAAATTGTAACTGACGTTGGTATTTTTTTTATATATAATGTTGTTTGAATTACAGCGAATAAAAATTTAAATCTGATTATGATTTTATTGCTGTTGAATGATTCTTTTTTCGTTATTTTGGACTAGGTTCTTATGTCTTTCACCAACAAATGAATCTTGAGATCTAAATAAATTTGATAAAATATTTACAGTATGTAAGAACGAGAAAGAAACAAATTACGTATCATCTTCTAGGATTTATTTTCAGTTAATATTTTTATCGGTTTCTGTCTATTAAAGATCTATTTATACTTATAGAAATTGGCTGGTAGCACAGACACAACTGTATCCTGTATGTAAAATCAGTAAGATAGTATTACCATACCGAAATGCCAATTTTCAACATTTGTCAATGTTTACTACAAATACTACAAATTTTTAAATTATTAATTGGCAAAAGCACACCATATAGCACTAGTTAAATAAGGCCCAAATTTTTTTTCACTTACGATATGTATTTGAGTAAATGCATTAAAATCAGTTTCGTGTTTATTCATAAATGCTTGCACGTTTTTTCCTTTTGAAAATTTACTGAAGAGATTATATTTATATTTTAACCTCTGTAACGCAGTTTTACAAAATATTTAGTGAATTTTGACTAAACTTTCAATAACATTGTTGTTATTACATTATCAAAAATTAATAAGGAAAATTGGGAGCAGTGCAACTTTATCCCATTTTCAAAAATCTAGATGGTATTTACCATAATATAATCTTTTTTAAAGGTAGCTACAAAATATGACTAGGTAGTCTGTCTCTGTGGCTCTAAAATCAATAAATATTTATAAATGCAATTAGACACATAATTGATTTATTTATTCCGTTTATGCCTAACCATTTTTTTACAGTCATTTTTACAGCTTAAATTACTGACGTCTTTCTGAACGTAATTAATTTATCTTTTGATTTTATCAAGTTTACAAATTGCTTTTTCATTTGATTACTCTTTCAGCTTTTCTTTTATTTTTTGTATCTAGGTACAATATTAAACAGGTGTTAAAAATTTTAACTAGTAAATAAAAGTGTTCTAGAACTGGCGGATCAGCTGTGAACTGAACGGAACAAACATTTTTTTATTATTCAATTGCAAAATATTAATTAATTAATTGTAAAAATAAATTATTCTTTGAATCGGTGGTATTTAATAAACAAGTTTATTACGTCTGTTGCACTTACAATTTTTGACAAATTTCACTTGCACTGTTTACAATTGGCAATTGGCACTTGACAACTGTTTGTTTTTGCTACTGTCTACGATCAGTTTGAAAAGTGTTGTTAAGTTTATTCCTGTTTATAGGCGATTTAAATAATGCTTTGGTAGTTGTGCTAAAAGTAGCGATTCTATCCAATTATTCTCTACTAATTATTCCAACATTTTTTACCATTTCTTCTATGACGTTACTATTAACTGGTTGATGTATATTTCGATAGATTTACAATCATCTAGCCTGACAGAAAGCAACGCTTGTTTATTATTTTTCTGCGATTTTGGTTTACCAACTGCACAAAATCTGAATCGAACCCTTATTCTGGATTCTAGAGGGTACAACCTAGGTCCGTAATAATCTTTTGTAAAATCTGTGTAAAGAGTTTCAAAATTTCTTACAAAAATACTAAACGACAAATTTTGATGGTAGTCATCAACAACGTTTCTACATTTGTCAGTACTGAAAAACATAAACCAACAGTTTGTTATAAATTTGTCAGGGTTTATGCTATATTTTGATTATTATTTTTCTTTTTGAAAAATTGACCCGTTTGTTGCATAATATAAACTTGCCTTTAGTCCGTAGAACCTGCTTTATTATAATCAGTTACCAAAATTGTATGAGATGCTTATTGAGGATAGAGATTTTATATTTTTTATACTGAACGATAAGAAAATTTTCAGTAAATTGTAACTAACGTCGGTATTTTTTTATATATATAATGTTGTTTGAATTACAGCGAATAAAAATATAAATCTGATTATGATTTTATTGCTGTTGAATGATTTTTTTTTTGTTATTTCGGACTAAATTCTTATGTTTTTTACCAACAAATGAATATTGAGATCTAAATAAATTTGATAAAATATTTACAGTATGTAAGAACGAGAAAGAAACAAATTACTTATCATCTTCTAGGATTTATTTTCAGTTAATATTTTTATCGGTTTCTGTCTATTAAAGATCTATCTACACTTATAAAAATTGGCTGGTAGCACAGGCACAACTGTATCCTGTATGTAAAATCAGTAAGATAGTATTACCATACCGAAATGTCAATTTTCAACATTTGTCAATGTTTTCATTCAGGTTAAACACGCTTTGCAACATTGAGTAATATACCTATAATGAGAACGGGCTGTGCTTTTTGAACTACAAAAGGATATAAACATATATTAAAAGAGCATTTTAAATAACTTATTAATTACTGAAAATATCTTAATAGAACATCTTCGTTTATCGACTAAACGCCGTTCTCTCTTTGACAATTTTTGTATGTATGATATGTTTTTTCCATATTCATTCCACTAAATCCATTTTTTTATGTTGATTTTTTGAAATTCTACAATTTTGTTTAGGTAACTTTGGTTACTAATGCGAAGAGACTTAGTTAATTTAGATCTATTTTAATAGTGAAATCATGATGATAATGACTTAAAAGGACCTCATTGTAAGAAACCGATAAAATCTTGAACAAACCTCAAATGTTATGACACATAACAGCCTTAGATGTCTTATAATCCTCGCTCTACAAGCTCGGATTTTAACCGACATCTGCGGCTGTAATTGATGTCATAACATTTCTTGGTAGGTTAAATAATACAATTTTAAACTGGAGTAAAGTCAACAGTGGTTGACAGTTTGTCAAAAACTGACAGTTTAGATAAAAAAAAATAATATTAAAAAAATATTCGATGTTTTTTAGTTTTTGAATTTCCACGGTAACTTTATAAAATTCTGGAACAGTTCAAGAACACATCCTGATCGGTTTCTCTCGGTTATGAGGCCATAATGAAATTTGGCATTTAATAATCTTTCAGTCGGTTGCATAATTTGTACATCTATTACTTAATTTAATGAGGTATTGAGAGGTAAAATGCCGAAGTTCGTTTAATTACTACGAATTTTTAAATTATTAATTGGCAAAAGCACACCATATAGCACTAGTTTAGTAAGGCCCAATTTTTTTTCACTTTATTCATAAATGCTTGCATGTTTTTTCCTTTTGAAAATTTACTGAAGAGATTATATTTATATTATAACCTCTGTAACGCAGTTTTACAATATATTTAGTGAATTTTGACTAAATTTTCAATAACATTGTTGTTATTACATTATCAAGAATTAATAAGGAAAATTGGGAGCAGTGCAACTTTATCCCATTTTCAAAAATCTAGATGGTATTTACCATAATATAATCTTTTATAAAGGTAGCTACAAAATATGACTAGGTAGTCTGTCTCTGTGGCTTTTATTTTATTATCGTAATTGGTAAGGAATAAATATTTATAAATGCAATTAGACACATAATTGATTTATTTATTCCGTTTATGCCTAACCATTTTTTACAGTCATTTTTACCAGCTTAAATTACTGACGTCCTTCTGAACGTAATTGATTTATCTTTTGATTTTATCAATTTTACAAATTGCTTTTTCATTTGATTACTCTTTCAGCTTTTCTTGTATTTTCTGTATCTAGGTACAATGATTAAACATGTGTTAAAAATTTTAACTAGTTAATATAGGTATTCTAGAACTGGCGGATCAGCCGTGAACTGAACGGAAAAACATTTTTTTATTATCTAATCGCATAATAATAATTAATTAATTTTAAAAATAAATTATTCTTTGAATCGGTGGTATTTAATACCCAAGATTATTACGTCTGTTGCACCTACAATTTTTGACAAATAGCACTTGCATGGTCAACTGTTTTTTTTTTTTTTGGTACTGCCTACGATCAGTTCGAAGAGTGTTGTTAGGTCTATTCCTGTCTATAGACGATTTAAATAATGATTTGGTAGTTCTGCTAAAAGTAGCGATTCTATATTCTATTATTCTCTACCATTTCTTCTATGAGGTTGCCATTAACTGGTTGATGTATATTTCCATAAATTTACGACTCCTGGATGTTCAAAAAATTGGAATAGGTGTTGGTATAGAATTGGATCTCCTCCACAAACATCCAACTTGACCGAAATCAACGTTTGTTTATTATTTTTTTGCGGTTTTGATTTTCCTACTGCACATGATCTGAATCGAATCCTTATTTCTGGATTCTACAGGGTACAACCTAGATCCGTAATAATCTGTTGTAAAATCTGTGTAAAACGTTCCAAAATTACTTACAAAAATACTAAACCACAGATTTTGATGGTAGTCATCAACAACCTTTCTACATTTATCAGAATTAAAAAACATAAACCGACAATTTGTTATAAATTTGTCAGGGATTGTACTATATTTTTATTATTTCTTTTTGAAAAATTTATCTGTTTGTCCCATAATGTAAACTTGTCTTAGGTCCGTAAAATCTGATTTATTATAATCAGTTACCAAAATTATATAAGATGCTTATTGAAGATAGAGATTCTATATTTTTTATACTGAACGGTAAGAAGATTTTCAATAAATCGTAACTCACGTTGGTATTTTTTTTCTTTCTTATATAATGTGGTTTGAATTACAACGAATAAAAATATAAATATGATTATAATTTTATTGCTGTTGAATGATTCTTTTTTCGTTATTTTGGACTAGGTTCTTATGTCTTTCACCAATGAATGAATCTTGAGAGCTAAATAAATTTGATAAAATATGTACAGTGTGTAAGGACAAGGAACAAATCATGGATCATATTTTTGAATTTCTTTTCAGTTAATAGTTTTATCGGGTTAATTTTTTTTTTAATTTCCTTCCACCTCTTCACCTACTTTATATTAACTTCTTTTCAAAAACTACAAAAGAAGTTAGATATCACAACGATTTGTTTGGCAAGTTGCATGTTGATGTTGTAAAGAAAATGTTGCATATGTAGTAAATAATAGTTAATTTTATAAAACCATAAATGACATTTAAATTGGTTTCAGCTCGTTGCCTTATTTCGTAAATGAAAAACAAGCAATCACCAAGAAGATTCGCCGTGTAAATAATACATGTTTAACACCATCATGTTAAAAATACTATTAGTGTTGCAATGAAAATACGTTGTGGAAGAATCGATAAACGGGGTGCTGTGTTATAACACCTGATCTAGTGTTGTGCTGTGTAATTTGTGGTACAATGGGGTGTGAGTTAGGGAAATTGGCCTCTAGTGGCAGTTCGGGCAATAATCGGAAACCGGACGAAAGTGCTCCACCCGTGACTGTTGATCCACGACTACCGCTTACTGCCAAACAGAAATATAACATGTTAGCCTCCTGGAAAGGTATCAGCAGGGCTATGGAATCTACAGGGGTTTGCATGTTTTTAAAGTAAGTACTAGCTCATTGCAGTAATTGGGAAATTCAACGTTAATAATGGTTTCAAATTGATCAGTAACGACTATTATTGTTTCAAAACAACGTTCTGGTTTTTATCGTCGAGTATTTCAAACAGGATCAAATATGAATGAAACGTAAAATAGTAAATCTTGGTTTTATGAATGATTTTAGTTTACTGTTTGTGTTTTCAGTTATAGGGAACGATTGATTGATAATGTGAAAAACATATACAGCTATTATTTTTTCAAAATCATAATCGTATCTAATTATTCAATAATTTAGTAACGAATTATAACTACAATAAATTAATGTTTATGTCTTGGGGGTAAACAGCGAATTAAACCTCAAAGGCTGTAAGCATAACTTTTCGTAGACTAAATTTTACTACTCCTCTTTTACTAAGGATTTTTTTATTTTGGACTAACCCGAAACGAAAGTCCAAAAAACTGTTTTACGCCAGTCATTAAAGGTAACTTTCTTAATTAATGTTAAATTTTCTTCTTTTTTTGGCTTATTCTATTCAGGGTTAGATGTCACTCCTTTTGTTGAACTCCTGGGTTTGAAAGTAACTTTAATTAATAACAGGTGACGTTGTCAAATTGACATTTTACACTTGCTTTTTTCCGAAATTTTTATAATTAGTGGGTAACATTCGTTTTTCGTCACTAATCACACTTGTTTTTTTACAGCATTGTACCGTATTTGATTATATTCGATTTTTTTCGAAGAGCTTATTCTGCAATTAGTACTTCCTTATTCAAGAGAAGTTTTTTAACTCTTATCAGCTATTTTATTGTGTTCCAAAATTTTTAAATTTGTTTGATAGGCAAACTGAAATGATTTTTATTTAATATTGATTAAGAGATTAAGATTGAAATTTTTTTGAGGTCGTTCAATAGATCGTGCACCACCTGCATCTACAGCTTTTTTAACATATTATATCTGTTTTGTTCTTGGACTATCTTAGGTATTCAAAATAAGGCAGAAATCATTTTGGGGCGAAAATCAGCTTTTATTTTAGATATAGCGTTGCACGTGAGCGACAAAATGTAGTGAAGGGTTAAAGTATGTTGAAGAATATTAGTCTTCTCCTGTACTTTTGTAATCTTTATTCTGTTATCGTAATTTGTGATCAACATTTATTTATATTTTTAATTGGATGCGTAAGTGATTTATTCATTCCATATGCGGTTGATCATTTTCGTAGAATCATTGACGTCACTGGTCATAACAAAACGTTCGTAACTGTGTCTTATCGATATTTACTTATGAACATACTAATTACATATTTCAAATTTTTTTATGAATTATAAATAGTGAAAGAACATTTTTTTGACACTTTTACCAGAATGATCTATTCAAGTGACATCCGCACTGTCAGTGTATTTTTCAAAAGCAGCGGAATAAGAATAAAATTAGAATATAAAAAAGAATTATTAACAAAAGTTGATGAAAAAAATGTGTTAAAAATTATAGCATCATTGAGAATGTAAGATGAATAAAATATGTGTTTTTACCCAAACACGCATTGTTTATTATTACTATATTCCGACAATTTTAGTTATTCAAGACGCGGAATGTTATTAACACAAACTGACTGCATCATGATTCGTATACAAATAATAATACGTAAAAGTTTGACAAAGCAATAAACTATTTGTATGGACCAGAGTGTCTTGTGTCTATCCCTTTTGGAAAAGTTTTCGCACCGAATTCTTTATCCTTGTGAGATCCATAAACATCAAATGAATTCGTTTCCGTTTGGGTTGCCTTATTAAATGAACAATAAGCAATCAATAGGAAGATTCACCGTGTAAATACGTGGTTAACACCGTCGTGTTAAAATAATATTGGTATTGCGATAAAAATTTGCTGTGAAAGTATTGATAAACGAGGGCAAGTTGAATCTGGTGTAGTTCAGTGGAATTTATAATTATACAACAATGGGGTGTGAGTTAGGAAAATTGGCAACTAGTGGTAGTTTGGAGAATAATATAAAACCCGAAGAAAATTCTCCACCACTGACTGTTGATCCAAGACTACCACTTACGGCCAAACAAAGATATAACATATCGGCCTCTTGGAAAGGAATCAGAAGGGCTATGGCATTTACTGGGGTCAGCATGTTTGTAAAGTAAGTACGCTATCTATCTCTATCTATTGCTTACATTACAATTTGTATTACAATTACAACATACCTCAATTGTAGGGTACATTCATCATTTGAAAAAAAATTTATTGAATAATAATTAATTCGTATTACATACGTATTATTTGACAATAACATCATCAAACTCATAATAAACCTACATAATGAACAATTTTTTTGACAAAATCTCCAATGTTAATTTCGTTATGATCTACTCCATCTTAGCAATTTTCTTTTATTTCTCTTATCTAATTGCAAGTGTATGAGGCGGCAATATTACAAAGAAAAATATCTTAGTCACTTGAAATCTCTATTTGTACAGATATTTTTTTTTTGAATTCTTGTTGTGGGAAAAGTTGTTTTATCACTTTATCACTTTTTATCACTTTATCACTAGTTTTATTGCCAAAATTGCGTGTTCTTCGTGTGCTCTATTTTGAGGATGTTTCTAATAAAGCAGCTTTAATGCTTTACCATGCTTCAAAGCACGGTTTGGACTGCCCTTTGCGACATTTAATCACATACTTTATTGCGTCTTGCCCATTTAAATAAACAACTATTTTTAATATTTGTTTTTCGTGAATTTTGTGTATTTACTTTATTAATTCAGGTCGTCATAGCAAGCTCTATGTCAAAAAGAATCTTGTGTGCTCTTGTTTCGAAGATGTATTTAAGATCTTTTTAATCTTGCTTTGCAAGGTGGTTTTTTTTATATGATAAAATTGAACAGCATTGCACTGAGAAAAAATATTTGATGAATCAAAGCTGGGTGTTTATGAGTAATTATTTTTGCTAAGTATACCAAGTTTTTATTATTATTATTTTTTTTTGACCAAATTTGGATTTTGCTGAATGTATTTTATATAGTAGAGTATGTTTGGTGAATACAAACCTTGACTAATGATGTCTTTGCCAGGCATTAGCTAAAAGAGGCGGAATTTTATTTTTGTTTTTTTTATATTTCTAAAAAATTTTTACAGGTATTTTTTAAGCGAATAATTTTTTTCAAAAAATATTTTGATTTTTATGTCAACAACTACTTAGGATAGATCTAGGATGTGAATGTACAATCACTTACCAATTTTTCCTTTATGGGTCCTACCTTTACAATAATTTAATAGTCTAACCGGACTACACATAAAGTATTTTTCTATAAATTATTTTTAGGATTCTAAACCCAAATAGTTTTTTTAAATTTGTTTAAAAAATACTTGCAGCATTAGAAACTCCTTTTTATTTTCAGCTTTTTTTTGAAGGGGAACGCTTTGGCGTGTTTTTGAAATTTCTAGGTACACTTCGGAGGTTACACCAGGAAAATTCTAAATTTTCCACTTAATGTTTACGTTTATTTCGCAGCTATCGACATAATTTTTGATATGTGTCTTTGGACATTATTGCTTAATCCTGTCCGAAGCCAATTTTTCCTCAATGCTTTTTGCAAATTACGAAGTAATTTTGACCTAGAAGATTTTAAAAAAATATTATATTGTAACCGACGACATTGCTATGCTCTAGCACTCTAAAATATGTTAAGTTCATTTATGCCTTCAATTTTTTGTTCTTTCAAACAGGTGCAGATTTTAGTAATAAATAGCCTTTCTTATTATTATTTTTTGCATAAAAGTTTCTAATCGTCAGTTTGTTATGGTAGCAGTATGAAACATACCAAAGACGAGGCAAGGTCATACCAGCCTTAGATGGCTTAAAATACTCGTTCGCAAACTCACTCGCAATTTACCCGACATGTGCCGTTGTTATGACATAAGAATGTATGAACATATAATATCGTAATGATGGAGATATCTATAATTAGTGATTTAGTATCAATTTTGAAAAATATTTATTTCTTCTGGTGTTTCCTCAAAGTCTTGAATATAAATGAGAGTGGAAACAAATTTTTTTAATAAGGTTTTAGCACCGATAATATGCACGTTTTACATAAACTAAATAATTAAGGGTCTTGAGCAGGTACTCTGATGTACAGCGTTTCAGGGCTGATTCATGAAATTTTATCATCTCATATGTAAATGTTTATTTTTACCTTTGAACGGTTACATATAAATATATATGATATACATTTAGAAATATTTATTAATTTAAAATCGTCGACGAATGTCGCTTGGCCTTCCGTCGACGAAAGTTATTTTATTTTATTCTAACTACCTGCTATTAAAACTTTGTTATATTTTTTATGCCTACTTGTATTTCTTTTTTTTGTTTGCATATCTTGAGACAATACCACTCTGCACTTTTTTTGTAAAAGTTTTGGATAAATAAATAAATATTTAAGTGGATTTTAACTAACCCTGAGAATAAAAGTTACAATATTGTAACGAAATAATAAAGCAATAAAAAGCTTTTAATTTTTTTTTAAATTTCTTTTTGAAAATGATTATTTTCGTGGGCAGCTGGTATTTTTGAAGCGAATTATTTTTTTCAAAAAATATGTTTATTTTCTCATCAACGACTACTTGGATCTAGAATGTGAATGTACCTTAAGTTCAGAGGTTACACCGAGGAATTTCTAGATTTCTCACATAATGTTTGCGTACATTTCGCAGCCATCGACATAATTTTTGATATGTGTCTTTGGACATTATTGACTTTGACTTCAAGATTTTAAAAAAATTAAACAATGTTAACAACACTCTAGCATGCCAAAATATGTCACGGTCTTTTTGTGGCTTCAATTTTTTGTTCTTTAAATCAGGTGCAGGTTTTAGTAATAAATAGCCTTTCTAACCTTAGTTTTGCATAAAAGTGTCTAAATGTCAATCTTATTATCAGAGCAGTATGAAATATACCGAAGATGAGGCAAGGTCATACCAGCCTTAGATGTCTTAAAATTCTCGTTTGCAAACTCACTCGCGATTTGCCCGACATCTCCCGTTGTTATGACATAAGAATGTATAAAGATATAAAATCCTAATCTTGAAAAAATCTATAATTAGTGATTTAGTAACAATTTTGAAAAATATTTATTTTTTTCGGTGTTTCCTCAAAGTCTTGAATATAAACGTTTTGGCACCGATAATATGCACGTTTTACATATACTAGATAATTAAGGGTCTTGAGCAGGTACTGGCTCTGATGTACAGCCTTTCAGGGGAGATTTATGAAATTTAGCGTCTCATATGTAAATATCTACTTTTACACTTGAACGGTTACTATAAATATATATAATAAATATACTTATTAATATTTATTAAATTAATAAATTGCAACTGTCGACGAATGTCGCTTGGTCTTCCGTCGACGGAAGTCACTTCCTTCTATTTTATCCTAATTACTATTAAAACTTTTTTACATTTTTTATGCCTACCCATATTTTTTTTTGTGTAGGTTTATCCTGAGGCACTACCACTCTGCTGCGCTTTTTTTGTAAATGTTTTGGATAAATTGATAAATATTTAAGTAGGTTTCAACTAACTCTGAGAATAAAAAAATCGTATAGATGCAAAAGCAGACATCTGACATTTCTGGAAAAAATGACTTTTTGAAAGATTCGAGTTGTCTTAGTTGTCAAGCATGTGAGTCATGTAACTGTTCAGGTTCAACATTTTGTCTTAAATGCAAAAGCACACATCGATACATTCTTGTTTCATGCAAAATCAGACATTTGCCTATGAACGAATCAGCTTCTGACTTTTCAGTCACGTGATATCGCACACACGTTTTTGCAGTTTTGAGATTAAATGGAATTGATAGAATTTTAATAGAAAATCATCCCAAAGAATATATTTTGTAGTCGGGTACGGAAAATAACAAATTAAGAGTACAGCAATATTATTGTGTTTTTTAATATGAAATTAGTATTTTGTTTGTAATAAAATTAGTTTTCTTGAAATTGTTTAATTGCAATCCCTAACAATTAACGCAAAGCCAGACATCTGCAGTTTCTTTAGATGCATAAGCAGACATTTTAGAAGCCTCAACTGCAAAACTAGACACATGTTATTTATTCTACTAAATAACTCGTTACTAACAAGTCTGATATTTTTGACATAGAACTGTTTTTATTACAGTATGGCAATCGGTTGTCAAAACCACAACGCAATTAATCAGCTCATAAGTTCTTAATGGTTTTTTATATATTACGCAAAACTAGTTGTGTATCAAATGTTTGCGTTTGTATCTATATGCTTCAAAAGTTAAATATTATAAGGAAATAATAAAAAGCAACAAAAAAGGTTTTTTTTGTATACTTTCTTTTGAAAATGATTATTTTTGTGAGCGGCTGGTATGTTTGAAATGAATTATTTTTTTTCAAAAAATATATTTATTTTCTCATCAACGACTACTTGGACCTAGAATGTGAATGTGCCTTCATAAACTCACACTTAATAGTATTTAACCAACAAGTTTGTTAATGAAGGTGATTAATAATTGAGACATGTCAACGCGTGAGCGAAGCGAACTCGTTAATAAAAGTTGAGATTATTAAAGCGCAAAAAAGCGTTGATTATTATGTTTTTCTGCTGCTCATATTACAATAAACTTAAAGAACTTTATTCCAAAATTTTTCAACTTGCCTCTCTCTACCAACACATCTCTAGTAACACGACTAGATTGTTTTCCGTTTTGTTTTTTGTTACCTGGTAACAAAATTGTTCAGTTGTCATTAATATTAATCAGACTTTCCATTTCTCTATAAGCAGGTATTTATTAAAATAAACTTACCATATAAATTATAGCAGTTTTTTTTAATAAAATATTTATCTTCAAACATACAGTTTTTATATTTTTTTTTATGATTATGACAGTTTATAAATGTCAAAATTTTGGTTTGTACGGTTGGTATTATCAGATCGTTAATAGCGATGTTTAACCAACTTCTTTGAATGGCTTGAGAGTGCATTAATAACCCTCATATGTCAACGAGCAACAGAAAAATAATTTAATAGCCTGACCTGACAAATGTATCACAAATAAAGTGTTTATTCAAATTATTTTAATGATCCTAAATCCAAGTAGTCTTTGCTGATATAAATAACAAGTTTTTTTAAAAATTTGTTTAAAAAATACTAGCAGCATTAGGAACAGTTTTTTATTTTCAGCTTTTTTTTAAAAGAGTCTGAACCTAGGATAAGCACTAAGAGTTTAATTTTAATTACTTTTTACTGTACTATCTACTGTAACTATTAATTCGACGTATTTAGTCAGGACTTCAGCTATATTAAACTGCGAGAAGTGCCACTCTTCGACTATTTTCTAATTTTTTGTATCCTATTCGTTACGTAGGTTTTGATTATTTTTCTGACTTGATCTAATACATGGGAACCTGACCAAACCTGTTATTTTCGGTTGGGAATAGTAGCCAAGCAAACTGCGTAAACTAACACAGAGCTGAAAACGCTTTGGCGTTTTCTTGAAGTTTTTAGGTAACTCCGAAGGTTACAGCAGGGAATTTCTAGATTTTGCACTTAATCTTTACGTACATTTCGCAGCCATCGACATAATTTTTGATATGTGTCTTTGGACATTATTGACTTTGATCTCAAAGATTTTTAAAAAAGTAAAACAACACCGAGGACAACGCTATAGGATGCCAAAATATGTCACAGTTTTTTGTGGCTGCAATTTTTCGTTCTTTCAAACAGGTGCAGGTTTTGGTAATAAATAGCCTTTCTAACCTTAGTTTTGCATAAAAGTATCTAAACGTCTATCTTATTATGGTAGCAGTATGAATCCTACCGAAGATGTGGCAAGGTCATACTAGCCTTAGATGTCTTAAGATCTTCGTTCGCAAACTCACTCACGATTTACCCGACATCTGCGTTGTTATGACATAAGAATGTATAAAGATATAAAAACCTTATCTTGGAAAACTCTATAATTAGTGATTTAATATCAATTTTGAAAAATATTATAAATGAATATAAATGGGTGGTTGTTATATAAATGGGAGTGGAAACAAATTGCTTTAATAATGTTTTGGCATCGATAATATGTACGTTTTACATAAGCTAAATAATTAAGGGTTTTGAGCAGGTACTGGCTCTGATGTACAGAGTTTCAGGGCTGATTCATAAAATTTAGCATCTCATATGTAAATATCTACTTTTACATTTGAATGGTAACATATATATATATATATAATATACTTATTAATATTTATTAAATTAATAAATTGCAACTGTCGACGAATGTCGTTTGGCTTTCTGTCGACGGAAGTCACTTCCTTCTATTTTATCCTAATTACTATTAAAACTTTTTTACATTTTTTATGCCTATTTGTATTTTTTTTTGTCGGCATATCTTGAACTACTACCACGCTGTACCTTTTGTAAAAAAAACTGTGAGAATAAAAGTTACAATATTATAACGAAATATTTGGAAATTACTTTTGCAGTTTACTGTTCAAAACCTAATACGGTTACATGGCCGAAGGCTACACTTGGTTTAACAAATGATTTGGCTTAGTGTTACTGAATTCTATAAAATAGATTTTGTAGATTTATTTTCATGTTTCCACACAAACATCATTAATTTTCAAACCTGTTCATTATGAGAAAGACACTATTACATATTCTAAGATTTATATATTTACATAACACTATATACCATAGAATAGCTACTGTCTTAATTCCTTTAGCATATATTTATTAACCTGCATTATAATCTGGATTATATCTCTCAACTCTTCAAAGTTTCCTGGAAACATTTCTCTAATACGCAGCAACATTTTAATTCCTGGACAATCTGACACTTGTACACACGACTCTTTAACCATATCTTTCAAATCATCAAAAACATGATAAAAAATCCTGATCACCGAATCCAAAACTTGCTTCAATTTAGGAAAAATCAATTCGTAATTTTTCTCCCGTTTTAACGCTCCTCGAAGAACACATCCCAGATTACCTTCGCAAGTATTAAAAAGGTCTTTATTCGTGAGTGCTACTGTGCCCACAATTGGACCAAAAAGTCTAGGGAGGTTTCGTTTGATTTCTTCAAATCGTTTGTTTAATGCTTTTGTAACTAAAAGGAGATCTTTAGGGGGCTTCTTGGGACTGAAAATGTCAATTGAGCTTGCTAGAGAGGGTAAAAGTTCTTTAATTTCCGGTAAAGGGTTGCGACCAGAAGGAACGGGACATTTGATATACGGTACGCAAGATTTTGTTTCTTCGTTGTAGTACTGATTTAGGGGACATTCGCAATTTGTAAAAGATGTCAGAGTAATGCCAGGTCTTGGACATGGAATACAAACTATTTTTTTTTTAAGATTTTTGAAACAATTAGCAAAAATACTTACAAGCGTCGGTATATTTTTCAAACAGAGTTGTAGCTAAAATAATCGGAATTAATTTTGTCGGTGACATTGTTTACGTAGAATGAAATGTTTTAGTTTTTTAAAAGGTGATAAAACTGTTGGCACGTACGATCTAATTAATAATAAAATGTTTTACGGCCACGTTTTTACTTTCAATTGTAAGTTAAATTAATTGGTAAGCGTAGCGAATAAGTATTTCAAGTTATGGAAAAATTAGGTGTAAAGACGTTATAAAAATTTATTAAATATGTACAAAAATGTTCCGAATTTTGTCGTAAAATAAAATTTTATTCTCAAATTTTTTTTTGTAAATAGTGATCTAACAAGATTCGTTGCGTAACTAGTTACATAATAAGTGAAATGATGAAATTGTTTGTCTAGTGATGTAACAAACTTTATTAAGTAACCAATTATGTAATATGAGTTATTACATAATTAACTATCTTAATAAAACTTTACATTTACAAACAATAAATTAGAAATTATTTCGCTTGGGACATTCATTTACAAGTAATTTTGTAGATGACTACATTTTCATATATCAAAAAATGTACCACAAGTTAAAAATTTTGTTCCACTTGTTACACTATACTATAATGATCGAATCATTTCTGTATGGTGAAATAAGCTTTTATTTAAAAGACTTTTATCAATCTTTTCTAATCTTTACAGTCTTTTTGACTGTATCAGGTGAAGTTAAATAAAAACTTAAGCTTTGCTTAATTAAGGTTTATTTAACCATCCTTCGCACAAATACCCATAGAAGGGAACGAAACGAATCTTATACAATAAATGAGTAAAACAACTAGTTAAAAAAAGTATTTTTTAATTGTTTATCTGTTCTGAAATCAGTATTCTGGACATGTCTCTGCATTGATTTTTTTTAAATTTTCAACCTAAGTTGCCCACGGGAAATTTATTAAACGACTTAATTTTTTCTTTTGATGTTCCACACAACTTCAATAGGTGACAGGTCTGGAGATCAATATGACTAGGATAAAAGGTTTATGTTAGCTTGTTGGAAAAAAACTAAGGAAGCTTTTGCGATAGTAAAACGAGTATTATCTCGTTGGAAAATTGTGTTTTCTAATCTCTATCCAAAAAGGAAAAAAATATTGGTTTATATCGTAATCTCAACATAGTGCTCCCTTGTCATATTGCCTCTTATAAACAATGCAGGTGACTTTTTACTCTAAATAATGACAAACAATGGCGGTGTACATGCCTTTCTACTAAAAAACGTGGATTTCGCTAACGACCATTCTGCAAACTGAAACAGAATTAGAATTCATTACTAAACACCATTGATCGCTATTCCAAGTACTATTTAAATATTTGCTTACACCTCTCTATACATTGACGCATTTGTATCGGTGTTAAAAGTCATGCAAAATGTGATCGATTTGTTATCAATCTAAATGACTAAATGACGACTTTCGATATTAAATCATTGTTTGACATTTGTAGTTAAATACGGTCAGATTACAATGATTTGAAGATGACTATTTTGGGCTGCCTAGTTCTTCTTGAAGCCCCAATACTTTTTCTGGGTTGTTTTTTTTTTTGGATAGTTTATGACTATAACATCGCGTAATGACTAATGACATTGAATTCGTTGCAATAAAGACTTTCATGGTTTAGTACAGTTATGTGTGACAACTTTGTCGCAAATAGTATTCTACTTTAAAAGGGTTTCTATTTTTTTCCGCTCTTTTATGCTTCAATTTTACTAATTTGATACATACTCGTACTTAGCTGTAATTTGAGCAGTTTAGTTTACATTGTTTTTATTTTTTCGACACTTCGCCGTTCATAAAAAGTTTATACCAATCTACCATCGTCTGGTGACTTTTAGTTTGACATGTGTGTCGTCTTTAGTCGCGTTGTCAACTATATTTAAGGCAAGGGCACTTGTGCCACTCTTCGACTATTAAACATGTACTAGTTTTTTGTATCCTATTCGTTACATTGGGTTTGATTATTTTCTCTGACTTGGTCCAAAGCAACGTCACTTAAAAAACTTAGTAAAAATGTTACTTCGTGTTGAGAAAACTGGTGATCAAGCAAACTGCGTAAACTACCACAGAGCTGCAAACAGTTTAGCTTTTTTTTTTCGAAGATGCTACAGTACTTGAAGAAAACACCGGGAAATTTTTTAATTTTCCATTTTATTCTAATTAATGTTGTAGGTGCATTTGGCAGGAGTCGACATAATTTTTGCTTGTCTTCGGACATTATTTTTTCAAATCGTCTGAAACCTATTTTTCTTAAAAAAAATGACTTTGATCTAAAAAATTTTTTTTAAAAAATTGACTTTAAACTAAACGATCTAAAAAAGTTAAAATATTGACGACATTACTTCTAGCAAACTACAATAGACCAAGAACTTTCTATGAGTAATAGTGAGGTTTTATGTATAGTAAGCTCAACATTATGATTTCGGGTTATATGGCCTTTTATAAACAATAGAGGTAATCTTCTACTATAAACAATAGCACAAAATGGCGGTGTACATGCCTTTCTACTAAAAAACGTGGATCCCGTTAACGACTACTACTAAACACCACTGATCACCATTCCAATTGCTACTTAAATGTTTGATTACACAACTCTAAGCGTTGACGTTTATGTATTGGTGTTAAAAGGTCGCGCAAAATGTGATCGATGTGTTATCGACCTAAACAACTAAATGACGATTTTTCATATCAAATCTTGTTCGGCAATTCTTCTTGGAGCTGTACTAGCTTTTCAGGGTTGTTTTTGCGCTTTCTTGGGTAGTTATGTCTATAACATCGCGTAATGATTTATGACATTGAATTCGTTGCAATGTAAAGACTATTTTTTATTATAAAACCACCAACATTGCATTTTCTCTCAAAAGAGATTTGGTAATCTGGCATTTATCTGACATGGGGTAAAATAAGGGTAATGACAAGGCGTGATCTGTGACAGACACGAAGACAGGTTATGTTAGCAAAATGTACAAATGTGTCAAATTCAGGGGGTGTCAAATCAATTCGAATGGAACGCCATGAACTTATAGCACCGTATTACCGATTGCTTATCTTTGAAATGAAGGAAATTTTGCTGTTTTCGTGGTATTGTGGCAAAATATTCAAAATAATCTGACATCTGATATAAATTGAAACAGATGTCGTATTACAAACCCAACAAATAAAAATTACTATTGTAGGGCAATTAACTTGATACCAACACAATGCAACAAGTGGTGGTTTTTTCAAAAAAATTGACATTGATTTAATAGATCTCAAAAAACTAAAATATTATAACCGACGACACCGCTTCTAGCATGCCAAAATATGTCAAGGACTTTTGTGGCTCCAATTTTTTGTTCTTTCAAACAGGTGCATATTTCATTAATAAATAAATTATTATTTTTAACTTCTATAAAAAAGGAAAAATAGTGAAGTTTTTGTATTGTTGTTAGAAGTCGCGCAAAGTATGATCGATTGTTCGGCAGCTGTAGTTGAAAGCGGTCAGATTGCAATGATTGAAGATGACCATTTCTGGCTGTTCTTCTTAAAGTGCCACTATCTATTCTGGGTTGTTTTGGGTTCTTTTTTATGTAGTTATGTGTTTAACATTGCATGATGACTCATGACATTAAAAATTTGTTGCAATGTAGACCTCGAGGTATTGAACTACTACAGTTACATGTGTGACAATTTTGTCATAAATACGAGTAGTAGATATTCCACTTTGAAGCAATTTGCTTTGTTAAACATGGTTTCTATACTTTTTTTCCGCTTTTTTGAGCTTCAATTTCACTAATTTTATGCATACTTAGCTGTAATTCATTTTGTGTGTTTAAATACCGGTTGCATAAACACTTATCAAAATTTATGAGACATTAAACTCTGATGTTTCTAGGTGCACTTCGGAGGGTACACCAGAGAATTTTTAGATTTTTCATTTTATTCTAATTAATTTTGTAGCTGCATTTCGCAGCTATCGACAAATTTTTACGTGTTTTTGGACATTGTTTTTTTATACTGTCTGAAAAATATTTTTCTTTCAAAAAGATTGACTTTGATCTATCAGATCTAAAAAAATAAAATATTGTAACCGACGACATCGCTTCTAGCATACTATAATATACCAAGAACTTTTTATGGCTTTAATTTTTTGTTCTTTCAAACAGGTGCAGGTTTCAATAATAAATAAATTATTATTTTTAGCCTCTATAAAAAAGGCAGAAAAATACTGAAATTTATGTATCGTAATCTCAACATAGTGCTTCACTGTCATATTGCTTTTTATAAACAATAAAAGTAATCTTCTACTATGGCACAAAATGACGGTGTACATGCCTTTCTACTGAAAAGCGTGGATCCTGTCAACGACTATTGTGCATACCGAAACAGAATTAGAATTCATTACTAAACGCTACTGATCGCCATTCCAAGTGCTATTTAAATATTTGTTTACACATCACTCCAAACGTTGACGCTTATGTATTGTTGTTAAAGGCGCACAAAATCTGATCGATGTGTTATCAAAATAAATAACTGGATGACGATTTTGGATATGAAATTAGTGTTTGGCATTCTAGTTAAAGAGCGGTCAGAATCCCATTATTTGAAGATGATTATTTTGGGCTGCCTAATTCTTCTTAGAGCCTCACTACTTTTTCTGGGTTTTTAGTGGTTTCTTTTCAGGTAGTCTTGTTTATTACATTGCCGTGGCTCATGAGTCACGACTAATGATGAATTCGTTGCAATATAAACTTTCATGGTATTGAACTACTACAGTTATGTGTGACAACTTTGTCACAAAAAGCTATTCTACTTTAAAATGGTTCCTATTTTTTTCCGCTTTTTTGTGCTTCAATTTCAGTAATTTCATATATTTTCTTACTTAGCTGTAATTCGAGCAGTTTAGTCTATAATGTTTTCATTTTTTTGAATACTTCACTGTACATAAAAAGTGCATGCCAATCTACCATCGACTGATGACTTTTAATTCGACATGTCTGTCGTCTTTAATCGTGTTGTCAACTGTATTTAAGGCAAGAGCACTTAGTGCCACTCTTTCACTATTAAACATTTTCAATTTTTTTTATCTTGTTCCTTACGTAGGTTTTGATTACTTTCTCTGACTTGGTCCAAAACAGCGTCGCTTGAGAAACTAACCAAGATGTTATTTTGTCTTGGGAAAACTGGTAACCAAGCAAACTGTGTAAACTAACACAGAGCTTTATTATTATTATTATTTTCGAAGTTTTGGTTGGATTTCAGATCTTGGTTGCCGCGGATGTGATTTTTTGTGACGTCTGCAGTTGCAGATACAGATTTTTTAACTAGATCTCTACAGATTTTTAACGTTTTTAACGTTTAACGGATTTGTCAATAGTTCATGGATAAGACCAGCGTAGCGCCACTAAAAAGCTGTTTATTTAGCACACCACTTGGCACACTTGCTGGTGGCGGTGAGAGATAGCAACAAACTAGAAACTGGCCATAAATGTTATTTTATCTTGGGAAAACAGCTGTCTAAGCAAACAGCGTAAAGTAACAGAGCTGCGAACGCTTTGTGCAAAAAATTTTTTATGGCGTTGAATCCGTTGAAATGTAAACCCTCGTGGTATTTAATTACTACAGTGTTATGTGTGACAATTTTGTCAGAAATAGTATTCTACTTTAAAACGGTTTCTATTTTTTTCGCTCTTTTATGCTTCAATTTTACTAATTTGATACATAACTCGTACTTAGCTGTAATTTGAGCAGTTTAGTCTACATTGTTTTTATTTTTTCGAGACTTGGCCGTTCATAAAAAGTGTCTGTCAATCAACCATCGACTGGTGACTTTTAATTCGACATGTCTGTCATTTTTAGTCGCGTCGTCATCTATATTTAAGGCGAGGGCATCCAGTGCCACTCTTCTACTATTAAACATTTACTAATTTTTTGTATACTGTTCGCTACGTAGGGTTTGATTATTTTCTCTGACTCAGTCTAAAGCAACGTTACTTAAAAAACTTATTAAAAATGTTACATCGCGTAATGACTCATGACAATGAATTCGTTGCAATGTGTTGAACTACTACAGTTATGTATGACAACTTTATCAAAAAATGTATTCTATTTTAAACTGGTTTCTAATTTTTTTCTCCGCTTCTTTGTGTCTCAATTTTACTAATTTTATAACATACTTAGCTGTAATACGAGCAGTTGTTTTTGGACATTTCGCCGTCCATAAAAAGTATATTGCTTTATCATCTACTGGTGACTTTTAATTCAAAATGCCTGTCTTCTTTAGTCGCGTCGTCAACTATATTTAAAGCGAGGGCACTGGGTTCCACTCTTTGACTGTTAAACATTTTTTAATTTTGGCTCATTGTTCGTTACATAGGCTTAAGATTGCTTTCTCTTGACTTGGGTCCAATGCAGCGTCACTTGAGAAACTGATCAAAAATATTATTTTCACGTGGGGAAATAGCTGTCTAAGCAAACTGCGTAAACTAATAGAGCTGCCAACGTTTTTTCACTTCTTTTAAATGATTTTAAATCCGTTTGTAGGCCCCCGTGGTATTGAACTACTACAATTATATGTGACAACTTTGTCACATATACTATTCTACTTTGAAACGACCTGTTTTGACTATGCGTGGAATTTTTTATTTCATTTTTTATGCTATTTTGTTTTATCATCATTTTTTGATGGTTTCTTTTTGGGGTAGCTTGTTTCAACTATGGTAAGGAATTAGCAATTAGTCAATTACCTATAAGACAGTTGGAGTAGTTCTATAAGAAAATGTTACTTTTACTGAATTTGTATCTCTATATATTGTGTGTTTGCTTAAACGCCCATTGCATAAACACTTATCAAAATTGAGGAGACATTAAACTCTAATGTTTCTAGGTGTACTTCGGAAGGTACACCGGAGAATTTTTAGATATTCGATTTTATTCCAATTAATGTTGTAGGTGCATTTGGCAGCTATCGACACAATTTTTACGTGCATTTAGACATTATTTTTCCATTTTGTCTAAAACCTATTTTTTTTCAAAAAAATTGACTTTGATCTAATAGATTCCAAAAAACTAAAATAATGTAACTGACGACATCGATTCTAGCATGTCACAATATGTCAAGAACTTTTTGTGGCTTCAATTTTTTGTTCTTTGAAACAGGTGCAAATTTCAGTAATAAATAAAATATTATTTTTAACCTCTAGAAAAAGCGCTTTACTGTTATATTGCTCCTTATAAACAATGCAAACTATAAACAATGGCACATAAATTTTACTTTTTTATTTTTTTTTGTATAATTTATTTTATTTTTTATTTTATAAAACAATAAAATTTGTTTTCTTTTCTTCGTTTTAATTTTTTCTATATAAAACATGTTGTTATAAGATAATTTTTTGGGGTTTAATTCGAGAGCGTCTTGGGCGTCGAGGGTGGGAGCACGTTTGATAATTACAGAAAGTAATTCTGATGTAGAAGACGGAGGGAGGGAGGTAGAAGGTCCAGAGCAGAAAAGTTCAGAATTTGGACTTGGCATTTCAGACATTTTGATTAGACCCTCGTAGTATTGAACTACGAGTACTACAATTATGTGTGACAACTTTGTCACAAATACTATTCTACTTTGAAGCAACCTGTTTTGTTAAAAAATTCTATAGTTGTTCTCCACTTAGGAGACTATGTATGGATTTTTTTATTTATTTTTCTATGCTTTCTGTTTTACTATCGTTTTTTGATAATTTCTTTTTGGAGTAACTTGTCTCAACTATGGTAAAGAATTTGTAATTATTGTTGACATTAAACTGCAACCAGCCTTTAACATTTTTTTATTATAGCTTTGCTTCTCGGGGAATAAACTATCTCGGCTTGAAAAAATGTCTTCTCTATCTTGGTGTATAATTACTAATATTTCATAGAAATTGTTTTCTCTGTTTTCATTATTTTGACTGGAAATGTAGACGAATAAAATGGTCTACCGCAATGTGAAAGCAAATTGTTACTAATATTTTATTAATATTATTTATATTTAATATTTTTATAGCACACTTTTACATTTCAAAAGTTATCACAAAATCTATTTGACTTATCCAAAAAACTGTTGGCGTAATACATGAATTATTGGTACATATATTAAGTTAATAAATGGGATAAAAAGTAAAATTTCTTCTATATAAATCATAAAGATAACTGTTGCTATTCGTAGCAATATTATTGATATTGCTTTAAGTCGTTGGTTATACGTGCCTTGGTACCAAGGAACACCTGAAACATGTAAAGTAAAACTAGTTAAATTAATAATAAGTAAAAATACCTTTTTTACCACTGGAAGTGTGACTGCGATGATGATGAGTATGATGACTAGCACTTTTCTTCTGATGATTGTCAGATATTGAGTTATTTTTGGTTGTACTCGTAGATGTTTTATTATTTGGTTGACCTAAAACAAAGTAAAGTTACTCATGTACTGGATAAATCTATTAGTCTTTTGTAATATTTTTTTATGACAATGTGATATGCTTCTGCAAATTGAGTTTGTTTTTTCATCACTAAGATGCAACTATTTAACGAACCGATTAAGACAAAATTTGTCTATATTTTATATAATAAGTAGGTAGTATATAGCAACATTTTGGCAACGAAAAACCTGTCTATCATGTTTTTTTATAAAAAAAAAATTGATAGATCTGTATAATTTAAAGAATAATTTTTTTGTATTCTAATAGTCTTGTTAAATATGTGTGAATTTTGTACACCGGTCCGAGTGAAACAAATGTTGTGTACTCCAATGTATACAATGCGTTAAAAATAAATTTTGTTACCAATATACAGGTTTCCTACATTTTTAAATTTTTACAACCTCGGCTACAATATGTTATTCTGATGTTTCTCCAAGCTTTTTCACTCTTACTCAACTGTATTTACTTTAAAACATGGATAAGCTGTTTATGTAAACTGAGTGCAAATCCCCAGCCGACAAAAGAAACCGACTCCAGCCTGTGGTAAATAATTGATTTAATAGATTTATGACAAATTGAGTTTAAAGGAAGTGTAAACTGTAAATTTATAAATCTATCTTTTATAAATTTCAACGACAGTGTAAAAGTAAAAATTAAATATATGCATCAAGTATTCTACAAAAGTGGTGTATTTTTAATTTTTTAACTACCTAACAAATAAATATTAAAAAAAATATTGTCTTATGTAACACATTTTGTTTAATGTATTGTATTTATATAAGAAATTTTTTTTGTAAACAACAGATTTGTGGCGATCTCTTTTCGTTTTTGCAACAACTACTGGACTTAAAAATTCGGATGAACCTGGTTTAACAATGTTTCTTTTAGTAAATGGTAAACATCTGGGTAAATTGACTTATCTTCCGGTCCTGTTAATGAGAATAGCTTTTTCTCTTAGCTTTTTGTTTGGTTTATAATTTGAAACAGGTCTTTAATTTTATTATATACTCGCAGACCCTCAACCGAAAAAACTAGAAAAAAATACAACGCGGCAAAAATCAGAAAAATTTTAAAAAGCAGCAGAAAACCGGACCGATGACTTGTAGTGAAAGAGTAGACAAAAATAAACCACAGAAGACTACTAAAATCAGTGATTGGGATCTGTTACATAACAAAAATCTTCTGAGTACTTCTCCACAAGCTGTAATTAAAAAGCTTCCACCGGAACCTGATTGGGTTGACCAACAATTAACAGGTTTGAGTACTGAACTTGTTCTCAACAAATTAGATATACCTCAAGTAAATTACATTTTTTTTTATAAATTTCAACGACAGTGTAAAAGTAAGAAATAAGAATTAAATATACGCATTAGGTATTCTACAAAAATGGTGTATTATTAATTTTTTAACCAACAAATAAATAAGTAAAAAAACAATTGTCTTATGTAACACATTTTGTTTAATCTATTGTATAAGAAATGTTTTTTTCTATAAACAACAGATACTTGTGGCGATCTGTTTTCTTTTTTGTAACAACTACTGGACTTAAAATTTCGGATAGGCATGATTTAAGAATGTTTCTTTTAATAAATGGTATACATTGTCTAACTAATTTAACTTTTCTTCGAATAGTCTTACGATCCTATTAATAGGGATAGCTTTTTCTCTTAGCTTTTATTGGTTTATAATTTGGCATCAGTTTTTCGACTTCATTTTTATTTTTTGCCTGGTATTTTGTTCCATATATAGGCAAACCTTTTGCATTATGTTAGTGTACATCATAGTAGCTACTGTAGTCTTCGTCTTGTGTCTTGTCTGTAATTACTAGCAGTTGAAAACTTCTCTGCAGTGTTCTTAAAAGTTATTTTGTTATTATTAATTGTTATTTCAGCTTAATTAATTGCGTCTGTTTAAACAACAGCTTCTATTGCAATTATTGCTTCTTAGTAAGTATTCATTTTAGACTTCTTAGTTTGGTAATAGTTTATGGTAATTTATTTTTGCTCTATTCTCTATTAACAAATGTCAGAAAATGAAGTTCTCTTTTTTTATATATATATATATTTTAGATTACTAAATTCACTGATCTGTCAGTATTTATGGTGTCTTAAAGAGAGCGTTTTTGTATTTATAACAAATATATAATAAAGTACAACACTCTAAACTTCTTGAGTTTATTTTTAGTAACACTTTATACTTTAACTAGTCTCAAGAAAATAATTTGATTTTGAAAGATTAAAAGCCTTTTGAGGTAATCTGTCGGTTTTAACTCTTGGACAAGTTGTATATGGTACGGAAAAGTTTTTCTTTCTCAAAATCCTACGAACTGAAGATTTAGTAACTGTCTTGATATCTCTTTTTGACCGTTATGTGGATTTTCGGTTGCAACTTCAATAACTGCGACTTCATTTTTAGGGCAAGTGACAATTCTAGTTCTTACTCTTTTAAAACAAGGCCAATTATTTTTTAGCATGCTTTTCAGTTTCCTAAAAATTTTGTCAGTCGAAACTCGGCGTTTAGATAACGTTTTCTATACAAATTTACTGCAGCAATACCATTTGTTCGACAATCACCAAAAATTAGTATCATGTCCGTTCTTTTATCGTTAGAAAACATTACGTTAAATAATTATGTATAAAAAAATGTAATGACACTAAAAACTGCTTTTAATACGTACATACATGGATCTCTAATTTATTTTCTAATTCCAAAAAACAATGAGTCTTTTGTAAACTGTATTTTGGGTTGCATTTTTACCTGGTCTCGCTCATCATCTTACGTGAATAAGACTGTAAATCTACAATCTCTATTCGTTTATTAGACAATAATACCAGTTTTAATGTAATTAGATTATTAAGATTAATTTATTAATTTTACACAACAAAATCTGTTTCGGAAATAGTCTTTTTTCTTTCCGCAGAAGTTTTTTGCACTTACTGTAAATCACGCTAAAGAAAAATCTCTACTTTAATGGAACATCAAAGAATAAAATTATTTAGTATCTAGTAGTTTTCCGATATTAATAGCATAACAGTGTTTTAAGAACAATATTTATCCTAATTTATTAAATAAATGCAGTATTTTACTTACCTCGAACATCTTCTAATGCAATAATTAGGATAAATACAAAAAAGATCCATTTTAATCTACGAAATGATAACATCTTTAACTTTAATAAAAGTCTATTTAAAAATCATAATCATCAATCACCATATTTGTCTCACTTAAAAGAAATAAATCAAGTAACAAGTGTTATATGCATGCAGAACAAATCATTTTGATAGACAATCTCCACGTTCCTATAAAACACAATCTCCACCAATTTTTCACCTAAGTAAAACTAGTCAAAAAACTCAAAACCATGAACTCAGCTGTGAAAAAACTTTTAATCTTTTTAATAATCTCAACCAGCATTGTCGGTCTTTGTAAAGGTGAGCGTCCTCGCCCTAAATACAGTCATAATTGAATGAAATTCTAGGACAAGACGATGCAGGTGGTGATAAAGGAGATTCAGATTCACCCGCTCCTGCAGCCGATGAGGCGAAACCTGCAGGAGCTGGGAAAGATGCGGCGGATAAAGCCGAAACTACTGGTGGAGAAGATAAAAAGGAGGTCGCTTCTGGCGGTAAAAAAGAACTTCCTCCGATATCATCTCCAGCACTGCCGTTTGCAGCTATCCTGCAAATACTTCTTCCGGGATTGGAAATTCCACCACCACTGGCACCTGTTGCCCTGCAGGCTTTATTGCTGGGAGTCATTACGCCCGGAATTAATCTCAAAGTTATTCCGTTCCTTCTAGCTGTTCAGTTTTGTTCTGAACTCAAGTGAAGCGGTTAGTGTTGTGTGATATGTAGTTTGATGGAAAATTTGAAATAAAGTAATACGTTTCTAATGAGATTTTTATAACACTGTAATTATAATTACAACCGGCATTATTATGCTGTTAAGAATGTCTCAAAGTCCAATTCGACTTCGAAGGCGGCTTCGATAGAGAGAAGTTTCGAAAAAGAAGTTTGATTTATATAGTTTTATTGCGGAGTGCAAGTTTTTACACATTATTGATTTTTTAAATCTAATTATGAAATTTTTAATATTTAACAAACAAATTTATCTAATACGAATTTACGAGAAACTAAAAATTTATTATGGGAACTTATTTCATCAGTTTCGCTTAAATTAATCAGTTAAATACTATGACAAAATACGGTGCATCGTTTTTTAAACAGCAGATAAATTCTTTTTACCGCCAGATGAATCAATAGGATAACACTGTGGGTTAACAAAACGTATTTATTATTTTTATTTTCGAAACGTATAACTACAATTTATAATTACATATTATAATTCATCATTTTTTTTTATTTAAGTTTATCGCATCAGACATAAAGCTATTGGCGAGTACATTAATTAGTAATTGGTAAAACACGTTTGAATATACCGCAGAAAAACTAGCAAGCGTTTCATTTCCAATAAGTTTAGAAACTCTTAAACTTTATACAATTAGTAATAGTTAATAAATATGATACAGCATATATAACACTTTGTTTAAATTTATGTAAATATTGAGATATTATAGGCTGGAATCACGTAGGTTCAAAATTTCATTCCGACTTGAGCAGGTTTTCACCTTTTCAAGTAACCTGCCTGTGACAGAAAAAACCTTTACAAAACGGAAATAAATTTTATTAAAAACATGTAAATTATTTAACAAAGACACAATAATGTATTTATTCCCAAAAATCATCAAGAATTTATCGAGTTATTTTGGTATGTGATAGTTTTGTCTTTACAGCAGTCCGAAATATATTTTCTGCCTCTTTTAAAATGATCGCATCTGCTGCGGCTTTTGAACAAAAAAAATTAATTTAGTTGGCCATAAATGACAATATCATACTCAACAATATTATTATTGTTATTACAATTATTATAATATAACAGTTGTCTAACAAAAGTACCCAATTACAGGGTAATGTAAGAAACTATAAAATTAATCTGTTAGCAGGGTAATTCAGTTAATTTTGATAATTATTATTACACCACGATCAACAAATATTGCAAAGGTATTGAAGTTACTAAAAATGTTTGTTTAAAATGTATATATTAAATTGATATATTTTCTGATTGAAATTATTTGAAATGAGGATGTTTATTAAAAATGTGACTAAAAACCATGATTAACGAAGCAATTAAATTACTAAAATTATTTGTGTTGCTAACCCAATCTAAAAACTAAATTAGTATTTGTTGATCACAGTGTATTATTATTAAATAAAATATTGAAATTTTCAACAATGAGTAAAAGAAGCTTTAGATTTAAATCTTCAACTTTCACTTTCCATTAATTTTAATAAATTGATTAATTTTATTTTAAAAATCGATTAGATATTGTTAAGTTATCACAGTAACCGACATAAATTGTGATCTTACCTCACCTTGACATGGCTTCTTAACATATTTTTTTTACTCTAACAGCAAATGACACTATTTTAAAATAAAAAATAAATCACGGCAATAAAATGATGTTAAAAAAAATGAAAAGCGTCTTAACAACCTTAACGTATTTTTTTATTTTTCCTTAACTAGTTTCGTTCGATAATATCGAACATTTTCAAAAGGATAAATTTTAAAAAAACATAAAAACATTTACAACACAAAATTAAAAATTTCGTACATAAAAATGAAAATGTGATCACGTATTTGTCATGTTTGTCTATTTTATAATAATTATTAAAAAAATAAACCTAAAATTTGGAAGGTTGGTATTATTTCAGTTCTTTAGAATAACAACAGAAAAAACATTGACACCAGAATGTGTAATTTAAACAGTAATACATTTGTATTCAATCCCAGAAAAATCGATACAGTTATTATTAAATTTCAAATTTACAGTACCTACTTAAATTGGTTCATTTTTACAGAGAATTTCAAATCGAATAATCTGTTTTTTTCCTAATATGTACCACTAAACTATGGTATTGGTACTACTCCACTACTCGTACACAACTACTCAACAAGGTTGTCAGATATTTCAAAGCACAAATCAGAAAGAAAAGATTTTTTTTAAAAAACCATTACAATTGTATAGCACCGTTGTGTTTGCCTGTACTCTTATAAAACACTATAAAAATTCGAAGCAATGACTTTGAGAAAATTGGTCATAGAAATTGTCAAATGTGACCACATATTATACATTTTAATTTTAAAGCCAAACATAAACTACAATTTTTTTATGTCAGGTTTCAAATTTTTAAGTGGACTGGTAAAATGTTCTCAGGTAAAGACTTACGACAATGTATGATATTTTACAGGTTCGTAATTTTTTTTATTTTTTATTGTTTTAAATCTTCAAATTCGCTTAATTTTTTTTTTTGACAACGTCATATCTTTATTTCTGATATATTGTCAGAGAGTATCAAAATGATTAATTTCTATCAAAAATTTTTCTGTTGGATGTTGAGAGTTGTTTTATAAAATCTCCACTTACCATTTCATGGCCCTCAAGTTAACAGTTTTTTTTTGTAATTTATTTGGTAAGAAACACATTTGTACCATAAATTACTATTTAATATCAAGGCAAGAAACATATTACAAGATCAAAAGTGACTGTTCTCTAGAACACTGTAATTTGTCTTTTGTCAATCTAAATTATATGAAAAGAAACAGTCTTCTAGAAGATAAATTTTTTTATCTTATTGTACATACCAAAAAGTTAATAAATATTTGACATAATTTTATAATAAATTACTAAATTTCAAGTTAAATATTGTTTTTTTTAAATACAATATTTTTATGTATTTTATTTCTAACAAAACGGATTCAAAAATTGAACAATACATTGAGGCATCAGTGCCCATTATGTGCATTTTTATTTTTATTACATTTTTATGTGCATTGAAAAAAAATTAGAGGAGCAGTTTTGTGTCTTTAATGAAGTTTAGTACTTTGTCTGTAGAAGCCTTTTTAGGAACTTTTGGGCTCTAGAAATCAGAAACCCAGATCATTACAAATGCAGGATAATAACACAGAACATGAAGGCGAGTCCGCACAATTCCTGCCAATGTTATTTGTACTGACATGCAGGTATCTTTTTATTTAATATTTTTATTTTATAATAGCTGCCAATCCTTTCTATTAAGACAAGTTTTTGTCGTGTACCTTGTCTGGAACTCCTTTTTCCTTTACTAGAATTAATCTAATGAAAGTGTATATGCAAGATCGGCAGGTTTACAAAGAACAGTTTTAATTAATGAATATTTTACTTCTTCGTAAAACGATGTATTGAAAATTTAGAAGAATTGAATGAAAAAACGAGAAATAAAAACATAAACGTATTTTAGAAATAATTGTTACAAAAATTAATTTTACTATTATTAACTCTTTTAAGAGCTGTGCTTCTTTTATTTGTATATCCAATAGAAGCGTTTTCCGCGTTAGTCTAAAGAAAATTTGTTTCTAGGGTTGTACAAGTTTCTTTATTTTATCACCCTGTCATACTTTCGATAAATTGTTATAATTTATACTTTGTTGTACAATCTCTATGTTGTTCTTGTTAAGTCAACATATAAGACTTTCTTATAGAATTACGTACTAACTTTTTCTATTTGTTTATTAGTACGTTATAGGATTCTATCGCCATCAGATATATTTGGCAATTAATTTTTTAAATTAAATATAAAAAGTATGTAATGTTACATTGGTTTTTATTACAACCTTATTAATTGGGTTTGTACAAACTCAAGGACTCGTTTTCGGGTTCTTTCTTTAAGATTCTCTAACAAATTTTATTGTATATGATACAGATATTTTAATATTTTGCATACTCTATTAGAATTTTATATCCACTAGAAGAGCTTTTCTCGTTGGTTTAAAAAAAATTGTTTATAGAGTTGTACAAGTTTTTTGGTTCTTGGTTTACTATTTACCATCGTCACACTTTTAATAAATTGTTATCACTTTTACCTCATTGCACAATCTCCAAGTAGTTTTATTTTTACAAAACCTTATATATTATTAATTACATTTTTTACCACTTTCTAACGAAACATATATAACTTTCTTATAACGTCTCTTACGTGCGCATTTTTTTAATTTTATTTTATTAGCACGTTTTAGGGTTCCATCTCCATCAAATTTGTTTAGCATTCCATTTTTTAATTAAATATAGAAAGTATCTAATGTTACATTGGATTTATTACCACTTGTACCACTCGAGGACTCGTTTCCCAGTTCTTCTTTAAGGAATCTTTTACATATTTTATAGTACATTATACAGTATTTTAATAATTTGCATAATCTATTAGAATTTGATATACACTAGAAGTGTTTTTCTCGTTAGTTAAAAAAAAATATTTATAGAGTTGTGCAAGTTCTTTAGTCTACTATTCACTATCGTCACACTTTTAATAAATTGTTATAACATTTGCTTTGTTGCACAATTTCCAAATAGATTTTTTTCACAAAACCTTATGTATTATTACATTTTTTTAGAAACATATAAAACTTTCTTATAAACTTACGTGCCCATTTTTTTATTAGCACGTTTTAGGGTTCCATCACCATCAAATTTGTTTAGCATTTTATTTTTTTATTTAAATGTAGAAAATATGTAATGTTCCATTGGATTTAATTTCAACTTTTTAATGGGGCTTGTACAACCTTAAGGATTCTTTTCCGGGTTTTTCTTTTAAGATTCTCTTACATATTATACTATAAAATAGAAGTACTTTCTGCATTAGTTCAAAAAATAAATGTTTATAGGGTTGTACAGCATTCTTGGTTTACTTTTTATTATCGTCACACATTTAATAAATTGTTGTTATTTTTGCTTAGTTGCACAATTTCCAAGTTGTTCTTCTTCATGAAAACTTATATGTCATTATTTGTTACATTTTTTACCATTTTTCGACGCAACATATAAGACTTTTTTTATAGAATTACGTGCTAATTTTTTGTATTTTTTTATTAGTACGTTGTAATTAAATATAGAAGGTATATGATGTTACATTAAATTTTATTACAACTTATTAATTGGGTTTGTACAAACTCGAGGACTCGTTTCCGGGTTCTTCTTTTAAGATCCTCTTACATATTTTATTGTATATCATGCAGTATTGTAATATTTTGCATAATCTATTAGAATTTTATATCCACTAGAAGTGCTTTTCTCGTTGGTTCAAAAAAAAAATAGTTTATAGAGTTGTACAAGTTTTTTGTTATTGTTAAGTTACATTTTTTACCATTTTCCGATGAAACTTATAAAACTTTCTTAACGTCTCTTACGTGCCCATTTTTTTATTTTTATTATATTAGCACGTTTTAGGGTTTCATCGTCATTAAATTTGTTTAGCATTCTATTTTTATTTTAATTAAATATAGAAAGTATGTAATATTACATTGGATTTGATTACCACTTGTTAAGTGGATTTCTACAACCTCGAGGACTTGTTTTCTGGTTTTTCTTTTAATTTTCTCTTACATTTTTATGTTATATTATACAGTATTTTAATATTTGGCATAATCTATTAGAATTTTATATCCACTAGAAGTGCTTTTCACATTGGCTCAAAAAACAATTGTTTATAGAGTTGTGCAAGTTTTTTGGTTTACTATTCACCATCGTCACACTTTTAATGAATTGTTATAACTTTTGATTTGTTACACAATTTCCAAGTAGACCTTTTTCACAAAACTTATGTATCATTAGTTACTTTTTTGAGTTATTTATATTTCATGGTTTCTTGTATAACTTTTCTTTGCCATTACGCACTTCTTAATATTACCTCGGAAGTACGGATTTTTTTACCATTTTTTGACGAATCATATAAAACCTTTTTATAACGTCTCTTACGTGCTAATTTTTTTTATTTTGTTAGCACGGTTTAGGGTTCCATCGCCATCAAATTTGTTTAGCATTTCATTTTTTAATGGATTTTATTACCACTTGTTTAAGTGGATTTCTACAACCTCGAGGACTTGTTTTCAGGTTTTTCTTTTAATTTTCTCTTACATATTTTATAGTGTATTAGAGAGTATTTTAAAATTTTGCATATTCTATTAGAATTTTATATATGGGCCTTTCTCTACTAACTGGAAACTTGTCTATTGACAGTTGTCCCAACCCTATTTTTCTAAAAAATTAAAAATATAATATGTTAAGTCGATGATATTTATAATATAAATACATATAAACAAGAAACCATTGTAATTTCCCCTTATTTTTCGAATTATAGGCAAATTTGTAAAAAAATGCGGCAGAGGACTGTTTTGCCACCCAGAGGACTGTTTGTTCCACCCAGAAAACAGTTTATGTCAATGTTATATGAAGAAAAACACAATATTAATTATTAAATGTAATCAAATAAATTCTCTTCTTTATTGAATACTGTGTCACATACAGAATTTAAATACTTATTAGTATTGTTGATAAATCAGGAACAAATTTTGAGCTTAGCTCTCTAATTAACGAATTAAAATAATTACAATAATTACAAATGCAGACTTATTTCTCAAAAACAGGTACAGGTTTATTAAAATAATAAAATATTCGTTTCCCTTTTAGGGCAATATCTGGGTTTGGCAACTTCTTTAATACTTGGTCAAAGGACACATCAGAAACATCATTTTCATTGACTCTGAATGTGTGTCCTTTGTCATCACAAATTTTTAAGAAGGTTACTGTTAGTTCGCCTTCTTCAGTGTCTATCTTATTGATTACTGCAGCATAACAATATTCAATATTTTTTACTATAAATTTAACCAAGACGTAATCACCGATGGTGTAATTCTGTTGTTTGATTGAACTAGGTCCAGCTAGTGCAGCGTCGTCGTCGGTTTCCATTGTGGAATCCTGTGAGTTGTTCATGTTTTCACTTTCAGAGTTTGTGTAAATATCATCTATGTTAAGTTTTGTCTTGTTTTTGTACTCTAACACTCCTAAATTGAAATGCTGGCACTCGTCTTCACAAGTGCAACTTAAACTTTTCATTATGAGTTTAGCGGCACTTGGAGCTGATTCCAGAGGACTTCTTAATATTTCAGCCTTTACTTGATGTATTTTTAGAGTGCCATTAAAGCTTTTTAAATTAACTGTTTCATTTTGAAGGTCATCTGTCAATTTTTGGATGGCTTTATCATCGATTGTAAACAAGGTAATTGCGGAACAACTTCGTTGAATGGCCTCTACAAATGATTCCAAGTTATCAATATCACCTCCTGTAGCGACGACGGCATCAGCGGTTCTTTTGCAGGTCGCTCCAATGCCATCAGGGGCCCCTTTGCCATGGCCACTCTCTGAATAGTTCCAGGTAAACTTCCTCACATTTAAAACCTCTTGTTGAAGCCTTGATGCCAGGATGTAAAACATCGTTTTGTTTTTGTATTGAGTTACGGGTCCATCGCTGACGAAGTGGATGATCTTTATGTTAGGTGGGAGAGTTTTAAATATTGGCCGCAAATGTGCCCATATAGCAGCTGGTGAATGTGTGAGATTTATGGAAACAGTACAATAAGACTTGATAGAGTTTTTGGTATACACTACCACAGTATGAAGACTTAGCTGAAGTCTCGACCCTCCAAAATGAAATGCTTGTATTTCTTGACCGTATTTGGAACAATAATTTTCTGAAAAATCCATATGTATGATAGCGTCTTCGTCGGTAAGGTTTTGTTTGTATTTCTTGATAGCATTGTATTGATGGGTAATGTTTCTCTCGTGTTGATAATAGGCTTCCAAATCCTCGTGCAGCTCTTCTATTAGTTCTCGAGGGCGAACTGTGAACGTTTTCTTTAGGTATTTGGTAACTGTTCGAGCATTCTTGGTCTTGGGGTCGTTGTAAGTTTGTTTCTCAGATATCCATTGTTTAAATTCAATAGGCTTGCTGTCATCAAACTCCCTGTAGTCAGGGTTCTTGTCAATACAGCGTTGGCAGGTTCGTGACAAACATAGCTCGTCATAGCGATTACAACATGTATTTTCAAGCAGTGCAGTGTGACTATTGTAAGTCAAAATTCTTCTTCTGTGCAATGCTGACAGTTTCAGATCAATGTTCGCGTGCTTTATGCACAGGCACGTGTCACGTTCGTTTATATTTGGTGTTATGACCCAGAAAGGACGTAGACGACAAAACGTTGTGTAGCTTATTTTAAAATGTTCAGCTTGAAACTTCTTGTACAAATTTGCGATGCTATCCGATAGATATCTTTTCTGTTTTTTAACCCCTTTTCTGGTCAGGCATTCTCGTTTTCCTGCGCCAAGTCTGCTGTTGTCATCATTTTCGTAGAAGGTTCGTACAGTGTTTATCCAATCAGATGAAATTTTGTCTTTACGAGTTCGAAGCTTGGGTACTAAACCTGATTGATGCGCTGACTTCTGAATTGTTTTATAAGATATAGAACTATCTTTGCTTCGCCATAACTTGTACTTGTGTATTAGTTTACCGGACACGACTTTTCCGAATATTTGTTTTTCTTTGCACGTTTTTAAATTAGCGTAGTTTTCTTTCAACTGGGCATTCAACACTTCACCGAATAGCGCCTTTTTGACTAATTCTCTGCGAGCTTCTGGCGAATCACACATTTCGATAAGTTTAGTGTTAGGTGTGTCTACATTTTCCTTTGTCTTAGCTTTTTCCAAACGTTCTAATCTCTTCCTATATTTCTCGGATTTTTTTCTGTAGTACTCGATCTTTTTGTCTTTATCCTTTATAATTTTGTCACGTTTCTTTCTAGCATTACGCTTTCTCGCATTATTTGCATCACTTCGTGGAGTGGTCATATGTATTATTGATGGAGAGACAGAACTTTGAGGAGAAAGTGAACCCTCGGATTCGGGCGTATTTTGTCGTACAAAATTGTTTGTAATTTCTTTCAAAGCTTTTTTTTTTGCGCGATAGGTAGCACAGTGCTTTCTCCATTCTTTAGTAACAGCTTTGTGTTCACGTCGACTCATATCTTTAACTGACTTTCTTGTACCTTTTTCCTTCTTTCTTTGGTAGTTACGTCGTTCTTTTTCCTTCAATTGCTCTCTTTTTACAGGATCATTTTTTAGCCGTTGATATCTTAATCTTTCTGCAATTCGTTTCTGCTCTTTTATTTCTTCTTTGGTTTTAGGTTTCTTCTTTGGTGGCATTGCGGCAATACTAAAACAATAAAACATACTTTCAATATTTAAAAAAAAACCGTAAGGGTTTAAAAACTCGTAGTTCTAGGTACGTATTATTTTTTATTCCAAAATCCATAATAATAGAAAACAAAAGACCTGAATTAGCGTGACAGGCCAATGTAAGAAAGAAAGAGACTATCGGCAAGCAGTACTGGCAGTAGGTTAGTGCAGACTATAAAGAATATTAACACGGACGTCAAATAAAACAGTCCTCTGTCACATTGAACACTCCTCTGTGTTATAAATTTCCAGAGGACTGTTGCACAGAGGACTGTTATTTTTACGTAAAAAATGTCTTACCACGTATCAGTTTAAATATTACTTCATAACACAGGAACAACTATAAATTATCACACTGAGCAATTTTTTTGTTAAATAAATATAATTATAACACATAAAACAGAGTAAAATAGACTTACCAGAGGAATGTTCACTCAACACTACAGAGACGTGGCTCCCCCACAGACGCGGAGTTGTCACTGCGCAAAATGGCGGCGACTTGTTTAGCATGGCGACCGAGTAAACTTCACATTGTTAACGTTCCGTTTCACGCGAAATGTAGTCACAATAGTGTTTAATATTTTTGTGGCGCGATATTCAAATTGTGCCAGAGGACTGTTCAAAAATGTATCGGACAAAATTTGAACACTAGTTTTTAGTATAAAAAAAATTTCTAAAATTAGAATTGTTTTTTTGTTCACATGCATTCAATATTCTTTATCTTCATAGAGTTATAAGATTTTACATTTTTAAATACAACTAATAAAAACCGAACCGAATCATACTCGATCCGGAATTAGGACATAACAGAGGACTGTTTTTAGTGGCTTTTAGACCGAATTTATGAAATGATTATGATTCTAAATATTGATTAAGCTTGGCTCCTTAAATAACAGGTTATATATTATGTATTTTAATAAATAAAACTATGCATTAATATAGCCAAAGTAAAAAAAAATGCTTGGACCATGATTTTCCTGTTAGTAGAGAAAGGCCCATATACTAGAAGTGCTTTTCTCGTTGGTTTAAAAAAAATATTTATAGAGTTGTGCAAGTTTTTTGGTTTACTATTTACCATCGTTACACTTTTAATAAATTGTTATAACTTTCGCTTGGTTGCACAATCTCTACCACTTCACTAACTGTATAATTAATTACATTTACTATCATTTTCCGACGCAACATATAAGACTTTCTTATAAACTTAGATGCTGTTTTTTTTATTAGTACGTTATAGAGTTCTATCGCCATCAAATTTGTTTGGCATTCAATTTTTTTCATTTAATATAGAAAGTAATGTCACATTGAATTTGATAACAATAAATTAGAAGCCTTTGTACAACCTCGAGGTCCTTTTTCCGGGTTCTTCTTTTAAGATTTTTACTCATATTATATAATATTTTATTTTGCATTGGAGATATAGTATTAAAATGTTTAATATTTTGCAATGGATAAAGATGTGAGTAAGGGGAAGAGTTGGTATAATGTCACGCGACATCTCGAATTGTATAATTTACCAATTACAGTATAAATACCAATTAAAATATTTTTAGAACTTAAGTCTGGCTAAAGGAAAAAGTGGAAGACAAAAAGTTGTGTCAAAAAATTTCACACAACTGTTAGATTGTTTAAAGTTGTTTTAAATTATTGTATTTGTAGTACTTGTACAAAGTACATAATGTATAAAGAGAGTTAAAAAGACACAAAAGGATATTTTCAAAGAAAAGGTTTATTTATATCCATGCGTTACCACTCGTTAAGTTTATAATTTTCTTATGTTCTCTTATCTCCATTAAATATCCTTGAAACTAGATTTCAGCACCCTGTGCATTAACTGAACATCAAAAAATTTTGATTTAAAGAGATACTTGCAAAGAACAATCAAATCATAGCGCCTGACCTAAACAAATATTTATATTTAGGTTACGGATCATGAGTAGATTCAATGTCTCATCATCAAATTGTTATAACTTTTGCTTTGTTGCACAATCTCCAAGTAGTTTATTTTTACAAAAACGTGTGTATCATTAGTTACATTTTTTACCATTTTCCGACGAAACACATAAAATTTTCTTATAAACTTACGTGTTCATTTTTATTTTTTTTTATTTTTTAGCATGTTTATGGGTTTCATCCCTATTAAATTTGTTTAGCATTCCATTTTTTTAATTAAATATAGAAAGTATGTAATCTTACATTGGATTTGATTACAACTTTTTAATGGGGCTTGTATAACCTCGAGGACTCGTTTCCGAGATCTTCTTTTAAAATTCTCATATCATACAGTATTTTAATATTTTGTATAATCTATTAAAATTTTATATCCACTAGAAGTGCTTTTCTCGTTAGTTCAAAAAAAATTTCGTTTATAGAGTTGTGCAAGTTTTTTGGTATTTTAATTTTTTATTTACTATTTACCATCGTCACCCTTTTAATAAAATAAGACTTTAGGAACTTAGGTGCTTTTTTTTTATTAGTATATTTTAGCGTTGTAGGACTATCAAATTTGTTTGGCATTCTATTTTTTTAATTTAATATAGAAAGTATGTAATGTTAGATTGAAATAGATAACCATACATTAGAAGCGTTTATACGACCTCAAGGACACTTTTCAGTTTTTTTTTAAGATTCTCATACATATTTTATAGTATTTACCTGCATACAGTATATTATATACTATTTTAATATTTTGCTTTGGAGTTATAGTATTTAAACGTTTATGTTTTGCAGTGGATAAAAGTGATATCTTGAAGTGTATAACTTACCTATTATAGCTTTTTATTTTTCGAACTCAAGTGTGGCTAAAGGAAAGGGTGGGAGACAAGAAGTTGTTTCAAAAAGTTTATAGTTGTTTGTTAGGTTGTCATGCAAACAAAACTTATCATCAAAACGAAATTAGAAATTTACAGTAAGTAAGTAAGTAAGTACATTACAACATAAACTTTTAAGAAAATGAACACAGTATTCAAATTCTGGTTACAAACAACCCAAACTTATGTAAAAAAAAGATTCAAGTTTCTAGCAGCACTGGTTCTTCTAAGTATGTTTGAAAATTCATTAATTCTTTCCGTCAATTTTGTTTGCCAATATTTTTCAAAAAATTTTGACTTTCAGAATTAATTAAAATTAATACAGTGTAAAAGAAAATCTCAAAAAAATTATTATATCTTTTCCTGATAAATTATGAAAATGTAAATACAAGACTTGTATGAAATGTTTTGTTACAAACATTCAGTGCAGATCAATGAATCGAAATTCTAAAGTTTTTTGAGATATTAAATTGTTTTATTTAATTATTTTTAAATTATTGTATTTGTAGTACTTGTACAAAGTACGTAATGTATAAAGACAGTTAAATGTCACAAGAGACTATTTTCGAAAAGAAAAGTCGATATATGTCCAAGCGTTGGCACTTGGTAAGTTCATAAATTCCTTATACTCTCTTATCTCCATTCAATATCCTGGAAACTGGATCTTTCAGCTCCTGGACCCTATGGATTGATGAAACTTTAAAAATTTACGATTTAAAGAGATACTTTCAGAGGAAAATCAAATCATAGCGCCTGACTAACTGGTCACCTAAACAAATATTATTTTTATTTAAGTTGCGGGTCATGAGAGGATTCAACGTCTTAATTAAAAAAATACAATCAAATAAGTGTTACTTATCAATACTAATAATAATAATAGTTTCTCAAGAGTACTTATTCTTGGTTAATCAACTTTTAACTACTCACTCTTCGTATTTTTGTAGCATATATCAGAAATAAGTAAAACTGGATAATTTTTACAGGATTTTATATTTTTTTAAAATGTTTCAGCTACGGCCAATTGAGAGAATCTTTGGCGTTTATCTGACTTTTTTATTAGGTAATAAATAGATAATTAAATTTATTTATGTTTTTAAACACAAAGTAGTTACACATATCAGAGCAATGTTTACAATAAATAGGAGAAGTCAGAAAAAAAAGTATATATAATATGAATATAAACAATAATAATATAATTATTCAACAACATACTCGAATTTAATAATTACAAACATTGTATAACATAGTATCAGCTTTGTTTATATTTAATAATAGTAGCAATAACATAAATAAAAAGTCCTGACATGTAATATCTTTAAACAATATGTCGTCATTTTAAAGTTTGAAGAGTTTTGTGTGCCAGTCTTGACCATTACAGTTTTCAGGACTGAGATTAGTGTTTTCTGTTGATATACGAGGTGAGCGCCAATAATTCCTGGCCTGACAATAAAGGAGTCAAAGGACAACAACATTTCTTTTTTATTTTTCAATGTAATCACCCTTAACCTCAATGCACTTCTTACAACGTTTAATTAACAACTCAATCCCTTTAAAAAAATATTCTTTAGGTTTGTCCTCAAAATGAGCCAAAACAGCTTCTTGTAACTCAAACTCGTCCTGAAAACGTCGTCCACGAAGATCCTTTTTTAAATAACCAAACAAATAATAATCGCTGGGAGCCATATCTGGACTATAGGGAGGGTGATCTATTTGTTCGAAACCGCAATCCATAATAGCAGCTTGTGCAACGCCAGCAGTATGAACGGGCGCATTATCGTGCAACAACCGCACGCCTCTGGTTAATTTTCCTCGCCGTTTTTCTCGGATATTTTTCCGCAACCTATGAAGTAGTCCTGCATAATATGTGCCAATAACAGTGGTATTTGTTTCTTTAAAATCAATCAGAAGGATTCTTTCACAATCCCAAAAGGTCGTAGCCATTATTTTTTTTGTTGACTGGCAGACTCTAAATTTTCTTGGGGGGGCCTCACCCTTACGGCGCCATTCCATTGATTCTCTTTTTGACAGAGGATCATAGTAAAGAACCATAGTTTCATCTCCGGTAACAATGGTTTCCAACACGGCGTTCGGATCAGGTCCACACAGTTCCAAAAAAGATTGAGCACACTCAACACGACGTTGTTTTTGAACAGCCGAAAGGTTTTTAGGAACCCATCTTGCACTGACCTTATGCATACCCAAATGATCATGAAGAATTCGGAGAAGGGTGGTATCAGAAAGCTTGGTCATTTCTGCTATTTCCTTCACCTTCAAACGTCGGTCACTTAGTACCAGATCTTCTACAAGAGCCACTTTGTCCTCCGTTATCACTTCCACTGGCCGTCCAGATCTGGCGTCATCCTCAAGGGATTCCTGGCCCATGCGGAAACGTTTTACCCATTCCTTTATCACTGAATAAGAGGGGGAATTTTGGCCGTATACGCCATTCAACCTTTCTTTAATAATTTTTGGTGTAAGCCCTTCTCTTGTTAAAAATTTAATGACTGCTCTGTACTCAATTTTCGTCACCTGAGACATTTTCAGAGATGCCTTGGTTCAAAATGCTGACAACTACACACTATTTGACGTAAGTCGCTAATTTTGTTTCCACAGCCTACTAAGACATGTAGTTATAAAAAGTCAAAATTTCATCCTCATAAAATGTCTGCAACTATGTTAGGCCGGGAATTTCTGGCGCTTACCTCGTATATTATATCTACATATATTCTTACTGTATTTTTTTTATTAATTTGGATTTTTTTTATTTACTAAAATCCTCTTCTAAAAACTGACAAGAAGAAATACAAATATCTACAAAAACACTTTATAAATCTTTTAGGTCATTGTCAGTTACCGACTTCACTATTACCACAGGGACATAATAATCAAAAATTATTTTAACCTACGTGTCATCGCCATGTAGGCTACACATTACGCAAGGGTTTGAAGTTTCTAAATGCTCTTGAGAAAATACTGTAAACGTTTAAAATGTGGGTGATGTTTAGAACTTGCCATATCCTGTATAAAGGAAGTAACAAAGAGCAGACTAGTTCTGATTAAGTTTGAAAGTAGAGAAATTGGAAGGCGATACTTAGTTGAAAGTGTTAAAAAGTTTAAAGTTATAACTTGTTCTATAAGGATAAAAAGTAAAAGGTAACCTGAACGTTCTTCTAAGAAATTATAATTTAAAAACTTTTTATTTTTTTTGATAACGAAGTAAACATTAGTAGTGACCGCATCTAAATTCTTATAATTATAAATTATCACGTTCGCAACAATTCGTTAGTGTTTTACGGTTTCCAATCCTGGTGTTAAATCAGTGAACAACGTAAGTAGCGAAAAGAACAAAATTCATAAAACAAAACATAAATTTTAGCAAAAGCTCTAGAAATGAATAAGCTTCATAACTTTGACATCAATCCTTTGGAAGAAAAATTTCTGAAATCCAACAGGTTGCTAAACGTCGTTCTAATATTATTAGAATCTCTTCTATTACCGGTACCAATAATAAATATATTTGTTTCTCCTATTGCAGCTTATCTTAGATATGTTATTTTTGGAAAATAATAATAACTAAGTATGTCTATTTTATTTCAAATAAATTATCAAGTAAGCAATATACAAGGTGTCCTAGAAAGAAAGACGTTACCGTAAGGCAATTTAATATTCTTGAGAGCAAAATTAAAATTCTTTATACTTTTTATTTTTCCATTGCAAGAGTTTTTGACTTTTACTAAAATACAAAATTATAAAGATTATTTTTTGAGTTTCTATAATCCAATAGAAACTTTCAGTTACAGTCATTTTTGAGCCTATTAGCTAATTACAACATTATTTTAGTAGGAATATTTTACAGTAACTCATTTCCTCGAGAATAATTTGAACTATTTTATTTTTATGAATGACAACAATTTTTTTACGTATCTCGTATAAGCTTAAAAACTGTAAAATAAATAAAAAAGGGGTACATTGTTATTAAACAAAATCAATAATAAAATCAATGTTAAAAAATAATCAGTTATAATACTACAAGTGGTCAACGTTATGTCGCTTGTCGTGCTTGGCACTCATGATGTTTATACCAAGCGAATAACCGTTTGTGATACCACCACAGAAATATTTTACTTAACTGTGACTCGAGTTATATTCCGAAGATTATTTAAGGAAGCAAATGAATAATAATTATTATTTTACAAAATAAAAATTTTCAAAACGACTTACGCGTGACTTACTTTATTTTAATTTTTGATGTTAATTTCATTAATTATAATATCAAAAATTTTTATTTGTTAAAAATACGTAAATTTTCCATTTTACTAATAGTATATGCAGTAGTTCATTTTTTAAAAATGACAAATAAATTTTTTATTTGACACGGGTTTGTCAATATGCTTAAAAACTGTAAAAAATAATTCAAGAAGTTTTATTAATAAGTACATCGTCATTCTACGAAATCAATAATAAAACTAGTATTTAAAATCAGTGGTAATACTAGGAGTAGTCAACGTTATGATACCACCACAGAAATATTTTCCATAAATTTGACACGAGTTATATTCGTAAAATTATCTACAAAACCAAATGAATATTAATTATTTTACTATATATTTATTTTTAATGTTAATTTCATTAATTATAATAGCAAGAACTTTCAGAATTTGTCAAACATGTTCTCATTTGGCGTAGGCCACTCGACTCTTTCATGATTTTTGCCTGATAACACGTTTTCGAAGTTATATCAAATTATTTTCGATTTGTTATCACTTTTTCAAGTGAAACAACTGTAATTAATGAGGCAATTAATAATAAGATGTAACTTCTTACATAAAGATTATACATAAAGATGTAACTTCTTACATCTTATAAAAATAAGATGTATGTTCTTACATACATACATTGCTTGCACACGTCAAATTAATTACAGTATTATAGGTGTAATAAATTTAAAATGAGTAAACAACGTGATTGAGCGGCCATGATGTAACTCTTTTAAATCCAGCGATTTTTCAAAATTAAGCTGCAAAATTATTGTTTTTACAATGAAAACTGTCAAACTTTCTTCTGTTCTGAGTAATGGAACCTAGTGTGGCTGTAGCGCCTCCTACGATGACAGCGCCCTTCTTTACTCCGTTTTCTTTTCCAGAGCACACTAGAATCTTCACCCAGGTTCCGAAAAGTTCCTAATTTTATTTTCGATCTGTGTCTGAATAGTTTTCCTTTCTATTGTTTACACCACTCGGGTCCGACGAATGAAACCAGCTGTGGCGCCCTATTCATTAAAAAAAATTACAGAAAACAGTTGGATGACAACACAGGTTTTGAAGAGTTTTATTTCTCTCTGTGGATGAGCATTTTTCTTTTATTTTGTTGCTGTTTGGTTGTAGAGAATGAAATCTATTCTTCCGGTGGCGCCTCCTACGGTGACAATGTTTTATAGTACTCCTATGCATTAAAAAATTTACAGAAAACAATTGGATGACGACATTTATTCAGGTTCTGAAGAGTTCTACTTCTTTTTGTACATGACTAATTTTCTTTTCTATTGTTGCTGTTTGGTTCTAGTGAATGAGACCTAGTCTTGCTTTGACGCTACGGCGACGATACCTTTTTTTACTCTTATCCAATAAAAAAATTTACAGATAACAGTTAGATGACCACAGTTAACCAGGTTCGAGTTTTACTTCTCTCTGTGTATTAGTATTTTTTTTCCATTGTTGGTATTTGATCCTAGTGAACGAGACCTACTCTTTCGCTGGCGCCTCCTACGCCAACGGGGCCTTTTATTACTCCTATTTATTAAAAAAAATTACAGAAAACAGTTGGATGACGACACTTAATGAGGTTCTAAAAAGATCTACTTTTCTCTGCGTATGAGTATTTTTCTTTTTTATTGTTACTAATCAATGAGATCTAGTCTTGCTGTGGCGCCTCTTACGGCGACGGCGCTCTGCCTAACTCCTGTCCATTAAAAGAATTTACAGAAAACAGTTGACGAGACTTAATCTCTGGATTTTCTGCATATTTTTCCTCTCTATTGTTCTGCCGTTTGGACCTATCGAATAAGACCTAGTTTTGCGGCTGCGTTCCTTCTAGTGATGGAGCTTTTTTTACTCATATCTATTTAAAAAAATACAGCAAACAGTTGGATGACGACACTTATCAGGTTCTGAAAAGTTCTACTTCTTTCTGTGTATGACTAATTTTATTTTCTATTATTGCTGTTTGGTTCTAGCGAATGAGACCTAGTCTTGCGGCGGCGCCTCCTACGGCAACGGTGCTTTTTTTACCCTTATCCATTAAAATTTTTTACAGAAAACACATGAAGACACTTAATAATAATTTAAAATTACTAAAATTAAATTCAAGCCAAATAATTGAAATTCAAAAATTAATACATAATTTTGAACACATGCAACATCGTTAAAAAGTTTTTTAAGATTAATGACTCTACACTAATACAACAAGAACAAAGTTGCGTGGCAGACGATTAGTAGTCACGCTTGACGTCAAGTAAAGAAATTCGTTCCTTACATCTTTTTCAATTAATTTATTTTTTAACATTATTACTTGATAATTATATCCGCTTCTACATTCGTGTCCACGGCTTTTACAAAAATTTTTATTAATTCTAGTTTCATATGAAGAGGAGGCAGTAAGTAACATTTTCTGGGCAGACGTTCTTTTACGTTTTTAAAATGACGTGGAAAGTCTTTTACAGCTTCTTTATAAGCTTTATTTAACAATTTACCTACTACATAATTACTATAATAAGAGCCCTTATAAAATTTATATCACTAAAACTTGAACTAATTTTTAACTTTTGCTGTCATATTTGAGTTTTGTGGGCCAAAATTATTTAATTTTAGTAAAAAATATTTCCGATAAAACTTAGTGTTGTCCAGTGTTATTTAGTTCATTGTAATCACTCTTTCTAAATAAGGAAAGAATTTTAGATTTTTTTAAAACTTTAGGATATATTCCTGATCCAATACATTTATTCAAAAGGGCTGTTAAAGGAATATGTTGTATGGACTTGATCATTTTATAATTGAGGTGATGAACATCTAAAGTAGAAATGTTTTTAAGACCAGAGATAATATCTCGAACTTGATTAAAAGTCAATTCAGCAAATATTCAGTTAATCAGCTTCTGAATTTGTATGAGTATTTTTTTCCATTGTTGCTATTTGGTCCTAGAGAATGAGACCTAATCTTGCGGTGGCGCACCACGGAGATAGTGCTTTTTTACTTCTATACATTAAAAAAAATAATCAGAAAACAGTTGGTTGACGACACTTAATCAGGTTCTATAGAGTTCTACTTCTCTCAGTGTATGAGTAAGTTATTTTTTTCTTGTTGCTGTGTGATCCGAGAGAATGAGACCTAGTCTTGCGTTGACGCCTCTTACGGCGAGGGTGTCTTATTTTACTCCTATTTATTAAAAAATTTACAGCAAACAGCTGGATGACGACACTTAATCAGGTTCAGAAGAATTCTTTCTGTGTATGAGTGTCTTTCTTTTCTATTACTCTTGATTGGTCCTAGTAAATGCAACCTAGTTTTTCAGTGGCGCCTTCTACGGCGACGGTGCTTTTTTTAACTCTTATCCATTCATAAATTAACAGAAAACAGTTGAATGACGACACTTACAAGTGCTGTTGAGTTCTACTTCCCTCTGTGTATGAGTATGTTTTTTTTTATTGCTGTTTGGTTCTAGTGACTGAGACCTACTCTTGTGTTGATTTTTACGGCAACGGTGTCTTATTTTACTCCTATTTATTAAAAAAAAATACAGAAAACAGTTGAATGACGACATTTAGTCAGGTTCTGAAGAGTTCTACTTCTTTCTGTGTATGAGTTTTTTCCATTGTTGCGATTTGGTCGTCCTAGTGAATAAGACCTAGTCTTGCGGTGGCGCCTTCTATGATGATGGTGCCTTTTTTACTCCTATTCATTAAACAATTTTACAGAAAACAGTTGGAAGGCGACAATCAGGTTTTGGAGAGTTTATACCTAATTTTCTCTCGTTTTGTGTATGAGTATTTTTTCTCTCTTTGCTCACGCCATTTGGTTCTAGCGAATGAAGCCTAGGCTTGTGGTAGCGCCACCTACGGTGACGTCTAGAACATCTCTTGTATAGATCAAAAATGTTATTACATTTTTTAGGCTTTCCTTGTTAAAACACTGGCAGTTCTAATTACAGGAAAATAATGATGAATTAGAATGACAGCCAATTACTTTTATCTTTGATGTTTTTTACTGATATATAATTATACGAAATATTTCAGGAGGTTGTAATAAAAGTGAGCTCAAGTGGATGCAATCATTTTTTTAATAATGCAGCGACAGTAAGAGAAGAAGATTAATTTTGAGGTACTCGACATTTATATTTTTATTAAGCGTTCAAAGGATGAACGCAACTTTAATTAACTTTGCAATAAACAGCAATTACGGCTATAAAAACAAGCTTTGTTGAATTATAATTTCATTGTTATCAGTAAAAATAAGTTTTTAATATAAATTTATAAAAAGGCGTCATTTATTAATAAGTAGTAAAGTAGTTGTTTTTTACTTACACTCAACTAAAATAAAAAAAAACAATGTTAAAAATACAACAAAATTTTTTTCTTACTTAACTAAAATTAAAATATTTGATTGTGCAATTGACTGTTTTAACACATTTATCGTTTTCATCATTATCTCTGACATATCCATCTTTACAGTAACATTTTCTTTCATTTAATGTAATACAAATAACTAGAGCATAGTTTTTGCAAGTCTGGCAGTCAATGCCCTTCTCTTTGATTTCTTCATTTTCAGGACAAGTAGGTGCTGAAATAAAATAGACTTACTCTAGTTATTATTTCAACAATTAGTTACCTGATTTTACACCAATTAATACCGCAACTAAAAACAAAAAAACTTTCACAGTCATATTCAACCAAGTGCTATATAATGTTCCAGTCAATTGCGGCTCAACACTACATTGTCAAGGTTACAAGCCACAAAATCACATAATTAATACGAACAATATGAATAATGGGACTTCCCAGCACGGAGCAAATTTAATATTCAAATGAAATTGCAAGTCCCGGATTTCAATTAACGGCAAAATCTGTATGACCGATGATGGGGGGGTCTTGTAATTAATTTTCAGCTAACAAGTAGTTATGTTGAAGTTTTTAATCTTTCAGATTCTGTCAAGGTTCAAACTTTGGCCTTATTTACACTGCGGTGAATTAACATAACTTTGTTGAATTAATCTCCATCTATTTGAGTTAAATATTAAGTCAAAATAGTGTTTAGTTACTTCTGGTGGCAAAAGTCGCGAAGGTATATAATAATATTCCATGTTTGAAATACTGTTTTAGAATACGTAGCATTTTCCAGCGTTATAGCTTTGATTATATGATAAGCCTGAAAAATGAGTTTTCTTAGCTGGAACACTAATGCAACTTGACCAAAATGAAATATTTTAGTTCAAAACTAGGGAGTGTATGAATAAAATCATAAGAAATCTATTATATTTAATGTAAGATCCGATTTTTCCTAGATGAAAAATGTAAAAATTTGTTAACATTACTTATTTATCTGACGTATTCAGGAAGATAAATTTTACGCTAGAGCACTTTGTTTGCAGCACGCGCGAAATGAGTGCTGCATTAGTAACAATTATTACAACAGTACGATATTTCAATAATATTTAATAAAATTTAATAAATTTTAATAAAATTTCAAAATCGATCTGATAAATTGATGTTTTCAATTTTTTCTTGTAAACAGTCGTTTATTAGGGTGTTAGTAGATTATTATAGCAATTGCTTATCTAAAATTTTTTTCAGATTTGATATACATAGCAACCGGTCATTTTGCCATTAACGAAATTTTTATATTATATATAAAAATTTAATATATCTAATAAATTTTCTGTTAGCAACTGTCCTATTTAATATTTCTCAAATAAAAATTGAAATCGTTGATTTGATTAAAATAAAATATAGGATGTATATAACGTATTACTCGCAGATATAAGTACGTCACCGATGACATGTTTGTGATTACTTTATAATTATATATTTACATTCAATAAATGCTGACAATAAATTACAAAGTTTAATTCTTTTGTTTTCTTTGTCAGTGTTAGAATGACAATAAAAGGGGTTTTATTTACCCTGATTTTTTTTGAAATGACACAAACATTTCTATACGTCTCCAGTACTTTTTTAGGACAAATAGAACAAGACTTACGAAAAGGAAAATTTTAAAAGAAAAATTTGGGTATTATTCAAAAAAGGTAACCGATAAAGAAATGCCAATTTCTTTTCACGACTAGACTTATTCAACGCATATCAGTTAGAACTGCACCAAGAAAGCAGGGAAATTACAACGTTTATAACACATAAAGGAATGTTTTGTTATAAAAAGTTAATGTTTGGGGTGAATTCAGCTTCAGAAATTTTTCAAAGAGTGTTAGAGAATATGTTGGCAGGGTGTCCAAACTGCCTAAACTACTTGGATTTTATGAAATCGGTTGAAAAAGTTGAAAAAGAGCAGGATTTCTGTCTCCAAAAAGTGCTCGATGTCTTTAAACAATGTGTACTTAAACGACTCTAAATGCATAAAGAAGGTAAACGAATTGGATTTTTTAGGCCATAAGTTATCTAACAAAGGAATTAACGCGGACAATGGTAATGTAGAAGCTATTTTAAATTTTCGCGCTCTAAAGTCCAAAGAGGAGCTTAGAAGCTTTCTGGGTCTTGTGACTGACTTGCTGCAGTCTGCAGTAAAAGAGTTAAATTTATTAAATACAAAAAAGGTTAGAGATTCTACGTGAAGCAAGTTTCAACACTTTTGTGATGAAAAACACCAAATAATGGTTTCTTTTAAGATAGGCGAAAATTGCATTTTGGAAATACCACATGTGGTATTTTTATTAGTAATACCACGAGTCGGTACGAAATTGCCGATAATTATCGATTAATAATTTTACGAGTATTTGTTTTGACGACAATTTACAGTGGAAATTGTTTAAGAAACGCATATGAGTAAAATTAAGAGAAAATTTGCAGCAATTTACTTACCGACGAGTTGTATTCGACAGACAATTTTACGATCCATACTGAATTACAGCTATAATTCGAGGACTATGCTGGATTATCGCTGTGATTCGTTCCTAATTGGTCCAATGATTGAAAATCCTACAACTTGATTGGTTGAAACTTAATGAGTGGAATTGTCGCTATAATTTGATTGTGATTGGCTGAATTTGAATTTTTTAAGCAATTTCATTGGTTGAAATTTTTTGAGGGAAATAGTCATTTATGTATGTACATAATGACAACAAAAATCAATGTCAATCCCACAAATTTCGTTGAAATTCTAGTACAACAGTGGCAAAGCGCTTTTAAAAACTAAAGTTATATTATCAGTGCCTAACAATACAAAGAAGAATGTTATACAAAAAATTAAAAATGTTGAAAAAACTTACCAATCTTTTGTCAAAAACATGTATAGTAAAAATAGAATAAAAAGTAATTTTTAGTTTAATACTTTTTGAATGACTCAAAGAAAAAAATACAAATAAACAGTTTGTTGCTATAAACAAATCGTTGCTGTTGGTAAATTGACAAAAGAAAGACAAATTTTGGTTGTGTAAATAAGTGTGTTTTATTTTATATACTCTTTCAGTTAAATTTACTTTTATTTAAATTTATTTCAGATATCAAAGTGGTAGGTTTGATATCTCAAAAACATCAGTTTTGGCTCTTGTACACGTATGTGGTAAACCAAAAGTGGTAAGATGGAATATAAGTGACACTGGCAATGCATATATCAAAAAAATAGATAACAGTTATAATAATTGGTTCAGATTTTTTATTTACAGGAGTGGGATAAAAAAATACAACCAGAATAAAGCTTCAGTAAGTTTATTTAAAAACATACATCACAACCTCATTCATTTTTTCCAACATCAATTTAATGTAATGAAAAACTGACGTCATCTAAATAGATGATAATATTATAACACTCCAATATTCTGAATTTCAGATTTCCAATCTTATCGAAAGAAATGATTTAGTTCATAAAGTCTAATATGTTTGGGGCAAGGAGTCGGCTGGTCTAGACTAAAATTAGGATTGGAGAAACAAAAAATGTATCTTTGCAAGCGAAAACACATTTATTTCAAGTGAAACAACACTAAATAATTTAATTTTTTTTGAATTAAAAACTGTCACAACTTTAATTTTAATGAAATATTTATTGATATGTATGTGAAATAGATAGATAAAATAGTTTTCTATTAATTTATTATACAGGCTGAGTTTAAAGTAACGCATATATTTAGTATTTTTTTATTATTTCTTTTATTACGTCAGAATTAAGCTATCTCAAGTTACCTGTTTTTATTTGTTTTTTAATTTTTTATAAATATTTTAGAAAAATAAAGGAAAATGTGGTTTATCTACTTTAAACTCTGTACATATATTTATATATAGTCAGTGTCTCTTCAAATTAAGTTCATAGCTATAATTATATGGAAAACAATAATACATTATTTTTTATAAGAAAAACATTTACAGCATTCCTTTTGAAAGTAATTATTTAAAAAAAAACATTTTTTTTATTTTTTTAAATTTGTTTATGGTTATGCATTATGTTACTTACCAAAGCAAATGTAAAAATATTTGCTAAAAATTTATGGAAGTACAGCTTAAAGGTCTTATAAACGAAATATAATCTTCAAAATGTGCAAAATTTTTGGAAATCACAAAAGACTTTTAAACTGTGGCTATTGAAAATACCTTGACTCAGTTTTAATTCTCATGATTATGTCAAACTTTATATTATTACTTTCCTTGCCGTAGCACCCTTATCGGTCATTTTAATTGCCAATATTTTTAAGAATTTAACTAAAGAAACATACCGTATAATATAATAACAATAACAGCAACAAAGGAAGCAATTTCTTTACTGTAAACACTTTACTGTAAACACCTATATTTTTAAGTAAAAGCATTAAAAAAACTACAAATTTTAATTACTTTTATAGAGAGAACTAGACAAAATAATCTATATCAATTACATATTTTAAATAGACAAACTTGTTTTATTTTTTAAATTGAAGGTTAAGACATTGTTTTTTATCAACAAATAAGCATTATATCCTGTGTACATATCTCATGTTGTGTTGTGCTGATTGACCTTGTTTACATATTTTCAATATATTATAAATTAAATTGTTTAACTTTTTCTACATTTTTCCTTTAATATACACGATCCTCGTGTACTCTCTCTTATAAAACCCTCTTTACAAATGCATCCGCTAGGACACCAAAACATTGAACATTCCGGTGGTTGCGGATTGTCACAAGTGGCTTGACAAAGAGATTCGCAATTAGTCGCTACTTCATTTTCACCACATGGTTTTTTGTAGTCTGTTCTGATGTCTTCTAATAAAAAATACCTATAATTTTGGGGATTTTATTTAATTAATTTATTTACCTGGGTTTATACAACTTTTGATTGGAACACATTTTCCATTATCTGTTTCTCTGATATATCCTTTTTCACATATACAACCGCCAAGACAAAAAGTATATACGCATGATGGTCTTTTCGGAATATCACAAGTAGGGAGACATGGTTCAACACAATCAGTTGGTACTTCGTATAATCCACAAATGAAAGGTTTAGTGCCTTTTGTTACATTTACGGATGGCACGTTACGTGTAATTGCCGTTGGTAAAAATATAAAGAAGAGAGTAATTTTTAAACACATTTTGAGAGAATACATCTAATTAATTACTTGAATTTAGCGTTTATTTATCTATTATTATTATTTATTTTGTAATTTATTACATGTGATAGCAAGCCGACCGGATTTTGTTATCGCAATAAGATATATAATATTAGCTATGTTTCAAAAATATATTTTATAAATTTAAACAAAGTATGTATTCGAATTAACATTTCCAAAAATTAAATGAATCCATTTACAAAGCATGTGAAATTTTAGTCAAAACACAATTCTTTTGACTTATCCATTGTTGTTACGTTAGTTTTACTATAATCAGACGCTTCGGTAGATGAAAAATCGTCATCTTCATCAGATAATAATTGTGCTTCTTCCGATTCAGAGTTACAGTTGTACTGTCGTCCTCCCCAAATTTGAAAAAATGACTTAAGTTATAAATCTTACAACAAAGGGGTTTGAGACCGAAGTTAAGTCGCCCACAGTAAAGTGCACCCTTACTTTATACTTGCGGCAGACCGGCGGAGGCCAGATCCCAAATATCTGTTTCAATAACCAGAAAAATACCTATTGTGCACTTTATTGCGGGCGACTTAACTTCGGTCCCAAGCCCCTTTGTTGTACGATTTATAACTTTAGTCATTTTTCTAAATTTGGGGAGGACGACAGTAAGTATAGGTTCAGCTGGTAGTAACATTTGTATAATTTCTTTTAGAAATGATCACGACTTTTTTCTAACTGTCGGTTTTATTCCAGATAAAAGTGGATTAGAACTAAGAAGAAGTCTATTTAATACGTCTAAATTACAAGATTTTCGTGCAAATTCTTGACGATATTGTCGAAAGTTCCTGTTTCTTGCTTCTGCTGCTTTTTCTGAAAGCTGACCAATTGGGAGCAAAATTTTTTAGTAACAACAGCACTATAAATTAGAATTTTATGCAAAAAGACAGGTAAACATAAAGTTTTGCCGTTTCTAAAGAATATTCAGAAAATTTTTTAATAGCAATTTTATGACCACAAGATATGGTTACTAGTATAACTTTAAATCGATATCTAAGGTCAGCATCTACACTTGTTATTTCTGATCCAATGACAGTGTCACTAAAAAATCTTCTGGTCATATTTCTATTATTTGTATTCCAAAGCCTGTCTTTGGAAAATCAACTAAAGGTCTCAGCTGTTTTCTAAATTTCTCTTGTATCTTGATCTTTTCTGATTTTACAATTTCTTTTTTATTTTTTGCAGATAAGCGCCATTTTTTAACACGTAGCTTATAAGCTAGATGTTACAAACTTTCAAAAATACGAATTCTAGCATGTAAAACTGATAAACCAAAATCCAAGTTGTCTGTTTTAATCTCTTTTTTCATCTAAATTTGTTGAAACTCGCTGATGTTGAGCCACAAATATATCATTTCATGGTAGATGTTGTTTCAGTAGCGGCCTAATTACACACTTTTATGTCTACCATAGTTAGCAATATAGTATGTTTTACAGTAAAACATTTACTTTGTAAAACTATTGTGGTTGAAGCTAGTGATTGCATTGCATTCTGCAGATACAATATTTCTTCTCTTGTAATATCGTAATTTTTTTTAAAAACCTAATTCGGATGGGACGACAATAACTTGGAGAAGACAATGCTGGATTTTGCGATAGTATTTTATTATTAGATTCACAAATTAGTTGAAGAGGCGCAAAATCTGAAATATATTTGAATCCGAATCAGAGTCATTCACAGATATCTGTTTGTATTGGGCTTGTTGTGAACCATCACAACCCCATTTACATATCAGGCGCAATAAACCTCTCTCCTGTACTTAATGTTTCTAAAATTTCAGTTAGATAAATTATTATTAATCGTGAAACAGTAAGGTTTATTAAACTTTGTAATTTAATTTTAGCATTTGTGTCGGTCACCAAATAAGAATTCTTTTTGGAATAACACTCTAATTTTATTTTTAGTAATAAGCTATAGCAAAGATAAATTTTTTTATTAGTGCTTCTAAAAACTTCATGTTGCCGTCTAGAAAGGCCAGTTTTTTTGTTACAATTATTTTGTAGGTTTTAGTACGTTACTTGAATATGCCTTTTTATACTGTATGGCTCGCATGGGAGATGACGTCAAATCTTAAAGTAATTTTGACGCGACTTTTTTCCTACTTCTTGTAGTTTTATTTGCGTAGCATAAATCAATTTGCCTATATCTATATTTTGTCGTAATTCTTCTGTTTTCTTTCCCCTGGTTTTTTCACTGCATTGACGAAATTCTTTAGTTGGTCATCCACTCCGGTTTATTGTTACTTTCGGCAATTGAAATGACTCTCCAAGCCAATTATTATTGTTTTTAGAAAATACAACTGTTTTTTATGTGTTGCTACCCAACGACCTTTAAATTCTGATTTTACATATAAAAATTTTTTCTAAAAATTTTAATTTACTGTCAAAATGGTAAATTTTGTTGCTGCCTTTTATTAAATAACGGCCTGTGAGTCATTATTTTAACTTCTGAAGGGTCTACGAATATAATAAAACATTTGATTAGAAATTCAAAATTTTTAAATTTGTAGTAATTTTGTAAATCGTGCAGTGTTAAAAGATCCGCGCTTTTTCGCGGCTGTTTTTAATACAAATGTGTTGAAAAAATAAAAGTCTACATATCTGAAGAAAAATCATGACCGGAACGTACCCTGCAGTACATCAAACCTTTTCAAAACTTAATACAAATACGTAAAAAAAACATCTCTCGATAAAAGTATTTTTATTAGTATTAAATAATAACCGAGAATTTTATAAAAATTTTGCTTAAACGCACACGTACCGTTACTAGAAAAATCCATAATTATTAGCTTTAAAATTTCTTCTCTGAACAAAATATACGACTATAAAAATGCACTTTTTAAACCATTTCAAAACACTAGCAAAGTGTAATGCAGTAGTAACTACATTTAAAATGGACCGCTTGACTTGAAGGTTATGAGTAGAGGAGATTGGTCAGTGTCTTTAGGGTTTCTAGAATTGTAAAAGTAAGTTTTTTGTTAAATACAGTAAGTTCAATAAAATTGAATTTTGAACATAAGCGAAATACTCCACTGTGCTACGTAACGAAACTTTTCTAAAATAACATATACAGCGTGATTTTTTATTTGCTCTCGCCCGAAACTCCAAAAATAGGCTCTAAAAAACACATTATACTTTGCTAGTTTTTTAAAATTCAATTTTCAAAATTAAGGCATAGAGGATTGTGAATTAATGTCAAGATTGCTGACATACCTTTGGCATGAGGATTATTTGTACTTTTCTCAAAATTGCTTATCGTTTGTATAAGGTGTTGCCTATTTTTAAAATCTCTGGCGGAAGTAAATGAAAAAAATCACCCTGTAGAGTGTGTGTGATTGAACAGTATAGCGTTGGCAAATTTAGATTATACTCGTATCTGCGGCCACATACGAGTGCATTAAAGTCATCGTTCTCGGTGATAAATTTTTTGTTTTGAGTGTGTACCCTTTATAAATAACTAATTTCCTAAACATTTTCCTAAACTACTTATTTATCTCACTAAAAAAAACTCACAAAAATATTAATTTTCTTGTATAATGACTATATAACGTGAAATAAGCAAGTAGATTTTTTTGCTCGTTTATTTCATTTGGACGGTTTGTCAAATCAGGATTTACTTCATCTAGCACTTTCATTTTGTGTGAGATATCTGCATTGAAATCGAAGTTTTGTTCTGGAGGAGCTTTTCCATTGGAGAATTTTTTGTTTTGTGTTTCTTTTTTATTTATTTTAGTTGAGCCCTTAATTTCATCTCTCAGGACGTCTAAATAGAGGAGAAATTACTAACATGGGGTAGTAAATTTATTCTATAGACTCCTAGTCTTATTATTCTCTACGAGTATAACAAATTGTAATCATTATCATTGAACATCTATTAAAAAATTTTGTTTACAAATTGATGAGCTGGTCGGCGAATTATATTTTTGATAAATACTTTATAGACAAAATAAAAACAAAATTGATTCAATAAAGGAATCTAATTTGAGAGAATTGATAAAACAAAACTAATTTTTTGTGAGAATTAGTGGCAACTGAAGGGTTTGTGCCATTATTCTGAACGTCAGAGGTCATCACTTTGACATTTCCATTAACCCGTATCAATAGTGCAGATTGGATAGCACACTTAGTGGCCGAAAATAAAAAAAAACTTTAATACTAGTAAAATAATACTAACTGAGATACATTAGTCTAAATTTGGAAAGCACAACGTAGATTTTTGTGGAAAATATTCAGCAAATTTTTATGAAAAACTACTGGTTATAAAGCAATTTGGAGCAGAAATTATCACTCTTTTTTAAAAGATAAAAAAACAAATGGTTATGATTTTATATTTGAATAGAAATGAAACAAAAGCAACTATCCACAAATTAGTGAAAAACTGGTACATCTGATTGGAACAAATAACCGTCAATTGTTGCTCGTTTTACAAAACGTTAACGCATCAGAGCGAAAGCTCGCTGAAAGCACAAGCGACACAATGGGAAATGGGAGCTGTAATAGGACCTGCGGTGAGATCTCCACATGAAATCCTTCATCAATTAGTCAGGCGTTTGTACACTTGGCTTTTCAAAGGGAACACTATGTTGTTAACACAATTGCCTGAAGCAACACTTTACTAATTTATCAGCAATGTCCTCCAACTGATAACTTCTTCCATTTTCAGATTGGTTTTTCGTCGACTATAAAATCGATTCCGTTTACTAACTTTACCAAAACTTTTTGATGTTTGCCTTTGACCAGTCGACTTTTCTACACTCCAGTTTTTCGATTAATTTACACGAGATTATTGGAATGTGATACGTCTTATTTTTCAAATTATCATATATAATATTAATATCCCGAGTGGATGTCGAATTGTCGATAATTTGCTCGAGTGCACGTTGTGCACGAGAGCAAATTAAACAATGTACATGCACAAGGGAGATTCGGACGACTATTTCCCGAACAAAACTGATGCCTTAAATCTCTTGAAAATTTTTGCTTTGCGAGAAATTAAGAAAAAATAAGAATTTTTAGATTTGGTTTGGATCGAGGTTTAAATAATCACGGCGGCATATGGTTTCCAACATATTTTCAATATTTTCTAAAGTACCACACTGAACATAAGGTTTTTTTGTTCTTTGATAATTTGCACTATAGCAATAGTTTTGATAATTTGCAGTAGTGCAGAATTATCGCATAATTCGATTATGATAGGCTTGATTTCAAAATTTCGGGTGATTTGATTGGCTTAACTGTTGTGAGGGAAACAGTCGAATTTAAAGCATATAAAGCTATCGTTAGTTTTTATCCACTTTTTTGTAATACGCATATTTAGTATGAGATAAAAAACTGGTGGGATTGAATGTGATGAATGATTGAATTTCATGACTTTCTTGTTACTAGATTAGAGTTAAAAGACTTTAATTATTACAAAAATTTGATGTTATTGTGTAGTGTTCGTGGATAACAACCTACTGTCTCTTACAACTGAACTGATAAAGAATTTTGATGCTACCAAGATTTGTCTTTGTGTACTTCACAAAACCTGTCACCAAATTGCAGAGGCAGAATGGGTTTTCTAAAAATTTATCTTTGGGAGAAAAACTTGCTTACTTTTCAACTTCAAATATTTTGTATTTTTTAGTATAATTCTTTTCAACATCAATAGCTTTTCTTGAAGATTTTTTTTTTAATTAAGAAATAAATAGTAGTCGCTAGTTATGGACTATAGGGTAGGTGGTTAATTTCTTTGAACCCAGTTTCGCGATACCTATCTTGCATTGATCTTTGTAAAATTAAAGGAGTCATCATAAATAGTTAAATCTGGTACCAACAAATAGATTATTCATTTATGCTACGATTTTTACAATTATCTTCTAGTGTAAGATTTTCAATTTATTTACATTTTCCTCTGTGGTGGCAGTAACCGGCTCACACGGCATGGGTTGCCTTTAATGCTTTCTCTACCTCTTCTAGATTTACTTGACCACTTTTGAATAGTGGATAATAAAGGTGAAGAGTCCTAGAAACTGCCATCAATTCGTCATAAATAATTTTTTGGCATTTGCCTTGTTTTGTGAGAAATTTAATAAACTCCGGTGATCGATTGTTTTTTTTTGCGTGACCCATAATTATTCTCTTTGACTGCAAACTATTAAAAAATACTTACAACTCAGTTTTGAAATTTTGTTTGTCACTTGTCCGAAAATGATATTATTTAGGGCAATAAAGCAAATACCGAAAATACTTTAAACTCCCCTTGTAATACTGAAGTGAGGTAGAAAGTAGTACGGAATTAACAAGGTATTATTATACAGGGTGTTATGGAAATGAATACAAATATTTTAACCTGAAATACAGCACTACAAATAATAAAAATCTGTAAAAAAAATTTTGTCCTATCTCAACTAACAACAAAATTACAGGCCGTCAAAGTTGGGTATAAAAAAACATCTTTTTGTTATATCTGGAAAACCGCTTAACCGATTAATACCAAATTTGGTACACAAATGAAGTTGACTGTACTCTTTTTATTTCTACTAGCAAAATTTTGCTGCACATCTCAATTTCAAGTTACGGCACTTTTTTTCACATTTTGGGTAATTAACCAATTTTTTTCTTATTAATTTCCAATTTTTGTAGCAAAAATAAATATGCCAGTAGATTCTACATAAAACTGCAAGAATGCAATATTTTGCTAAAACGTATCGTTTTTGAGATATTTACTTTTAAAGTATAAAACTGACTTTTCATCTTTAACTTTGGCGTCCTCTAGCTCCTAAACGGTGCAACTTAGTATAGAGGTAAATTGTGTTAAATCGCTTTATTTTGACCTGAAAAACCTATGATTGCCCTATGTTTTAAAAAAAATGTTATACGTTTTGTAATAATTAATTTTTAGGTTATAATTTTGTTATCAGTTGAGATAAGACAAAAATTTTTTACAGATTTTTATTATTTGTGGTGCTGTATTTCAGGTTAATATTTGCACTCATTTCCATAACACCCTCTATATTATATTTTATTACCACATATTCAGGTCGATTCTGTTTGTACATGACTTTGTATCTTGCTAAAATAACCATCTTGCTTTAAGCAGAAGGTTGGCAAGATTGCTTAGTAAAACATTATTCTGTTTCGAGTTACATAACAAGAGTTGCTAAAAATTTAAAAAATAACATTATTGTTATCAAAATTTTTTGCACATGCGTGGTTCTGACTTATTAAATTTGGCAACAAGCCCGCTTAAAAAGGTAGCCTTGCGGCTCAAGCGCCTGGGCGCTAATGGCGCCCGCCTTCGCTTGTCAAGCGAAGACGATATTGCGCTAACAGCGCCGCCTTCGCTTAACTTTATTTTTTATGTGTTAATAATAATAACATATTTTGCACAACCAATTTGAAAAATATAAATGAAATATTGTAAAAAGAGTTTATAACAATTAAGCGAAAATTTACAACATCTCTTCTTACAAATATACCTTCTGTTAAGACATCCATGTTATAATTTATATCATCTTCACCTTTAAAATACTGATTTTTGTCATCTTCTTTGCTGTCATCATCATCCATTTCATCTTCAATCTTGTAATATTTGCAAATGTTGTGTAAAACTGCACAAGAGTAGATAATTTGGCCTGCTGCTGCATGTTTGTAATGAAGAATATGATCTTTACGAAGACACCTAATACGTGCTTTTCATGCCCCAAATCCTCTCTCACAACAGTTATTACGCGTTCTGATATGTCTTTTATTGAATGTAGCTTCAGGAGTGTTTGGATAGAATGAAATACCCAGAATCTCCCAAAAGGCAATTATTTCTATTTTTTTCTTGATATAGTCTTTTAAAATACTTCTGAATATTAGAAATCTCCAAAAGCTGCATTATGAACTGCTTCCAAATAACTTGCATTGACGTTTATAATTCTTAATTTTGAATCAAATACAGCTTGCACATTTACTATGTAAAATCTTTTCGTATTTAAATATGATACTGCTGGAAATATAAGGTCATTTATTTTTAGAAAAACAATTGCGACGTGTGTATAATCAACTCAATTATCTTTTATTCTTCTTCTTTCCTCGATTGTTGCTGGGAAAACTACATGGCTTGGCTAATGTCTAATGATGGTCAGTAATTAATCTGCTTATTTTATTTAAAATCTACTGACAACTGACTGACTGAGGCCTGTACTATAGTCTTCACCTTCTGTTGTTTGATATCCTCTAGGTACATAAAAGAATAAACTCATAAAAAATTGTATCTGAAATGGAACAACATCTCTTCTAACAAGTTCATTTACAAACAAATCCTAAGTTTCTATCAACTTAAGCGCAGCAGCTTTATTTAAGCAAAATAATTTAAAACAATTTTTATTTGAAATTTCAAATGGATTGCTTGTATCCCGAATATTTCTAAAACGTAATCTAAACTGTTGTTGACGTAGAAGATGCTCAAATTCCTCAAGAAACACTAAATACAAATTGACAAAAACAGGATTTACTGCTATTTTGTTAATTACGATACTATTTGTCAATTGAGCAAGTGCTAAGAAGTACTTGCCAAGAAAGCAAGATTCAGATAACCAGATCTCGTTAAACTGACAGATCATCTTGTTAAAATGTACAAAACAGAATAAGTGTTTTTTAAATCTTGTTGTTTATAACATTATTCTTGTTATAATAACAAGAACTTGCTATCCACAAACAGTATCGACCTGATCATGTTATTATATACTATTGTCCGTTTCACGAAAGAAGCGACTTTCGTCATCAATTTATTTTTAAGTTAGGTACGACACATGTTATTCACATTTTTGATGTACTGAAAAGAAACAATATTCAAAGTAGTGTCTTCTTGATGCCAAAGGTGAAAAACGTGATAACGAGGAAGATGGCTATATAATTGCGCTCGTTGATTATTAGTTTAGGCAACTTAATACTTCTCGTCTTTCGGGAAAACGGGGCAGGCGCTCCGCGCTCATTCAATTAACGCGGTACGTGCGTATCATAGTTCGGACCATTAACGGCTATGACGAAAGTCGCTTCTTTTGTGATACGGACAATATATTATTATAATAATACATGTTGTATTATGTGCTATTCTTTTTCAACGTACATAAGAACAAGACAAGTAAATGTCAGTGTTTTTATGCTTACTTTAATATTGGAAAATTCACTAAAAATCAGGGGATAAATCGATAACTTATTTATGAGTATTACGTATGTCTCGTAAATTTTCATCTTGTTAATTTACTATTTTTATCTGCTTTCTAGTTTATGAAATATAAAATATTTTACGATTTAACGAAAAGTAAAATAAAAACATCCTTAGGCTGGAATAAATAAATTTTAAATATTATTTTTAAATTTTAATGTTTGCATGAATGTGATAAAATGTATAAATTAAATAAACATATAAATAGATTATTATCATAATTTTTTGTATTTAAAATTGTACATCACACCGACGGCTAAGTTATTACTCATTGTCATTATTAGTATGAGGGACAAGTACGGACATTATACATATATTATAAATGGCAACATTTATAAATTTATGTAAATAGTTTGCAATTTTGACTGTCTGATAAATTATTAGACTGAGAAAGTCTGTATAATATCGATCATTTCGCTGACTAACTCGAAAAGCCAAGCGTATGAACAGTGAGCTTTAAAATTACGTATTTGATTATGCTCATAAAATTTTTGACATAAAAAGAGATACAAAAAATAAAAATGTTAAAATTCAGGCAAATAAATAACATCGAAATAATATAATAAACAGATTTACACTTTTCTGTGTAATATTCATAAAGGAATTAAAATATTTAATTTCAACCCTGTTTACAATGCCACGAGCTAAAACAAGAAATAAAACAATACTTAAAAGAGTCAAATGACAGTTTAACAAGATCTTTTCTACTGTTAAAAATCAGTTGGTCCTTTGAATCGAGGCACAGACGACCTTCTAAAAACGTAAAAACGTTCTAAAAACGTAACAGGAGTTTATTGCCTGAAGGGAGTCTAATAGAGAATCACATAACTATACATGGGCAAATATTAAATCGAGAGTAGTTTGGTTGTTTGGTAAGAGCAGCTTCGTAGATGATACATCAAGTTTTATGGAAATAGATTACTAATTCATTAATTAATAACGATAAACAGCGGTATTTTGGAGGAATTAGGTATTGTATTCTGAGTAAATTGATCGTTGGTGAATCGGAGTACTTATAAATTACCTCTTTTGCCTAAACGATATTGACAGTTCATCATAATGGTCCGTACTTAAGGATTCCAAGTGGTTCGCGATTACCTGTCACGTCTATTCCTGCGACCTATTTCAAATTTATGGAAGTTTATGTAATTTACGTGTTAAGTGGAATACTACTATGTACGATGTTTGTACATTAAATTAATAGTTTTTTGTAAAAAAAAAATTACAACTCAGTTTACAGAAAGCGAATTAAATTAATTTTAATGAACTTTTAGGTTGCGTGAAATTTTCAGAATTAATTACAAATAAATTATTTAATTTCAATATTACATTACACTAACTTATAAAGGACAATTAGGAACAGGCGTGCATTCATTGTTATCATCTCTTCGTACATATCCATCCAAACAAAAACATTGTTTCTTTTTAATTACTGCACATCTTACATACTGATGATTTTTACAAGTCTGGCAGTCAATTCCTTCATCTTTTAGTATTTCATTTGTGTGGCATTTTATTTTTTCTTCTTCTGCAAACAACTATTAATTTTGAAAAAAATCATAAAACTTCTTACCAGATTGAATTGTATTAATTAAAATAAAGGAAAGCAGTATATATATTAGCAAACTGTTGTTCTTCATTTCAACAAATGTGAAGATAAAACAATAATACTAATACGATAGTTACGAGTATTTGCGACTGAGTGAGAAACAGAAGGAAGGTCAGTGTATTTATGTTTATCTAAATATGTATGACGACTGATTCAAAAATACATTAAACTCTTACAGATAATATAAGGTGTCTCAAAATTAAGACATTCTGAGTTCAGGGCGTTATAGGGGCTGCCCATTGGACTAAGTAAAAATGTACAGAAAATTACAAGGAGGTAATTTGACTTTATTCAATTTGGTTAAGGGAAAGTGTTATAAAATAACATACTTTTTTTGGTAACATACATCTTAATTATTATTAATCTTACAACCTAAGTTTTTTAATGAAATTACAGAGCATTTAATGATGAATGAAATACGCTCATTCGAATTCTAAATAACATTGAAAAAAAAAAACCGTATATGACGTAAATCTAAAACATACAGATGCGTTATTTTGCCCCATTGGTGAGGCAAAATGATATATCTTATGTCATTTTACCTATACACAGACAACTGTACACAAATTAAACAAACACAAATTACAAAATTGTTCATATTTTATTTATTAATTGCACAATTCACAAACGAAAATTTTTGTTTTTAAAGAAACTTCGGCTCATTCTAAATGTGCCCATTTCTTGCATGTCATGCACTGTAGCCACTTTTTCCTTATTCTAGAATGTTTAAAAACTTAAACATGAAGCGTCGTCGTCGTCTTCTTTATCTTCGAAATGTGGGTCTTTTTCTTCGTTTTCTTCGTTCAGATATAATTTTCTGTCTTCCTTTGAATTTCGCTAGTAGAAGTAGAACCTCTATTAAAAATTACGCGCTTAGTTTTTTCTACTTCTTTAGTCTTGACTTTTTTTTCAGACTTATTTTTCTGGATGTTGCAAAAGTGAAATTTTGTGACGCTTTTTTTTATTCTGGTTACTCCTTGCACCTAAAGTATACCGCCGTAGGCCCTGGTGTTGCCAGCTTGTCAGTGGGCGACAAAATTCCACGTGTCCGACTCCAAGAACAAGTACCATACAAGTCCCAAACACTCCCACAATAAATCCACTTGAAATAAATCCACGTAAAGGAAATCCAACTCAAATGAATCCAAATTTAAATCTAAATCCAAAACTAAAACCCTACAGAAAAGGAAAATTACAAACCCATTGTTATTTCAACTCAAACTCACCCTAAGATGGCATGCGGAGATTTCTACCATGTGCTTGACACGGCCAAGTGTAAAAATACTCGGGGTAGGTCTTACAAATTATCTGGCCCAAACGTTATCCTTATTTCAACTCCAGAAATACTTAAAATTGCCAGACAATTTCACAACAACCAGAGACCTTTCCTCTCGTACGAACCAAAACCGAAAGAGAGAAAAATGGAGGACAGTTTTCTCAAAATGGTAATATTTTTCATCACCTATTATTTTAAAACTAGGGTTATTCTTTATTTATTTTATTTATCACAGGTGGCAGGTGACATTTGTTTTTACGAGAAAATAGCCCGCTACAATTTCTTCAAAGGTGAAAGTTACTCTCTGTGACTTATCGTCAGATGCAATTTGTATTTCTATTTTTTCTTCTCCTCTCTTAGTTAAACTTTCATCTAAATTTTCCTTGACCTCATCGTCATTATTGTCACTTTTTTCTACAGTAAAGTGTTTATGAGAATTTCCATCATTTACTAAATTTTCTCCTTCATTACTAATTATGATATTTTTTCCAAGAATTTGTTCTTTAACCTAATTTGCAATTACTTTTTCTTGAAAAATGTCAGTTGTATTCGCTGATTGAAAAAGCTAATCAGGGAAAATATTTTCATTAAAAGGTAATATCCCCGTTTTAGAAAATATACTAGTAGCGTTTTGTACTGTAGCTGCTTTACTATATGCTAAAGCAAACAACTCTCCATTTTGATAAATACCGATAGACTTCCTTTCGTGATTTTTGCTCCAGACTGAACAGTCTTAGTTGTAATAGGTCTTAAGAGGTCCAAAAACAGTGACATCTAAGGGTTGCATGCGGTGTGTCTAATGCGCTGGAAAGCACATCATGATAATACCATTGGCTCTCGCATATGTCACAGCTTCTAAAGACTTATGGCCTCTGTGTCCATCAAATAGTAACAACACTTTGTTGTCTTAGGACAGTTTTACAAAACCACAAAAATGCTTTATCTATTTTACAAAAATATCTGTAGTAATTTATCCAGATTTTTGGTAAAGATCTAAAATTTCTATTGGTGCTTTGAGTTCAATTCTGAGTTTATTTTTTCTGTTTTTTCGGAGAAAGATTAATGACGCAGGAACAAAGTTTCCGACAACATTTATACAACAGGTGGCAGTAACATGTTGCCCCCTTACTGTACTGGTCATAGACTACACCTGTTTTTTACCAGTAGCTGCCAAAATATTGGAAGGTTTTTGGATGGTGGATATAAATTTTGTCTGGTGTCATTGAATTTTCCCTAATTTACTGTTTCCAAATTTTCCAAAAACTTAGAGACTTAAACTTTATTGAACCACATAGCCCTAGCTATAGAAGTTGGCTCTGATTGTCTTAAAGTAATATCTGTATTTCTTTCGCGAAAACCTCGAAACCACATTAACCCAGCTTTTTTTTTTAAATCTGTGAGAAATATTATTTTTTTTAGCAAAGGAATACGCAAGTTTTCTTACTTCTGTTATCGTAAGACCGAAAAGCCTAGATTCAAGTAATTTAATATAATTTACCTGTTCTTTATAGGTGTTTTTATCAAAAGTACAATCAAATCTACCCGACACTTTTGAAACTCCCGTGGCCTTTTTGTTGTTTGTATTTTTCGCACGCCGTCTTAACGTTGCTTGTGGAACCCCGTAAAACTTCGACGCTTTATTAAGCCAAAATTAAATAAGATAGGGTGCGAGTAAGTTTAAAGATTGAAGATTAAATAAAAAAAACCAGTTGTGAAATGGGGTAAAGACGAGCAGGCTAACACCCATATTTTACAAAATAAAGATATTTACAAAATCTACGTTGTATACGTTCAATTTGAGTAACGTGATTATAGTAGAAAGGGGCCCAAATGAAAGAATTATATTCTAGTTTTGATCTTGCAAGAGCAAAATACAGTGCTCGTAAATCATCAATATTTTTAAAGCCAGTTGTATTCCTATTCTGATAACCGTCGTTTACGAGTCTGGACTATGACAAGGGTACCAAGATATTGTCGTCTTGATCACGAAATTCACCCTTTCTGTAGAGGTACAATTTTGGTTTGGGGTGGCATTGCTTTTAATGGTTGTACCGACTTATTGGTACTTGATGGTAATATGACCGCACGTATTTACGTGGATCACAATTCCAACAATGCGCTTCTTTTATTTCATGTCGCTATTGGCGAAAATTTTTTGTTTTTTGGACGACAATGCTCGGTCGCACCGCGCAGAAATTGTGGAAAATGCACTTGAAGCTCACGAGAGCTCTTCTTTACAGTTGCCACCGCTGTCTCTCGATGTTGACTCTATTGAGGACAGCTGGTACATGCTTCAGAAAGCATTAGATCTTATCAACCCTCACCTCAAACCCTTTGAGTGTTAGGGAAGGGTACAGGCAGTCATTGATGCCTGGAGTGGGCATATTCGGATTAAAACTGACATTTGGGTGGCTTTTTAAAAAAGTGTTTTTGGTGTGTTTAATATATTTTTATTTTATTTTAGAAATTTGAGAATTTTTTTTTTTTGTAGATCATGTTTTACGGTTAATAAGCTGTTAAATTAAATAGTTTGTTATACAGTATAATGTGTTTTTGTTTGAATTTTTGAAGTTATTGCACAAATTCTTAACTTTTGTGGAGTTTTTTTTGGACTACCCTACAGATTTATCTGCTGTTACAGCATTATGTGTGTTACTAAAAAGGTATTAATAAATGATTATAGTTTTTAATTTATCGGCGGTAAACAGCAAATCAGTCTATTTTTAACAAATCCTGTGAAATTCTTCTCTCTTATTAATAAAGGGAAAAATTTGTAAATCAGTTAAATCAAATTGTTCAATTGTTTAAATACAAACCGCGTACATGTATGACAGCGACACAGCAGCTGTTCTAAGACCAAAGATAAATCACAGAACGGTTATTACTCTAAGTAGTGCCATTGTTAAAATTATTTACAATTAAAGTCAATATTGTTATTGTTCTGTACACAATCTATAAATGGTGACACATTCCAAATTTAATACAATGTTAAAAATTTTTATAACTCTTTAATTTCAACTAAATATTTTTATTTATTATTATTTACGTTATCGTACAAATTGTATTTTAAGAACATTTAGGACAATCTTCTTTCTTAACACATTTTCGAGTTTTATCATCTAAAACGTATCCTTCCTTACAGAAACATCCTTTAACGCATTTTTTCTCACAGACTCGTAATGGTTCTGAACAAGTCCCCGGACATAAAGATCCACATTCATTGTAGACTTCATTTTCACCACATTCTAAATAAACACTCCGTTAATGAATATTGAATTAATACTGTTTATTTTACCAACCTTTCTTGCAAGCAACTTCGGGAATACATTTACCATCTTTGCTTTCTCTGATATAATTTTCTTTACAAACACAACCTGTGAGACAAACTAAAGGACAAATTTTCGGTGTAGAATCATCACAGGTTCGAGGACAAAGAGTAGCACAATTAGTAAATTTCTCGTTTTTACCACAGATCGGTACGTCTAAAAAAAATCATATATTATGGTGTAAATAGGCTAAAAATAAACGCAAATTTTGCATTATAAACAAGATGAACGAGACCAGTTCTAAAAATGTAACAGAAAGTGTTATTTTTTGCCTTATGGTAAAAAATTTTAACATGATTTTGTCATTTTTTTTCCAGTACTGTACATTTTTGATTTGTTGAAAAAAACTGATTTATAAATTATTTTTTATCAGTCAGCTTTCTTAGGCATCAAACACAGTCTTGAGCTGCTAATGACTACTTTCTGCTCTTGTTTTGTCGTTTACCTACTATTTTGACACCGGTTGTGGCAGGTGTAATAGTAAATAGGAATATAATAAAAAATAATTTATAAAAAAAAATATATTTACTTTCACACGACTCTGGCACGCATCGACCTCCTGGTCCTTGCCTTATATATCCTTTTTTGCAGAAACATCCTTCAACACAATTGTCAGTGCAAATTTGTGGTGATTTATTTTGACAAGTAGGGGGACAAGCGGTGCCACAACTCGTGTATTCTTCATTTTCAGGACAAGATCTTTCAGGTGCTAAACAATTATTTCATAATTTTATTAAAATTTTTATAAAGAAATATATCTTACCTGCAAAAGCAGAAACTAGCACTAAGAGTAAAACACTCGCAATTAATTGAGTTCTCAACATGTTTGTACAAACGTTTTGTTATTTCTCACGAAATGTGCTTTAAATACTGTTTTATGTGTGTAATTTTTATCTGTAAATATTTAACATATTGCGGTACATATTCAACCTTATATCGGACAAAATGATGCATAACAAACAAAAACTATTTACACGTTTGCGTTTTTATTTGCAATAAAAATGTGTTTATAATAATTTAAGTGGAGGGATTAACTTAAGATTTGTCTTTGTGGTAATAAGTGTATCAACAGTTTGTTTGAAATATATTTAGATTGTTTTTTTTTGTTTTGTGTAATTTTCCAATTATGGAAATTTTCTTATAAATCTCTCTTAAGACATATTTACAATTTACTTTAATTTGTTTGATGTTATTATAACGATGAAAAAAACAACTTTAAAACCATTTTTAAACATAATAAACGGCATTTTTGTTTGACTGTGGAATTAAACTACAGTTTTAATGCCTAGCCTGGCTTTAAAGCTTCGGCTACACCTTGATTTTGAACTGTCAATCACTGCATTAAATCACATGTTTTGTTGGCTAAGTAAACAAATAACTATTTTTCTACGATTGTTAAAAAAGAGGACTTTTTTCACTTACCTTTCACAGTGATCTCAGTTGGTCTTTGAAGTTTTCAGTGAAGTTTATCTTCTTTATTACTAAATCGAGATTTTTTTCATTTTGTTTATTTTAAACAAAAATTTTCCATTAAAACCCCCGTATTTATTTCTTATTTGCCTTACTATAGCTAGATCGTCTAAGCTTAAAGTTAGATAAAGATTATTTATTTGAAATATTTGTAATATTTATAACTGTACCCTCGATGCTACTCGCCGTGGTCTCGGTTTCTTTTGGTCTGGTTACCAAAACAATTTTATATCCCGGTTTTGTTCGTCGTCCTCTGATCAACGCTAAGTCTTGATCATTCGTCGTACGACGCTTTCGAGAGATAGATCTTGCCTTTTAGATTTGGTTCTGAATCGCTCTGTTCCTATACCCGGAGGTAGATTTCGCCTAATATTTCGATTGACCTACCAATCATCAGGCATCTGCCACGTTCATTTCCTGTTCCGGTTGCAACTCTTTGAGTACGCGTTTCTCCTGGTGCGTCTTCCTTTTATGTTGAGAAGCCAAAACAATAAGCCGCACTCATTGTCGCTACTGAGCTTGTCGCCGAGGAAATTGTTTGGACATTCTTCTCGTTCCACCTCTCTGGATCTTCTGGCTCAGTTGGTCTACTTTTCACAACCTGCGTCTTGCCTCCATTCAGAGATAAGTTCTTGAAACACACTTTCTCAACTCTGAAAGTCACGAATTGTCCAATGATATCAGACAACACTTTGACGTATCGGAGATTGAATCGTGTGGCCGTAGCCAGCCAGACATTGGATGACCTCTGGTCTCCTTGGTTTAATTGGTGTTGTATTTCCCACTAGGTTACGAGTAACCCTGGAATTTGCAGGAATCCATACTTTGAAGTTTGGTCTTGGCTCTGGATCTGCTGCAGCTGATGCCATAACCATGTCTCCTGCGATTCCAAGTGATGAAACCTTTTCGAAGAGGTTATGTTTATCAGCATTAATTGCATTTGCGTGAAATCCGCCGTAGCCCTGTACTACAGTTGTTGGCAGGTCAAGCACTTAATGTTTTGTTTCCTTTCCCATTTTATCTGTATAGTTCCCAATTTCATTGAGAATGGCATACATCGGCTGTGGGACGTTAAATTCTTCGTATGAAAGAGGAACAAGAATCACCAAGAAAATTGCTAGGTTGCTATTTAAAAAAGAAAAAAAAGTTACGTTTCCATGGAAATGCGTTGACATAAAAAAAACAACAAGCAGGCTAAGAAATAAAGAATTATTAGTAAAAAACTTTTATCGATGACATTTTGTCGTAAACTTCATATTTACGGAGATAAACTGCCTATTCCATATTTTTGACTAACCCTGTTGTAACGGTTGTTTCCGTGTCGGGTTCTGGGTATCGTAGAGAGAGAGAAGAGCGGCTTTGATGGGGTTTATTTACAATAATAACTATGTACAAATAATAAAAAAATAAAATAATAATTCTCAAATTAAAACGAATCCTCTAATAATATATATACGGCCTCGTCCCCGGCGGTCCCTCGTCCTCGACTCCTCGTCGTCGGCTTCTCGTCCTCGTCTCCTCGCCCTCGGTTCCTCGTCCTTGACGTGTCGGCTTCGGTGGCTCGCACTTGTAATGGAGGGGAGGTAGGATTCACCCACAGGTTGATGCTCCGTGGGTAGCGGTTTCGGAGAGGACTCTACCAACGGGTTAATGCTCCGTAGGTAGCGGTATCGGAGAGGAAGCCCCTAGGTTAATGCTCCAGGGGTGGACAGGTCTGGGGGTGGCTACTTACAGGGATAATGCTCCTGCAAGTATCAAAGTATCGGAGGCGGTAGGCGCAATATATAGGCTTCGTTTGTAGGCGAGGGGTATGAGAGGAGTATCGTAGCGAAGCGTTGGTGGTGGTTCTCGGTGTGGTGGGAATTATACCACCACTACTACCCTGACGTATACGTATGACGTCGCGGTCACGCGGTCCGAATCAGCTGCTGGGCGTTATCTTGTTTTGTTTACTGAATTATTAAAACGCTTCGTTACACTGTATTGAGCAAATTTAGAAAAAATATTAAATTATTGGAATCAAATCAATATTTTAAAGTTCGTCTAACATCTTTAGTCAAAAATTCAAATTACTAGTATAACACCTGTTTCTAATGATAGATTATTGATTGATTGTTTCGATAGGAATAGTAGTCAAAAGCTTGTGTATTATGTAGCATAAATTGGCAGGTAGTCTGTGAAAAAATCGTTTTCTATTTTGCCCAGAGTTGGAATTGTTGGTTTTGTTGAAAATATATCAAAAACTGATTTTTTAACATACGCTTCTCTTCAAAAATTTGCAGTTAGTTAGTTTGTCTAACTTTGAGGTACTAAAATAGGGTCCTACTTCTAAGAACTTTAAAATTTATTATGTTGAAGCTTCCGTTGATGTCGGATCGTGTACCAAACTTTGCTGGCCAGATTTTAGTCGTACTCGTTCCACTAGATATGATCCTATTTTTTTTACGTTGTTATAAATGTAACAGTCGCAATTATGGTTCAAAACGATAGAAAAATAATATTGTTTGTTCTCTTTGTGCTAGTCCTCATCAGATAAAGATTGTGCTCAATCTAAAAACGATAATGCTAGATACTGTTCTATGTTATAATCTTTAATCTTTACAACGACTAGATATTCAATTTTATTATACCTGTAGGAATTTCAAAAAGGGCGATAAAACCCTCTAGTACATTATTTATTAAATCGTAAAATAAATTCTGCATGCTACTATATTTTTTTCTATTACGATTAGATTTTTGTTCTGGTTATACTTCATTGACTTGATGTAAGCTGATTTTGTGTTGAGCACACTTCAAACTTCAGCCGAAGGACGGTGGCCATACTGTTGAGACGTCATCACTTTTTTGATTTCAATATAGGTATTCTCATTTAATAAATAATTCATTGCTTTTAATATATTAAGCAAATTTTGAAAAATTTTTAAATTATTGAAATCAAATTAATATTTTAAAATTTGCCCAACATCTTTAGTCAAAAATTCAAATCACTAGTATTACACCTAGTATACAATCGTTATCTATTTTGCCCAGATTTGGAATTGTTGGTTTTGTTGAAAATATGTCAAAAAACTTAATTTTTAACACAGCTTTTCTTCAGATTTTACAATACGTAAAATAGGGTTCTACTTCTAAGAACTCTAAAATTTATTATGTTGAAGCTTTCGTTGATGTCGGGTCGTGTACCAAACTTAGCTAGCCGTATTTTGGTTTCATTGATTTCACTGTCTATGATGCTGTCTTTTTGTTACGTTGTTATAAATGTAACGGTTACAATCGTGATTCAGAACGGTGTAAAAAAATATTGTTTGTCCTCTTTGCGCTGGTCCTCATCAGGTAAAACATTGTTCTCAATCTAAAAAGGATGATTCAAGATACACTTCTGTGTATAATCTTTTATTTTTATTTATCGAGTCTGTGCCAGGCTTTTTTTGTAGACGACACAGTTATTTCGAAACTGTTACAATGGAGCTAGGCCGTAGCCTTGGATTTTGCGAAGATTTGAGTTTATTTGATGCACCTGGAGACAGGGATAATAAGCCTAAAGCTTTAGTACTGTATGCCCAGCTGGCACACCCTCAAAGCAATATAAAACTAATAATAAATGATTAATAAAAGAAAGAGATAAAACATGGAAACATCGTTTGAAAATAATTATATACCATCACCACTTCAGTTAAGCAAACCGCTGGATATACTAATGGTCATCCATTGCTTTAAATGTAGCACCAAAATTTCCAATTTAATTTGAGTATAGCTCGTACAGTATTGATTTTCTTCCAACTCATAGAACTATACCAAATTTTTATTGTAAAAAGAGTAATCACATTAAATTTATGATTCACTGGTAGTTATAAACTGTCAGACTAAACGCAATTAATATAAAATGTTAAAAAATTTGTATTATGTAATACAAAATTACGTTCAACGTGTAAGGTGTGGTTGTATCATTTATGCACCCCTCATACGTAACACATACCTATAAAGAGAATTGAATAAATTTATATAAACAGAAGAATTCATAAATTGTTGTTTCAATAAGTAAAAAGTATTTTCTCGGATTTACTTTTCGAAAATCTTGTTTATGGTGTTTGCACAAGACTTTTATTCAAATTTTTGTCACTAATGAATTGACGTGAATTTTAAACAGGAAATTACAAACAAAAATCGTTGGAAAATATTTGCAAAATAGGAAATATTGCTAAATTATTGATTGTATATTTTTTCTCTCTAAAAATATGCATGTGGTAGCGAGTGAACGAGTGGCAATGTAGTTAGTTAATTGACCACGAGAGACCATAAAGACATTCAATAATTCCCACATCAGTTTACCCTCAGTTTGAACGATTATGTAATCAGTCCATTAGAACGTTTGCTGCTATATATCCCTCTATCCAGTGTTGACACAACGCCCACTAAAAACCGACTCACCATAAGCGAACCTATTAATAAATTGCCTAACTGCTAAGTTATTAATTAAATTAAGCTGGTCGTTAGTAAAACGACCTTTTCAAATATATTACTTCTTAATTGAATTGGCACTACAGTAGAACGACATACAAGATATTAAACTATTTTTTACGCTTACGTACAATGTCTTTTTCTTATTTTTTATATTTTTTATTTTGCTTACTTAAACGTAAGCTTACGTTGAGCCAACTAAACGTAAAGTCTGGATTCATATGTTTTTATCTCCGTAATAGCATGGCTCCAAAAGTCAAAGTCATTCCAATGAACTTTATGAATTATAATTTTTGGCTTTATTTGATCAACAGGATCTTGAGAAAAATTAAGAGCAAACAAAAGTTTAATATCCAATGCACAACTTCTATCACTAAATTAAATAAAACAAAACTTTGTAGAAAATCGTTTTTTTTTTTTTTTCTAGTTTTACAATAGTTATCCTGCTGAGGGTATTTCATACTATTGAACCGCATTTTTTTTCTCTCTATGTTGACCCTAGAAGTCGAAAAGTTTAAAGAATTACACATTTACGAGATTAACTGTATTTTTGTCACTTTTCATGCCTTCTTCATTAATTGCCTCTACCATTCTTAAAAGTTTACGATTTTTTTGGTGCTTTTTTTAGCTAGAAATTCTACCAAATCAACTACAAAAAGTTATTATTAACATTAGTGTCGGATCGAATTAGAATTCTACTGATTTACACAACAAACAAGTAAAAGACTAAATCATAAGTATTTTAAACTTTGACAGTTTTATTAGCTTTCGTCACTGTCTTTCAACGTCCAACTTTCTTTGATCACTGATTTAAATAAAATTAGTAATAGCATTGAGTTTATTATATAGATAGAGACGCAACGCAAATGCCTGGAAATAACAGAGTTATTTAGTTTTGGACGACTACACCAGATGTCGCAACATTAGTATAATTTGGTTTACAGTAAAAATTCCATTCGACCAGAAAAGTTGGTAATATTAGTAAGTAGCTCAAATCTTCTGGACAGCTGTACTGTTTTATTCGTATTATGGGACCGCACGTCGCCGTCGCTCAGTATCACTTCCCCCACTCAACTAGAGGATATTCACTGACAACTTGATTAGATCTTACAATTTCTATGCTATGATCATTTACATAGCATTTCATTTTGTGCTGATTGAGGGCTTTTGGTCGCTATTTTGCTGTTGAACAAATTTCTGGAACATTTCCTTGGTACCTTTGTCACAGGATTGGAGGTTCAGTAAATGTGTGAAGTATGAAATAAAAAAAAAAACATTGCAATATTTTATTTTTAATAGATTTTTAAGTAACGTAATTCAAGTAAAGAATTTTTAAGTAACTAAAAATATCGGATTTTCGCTACTTTCGCTATAAATAATCTCTAAAAATTAATGAAGGAAAACAAAAATAACAACAAATAAGATACACCAATGTACCAGCAACATTTATTACAAAAAAATAAAAGTTTAATAAAAATAATTATAAATATAACATACATATAATGTAACTTATATAAAAATCTACAAAAAATACATAATATACATACTATATTATAGTTATATATTAATAATATATAATTGTGGTTATATACAAATATTAAATGTAATTTCTAATCAGTATTACATGAAAAATAAAAACTAACAAAAAATACACAGAAAGATGGAAATATTTTGTATTAATGTATATAAATACAAATACAAAAATACAGTTAAATCTAGAAAATTCATATGAAGTAATTACATAACAAAATATTTTTTTATTACAAAGTAATTATGCAAAATAAAATTTATAAAATAAAACAAGTCTATTTTCTATGTTAAATATTTATACTACCTTTATACAAAAAAGTGACTTTTTGTTGATAAGTGTAATTTATGGAAGTAAACACTAAATATTGCATAATTTTTTAAATTTTGCTGTTGTATCACCTCTGATTTGTCTACTTGTAAATAAAGTTTCCTTATAAATTTTTACCGTAATTATAAAATTTAATAAAAAATCTCTATGCTCCTCACAATTTATAAAAAAATTTGGAAATTTGTTTCTTATAATCGGTTTTATTTTTCGAAATAAATTATCACGTAAATTTTTTAAATGTTGTTGTTTTTTGTATTCATTTTCAAATAATAATATAACTGCAGTCACCACATTTTCAACAATTATTGTTGGGCGGTAGAGCAAACAGTCTTTAAAGTTTTTTTGATTTATTAGGTCATGGTGACGTAAATTATTTTCTTTTGACAGAAGAAATGCATTACAATCTACACAATCATGTCTTTCTTTAAATTTTTTTAGGAAATACCCCGTCATATAGCTTATAGCACAACTTTGAAAAGCTTCGATTTTATTTATAGTGGGTAAATAAACATTTTTTTCTTTATGCAGATCTAACGTTATATTTAGACATTGGTCTTTATCTTCTTCGCAATTAGCGTTTCTAGAAATTACACTATTCAAATTGAAATTAATAATGTGTCGAACATTAGTCCTAAAATTGCGTAAAGTAGGATTTTTATTATAACCACCGCGTCTTCGAATAATTGAAAAAATATTTTCAATAACATCTTGATTTAACCTATTTGTCATTAAAAAAGTGTTTGGCTGTTCAAATTTTAAATCATTGTATAAATTAATAATAGATGTTAATGAAAAAAGAAGACCTTCAAAACAGGGAGGATCTTTCTTTCCATCAACATGTAAATTTTGAAATAAATTTAATGATTCTAACAATAAGTTTAAAACATGATTATTTTTTTCAGATAACGCCCGGCGATTTTTGTTTTTGTGATGTAAAGAAATGCTGTTTAGAGCATCAAATAAATCGTTAATTTTTTCACAAAATTCTGCGGTATTTAATATGGTCTCTGAAATAAAAAGTTTTTTTGAGTGTGCTATTTTTAAAGCAATTGAAACACTTTTACTGAATATTTGTAAAGCATATTTACATTTCATTTTTTGAAAAGGATTTGGATTTACGTGAATTTTTGTTATGCGAGGCAATTGTCTTGAAAGAGAATTTTTCATGTCAACTTCACAAACAGTTTTAATATCCGCCCAACAAATTTTTTGCCCTTCCAAAAAGAAATTTTTTTTAATAAGCTGGTTTCTTAAACTTTTTATAATATGAGGAATATCATAAATACAATAAATTTTCCTTCCTTCAACAATTAAATATGGCTTATTAATTACTGCACCGAACAATTTAAAACATTTACGGTTATTAGATCCTTGGTCACATACCACCGCCTTTAAATCATAACCACTGTCTAAAACATGCTTGATACAGTGTTCTAGGAGTTCTTTTAAATTTTCGCCTTTTATTCCTCCACAAGTCGCAAAATATGCTATTGGGATTTTCCATTTTTTATGGAGACCGCGCAGCGTAAAAAGCAAAACCTGGTTAGCTAATTTTTCGTTTCTTCCTAAGAACCCTAAGTCTTCAAAACCTTCAATAAAATCTTTTCCTTTATTGTATTCTAAGCCTTTTTTTATTGACATTTCGTCAAAAATTAGAACACATTTTTTCGCCGTCGGAGTCATCGTCGATGCCTTCTTTTTTAAATTTGCAAAAATTTGTTTTTCAAATCCTGGAAATATATTTACTGCTTCCAACCACTTTTGTATAGTTCTTACACCGAGTAATGCTACTCCATGTCTTCGTAAATTTCTGTATGCTGCTGGTGAAGAATAATAAACTGACGTAGCAAGACTTCTTACGTTCTCTTCCCATTTTTGTTTTTTTCTAATTTTTAACCCAAAAGGTGATGTGTCCTTGTTACTGTTGCTCAATTGCTTGTTAATTTTTCTTAATTGTAATTTTTTTGTGTTTAGGCGTTTTCTTAATGCGCAAATAGTTTTCTTCTTTTTTTCATTATCTTTTCTGAGTTTTGAGACTTCAGACTCAAACCTGTTGTGGTTTTCCACCAAATTTTTTTCTTTTTTTTGGGGGGAGCTCATACCAAAATTTGTAGTAGTATTAGTACATCTTTCTTCATCAAAAGTAATGCTATTACAACTAGGATTTTGAAATTTTATTGATGAATTTGATGAATAAGTCTCTTTAGATTTTTTCACAATTAAACATTCGGGTTCATCTAAGACTGTTTTATGTTTCCTACTAGATGATACATTTAGTGGCTCGTTAAAGCTGTGATTAACGGTTGTCTCCAAACAATTTTTACCACAAGGAAAAGGAACAGCAGATTTTATCAGTCTGTGTTTTATTTTAGCATCAACAAAACTTTCATTGGAAAAATGTTTTTCACAAATGGTTTTGTTCTTTAGATGTGATTCATCCAATTCTATAAGTGCTTGGTTACCTATATATAAAATAAATATAAATATACATTATTTTTAATGCAATAATTTTTTTCTTACCACCATTCAAAATCCACTTTTCACATCGTTCTTTATCTTTAACCGGAAACGAAAACATTTTTATACTACTATCTGTTCTTTTCGAAGCACCACAATTGTGGTAAGAACAAATATTTCCTCGCACAGACATTTGGACGCAAAACTGAGAAATGCACCTTAGTCAGAGATCAGAAAATAACTGGCAAAATATAATTGTCATCAATTGACAGATTTGTCGTGATGGAATGAAAACAATGATGCTTTCATGTTCAAGACCTACTAAGCTAACCAAATTTATTAAAGATAGTCAAACAACTCATCCCATTTTTGCAAAAACGACAAAATAAGCTTCTTAATCAGAAACATAGGGATAAACATTATTTTCATGTCGTATAATTATAATCTCAACAAAGTTAATGCTTGACGCAAGAAAAGAAATGAAAAAGACAACATACAACTGAAATAAATATAACATTTATTTCCATTTTAACAATAATAATTATTAATTGTAATTTGTAACTTATATGTATATTGTAACTGTCTTCTTACAAGTTCCTTACTTGGAACGGACAAATTATTTAAATGTTTACATTTTCTTCGAACAAATAATGTTTCTCTTTCAGGCTCTTAATTTTACATTCTTTATAGTAGAAACCTTCTTTTTTTGCCTTCTTTTAGTTTGTTTTGCCGCAATACTTAGATTTTTTTTGTAAATTCATGTTGAATTTTAGCACATCTTGGTGGTACAAATCTGTAAACACAATTCACCAAATAGTAAATTGAACAACCTTAAAATTACTTGATGATTACTGTGTTTCCTATCAGGTGAAAATGAAGTTGATTTGGTAAGCAATTGTCATATTGACAAAGACATTAATTGTGTTTCTTTTTCGCTGATTTGCTGACCAGTAACACCTGCAGGTGAAGTTGATATGGCGTGACTGATTGACTGTTCAATGGGCCTTCACCACTTTGCTGTTCTGTGGAACCTAAAGTTGATGGGCCTGCCTCATCAGAAGAGAATTCAGGTGGACGGTCTTGAAATTTTCTTTTAAAAGTTCGTCTTTCTTTAGGTAAAGGCTATTAAACAAAGTTTTAGAACGTCGTTAAAACTACCGAATACTTAACCAACCTTTTGTAAATAACTAGGAAAAGCTGGAAAATTTGATGGGACGGCATCATTTTTAAGTTTTGTAACACTGACATAACTCCGGTCGAAACAAATAAATGTAAAATAAATCGAGCAAAGTAGAGTCCTGTCTTTGGGTTCCTTCTTGTCACATCTTACAGCCTTTATCCATTTTTCTCGCAATACCTTGTTCTTGGGAAACCTAAATTTTATTTATTCAGTGTTTTGTAACGTGCATAGGTAGCATCTGCCAATAAAATTTTAAAAACTTACCAATATAAAATATTTTTGGATTTTCTGTCGTGTCACAAGATCTGTCTGTTTGATTTGAACACCCATGAGCAGCGCAACAAACCATGTTTCCTCACTATTGTTTATCACTTATTTCTTGTCTGAACATACACTTTAATATACAATATTATAAACGCCACAAAACACCATTTAAACACGAAAAACAACAGAAACAATCTTGTTTTCTATCACCTTTCAATATGTCAAGTTGAGTGCTCCAACATGGCGATGGGCCGCGCATGCGCAATACAGCGGTAGTGTGGGTACAAGAAAAGACTTACGTTTAAAACATCGTTCGAAGCGTAAAGTTTGTCGCAGCGTTCGTAAAAATATTTTACTATAGCTCCCCCTGGTATTGTCGTCCAGAAGCTCGCCATAAATGAGAACATAGCAATGCGCCTCTATCTATATAATAAACTCAATGGTAATAGTATCCACTAATCTATGTCAATAGTATTTTGGGTTGCGGCTCAAAGTTTTTCAGAAATAACTCTCTCGTGAATTACGCTGTATATCCCCCGATTTTTTTAGAAATGCAATCAATTGATTATGTTTTCTTATGTCTGAATTTTACTTCAAAGACATTGCAGTACGTAACATCAAATAATTCGTTCAAAGGCTGGAAAGCTTGAAGTAAACTCGACAGATTTTCAAAATAGGATAACAAGGAAACGACCACCCACTCTTGATTTTCTTTTTATTATTTTGATCAGAAATGAATTTATATGTTTCATATGATCGTTTAGCGTTTGTACCATTGTGCGGTTGTACGTAGTTATTGTGGCATTCTAGTAAAAAATAAAACTCGAGCCTCCTTCTAAAATCAATTCTGGGTAGGCTCTTGCCAATGATGGCCAACCAAAACTTTAAAAATTTTAATATCATAATACATTTTAGTTAGTTTACTAGAGAGGGTGAGAAATGGACCGATACGCAAAGGCATACTTTAAAATAACCCTAGGTATTTGAAATAATGCATAGATAAAAATAGATATAATACGCATTGTAGACTTATTTAAAATATTTTGTTAAGTTTATGCAAATTTAGTACCTGCGTAAATAAGATATGGCATGGCTTATCCATAGAAAAAAAAACATTTTTCTCATCTTTGACCACGAATATTTTACGAAACATATATTTTTTTAATATGTTTACGTAAAATTTTAATATATTTAGGTATGTACGTGAAATTTATAATAAAGCTATATGCAAGAACCTGGCTCTCCAGTAAATTTTCGCAGATTCACCAATATTTAGCTGAAATTACTGCACAAAATTCAACTCTTAGTTTAAAAAATATGACTTGATGCATAGGCATAGTTATAGCGTGACACTTTTCGGGTGATAGAAGGCATCCAACTTAAATTAAACTGGATGAGTATGAGGTGGCATTTAGTTAGTTTGTAAGTATCAAGATTAGCACCACATTTAAGGATAATAGGATTGGATAGAAGGCTAACAAAAGTCGTAAAAGTTTTTTTAACTAAATGGAGTTTTGTTTCGGTTAATGCTTTCTTGAAAATGAAGATAATGGAAGCCAAATAGATTGGTAGGTGGTTAAACATTAAGTAGATGATAAAAATAAGCTTGTAGGATCTATTCTAAAACCAAAAACACGAATGTCATTAAGTTTTTTAAATCGATTAACATGTAGTCGATTTAAGTCACACTCGTCCAGTTAAAAAAAATGCCTACTGCCTAACTTTGTGGTTGATATTAAAAAGAAAACGAAATTTTTAACGATTTATGTGTAGTATAGGACATAGTTATACAGGCTAGGACTGGACGATTTTTATTCTTATTAATCTATAATCAATCACGCCAATTAATCGACTTCTTCTCCAATAATAGAAAATTACACTAAATTAATCAATTTTTTCAATAATCGATAACTTGATAATCCATTATCGATAAATTGAAATTTTTAATATTAATTATTAATCAATGCTTGATTATTTTTATGGATTACTTTTTATTACTATCGTGTTCTGAAACACGAGTGCATAAAGAGATATTTACTTGAATGTTGTTTATTATTTTAATTTGACAACAAACCGATATATAGGTGGCGTTTATCAATTTATCACAAAGCGCGAGAACTTCCAAATCAACAAGATTATCATAAACCATTTCCTAAATTTAAAAACAAAAAATATTCTAGAAAGTGAGTTTGGATCAGCTGGGGTAGTTTTAAGACCTAAAATTAAAAAATACATACTTTTGTATTTAAAATTAATCACTACATTTCAAAAACTAAACGTTATTCGGTTTCAAATACTATTTTTTTTTGTCTTATAAAATTAAACTAAGTTTGTAATTGAAGATGCAAACAATTTCTAATAACGTTGTACCTCTAATAGCAACGAAAAAAGTCAGAAAATAGTGAAACTACACAGATCATATAGTAGTCTGGGTATTACCCCAATTTTTTGACTAATGTTAACTACATGAAAAAAACAATTCTTTTATTGTATTATATATATTATTGATGTCACACTTTTAAAATTTCAAATTTGGCTGTCAAAAGGGTCATAATTTATTAATTTTTATCGCACTTACAGTTTGAAATAAGTGAAAAAATGATTAGATTATTACTTTATTATCGATTTTTTTGTTTGATTGTGTTTGTTCTATGTTTTTAATTGCTTAAAAATTTTTTATTAACGCCTAAGTCAAGGCAACCCTCAATATACAGGGTGACATAAAAGTATGGAATAAAATTCATATTTTCTAAATTAATTGTTTTTTTGAAAAACGCCGAAACAGGTCGATTTTATATTTTTGTTGCGCACGTTTGTCACTTATTTTCAATTTTTTTCTTTCAACTGTTTTTGTGCTGTGACGTAATCAAACCAATTTTTAAATAGCAACCTCTATTTTTGAGGTTAAAAATTGAAAGTACTTATTTTTCTGAGTTCAACAATATAACATTCATAGGGTTTAAAATGAAAACTTTAACAAATTTAAATATTTTATTACTCTTTCCAAAACAAACGCAATTTTCAACAGAATTACTTAATTAAATGTTCAAATTGACGTCTTTCCGTTTTTTGACAATACAACTGATTTTTGAATTCATTTAGCAACTGCTTCTCATCACTTAAACCAGTGGTTCCCAAACTGGGTGCCGCAAGATTTGGTGGAAGGAAAAAATGAAGGATTGAATTGATTTTTTTTTTGGTTTGATAGAGGGAACTGTAACAGCTAAGGTCAGCGTTTCCCAAATTGGGTTCCGCGGAACCCTGAGGTTCCGCGAGATGAAAGCAGAGGTTCCGCAAAAAGACAAAACTACGATGAAAAAAACACACAAATAGAAAATATAAAATAAATAAATGTACAAATTAAATTACTCCGTGACGAGGGCCAATGTTTGATCCAGATATAAAACAGATATAAAAAAAAATTGCCAAAGAAAGAAAAAATTACATTCCTCCCATTAAAATGTAACTTGATATTTTTGTATTTTATTTTTATACCGGGTTCCGTCTTGATGTTCCAAATCTAAAAGGGTTTTGCGGCTAAAATTAATTGGGAAACGCTGGCTAAGGTGATATCAAACCCGCGACCTAGAGCTTACTTCAGCTTACTAGGCAGACGAGCTACCTTCCAGCCAAATAATTCAAATTGATACCAGTAGCGCTTTCTGTTACTGAATTCATGAACTCGTTCTTCACTATAGGTACGAGTTCTGCAGAAAAATGTACGGAAAGGTACAAAGTGAAGATTCAAATACATAGGTATGTACCTAAAACTTTGTACTATAGGTGTACTAAAAGTGGATACCTTGATAGCACAGGAGTCGGGAGCGGGGAGAGAGAAAAACTGATAGCGGTTTTGGATTCTGTTATTAATTTTTTTTTGATTTTGTAATTAATTATTCATTTTTGAGAGATTTTGGCTATCATTATCAGTGTGTCCGATATGGATCGATTTCTTATCAAGAAACCTTGTCTTGATGTTGAGGAGTCAGGTGATGTAGCATCAACTTCAAGTGTAAGTGAGTCTGTTTCTCATAACAGTGAAAAGCGGCAATCAGAAAAGTCAGTAAGCAAGAAAAATAGACAATATTTTGCTTCATATTTAAATATGGGTTTCACTGCTTCGGGTCCAGAAGAGAAGCAAGTTCCAGAATGTATCATTTGTGGTGAAAAATTGAGCCTTGAGTCCATGGTCCCTAGTAAATTAAATCGTCATTTCTTATCAAAGCACAGTCATCTGAAAGGGAAAAACCCTGAATTTTTTGAGAGAATGCTTTGTGAGAAAAAACAGGCGGGAATCAAGTTCCATAAAACAATGACAGTTCCAGAAAAAACTCTTGAGTGCAGCTTTATTGTTTCACAAATGATTGCCAAGCAAATGAAGAGTCATGGCATTGGAGAAAAATTAATTAAACCAGCATGTCTAGAAATAGTCAAGCGTATGACAGGAGAGGAAGTTACTAAAGAAATTGAAAAAGTTCCTCTATCGAACAACACGCTTACACGCCGTGTGGACGAAATGCCCTCCGACATCAGAGATCATACATTGGATAAACTAAAATCTTAATTCTTTTGCTATCCAACTCGATGAATCAACAGATTACATGTGAAAGTGCTATTTGATTGCGTTCATCCGTTTTGTCCTCAACAACGATATTTGTAAACAATTTCTCTTCCTGAAAGAAATTAGAACAACTACTACCGGTAAAGATGTGTTCAATACGACAGATACGTTCTTTGCAGATCAAGGATTATCATGAGCACATTGTGTTGGCATCTGCACTGACGGTGCTCCCAGCATGACTGGTTCAGTCAAAGGGTTTATGACTCTGGCTAAAGAAAAAAATCCTGAAATCATTTCTACACATTGTTTTATTCACCGGGCAGCGTTAATGAAACGAACACTAAATGAACTCCAGTCTGTGCTTGATGATGCTGTAAAAATGGTCAATAAAATTAGAGGTAAAGCCTTGAAAAGTAGACTCTTCTCTGAACTATGTGACTCTACGGATGCGAATTTTACATGTCTTTTGTACCACAGTAAAGTGAGATGGCTTTCAAGAGGGAAGGTTTTAAAACGTCTGTATGACCTGAAGGAAAAGCTCATGATTTTTTTCCTGTAAGAATGTGATGACCATTGCAGCGATCTGTTAGCTGATGATGATTGGAGATCGAAATTGGCTTACCTGGCAGATATATTCAAGTACTTGAATGCTCTGAATACACATTTACAGGGACCATCCGAAAATGTGATCACTTCTACTGACAAATTAACCTAAATGCGGGAAAAATAGGAATAATATTCCCACTCTTCACCGCGAGGGAAAACCAAAATTCAATAGAAACTGTGAAGAAACATCTCCAGTCATTGGAGTCTAACCTCAACTTCTATTTCCCTGATTTGGACGTCAACAAATACAACTGGATTCAAAATCCTTTTCTTGCTATGATTGACACAGACAACTTTGGGCTCCAAGGTGAAGCTATTGAACTGAAAAATAACAGAAACCTACGATTGAAATTCGACGAAATTCTACTTTCAAAAGAGGCTCTCAAAGTAATGCTACAATTCTCCACTTCTTGGTTGTGTGAGCACGGATTTTCTGCACTCACAAACATAAAAACCAAGAGACGTAAAAGAATGCTTGGGACAAATTTAGAAGTCAGCATGAGGTTGTGTCTCTCGGCCATACCTCCCCGTATTACCAAATTGTGCAAGGAACACCAAGCTCACCTATCTTATTGATTAAATTAATATCTACTTACTACATAATACTAGCATAATTTTAGCGATGAAGCTACTTTTTTTCTAAATGGAGAAATTAATCGACATAATTTCCGATACTGGTCGACAGACAATTCGCACTGGATGAAAGAAACTTATACTCAACATCCACAAAAATTAAATGTTTGGTGTTGTTTTGCCAGAGGTCACATTTTAGGACCGTATTTTTTTGATGTCATATTGACTGGACAAGTCTATCTGGATTTCCTTCGCGACTTATTAGTACCAGCATTAGCGGAACTGTTTCCCAATAAAGAGGATCCAGACATACCAGCACCTGATGTATGGTTTCAACAAGACGGTGCACCTCCACACTATGCTCATAATGTCAGAGAATATGTAGATAATGTCTTTAATAATAGGTAGATTAGTAGACGAGGTCCAGTGGAATGGCCTGCCCGCTCTCCTGACCTAAACCCACTTGACTTTTTTTATGGGCTATTTAAAATCTAAAGTATTTGCGACAAAATCAAGAGATTTGGAAGATTTGAGAGAAAGATTAACAATTCAATGTCGCTCAATTAGTCAAGAAATAAGAAATAATGTGCTAAATGAATTCGAAAATCGGCTGTATTATTGACAAGAAACCGAAGCACGTCAACTTGAACATCTAATTAAGTAATTTTGTTGAAAATTGCGTTTGTTTTGAAAAGTTTAATGAAATATTTAAATTTGTTAAATTACTTAAAATTTTCTTTTCAAACCCTATAAGTGGTATATTGTTGAACTCAGAAAAATAAGTACTTTCAATTTTTAACCTCAAAAATAGAGGTTGCTATTTAAAAAATAGTTTGATTACGTCACAGCAAAAAACGGTTGGAAGAAAAAAAATTGAAAACAAGTGACAAACGTGCGCAACAAAAATATAAAATCGACCTGTGTAGGCGTTTTTCAAAAAAAAAAACAATTAATTTAAAAAATATGAATTTTATTCCATACTTTTATGTCACCCTGTATAAATAATTAGGGTAGATAACGTATATATCGGTGTAAAATTAATGTATACGTTAGGGTGTCCCTCATATGACAAAAAAATTTTTTTTTCGAATTTCAAAATGCATACTCTCTATATTTTTTACTAATGCTTTAAGATACTCAAGTATAAAATTTCGTCTTCTTAGCACAATTGCAACCAGGGCCGACCGAGCTTCAAAGTTTAGTAAAAAACGTAATTTTGTCCTGACATGTCGGTCTGCTATAAAATCACTAGAAGTGCAATAAAATAAGTGAATAAAAGAAACAATGAAATTAGATGAAAATTAATCTTTAATTAAAAACATACATTTATAACAACCAGTCAGGGTAACTTCTTTTTAGAGTAGTTATTTTACAGTCCGGATACAATTTTCTATGTTCCTGCACACAGCGCATCAAATACTGTTTTTGTTCCTACAAAATCTTACATCAATTTAACAGCCCTTTCAGCACTATCATTCACAACTTTCAAACAACTTATTTCTTTTTAGCTTCCAGAAAAGCAGAATTATTGTTTCAAGAAGATACATCTTTCTTTAAAAAACTGTCATCGATCTGCAGTCGTGAGAAAACTTGTTGGCTCTTTTCCGATACAAAATCATTAAGTGTTTTATCTGAAAAAAAAAAGTTAAATAACAAAAAAATCAAAAACATTTTAAAGATATCACAAAAAGCCAATTTAACATACCAAACAACTTTTGAGACAATTCTTCCTCCGACGGGTCATAGCGTTTGCTAAAATCTGAGATTCTGTCCCCGTTGAAGTTGGCAATCATTTTCTTCTTAGTTTGGTTATCAACTTCATCATCAAACAGTGACAGAATAACAGAATAATTGTCTCTTCACATAAATACCACAAATAATGGCTAAACTTGCTTATAGAGGCTTTAGAAATTGTTGCATCAATTTTTTTGTACTCTTTTAACATCTTCAAGAAGCACAAATCTTGGTTAGGTGCTTTACTCACAACTGTGGCATTCGAGTTTTAACACGGTTTAACATACAACATCACGATAAATAAACAAACATCTTGTAGACCTTTTATGTCCTTCGCAGTTATTCTGAATTGTGACTAAAGTAAACAAATTTTTAAAGAATAGATTGCTCTCGCCATTCAGCGTGCTTGATGCATGCTCCGGGGAGTCTTAATTTTAGTTTTTTCTTTGTGTCCCCTCCAAAAAATATTACGCACAGTTGGACCAATTGGCGGTAGTCATTTCTTACAAAATGTTTGTCTAATTTTGCCTTATAAATTATTAACAAAGTTTGAATGTCTGTCTCGGTAACACGTTCTTTTACAAAATTAAGACATGGTTCAATGTTACTAGAATCGATGTTTTTCCAATTTTCTCTGAACTTTTTGAACAGCGGAATATCTGGGCTACTAATAATTTGCTTAATTTTGGTTTCAAAAACAGCTTTTAAATGCAAAAAGCACCAATTCTCTTCCTAAAGTTTGCTCCAATATAGCACAAGCTCCATTAAAACGACCCGTATTGGAAGCTGTTGTGTCGCAGCACATTATTTGTATTTTATCAAAAAGATTTCAGTCAAACAGAGCTGTTGAGATAGCCTTAGCTTGATGTTTTCCAGAAGAACGTTTTAGTTTTGGCACTGTAAGAAGCTGTTCTCTATCGTCAAACGAAACAATAACTGGCAAGCGTTCTTTTTTTGAACTTCGTACATCCAACCCGGGTAATAGTTTTTCATCCCAATAGAGTGTAACTATGTCGGGTACATGGTTTTGGAAGTCAGATTTGATTGCTTCTGCCCTTGATTTTCTAGTTTCAGTACGAATTCGCTGAATCGATAATTTGTTTTTAGAAAGATCATCGCTGCTCAGACCAAGCGCTTCTACCACTGCATTAAGAATGTAAACAGAGTCTCTGATGCTTAACTGGCATCGATCTAAAGCTGCAACTAGTTTAGGTGTAATGAGATTCTTTGTACCTCTTTTTGAACTTAGTTTATAACAGGGAACGTCCGGCGAGCTGAGTTCAGAATTTAAGATCTGTTCTTCGTCTGAATCTTCTAGACTTTCTAAGTTATTTGTGGAGAAAGTAAATGCAACTGCTTGTGATTCTCTTTGTCTTACAATTTTTTTCTTTTCTTCCAATCGTCGTTGTATAGATCTTTTTTCTTTTTTCGCCAATTTTTTATCTACACGACCTAAGCATCCCGGTCGACCTGGCTCTCTCTGTTTCATTAAAAATATTTTATCTTCTTCTATTTTCATTCTCTCCGAAGCATCAGCATGTGTAATATCAAATAAATTATCAAGATTCTGAAACGTAACCTGAGTTTTCTTACAATTTTTTTGCAACTCTCTCCAAATATGATATAAATCAACAAATTTCTTCACGCAGTTCGGAAATGCCCTTGTTGGAATTCTTGATTTTTCCCAATATATGATGATTAATTACAAGATTACAAGATTTGCACTTTTGCTAACAGTCAGTTTAACCTCGCGAATATTATAAAATAAAACTGACAGAACTTGTCGATTAGAGGGTAATTTTGCACTACTTATTTGATAGCTAGGCGATCCAATTAAGAAAATATTTTGTTTATCACTCCTTAATTCAACCGACATGTTGTTGCACTAAACAATGGAGCATTAATAATCTCAAAAACCATGTATGAAATGACAAATAAAACATGTAGTTTACAAGTCACAGCGCAGTACTTACGCAACTTGTATGGACAAGTTTAAATTGCAAGTTGGCACGGGTTATCGTTTATAAATTGAACTTATATTTTTTTCTAGATCATATAGGGCTATTACGAAACTTTTAAGAAGGTATGCGTAAAAATATATCGAACTTGAAATTTAAAGGACACCCTAGTATACGTACGATAGGTTATTAAAAAAAGTTTTACAAGATGTCCTTGTTTTTTCATTACAATCTGTTAAAATTATGAAAGAAATTCTTCAGAGGTATGTCTTAGCAAAAATTTATGTTTTAATTAAGCAAATTAAATGAAATTTAGCTCAAATATCTATATTAGTAATTTTAAATAGCTGCTCAAATTTCACTACGATAGCTAAAAAACATTTGAGGTATTATTTTTTTTTTTAATTGTCAGCTTTAGCCAGCTGTAACTTTTTACAGAAGCGGCGCAAAACAAAAATTTTACCAGCTTTTTTCTTCTATTGGTCCACGGTGATTGTGGTTGAACTTATGCAAAATAATTTTGTAACATTCTGTAGATATAGCTACCTCGAGTAAAATTTGTTCATTATATTTAATTGCTCTGGAGTGACTGGTTCGATGTAACGAGAAGGCACTAAATCTTCATTTTAGTCTAGGGGCCCTTGACTAAAGAGTGCAAAAATTTTCCAATTACTCATAATTTAATATTAGCTTACATTTATTGTATATTAAGTGGCTCCTGTAAGAATAGCACACCTGAAGGAGTGTCAAAAATTAAGAACAGTGTCAGTGCTTTAAAAAAGTGGAGAATTTGTTTGGGTGTAGTTAAATACAAAAAAAAAGCAGTCACACCTCAATTTAAAAAGACTTGTTCAGTCATCACCCGCCAGAAGTCAAGATACCGAGAAATTGATTATTTTATTCATTTATTTAATAATTTAAGTTATTTTCATTTATGCACTTAATATTTTAAGTACAATAAATTATAATTGAATAAACTGAATAAAGAACTGTAACTGTTGGTGCCTGCTACCCCAACCGCAATACGAACCACGGTTTAAGCTTTTTGCAGATACCCGGGGGTGCTTTTCCTACAGCAAGAAGAGAACAGCGGTACGGAAAAGCAGAGTGAAAAAAATTTTGCTCGTATTTTAGTATTGGGGCGAATTTTGTATGAACCAATGACGCAATGGTAGGAAGCGCTCACTTAGATTGTGATCTCCATACGCAATGCTTACATTCTTTAAACCGCTTTTTTTATGTCCTTGACTGTACGCTGCAATACAAATCTTTGGCATCTAAAAACGAGAAAATGTGAGGAACATTTCTCTGGTAGAGCTGCTGTGTGGGCACTATTACATACCACAATCAGTAAAACCAGTAAACAGTGAATTCAGAAGTAACATTTTTGTTTTAAAACAATGAAATGTTGTAACTTTAAAAACAATTTCCATTTTATGAAAAGCGATGATGCGTTTTAGTCCCTTGATATAATATCGAGAAATTGATTATTATGTTTATTTATTTAAACATTTAAGATATCTTAATTGAAATACTTAATATTTTAAGTACAATAAATCATAGTCGAATAAAAATATGGTAGATACAACAAAAGAAGTTGAAAGAGAAAAAAATTACGGTGCGAGTTTTTTGCGGATATCCGCGGTTGTCTTACCCACTGGTAAGGAACACAAAAGAACAGCAGTACGGAAAGACAGAATGCAAAAAATTTTGCTCGTATTTTAGGACTGGGTCGAATTTTGTATGAACCATTGACGCAATGGTAGCAATCGCTTACTTAGATTGTCTTTATATTCTTTGAACAGCTCTTTTTTCTGTCCTCGAGTATACACCACGCACGTTACAGTACAAATCTTTAGCATCTAAGAACGAGAAAATGTAGAGGAACATTTCTTAGGTAATCCTGCTGTGTGGTCACTGTAACATATCCACTTTTTCATAATTCGTAACAACTGTAAACAGTAAATTCAGAAGTAATATTTAACGATACTAACGAAATGTTAATCTTAAAAACAATTTCCATTTTATAAGGACTTTAGTCTCTTCATGTATATCGAGAAATTGTTTATTATGTTTATTTATTTAATTATTTAACATATCTTGAGTTAACATTTAATATTTTAAAAGAGAAAAAAAGTTAATGGTAAAAACTGTAATTATTCTGGTGGCTTCTGCCTGAACCGCAACACAAACCTCAGGCTGGGTTTTTTGTGGATACCCGTGGGTGCCTTTTCCACTGCTGGACTACAGTAAGGAACACGAAAAATAACGGGACGGAAAGGCAGAGTGAAAAACATTTTGGTCGTATTTTAGGAGGATGTCTGGGTCAAATTTTGTATAAACCATTGACTCAGCGAAGCCAAGCGCTCACTTAAATTGTGATCTCCATACGCATTGCTTACATTCTTTAAACCGCTTTTTTTATGTCCTCGACTGTATGTTGGAATACAGATCGTTGACATCTAAAAACGAGAAAATGTAAGGAACATTTTTCTGGTAGAGCTGCTGTGTGGGCACTGTTACATACCACAATCAGTAAAGCAGTAAACAGTGAATTCAAAAGTAACATTTTCGTTTTAATACAATGAAATGTTATAAATTTAAAAACAATTTCCATTTTATAAAAAGCGATGATGCATTTTAGTCCCATGATACAATATCGAGAGACTGATTATTATGTTTATTTATTTAATCATGTAAGATATCTTAATATAAACACTCAATATTTTAAGTACAATAAATAATAATTAAATAAAAATGCAATAGATACAATAAAAGCAGTTGAAAGGGAAAAAAGTTAATGTTAAGAACTGTAATTTCTGGTGACTTCTACCTGAACAGCAACACGAACTTTGTTTGGCTTTTTTGTGGATACCCGCGGGTGTCTTTCCCACTGCAGGACTACGTACTGTAAGGAACACAAGAGAACATCGGTACGGAATGGCAGAATAAAAAAAATTTGTTCGTATTTTAGGTCTGGGTTGAATTTTGTATAAACCATTGACTCGACGAGGCCAAGGGCCCACTTAGATTGTGATCTGGATACGCATTTCTTACATTCTTTAAACCGTTTTTTGTCTTCGACTGTACGTTGGAATAGAAATCGTTCACATCAACATTTGTGGGCACTGTTACATACCACAATCAGTAAAAACAGTAAACAGTGAATTCAGAATTAACAATTTAACGAAATGTTAATCTTTAAAACAATTTCCAGTTTATGAAAAGCTATGATGCACTTTAGTTCCGAAAAATTGATTATTATGTTTATTTACCATATCTTAATTGAATATTCAATATTTTAATAATAGATTCAATATAATACAATATAATAAATAATATAATAATAATAAAAAAAATCTGACACATGTCAGAAATTTTTTTAACATTATTGACACTACACTAATACAACAAGAGCAAAGTAGCGTGGCAGACGATTTGTAGTCACACTTGACGTCGAATAACGAAATTCGTTCCTTACATCTTTTTCAATTCATTTACTTTTTAACATCATTACTTAATAATTATGTTAATTATCTTATTAATTAATAATTGGCAGTCGCATTCTTACTGTGGCCAGAACAATCGATGGTGAAATGTAAGAAAAAGCCACACAACATGCTATTAGAAGGGCAGAAGCTTGCATTGGAGGCGAAAATTTCGAACAGTTAGTTTAGTCAGCGTTTTTTTACTAGTCAACTAGTCAATAAAGGTTATAAGTTAAATATCTCTTCTTTGAAGAAAATTTTAAAAATTTTGGTCCATCAGTTGATGATGGTAAACGCAAATTGCATTCTTTGTGCAGAAAGCACATCCAAAAAATGTCCAAAACCGCTAAAGTAAATCCTTTCTTGTCTATGATTACATGACAGATACATGGGGTGTGGGGTCGTGTGCCTAACCTAGATTAGACATGCTATGTCAAAGACAAATCTGCGAAAAATTACTTCTAATTGTCAATCGCATATCTTAGCAACGCTTCCATACAGGTTCGAAAAAGTGCAAAATGCGATTTGAGCCATGTTGCCGTATTGACTGAAGTTTAAAGATAAATACCTTCTCGGGGGTAATTAAACAACATTTTTGTACATTTACACTTACTCCAAGGGGTATTCTCTACAACGCTCTGAACTCGAAATGTCAAAATTTTGAGACAACCTGTATAAATTGTCATTATAATAATTTCTGTGTGACCGGTATTTGCATATACATATTCCTGGGTACTTCTACCTTTTCTCAATTCACTCTGTGATTTCGTAATGTATTTTTAACATTGGCTTTAAGTCTTATTATTATTTTATTATTTGTGTTATTTTTCTGGGTTACATTTTTTGTTTCCCAACCATTTAAATTTAATTTAATTTTTACTATGTGAAATATAGAAGATTTATTTGTTACAATGTTATTAGCTATTTATGTATTACATGAGTGTGGCATGTGATAACTATTCACGTAGAAAACATTTAGTCACGAGGCTTAAAGAACGGAGTTACTTATTTCTGAGTGACACTCCAAGCTTTCCACACAAGTATAATACAAAATTTTATTCAAAATCCTCAACAATTTATTAAATATTGAAATATTATATTACAAATAAATAAATATATAATATTATAACGAGAATTTGTTGAATTAGGACAAACCTTAAAAGTGAGTGTAACTTTAGATACAGCGAATTTATGTATCCAGAGAGGTGGAACCACGTCTCATCTGAATAAAATCTCTTATTTAAATCTATGTCGTTCTCATTAATCTTTTAAATAAACCATTAACAAAAATTAATTCTTTGTGCATAATCTACAGATTTCATTTCCTGCACTGCTTGAATTTTGTAAGGATGTAGGTGTTAGTCATTTTTTATTATAAGCCTGCACGTCTCATTGACAGTCCTTCTTGTTGAGAAATTCTTCTTACGACTGAGTAAGGATTTCGCAGATTGTCTCAATATTTTTTTGAATTCTTTTTAGAAGTGGTTGTTCTCCCATTGTACCTATTGTATTAAACTTAAACTTACGTTTAGCTTGAACCTTAAAGCTTAATTTAAAATAATAATTATTTAAGTGGTAACATTTCAAGTGATTGAATAATCTATATTTACACTAGTCGCTATTGAGCCTATAATTACAGTTATTGCGGCAGCTTTTTTAACCACAACTGCGCTGTAGATTGGCGTAAAAAGAATGAACTTCCTTTCTTCATTTTACGTAGCGCAATATATTGTAGGAAAGTGCCGCACAGTGCCTAAGTGAACGAGACTATTACGGAAGAATTAGAGGAGCTTTTGGTAGAAGAACTGCGTAAAAGGTGTAATGAGTTATTGATGATAAGTCCGATTTTTATCATTGTATTTGTACAAGTATTGCATGCAAGTAAGACAATTTTTTTTAGCTTTTGCTTCTTTGCACGGTTCTCTACTGGTACTTATTTCATTTGTAAGGTTTTTCCACGTAACCGTGATATTAATATCCGGTGTGGATCTGTTCCCGCAAAAGAATGTAGTTTTCCTATTTGTTTTTAAGCTGTTGCATTGTAGTTCTTGACCCCCGGTGTTTTTTTTTTGTGAGGGCTCAATATCTATTAGGATGGAATTGCGAAAGTTTCTTTCTGTAACCAGTGTACTCGGTGAATTTGGCGGTGCTCCAAACTCTCCAGACAAGTCGAAGGCAGGTTTAAAGTAAAGAGGGCAGTTCTGTCTTTTCTTCGAACACTCTTCTGTTTACTTTCTTTTTTTCTTATCAGAATTTACTTATCTTTATAAATAAACACGAATTTTTCTTTAGCAATTTTGCTATGGTTATAAAATAATGATTTTTTTATTGTAAAGAACGAATGCATATGACAACGACAGAACCGAGTCGAAATAACAATTTGTTATTTAGAAATACCACAATAAAGCCACAACTGTTGGCATTGTCACGTTCAGCATCATGTGTGTCTACCATTAACATATTACTTTTATAAATCGAAATGCCGATGGTGATCCTTCTCTTATACACAGGCATACAGCATCTGGCGAAACCGTTTCCACGGTAACGCCGTATACCGTATACACTCACTCACTAGGTCACTAATCGATTCGCCTGCTGCGATACCAAAAAAATCACCTGACCGGTAAAATATATAGTTTATCTGCTAACGACCCTAAAATATACATTTATTAGGACAATAGCTTTATCATCAATGAGCTGATTAGTATGTTAGTATGTCAATTATAATAATAAAAAATTGTTGTAAATAGGCCATGGAAAAAAAGATAAGACAGTGATAATATCAGAATATATGCCTGTAATGGTAGGTAGTTCTATTGAACGCTCAAATTTAAACTTTTACTCACTTTTTTATATTTGGTTTTCTTCTGACAGAAAATTTAAAATACTTTTTTAAACTAAACTTTACCTTTTTCTTGGTCTACTTCTAATCAATATATTACTAGATGATTAGCTGTAACGACAGTATTCATGAGATTGTAGTTTCGGCAAGCCAATTTTGTTGGCATATTTGCATACATGTAGGCAATATGTAATTATAAACTTTATTACGATTAATAACCAGTCGAAGGGTTACTTCGAGTCTCGCTTCGAGTATATTTCACACCATCCGACAACAAAGTTAGTCAATCTAACTAACAACCTTCATGTAGTTTTCGATGCTTCGTGACCCTCATACTAAAGGAATTCGTCTCTGTAAAAGTCGAAAACTTGGTAAAAAAATATCTATGAATAATGGATTTATCGTAATATACACGGGGTTTTCCAAAATAGGGGTACCAAATTCTTGATACGTTATTTATTAATTGGAGTCAAGAAGCACGAGAAAATTATTTAATTACTTTTAATTTACAAATTACAAAGTACCAAACATTTGCACTAGTGCGCACTGAATGTATATCTTTTTTTTATCAATATGTAATAGATAGTAGTAAAAATACATACAATGCGCACTAGTCAGACAATCGAAAACGCTAAAAACTTGAATGATTTGCAGGATTTATTCTACATCTATTCTACATTTATTTTAAAAAATCATTTGACACTATAATCTTTTAAACTTTATCATTTTAATTAAAACCACTTAAAAAAAACATTTTATGTTTCACTTTGTTTTTCAAATGCTGCTACTATTGCAAAAAACTCTCAAATAGAGGATTTGTTGCTAGTCCTTGGACCTTAGTTGACAACGTATCTATTAACATTTTGAAACATCCTGTATAATGAAATACGAATTCTCAAAAATGTTATATATTTTTAGAAAAAGTTTTAAGTCTAGTAAACCTAAAAAAATATGGGCGTCCAAAAGGTATAAGGTATAATAGAGGAATAAAAAAATGTTCAGCAAATTTATTCCAATTTTTTTTTCAAGTTTTTTTGCGCTTTGAAATATGGGCCTAAACTTTCGATACAAAAAGAACAAATCTTTAAACAATCTTCACTTTTTATTTTGCAATTTTGTAGAACTACATATTTTAAATTAATTCGTTTTTTGGCTGTTGAAGCAGAACTAGTTTCACTCTTATTTTTTTGCAATGATTTTTATATGCATATCCTTTGATTGCAAAAAAATGTTTTAGAATTATTTCCATTAAAGAACAGCATAGTGAAACTTTATCACAATAGAGCGTTGATGTTGTAGGTATAAGTATAGTCAATCCTATGATCACTTTTTTTTTCTTTTTTTTTTTAATTTCTACTTCCATATCAATTATGGAAAAATATTGTGTGTGATAAAAATGTGTGATGAAAAGAAGAAAAAAAATGAATGTTAAGGATGTTTGTCCTGTATTTCTTTTACTAAAACTCACAATTACAAAAGAGACCGAGTTAATGCCGGTCTAAATCCCTGAAATCTGATATCTCGTTTTAAATAAACGGCGTGGAAAATAAACTCGGTAATTGAGCGAATTGTACAAATAATTTGGTCAGGATATCAATAAAGGCCGTTGAACATGTTAACTAATTAACTAGAGCTACTATGCAAAAATATTACTCAACCACTTTCAGCCAAAATCCGGTCAGGTCAGCTGGTATCGAGGCGTTCGGGTGATCATCAATAAAATGGTAAGGCGATGCCTGTAATTTAAAAAGGGTGTGTGAGCAATCCAACCTATCAATGCAGGAGGTCCCTAATGTGATTGCGCGATAATTAAACAAAATATTATACAATCTAAAAATAATTGCAATTAATAGCTTGTCCAGTATCAATAAGATTATGTCTGTATTTAGTTGAGCTCTGTCCAGGTATTAAAGGGGTGAAAAACGCAGTCCTGGCGTTTGACGAACTCTACAAGTCTAAGGAAGACCATAATTGCGGTCAACCCTTTACCTGCAGATTTCTTACCAGCCCACTTGCCTCAGGGCGCGCAGAACGCCAGTGAGACCACCTCGCGGTTCTGACGTGCAATGAACACGCGTTCTGTCATCCACCACTTGCCCCGGAAGTGCAATGGGTACCAATTCAGTACCTTCCTGCCAGTGGCCTTAAGCCCTTATCGGACAGGACCCCCTGGCGTGCAATGGACGGTGTCAACGGTACCCCACCCAGTGGCCTAATAAAAAAAAAACATAGAGCAAGCAGCTGGGACTGCAAAGAACCCCTTTTGGCATTCCACTCGGCTACAAAGTACGTTATGCCTCGAGCGTGCAATGGTTGCCCTCTTCATAGTGTTGTAGGGTCCAATCCAATCAACCTCTCTACGAAAAACAATAAACATGCATAGAACAGAGCAGCTGGGAGTGCAATAGTCCCCTTTTGACGGTCCACTCGGCTGCAAGGTACAACGTTATGCCCCGAGCGTGCAATGGCCGTCCTCTTCATGGTGTTGTGGGGACTAATCCAATCAGCCTTTCTAAGCCAACAAAACATAAAACGCAAAGAGCAAGCAGCTGGGAGTGCAATGGACCTCTTTTGACAAACCACTCGGCTACAAATTACGTTATGCCCCGAGCGTGCAATGGTTGTCCTCTTCATAGAGTTGTGCGGTCCAATCCAATCAACCCCTCTAAGCAACAACACCGAGATCTGGGAGTGCAATGGCCACCTTTTGGCACCTCTCTTCCAGCGACTAACCTGCAATTAGCCCTGGGTGTGCAATGGGTGTCATAAACTGGTGACCGTTCCAGTAACTCATCACAAAACAAAACCACGGACCTGGGGGAGCCGGCGCTACCTGTCGACTCACCCGGGCCGTCATGTTGCGCTAGGCCTAAATGTGCAATGGACGGTGTCAGCGATTTCCCATACCTAACCGCCCTAAATAGTACCTAGCGGGCGGAAAAGAGGGATGGACAGTTTAATTAGATTAACTTGATATATCAAGGCTCAACGTTGTAAAATGTTTACCTTTTGCTCGTTAAAGATTAATTCAAACATAACATAATGATCAGATTCTCAATAATTAACCAATTGAGAATTAACCATTTATACTCAACTTTATAAAACATATCAACCTTATAAAAATATATCAGCTCATATCCAACAACTGGATAAACGTTATTTAAAATCATAACATTAATACATTAACCATTAAACAAGTACCAAGCTAATTACTACTGGACTCACCCTACCGATGATAGACATTTGTGTCTCAAAAGCTCTAGTATTGAATTAAATAACTTCACGACACAAAAAGAAATTATAAAACTCAAAACACTAATCAATGATAGCTTAATTAAAAGCTCACTACACGAATAGAAGGATTGCTCTGTGATAAACTCACCTTTTCAATCAAAAAAACAAATATTTGCACTAATTCACTAATTAACCACCACGGCTGCTGGCTAAAATTCAACTGTTTTACATGTGGTCTAAAACAGAAGGTTCAGCCGCCAAAAGCTCTTAAGTCTGTTCGGGGTGGATGGTTTATGTGTCCGGAGCTCATAAATATGTCAATCTTATTATGGGAACGTATGAAACTCAAAATTGTTATAGACCTTATATTTTCTAAAATTTATTTACAGAGAAAAAAAAAGTTGTGCCTAATTTACTACGTATAAAAAAAAATTATAATTAGCCTATGCGCAAAAATGCCCTTACAATTGTGTAATACATACTGCAGTTTACTCTCGAAATTACCAAAATCGAAGTAGTTAGTATATATTTATTTCACACAAGCTCCATCTACTCGTAAATATTATACATAGATAATATTATAGTCCGCTTTACTTAGACCATTTATGTCTCTCCTCAAAATTGTCATCTCCATATTGTTTAATATTTCTTCTATCTTTTAAACCAAAACCGTATGGGGTCGCTTTAAACATTTAGGGGGGGTGACAAAAAATTTTTAGAATAGAAAAGAAAATATTAACTTTAATTAAGAAAAATTAACCAAAACAATACAAATAACAACACAAACTTAAAAAAATTCTTTAAAATAACAAAAGCAAAAAAAACATATAATAAAAAACTAAACAAAACTGCCACAAAAACGTTATTAATGTGAGGTATGTGCCTGTTTATTTGGAACTATCTTTTTAAATCGCAGATCTGTATTTGAAACACACACAATTATGTTGTTTTCCAATTCCAACCGATTTCTTATTTTTGTTGTAATGTTTGTCATAGACGAAAAACTTAACTCGCATAAATAAGATGTGGCAAATAGGATCAAACACCTAAGAGCTTCGTGCACCAGCTCGGGAAATTCAGCCATCCGTTTGATCCAAAATTGATCTGGACTATGAGCAAAAAATCTAATTTTAACATACTATCACTTTCTATCTCGATTAGTTTTACTTTTAAATTGGTTGGCAGTTTAGCCTGTACATAGAAATTTTCTAAATATGGATTAAGTATCCACCTGTAATCTTCATACTTTCGTTTAGTCTCTTCAAGGAAGAAGTCATACAATTTTAATTTCAAACTATCTATCAAAGTACTCGTATCTATCTTCTCTGCAAAAACATGCTGAGCTTGCGTCAAATTGTTTTGTTTTAATAGAGTTCGATCATAAATCAAGTTTTTTAACAAATGCTTTAATTGTATTTGTGGCTGTTATAATTTTAATATCTTGGCCCTGCAGACTCCTATTTAAAATATTTATGTGTTCAAAAATGTCAGCAAGAAAAGCCAGTTTGAAAGATTTTGACCTTATAAGTACACCTGCAGTTCTGATCTTAATTCAAATTTTTTTTTTAAAACCTTACTTCGAAAAAACCATCTTACCGTGTGATAAAAAAGATTTTCATATAAAGATATCATCTCCTTGCAAATTTTTCTAAAGATACGGGTCTGCAACGCCTTTCCTTTTATGACATTTTTACAATTTTAATTAAAGTTTTCATAACAGAATGTATTTCAGAAGGCAAACATTTTGACGCAAGAGCTTCGCCGTGTAAAAATCAGTGTGTCCATAAAGCATTCGGCATAATTTTTTGTAATTGTAGAATAAGACCAGATTTGTACCCCGTCATAGCCTTGGCGGCCATCTTTTCTTTTAAAAGTGTCAAATAAATATTTTCCGGTCATGTTGAGCTCTAAAGGCGTACAAAATAAAATATCTTCTTTAACTTCTTTTTTTGTATTGCATCTTACAAATATTACAGACTGAGCACAGTTAAAGAGTAAAAAGTATGTGCATTTTTTTAAGTTTTCAGCCGTTTGCGCTTGAATATCTTCTGCCATATCACTAATTCTTCTTTGAATGGCATTGTTAGACAAAGGAATTTTTTTCAGTTTTTCGGCTTCTTTTTCACCTATCATTATTTACACCACGGATTTTCTTTTTTGTCTCGTTGTTTACTGTTTAAATGTCGCAGTAGTTTTGATGGCTTCAAACTTACTTGCGATAATATTTCTCCACAAACAACGCACTGTGGTTTATTTGAAATAACCTGTTTTTCTTTTTATTAGTATCTTTTGCAAATGTGGACGGTTGTAACGATCTCTTTAGAAACTTATCCATGTTTTAAATAACAAATAAAACACAATAAGGTGTTCAAAATGAAAACTATCCAATATAATTAGAAACTTTTATTAGTGATCAGTCAGTAACTTATATAACTACAATATTTAAACAAAAAATGACAACTTCTGCTGAAAACTAAAACAATATTTAACTTTTTTAAAAACTCTCATTATAGGCCTTATTATAGTGCGGTAAGGTAATAAGCCTACTGTTAAAAATCAACGAAAATTGTATTAAAATTAATACTTTGGAAATTGAGATCAATCATTATTAGAATAAAAGAAACAGTAATAATTAAAAAAAAATTCAATAAATGGACTTATTTAACATCCACCAGGGCATGTAAAGTGATCATGGTCTTCTATTGACAAACCGACACATTCTTCATGATACCACTTGAAGCACTGCGAATATTGCCTCATGTCATCCATTCTGTCCTCTTCACAGGCATGACAGTACCAATTTGCTTGTTAATGCGCAGTTTTCTTTGTTGTTTTCTTTGCTGATGTAGATTTTGTTGCATTTATTTTTGTTTCTTTATTTTTCTTTTCAGGGTTGTTTTTCTTTCTTCCCTTATTTTTGCTTTCTTCAGTGTTTTTCTTCTCCCTGTTATACTTATTGAATAGATCTTTTGTGACTGGAGTACCTCTGTAATTAATAGCTTTTCGTTTGACAGTCTGTGCTTTATTTTGGGCTTTAGCCGGCGTAGGCAAGAGATTATAAAAAGCATTCTTTTTTAATTGAGCAAGCGGCACTTCATCTTCGGAATCTCCAGAGCTCGAACTGATCCCAAAAACGTCTCGATAAAGTCTACGCTTGTCGATTGGCTGTGTTGAGGTTTTCTCAGTTGGTGACATTACCTTAGGTGGTGATCCGTTACCGATTTCCGGAGTCTTATGTCCAGGACAATCAACAAGTGATACATTTTCTAGTGCAACGCCAGGAATCTGTGATAAAATTGATGGAGACCCACCACTTCGTGCCGGGGTCTTTGGCCTAGGGTAAGGTGGTGTATTCTCAAGGTCGAGATCAGGCGTTGAAGCTTCGGATACGGGTGGCGATCTATTGCTAGGTTCTGGAGTTGTTGGTTGAGGAACATCACGAGATCCCATGTTGTTATCTTGGTTGATAGGTGCTGGAGCCTCTGTTAAAATTGAAGGAGCATGGCCTGTGGGTTGAACGGATACAAGCCAAGCAAAAATAGGAGTGTAGTAAGGTCTACGGTACAATTTCATAGGCCTTGTTACTCACGCAGTATATCCATAACAGAATTCCAAATAAATTAAATTCTGTAAAAGTCTTGTCATATAACCAGCTAGAATTATATCAAGCATCCATTGATACACAAACAGACACAGAGTGCAGGTAGCTAAGTGTAAACTTACAGCAAACACTTACATTTTCCCGGCGGCGATTTTTATTATTGCGTGTCGCGCAACCGCTCCTGACGATGTTTCACGCGACACTGGTGCGGGGGGAGGGGGGGGCGGAGTTAGTGCGCATGCGCCGCGTCACGAGAGCTCGCTCACTCGCTATGCATGTGTGAGTGTGACCTTGAGGCAAACTCCCATTTTTAGTTAGATTTTTGTCGTTTAGGCCTTATTGCCCGACAGGTCTTAATACCCGCAGGTACTTTACTTGATATCAGTAACGCGCAGCAAACAGCACAGCACTAGCGCATAGTGAAAAAGACAGCGCCACATGTGCCTCGATCAGCTGATTTACAGTGAAGGGGTTCGCAAAAAAAATTCGTGTCTAAAATAGGTCCTTATTTTGAAAAGTTTGGGAATCACTGCTTTAAACCATAATTTTAGATTTTGTAATTTTTTTTAAATGGAATAAATTAGAACGGAACTTAGTCGCTATCGCTTTGGTAATTCGTATTTTTATTTTATTTTGGAAACATAAACTACTTTCTTCCCAATCGAGAATAAAGTGAAGGTTTATTCCCTCGTTTTTGATCAAAAATGAGGTACTTTATTCCCTAGGGAATTTGAATTTTTTTATTTATTAACATTGAAGTTTGCATTAACAGTAAACAAACTGTGTTGTTGGCAACCGCCAGCCAACACTACCTAGATCTTACCGTACCGGCAAATTATTTTCTTTTAGAATTATTACTTTTGCCGCTTGGGAAGAAAGCTTTGTATGCATCTTGGGAATAAATCTTCGTTAATCCCTTAGCTGAAAATGCCCTCGCTCCCTGCGATCGCTCTGGCATCACTACAGTCGCGGGATTAACATGGCGGTTTATTCCCTTGATACATAAATAACTATTATACACCCGCAAATCATGGCGTAATCTTTATCTTTATAGCACTGAATTTTTTAAAGTTGCTACGCAACAATAAGAAATAAATAACTGTACATTTGTCTAGCTGTCAAATAAACGTCTTCAATTTTGTAAACGACACTTTTTACATTAAAAAACAATTCATTTCATTATTATGAAAAATCATCATTTATTTCAAAGTTTGTAAGCTTTTGACTGCAGAAAAAGATTTACAAAATTTTATTATTGTAGACATAGTATCTTATCATAAAAGACAACATTACCAATTTTTGGTCACATTGGTTTCTAAAATTGTTCTCGTTCCGCCACTTGCAAAACTTCTCATATTCTTTAACATACAAATCTTTTCATTTGCAAGGAGTAATTTTTGTCTGTGCGCTGATTCGAATTCTTCTAAAATTTCTCTAGAATACACGTTTTCAGGTGCCGTTCTAAAACACTGTCTTCACACAAAGATATTCACTCTCATACAGGGCCGGCTCAACCATAGGGGCAGAAGGGGCATTTGCCCCGGGCAGCCAAATTTTAAGAGCGCTTTTTTATTTAAGCATTTTTTTACAATGGTTTTGTGAATACAGAATTTCTAAAATCTTGTTATCGTATATGTATAAAACAGTTCAAGGAGGTATTTTCATAAAACGAAACTTAACTCCGTCGCCAAGTGCACTGATTAGAGCTTGAAAGAATCCCATAAATCAATGCAAAATAAACACAAACTTCTCAAATGTTATACCTTGCTTGCATTTTTAGAAGCTCTTATTGAAACTTGACTTTATCCTCATACTTTTAGTTGATTTTCGGTCTTCGAATAGATACGTTTGGTGCAAATAGTTTGTTTCGGAAAATTTTAAAATGTCCGGAAACGGAAAAAAGAGCTTGTCGGGGGCGCAATATCGCAAAAAAGCGGAAAAACAAAGTGCCTTTAAAAGTATGAGTGGTTCCATAAAAAAATTTATTATAAGTGCCGATTTGCCGAGTACTGAATCCAACGAAACTGGGATTGAAGAACAACCACATCCATCCACATCAAGTGGAAGTGCCATCACAAACATTGATGAAGCTGTGGAAGTGAAATCATCGAATGTTATTTCATTAGATCTTGCAGATTGGCCTGAAAAGATAAGCGACTCCCAAAGAATCCTTATTGTGGGAAAAGGTCCTGCACACATATCGGTTACTCAACCCATTTTAACTTTCCGGTTGACAAAAGTAATCGTCGTTTTACTCCCTCCCACTATAAAAGACAACTAAGTAATGGTGAAAATGTGTTCAGAAGCTGGTTAACATATTCTACATCAAAAAATAAAGTGTATTGTTTCTGCTGCAAACTCTTTGGTACAAGCTTGGCGCCTTCATCTTTTGATAATACGGGTTTTAGTGAATGGAAACATTTGTCAGAAAGACTAATATCTCATGAAAACAGCAAAACTCATTTAAATGTACAAAATCAATGGTTCGAATTGTGTCGAAGGCTTGCCTTAAAGAAAACAATCGATGTCTCTCATCAGCAGCTTTTAAAAGAAGAAACGCGCTATTGGCAAAATGTTCTTCAACGGTTACTTGCCATTATTCAGTTTTTGGGACAGCAATGTTTGGCACTACGGGGGACTTCCGAAAAACTGTACGAGCCAAATAATTGTAATTTTTCAAAATTAGTGGAGTTGATTGCTAAATTTGACGCTGTCATGTCTGAACATATCAGAGGAGTCAGAGATAAAGAAATATTCACCCATTATTTAGGAAAAAATATACAAAACGAAATTATACAATTAATTGCAAGGAGCATTAAAACAAAAATTGTAATTGCTGCAAAGAATGCAAAATATTATAGTATCATTGCTGATTACACCCGATAGTAGCCATACGGAGCAAATGACCCTTGTAATTAGATTTGTATTTATTGAAAATGAAACAAGTTATGAAAGTAGAGTTGAAATTCGTGAGCATTTCTTAGGATTTGTGCCACAAACAACAACAACAGGTGCTGCTTTAACTGAACGAATTATTGCCTATTTAGAAGGAAATGGTTTATCTGTGGCCAATTTAAGAGGTCAAGGATATGACAATGGGTCCAATATAAAGGGAAAAAATTTGGGGGTTCAGAAAAGAATTAGCGAACTAAATTCTCGCACTTTTTTTGTTCCCTGCAGTTGCCATTCTTTGAATTTAGTTGTTAACGATACAGTAATGTCCTCCAAGGAAGCTGTTTCATGTTTTGACGTAATTCAAAAATTATACACTTTTTTTTCGGCTTCAACACACAGATGGAGTATTTTAAAAAATAACATTACGTCGTTAACTTTAAAATCTTTAAGCTCAACGAGGTGGGAAAGTAGAATAGATGCATTGAGACCACTTCGCCATAACATAGGAGAAATCTATGATGCTTTGACAGAAATTGTTGCCGACGAAGTAACAGATAAAATGGCTAAACATGAAGCTGAGTGTCTGGCGCAAAAAATTTAAACATTTGAATTTTTATGTTCGCTCATCACATGGCACAATATCTTAAATCACATCAATGTGGCAAGTAAAATGCTTCAAAGTATGGATATGGATCTGCCCAAAACAATAATTGAATTAATATACCCATAATGGATGCTAAAACAAAATTTAAAGTGAATTTTTTTTTCATGTTTTGGATGTGTCAGTTAATTCCCTTAAAGAACGTTTTCTTCAGTTAGAAAATCATAATTTTTATTTTGATGTTTTGTACAACTTTACAAATATGTGACATGCCTAAAAATGAATTGATTAATAAATGCCAGAATTTAGAAAAGATTTTGACCGAGAAAGATCATAAAGATGTGGATTGGAAAGAAATGGTGGACGAATTGGATGTTTTAGGAAGTATAACTTTTATTTAAAAAAATCCTTTCCCCCTGGAAGTGTTAAAATACATTAGCAAAAATAATTTTTTCCCTAATGTATCAATTGCGCTCCGAATTCTTTTAACATTGCTAATTAGCGTTGCAACTGCAGAACGTAGCTTTTCTAAACTGAAGTTAATCAAGAATCATTTAAGATCTACAATGGCACAGGAAAGACTAAGTGATTTGGCAACCATTTCAATAGAACATAAAGTTTGTGAACATTTAGATCATGAAGATTTAATTAAGGATTTCGCGTCAATAAAGTCGCGTAAAGTGAACTTCAAGTGAATTGTGAGATATTTTTGACAATTTGGTGTAAATATTTGTTACGGTCATTTGGAAATACATGATGCATCACAAAGGTATGTATATAAAAGGGGGGTCGGGGGCGTTATTTTTATATTTGCCCCGGGCGCCAGAATGCATAGAGCCGGCCCTGCTCTCATATTGTCAAAATCTATGAGCAGTGAATATCTTAGTGTCAATTTTTTTTAATGCTCTACCAGATAGCTTTAAACATCTAGATATGAAAAAATTTAAGTCATCTTAAATCTTACTTACTATCTAATTAAGCAAGCTTTTTCTAACGATTTTATTATTGATTATAAAAACATGTGATATCTATTAATGTGTTATAATAAAATATCCAAACTTATGGTTTTAATATCTTTATTAAAACTGTCTCAATTGTTGTTGTATTGACATTGACCTTTGTAAAACCCCTGTTGTTGTTAACATAAATAAAGATGATTATTATTAGATATTATTCCTTACCTAAATTTTTACTTCCCTTGATTCTATTGTCATGTAAGAATCTGGGGCTGCTTTTGTCCACGGTGCCAATGTCCATGAGAGCTGTGGTTCTTAGACGAGGAACAGAATGGCGATTTGTATTTGCAATTTCATCTTTTCTTCTTTAACTTTCGTGTTTATATTCAAATGTGGTGGTTCTTTTTAGTAAATTAAAACTCGAAAGACATTTCTGAGATATCTAAATCCATTGTGGAGTTAATTTATATTTAAAAACTTGCTAAGAAGACGCAAGTTTTTGCGGAACTTTTTTGAAGTAGGCACTAAGTAACACAAGAAAAAATTTTAATGTTGGCGGAAGCTGTTTACAGACGCTAATTTTTTTTTTACTTTGAGCTTTTGGAGACTAACTACATTATATTTGATCTCGAGGGCAAAGGCTAAATATTTGGGAGCAACTCATTTCTCAAGTTTAACTGTTCTCTTCAGCACATTCTTTAGAAGAAACGCTTTAAGATGAAACCTTTTTTAACAACATTTATATTTTTGAAAAATTCATCAATGACCTCCTCATTTAACGGGGATTTTATTTTTCTAAACAGTAGTATAATTTTGACTGGCTATTACTAAAAATTCCATTGTATTCGCTGCAGATAAGTAGAAATTATAAAATACTGATATGAGTATTCACAGACATCCAATAAAAACACAAATTCGGTTTTCAAATTTGTGTTCTCAACAATAATAGTTATTAATAAATTAAGGGCATGAACAAGCATAACCAATTGCCGACCAAATAATTCTTAATCCCAGTGGTGTCATTTCTGTTACCTGAAATGCACGGCCCAAATGGGCTAATCTCTCTTATATAAAAATTACAGACCAAAATTTACTCGGATTCAGTTTATTCTCGTTCGCACAGTATTAAATAGTGCAACAGTTTATTAACAAACTTATTTCGTATGTACCGGATTTTATCCGAAAGTTGAAAACAATTGTTCATTATACTTAATTTATGTATGTACATATAATTTTTGTATTATTTATTATAAAAAGTTTCAAGATACAAAATAAAAAATTTGAATTATAGTATAAACGTGCTTGGCAGATCTCCAAGCATGAATTAAAAAAATGAACATTTTTATGGCTTTTTGTTTATGAATTGGGACTTAAAAGATAGTTATTTATTTTTCTTTCTTATATCTTTGTTTATTTCTTGCTAGATACCCAATTCCAGCTAATTAAATTAAGGATCATAATAGTACCACAGTCCTGATAAAATATTAGCAATTTGCAACAAAGTAAAGAAGAGAACGTTTTGTTAAATAATCTGGTGGCAACATCCCACCTACTATTAATTTGTATTCAAAGCAATTGCTAGAGCCGTTGCACAAATAAGAGCCTATTATGCACTAATTGCCCCAGCAACCAACGTGAAATGGACAATCTACTCGATTTCCTAACCGAGCCATTATTGATCGGATTTCGAATTAGAACATGTATTAACTAAAGCTGTCAATATTTCGTAAAATAATAATTATATTATGGAACCAACTTATCCGACCTAATATAACAGAAACGAAATGTATTATTCTTAACTTTAATTTTCTAGTAGGCAGTGATTATTTATACAGTAGCCAATCAATTTGATGGTTTACTTATGAAGTTAGCGCCGAAAATGTTCGCAAAATCAATCAGTTGAAAAGCTAATAAATTCTATTGAACGGTTATGATGTAAATTCACTGACCACGAAATCAATCAAACAGCCTCTAGCAAACGCGATGGAATTTACTGTTTATAAATCAATCAAAAAAGTGTTAAAAAGGGTTTTCTTTTATCCTCTCTTATATCTACACACAATTATCTAAAACTGTTTTTGTACTTTATTTGGTCCAAACAAAATTTTCAGCATAAATGAACGAAATAAAAGAGACTTATCAATTAAAATTACTTTCCTTTTCAGATTATTTGAAGAGCATGCAGAGTTACTTAATCTCTTCGAGAAATTCAAGGAACTGAAGACTCGAGAGGATCAAGCCAATAGCTTAGAATTAGCTGAACATGCAAGCACGGTTATGAATACGTTGGATGAAGGTATCAAAGAACTGGATAATTTGGACACATTTTTTGAATATTTACATCAAGTTGGTGCCTCGCATAGAAGGATACCTGGGTTCAAAGTGGAATATTTTTGGGTAGGTAAAATGACACACTTCTTTCATCCATCTATGGTAATGTGAATAATAATATTCAAAAAGCATTAATAATCTGTAACGGAATATCCCAAAGAATTTCAAAAAATGACATCACTCTTAAAAAGGCGTTGCTGAAAAAACCGGTTAAACAACCTAAACCTAATTCCACTTCTAATATCACACTTTTATCACTCAGAAATTTTCTCCTGTAATGCAATGTTCCTGAACTCTAGTGAACTCCGTAATCGTGTGGAATCATCTCGAATTCTGATGCAATAACACGTTATTGACGATTGTGTGTTGGTTTAAAAATGGCAAATTACCATCTAACATATACACCAAAATTATTATCAGCTTCTTATATTTTTTAAAATGTCACACGGGCATAAGATGAAACATACTCATAACGCAGTGTACTTTTTGCAGATCTTTTGAATTTTAATTTTTTTATAGATTTTATTTTTTTGACATTAATAAACGTCAGCTCAAATCTGAAAACACATACAGGGTGTTTCAGAAATAAATACAAAAATTTTAACCAATAATAGATTTCACCAAAACAAACAACTTTTCTATAATACCATTTTTGCAACAGATGCTAAAAATTTTGAATTTTGTCTCCTTCATAAAATTACGATACGCCTATGATCACTTAGTTACCATTGTAACATATCCTAGTTACCATTATAATAATACATAGGTCAGTGGCGGGTATGGTATTTTGTCTTAATTAAAGAAAAAAATACCTCAATAACAGTTGAGATTCGGAAAAAATTATCCAGAAAAAACTCATCTTTAAACGAGATCTACAAGTGGTTAATATTTGTGTATTCATTTCGGAAACAGCCTGTATATTGATTTGTCATAAATTTACACCTAAGTGCGTTTCAACTTTCATTAAAATGTAGCATTTATTAAATAAATTCTATTGGCCCAAAAAAGTGGCAATCGCCAAGCAGCACATGGTTCATGAATAAAATAGAATCACTAAAGCTTGAAGATTATGTTGAAGAAATTAACAACAAAATATGTTTTGTGATTTTAGGAAACAAATAAAAAACATTTTTAGATCACTGTATTAGTAAAATATTAAAACTTGGGCATGTCCTGATATAAAAGCAAAAAAATGACATAGAAGGGCTCTGCACGCCATCCTAGCAGACACGCCTCAAGTCTTTATTCGGTGAAAACTAAGCCCAATTAATTACTTTTGTTTGCGCCTGGTCAGAGCCGGACATGTTCCGACACGAAAGCAAAATAAAATTACATTGAAGGGCTTCCCACGCCATCCTAGCAGACACATCTCAAGTCCCTATTCCGTGTTAACTTAGCCCATCCACTTTTGTTTGAGCCCAATCAGAGCCGGACTATCATTGATTAGACTTCCCGCCTCTTTCGTCGTCAAGAACAAATGCTCTGTGCAATAAGATTTAAGAGCTACATCAGGTATTGGAATCCTTGTCGTTGTGTTTACCCATCAAAAAGAAATTGGATCAGAAAAAAGTAAAAGTAAAAGTCCGGAATCGCATCGTCTAAAATTTCTGTTCAATTGGCCGCTAAGACTTATACATAGATAGTTGGTTGGACGCCAGAACCTTGTTGATAGCCTCCAAGAAGAAAGAGGATGCACCTCGGGTCATCAGCTAGAATTCCGAACTCTTTTGCTGAGTTAAAAGATAATTCTTTGTTCAGGAAAGATCGTGTTAACAGAAGGGGCGGAAGAGTTTTTATTTTTGTTTCTAATCAAATATATAAAGATTTTAACCTAATGCAACTAAACCTTGAGGTTAGAGATATTGATGCAAAATTTCTCAAAATTGACAATAAAAATTTATTTTGGGCTGTGAGAATCGTTGTCCTGCTTCCACAGCTGCTGATAGTATCACACTTTACAATTTATTACCTGAATATGCAGAAAGTTATGAAAAAATATTTGTTTTTTGGTTACTTTAATATGGCGGACATCGTAAGGCCCTTATATCTATTTCGATCTATCACGAGTTTTTTACACGCTTTAATTAATATTTTGTTAAGCAGTCATCTTACTCCTCAAATAGTTTTCCAACACACTCGTAATAGAACTAATCAACAACCATCTGTTCTTGAGTTTGATAATAAGTTCAAACGATAGTTTATTATTTAATATTGAGTATATGGATCCTAAGGTAAATCCGATCATGTCGTTCTGAAAGTTGATTGAAATGCAAATCGGCTTCACTTATCGTAGTAAAGTAATAAAATGCAAAAACATCATAATTGATTTCAATCAAGTAAACAAGTTCTCTTCCTTTACATGATATAGTCTTTTTTCAAGCACTTCAGTCAAAAATAACTAGATTAATTTCAAACACCATTTTCAGAAGATTGTTGCTGCCTACTTTCACACTATCTCTTTGAAAACGTCTACAGAGCCTTGGATTAAGCATAACATTCTTAAAATAATCAGGAAAAAAGAATCACACAGATCCTATTTGAATAACGTTTCCGCTATTATTAAAAGACTATAGCAGATTATAAAAATTGTCTCATTGACAAGAAAGATGCCAAGTCTTTTTACGTGTAATATTTCTAATATGACGACATTGAAGTACTTTTGCAGATAGTTTTGCAGGAATTTATATAAATGAACCGTTCACACACCTTCCTTCGATAGAAACTTCTCTGGATTTGGCAGGTCAAACTGTTGTTAATTTTTTTGAAGAGTGTGTTCTAGAAAAATGACTGAAGTTGGATGTCATTAAATCTTCTAAACCTCACAATATTGCGTGCAATATTGTATGCCATTTGTCTAAAACCTTTGAAGCATTCCTTTAACACCGGCGTTTTGTTCTATAATTCGAAGCATTTATAATTCATAAAAAACAAGACAAATTCGACGTATCCAATAATAGGCCTATAGGCTTGACCTGTTTAGTCGTTGAGGCTGGCTATCATGATCAAATAACAGAATTCCTTATAGTCATCTTGTTATACCAATAAGTCAGCCTGGTTTTGTACCATAAGGGTCCACAGTAACCAATTTGCTGTGTTGTGCTGAAGAATGGATGAAGGAAGTTGTTCCCGGTAATTCTGTTGATGTTGTTTACTTAGACTTCTCAAAAGGTTTCGTCGTCTTCTCTCTAAACTTAAGCATTATGGCAACTTGTTGAAATGGATCAATATTTTCCTTAGTGTTCGCACATTTAGAGTTAAGATCGTCAATTTATATAGTGATTTAAAAGAAATTGTAAGTGGTGTATCTCAGGGCTCTATCCTTAGTGTCCTTGGTCCTTTACTGTTCGTGATTTACTTTGCTGATATTCCATATCACATAAGTACATTCCTATTCCTCATAGATTTGGGTTCCTAATATTCAGAGCCCAACATATGAGGATGAGGAGGCTTCTGTAGATACGGCACTGAGCTGTATTAGAGGTTCAAGGCTGCTGCTTTTATTAATCTTTTTTCTAGAGCATGCACACAATATGCTATGATGCCTCGCTGTGCGACTCAATTTTCAAACCCCTCTTAGGAAGAAAAAAAATGCGAGTGCGTCAGTCAATCAAAACAGTTTTGGATTACACTATTTCTTTTTAGACTAGCTTAAAAAAGATGCTGTTATTGTTATCTACTCGTATTGTGTATAGTAAACTTAGAGATAGATACAAATTTCCTCAGAATATTTCTCGGAAATGTATATGAAAATATAGATATTCCATATCACATAAGTAAATGCATTATGAACGCCGATGGTATTACAATGTGCCTTTGACTGAATTACAATAGTGTCTAGATTAGGGGTTTTGGTGTTCTCTCTCGTAGTCAAAACATACAGCAAAGTAGCTATAGCAACAATTTTCATAATCATGCCTCTAGATTCAATATTTTTATATAATTGTGGGATCCTGCGAATGACCGAAATGGTTATATCACCTCGTCAAGGGTTTAACCGCTAGTCTATATGTCGTAACTACGGTAAATGAAATATTCCTATAGGCTTATTATATTTTGAATTACATAATCTAAGTAAATCGTTTGATGGTTTAAATAACAACTTTTTTGTCAAGATTGATAAGACTTATGTTCGTCTTGTGCTATAGTAGGTACTCAAATAGAATGTAGACATCTATTTTACAAAAAGAGATATCACTTTTATTAGAAAATGTCCAACGTCGCGTCTACACACGACTACAGTCAACGCCTATATATAACTTGACATGACTGTCAGAACGACGATTAAGAGACAGTCTTCCAAGCCCTAAGTTACCCAGATTTATCTATAAAACATCTTTTCCACTTTAACTTTTAAGTGAACGTACCAGAACCAGAGGACATTGCCTAAAACTGACTAAAAGAAAATTTCGAACTACCGTGAGATAGTGGTTTATTTCTAACCGAATATTTAATAAGTGAAATTTTTTGCCCATTGCGGTTATTTCAAGTAGCACGACTCGTAGTTTTAAATCAAAAAACGATAGTTACTCTGTGAATCTTCGTTAAATCAGGCCACATATCACTCAATGACAGCGCGTGCTTAACAGCCTTCGGCCTCAGCTTGGCCACACTTAAATAATAATAATAATATGGATGTTATTGATACACTACTTACAAATAAAAAGAAAACAAATTCTTAATAATTATTAACAAGTTGAATTAATTAAACGAAATTAACACAAACAAAGCAGTAATTTAAGTCCCGTTGTTTAGATTTTGCTGCAAAAGACGCCTTCCGATGACTGGCAAGCTACGGGAAAACATTAATTTTCTGGTTTACAAAAAAATTTGTGGACTTCTCTGGTTGTATTTGGACATAAATTGTCACAAATGAAAACAAAATTTTTACACATTTCTTGAATAAATAGGAGAAGATTTTTGACAATGCTTTCACTATAGCCAACTGCTTTCAAATTGCCATCTATTCTGCAAAAATGTTCCGCATTATTCGGCTGTCACTGTCTTACCATCACTGTCAACCCATCACTGTCTTACAAGGGTAAATGAAAATTTCCTGAGTGGTTATAATTTCAGACGTCTAGTCTAAACCAGATTTATCTGTGAACAAAGCTGTGGCTCACTCCTGCCGTTGCCAGTTTACATGTTTCTGCGCCCACTAAAACCTGATTACGCAATTTTCTCTGGATAACGTCAGCGCCTTCAAAAGACATCTAGCAATAAACTGAGCTTTTTGAAGTCAATTGCGATTTGTTTGGTCAGTATTACTAAGGCATTATGAGTGTTATGCAGTTGAATTGCTAATTTGGTTACGGTTGTGCTGCGATTCGTCAAAGCTTTCAAACGAAGAAAATGATCCTGAATTACAATGATTTTACGTGTTTCTGTAGGTCGATCACTTACATCATACGTTTGCTGATGTCTCAGTCACAGATGATTGATGCATAACATATTTACAAACGTTAAAACAGCAGCAACTGCTCGTTAATACAAACCGCGTTAAAGAATTCTAGTAGCACGCAACAGGGTATCGCGATCTCAATGTTCATGCCTTTAACCCTTTCGCTGCTGAATTAGAAATACGTCTGTAACAGTGCTGTGCTGAATTAAAAATAGTAAAATCATATATATTCCTTCTGTCGCATTGTGTGGTCAGGTCGCACGTATATACACGTAACCAGCACTAAACCTGTGGTTCTTAGCACGTATATATCCTTCTTCAGCACACAAATGTGGTTTACAGTTGTTGTGTGTGTCAAGAAAATCAGAATCATCCTTTGATTCTACAATAGTCGCAAGCTCTTTCATAAAACAAGCTTCTTTCTTGGTTAAGCCAACATAGCTACTGTTTTCGTCCATTGTTGTGTCTGGACTTGAAATAACGTGTTTATACTTGTTGGAAATAGAAAAAAATCAGCTGCCTCCTAATGTGCAAATAAACACAGCACGTACAAATACGTTATGAGCATGGATTTTTAAAAGTGCAGCACGTAAATATACGGAAGCAGCTTGTGGATTCCGCTTTTTCCGAAGTATATATACGTGTGCAGCAGTGAAAGGGTTAATGGTGACTTCAATACTTATTTGGTTTAATAATAACAAAACAAAATAATATTAATCAAATTGTAACGAAGAGTTTCAATAATTACCGAACAGCTCAAAATAAGGCTGATATCGGACTGCGACGTGATCCGAATACGTCATGCCACTTCCACTGCCATGACGTACGCTTCCCATTACCGGCAGGCCACCACCAACGCCTCTCTACTCTTCTCCTCTTGTTACCCTCGCCTATAGTCAAGGGTATATATTGCACTTTGCCGCCGCAACAACTTTACTTATGGGCGCATTAACCATGTAAGTCATATCCCCCTTACCCAGTCACTTACTGGTGCATTTACCCAGTGGCTTCCTCCTCCCTAAAACCGTTACCCACTGTGCATTAACCCGTGGGTATCTTACCACTCCTCCTCGACGAGTGCTCGCGGCGCATTAACCCGCAAGACACTTAGGGACCGACAAGTGGAGGACAAGCTGCCGAAGATGACGAGGCCGGAGTGTCACCGTTTTATCAAGACAGGACTTAGTTGTTTGTTATTAAAAATTGACATTTTATTTTATTTGTGTATATAGTTTTATATTTAATAAAAGCCTATCGTAGCTACGTCTCTCTCTTTCTATGTCATCCAGGACCCCCACAAAGAAAACACTGTTACAAAATCATTCCATAAATTCCATAATTCCATTAAATTCATAAACAAATACTTTATTTAAACAAGTATTTACACAAAATTAAAATAACAAAACTCAATCGCACTTCGATCGCTCACACCTCGCCTTCATTGCTAAAGTGAATCAAACTTCTCCGCGCGCTTAGTAGTGAAGGATGAGTAATCTATTCCGTTACACTATTTTAGAAATGGTTATTTGTTTTACACTTTTGAGACACTTTTATTTAAAAAAGTCGTTTATTTGTAAAGCATGTGTATAACAGTTTGAATTAATTGAGTATTGTATTTGCAGAAAATCGAAAAACCGTTCCTGACAGCCGTCGAAACAACCTTAGGAGACCGTTACACGGAAAACGTTGAAAATATCTACAAAATTACAATAAAATTCATCATTGAAACACTGATAAAAGGTTACGATAATGCCAATGCAACGACGTGAAAATCACCAGACTGACTTAATTTAGTCTACCACCTAGAAAAAAACAACAAAAATTAAAAAAATTAAATAAAAAAAAGTTGTGATCCGAAGAATGAATGTGACGATGTATGTTGATTTTACAAATTGTATTATAGATATGTTGAATGCTTATGTACTTGTACGCCTTCCATTTGATATTATTATTAGTTATATATTTTGTTAGGGATTTGTTGTTGATGTTGGTAGCAATGATTTTTGTTAAAATAAACCAACGCCACTGGAAAAGTATGTAACAGGTGATTTAAGAGTACTTTACCAAATTTTAGTAAAAGTTTTCTACTTTTGATATTTTCGGACAATGTTACGTACTTTTGAATCACGTAATTTTACTTTTTTAACACAATGTCGAAATAGGTCAATTGTGAGTCAATTTTTAATCGTACCAACATTTTATATCAAATAACCCGTTTCTAGTTTTATGAAATTCATATTGTTATTTTAGAAAAACCATAGATTTGTGTGTCAATAATGAGCCAATGATTATGTGGAGAGCCTTATCATTATAACATAATGTAAATATGAATATTTATTATACAATTGCTAAATCACACAATACGTTTTTATATGATAAACCAGTAATATAAAAATGTAAACAAATTGTTAATCATGTATTATACTTATGTATCATGATATTAAAGATGTGTATTTCGTGCTACACATATTATGTATGTACTCATAGTATATTGTAAATGTATTATTATCATGTTCACTAAAAATGATCAGATTCATGTTAATCGTATAAGAAAAAATGTTATTATTTATGTATTATGGTAAATAGTTACATGTATACAGCCTTTTATTTACACCCGCACATTTAAAATGTCAGTAATCTGATTTGTGTACTGCAAGAAGGACCGGATAAAACCCTTCTAAACCCTGTCCACAAAAGTTATGTTTTTACTAAGTCTCACATTTTTTACATATTTACAACAGAAAAAAAATACTCAACTAAAGTTGTATATACATCATAATTAAATAGTTATTATACCTAAGCGTTCTTAGGATTCACCAAGCTGGAGGTCAGTTTCTTACTACTCGTAAGTCCCACTTTTTTGTCATAAGATTCAATACAACTTTATTTTATTGGATTAATTTTACCTCATTTCTAATGACAAATCTGAGAACCAATAAATTAGCAATAACATTTAAACTACTTAGGAATTGCTTTTCTTAGTATATTCTTTCTCGTTTATAAAACTATAACTCTTAAAGCAACGCAAATTTTAAAAATAATTTCCATGAGTTTGAATAATATTTTAGAAAAAGATACCAATCTAGTAGAGGCTAAAAAAGAAAAAAATGTTGAAACAACAAAAATTGCAAAGAAACGTGTAACAAACCCAAATAACTGAAAATAGAATGTTCGAAAACGTAAGAGACAGAGCGGGGAGTCGGGGACGAATATGTAAATGTCAAAAAAGTGGTTCCAAAACGCATTGTAAAAGAGAAAACTTGTTTGTTTTTCAGAAAATTATCCTTTTAAGTGTTCGCGGGCAATTACTGTTGAAAAACAGTATATTGTTTACAGTATAACAGTATACTGTAACAAGATACAGTATAGTATAACAAAATACAGTATAACAGTATTTAATTCATAACATTTTTTGGCTTTTAAGTGATGAAATATGTAGTATTTTATGGAACGAGCATTTTTTATTGATAGCTATTAAGTCACGAGTATAAAAATTACAACACTCGTTAACGCTCGTGTCGTAATGAATTCGAGTGTCTAGTAGCCATTAAATGCGTGTTGTATACACTGTTTTTCCTGCGACCAGTCATAATAAAAAAAGAAATTTATATACTAAATTTATAAAACTTAAATTCACGAAATAAAACAAAACCGAACTGAAAAAAGTCAATTTTAATACAAAGTAAACAAATAAATCTTTTTGATAAATTGTCATATTCTGAATAAAGCAGTTATTAAACTGCAACTGCGGCATTCTTGGCAGTCCCGTGACTCCCGTGTCAATATTGGCGGATGCTCTTCATAATGTAGCAATTATTAATAGATTATAGGTCTGATTATATTCAATCGAATTCAAAATTTGATTAGCCACGTTCACTTTATTTTTTTTATACACCCCGTGGAGTTTTAGTGATGGAATATCGCCACTAGCATCAACCAATATTGTCGCAGAACTGCGACATAAGCAGCGTTCGGTATATAAATGCTAACTTTATTTTCGTCTCTCCAATCCATGAATTGAGAATAAAATTTTTCATAGGTTTTAGCAGATTTTGCCGGCAAAAAAGACTTTGTGGCTTTTTTTGCTTGTTCTACAATCTCTGAAGGCGTAAGATTTTCTATTTTACAGTCACTTTCTTTCATACTGACTCTTACTATTAGTCATTTACGAATGGCAGTACCAACCTGACGGTACATCAATGTTAGTCATAATTTAATTTTCACTAATGTAATCAAAGATTGCCGATTTTTATCACTTATTATAGAATAAATTTATGTAACAATAGAGATAAGCAATTTTTTTCTATCAAATATTTATGTATTATTATTAATTAAATTAATTGTAATATAATCTACTTATCTAATTACTTATATATCTATAAGCATTTCGCCCTCTACCACGCTTAAAAGGAACCGATAAAAAGGCGATCAGCAGCGTTAGCCCGAAGATTAACGTAAAATCGAGTATATTCTTGTATGTACCACTGGCTGCATAATTTGCATGTATTACTGATTGCATTTTATGAAACAAGGCGATAGCCCGAGGATGGACTTAAAATCGAAGATTTTTTTGTCAGATATAGAAAACGCAGCCCTCTACCACGCGAAATAAAAACCTATAAAAAGGCAGTTTTGAGAATTCCCCACCTGAGGATGACAACATTGTTGTCGAAACGTGCGTCGTGCAAAGTCAAATTGTTTGGTCCTATTGGGTGTTTGCTACGTTTCATTCTACACACGAAGGAGATCCAACATGAAGTTCCTTCAGTGTCTACTGATAGCAGCTGCGAGGTTTTTTTTTTGATAAACAGTCTTAAATTTCACGAGTTTGAACAACGATTTCACTCATAATGTGATCAATAATAATCATTAATTACAAAAGAAAAATAATTGATAAAACACAAATAGTATTTTTTTAAAAAACACATTGCTAATCGGAAATCACACAAGCACCAGTCGGTTCAGACTGTGGAAGCCTAGATTTAAATAACAAATTGACAGTACCCTTGAGACTCTTTAAATTTAAACCTCCTACCCTCTTAGGAGTAATAGGAATAAAGATTGATTTTCCTCTTGTTTTGATATTTGCATAATCATATTATTTGTCATGCAACTGTTTACATTTTACGAAACTTTGAAAAGGGTAAGGGTAAAGAAAAGAGTAAAATAACTTAATGATAATTTATTCAACCACAGCGTAATGAGTACAAAACTGTATGTTTCACGGCCGTGCCGTTATTAATTATTTGTATTATTAATGGGATAGAAGCATCATTACAGCACTACGAATGGAAAGTTTGGAGATGACGAGGGCGTAGCCTGAGTCCATCTGTAATCAACGAGGTACTGTAATATGCTCTAGCCCACGAATGATATATAACATTTAATCTACAAATGCAAAAAATTCTGAAAAAAACAATTTAATAATTTGTTAATCAAAATGAAGAGCAAACGGATTAAAAATTTGACAAGTTTGACGCATAAAACGACTTAAATGAATGATTCGGAGTCTACCTGAGGAAGTTCAAAAGAGAGTACCTAATGTATAATTTGACAGTGTCTTCGATTTTGTCACATAACTCCTATACTCGTATCTAATTTTGATTTTAATAAAATCTAAATTAATGGATTTTTGATTACACCATTAGTGCAATAACAGGGATCATTATTCAACTCAAACAGGGTTACATCAGTGGTGTAAAAAAGTCATTATAATGCATTTGTAGATAAATGTATTTTAACTAATGGAGAAAAATAGGTAGTATTTGGATTACTCATTATACTGGCTACAATTTTTAAAATACAAATTTATTTTTCTTCATTTCCCGATTCTTCTTCACTTGTCTCTTCATCTTCGAGATCTTCATCGTCTTCATCATCTTCGTCATCATCGTCTTCTTCTTCATCCGATTCATTGTATGTATAATCTCCATAAGCAGACGATTCTTGAACGTCATCCTCGTCATCGTAAAATCCACCTTGTGCTTGGCGTCCAAATTTATGGCTTCTCGCTACAGACAAAAGAATATTAGAAAAAAACAGTATGACAGCATACATATAAACTATTTTCCCTAAATCCGCAAAAAATAACAAAAACCCAACTCACTTGACATACTAAGATCCTTGGTTTGGGACGTATCATATCCACATTTGGGACAGGGTATCGCTTTATTCTTTTCATACTTGAATCCCTTTCTCCTCACGTGATCCTCGCAATAACAAGTTTTACATCGAAGACATGAATATTGTCCCAATTTATTGCACGACTGGCATTTGTAATTTTCCGATTCAAGTACTTGACAGGAAGCTTGATGTTCGAATTGATCATCTTCGCATAAGAAACTGTCACAAAATGAACATTTAAAGAGACGACCTCCATGATCCCAAACACCACGTTCGCATTCAATGCAAACAGCATCTTGAAGGGGACATGTGCAAGCGTGACTCTGAAGACATTTGCGGCCGTGGCAAATCCACGCCTCACAGAAGTCGCAGATGGCACCCTGGATACAACCAAAAATTTAAAAGATATTAATTAAGATTAAATAATACAGAGTGATTAATTACTCAACCAAAATAGACCAAACGAGGTGTTTATAAATGATTGTAGGGTCGTAGGAGACTGTGAAAATAATAAAAAATGTTCTGCCTTTTAAAGACAATAATTTTAGCTTTAATTATTTTTAGACAATTAAGTAATTCCAATTCTCTAATATTCCGTTGGGGAAATAGGACATTACAATGAATATTAGTGATATTAAAAATTTGTACAGCCTCCTACGACCCTACAATCATTTATATACACCTTGTACAAACTATATCGTCCGACCACATATTAAAAATAATAATAATAATAAAATCAAACACTCAAATCAAAAATTATTACTCTGTGGTGTTTTTATTTTCCATAACGGAAAACAAGGTTTTAGCCCGAAAAAGAGTAGGTAATTTGGAAAAAGTATTTGATAAAAGCCGAAATTTGATAGTCTATGGGTCGGTTACCAGAAGGTAAATTAAATAATTCGTGATTAAATTGACGGTTCTGATATTTGATTGGTCAAAATCGGCATTTAATCTTGAATTAACTATTTAATCGTAATTAAAGTTAATGTCGCCTTCTATAAATCGGCCCTAATACTTCTATATTTCCTGATAATGTACTTAATGACCTGCCAGCTAGTTCGTGACTTATAAATTTTTCAAATTGCAGTTTTCTTATGCACAAAAGAAATTTTTGTTTAAAACTGTGATTTATATCATATAAAGGTATGTTTTTATCAACTTAAAAAAATTGGTAGGTGATTGGCAGAAGTCTTCAAAGTTTTTAGAAAATTTGAAACTGTGTACACAATATAGAAATGAATCAGTATAGACAGCTGATAAAAACTTGTCAAAAAGCTAATATTCCTTCAAGTTAAATGCGTAAGATGGAGCCACTGATTTCTAGATTTACTGTAGGCAACTAGTAATACACAATTTAAATCTAAAGGGCTATAGCTGTAAATGATATAATAAATAATTGAAAGACAAAGATCGAAATTATTCTAAAAATAGAACGTAAAAATTTATTAAAAAATAGAAAAAAAATAGTGGCTCCATCTTACACATTTAATTTGAAGGGATTTGACAAGTTTTCAGTTTTTATCAGCTGTCCATACTGATTTATTTCTATACAGTCTCTAACTCTGTGTTTGAAATTTTCTCCACGGAGAGAACGGAGAAAGATTGTTTCTCGAGTTGTTGAATTCAACTGCCGCACTCACCCTGTATATATGTTAGAGTCAATATTCTTCCAATTCGGACAATGTCCGAAAAAAATATGCAAAACTAGTTTTGAGAAGGAAAATGTCCCGTACCCAAAATTTCATTTTTAGACGGCTATTGAGTCTGATAAAATGAGCAGAACTAGTTTTGTGAAAAAATTGAAATCTATATTCCGAAATAATTATGAAACGAGTTAGTCACATTATTAAAAACAGCACAAAAAAAACTTTATTCTTAGAAACCTACAAAACTGTACAGAATTGCACTTCACTATTTTACTTGTTGGAACATGAACTTGAATATTGACATTTAAAATAACAGATAACATTTTTTTTGTCGGTAAGAATATGCTCTGGTAGTACTTTTTTCTAGTAATGTTAGCATTTCTTTTTTAATTCTTCTTCCAGCCCTAAAATTTTAAGTTATAAGTTAAATACTATTATTGACAAAAATTTGGTGAGAACTCAACAATATACCTTTATGCCGTTGATGACCCGTACTGAGTTGAGCTTGGTGAATTATAGGAAATATTATATCAGATAAAACAAAGCACCATAAATATATGGGAATCATCTTTGGGTTTTTAAATTAACTTTTCTTGACCATTGATAGTTGTTATATCCAACCGCATTATTCTTCTATAATGTTTAGCAGTTTATTGTTTTGCCTCCTTAACCTTATTTAATGTGGTAAGATAATGTTATTTAGACATAAGATTATGTTTTGGTACAGCTGAAGCCACCAACAGACCTCCATTTTCAATATTTAAACACACGTATTTATTTATTCTCTTTTCACTTCTTCAGACAATTAACGCTACAAAGGACAATTACAGGCACAGTGACATAAAAATCTAACACTTACATAACAAATAAATTAAATCTATCATTAACAAATGTATCGTCACAACATAAAAACAATTGTCATGATAATGGCTAAATTTGTGTATGCAACCCGTTTTAATGTTGTCTATATAACCGGTTACATACTACGGTTACTTTTTACATTCAATTTTGTTCTTAATGTTAGTATAAACTTTGAGTAAATTATTAACGTCACTTTTAAAATTGATTGTTTTATTGTTTGTTATATACAGTGTGGTGCTAAAGTAAGGAACAAAATTCATAATTCTTTTATTGAATGTTTTTGAGCAAAACACTCGGACAGGTCAATTTTATTTTTTAATTTGCCACTTTATGACATAAAAATTTGACTTATGACGTCATGTATTATTGCGCAATGACGTCATCATTAGTTTTTTTAAATGACAACCCCATTTTTTTTGGTGTTTTTTGTAGGAGGTGCAACTACAGCCGAATTTTCGAATTGGTGCCGGTAAGCCATAAAACTTTATTGCTCGGGTAAGGACCGAGCCGTTGAAGTGACAGGTTCAGGCATAGTTCAGCGCTTTTCAAACAGTTCTCTAATACTAGCGCAACACAAATTGATAAGATATAATAATAGCTAAAAATTATTTTATTTAAAAAGCAAAACATTTTTATTGTTTTCACAGTCTCCTACGACTTTACAACCATTTATAAACACCTTGTATTTATTTGTAACCGTTTGCCATCAATCAACTACATTTTTGGGTACGCTGGAAAAATAAATGCGCTTTCACTATGCAAATATTTTTCTTAACAGCCACTGTTTGTGTCTTTGTTCAACACACTTGTTAGACGTAAACATCTTGCTTTGTGATCATAAAACTCGTCTACCTACCCTGAAATATCCCAACAAAAAACACCCTCTTTAGCTTCCAAATAGTGTGGTTTGGTGTCAATTATCCGTCTTTGTTAAGAAAAATTTATGACTTAAACGATTTACAACTTATCGGCACCATTTCGAAAATTCGGCTGTACTTAAATGATGGTGTAAAAAAATTGGTACCTTAGATAACAATTTTTTTGAAAAAATAACCCATTTATGTTGGCTACCTAAATTTACAAAAACTAATTTTTTACACTCAAATTTGACACGCAATTACTGTTTACACTTTTATTTACAAAAATTGTCAAAATGACAGTAAAAATTAAGATTCAGTGCTGAGACTTTTTTAATTTTCAGAAACAACGACTTTATTTCGTGACTGAATTATTATCTGAAAATTAAAAGTCTCAGCACAGAATCCTAATTTTTACTGTCATTTTGACAATTTTTGTAAATAAAAGTGTAAACAGTAATTGCGTGTCAAATATGAGCGTAAAAAATTAGTTTTTGTAAATTTAGGTAGCCAACATAAATGGGTTATTTTCTCAAAAAAATTGTTATCTAAGGTACCAATTTTTTTACACCATCATTTAAGTAGTTGCACCTCCTACAAAAAACACCAAAAAAAAATGGGGTTGTCATTTAAAAAAACTAATGATGACGTCATTGCGCAATAATACATGACGTCATAAGTCAAATTTTTATGTCATAATGTGGCAAATTAAAAAATAAAATTGACCTGTCCGAGTGTTTTGCTCAAAAACATTCAATAAAAGAATTATGAATTTTGTTTCTTACTTTAGCACCACACTATTATTTACTAGTATATAATATACTAGTATAATATACACTAGTATATTGATTCGCTGAATTCCCTTTTTTTCCTAATATTTTCCCCATCAAAAATCTTAACATTATTAAAATTTAGGTGGTGTCCCAAATTATGATGATGTACAGCTAGAGCTGTTTTTTCGGGTTTTTGTTCTTGAGTCACATTACAACTATATTTGTTGTGAAATTTGTTTTTTTTAAATTTTGAAACGTCTGTCTGACACGTATTTATGTATAGTTCATGAGTAAATAAACACAAAGAGACACAGAACATAACCCTACTGCACAGAACTAATTTTGCTTATTGCAAGATCGCAAAACTAGTTCTGCTCATTTTATCAGGGTCAATAGCCGTTTAAAAACGAAATTTCGGACACGGGAAATTTTCCTTGCTCAAAAATACATAGTTTTGCATATATTTTCCGGGCATTATACGAATTCGAGTATTGAGTCTAACATATCTTCCTTAGTCCCGGTGACCATTTGAATGGACACACAGTTTTTAATTTTTAATTTGCCAACAGACCAATCGGTGCCTTAACATCCCTTGGTCCAACGTAGTAGACATATAATACCAACTTAAAACAGAACCTGCGCTAAAATATCCTGTATTAAGACAGAATAAACGTGGTTGATATTACGTGTAAGTTAGGGTGAACCAAAAAAATCGAATATATTTCTTTTAACTTCCGACACTAAAAAATTGGTACCTAGGCATCTTTAAAAAATGCTTTTTAAAGATGAGCTCTTAATTTTAATAGGAAGGACTCTCTCATCTCAGTTTTCTAGATACATATCTCGTCATTACTTAATAGTACAGAAAATTTCTATTTACATTTTTTGTAGAAAATTAAACGCTCTAAATAAGGTATCTTACAATTTTTTTATAGCTATTAGCGTTTAGAAGATATGAGAAGATAAGATGTTTCTTAAGAGAATAAGAAGGAAAGAAGGTTTGTCAAATGAAACAATTCATACGAGGAAAACCAAATCCAGAAAGTTTGAAAAACTTTGTTTGCGTCATTCCCAAAGGGTTAATTTTAGACTTTGAAATATATCAGGGCAAAAATACGTTTTTACAGTATAATGTTAATAATGTATATAGGTGTTGGTCCATCTGCGATTATTAGACTGTCAGCAACATTATTAGAAGATTCACACATTTATGTGGATAGATATTTCACCACCATACCGCTGCTTGAATACATGCTAAACAGAAATATTCTAGTCTCTGGAACCATTATGAAATCTAGAATAACCAGAGCTGTTAATTTAACTTCAGACAAGATGATAGCACGACTTGGTCGAGGTTCTTCAGAACAAAATGTAAGAGCTGATGTAAAAATTAACATGGTGCAGTGGTACGATATGAAACCCACCTATTTGATATCAACAAGTTTGCAAGTAGAGGCACAGGATGAATGGAGAAGATGGCTTAAAAATGACTCAAGGTATGTTACTATCCCGAGACCAGACATAGTCAAGAAGTATTACGAGTGCATGGGAGTAATATACATGGTGACCGAGTAATAAGATGTTATAGAATGAGAACAAGAACTAAAAAATAGACAGTGAAGACCATTATTCATCTATTTGATATCGGAATTGCTAACTCTTGGATTTTGTATAGGGACGACAAGAAACAACTTGGAGATAGTTCTAAGTCAGTTCTAACGTTTTTAGATTACAAATTCAGCGTTGCAGACTATTTACTAAAAGACACTAATGCAGACAATACTACAACGCTAATTAACAAGGAACAAGGAACGTTTCAAGCTCATCATCTTGAACTTCCAGTCTCACAAGTTCGAAGCAAACAATTAGACATCTGCCCATCATGACCTCTGAATTAAAAAATTCCATCAGGTGCAAAAATCAAGGCTGTAAAGAAAAAACTAGGATTTACTGCAAATCCTGCAAATTATTTCTTTGTTTCACAGATTCCACAGTTTGACTTAGAGATTTTCATCTAAGGTAACTTGTGTGTGGAAAAAGACATGATGTCCATTTAAATGGACATATATTTTTTTTGTATTTAGCAAAAAAATAAAAATTATCAAAAAATTAATGTGTTCTTATTGGGTCAAAACTAGGATACTCTTAAAAGATTCATTAAAATCAGACAATTATTGTACCCTCAAGTCTCAGGAGGATCTAGATTTTGAGCCTCATAAATATTTCTTATCGTTAATTCTTACAGAAATTTAATAACAATAAACAAATTAAATAATTACCACCATTCCAGTGCCCGTAGTATAAACCCCCGGATGCTTAATGACACAATCCCCTGTCTTCAACATACACTTTATTTTCCCACACTGTGCACAAACCGGCAGCCTCTGTATACTTTGACAAAAATAACAGAACGCTCTGCTCTTCTGCTTTCTAAAAACCCCAAAAATCACCCCTACAAAACCACAAATCTCCCCACACTCACCGATGACATTTTTCACACTCCATAGCCGAATTACACGGATGCTGGGCCAAAGCAACATTATCTTTCGCTGTGCGTATTTCCTTTTGTCTTAATTTCTGTTTTTCGGCCTTTTTCCTTTGACCAGTCTTTTTTTTCGGCATGTTTAAAAATTTGTTCTAACATGAGGTTGACACTTCAACTCGTGGACATAACCTCACATTTTATTCCGGCGGTAAATTTAAAAAAAGGAGTTAGATTCGATCCAACTTGTGACTTTATCAATCGAAGCCACTTCTGGGACTTGGGTAACATCTTCAGGACGCTCCTCTTCTTCTTCTTCCCATATCGATAAAAAGTTTTGTGCCAATTCCCCCAAATTGCCTTCACTGTAAATATTATTAAAGTGGTTGAGAAAAAGAGACGTTTTTTTCGTTTTAAAAGAGAATTTCTTCAAATGTTCTTGTTCGATGCGTTTATTAAGAGCAAATCTTGCCAAGCTCATGTTTTCAACGTGGGTTAAATGTAACGGTTTAGGAATTTTCGGTAATTTAGTTGTCCAATAATAAAATGACTCAATAGAATGCATTTCATCAAAATTTGAATTATTCGTGACTTTCTGTTTAAAAATATCACCCAAAATGTTCACAGAGTAAAGATACAAATCTAAAATAATAACAGTAATAACCTTACATAGACTCTAACTCTAACTTACCATCATCTTCATGGATTAATTTAACCCCTCCTGTTGATTTCTTCAATCTTACTTTAATGTCATCCAATAATAAAATATCCTTCCTCAATCTACATTCATTGTACGTCTCAATAACACTCGGAACTTTCAAAGGTAAACTATTTATGGGATTCCCACAAAACATGACTTTTTCTTCAACTTTTTGATTTGAAAGACACAAAAAACCGTCAACTAAATCCATATAACAAGGCCCATTTGGCATTAAATGTGAACAAAATTCGTAATTTTTCAAAAATCTGGTATCACTCCTAATTAAATAATGTCTTGACGCCAAATATACAGTATTATCAAGAATTTTAGCCGAGCAAAACAAATTACAAGGTTGTAATTGAGGCTCGAAAACTGTGTAATTATCTGATCGTTCATCAAACAGTTTCAAGTGTTTTTGTCCCAGAAGACTGATCGTATCATTTGTGAATTCACAACGCATTACCGAGTCTGTGTCACATGTTTCTAAATTAATTTTTTTGTTAGTTTCTATGTCATATAATTGAAATTTTAAGTCTGTTAGAATTACACCAAACCGTAATTTAGATAAATGGGAGTCTAAGAGAGACATTTTGAATTGTTTGTTCATCTTGACTGTGCCAATCTGTTCAGAAATCTCTAGTAAATTAACTTCATTTTTATGTTTTAGCAGCAAATGATTGCTGATATTTATTGAAATGCCAGTAATGGACTGTTGAAATGGTGTTTCCACTTGAACCATTCGCTTTTTCCATGGTTTTGATAATTTGGTCAAAACTAAAAGCAGATTTAAAATTAAAAATGTAATTAAACTAAACAATGTATTGTTACATATGTTATTCTTAGAGTCTGGCCTTACTAAATATTCCACATCATTCAAATTTATATATTCAAGAAGTCCACTGGCATAATAAGGATTATAGTCACATAAAAATTGTCTTTCTGGTCTTGTTTTTAAACACTCTAAGAACCCATTTGTAACAGTAGCACATGAATCTGTGATCATTTGGTCCGTTATTTTATCTTTTACAAATGCAAAATCTTTTTGTAATGTTGACAAGTTTTGAATGTACAGTGATGTGTCGTCATGAAATTGCTGAATTAGATCAGTTTTTGTGTCTTTTAACGGTTTGTGGATAGGAAAAGGCCGTTGAATTAAAATATTTGTATCATTTTCACCTAAAAAATTCTGAAAAAAATTTCTAGTGGTAGAAAAACCAGAAAGTATTAAATAAATAAACTTACCTCACTGAAGTTTAAATTTAAATAATGAAAACTTACATCATCTTCTAAATTCATTGTTTTGTGATTTTTTTATTTTCTGGAATTATTCTAACCTCACTTTTTCAAGCGCCCCCCCCCCCCCCCCCGCTCTTTTACAACCATGGACACAAAACAGTATCCATAGTATAAAGAAATACAGAGAAGTGAGTATATAGAAATACAGAGAAGAAGTGAAATGATTTCTTGATTTGCACACAAGCGCCATCTATACAAAGTTCAGATAAAAATGAGACTTAGGCAACCCACCTGACACATCAGCTTCAGGACGTTCCTGGTGCTTCTTATAGCGCAAAAAATTCGAGAACTTTTTTCATTTATTTAGCGAAAGATATTCAAATTATTATTCAAAGAGGCATAAAGTGCACCTAAAAGTCTATTTAAAAATGTTGCTAAAACTAATTTCTTTTGACTGTTTTATGAAAATTAGTAAGTAATTATTAAAAGAAAAACGCGGAAAAATTTAAAATTTATTGTGTTTCAGTGTTTAACTTGTTTTTGAAATTTCTTATCAAGATTTTGAAGAGTTTAAAAAATAAATTTTGACACATAACTTTTAAAAAAGTTGTTATCAATTATTAATAATAATTATTCTAATTAATTATTACTTAAATTAGTTAACAAGATACAACAGATTATTAAAACAAGAACGTAGCTGGCGCTTACAATAAATGCTAACCAGACAAGTGGCCCCACGATCAAATCTACTTAAAATTAACTTAATAATTTACTTAAATTACAATAATTAATTAAATTAATTAAGAAAATACAACAAATCATAAAAACAAAGACGTGGCTCGCGCTTACAATAAATGGTAACAGAAAAGTGGCCCTTCGATCACACAAACTTAGAAACTAACTTAACTACTATCTTAACTAATATACTTAAATTAAGTAAGATGTTAGTAACCAAACCAAGCAATATACATGCAAAATATCCCCAATATGCAAAAAAATGCATACCTGTAAGTAATACCGGGAAAAAACAATTAAATCCCGAATTACAGAGAAACACCTAAAAACCTGAAACAGAAAAATTAGGAAAACCTGATACAGATAAATTACGAAAATTTCAAACAGTAAAATTAATAGGAAAACCTGAAACAGAAAGAGATAAATTAGTAGGTAAACCTGAAACGGAAAAGTTGTTAAAATACACTATAACTACATAAAAAATGAATTCCAAAAAAAATCGAATTCAAATAAAACTCAAAAATTTGAATAAAAAATTATAAATTAAAACAGAAATCAACAATTCTAATCAAAGTTTTGATGACTGGCGAATTCCCTCCTTCTACTTCATTCGAACCTACCTTTAATCCTAAAATTGGTGCTTCATCTTCTGCCCTATGTGGCGACTTATCCCTCTGCTTCTTTTGGACCTACTTTTAATCCAGATATCCCGCAATGTCCGTGAAACCTACCCCCCAAACCCCAATAAAACAGAAAAAATTACTTTATAATATTTCGTTATGTTATTTCATCTAGTAAAGTCAGGTCTAAAAAAACCTGAATGCAAGAAGGTGGAGAGAAAGATGAATATCCCCTGCACATTATTTGTCAGTGTCTAGTTTTTAGTGTTAAATGGCAGTTACTTTGGGACTGTCACAACAGAGTTAGAAGAATTAACACACTACTTACAGATTGTATTCTTCAATTCCTTGGAGATACGGACTTTTTTAGGTAAAGCGTGAGAGGGGCACAATAAGCTACTACAGCTTCAATGCAGTAGGCCGCGTACCATACCCTCAGACCAATAATTATAATAGTACAGATTGCGGTTTGACTGTAATTTTTGTATATCGAAATGTTCAATATCTGATTATTTAAGTCTTTAATAAATTTTGAAAATTGTTACGAATAAACTAAACTCAAAATTTTGTATAATGAGAAATTGGGGAACACCTCAATTACTAATATAAAAAAGTACATAAATGATATTTAACTTTTAAGTTGTATTTATTAATAACAGAGTAATAAACTGTTATATGACAAAAAAAACAATAATATATATATAACTATAATAATATATCTTAAATACCTATTTCATAAATTTAAATATAATATTTGAATATTTAATAATTATACATAAATAACTTTAAAAGAACAAAACAATTAAAAACATGTATTTATACATACATAGAAATAAAAACAGATTTAAAACTTATCCTACAAGACAAATTTCAAGTAGTTCTAATAATGACGAACAACATTCAACGATACATTTTCGGTCCTTTTTCAATAAATTTAAGCTCCGACGAATCCTCTTCACTAGTCAATGTCACGTACCCGTGTTTACACAAAACTAAATAAACAAAAAATAAATAAATAAAAACCTTATTTTATTTTTGTGTAAAAAAATTAACAAAACTTACCAAGAACATCATTAAAAGCACGTGCGATATTCAATTTATTGATCGGTTTTTGACAAAGTTCTTCCAGAGTTAACCGCCGGTCAACTAAAATTTTGTTCACGATATCTTGTTGACGATTCTGTTCAGTTATTACTGGTATAGAAACCGACTCGACCGTTTCTTGTTGAAGAGTTAAAACCGAACCAGTTAATTCGCGTGCCTGGATTTCCGTTGGTAACGTAATAAATGCCAAATCTTTCGCGGTGGGAATTTCTTCCTTGTCAAGACTGCCAATTTTGTAAAAAAAATCAAAACGTTCTTAAAAAAGATTAACTTACAGTCTACGTTTTTTCCGCGGCGAAACAAACTGTTCTTCACCCGCTACAGCCATTACTTCTTCTACAGTTTTTTCTCTGAAGTAAAAATTTGCAAATATATTTTTTTAGAAAATTTTAGTTATGTAAAAAATGTATTGTTATTGTTACTATTATTGTTACTGGCTACTGTACGAAGTAAAATAATAGAAAGAGGTATTCATTTGCCAACCCACACCCACATAAAAATATCCAAGAGAGAAAGAGAGCATCAACCGCTTAACCTCACGATACGTTTTGAGTTAAAGTTATTAACTCAAAAAAATTAAAAGTATTGAAGAATCCGAGCATTTTAAGTCTTTCTCGCTTTTAAGCGTATCTCAGGTCTAAAATATTAGAAATAGAAACATCACCTCGCAAACTCACTTCACAAATTTTAAACTTGCATTTTTTAATAATCTATGAGCTAATTTTCAGTTGAAATACTACCTGTAATATTCTTGATTCAGAGATATTGCTCTGGCCAATTAAAAAGTCGTAAAAAAATAGTCGTAAAAACTATGTAAATAGTCATTAAATTAAGTAGCCGTGGCCTTGATACAGTCGGCCAGCTTTGTTTTCGATGTAACAAATCGTAAAATACCTAATCATTGTCCAACTGGACAACTATGTCAATATTTCGTTACTAATTGATCACAGAAGTGCAGCTTTGCCCTTGAACAGAGTTGGCTTCAAGTTTAACAGCTGCACTTCTGTGAAGTTACTGTACATTTCCAAATGTGGTGCAACTGGAGTCGACGTCAACAAGGGTTGAGGAACTGCTAAATAACCTTCAGTTGGTATTTGTGGTGTTTCATGTATCGGCATTTCTTCGACTTGTTGTTCTAAGATTGCAGGAACAACTCGTTCTTGTGTTGAAACTTCTACTGGAGGCGTTTCTCGCAGTGATCTTCTTGGAAAAGATAAAGAATCACGAGGAGTAGTTTCGCCTGATATTTTTCGAACTGTTTCAGTAATCCTATCAGACTTTACCATATATGTGTTTAAAAGATTTGTTATTCTTAGAACTTTCATTTTTACTTCAAAAAGTGGTTCAGGATAATCATTCTTTTTGACCACCTAAAAATTTTGAAAAAATTAAATGATTTAAATTAACAATTTTGAAAAAAAAATTTACCTTGGGACGGTCAATTCTTGCAAACTTAAATGCTCTCTTTTTAAGCTGTATTTTGAAGTCATCTTTAGGTTCTTTTTTCGTCATCTCTGTAGTTACCTACAACAAAATACTTAAAGGTACCTATTTTGTATTTACTGGCAACACCTTTCTTCTAACTCAAATTTACATAATAAGTATCAATGCATATATAAATAACGTAACAGCTAAGAGAGATTAATATTTGTTTTATTATATTTTTTTGGTTTAATTGAAGATAGGAAGAAACAGTTGTACTTCACATAAAAATTTTAGTAGCCATCACCAACCATCATTTAATAAACTCGCTATGCTCATACTCGGGTTACTAATTTGTCTACTTTCTGCCCTTCCGACTTAAAAAACCTAATTCCAATCTTAAGCGGAAAATACGACTTTCTGCCATATTCTTATGGTTGCTGTGATTTAATTTCATTAACGATAGGCGAAAAAATCAGTATAACATATTGGTCAAACTTTAACAATAATGTCTAACTAAATATATTTAATCAAGTCACCTCTCTCTCTTCTAGAGACTCCAGTTGAACTTCCCTCAAAACCCGTCTTTCAAAAACCGGCGTTTCGGTTGGAATTGTAGGTTCAACTTGAACTTCACTTATAAGATCCTCGCGAGGTTGAACTATGGTTTCTCTATGTTGTGGTTCTTGCTGAACTTCAACTTCTGAAGGGACATGGATCTGAGCTTGCACTGTTAATTTTGTAGAAACTGGTTGAGGTTCCGAAGAAGAACTTGTCGATTCTGTAAGTTGACGTCGTGTTTTTGGAGGTAGAATGTCCTCTAGATAAGGAAGTACGATTTCTTGTCTTGATTCTTGAGGTTGCAACTCCGAGATTTTTTCTGACACAGGAGGAAACAGCTCTTTGGCGGGACTAAAATATATCTCTATATTAGTATAGTACCTATAAACTAACTTGATACGGTTTCAGGGTGATGCAATTTGAATGTCCACATAGAATAAATTCAGAAACTATGGAATTTTTGTAAAATCCCCATTTCGATACCGTTTTTATTTAGCTAAGCCGGTGATAATTGGCTGAATGTAGATCTGTGAATCACCGAATCTTTTTAGAAAAGCTAGATATTAGTGGTGTTCGTGAAATTCCTAACAATTGAATTAAAACTTATTTATATGAAAGAAGACAAGTTCTTACTCTACAAGAACATATGTCTGAACCGTTTGTCATTTGAGTCTGTCGCAGGAAACGATTTAAGGTCCTATTCTACTTTTTATTTTAATAAATGATTTTTTTAAAGGTCTGATCAAACATGACAATTATCTAAAAGTACATGCATTTGTACAAAAAATAGACTGACCATCAATGAAGACAAAACATATATGGTTAAATTTGTACAACAAACAAAATGTAACTACCGACTGTAGTCCTCTAATTAAATTGTCAAAAGATCAGTAAAAGACACTAAATTTTTGAGAATAACAATCTATGTGATAAGTTAAATAAGATTTGGTTTTTAATTAGAACACTGAAACATTATGTGTCTAGTGATATTCTTAAAATGCTGTATTTTAGATTGATCCAGCATGTCTTTACTTATGTAATTATATTCTGAAGATCAAACAGCTTCATAAAAAATGTTTTGAAAATGTCATTAAAAAAACAGAATTTTTTTCACTAATTTTGGTGTCCAAAGTGGCACTTTTTTTCACTCAGTGAAAAAGAGTGGACATTTTTCCCCTCTTTACGATATTTTTTTCACTGAATAGACTTTCTTTTATTTTGTGCTTTTTTATGTTTTGAGTTTAATTTTGAATATAATTTTAAAATATTCTATAGACAACTTGTTTGTGTTAAAGTACTTTTTCTTCATGCGTGTGGATTATTGTACGAGGCATAGCCGATTCCACACTAGTGAATAAAAGTTGCACTTTTAACACTTGTTGCCTAAATAACTATTTTATAGTATAAAACTATATTCTAAGATGTATGGATGGTTCGAACGCAACAGCCTATTGTCCTCCCATTTTTCGAAAATTTGGTATTACGACTCATCCATTTTTATGTATACTCTTAGTAATAAATTTGAATTTGGTACGCTTAACAGTGAATGGAATAGGCGGGAGAAGAGATTCATTGGTAGCGAACCTTAATCTTTATTAAATTTTAAAAATCTAAACGTTAGTAATTTTTCTGAATATTTTTTTTTGACATTTCTAACAATACTATGTGTGTATTTCATTTACTTCTATATTCGACAACATATTATAAACACCTTAATTAAGCGAAAAATCATATTCACTCATATAGGGACATTAAGTCACATTGAACAGCCATATTCTAGGTTAGCCACTAGTCAGGTCAGGCCAAATAAAATTATAATAAATGTCTTGAAAACTAATTTAAAAAAAAAAAAGTGAAAATAATAGAAGGGTCATGTTGCTTAATTTTTTTTTGGGTGTGTTACATAACCCATATATTACAACCAAACCACCATCAACAGTGCTTTGTGGTCCCAATAGCTTAATATCGATCTATTTTGATTTAATGTGAATCACAATTGTTTCTAAACCTTGAATCAAGTGATTTACTTAGATTTTTAAGTTAGGTGTACTGTTGGTTGCATTTCAGTCACATAGCCTCTTAAAAGAATTTTGAAAAATGAAAAAAGTCTAAAAGTCGATTTTGTTGATCAGTCTCTATTGTCGGTGCAATATTTATAAAGCTCGCCTTTTTTGTCATTAAGTCGTAAAAGTAAGTGGCACGTGAACTTGATACAGTCGACAAGCTTTGTTGTCGATGTAACAAAGCGTAAAATAACTAATTATTTTTCAACTGGACAACTAATGTCAATATTTCGGTACTAATTAATAAAAAAAAACAGATGTGCATTGAAACAGAGTGGGTTTCAAGTTTAAGTTTTAATTCACTTTTGGGGGCGACGGTGACGGTAAGGGTTCTCGAGTAAAACGTAATTGTTGTGTTTATTGTTTATTTTTTGTGGTATCTAGTTATAATGTGTGTGTTTAAATATTGATTGGTCATCTGTATTCTGTGTTTTTTCACTTATCAGTCTTATCACTCTCCCTCAGCCTTATATATCTTGATGCTACAATACACTTTTACCTTATTTTGTTGCTTCCAGAACAAGAAGCAAAACACATAATAGAATATAAAAATATATATATATTTGTTATGAAAAACATACGCATAAAAGTAAAGTCGAAACCATATAACACTGAATTTACGTCAAAACGTAGAAATGTCATCTGCCAATCACTACGTTTACATTCCTACAATCCTAGATTAAAGAAATACATTTAAATGGTTGCCTACTTTACAAGGATTTCATTAAAAAAATGTTTAAAGAAAAATTTGGGTGCATGCATTAAAGCAGTGCAAGGTCCATCAGTGTAGTATGTTAATCAAAAGTGACGCCATCTGATTAAATGATGAATGCAATAGGCTTCAAAAGTGTCTCGTCATTTACGCGCAAAAATTCAAAGCAGTGTCATTCTAAAAACATACCTTAAAAAACTCGCCCTTATTGCAACTGTATGTAAGGTTAAAATTATAAGAGCTAAACTTTAATCCCTTAAGTGGATTTGTTTGTTTTCCTAAGTGCGCTACACAGTGGGCAACATATTCGAAACGCATGCGCATATCGACTTGGGCATAACGATTATATCCGTCTTAAGCGCTTAAGAGGTTAACCGATAAAAATAACATACTGAAACACAAATAAAGCATAAAAACCCTCTGCTCCAATACCCTAAACATTCTAATTTTAATTCAGTCACCACTTACAAATAATTAAGAAATTAATCCTGAATAAAAACAACCGTGCAAGCTTCATGCTGTCAGTCACCCGATCGGTTGTAAAGTAACTGCCAAAGATGGCCGAGTACATAAAATTGGAGATCCGTGGGTAGAAATGGAAGAGACTTCCTTTACTTTCGGCCTGGTTCGTTGGAATTCGCTTATGTTAGACCTTAGAAAGGAGGAAAAATGTGCATGGAACGTTTTATTTCGGTTAATTTCTTTATTAGGTGTACATTTGTTATGATTTCTGACTTATCGATAAATAAAATGTTTAGGGTATCGAATTTTTAGGTCTTATTTGTTTCATTTAGTGCATTTTTTCATCGCTTGAAATTTGATCTTTGTAAATTCAACCGTATTTATTAATACATATGCAATAAGCATGACAATGTTTCAAAATTTCGCGCTGTAGTGACGTCAAGGTTTCTGAAGCCTATTTAGAAAACCGGTAAAGCAGTGCAACCAACATAAGATCTGCCATTCAAAGCTGTTCGTGATGCACATTATTAATAAACCAAGTATAAATAAAAAAAAACTTACGGTGCAATAACCTGCAGCATCTCTGCAACATCAGAAAGTTGAAAAATCCCCAAATCGCCAAAATCTGCACCTCTATCCTCCTCCTGAAAAATAACACAATAAAATATTTTAGAAGACCAAATCTAGCAATAAACCTGTGGCTGAATCAGAGTTTCCCTCATTGTCACATCACCAATACGTGCCCTAAGAATATCAGTTTCAGGTCCAGGGAGGGCAAGTAGTCCACTCTCCTGTGCCTTTATAGCAGCTACTAAATTCTCTAACTCACTTAGAGGAGTACTTTTTTCTGACGAAACAGGTTTCTTTTTACTCTTTCTCCTTGCAATTGGAGTTGAAGGAATGTCAAATATAGCTGGACCTAAAGTAAAATAATCAATTTGTATTGCTAATAAAATATATCTAAAAACAAACCTCTTTTTCCTCTAATTTCCTCACTAAAAAAAAACAAATACATCATTAAAACACTTTGTAAAAAACACTAATTTACTTACTCAAAGAAGTAGGGCCTAGACACAGCTGAAAGCACTTCAACCACATCATCTGGAATGTTGAGGTTATAAATGTGTTTTATTTTGCAATTATATTATTTACCTAAAAAGAATATTGCCTTTTGCCTATAAATCTTCATGGTTCCGTTAATTAAAAAAGCAGAAAGACGCAAAGAAAATCTTGACCGTGGAGAATCAGAGTCAGAGTTCACATATTCTATAATATCATCACTATTGAAAAATTAGATTAATTCCAAAATAAATAAACTAATTTAGTGTAATTACCATAATTTGGGGATGTCCAATTCTAAAATCACTTTTTTGGGTATGTGTTGAGCCCCGCGTGTGGCCGCGATCCAGGCAAATCCAAACCCAGATTTATGTTGTTTATTTAATAAAACTAAATCGAAAAACATTTTGAACACTATTTACACAGAACAACACAAGGAATTTATTAAATAACCCAATAGCCACCCAGTTCAACTGACTGTCGTTATTTTAAAATTGAAACTGCTTGTGAAAATACCGCTAATGGCGCCTGTTTTGCAGTGTGGTAGAGCAGAGTGGGAAACATTAGGGGAAGAAAGTTACTAGGTATGTTACTATTTTTTTATTTATAGTAGAGTTTATAGTAATTTTTATTTGAAAAGGCTAAAACAGACGAAAAATTAAGAGTTTACTGAGTTTAGTGGGAGGTTTAGTCCTTTATTGGTTTAGTTCTTTAGTTAAAAAAACATAACCTAAGGTTCCTAAGATTGATCTATACAACCAAGGTGACTCAAGTACAAAGGTTGTGTCGACGCCCTCGATACTACACCTTCTTCGTCTACGTCATCAATGGACGGATTTTTATAATAATCTATTAATCAAATAAACGGGAAAAACGATCTGAGCAATTACAAAAAATAAAGTTGTTACTTTCATACATTACATATTGCCAACAAAATTACGATAAATTTCCATAAATTTACTTCTATTAAACATAAATGAATATAAGTATGTAAAATTGATATACAAAAAAATTACCCAAGTAGTTGATGGTATCCAGTTTTAAAAAGTAATGCAAGAGAGGTTTATTATAAACAAATGAAAACTATTATCTTTGGTTTCTAAATTCTATTAAAAATTATAAAGTATACTTATTTTTGAAAGACGAAAACGAGAATGATTGTAAATTGCTTCTCCTAAACTTTCAGACTTTTTACAATAACTTGCTCGAAGGACCATCAAATTTAATACAGTTTTTATATTAAAAAAAAAGTACCTAAAATTCTATGTTTTATGTTCGGTATTTCCGTTTATTGCTTTATAAAATAATATGTTTTTTTAATGTGTCAGGGTTTATAAGAGTTATAAAAGTGAAAAAAAAGGGTCCCATAAATAGGACTATTGCAAATTGTCTTGGCTATACTCAGACATTCCGCGTGAAGGACCCTACAGTTTTAAACGCACCTTATGAGCCAGTATAAAAAAATTCTTGCAGTATTTATAAAATAAAATTAAATCAAACGCTCGCGAGAAATTGTTCTTTTTAACTAACAGTAAGACGTTTTTCTTCATCTGGCTCGAAGGACCTTAAAATATATATTTTATGTATATGTATACACTAAATACAATGATTATTACAAAAACAAATACTTATTGCAATTTTTTTTTTAAAAAGAGTACAAACTGGTGTTTCCAGCTCCTAAATTCAGTTAAAAACTTTAATATAGATATCTAATTGAATATAATACTTTTTCTTATTTGTATTGTTTTCCAAATATTGTTTTTCAAATTTGCCTAGAATTATGTCCTTCGAGGATCTCCCAAATGACGTTTTACAACTTTTTGAATCTTCCTTTATCGTTTGTTTTAGTAGTATGTATTTTCTTCTTCTTCTCTTCCAATCCTTGGTTTTGTGATTCTTTGTTTTTTCTATAGGTTTTTAGAATTTTTAATCTACAGTTCTTTTAGAATTGTCTAAACTAAGTTTTTAAAATTTTTCTTTGTACAACATAAATATTAATATACCGAGCTTTTTTGTCATTAGGTCATCTTTTCTCCAATTTTTTATAGAATCTAGGTACTTCCGTTTTTCTTTTTCCGCTAGTTTTAATTCTTCTTATTGTTCTTTTTTCTCTACCATTGAATACCCTATTTACTTAGGTTTCTTAGTCAAGTCTGGATAGAATTTTTGTTTGTTTATACGTACTTCAAATTTATCTTGGTGACTTAAAAGGACGTCTAGACAATTAATTTATTTTTGAAATCAATCAATTACAAATAGGTGTGTCAATTTTCTAACGCCTGCTCGTTTTTCTTTGATAAAAAAAATTAATAAAATGACAAATTGTGTCCTTTAAGTACATGTTAAAGACTAAAGGACAGTTTATAAAATTAAAGGACTATCCTTTGAAATAAAGGACTGTTGGCAAACCTAGGTGTATGTATTGTTCTGATGTGATGCTTGAAAGCAAAATGAACAAAAAACGTAGTGCTCTAACGTAGTGCTCTTGACAAAAAGGCGCCCACTATTTTCATAACGTTTGATTGAATGAGTGAAGAGTGAAGTCCAGAGTAGTATGTACGGTATAGTATATCTAAGAAATTTTTGCTCACCATAAACTTTATTGTCATTGAAGTTAATTAGGGTCTAACCACAATCATTTTTAATACGTGGGTCTCATGAACGCTAGATGGTCCGATGCCCGAGGCTTGAATTGGAAATACGTGCTTTATTTGTAGATCCCTTAAGTTCGTTATTTCTTTCAAATTGTGGGAATGTTTGGGTGAATGTATTTGGTAAAAAGTAAAAAAAAGGTGAATATCACCCTTAAAGCCTGATTTACGTTTTGGGTATCGCACCATCTGGCTAATTGACTTCAATAAAAAATAAAGTTTATGGTGGGCAAAAATTTCGTAGGTATACTATTCTTGTGAAAAGATTGGCAGTACGGTATTTGGTATATCTCTTGGCACCCTGTCACCGAATGGATATTGTCAGATTTAAGAAAAAAATTATTTTCCTCACTGTCCATTAGTGACGTCAGATAAAAAAGATTACAATATTTGCGTTATCAATTAATTAAATAATGTAATAACTATTATTATTATTCTTTCATTAATAAATAAGATGTTCAAATAATATCTATATCCTTTTTACTCAAATAAAAAACGTAGGTATAGTACGATTCACGGTCTTATCCCCATCTGTAACAAAACCTTTAACGCACGTAAAGATTCACGTTCTTACTGCTATCTCTTTCTACATCATGGCCTAAAATGCAATGAACACAAAACGTATTGTATTAATCATGTCACACTTTTTATCTTTTTTCAGTTTAACGCGACGACAAAGACAGCTTCTAGCTTCTATTCGAAACTTGAATGCAAATCAGGTGGTAGCGCAGTCAATGACATCAGCGTAATTCAATACCTAAGAAATTAAATTTTGGATATAAGAGTATAAGAGCCTTGTATCCAATTCTGTTGCAGCAACAAAGATTTCTACAATGTAGTTTCCAAAATTACAATATTTTTGTTATTTAAATGTTTTGTTTGTGTTTTGTGAAATGTCAATTTCATACGAAGCTGTAAGTCGTAAATTGAGGCATACTCTAATAATCTTACTACAGATGGGGATAAGACGGTGAGACGTACTATAATATTTTTTTTGGAAAAACTTGCATGCAACAAACAATACACTTGTGAATTAGTGTTTATTGCTAATAGTTTCAATGGGTACAAACAAAGTGCACGCCACTGATTTGTTGTTATTAGTTTTTGTGTTAATTATTTAAGAAAAAATCAAATGAAATGATTGAACCTGCACTTACTTAACTTTTTCTCTGAAATAAAATTATTTTTATTAAAAATTATGTGCAAACAAACGTGATTTATCAAGATTGAATACAAGAACGAAGGTTATAAACTGTTAAAAACCTTGAGAGCAGTGACGGTACGTATATAAGGTTACAAGGTGTAATAAAAAACATGAGGTCATCATGACAAGACAATCAGAGATTCTTTAGGTCAGGTCAGGTCAGACAACTTGCCAATGTTCAGTAATGTCAAGTTGAATCAGAAGCTAGAGGGCGCCAAATTTAAAATAGTTAGTTAGGCAACAAGTGTTACAAGTGCAACTTTTTTTCACTTGTGTGGAATGCTATTGTACGAGGCGTAGCCGAGCCGTAGCAATCCATACGCGTGAATAAAAGCACTTTAACACGAGTAGTTTATAAAAAATTATAAAATTTGATTCAAAATTCAAAAATAAACTGAAAATTACATGAAAAGCTTATAATAAATGGAAGTGTATCCAGTAAAAAAATATATAAAAACCTATTTACTAACGTGACTGAGTGAAAACAAGAGCTCTTTTTTTGACTGAATTTCGACTTCGCATCCTAAAATTAGTGAAAAAACATCCAGTTTTTTCTAATGAAATTAAAAAAAAATGTTTTTTGTTGATTTTAAAAATGTTAGAATCTTGCCAAATACGTTTTGTTAAATTTTAAACACTGCTTTTTGTCTTTCATAAAATCTTTGCACAGGGAAACTAGTTTTGGACTAAAAATAGTACATTATACGTAAGACGAAAAAAACACTGTCTCGTGACGTCTTAGTCCCCAAGCAGAAAACTTTTTTAAAAACATTATTCCTGAAAAAAATTTTTAAAAAATGATATATTTGTTGGAAAAAATGGAACAATATTATAAAAGAAAAAGTAAAATCGGTAGAAGATAAAATGAGACAATTGGAAAATTCGAATAAAAAATAACGTCGTTGTTACCTGCGTGCATATAAGGCCTATAACAAGGAGGCACTTATAAATATATCGATATGAAAAGTTTATCAAAAATGAAAGAGGTACAAAAGTACAAATTGGAGACGTCTTGGCTCATAGAAACAGAAGCAAGTAAAATAGAACTGGATAACCCGCTAGCCACAAAAAATGTAATAAGAAATAAAGTTAAGACAATTTCCAGAAAGAATATATATAAACAGTGAAATGACAAAGAAATAGTAGGATACAACTGCCAAACTGATGAAAAGAGATAAAAATGGATGAAGCGATACAGAAAAGAAAAATTGTGGAAAATACGTTAACAGAAGATCACAATTGAAGGAAAAGAATAGAAATAAAACATAAAAGAAAATAAAAAAAAAACTATTCAAATACTGAAAAAAGATTAGAATAAAAGTATTAAAAAAGTGATTTAAGTTGTGAAAGAAAATACGAGAAAGGAAATAAAAAAAAACAAAAAATAATAATAAAAAATAAAAGAAGTCAACAACAAAAAAGGAACAAAATGAAATAAAAACTCGACCATGGGTGAATGGAAGAGCAAAGTAAGGAGTTGAACTAATATGTTAATTGCGCTTAATAAATTAAAAAATGTGTAAAATGATAAAATTCATAAGCTGCAGTCAGTTAATAGTAAAATTGGAATTGCCAGATGAAGAATCATGATCAATAATAACGGCATATGGCGAGAATGAGAATCAAATGATATACAAAAAGTAGATAATGTACAGCCGAATTTTTGAATTGATGCCGGTAAGCCATAAAACTTTATTGCTCGGGTAAGGACCGAGCGGTAAGTGACAGGTTTAGGCATAGTTCAGCGCTTCTCAAACAGTTCTCTAATACTAGCGCAACAGAAATTGATAAGGTATAATAATAGCTAAAAATCATTGTATTTAAAAAGCAGAACATTTTTATTGTTCCCACAGCCTCCTACGACCCTACAACCATTTCTATTTCACTATGCAAATATTTTTCTTACTAGCCACTGTTTGTGTCTTTGTTCAACACACTTGTTGGACGTAAACATCTTGCTTTGTGGGCATAAAACTCATCTACCTATCCTGATATCTCCCAACAAAAGACACCCTCTTTAGCTTCCAAATAGTGTGGTTTGGTGTCAATTATCCGTCTTTGTTAAGAAAAATTTATGACTTAAACGATTTACAACTTACCGGCACCATGTCGAAAATTCGGCTGTAGAAGAATTGGCCAAGGAAGAGAAAAGATCTGGAAGAATTATAAAGAAATGTGAATAGATTATAGTCATAGCAAAAATTAAATTCGCACACTAAAAGTAAAACACAAATATACGAGAGCAAGTGAAAACTGAAATAAAAAATTAATTAAAGTCTAGTTTTTAGTGAGCCATAATACATTTGTAAAACAGAATAATAAAAAATGTAAAAACAAAAAAGGGAGGCAGAAAGAGGAAGGGACCATTCAGTAACAATGAAACTGAAAAGAACGAACATAGAAAAACTATGTAGATACATACACACATCAAAAGAATCTAGGGGACAGATATGTATGGCAAGAAATTTTAATAAAATATGTACAAAATTTATACGAATTATTAAAAGTTTTATTTTTTCAACAAAATCTTACAACAAAGAAAAGAAAATGTCAAAAAAAATAAAAACAAATTCTACAAAAAAAATGGAAAATTATAATTTTATAAATCAATAGAAAATAAAAATTAATAAGTTGTGTGCCCTCCTCGACTATTAATTACTGCCCTACACCTGTTAGGCATACTTAAAATTAAATTGTCTATCTCCTGAAACTGTATAGAGCGCCATTCTTCTCTGAGGCATTCTGTAAACTGCTCTCTTGTTTCTAAAAAGACATTATGCCGTAAAAGACGTCTGCCCATCATATCCCATATGTGTTCAATGGGATTTAAATCAGGTGACTGGGCAGGCCATGGTAAAACGTTGATTTCGTTGTTGGTCAAAAACTCGCGTATCACCCCAGCCGAATGTGGACGGGCATTGTCGTGCATCAGTATAAAATTTTCTCCCATTTCTTCAGCAAATGGAAGAACAACAGGTTGGAGAATATGGTCTCGATAGCCCACTGCATTTAAATTGCCATCTACAGAAACGAGCTGCGTTCTTCCACCAATGGTGATACCAGCCCAAACCATCACCGTACCTCCTTGGTAAATGGTGAGTTCTTGAGCGGTTGCCAGCCGTTCTGCGTTTCCAGGTCGCCTCCAGACTTTTGTTCGTCTAGTGTCTGGACGTAAACCAAACCTAGATTCATCCGTAAACAAAACTCTGGCCCATTCTTCCCGTTGCCAGTTCACGTGTTCTTGCGCCCACTGTAATCTGATTGCGCGATTTCCTCGAGATAATTTAGGCGCTCTTAAAGGACGTCTAGCATTTAGACCAGCTTTATGAAGTCGGTTTCTAACAGTTTGATCACTCACTATAACATTGTGAGTGTTATTTAATTAAATTACCAGTTCTGTAGCTGTTATGCTGCGATTCCTTAAAGCTTGTAACCGGAGAAATCGGTCTTCAATAGCATTTGTTTTTCTTGTACGTCCTGTATGTCGTTCTTTGACGTCATCAGTTTGCTGATATCTCAACCAAAGTCGATTAACAACACTTTTGCTAATGTTGAGAGCGTCACCTACTCTCGCTGGGACAAACCCCCTTGGAGCATTCCAATAACACGCAACTGGGTATCACGGTTTAAATGATGTCTTTCCATCTTTACCCGACCTCATACTGAATAAAATGCAAAGAAATTTTACCCTTATCATAATTTAAACCCGATAGTAAAAGTGATGTTTTTAGTCCCACTGAATAAAAATCATTTTAATAGCGTTTCTAATCTCAAAAATTTTCGTCAACCGAAAGTTAGCACTAGAAGTTGATAGACATATGCTTAATTAAAACTTTAGCTTAAAAAATACTTGTTAAAACGGTGTACGATATTTTGTTTTTACATTATTAAGCTTGTCCCCTAGATTCTTTTGATGTGTGTACATTAGGGTGGGCCAAAAAAATCGACTATTTTTTTTTAACTTGCGACACTGAAAAATTGATTTCTAGGCACCTTTAAATAATGCTTTTTGAAGATGAGCTCTTAATTTTAATAGGAAAGACTCCCTCATCGCAGTTTTCTATTTTTTTTTCTCATTTCCATATGGTAAAATACATATCTCGTTATTGCTTAATTGTAACATTAATTGTAATTTACATTTTTTGTAGAAAATTATACGCTCTACAAAAAAGTTATCTTACAAATTTTTTATATCTCTTATCATTTAGGAGATATCGGAGGTCAAAGTTTAAAGAATTTAACAAAAATTCTTTTTTTACTTCTAAATTTTATAACTCTGAGATAAATAAATATTATAAAATGCACAACATATGGCCTTGTAGAAAATTAAACGCTTTATAAAAAAGGTCTCTTGTAGTTAATTGATTATTCTAACCATTTAGAAGATATTCGCATTTTAAATACCAAAATTTTATACTAAATCCCCATTTTTTTTAAATGGTTAAAGTAATCGAATAACCACAAACGACTTTTTTGTAGAGCGTTTAATTTCGTACAAAACGGTATGTTGCGCACTTTATAATATTTATTTATCTACGAGTTATAAAATTTAGAAGTGAAAAAGATATTTTTGCTAAATTTTTCAAATTTTGACCTCTGATATTTTCTAAACAGTAAAAGTTATAAAAAATTTGTAAAATATCTTTCTTTATTAAGAATATAATATTTCTTTATCAAAAAATGTAAACTTTCTGTTAAAAATAAGAGCTCATCTTCAAAAAGCATTTTTTAAAAGTGCCTAGAAACCAATTTTTCGGTGTCGGAAGTTAAAAAAAATAGTTGTTTTTTTTTGGCTCACCCTAAGATACATATTAATTTTTCTATACTTTTTTGTTAATATCTATTTTGGTATTATACACCTCTGTATAAGTTAAGCAAAGTAGCACTTCGTGCTAGAATTTGTTTTTTGCTAATTAATTTTTTTGTAATATTCTTTTTGTTTTCTTTTTTGAATAGAGACATTTTGAATTGATAAAAGCCAAAAAGAAATAAAGGAAAAATAATAAATTATAATCTAAAGGAAGAAAAATACCAAAATAAATATCAAGAATTACTAGAATATAAAAAAACACCTCAAAAACAATATATTGACTGTAGCTGAAAAGAGCTATGGTAAAAAAAATAACAAATTAATGATAACATGAGAAAAACTGATCGGTAGACAAACGAAACTTTAAAGAACAGAAAAAAGTTTGATTATAAAAGAGAACCAAAAACATAATAAAAGAAGATAAAATAATGGAAAGATGGAGATTGAAAATTAGTTAGCATACTTTGACAATAAGAGTAGTGAATTTACCGCAAATGATTAGATATTTTTCAAAAAATTAATAATAATTAAGCCGCACTACTTTTCTAATAATATCACAAAATATTTTTAAAAAATCGGTACTTTTAGCAGTGAGGAAAAATTTTGTTCTAATTAATAAAAAACGCAAATAAATTAAATGATAGCTTATGAGGGCCTTTAAGAATTAGTTATAAACGGGTATCACACGTTATTTTTCATTATGCTTGCAATAGATCTGTTCAAGTTTTTAAAATTTTTGTTTTTTATGACCACCGCTTATCAGAAATTAAACTGATCATACGGTAGTTCCTAAAAGGTACAACTTGGTGCAAACAGAAAGTGCAAATAAATTTTTTTTCGACTTAACTACTATTTTATAATTGGCTGTATTCTCATCTTTTATTACACCTCGCATAAAGAATTGAAAAATAAATTAAAAATAATATTTTGCACTTGTTACAAGATGTGGGGTGCGAGATAAGCTTTCATTGGTCGATTCTCATTTCACCCCTGAACGTTCAAACAAGCAACAACAAGTTTACAAATACGCGTCCAACTGAAGTTATTATTTTCAAAAATACAGTGAGTATAAATTCTGCAATAAGTGATTCAGCTTTTAGTTATAATTTTTTGTAGAAGAAAATGTCGGGATATTACACTCTTTCCTTAAAAATAAAGAGAAAAACACCTAAAAAAGTTGGTTTTCACTACAAGAAAGTTTATTTACGAGAAGTGAATTCTACACTAAATATGGCTTTAAAAAATTTTAGGAGTATTAAAACACAGAAAACCAAAAAACCCGTCAAGATATTTTCGCTTTTGGATAAAATAATCCCAAATAATTATTTTGGAAAACCGCAAAACAGAAGTCGTTTCTACAAAATTGTGGCAAATATTTTAACGCAATCAACCCACGAATGTTTGCTTTTATCAACAATTAATAAGGGCTTTGATTACGATTCAATTCCTTGGTTACAGATAAAAGAATTCAAAGACGATATTGAAGCAAAACAAAATTTACTTCGCAATGTAAATCTATTTCTTCTCGAACAAATCGTCAAGCCTCTAGTTATATTTTATTATAAACCAATTAAGACACTGAACGCAAATGAAATAAAATTTATTCGAAAAGAAAAATTTCTGTCGTTTGAAAGCAAGATTTTTGACAAATTACTAAAACGGGGGTATATATCAAGAATTGAAAATTCAGAAGAGGTAGAAGCAAGAGGCGTTTTAAAAATAATTCCCAAACAGGACAATTTTCGTGCAATCGTTAGTGTTTACCAAAATCCGGAGAAAAAAAAGTTTTTCAAAATTATAACATCAAAAGTGTATGAAGCTGCAAATCAAATAAATTTAAACACAAGATCTCTGTATGAAGCCTGGTTAAATTTTACAGAAAAAGTAAAAGACAAAGAAATTTTCGGAATTAAACTCGACATCAAAGACGCTTATGGAAACGTCAATATTGCCACCCTCCGTGAGATAATTTTACAGCTACCAACGAAATATTGCACTGAGGAGAAAAAAAAATTCATTATTGAACACATCACAAACCAATATATCTCGTTCCGAAGAAAAATATACAAGTGGAATCACGGTTTGCTACAGGGTGATCACCTATCTTCTTGTTTATGCGAATTGTACATGGCTTACTTGGATCAAAATTATCTCCAAAATTTCGCCAACGGCAATTTTATACATCGAACAGTTGATGATTATTTTTTCTGTTCGGTGAATCCCCACAAAGTCGAAGATTTTGCAAAAGTTATAAAAACATTCCACCCGAAATGTGTTAATCCCCGGAAAACAATCCTAAATTTACCAACAGCTCCCACGGTACAAGACGAAATTCCCTACTGTGGCAAAATTTTTGATTTAAATACCAAGCAGGTCCGAACTTTGTATCACTTTCCAAAAGGTTTTGAAATACGTCACAAGTTTAAATTGTGGAATTTCCAGAGACAAATTTTAGATCCGAAATCATTTTTAGTGAAAGCGATGAAATTTTCGTTTATTAGCAACAGTTTTACTAAACTGGACCTGAATACGGCTTTTAATAGTCAGCAAACTGTTTTTGAGAATTTTTATGATGGAATGATTTATGTCGGTTATAAATTTGATTCTGCTGTTATGGCACTACGAAATAATTCTCTAATTGATGATTTGGATTTTGTTTGGGATGTTTTACAATCAAATGTGGCAGAATACTCGTCGAGGGTTTATAAGAAAATTCAAAAACTTCAAGGAAGGAACTATCAAAAAGTAACATGTGGAAATTTAAGAGTTTTAGCTTGGCGGGCTTTTATAGCCGTTTTTAAACGAAGAAATGAGGTTTATAAAAACCTGATTAAGAAGATTAAGAGCGAAAATACATTGACCATGAAAGTGCCTGATCTAGATTTTAGCTACTTTTGTACATTACCAGATAAATTTAGACACGTCCAAATTAATAGAAAAGTGTCTATTTAGTTTCAATACTTTAAAGAACTTTTATACTTTATATTTGTTTAAAGATTTTTTATTTTTTGTTATTATGTATAACCTGAAGTATTTTTATTATATACGAAATAAATTTAAGATTATAAGTTTAGTATTTAGTTCTCTTATTTCCCAAAATACTTTGAAACTTCTAGAACAGTCAATCGTGAGGTACAAGTAAAAAATAGCTGCACACGAGTTACCTATGATAGTGTAGGATTAAGAACCATTTCAACAGATAGAATGAAGATTTTTGGTCTGCACGAAAACGACTTCAAAAATTTTCCAAAATTTTAAATTATTTTATTGCGTATTTTTACGAGTGAAAATCAAAATTCAATGTTGCAGTTCCTAAAAAACGAATGAAATATCAATTCATCATTCATGTCAGAATACTTCTTTATTCTTCGTTTTCTTCTGCATGTAGTTTCTCTTGATCTTCTTCCCTTTCCAATTGCCTTTTTTATCATCGCCGTTTTTCATGTTCTTTTAGAAACTCTTTTGTTCTTCTAGAATCTTCTTTTTCTCTTCTAAACATTGTTTTTTAAGTATTTTCAGAATCACCTTTTGTTCTTCTAGAATCTTCTTCTGGTTTTCATTTTCTTTTGTTATTCTAGAATGTCTTTTTGTTTTTTGTTCTTCTAGAATTGTTCTATGTCCTTTTCTGTCGCAGTCGACGTTTTTCAACTTTTTTTAGAATATTTTTTTGCTCTTCTTTTTCTACCATTCATCATTTGTTCTTCTGAAACTCATCTAGAAATTTTTTTGCTTTCTCATTTTTTACGTCCTTTTAGAAACTTCCTTTGTTATTCTAGAACACTTCATTGCTCTTCTTTTTCATCCAGTATCCGTTTTTCAACTTCTAGCATTTTCTGTTGCTCATTTCTCACCAAATCTCGTCTTTAAATACCTATTTTCTGAAGTGACTTTTGTTTTTCTAGAATCGTTCTTTGTTCTACTTTTTTTTTACAATATTTTTGCTCTTCTTTTTCTATTAATCATCAATTCTGAAATTCTTCTAGAAAGTTTTTTTGCCTTTATGGATTTTTTCTTTGTTCATTTTTTCCAGCTGGCGTCTTTCCACTTTAAGAATTTCTTTGCTCATCTTATTTTTCAACAATCGTTTTTCCCAAACTTTTCTTTTTCTTCTAAGCGTTGTTTTTAGGTTTTTTTTTTAGAATTTACTTTTGTTCTTCTAGCATTTTTTTACTTTACAGAACTTTGTTCTTCTTCTTCTTCCAACTGACGTCTTTCAATTTCTTCCAAAATTTTATTTTGCTTTTTTCTACCAATTATTTTCTTCCTAATTTAATGTGCTCTTCCTATTCAGTCTCTTCCAAATTCTTCTTTTTTTTCCAATCGTCATTTTACAAACTCTTCTATTATTCTTTAATTCCTATAGAATTTTCTTACTCTTTATTTTTTTAATCACATCTTTCTTGATTAAATTATACGGATTTTCTTCCAAATTTCTTTAAATTTTACTCATAAGAAGAAACTATAAAGTTTGTTTATATATTGAGTAGTCTTAACCAACACCACCTAAACAAAAAAAGTTTTATTTTCACTAGTAGCAGTAGATCGATTTGGCGAGACACAGCGCGATTATTCAAAGCGATTGAATTGTGTTATGGAGTGTAATTGTTGATGTAAATTAAGCAAATTGTTGTTAAATAAATTATTCGTTTGAAAAGTTCAATTCTTTAAATTGCAAGGAACCTGAATTCAGTCGACGTCACACTGGTGTCAGAAGTAATATCTAAAAAAGTTTGGATGGGAATCTGAATAATTTATTTTCTTGGATCTCACTGTAGGGAATCAAACATGAATGAAATTTGGTTACTGGATGAAATACGTTGATTAAAATAGAAGGAAAAATTTTAGAAGAGAAATGAAGATTCTAGAAGAGTTCAAAAGACGGCGTTTTGAAGGACACGACGTTTGATGGAAAAAGAACAAAAGGAAACTGAAGAAGCTTAAAGGAAAAGAATAGCAAAAGAATCAAGAAGAAAGGAAGATGATTCTAGAAGAGCATAAACAACGGTGCCGCCGTTTGGAAGAAAAAGAAGAATTTGATAAACGACGATTGGCGAAAAAAAGAGAGAAAGACAATTCGAAATAAAGTTGAAAGCCAGAAAGCAATTTGTTGGAATAAAAAGGAAGGCAAGACAAGGTTCGGGAAAAGCAAAGAAACTTTTTGGAAGAATAGGAGAAGATTCTAGAAAATCATGATTGGTGAAAAGAGAAAAGCAAAAAAAAATTAAAAGAAATAGAAAAATAGAAGAAAAAAAAAAGTTTCTGTAAGAACAAGAAAAGTTTCAAGAAGAGTTTGAAATATGACAATTGAAAAGAAAAAAGATCTAAATAAGATTCTAGAACAACAAAGAACGATTATGGAACACTTTGAAAAACGACTGAAAAAAAATAACTAAAAAATTAAAGGTTTTAAAGGAAAAATGATGACTGAAAAAGAAAAACGAAAGATGGTTCTAGAAAAACAAGAATAAGAAAACACTACGACTATAAAAAAAGGAAGAACAAAGGAACATACTGGAAGAACAATTATGAAAAATTCAGAAAGAAAAAGAGAAGCTTTTAAAAGATTCGATTCGAAAAATGCGATAGTTTGAAGACTTTTAAGAGCGATGTTTTAGAAATGAAGAAGGAATTTGAAGCAAAGCTGTCGAAAGTTAAAGATTTGGAGAAAAGACATGGTAAACAGGACAATTTAGGGGGTTTGAAACCACGTCACGAGTGAATCTCCCGACAGTTAACTGTTAATGACAAGAGGCAGTTTGAGCAGTATACCAGTGAAAAAAAAAAACCGGTTGCACTGATAAGGAAGTCACAGCTCTCCTCTGTTAACATTACGAGTGCCAGCTTTCTCTCTCTAACTTATTGAGCGAGTTCTGCGGAAGCCTTACTACACAAACGTGTTAGAAGCAATGAGTCTTAGGCAGATGGAAGCTCTTATAATAGTCCGAATTTGGTTCTATGTAAGCAAAATAGGACGTGGGCAGTAGTTCGATTTAGCAAGAGATAGCGATTATCACGAGCGAATCTCTAGCATTTATTCAAGGTGATAGAAGTGTGTTATAGATGTTATTTTATTACTGAAAGTTATTTGTATAAACTTTAAATTATAAATATTAATAAAATGGCTTTATAGACAGCTTAAAAATTGAGGTCTTAGTTTGAATTTTGTGAATTGAGTGAGCATTAGGGAACGAAATTAATTAGGTCGAGATTTTTAAACTATAAAACACGTGCTGTCTTCACTATTTTTTTTTTTTTTTCAATACTATCTTTAACACACATTGGATCACACCAATAACAAACTAAAATAGATTCTAAAAGTTGTTTTTTTTTGATTGCATATGCATCAGAAATAAAACACATATTAAAAAACATAACCTAAGTTTATTAAGTAATATTTGTAATTTTTTGTATTGCAATTACATTCATAAATTAAAATACCTAATCACGACTATTACAGTATTTACATCACAAAAACCAATAACATCCATTAATAAATTAACTTGCAACCAGGACATGTGAGAAATGTACATCTTTTTCGAATGTAGATATATTTCATGATTAAAATTAAATTAAAATTACATTTACTAATAATACACAATGAATTAAAACCCATTTACATAATTAATCTGATGTAGTTATTATAGGATCCGAACTTTTATCAGGTATACTCGTTGAAGCTTTAACCACTGTAGGACTCATAACTCTTGCAAAGACTTGCCGCCCTTGGACACCTACAGATATTTTTGTTTAGTTATTTTATTAAACTGCATTTGCCATGACTTACCACGAGCTTGTCCATGCGCCTGTGCTATTGGGATAACCTTCACTCCTTGCAATGCTTTAATATTAATAGCTGTGCCTTGAAACCCTGCTGGGAGTAAGATTTGCTGTGCAACTATCTGCCCCCCTTGTCCTTGACTTGCCAAAACTACTCTTTGAGTATTAGTGGCTGTACTCGTTTGTAACCTTACTGGATGTCCCTCCAGTACGATATGTCCTTGCGTTGTCACACTCTTCACACCTGAACTAAAAACCACCTGTTGTGGCGTCTGCATTTTCAATTGCGGCCCCAAAACCATATTTTGTTGATTTACTATATTTATACTAGGGTTATTTTGCGTTGTTGGTATTGTTTTTACAGTATTTTGCTGTAATACTAATGAACCGCCACTAGTATTCGGCTGTGTTTGAAGAATAACATTCTGGCCTTGGATGTTCTGTATAGTGGTTCCTTTACTTGCCAAAAGTACAGGTTTACCACCTATATGGGTTATATTCAAGTTGGCAGCATTGACCATTCGTATCGTGTTCGTGGTTGCAGCTAATGTCACAGGTTTTGATGTCAATGCAATGTTTTTAGGAGAAGCAATCTTGACTTGGTTTTGTTGACTCATGTATATTTTAGGTTGGACGATTTTTTGACCATCGCTTGTTATCAGTTTGGCGTTGATTAATTGTTGGGCGATTTTGGGCGGAAATTTCGTAGCTGTGATTGCTTGTGGTTGAGATTTATTAGCAGTGATGCGAGCCACTGGTTTTGTACTTGTTGTTGTTATGGTTGTCGTTAAGGTTGAAGAACATGTTGTTATCGTAGTGGTTGTGGTGGTGGATGTTGTTGGTACTACCAGTTTAGGTTGGCTTGTTATTATTATGTTATTTTGTGAGGCAACGGCAAATTGGGCAATTGCATTCTGTTTTGATGTCCCAGTTAATTGAATTATATTCGTGGGGCCTCCTTTAGCACCGGATACTCGCAAAGTAGTACCTGAAATTATAAATATATTGTTCAATCGTATTATTCGGATATACAGGGTGTGACATTAAAAACTTTCAAACAAGTGAAGATAAAAAAATAAGTAAAAAACTGTTTCGACAATAACAAACGGAAAGTAGGATGGGTATGTTTATGTTATTTGGTTTGTAAGTGTTAGTATTAGCACCCCAACCTCTACAAACTTTAATGGGACCATACTTTTTGTGATATATCAAATGAAAGGTAACGACCGGTAAAGTGTGACAAAAAACCGCATTAAAATATCTTTATTAATAACCCCGATATGAAGAAAACAAGTGATGGACGGATATTTTTGGAGATAATGTTCTGACTGTTTTACCGCACGGTAATTAACCCCCTAACAAGGGAAAGATACTTGGAGTTGCTAGATGATATCATAGATCCTCTCAACGTAAATGCAAGTGAAACAGATCCCGGATTAAACCCCGAAAAAGTATTCTTCCAGTAGGATGGCGCACCACCTCATTATTTTAAACCTATGAGAAAGTATTTAAACATGTACCCAAACAAATAGATAGGTCGGAGAAATAGCATCAAATGGAAGGCCAGATTAACTTAGATTAAGTGTATAAAATCTGGCGAACTTTGCATGTTGTTACAAAAAAATTTTCAAAAACCAATCTAAAAGATGATAAACGAGCGATTTTTTCACATACCGTATTATAAAAACCCAACTGACTACAAACACGTTGTTTCTGCGGGTGCCATTGTATATTAATTGGATTCTTTCCTGTCATAAAACCAAAAAATTACCTTGCGGCAAAGTCCCGTGTTGTTTCTGATGCGCTAACAAACTCTCGACTGAAATCACTTGTCCCGCAGCATTCGTTAACACCTTGGCCACAACCGGACTCTGACTCGCTCCTAACCCTTTTGCAGCTTCTACAAAAAAAACTCATTACATTCAAACCCAACCAAAACCTTAAAACTCACCAATCCCGACTTTCACCTGCTGCTGTTTCTGAAGACCTTTCTGTTTCAAAACAATCTGTTGCTGCTGCTGCGAATTCAAAACAGCCGCTTGCGGCAAAATCTTCTGTTTAATCGTCTGTAATATGTGCTGTTGTTGAGCCGGTGTTAGCGTCGCAGGCGTCTTAATCTGTATCTGTTCCGGAAGAGGCCCACCGATTTTCGCCGGCTCCGACTGGGACACACCTCGCACCAAAGTAACATTTTTAATAGTCTGAAGCTGCTGTGGAGTAATACTTTGAATAAATTGTTGTTGGGGTTGAGTTGTTTTCACTTCGAGTTTTTCATTTTCGGTCAAACTTTTTTGTTTTGCTTGAATTGTTTGGAAGAGTTGTTGGGTGACGACTTGTTTAGGTGGTGTAGCTCTTTCTTGTTTAATAACTGGACTACTTGAAGGGATTATTAAAGATTTGCCTTGAGTTGGTGAGATTATTTTGACTAAACCTTTAGGTTTTGGTGGAGTTTGTTTAATTGTGGGACTAGCTGAAGAGACACGATTTTGTACAATTGCTTGTAAAGCTTCAGAGATTTCTTTATCGTCTGAAATTGGTGGCTTGTCTTGATTTGAAATCAGAAGTGAGTTAGTTTTAGATGTTCCACTTTCACTTTTTACTTTAGAAACACCTTTACCGTCATTTTTAACTACTTTATCTGTTTTAGGTTTAGGTTTGGGTTTTGGTTTTTTGTTTGTTGCTTTTTTTGATTTATTAACTCCTTGGTATTGTTGGTGTATTCGTTCGAAATCTTCTTCAGTCCGATTTCTATGTAAATAAATCCAGATTTTTCTTTTAGGATCATATTTGACACAAGGATCAAATTGTGTGTGCATTCGATCTAAAGCTCCACTTACAACTGATTGTAAAACATTATCAGGTGCTGTACTTGAGATATATTGTGAACTTTTTAATAATTCACAAATATCAGCTCTTGTACCTTCACCATTAGGTAATCGTGCTGTTGCATCTCTGACTAATGATAAAATCGTAACAAAATTTGGCCGATCTGCATTTAACATAGTGTGACCTCTGGCTTTAGTGTTACCAACAGAAGCATTATAAATTCCTTTTAAGGGTCCCACAACACTTTCATAGCCATTACACCGGTAAGTAAATGCTTTATGTGGATTATCATACCGTTTCCGTTCTTGTTCCCTAAATTCTTTAATTTCGTCACATGTTGCTTTCCGTACTGTCCAATTAGTCGGACATCGCGGTGGTGGTGGTGTTTGTGACCTATCAGATACTTCCACGTCAATTTCTTCCTTCTCTTTATTATTTTTAGCTTCACTTCTATGTTCTAACCAGTAATTACATAGAGGAGATAGTAGTGTGTCAGAATCGCGGCCTGCTCCAATCCACTGGTACATATCTAGAGGAATTTTGTATTCCATGTATGGTACGAAATCCTCCGGTTGTTCAGGGGAATTCCCGCATAAAAAATTGACGGCACTTTTAAGTAAACTGACCCAATTGTCACGTAAACTATACCAGTCGTTTAAAGGACTTATGGGATTTTCTTGCCAGGATTTCAGCCGGTCTTCCAGTGTTGTTAGATTCATTCTGTGTTCGTTTGTTGAGCAGATAATATCTCTGATCAGTGATAGGAAATTCGAGTGAGTTTCTTGCATTAATTCCGGTTTGTTATTCAATTCTAGAATGTCAATATCGGAATTATCCAGATCTATTGGAATTTCCATCATATCGATGCCTTCAAGATCAGAAATAGTGACAGGTGTGATTTTACCATACTGCGAAAAAGCACTAGTTTTTATGGGAATTTCAGTTTTTGGTGGATTGAATACATCGGTTTTAATTTCACTTTTGACTTTTTTCAAATTTCGGTTCGTTTTTACTTTTTTGGCGTGATTTACTGTAACAGCATCTACATAGGAGTCTGAGTCGGACTCAATTTCAGAATTTGAGCTGTGTGAGTGTGTATTACTTAATCTAACTTCTTTCTTTTTCTTTTTGACTAATTTATTGTCGGTTTGATGTTTTTGTGTTAGAGTTAAATTTTTAATGTAAGGCAACTGGGTCCTATTTACAATATCTGACAGTGAGATACCTTTCGTGTTGTATTCTGGATCGTCAATTTGTTCCAGTTTTCGACGTTTGTGGTGGGAAATAAGAGTCCTGTAAGTTTCATCAGTGATGTAGAAAGGGTTACGTATTGGGGTTATATATTTTTCTAAATCTAAGCCATTTTTTGTTGAGATCGTCGACATGAAAATATCTGACGTTGAGGTGTAATTGTTGCGGATACTGTTGAGGTGACGCCGCTGTTTTCGGGAGAGGGGCACAGGGGGCCCTTCTGGATAATTCTCGTCGGGTGAGCAGTAATTATCTTCCGTCTTAGCTTGAATTGAGGCAAGAATTTGATAATATCTTCGTTTCGTCCGATGAACTATGTAATTAACGTTAGGGTCATACTTTTTTTCAGTTTTTGGTTCAACCCCTGGGGGGAGATTTTTAATTTGATTTATTAGTTTCTTATGAGATTCAATTACGTCTTGTTTTAATTTTTCCCGAAATATTTTATACCTGTACATAGCTTCTTTCTTTTGTGCTTTTTTAATAATTCTACGCATGTTTGCAATGTCTGGACGAAAATAACCAGCTTTGAGATCCTCATGAAACTTTTCTAGTGGGTTATTGAAACAGAAATTGTCACAATTAAATAATTTTTCTAGAGTTTTACTTTTTTCTTCATCATCGTTTTCAGGAAAATTTGGCAGAAATGTTTGTAAGTGTTCCTTGTTGTTATCAGATAATGAGTTCCATGTTTCACCGGATAAAACTGAAAGAAAAATATCTTTTCTTTCACAAAGTCCTTGAGGTAATTGTAATTTGGTTCCACATATTTCGGCTGTTTCCATTCCATCATCATCAGAGGATTCAGTGGAGTAATCAGAAGAGGTGTCATCTGAAGTGTCACTGTCCATTTTCGAGCCCTAAAACCCCAAAAATCCATTTCAAAATTGCAAATATTGACAATAAACGAGGTGTTTGACCTCTGATTTTTTTTGCCACAAATATGAAGTTATTTTGGGTTAGGAACGACAGGTATAGTGTAATTTCCCGTTTATTGAAGGTGACCCTTCTGAAAATTCGTAATTTTCGTGAAAAACTTCGAAAAACCTAGAAGTGACAATAAGTGGTGGCTTGTCAATAATAAACAATCAAATTTGAACGAGGAAAAAGGCGGGGAGGGGTGCATTGGGGTTTTTGTTATAAATTTGTACCCACCTTCTAAGTTTTATCCAGATTAATCCAACAGGAACACGCTATGAATTGGTATAAATCCGGCACGCCTGCATTGCGGATATCCCAAAACAACGCATATACACAGCCAGTGGTGGGCCGCGAAACCATTTTGATGCGAGCCATCAATACTAAAAGTCAAACTTGGGCATGGAGATTTCGACTTAAACACTGTTTCAAACTCCAAAAACACTACACCAGCCGAAACGGCGAACTATTTTAGTGGAAACGTGTGAATACCCGGCCGGAATCAAAGAAATTTCGAGGATTTATCAGTGAAACAAAACACAGATTTTCGCAGATTTGAATGCGAACTAGGCACTTTTAGTACAATTGTGTTGGTAGACTTGAGATTTTAGGGGGATGCGCATGCGCACTTGAATTGAAGCTTGCTTGAGGCTAGTGACTTTTTCACGTGAAAATGGCGCTCAACCTGCAAGTTAAAATCCATCCGGTTGTGCTTTTTCAAATTGTAGATGCTTATGAACGGAGAAATGCGGATTCTCATCGAGTTATTGGAACCTTGTTGGGTGAGTACGGGTTTTTTAGATAATAGTTTGTTTTTGAAATGTTGTGACATGTGACAGGTACATAACCTATACACCTGTCAAATTTTTGAGCTCTGTGTCTTTTTGGGATTTTTTTCTTTAATTTCTGAGATTGAAAGATAAAACGCAATAGAATCTCGTAGAATAAAAAGTTTAAGATTTGGTGAGTGATAATTTCACAAGAATATTGTTTATAAATGAAACAATACCATAAACTTAATTTCAGTGTTTTTATTCACTCTTTAAGCATTTTAGTGGCCCCCAGGTACTGATTGGATACCGCAATTAATATTCACAAACCTACAGGACGGGCCCGTTACACAACAAACTACTGATTCTAGTAAATTAGTAATGAATTAAATTAAAATAGAAATCAATTTCGAACCCACAAGTTTAATTAAAATTCTAATATTACACTGGCAGAACGCTTTCGGAATCTAAAATTCGATCTTCAGTGCCTTTAGATTCTGAAAACGCTCTGCCAGTGTAATATTAGAATTTTAATTAAAGTTGTGGGTTCGACATTGATTTTTATTATAATTATATAAAAAAGTCACCCCACTTCGAGAAAGGATGCTTCCATCAAAATTAAATTAATGTTATATTTAAAATGTTTTACATTATTATACACTGACCGGCTGAAAAAATTAAAAATCCACTTATTGTTGCAAAATAATAAGGAAAAAGCAAATTTTTACGTACAATATCACATAAATGTTACTTGAACTTTTTTATAATAAGAGTACAATAAAACCTCTAAGTAACCTTTTTAAATGTATTTTTTTTTAAAGAGACTAATATATCATTTGAAGAAAGAATTAGACTAATAAAAAAACATGTAAATTTGTTTTGTATTAATTTAATAGCGTGCATTTCCACCACGAGCCCTAACTTAATTCTCGAGTTTGCGTGGCATGCTTTGAATTAAATTTTGAACGGTTTCTTACAATTTGTCTTATGCTAAATCCAGCATTTAATAAAGCTACAGCTCTGGCAGAATCTTCTGAAGATAAAGGCATTTTTCAAGTTTTTTTGGTAGTTACTCACAAAAGATACAGAAAAATTTGAAACAAAACACAAAATGAAGATAATGAACGTCTTTTTAAAATGACTGAAATCTACTGCAATACGATAATTTTTTACCATAACCTAGACAAAATGGCAAACAAAAATATTGTACAAAAAAAAACAAAGTCCATGCTTTATTGTGTGTTTTGATAAACGTTTTTTTTTTTTTTTTTTGGACATATATAGAGAATTTTAAGGTGTTCCAGTTTTTGTGCCAGTCAGTGTATTATTACTATTATATATTTTTTAAATAATTAAATGAGTATTTACTACATAATAGTTTTTAACTTGTCCTTTGTTACAAAATAATTATTTAAAAAAAAACAGTTTTCTGTGAATTAAGTTTCATCCGAACTCAACACTCGTCTCTGAATTAACGATTAAAAAAAAAGTACAAAAATTTGTGGGTAACTGTTCAAAATATAAGATTGTATTGCTCATATTGCTATATAATTTAATGTCAACGATTTTTTGTAGGCAGGGGGTCTATTCTTGAAATTTTCGTATAGGAGCAAATCAGCGCAGTAGTTGACCCCCTGGACCTTTTTCTCGAATTATAAGAATAAATATCTCGTGAGAGATTGATATCATGTCTCTCAAAAACCAGAAAATTTTAATTTTGGTCACATGTGTACTTTTCAGTCAATCAAATAGCTATTTATGTAATAAGTATATAATTTAGGTCTTTATTGTACAAGCCATACAGGTTATCTACATGCGAGTGAAACGAACGAGTAGATAAGTAGGGCGCGTCATAATTAAGATCCATCCTTACGTTATAATAATCCTTACACTAATAAATTGAACAATGGCTATTCTTTGGTTTATAGAAGGGTCTTAAAAAGTCACCCTTTTTTTAGATATTTTGAGTATATATTATTAAAGTCTGGTATAACCTTTATTTATTTATTTTTAACATCGACAAATTAATCTGGTCACACAGTCATGGCTTCAGTCTGAAAACTATACTCGTCTAAATTTTAACTAATATTTTAAATCCTGCAAAAACAAGTATACGTAACTTTTTGAAAGTGTCTATAGTGTTCATAAATGTCACACTCGTCTAAAGCCTCGTGTATCTCATTTATGACTGTTACTTTAATCTTGATAATTATGTAATATTTTCAGGCAATGTTGATAAAGGCATCGTCGAAGTAATCAACTGTTTTTGCGTCCCACACAAAGAAACCGTAGACCAAGTTGAAGCCGAATTGAATTACGCTATGGACGTCCACGACTTAAACCGTCGAGTTAATTCAAACGAAAGTATCGTAGGTTGGTGGGCAACAGGTCATGAAGTCACCAATCACAGTTCAGTAATCCACGAGTATTATGCAAGAGAATGCAATAACCCAGTTCATGTGACACTTGACACGAGTCTCCAGGGTGGTCGTATGGGACTCAAAGCGTATGTTTGCGTACCTCTGGGAGTTCCCACTGGTAAACAAGGGTGTATGTTCACATCGATACCTATTGATGTCACTTGCTACGATCCAGAAGTTTTTGGATTACAATTATGTCAAAAAACACTAGGAACAGGAGGTGGAAGGACACGGAGTGTTCATCCCATGTTGGATTTAGCTCAGGTTTGCTCTTTATTAGATATACATATTCATAGAGTTTTTAAAATATTCTGTATATACACTACTCAAAAAAATTAACCGAACACTTCTTGTGAATCTCCTAACTTTTTTACTATTTAAGCTATATATTTAGATTGTTGCAATTTTTAATGACAAATTTTTTCTTCAGAAAGTTCTTAAATTGGCATTTTAAAAAACTTTCATACTTAAAACAGAAGCACTAGTGTGAAAAAATTACAAAAATCAAAATGAGTTTGATCTAAGCTTAAGCAAAAACAATCATGTCATGAGTTTAGTTGTACAAACAAATGACAACAAACGTCAAATTAACAAAGTTTACATAAAAATGAGGTAGAAGTGGCCCGTGCTGTTGCTTTACTTGAAAATGGAACTCCGATTCGGCAAGTTGCAAGAAATCTTGGTGTGAGCCCATCGGTTATTAAGCTGCTATGGGATCGCTTTAGAGACACTGGTCTTTGAAAAAACGTACTGGGCAAGGTCGTAAAAGAAAAACCACCCCACACCAAGACCGATTTCTAGTCCTTTCCTCCCTGAGAAATCGAACTTTTACGGCTAGAGACCATCAAAACGATCTCAGGAGTACTCACGGGGTGAATATTTTTGACCAAACTGTTAGAAACCGCTTAAGAGAATCCAATTTAAAACCCCGAAGACCAGTCGCAAATCAATTTAGACACAGCGTCATAAAAGAGACCGCTTAACTTTTGCGCGTTATCATGTTAATTGGCAACTTCGGCAATGGATTCCTGTACTGTTTACCGATGAGTCAAGATTTCGCCTAACACGTTGTGGTGGTCGGGTACGTGTTTATAGACGTCCAGGAGAAAGATATACCGAAGCGACGATCCAAGAAGTTTAAAAATTTGGAGGAGGTTCAGTAATGGTTTGAGGTGGAATCAGTATTTAAGCAAAAACTGATCTTGTAATTCTCCGGGGTACTTTAAATGCCCAAAGCTACATCAACAACATACTCGAGGACCACGTTGTGCCTACTGTTTACGGTGTTGGACCAAATTTTGTCTTGATGGATGATTACGCAAAACCACATACCGCAGTCTCCACTAGAAATTGCCTTCAAGCCGTGAACATTCAAACAATGGAATGGCCAGCAATGAGTCCGGACTTAAATCCGATTGAGGCTTTATGGGATATGCTGAATAGAAACATTAGAAATCTTCATACAATTAGAAAACGCTTTAACTGAGGAATGAGACAGAATTCCTCAAGAAAACATCAGAAGAATAATTCGGAGCATACCACGTAGATGCCAAGCTGTTATTCGGTCTAGAGAAGGACATACGCATTATTGATTTATTTGATTGGTCTACTTAGTGAAAGTTTAGTAATGTCTTATTTTGCAAATTCGCTTTAATTTTCGTTGCTTGTTCAAACTGTTGCTTCTATCTTAAGAATAAAAGTTCTTTAAAAAACATTTATCATAATTTTCTTAACACAAAATATATGTCTTTTAATATTTCACAACTCAGCACTTAGCTCAAGTAGGTAAAAAATTATAGAATTAAAAAAAAAGTGTTCCGCTAATTGTTTTGAGCAGTGTATAATCGTAATATCTTTCATCATAAAGATCCTCTTTTTTATTATTTGTTAGGTGTCTGACGCTGGTTCCAAAATGGGGGTTCTTTTGGAGCAAGTATTGTCATACGTTGAAGATGTTCTTGCTGGAAAAGTTCAACCAAATAATGTTGTTGGAAGGGCATTACTCGATTTGATCAATTCTGTGCCTCATATGAGTAATGAACAGTTTTCGGAAATGTTTAATAGTAATGTTAAAGACTTGTTGATGGTGATTACGTTGTCTCAACTTATTAAGACGCAGTTGCAACTGAATGAGAAATTAACATTACTGACGTCGGTTTAATTTGATTAAGGTTTTTTATATGTATGATAAAACAGAAGAAATAAAAACAGGAAAGAAAATTTGTTTTTTACTTGGATTACTAATAAAACACAAATTGTTTAATGCCACGTATAGATGTAAATAAATAACAGCAAAATTCAACGGGTAAAACGCATAAACGAAATCAAATATTAGTTGAATAAAATGCTTGCATACAAGCTGTACTGTAGCTTCCTCTAGGAAACAGAAAAAAGCTTGAAACAAAAAATGCGACTGACCGATAAACACACCCTCTTTGATATTACAATCTAGGCGGCCGTGTTAGATGGAGCTTTTGTCGATTATCAAGACAAATTTATTGTGGAAAAAATTGTTTCAAATTAGGTTTTTTGAAACAAATCCTTAATGTTTCAATACTTTTGGTGTTTCATTTAATAGAATGTGTAATTACTTTGAGTTGTATAACGCTGAGTATCGAGGAGCCTTAATAAATTATTTTAATATAGACAACCAAATGTTACATGGCTTAAGCAAAAAAAATAGGGGCAGCAATATAAACTCGACATTCGCTAACGTACATTTGAGCTTGATTATTAACGACCTTAATTGTAGCTATTATATTTCCACTGTACTTATATACAATTTCGTACTTCAACCTTTTGATTATTTTAACAATACGATAATTACCAGTAGATTGAGATTATATTGCTCATTAAATTTGTCTTTAGAAGATTTTTATGATCTGTTACTAACAATCTTTTGTTTGAGTAGACATAATTACTTGAAATTTTATTTAATCCAAACAGGAATTATTTTATTTATTAACCAAATTTTACGAGTAATTAAAATGAACAATACTCATTGTTTCAAATAAATCAATAATGGCATAGCAGAGATCTTGTCAATAAATTCGGAAATAATATATTTATTTCACAATCGCTTTAAAATAAGTACTAATAGATATATACAATATACGTTATTTGAAGAAACGTGTGTCCAAAACCATACGACTGGAGTCAATCTAAAAAAAATTCTGTACTGGAATCCTAAGAAATGACTAAAAAACGTGCATCAAAATGAGATCCAGGTCTAAATCCCAACTATTTCTCAAGGTGTAATAAAAAGCATAGTATGCAACACGTGTTTTGAAGCAATTTTTACAAACCAGCTTATTCCAAACATGTAAGTTTTTGAACACACGCTACAACACAATATGGAATCAATGCCCTTTGGTCTTACATAATATGGTCAAGTAGTATCACAGTAATGTTTACTATTTACAAGTATTGCTAAATTAAGTTCCAATTTTATGTTTAGCTATTAATAAAAAAGAGTATTAAAATTCTTCTTGATTCAATAATGTTTCTTCCTCTCTACCTTTACGAAAACTTTTCCACGTAAAAAATCCAAACACAAGGAGAAGAATACTTCCTAGTGCTACAATAGTATATCCTGTATATTGCCCAATAGAGGGTAAAATCAAAAGCATTTTAGCTTGTTTTGCCAAATCTTCACTTAGTACTGCATATTGCTTGAACCACATTGCTGGAATAAAAAATTGCTTCGGAATATTCTCCAATAATCTACAAAAAATTACAAGAAAAATTGAAAGATTTTAAAAATTTAAAAATTACGTTATTTTTTCAATTTTTTCAAGATGGAGATTAATTTGAGCTCCAATGTGTGCATGTAATGGAATTCCCGTTTCCGGTTCAATTGAAATAAACATTTCATGTTCAGATTTATTGGGTTTCATACCAACAATAGCGTTGCTATAGTAAGGATCCGCTAAATAAAAATGAGGGTACGAAATAAAAGCTGGTGCTCCAAATCTGAAATACAAGAGATGTATAAAATTTTAAGAAGTTGGAAAACTTACTTGCAGTGCGAGACGTTTCGCACCCCACTTGGTAAAACATCACCAGGACTAAAACATCTCATATCTAGATACTGTGTACCATTGTCAAATAATTTTTCATCTCCGACGAACTTATGGCCTACGACTCCATGCAATTCTTCTGTCCCTTGTTTAAATAACGTTAGTGTACTGGAACAAAATTGAGATGGTTATTAAAAATGCTACAACATACATATCACGTGACACGTGGCAATCAAATGAATACTTAAAGTCAGGATATTTTCTTGCCACATATTACCTTAACTGTCTGTCTCAACAGTTGCCATTTTCCATAGAACAGTTAAGTGTTTCTTCAATGCAACATACTATAACCGAATGGTATGTGCATTGAGAAAAATACATTAGTATAATGCAATGTAATAGTATATTACCTGCATGTGTCAGGCGAAAAAACGTCTACGTATTTGTCTTCTTGAACTGGGTACCATAATTCACCACTGGTACCGTTTACATCTCCACAGTAACTTGGGAAAAATTCAGTTCGACTTTTGTAATTCCACCAAGCAAAGCGTCCTAGTTTTTGGATATCGTCTGTACCGTCATACATATTGTAGATGCCGTCATAGTCAATAGATTGGTTTCTCTAAACAAAAAAATGTTCCAATCACTTATAATTATGTGCATTACAAGGGTTTTAAAAACAAGAGACTAAATTTATATATATGTATAATCCAATCACACAAGTTGCGATTGAATTATAGTAAGCTAAAAAACCTCACATCAAGCACGAATAAAATATCATATTTTTTTTGATAAACCATGCCATGATTGCGATTGTTTATAAGAATTCCTTTGAAAAAGAAATTTATTTCAAATCACACGTATAATTTCCATAACGACATGGTATTATCGTGATAAATCTCCACTAGTGGTTTTCCCGCCATAATTCCTCATTAGTAGTGCCAAAATTTAAATTGTGAAACGTGTCATTGCGTCGGTTGAAAAATTTTCATTAGAAACACAATTTGTTTGACCTTGACTGAAATTCTGTCATAAACCTTGAAATGATAAAGACTGTACATGACGTACTATGTAGATTGTAAAAAGTAACTTTTAACTTGGATCTGTTTGCAATAAAATAAACAATCTGCTGAAAAAATAAGATATTAATCCTCAAATCAAGTAGCAATTTTTTTGTTACTGTAATAATCATAAATCTTGTAGAGTTGCTACTAATATGAAAATCCATTTATTAATAAATGGACTTCATAATGTTGTTTATACGAAGCAAAATACGAGTACGTAGCACAATTTTAACATGACATACAGCACTACAAATGATCAAAATCTGCATTTTTTTTAAATCTATTTTACAAAATTACGGGCCTTGAAAATTGAAACATTATTACAGTGGAACTCCGGTAATCCGACAAGCGTTTTGCAGGGCGTTGTCGGACTATCGAATTTGTCAGATTACAGAGTATTGCCACAGACAAATTACAAATGAAGAGTAATAAGATACTGTCTGAACTACAAATCATACTACATGTTTATACATATAATATGTAGAATTATGTACAGTGATAGGCGTGTCGGATTACAAGAGGCGCCGGATTAACGGGGGTCCACTGTATTATTATTTGGAATATCTCGAAAACCGTTTAACCGATTATGATAAAATTTGGTACTTCAACAAAGTTAAATGCCTTCTATTTATTGATAATAGCGAAGTTTCATTACACCATCTCAATTTTCGGTTGTGGTATTTTCATTGCATATTTTTGGTAATTTTTTTTTCCTTATTAATCCACACTTTTTATAGCAAAAATTAATATACCGATGGATTCTACATGAAAATGCAAGAACACAAAAATTCCGCTAAAACGTACCGTAAAGTGTCTAATTTACAATCCCAAAAACACAATTGTTTTAGTAAATAAATAACATAATCTAAGTATGTATTACCGAAGCCCTGTTTTCGCCAAAAAAATTATTTGTCAGCTTGATATTTAAAACAATTTTTTCTTATTACATTTTTAACATTCTATAAACAGTTCAATTCTCTCCATTATTTTGCAAAAATATTTCGATTAATTTTTAGCCGAATTATAGGTACATACCATATACCCTTAAAAACAAATTGACATTGAATTAAAAAAAACTCGTTTGTAATGATAGTAGTAGTCAAAACAAGTTGTTAAAGTAACAGACACCTTATTAGCTAATTAACATTTTTATGCAATTTAATATTCAACGATTTCATTACTGTTTTCTCCTCGGTTTTCCCAGACATTCAATTTCGTTCTTTCTTGTAATTTGAAATTCAAAGAAATCATTGTCATTTTACTTTTTACCTAAATATAGGATATTTGAAAGCTATTTTCAAATGTGAAATTAAGATTACTAAGTTGCTTTCACATTAAAAAAAGAGTTTTAAACAATAAAGATATTTAATCTTAATTAAAAAAAAACAGTTGTTTATTCGGAACAGGTTTTTAATTGAATTGGTTCATGTTTCTTATGCATTTCGTCTGTTACAAAGAGTTGAAGTTGGATCAACAAGGCAGACTTCTTTGACTATTTTTTGTTTGTGTTACCTGACGTTTTTTGTAGGATTATACACTGCCGAGCATAAAATTAGGGTCACTTGTAAAATTCTTTAAATATTGTTATATAATATTTACAGTAGGGTAGTTTTTTAACTTAAGATGGTCCTTCTTAGAAATATAAATTAATTTAGAACAATAAATATTACGTATCGATGTGTATTTGACAGAAAAAAAGCCGCTTCCGAATACATTATCCGCAAATTTTTTGTTTCACTATCTTTATCCTTTTATTATGAATTCTTCGATTGAATTTATTGTGTTTTCATTTGTTATTAAATAAAATGCCTATAAATCCTGGTGTGGCGACTAAAGAGGATGGTCCCAGTCAACGTGAAACCGCAAGGGCCTATGGTGTAAATCTTTCCAGGGTGCAAAGAGTGTTACATCGATTTCAAAAGACTGGTCTGCTTACGCGAAGACCAGGATCCGGAAGAAGAAGAGTTACAACAACTAGAGATGACCGCTTTCTTGTTTCTACTGCTTTGAGAAACCGAACGGCTACGGCAGTTTCCTTTCGAACTGGCCTAGAAGAAGTGAGAAATGTAAACGTAAGCCAGTGGATCATAAGGAGAAGACTTCGTGCTGCCGAATTGTTCTCTAGAATTAGAGCTATAGGTCCTCCGCTATCTCATGAATACCGAGTCGCGACGTTGAATTTCGCACGAGAACATTTGGAATCAACGGTACAGGATTGCAGTGTTACCACCATCGTAATCCGATTTTTATTTAATTAGGTTTTCACAAATTCTCTGTGTTGCCTGAATTAACAAACGTTATCAAATCGGTAATTTTAAAAACTTGAACAGAATTCCACAACATTCCATCTCTAAAAGTCGCCTTCTTTGCTAACTTTCATGCAAGGTCACCCCTCGACCGGATATTTCATCCCTCAAAATTTCTACCTGCCACGTCAAACAAAAGAAAGCGAGAAATCTCGGCTCCTGTGCTCACTTGCACAGGTATCCGCGTATAGAACCCCACATCGAAAAGCTCTTTTTAATTCGAGTCTTTTCGTATAAATTTCATCTCGTAATTCCTACGGAAACCCTATCAAAAACAGCAATTAATTAACCAATTAACTCATCTCACGCATTTCTCGATAATTAGAACCGCGACATGCTCAATCTCGCTCTCATTTCGTCAGGTAGGCTTCTCGCGACCTACTTCCCTCCCATCACGCAGCCCTCTCGCATGTTGCGGACTAATTATTAAACCGTTAATTTAATTTAATAAGCTTCTTTCGTTCATATCTCATGAACGGGTTGTCGTAAAATTATGATTCAAACGCTGTTCAACTCCTTTTTCAATTCTGCTCCTCCCACGCTTTATCTCATTCTCGCGATTCAATTATCTCGCGATCTTGATTCGCGCAGACAAACAATTTGACCACTCGATCTTTGCCGAACCTTTTTGAAGCTGGCAAAAATCTCGCTTTAACCACCGTTTCGGCTCTTCGGCAGTCAGTCGTAAGTTGGCAGTCGATTGCAAGTTCATGAAGCTTGTCTTCATCCGTGCTTCTTTCACTCTCTTTCTCTCTCTGCTCGTTCGCGCGCGCCACCTTGCGGAGTAACAGCGCGTTACTAACTCGCATCACAGCGCCATCTCTCTCTCAACCCATTCAACCCTTTTTTGGAACTCGCTCGCCTGACAGTGCCGTTTCAAATTTAAACTTGTGTTTTTTTTTCTATGTTTGAAACAATTTAATTATTTTCCTTTAATTAAATTTAATTTCCCTTTCCTAAATTTTTAATTAAATTACCACTTCCATTCATTATTCACCACATCCTAATTCCCAATCAAAACAAAATTGCACCGATAGCCGGACCGGTGACAGCAGTCGCGTGTTGTTTTCTGATGAATCTCGATTTGTCTCACAGGTTCAGACAGACGTGTGAGAGAATGGCGACGACCGGGTGAGAGGTATGCCTAAGATTGTATAACTGAACGACTTCCTTTTGGTGGAAGCTCACTTATGGTATGGGGAGGAATTTCTTTCGAGGCCCGTACAGAGTGAGTATTCATTCAAAATGGGACTCTGACTGTGCACAGGTACATTCTAGAGATTCTAGAAGACCATGTTGTACCGTTCATGGTTATTCTTGGAGAGGACGCTACTTTCATGCATGATAATGTACACACTGCTCGTTTGGTCACAACTTTCCTTGATGAGATTCAAATTACGAGATTTGACTGGCCTGCTCGAAGTCCGGATTTGAATCCCGTCGAACATGTTTGGGGTGAGACGTTTACAAAGATATGTACGAGCTCCCAGAAATTCCAGAGAGCTTTGAGAAATGTTGGTACAGGAATGGAATAATCTTCTACAGGAAGTAATACAAAACTTGATTCGAAGCATGCCTCGTCGTCTATAAGCTGTTGTCACTGCCAGAAGAGGAAATACTCGCTACTAAAGTGTTCGAGAACACTATTATTCAGTATAAATAAATTTGAAATTTTTTACTGAAATTTCATATTTTGAATAAATTTTACAGCAACAATAGGCACTTTTTTTATTCGAGCAATCAGTGTAAAATAACCAAATAGAATTAATAACTTATGTTATAGTTAAAAAAAATTGAAGGGACAAAAAATTATTAAATTAAATGGAAATTATGAGGTGACCACAATTTTATGCTCGGCAGTGTATATCTGACATTCTATAGTACATCCATAAAAACACAGTAATTTTGAATAATTTGGCATTGATGTAAAATGAAATCCTACCCTTTAAATTATATTCAAATTATTTGTATTTGGTTATTGGAGGTCCATCTTAAAAACTGTTATCTAAACAAAATAAAAAATATTTTTCTGAGTAATTACTTGTCTAATTTTTATGATGAAAAATTCACCCAATTATACAGAGCGATTTATTATCCGCAGTACAAACAATAATAAAAACAGTCTATATTTTATAGAATTTAAAAATATATTTAGTAGATAGCACTGAAAAATAAAAAATCATGGTCTTTTCCGTTAAAATGGGAAGTTTTAAAATATCAATAAATGCAAATAAATTAAAATACCCTAAGTTATGTTTTTCTTTGTTACAAAGGATGAATAGTTCTAGATACATCTGGTATAGACTTTAGCTGAGATAAATGTTTTTAAGATATTGATATAAATAAAATATAAGTACCTACTTACCGTAATAAACCAAGCGAATTTATCAAACGGTATATTAATATTTCTCATATGCAACTTCTTTAAGAGGTCCAACAACGGATCATCATATCCATCAAAAATAAACTCTTTTGCTGTTTTAGTTACCGTCAAATTGACTCTTTTTTCTTGTATAAAAAAATTAACACCCATCTTCACCACAGGATGTTTATACTTGACCATAGCACCAACAGTCTAAAAATTAACTCACTGCAATACAAGATTATGAAAATTTAGAAAAAAAAACTTACGACTAGAATAGGATTTAGTGTCGTGATGAGGTCATCTAAAGACCCTTTAGATTTTTCTGGCACATAATGCCAGATTCTCTGAGTTTTGTAAGTTACAGTGTGATTGTCGTTAAATATCACCTCTTTACGAATATGTTTTTCGCTATAAGTGTAAGGACCGTGTTCTTCAAATGATGGTTTTTCAATCCATTTTGAATCGACAACACTTTTCCAATTCGTCCAATTGTACAAATAAAATTCGATGTACATAGGAATGGGGGTTTCTTTCCACATTTTGTATTCAGTTGTGTCTTCATTGCCAAGATTTAATTCCTAAAAAATATATAAATGTAGCTATTTTTTATTGAACAAAACTTAAAGTTATCTTAAAATGAATTTGTGCCCACATTTTTTTTATGATAATGATAAAAAATACTTAGTATTACCTGATATTTAATCGATTGAACTAAACTATTCCAAAAAATAAGCATAGCCACGCCAAGAACTAGGAAGAAAGTAGCAAATCCCAATACACTCCATTTTCGGCAGGTTGGTGTGCAGCAAGGCATTATTTTCGCTACAATGTTATAGAACATGATAAAACACTTATCTTGATAAAATTATTTTAATTCTTTTGTTTTACATTTAATATGCACCTATATTGCAATAATACAAAAAACACTCGAGAAGTTTTATCAATCAATGTGAGATGAAAAACAGGCTACTAATAAAGAGTGTTTGAATAGATGCGTATACATAAATTATTATCGCATAAAGCATTATCTCTTCTATTTGTAAAACTTTGACCAGCAACAAGAATTAGTCATCAGTGGACAGTCATTATGGATCGATTGCTTCCGTATATGGTAATTTCAAGAATGAATCACGTAAAGCATTAATTTTTGATGTTATTTTATTTACAATAATTAATTGTTTAAAATATAAAAAAGTTTAAAACGTTTGTTAAATGATTTTGTTGATATTCTAGACAACAATAGAGAAAACAACAAATATTCATTTTTATAATAACATTTCGACTTTTATTAGATTAAGTCTGGCTTTTCAAATACAATATCCTTGGTAGATAAGCATTAAACAAATAGATATCAAGATTTTTTTCAAAATATTGTTTTGTTCATATAAGTAGTGATTGGAGTCGTTTAGGCTTCTTTTATTTAAATAATTTCATTTTTTAACAAATAATTTAATAACTACAATTTGTCACATCAAATATTGACAATAATTATTGTAATCCTGGCTATAGGTACTCTGATTGTGCCCAATAGAAACAAAAATTAAAGATTTCTTTACACAATTTTTTTTGTCAATGTCAAAATTTGATATCTTAAATTAGTTATTGTTGCGCATACTATTAAAAGAACTCAAAATAAAATAACTATTGCAGTGAAAAATATCTCGTTGTTACTGCTACCTAACGTTAAAATTTGTAGCGTGTCTCCTAATTTATATGGGCCAAGGTCACGTGACCCTTCCAGTAAATCCTGAAGTGTATTATACAGTGTGTAAAAGCCAAATGGAATAAATTCATTATTTCAGTTACTGTGCATATTTATAGAAAATCTGAAAACACGTCAAATTTGAATTATAAATTGACATCCTTCAACGTAAAAATGCGATCCCTATCTTTAACCCCCTTCGAATGACAGGTACAACCCCCAATTTTTTAAATGGAAATTATAGGCTTGTGATATATCGTTTGAAAGGTCTCTTCAATCTCTACACAAAAATGTGTAGATGCGTAGAACTTCAAAAATTTTTGAAGTTAATCGCAAGAATGAAGATAGAATTAAATTTCGCTATAATATACTCAAAATGTAAAATCTAATAAAAAATGATGTTGCCAAGATGTTCGCGGTGAACAGTCAATATTTTCAACGCTTGTCTAAGACTTGGCCATTTTCCGTCATCGTGGAAACATGCTCACGTTCTTATGTTCCCAAAGCCTGGAAAAGACAGCAAAAAAGCAAATAGCTATAGACCTATAAGTTTACTTCCAACATTATCTAAGCTGCTCGAAAAAGTGGTACAACTGCGATTATCGGAACAAATTGAAGACCTCCATCTGCTACCAGATTTCCAGTTTGGATTTCGAACCAATTTCTCAACGTCCCACCAACTGCTACGTCTTGTTGAATACATAGAGCAAGGATTTGAAGAAAAAAAGTATACGGTGGCTCTTTTTATTGACGTGCAACAAGCTTTTGATAAAGTTTGGACGGAAGGCTCAAAATGCAAACTACTAAAATATGATATACTTTCGTACCTCAAGAAGATTCTATTTTCTTTTTTAACTGGCAGAACCTTTGCAGTAAAAATTCAAGCAGCCATATCCACAACACGATCTATAATGGCCGGATAGAATGGCAGTATACTTGGCCCTATGCTTTTTAATATTTTTATGGCAGACATAAAGTGTACCCACACGCAAATTGCTATGTTTGCAGATGATACCATATTGTTCCACCAACATTCAAAACTAGAAGAAGCAGTTAATACACTACAACGTGCGGTAAATGAAACAACACAGTGGCTTAATAAGTGGAACGTTTCACTCAATGAATCCAAATGTGTTGCCAAAATCTTTACACTCAAACGCTTTAGGCAACCGGCACCTCTAAATTTAAATAATGCTGAATTAAGATGGCTCGAAAAAGACCAAGCAGCAAAATATCTTGGGGTTTATTTCGACACTCGACTGACATGGAAATTTCATGTACTAAAAAAACTTAATGAAAGCTACGCCAGAATGACGCAACTTTATCCACTGTTAAACCGCAAATCATTTTTAAAAACAAAATGCTCTCTTCTTTTATATCGATCTTTAATAAGACCCATCTTTACGTATGCTAGTCCAGTCTGGGGATATGCAAATAAAACACATTTAAAAAAGTTCCAAGCACTGCAAAACAAAATACTCAGAACAGCTGTAAACGCCCCTTGGTTTATTAGAAATGACCAACTCCATCGCAAGCTCACCGTACCTACAATACAAGAGTTTATCACATATTTAACAAAAAGATTTCATACAAAAATTCTAGATTGCAACAGTGCTGAAGTATATCAACTGGGACGAAAAGGTATCCACCAAAGACTTAAGAGACGTCTACCGCAAGATCTTTATCTATCCGAATAACAATTAAAAAAAAAAACAGTGCGTGCCTAATACGAGGCAATAGTGAGTGAACTAAGTGAGCTTTTATGTGCTAATTTAAGACAGTTGTGTATAACAATGTAATTTATGTATTGTTGATCCGACTAAAATTAAAAAAAAAACATTTTACTACATTTTCCATTACATTTTAATTAAATTAAATTTCGCTATAATATGCTCAAAATGTAAAATGTAATGGAAAATGTAATAAAATGTAAAACAATAAAAAGAACTGTGAATTTCAAGGAAGTAAATGGTCAAAATGTTCACCGCACGTCCTGGCAACATTTTCCGTTACATTTTACATTTTGAGTAATAGCAAATTTTAATTCTATCTTCATTCTTGCAATGAACTTGAAAACAATAACATTTTTGAGTAGAGAATGAAGAGACCTTTCAAACGATATATCACAAGCCTATACTTCTCATTTAAAAAAATAGGGGTTGTACCTGTCATTCGAAGGAGGTTGAAGAGAGAGATAGCATTTTTACGTTAAAGAATGTCAATAAATAATTTAAATTTGACGTGTTTCAAGATTTTTTATAAAATGTATGTTCAGTAACCGAAATAATGAATTTATTCCATTTGGCTTTTACACACCGTATAAAAGCACCGATTTTGATACAGTTATACGTTTCCAAAATGATTTTTATAATATGTAGAGTTTCATTATGTAAAAGTTAATAATACTGACAAAAAAACTTCGCAATAATTTCAAATCTATGAGAGTTCTAGCCTGGATTATGACATCACAAATGTGGTCGATGCTGTAAAACATAAAAAGTAAAATTTTTCAATGAAAATAGTTCCAAACCAATAAAAAATACGGACATATAGAGGAATTAATTCTTAATAAATAGATTTAAAAAACTTACAAAAAAATTACTATAATTTATTAAATAAAAATAAGAGTTTAAAATTTGTGGCTGGCTTCATTTTGAAACACTGCGTAAACGGCCAAAGTTGTAGAGAATTGAATACCTCTATAATTGACAGCTTTAATCTTATCTTGATTTACATATCGTGATGTGAGAACTAAACTGATATTCGCAAAATTTCAGAAAAATGTTATAATTTTGTGTTCACCTCTTAATGAAATATTTGAAATAAAAAATTTAAATAAAATTTCAAATGGCATTATACGTAATAGTAAAGATCAATGTATTGTAGTAGCAATGAAATTTAATTACTTTAACAATGAAACAAAGTTCTGGTTACGAAAATAAACTAATTTTTTTCCTAGTTCTAAGAAGAATTTTTAAGTTTTAAGATAATTCGAACTTAATAATAATAATTTGGAAGTAATTTGGTAATAAATGAATATACAGGCTGTCTCAAAAATAATAACAGAAAGGTGTTGAAAGAGGGCGGGGAACCCACGTTTTTACTAAAAAAATTGACTAATGTATGTTTCAAATTTTGTTTTTAACTATTTCATTTGACACTTCTTTACAAATGAGTGGACCCAAAACTTGGTTCTTTTTTGCTTCTACGGGTGTGCCTAAAAGGTATGTACAGCAAGCTACCACATATTCTTGACGTTAAAATGAAACGTTAAAACCAAACTTACTTAGTACAAAAGTGTACAATGTTGATCATGGGAAATGCGACTCTCGGCTCGGCTCGGATAGCTTCCGAGAGCCAGCAGCTCACATTCTAACATCGCAGTAAATATATGCCTATTTTTACTGCGATGTTAGAATGTGAGCTGCTGGCTCTCGGAAGCTATCCGAGCCGAGAGTCGCATTTCCCATGATCAACAGTACCATTTCAGCACTATGAATCGCCAAATTTTTTTTTTTTTATTATTTGTTATAAAAAATAAACGGCTTAAGCAATTTAAATGAAACGTTTTGTATTGGGAATTTACAATATTTACCATTATATGAACTTGATTCTAGGTGTTATATAAGTGGTCAAGCAATGGTTAGTGGTTATATTTTTTAACGAGTAACCAATATTTTTGAAACTTTTTTCCTGATAGACAACTATGTTTTAAATTTTTTTCCTCTTCTGAAATTTTGATATTTACATTGGTTTAGACAGAAAAACAATATTAATGATTTCATGCACGACGAAAAATAAAACAAGAATACTAATACCACGTAAATTTAGCCATCCAAAATGTCCCCTTCTTGCGCCATACCCGGAACATTGATTTTTAATTTTTTTTTCTTTTGGTAAACGTGTCGTATTTAAAAAAAAATACGGCTAGAATATTTTTCAAGTACTTTGTAATGGCATTTTTTCCAAAAAAGCGGTTTATAACCTTGCAGTTCTAAAAATTTCACCAATTATGCACTTGGAACTTACTTTTTCTTTTGTTGATAATTCCGAAAATTTAAAATATTTCAATTTTTTGTTTAAAATATCATTTAAACCTTATGGTTCTTATGTCGCGATTTACCGAAGTATTTTTAATTCATTTTCCGGTACTAAAACTAAAGATTTTTCACAAGTACGACAAAACATTAATACAATGATTAAAATTGAGGAAAATACGATAACCACCTTAGTTCGTATTCGGAATGACTCACAACATAGTCCCTAATAACATTTTGAGGCTATTTATGAGTTTAACCATTGAGTTTATTATATAGATAGAGGCGCATTGCTATGTTCTCATTTATGGCGAGCTTCTGGACGACAATACCAGGGGGAGCTATAGTAAAATATTTTTACGAACGCTGCGACAAACTTTACGCTTCGAACGATGTTTTAAACGTAAGTCTTTTCTTGTACCCACACTACCGCTGTATTGCGCATGCGCGGCCCATCGCCATGTTGGTGCACTCAACTTGAAATATAGAAAGGTGATAGAAAACAAGATTGTTTCTGTGGTTTTTCGTGTTTAAATGGTGTTTTGTGGCGTTTATAATATTGTTTATTAAAGTGTATGTTCAGACAAGAAATAAGTGATAAACAATAGTGAGGAAACATGGTTTGTTGCGCTGCTCATGGGTGTTCAAATCAAACAGACAGATCTTGTGACACGACAGAAAATCCAAAAATATTTTTTTATTGGTAAGTTTTTAAAATTTTACTGGCAGATGCTACCTATGCACGTTACAAAACACTGAATAAATAAAATTTAGGTTTCCCAAGAACAAGGTATTGCGAGAAAAATGGATAAAGGCTGTAAGATGTGACAAGAAGGAACCCAAAGACAGGACTCTACTTTGCTCGATTTATTTTACATTTATTTGTTTCGACCGGAGTTATGTCAGTGTTACAAAACTTAAAAATGATGCCGTCCCATCAAATTTTCCAGCTTTTCCTAGTTATTTACAAAAGGTTGGTTAAGTTTCGGTAGTTTTAACGACGTTCTAAAACTTTGTTTAATAGCCTTTACCTAAAGAAAGACGAACTTTTAAAAGAAAATTTGAAGATCGTCCACCTGAATTCTCTTCTGATGAGGCAGGCCCATCAACTTTAGGTTCCACAGAACAGCAAAGTGGTGAAGGCCCATTGAACAGTCAATCAGTCACGCCATATCAACTTCACCTGCAGGTGTTACTGGTCAGCAAATCAGCGAAAAAGAAACACAATTAATGTCTTTGTCAATATGACAATTGCTCACCAAATCAACTTCATTTTCACCTGATAGGAAACACAGGTAATCATCAAGTAATTTTAAGGTTGTTCAATTTACTATTTGGTGAATTGTGTTTACAGATTTGTACCACCAAGATGTGCTAAAATTCAACATGAATTTACAAAAAAAAATCTAAGTATTGCGGCAAAACAAACTAAAAGAAGGCAAAAAAAGAAGGTTTCTACTATAAAGAATGTAAAATTAAGAGCCTGAAAGAGAAACATTTTTTGTTCGAAGAAAATGTAAACATTTAAATAATTTGTCCGTTCCAAGTAAGGAACTTGTACGAAGACAGTTACAATATACATATAAGTTACAAATTACAATTAATAATTATTATTGTTAAAATGGAAATAAATGTTATATTTATTTCAGTTGTATGTTGCCTTTTTCATTTCTTTTCTTGCGTCAAGCATTAACTTTGTTGAGATTATAATTATACGACATGAAAATAATGTTTATCCCTATGTTTCTGATTAAGAAGCTTATTTTGTCGTTTTTGCAAAAATGGGATGAGTTGTTTGACTATCTTTAATAAATTTGGTTAGCTTAGTAGGTCTTGAACATGAAAGCATCATTGTTTTCATTCCATCACGACAAATCTGTCAATTGATGACAATTATATTTTGCCAGTTATTTTCTGATCTCTGACTAAGGTGCATTTCTCAGTTTTGCGTCCAAATGTCTGTGCGAGGAAATATTTGTTCTTACCACAATTGTGGTGCTTCGAAAAGAACAGATAGTAGTATAAAAATGTTTTCGTTTCCGGTTAAAGATAAAGAACGATGTGAAAAGTGGATTTTGAATGGTGGTAAGAAAAAAATTATTGCATTAAAAATAATGTATATTTATATTTATTTTATATATAGGTAACCAAGCACTTATAGAATTGGATGAATCACATCTAAAGAACAAAACCATTTGTGAAAAACATTTTTCCAATGAAAGTTTTGTTGATGCTAAAATAAAACACAGACTGATAAAATCTGCTGTTCCTTTTCCTTGTGGTAAAAATTGTTTGGAGACAACCGTTAATCACAGCTTTAACGAGCCACTAAATGTATCATCTAGTAGGAAACATAAAACAGTCTTAGATGAACCCGAATGTTTAATTGTGAAAAAATCTAAAGAGACTTATTCATCAAATTCATCAATAAAATTTCAAAATCCTAGTTGTAATAGCATTACTTTTGATGAAGAAAGATGTACTCATACTACTACAAATTTTGGTATGAGCTCCCCCCAAAAAAAAGAAAAAAATTTGGTGGAAAACCACAACAGGTTTGAGTCTGAAGTCTCAAAACTCAGAAAAGATAATGAAAAAAAGAAGAAAACTATTTGCGCATTAAGAAAACGCCTAAACACAAAAAAATTACAATTAAGAAAAATTAACAAGCAATTGAGCAACAGTAATAAGGACACATCACCTTTTGGGTTAAAAATTAGAAAAAAACAAAAATGGGAAGAGAACGTAAGAAGTCTTGCTACGTCAGTTTATTATTCTTCACCAGCAGCATACAGAAATTTAAGAAGACATGGAGTAGCATTACCCGGTGTAAGAACTATACAAAAGTGGTTGGAAGCAGTAAATATATTTCCAGGATTTGAAAAACAAATTTTTGCAAATTTAAAAAAGAAGGCATCGCCGATGACTCCGACGGCGAAAAAATGTGTTCTAATTTTTGACGAAATGTCAATAAAAAAAGGCTTAGAATACAATAAAGGAAAAGATTTTATTGAAGGTTTTGAAGACTTAGGGTTCTTAGGAAGAAACGAAAAATTAGCTAACCAGGTTTTGATTTTTACGCTGCGCGGTCTCCATAAAAAATGGAAAGTCCCAATAGCATATTTTGCGACTTGTGGAGGAATAAAAGGCGAAAATTTAAAAGAACTCCTAGAACACTGTATCAAGCATGTTTTAGACAGTGGTTATGATTTAAAGGCGGTGGTATGTGACCAAGGATCTAATAACCGTAAATGTTTTAAATTGTTCGGTGCAGTAATTAATAAGCCATATTTAATTGTTGAAGGAAGGAAAATTTATTGTATTTATGATATTCCTCATATTATAAAAAGTTTAAGAAACCAGCTTATTAAAAAAAATTTCTTTTTGGAAGGGCAAAAAATTTGTTGGGCGGATATTAAAACTGTTTGTGAAGTTGACATGAAAAATTCTCTTTCAAGACAATTGCCTCGCATAACAAAAATTCACGTAAATCCAAATCCTTTTCAAAAAATGAAATGTAAATATGCTTTACAAATATTCAGTAAAAGTGTTTCAATTGCTTTAAAAATAGCACACTCAAAAAAACTTTTTATTTCAGAGACCATATTAAATACCGCAGAATTTTGTGAAAAAATTAACGATTTATTTGATGCTCTAAACAGCATTTCTTTACATCACAAAAACAAAAATCGCCGGGCGTTATCTGAAAAAAATAATCATGTTTTAAACTTATTGTTAGAATCATTAAATTTATTTCAAAATTTACATGTTGATGGAAAGAAAGATCCTCCCTGTTTTGAAGGTCTTCTTTTTTCATTAACATCTATTATTAATTTATACAATGATTTAAAATTTGAACAGCCAAACACTTTTTTAATGACAAATAGGTTAAATCAAGATGTTATTGAAAATATTTTTTCAATTATTCGAAGACGCGGTGGTTATAATAAAAATCCTACTTTACGCAATTTTAGGACTAATGTTCGACACATTATTAATTTCAATTTGAATAGTGTAATTTCTAGAAACGCTAATTGCGAAGAAGATAAAGACCAATGTCTAAATATAACGTTAGATCTGCATAAAGAAAAAAATGTTTATTTACCCACTATAAATAAAATCGAAGCTTTTCAAAGTTGTGCTATAAGCTATATGACGGGGTATTTCCTAAAAAAATTTAAAGAAAGACATGATTGTGTAGATTGTAATGCATTTCTTCTGTCAAAAGAAAATAATTTACGTCACCATGACCTAATAAATCAAAAAAACTTTAAAGACGGTTTGCTCTACCGCCCAACAATAATTGTTGAAAATGTGGTGACTGCAGTTATCTTATTATTTGAAAATGAATACAAAAAACAACAACATTTAAAAAATTTACGTGATAATTTATTTCGAAAAATAAAACCGATTATAAGAAACAAATTTCCAAATTTTTTTATAAATTGTGAGGAGCATAGAGATTTTTTATTAAATTTTATAATTACGGTAAAAATTTATAAGGAAACTTTATTTACAAGTAGACAAATCAGAGGTGATACAACAGCAAAATTTAAAAAATTATGCAATATTTAGTGTTTACTTCCATAAATTACACTTATCAACAAAAAGTCACTTTTTTGTATAAAGGTAGTATAAATATTTAACATAGAAAATAGACTTGTTTTATTTTATAAATTTTATTTTGCATAATTACTTTGTAATAAAAAAATATTTTGTTATGTAATTACTTCATATGAATTTTCTAGATTTAACTGTATTTTTGTATTTGTATTTATATACATTAATACAAAATATTTCCATCTTTCTGTGTATTTTTTGTTAGTTTTTATTTTTCATGTAATACTGATTAGAAATTACATTTAATATTTGTATATAACCACAATTATATATTATTAATATATAACTATAATATAGTATGTATATTATGTATTTTTTGTAGATTTTTATATAAGTTACATTATATGTATGTTATATTTATAATTATTTTTATTAAACTTTTATTTTTTTGTAATAAATGTTGCTGGTACATTGGTGTATCTTATTTGTTGTTATTTTTGTTTTCCTTCATTAATTTTTAGAGATTATTTACAGCGAAAGTAGCGAAAATCCGATATTTTTAGTTACTTAAAAATTCTTTACTTGAATTACGTTACTTAAAAATCTATTAAAAATAAAATATTGCAATGTTTTTTTTTTTATTTCATACTTCACACATTTACTGAACCTCCAATCCTGTGACAAAGGTACCAAGGAAATGTTCCAGAAATTTGTTCAACAGCAAAATAGCGACCAAAAGCCCTCAATCAGCACAAAATGAAATGCTATGTAAATGATCATAGCATAGAAATTGTAAGATCTAATCAAGTTGTCAGTGAATATCCTCTAGTTGAGTGGGGGAAGTGATACTGAGCGACGGCGACGTGCGGTCCCATAATACGAATAAAACAGTACAGCTGTCCAGAAGATTTGAGCTACTTACTAATATTACCAACTTTTCTGGTCGAATGGAATTTTTACTGTAAACCAAATTATACTAATGTTGCGACATCTGGTGTAGTCGTCCAAAACTAAATAACTCTGTTATTTCCAGGCATTTGCGTTGCGTCTCTATCTATATAATAAACTCAATGGTTTAACAAATAAATAAATTCTACGGCTGTTGCGATAGCAATTCAAATTGAAACAAATATAGGTATATAATATTATTTGAGATACATATGCAATTTTTTAGAATTTTTTTGTAGTAAATTTATTTTTATACTAGTTTTTTCGCAAGTATGAGTGCAACTGTGGCGAGCGCAATGCACAAGAACTCTCGACATCGTTTCCGAACGTGTAAAACACAAGATTTTTTACTCATTCTCGTCTCCGGAATTTTTTAGCTAGTGTCATTGATGTTTCAAAATGACAGTTAATGCTATCAGTAATTTAAACGGAAAATTTTCTGTAATAATGACGAAAACTATGATCAGTTCAACAATATTTTTCAACATAAAATAGTGTCTTCGCCCTGGAATGACATCAAAATAAAGAAATGACTATTTATTCCATAATTAGTCATAGGCAAAATCAGAATTTATAAAAAAAAACATTATGAGAAAATGACATGGGTCCATTTGTGCTAATGGCAAAATTACTTATATAAAAAATATAGTTAACAGAAATTGATTAGGATGACACAATACTTGACAATCTTAAAAAGATTTGGACTAGTGCTGGCAATATAAATCGAATTTTCGATTATTCGATTAATCGGTTTCCGGTTAACCGCGGTTTTGCATGGAACCGAAAACCGTAAAATTCGTTTTTTTTTGACAAAACCGGTTTTACCAAAGATGGATTCAGACATTTTCCAAATTAGTTTCAAAACTGGTTTTAGACTTCTTTCAAAACCGTTTCACAATCGATTTTAAAGATTACGTAGCTATTTTTTTAATGTTATACATTGTACGTAACTTTTTAAAAAAGGAAGTAAAAAATTTAAAAAAGTAAATAAATAAACATTTATTACTGTTTAAAAAACAAAAATAAAAACTGATTTATACGAAAAATCTTACACAGGAAACTGGAAAAATCTTATCTTTTAAATTGTCATAAAATAGCTATTTACATTCGTATGCGGTAGCTTTAATTTTACAGGAAACAACTTTAATACAGATACTGAGAAATTGGAGCCTGTAAAATTAAAGCTACCGCATAAGATTTGTATAATTTTTTTTGTCCGAAAGCTTTAAATTCTTTTTTTTTTTTTTTGGTGTAAATAATTAATATTAAAATAATTAAATAATTTTGAAAAAATAAATAAGTTAAGCATAGTGTGCTTTGACCGCTTGACGTAGGACCAGTGACGTGTTTTAGCGATTTTTTTAATTTTCTATTTTTCTACTAAAATAGCTTCGTTTGTGGAAATATTTTAGGTACATATTATCGGTGTTTTTTTATAATCAATTGTCAAAGGGTTGTCAGGTTGGTACTGCCAGTCCTTAATGACAAATGGTAATTTCGCCTTGTTAAAGTGTGTCTATATTTGGATGAATTTTATGGCCCAATAGAGGAATTATCTTTTGGGTTTCTTACCGATAAAGAAACCCCAGCCCCTGAATTTTAAGTGGATTGTAAAGGTCTGGCGCGTGGCACCCGTTGTTTGTTTCCTTCGAGGGTCTAGCCGACCGCTTAGGTAACAATAGGGTTCACTTATCTTTACAACCACCCTTATTAAATCCCTCATAAACTAGTTTGTAAGTCAAAATAATAAAATTCATCCAAATATAGAGTAATATAGACAATCTTTATGTTACTAGCACTAAATGTCAGTGTCATCGCACTTGTGTCGATAAATATTTCTGAATAGTTAAAGCACTGAAAACAATATTTAAATTTAAAACAAAATTATTGCTAAACGGTCAAAAAATGCATTAGTGCGCCTAACCTAAATTCTAACATGGGGAAAATATTATAAAATCGGTCCGTAAATACAGGTTTTAGAGTGTACAGTGTAGAGGTACAGTATGGTTTTTCAAGAAATTTTAACACTGACAATTGATTACATATAAGAAAAAACCGAGAATACCCTTTGATACATAAACTTTATTACTGCAAAAGTAGTTTTTTCCTCAAGCATCTCCTGTGGTAATTCTAACCGTACAATGTGAGACTCGGTGTTTTTTTCTTTTTTACCGCATAGTTTTCGAAATTCCAGCTTACTATTGGTGAATGAACAACTGTAATAGCCTATTTACAATACGGGAGGACAAAAAATTATTAACATTTTAGCAGTATTTATAAAGTACTTGTATGACTCACATGTATGCTAATCTGAGGCCCCCTTAAGACCTTTGGTAATCAGTTTTTGGTTTCGAAACTGTAATTAGTGTTTAACAATATATAAATACCTATCATTTTAAAAAAAGCGTTTAATTTTCAAAATCGGTTGCAATACGATTTTCAAAAACGTGTGAAACCGGTTTTTTAGACGGTTTTAAAAACTGGTTTAGTCAAAAAATCCAACTAATCGGTTTTTTCGAAAACCGGTTTTGCCTCAAATCGGTTATTCGGTTTTAATTTTTTATCGGTTTTGCCAGCACTAATTTGGACACAATTTCAAGACCAATTCCGCAAAATTACTATTTTAACAATGAAACTTTTTTAAATTGCTAAATAGTTTCACGTATATTAACATAAACCTCATTACTCAGGTAATTTCCAACCAATTTAAAAATTTATTTATTAAAATTCTTGGATAAAAAACAAAAGTCTGACTACAGCATAAAATTCAGACACAAAAGTTAGATTCATGGGTATTGGTCAAATTTCAGTTATGTATTTGTAACAGAACATTTTATCATTCTTGGTACGAGTTTTCATCGTGTAGTTCAACAATTTTTTATATCTCAATTAATGCAAAAATATCAAAATTTTAAAAAATACAATACATGGGTAAAATAAGGTTGCCTATTAAAAAAAAAGTTTCAAATATTATCTGCTTACTATTTAAAAAAATATGACCATTTCTGTATGTTGATGAACATATTGTTTAACCACTTACTAGAAAATTTGTACCCACCCTAGATAGAGTGAGCGCCTAGTACTTAATTTTTTCAAAAATTCATATTTAATGAATGGTTTTTGCGATTAAGATCTGAAAATTTAACTAAAAGCTTCTTTCAATATGTGCTAATAGGTATTTACATTCGTCTGAGGTAAGTTTAATTTTACAGACGACAACTTTGTTTCAGAAGCGAGGGCCCTGATAGTTGGAGACTGTAAAATTAACTAACGCATAAGATTTGTATAGGATTTTTAGACTGAAAGCTCTAAATTCTGTTTTTTGAAAAAATTTTGAAAAAATAAATAACTTAAACGTAGTGTGCTTTGACCGTTTGACGTAAGACCATTGACGTTTCAGCGAGTTCTTTAATTTTCCATTTTTCTATTAAATATAGCTTTATTTGTGGAAATATTTTAGGTACGAACACTTTGATAAACTCCGTCCATCGATATTCCAAAACGACCTTTCGATTCTTAAAGTGGTTTATTATCCGTTTAACAAAGATTATCGTAAAAGTGGTGAGCAACCCATTCAAATTTTAAAAACCCAATCCTCGAGAGTTTATTGCAGAGTAGGTAGATAATCCCCGAACAATACGACCCAAAAGGTTAACTAGTGATTATAAAGTCGTTTTAGAATATCGATGGACGGTCTATACTTACACTTTATTACTGCAAGGATAGTTTTTCCTCAAGCATCTCCTGTGGTAATTCTAATGGTAAAATGTGAGAGCCGGTGTTTTTTTCATTTTTACCGCACAGTTTCCGAATGACCTCTTTACTATTAGTGGATAAATAGCTGTGATAGCCCATTAACAATACGCGAGGACAAAAAACAATAAAAAACTTCAAAAAAATGGCAGACCAAATTTTTTTACCAATAACTTTAGTTTTGAGTTTTAATATTTTTAACCATTTCTATTTCAGGAATAAAGTCTAATTAGTTTTATATCTGTATTTTATAAACACTTTTTGGTTCATAAATTTTTTCATGGCCTATAGTAAATTAAGATGCTGGTAGTGAAAAAAATCATATACAGGGTGAGTCTGCTAAAAGTGTTTCTTAACTTTTCTCAAAAACTGGTTATCCCATCAACTTCAAAGTTTGGCATTAAAAACTTTGTTTTTTGCACTACACAGGTGAATTTTTTTAGAATTTTTCTAATATTCTTTCTAATTAATATTAATTAATTTGTTCAAAAAATCTAAATATTTCCAATTTGTAACATTATTCTAAAAGAAAAGATTTCAAATATTATTTTGTTCAAAAAGAAATTAAAAAAAATGTAGATAAGCCCAAAAAATAATAACATTTATTGGATTCCTAAGACGCGTTTTGGTGCAGCACTGCCAAGCTGAATCTGCCGTCTGCCGAAACACGACAATATCTACCCCTTTAGAGTCCGATCGTCGAACAGGTATAGTAATAAAACCGCCCACTTTTGCCCGGAACATTTGAATAGTAGCTTGCAATTGGCTGTTTTGAAAACTAGTGTTTTGGTATTACCAAGATCCCACCCACCCTCTTAGAAAAAAATGGCGTATTTAAGTTTGAAATTTTATAATTTTTCGAGTTATCAACATTTATTTAAAAATATTTTTTGCACAAGATAATACTTTAACATCTTTTCTTTTAGAATAATGTTAAAAATTGGAAATATTTAAATTTTTTTGAAGAAATTAATTATTATTAATTAGAAGGAATATTAGAAAAATTCTGAAAGAAAACACCTGTGTAGTGCAAAAAACAAAGTTTTTAATACCAAACTTTAAAGTTGATGTGATAAATAGTTTTTGAGAAAAGTTAAGAAACCAAGGAGGTTAGATAGAAAGGAGAGAGTACGCCCTATACTTCCCGTGTAAACAGTTTGGTACCAGCTTGGTACCAGTTTATAACAGGTTTCAAATGAAGCGCAGAATCGACAGATTCTGTTTGGCTGTGTCTGGTCTCGCACAGTGGCGTAGCTGACGCAGGATGCTAGTTTTTGTTTGGTTGTTTACAAACAAACGTTGTTTTGTTTTTTTACTGATTTTTTTTGGTCTGTGTGAATTGATTGTTAATATTTTTTGTTATTGTTGTTGTTGTTGTTTTGTTGTGTTTTTATCCTTTGTTTAAACTTTTTACACTACATTGTGTGACGCTACTGACTTCAACCTCGTGATGCGCCTACTTTCAGTACCAGTTTATAGCTTTGCGCAGTGAAGGCGGCAAGTCCATTTTTTTCAAGTTGTACTCTCTCCGTCCTATCTAACCTCCTTGTAAGAAACACTTTTAGCAGACTCACCCTGTATAAACCACGGTAGAGAAAACTATTATGCTACGTATCTCGGACACTAATAATAAGCCTGCTCGGTTATAAAAAAAAGTGTTTTCTCTACCTTGGTGTATAATGTACTATTACGATTGTTTGGTTGGTGCAAGGAATAATTATTATTATTCCGGCATCATTAATCCCTGAGAGAATTTTAATATACATATCTTAAAACTGCACAATTAATAATAATTTTAATGTAATTGTCGGACAAAAAATAAAAGTTAAAAATTAATTGCTTGCATTTCTAATTTTAAATATTGTATAATAAATAACTAACATTTCACTGCGTCTGGTAAATAATGTAATGGTTGTATAATTATTCTTTTGTTTACTGTAGCGTAAATTATGTTAACAGTAAGTAATTAGTCTTTACAAATACAAAAGAAAATTGAGCAGTTTATTTACATTGGAAAACATGTTTATGTCGTATATTATTAATGTAGCAAGTAGCAGGCAAAGTTCATCATCGTATTCGTATCATTGTTTGCAAATTTATAATTTGGATTTCTATTCTAAAATATAAAAAAGACGACTTGAGATGTCTTATTATTATTAAAAACCTAAATTGAAAATTGTTTTTCAGTTTTAAAACCGCTAATGTTTATCTAGGGATAAACATAAATTTATTAATAAAATTGTATATCGTGTAAGATAAGAAAAATGTAACAAAATAACAAAATTAATCAATGCAAAACCAGCAGTTCCTCTGCATGACTCAAATCACAAAATAATCAAAACATAACCAATAAATCAGGCCAAAATTTCAACTCACCTTAGGACAGTACGAGATATATCACAGTCAAAACCACATCAAAAATCCCTAATTTTTTACAAATCAATTATTAACAACAACATTTCACAATAAGCGATTTATGAAATAAAATGTTGCAGGTTGCAATAAATTCGGTCGCTCCATTATTCACTGTCATTGTTACTGCTGCCATCTTTTATCACTCTTGTGAATTATAAGGTCAGTGGGGCAGTGACGCTACTGTAACTTAATTATTATTTAAATATTAAAAAATATAATTAGAACATATATTTCTCTATTGAACAAAATGTAATATCAGCAAAATTAAAATTATTAATTTAAAGCTCTATCACAAGCATTTGTTACTCCACTTACAGGGTATGCAACCAACATTACATTTTATTAGACACTTAGACAGAGAGAAAGCTTATATAATTTTCAGTAGTAAGACAAAGCTAACCAAGTTGTAAAATTCCGTCGTTTCATTGGTCTAAACAACTTTGACGGTTTATCATCGGTTTGTTTGAATTCTGACACTTCTGACAGTAGGAGAAATCTTTTTAAATCACTTTTTTACACAAATTTTGTGATAGTCCTGTGATTAGTGTATTTTATATTAATTTTATTACAATGTTTTTCCAAGTAAGTCTCGGATGTCTTCGATGTTTTTCAAGTAACTTGTACTCACTTGTTAACCAATTTTGTTAGTTTTCTCCTCCAGCAAGACCAACGAAAAAACCAGTCAAGAAAGAAACCAAATCAGAAGACTCCATTCTATCACTAGCCCCTTTTACACCTAATCCAAAAATATTTTTCGAGGATATTAACGTCGGTCAAACTGCCACCCAAAGATTAATTATACAAAACCCAACAAAGCAGAGTGTTGAAGTAAGTTCCAATTGTTATAATGTAGTTATTACAATAAATTGTTGTAGCTGACTGCGAGAATTACTGTTTCGGAAAATATTAATGTCCAACTGAATTGGTATAAATGTAGGATTGATCCACAAGGTAAGGATTTCCTTGAACTGGTGTGGACTCCTACTTGTGAAGGTTCATGGAGGTTTATTTTACACATAACAGATGCGAAAAGGATTTGGAAAGAAGTTCCAGTTGTTTTCAAATCAGTTATTTTAAAAGTGAGTACAAAACATTCAATTCATAATAACGAGTAAATCAATTTGGGTAAAAGAAAATTCTAAAATCTATCCAAATCACAGATTCTTAAGTGACTATTCCTAAATTTTCAGTGTAAGATGTTTTGAAACTGGGTTTTCAAGATTACTATTTATTAGAATCGTATTTTAGCTATTTTAAGATATAATACCCGATTTTCTAAAATTATTGAGTTTCTATATTTTTTTAATTTTGCGTGAAATTTGTTATTGTTGTCTAATAAGGAGTTTCTCAAATTTAAAACTTTGAGTTATTAAAATTTTCTAATTTATTAAGATTATTATAGGACAGTCCGCGAAACAGCTGCGCCCTCTTGGCGGAGAAACCTTGAAACACAAGTGTTTTGGCGGGAAAATTGTTGAGCCAACTAAATGTAATAAAAATGGAATTTATTTAAGTGAGCTTTAATAATGTACTCTTTAATACAGAAACAATGCTTCGTCTCATTTATCAATTTTATGAATTTCGAAATATAAAACTGTTGTTTCGAAAACATTACTAACCTTTACAAATACAGGGAAAATGGGTGAATGTTAAACAGCACAAGCACAATAAACGATGATTTTTTTTGAAATTTGAAACAAGTAATCCAAAAACAAAATACGAAAACAGTTTAATGAAAAAAAAAAGAAAAAAATGTTAAACTGTCACTCCTGCCTTAATCTTCAGTACTTAATGTCTCTCATTCAAGCACAATTTTATATTTAGAATTACAGTGCTCAACAATTGAAATGGAACACCCTAAAATTTTAACAAAGTTTAAAGTCTTGTAACTCATGCAAAATTTTTTTGATTGAGATGATCTTTTTTTTCTGGGTAGCTCATTTCTTATACTTTAAGATGTTTAATAGAGCGTTTTTTGTAAATTTGTAGTTTAAGTTATACAGGGTGCCAAAAAACGGAAAGTTTAGACTGCTAACATTTTCACAAAAAAAAAAAAAATGAATTTTGTTAATGGGTTTCTGAAGAGCGCTGGACCAAACCCTCAAAACGGTTTTGCAGATTTTGAGCTAAGTTTATAAATTAAGGTCAAAATCCAAAAAAAACCTGTTCATTTTTTATTTATTTCAATTTTTCAGGTAATCATAACAACATTTTTTTAAAATGAAATTCTGACTTATTTCTCTGAAACAAACTGTTTGAATGAAATGTTGCTGTTTTATTTTTTTTTAATCTGGACAATTAGCATTTTAAATAAATAAATTTGTTTCTTTAACATGCTATCATCCACTCACCCCCTAGTTTAAGTTCATTCCCTCTAACTACTTCATATTTTATTAGTACTGATCAGTGATTAAGCACTACTAGGAAACAACTACGCTACCCCTTCTTGATCTAAAGAGTTAATTAAAAAATTTAATTTTAATATTAAAAAATCATACAGCAACATTTCGTTTAAAAACTTGAATTCAGAGGAAAAAAGGAGGTTTTATTTAAAAAAAAGTGATTATATCAAAAATTTAAAAAAATAAAAAATGCTAAGTACGCTATTAAAGTGGCATTTTTATAGCCATTCATCCACCATATTTTATTTCCTTCCAGATGTTTGTGTATAGCCGAAAATTACTTGGCTCCATACATTTAGCCATTTAATCCAAAAAAATCGATTTTTTTAACTTCCGACACTGAATAATTGGTTCCTAGGCACTTTTAAAAAGATGAGCTCTTAATTTTAATAGGAAGGTCTTCCTCATGTCAGTTTTCCATTTTTTCTACAGTTCCATATGGCAAAATCCATATCTTGTCATTACTTAATTGTACAGAAAATTTCTATGTATTTACATTTTTTGTAGGAAATTAAACGCTCTACAAAAAAGGAATCTTACAATTTTTTCATAACTGTTACCGTTTAGAAGATATCGGAGGTCAAAGTTTGAAGAATTTAACCAAAAATTTCTTTTTTACTTCTAAATTTTATAACTCGTAGATAAATAAATATTATAAAATGCGCAACATATAGTTTTGAAGGCAAAACGCTCTACAAAAAGGTCTCTTGTGGTTAATTGATTACTTAACCATTTAGAAAATATTCACATTCGAATCCCAATGCGTACTGATTTTAATAAATATTTTAAATTTATTCATTTAAGTCATAAAAATTTGAATTTATTTTAATAGAATAACAGTTTCTAAGTTATGTCTTTTCTTTTGTTTTGGAATATATTTCTTTCTAATCATTTTTTAACAATATTTTCTTTTCATAACTTTGCTACTATTAAAATCAGTACTTATTGGGATTCGAAGTCGAATATATTTTAAATGGTTAGAGTAATCGATTATTCACAAGAGATCTTTTTTGTAGAAATTTATTTTCCTATAAAACTATGTTATAATCAGAAACTTAAATCAAGTGCTATAGTTGTTCAGAGACAATTTAGAGCAACCAAAACTGCTAGATTACAGTATAAGAACTATTTATAATGAGCTGAAAAGTGCAACTATTACAATACAAAGACGTTTTAGAGCACAACTTGTAGGTAGAAAAGAATTATATCAGTATAATCAACTGCGAAATAACAGAAACTGCGTATTCTGGTCGTTCAGAGGAAATGGAGAGCTATCACTTTTGATAAGATAAGAAAGGTCCAATTATCAGACGCTTAAAAAAAGTACTATGCTAGTATAAAGGTAGTTCAGGACGACCAAGATGGCTCAATTGCAATATAAGAGCTTTAATGACTTGTAAAGTGCAACTGTTACAATACAAAGACGTTTTAGAACTCATTTATTAAGAAAAAGAGACTTCAATGAGTTTAATCAATTGCGGAAATGTGTCTTGTTTGTTCAGAAAAAATGGAGAGCTAAATTATTAATGAGACAAGAAATGGCAGATTATCAGACACTTAAAGCAAATACAATTATTGTACAGAGACGATTTAGAGCTAACAAAATTGCAAGATTACAGTACAAGAGCTTTAATGAATTGAAAATTTCAATCAATTTAATCAATTGCGGAAATGTGTTTTGTTCGTTCAGAGAAAATAGAGAGCTGAACGATTGATGAGGCAGGAAGTGTTCAATTATCAGAGATTTAAAACTAGTACTGTTGTTATTCAGAGACGATTTAGAGCACTGAAAGCTCGGAAAACTGCTCAAAACAATTTTATTTCTCTTAAGAGAGCTGCCAAAGTCATACAAAATAAATGGAGGGCTACAATAGCAATGCGAAATAAAAGACAATATTTTGAAGACTTTAAAGGAGTCACGATTTTCTTTTAGAGTGTTTAATTTTCTTCAAAACTATATTCCGCATTTTATAATATTTATTTATCTATGAGTTATAAAATTTAGAAGTAAAAAAGAAATTTTTGGTAAATTCTTCAAACCTTTGACCTCTGATATGAAATTATTCTAAACAGTAAAATTTATAAAAAAATTGTAAGATACTTTTTTGTAAAGCGTTCAATTTTCTACAAAAAATGTGAATGGAAATTTTCTGTACGATTAAGTAATGACTAGATATGGATTTTGCCATTGGAACTGAAGAAAAATTGGAAAATTGAGATGAGGACCTTCTATTAAAATTAAGAGGTCATCTTTGAAGAGCATTTTCTAAAGGTGCCTAGGAACCAATTTTTCAGTGTCGGAAGTTAAAAAAAATAGTCGATTTATTTGGTCCACCTATTCTATAGTTACTTAAGCTACTGCTATTATTAACAGATTTTTTAACAAGTTTTACAATTGTAGATTTTTTAAGATTATTCCGATACTAAGTAAATAATATAACACGCGTGAGGTGTGGATTATTGTACTCGGCTACGCCTCGTTCTACACTACATTCCATTATAGTGAAAAAAAGTTGCACTTTTAACACTTGTTGTCTAAATAACTATTATGTATATCCTATAGTAATTATTGTAAGTTGTTCTTTTTTAATTAAACAATTTAAACTCATGTTTCAAAAAGCATATACATATTTATACAGCAGTGTTTGAAAAACAGTAGATGACACTATAGCACTTTCGCTGTCCAAAGTCAACCAAACACTTTCAGTTTAAAATCTCTAGAAAACCATGGTGTTGTTCCAAAAATTGCAGTTTCACCCTATCTTATTATTATTATTTTATTTCTTTTTTTTTATTTTTTCGTATTACTTTCATATTTTTATATACAGGGAAATAAAAATGGAACTAAGAAACGCCTTCCAAGATTTGTGGTTAAAAAGAACACCTCACCCAATTTCACATACAAAAGAAAATCACCTCGGAAGAGACCAGTCCTACCCAATATCACAAATATACCTTCCAAAGTTGAAATACCACCAGAAAATTGTTTCAATGGTAAAGAAAACTTCAATTTTAGTCCAAATTTTAACTTAAATATTGACATAAGAAGAGAAACATACACTATTAACAGTCGAAATATTCCTCAAATCGAGAAAACTGATCCAGTTTTTGACGACAGTTTAGAAAATGCTGTGAAATCTCCAAGTGCCTCGTTTGAAAAACGACTACAATCAGAGTCTTTTGGCCTTTCGACTGTGTTAACACCACGAAATGCCGGAGATTTTAATCCTGACTGTTGCTCAACTGATGAAAAATCTATTAATAGCACTTCGTCTTATATACATGTCAAACCAAAATCATTACTGTTTGACGAAACATATGAAATTGTTCAAAATATAAGTACAGAGACTTATATAAAAGGAAATTCGAGTTCAGAAACCTTCACCAAATCTGTCTTAAGCCCGAATATCTCTGACCTAGACGTGTTTAGTTCATCTCCAAGTTTTTATTCAAAAAAATTACGGCAAGATAGTTTAGTAGGGAATGGAGTTAAAGCTACCATAGAAGCAGATTTCTGGTCAAACACTCAGTCTCGACCATTACTTACAATAAAAGAAGAAACCAATGTAAGTCAAATAAGTAACCAAACTCTGAAACGCAAAAGCGACATCACTTTCTCTATAATCTCTCCAAAAAGACCAAACCGAAGCTTCCCCCAAGACTGGACCAAACAACCAACTACATTTGTTTTTGATACTGAACATGTAGCTTGGTTAGAGGCACAAGAAGACAATTTTAAAAAATGGTTAAATGCCGTCTTGACTCCACCAATAGATTTAGATTCAAACGAGGAATCACATCCACTAGATGTTGCTAAATTGTGGCGGGAGTGTAAAAAGAGGGAAGTTGAAACAGCCCCAAGTCGGGAAACTGTTTCCAACCGGTTTCATAATAACACAAAACTGAATATTTTGAGAAAAGCAGCGCGAGAATTTTATAGGTCACCTAGTATTCAAAATGTTTTGGCTAAAGTATGGGCAGCTGTGGATTCTAACAGACTTGCAATAAGAACAGATCGCGATGTTCACTTAGATTTAGCATTACAAGCTGATGTAATGCAAGTTCTTCTGAGTTATAATCCGTTATGGCTAAGGATTGGTTTAGAGACAATATACGGCCAGGTGATTCCCCTAAGCTCAAATTCGGATATAATTGGTCTAACTACATTTCTTTGGGAGAGATTTATGAGAGATCCTGCATTACTAAAGAAGTATAAAACGATTCATTCACAGAAATACTGTACACTTATTAAACAATTCATATTAAAGAAGTTTCTTGCATTGATTTATTTCCTGGATCGTGCCAAGACACATAAATTAATAGCACATGATCCTTGTTTGTTTTGCAAAAATGCCCCAATTAAGGAAAGTCGAGAAGCTTTACTAAAATTCTCGAGAGATACTCTATCTTCAATGGGTGACATTACAAAATATTTGAAACACTTTAATTACATTGTTGAACACAAACAAACATATCTAAATGAATTTGATTATGCTGTTAATTGTCTTGGAGTTGATTTAAGAGATGGTGTGAGGCTGACCCGAGTTATGGAAGTCATACTTTTAGAAAAAGATCTAAGTAAGAATCTACGTGTTCCAACAATTTCTCGTCTACAAAAAATCCACAACATGAAAATTGTCTTTGACGCAATACAAAAATCTGGTTTTGAACTTATACATGATATAACACCAACTGATATAGTCAATGGACATAAAGAAAAAACCTTGTCTTTTCTATGGCAGTTGATTTATAAATTCCAAACGCCTCTAATGGCTAAAAGTGTGACAATTATATCGCAATGGTGGCGTAGCAAACGCATCATTGAAAAAAGAGAAAAACTGAGACAAATTCGTGCGAAAAGAAATTCAGCTGCTAGAAAAATCCAATCTTGGTTCAGGTGTATCCACATAATGACTGCTGTGAGACGTTTATTAAGACGTCAAAAAGCCGCAATTAAGATTCAAAGCTACGTTCGAATGTTCTTAGTACGACGCTGGCACCAAAAACTCAAATACTGTGTTCTTCTTGTCGAAAGAACGTATCTCGCGAAGAAAGAAAGAGAGAATTTCGAACTGTTAAAATACGCAGTTTTGGTCATACAAAGAAGGTTTCGAGCTGTAGTAGCCGGTAGAAAACAACGACTATACTTTGAGACTTTAAGATATACCACAATTTTGATCCAGAGAAGATTTAGGGCAAAGCGTTCAGCTCGAATTAATTACAATTATTACCAAAAATTGAAAAGAAGTGCCATTTTAGTACAAAAGTGTTTTAAAGCGAGGAAACAGAAGAAAGAGTTTGACGAGTTGAAAGCTGTTACTTTAATCATCCAAAGACGATGGAGAGCGAATTTAGCTATGAGAAAAGAGAATGTCAAGTATCAAGTTTTACGGGAAACGACAATTATGATTCAGAGACGGTTTCGAGCTAAACTAGCGGCAAGATTACAGATTTGTGAGTTTAGAGAATTAAAAGCTGTTGTTATTTTTGTCCAAAGAAAGTGGAGAGCTAAGTTGGCGATGAGGACTGAAAGGATTAAGTTTCAAGTATTAAAAACTGTCGTTGTTACAATCCAAAGACGTTTTAGAGCTAAAATAGTGGGAAGAAGAGATTTTGTTAAGTATAATCAACTGAAGAAATGTGTTTTGTTCGTTCAGAGGAAGTGGAGAGCTAAATTATTAATGAGACAAGAACTGTACAATTACCAGACACTTAAAGCTAGTGCTATTATTATCCAGAGACGATTTAGGGCAACAATAATTGCTAGATTACAGTATAAGAACTTTAATAAACTGAAAAGCGCAACTGTAACAATACAGAGACGCTTTAGAGCTAAAATATTAGGAAGAAAGGAGTTTGATCAGTTTAATCAACTGAGAAAATACGTTTTGTTTGTTCAAAGAAAGTGGAGAGCTAAACTATTGATGAGGCAACAAGTATTCAATTATCAGAGACTGAAAGCAAATGCTATTGTTGTCCAGAGACGCTTTAGGGCAGCTAAAATTGCTAGATTGCAGAATAAGAGCTTTATTGAACTTAAAAGTGCAACTATAACAATACAGAGACGTTTTAGAGCTAAAATAATGGGAAGAAAAGATTTTGACAAGTTTAATGAACTGCGAAAATGTGTTTTATTGGTTCAGAGGAAGTGGAGAGCTAAACGATTGATGAGGCAAGAAGTTTCAAACTATCAGAAATTTAAAGCAAGTGCTATTGTTGTCCAGAGATGGTTTAGGGCAACCAAGATAGCTAGACTACAATACAATAGTTTCATCAAATTAAAATGTGCAACAGTTACCATCCAGATGCGTTTTAGAGCTAAAATAATAGGAAGAAGAGATTTTAACAAGTTTAATGAAATGCGAAAATGTGTTTTATTGATCCAGAGAAAGTGGAGAGCTAAACGATTGATGAAGCAAGAAATGTATAAATATCAGACACTTAAAGCAACTACTATTGTTGTTCAAAGACGATTTAGGGTAACCAGAATTACTAAATTACAGTATAAGAGTTTTAACGAATTGAAAAGTGCTACTATTACAATTCAGAGACGGTTCAGAGCTAAAATAGTAGGAAGAAGGGAGTTTGATCAGTTTAATAAACTACGGAAATGTGTCTTGTTCGTTCAGACGAGGTGGAGAGCTAAACTCTTGATGAGGCAAGAAGTGTATAAATACCAGAAACTTAAAACAAGTGCTATAGTTGTCCAGAGACGTTTTAGGGCAACCAAGATTGCCAAATTACAGTGTAAGAGTTTTAATGAACTGAAGAGTGCAACTGTTACAATACAAAGACGTTTTAGAGCACAACTAGTGGGAAGAAGAGATTTCAATCAGTTTAATCAACTTAAAAAATGTGTTTTGTTGATTCAAAGAAAGTGGAGAGCTAAACGACTAATGAGGCAAGAAATGTGTGCGTATCAGAGACTTAAATCAAGTGCTATAGTTGTTCAGAGACGATTTAGGGCAACCAAAACTGCTAGATTACAGTATAAGAAATATAATGAGCTGAAATGTGCAACTATTACAATACAAAGACGTTTTAGAGCACAACTTGTAGGTAGAAAAGAATTAAATCAGTATAATCAACTGCGAAAATGTATTCTGGTCGTTCAGAGGAAATGGAGAGCGACACTTTTGATGAGACAAGAAAGGTCCAATTATCAGACGCTTAAAAAAAGTACTATTATAGTACAAAGGTGGTTTAGGGCGATCAAGATGGCTCGATTGCAGTATAAGAGCTTTAATGAGTTGAAAAGTGCAACTATTACAATACAAAGACGTTTTAGAGCTCATTTGTTAAGAAAAAGAGACTTGAATGAGTTTAATCAATTGCGGAAATGTGTCTTGTTTGTTCAGAGAAAATGGAGAGCTAAATTATTGATGAGACAAGAAATGGCAGATTATCAGACATTTAAAGCAAGTACAATTGTTGTACAGAGACGATTTAGAGCTAACAAAATTGCAAGATTACAGTACAAGAGCTTTAATGAATTGAAAAGTGCGGCTATTACAATTCAGAGACGTTTTAGAGCTCAACTAGTAGCTAGAAGGGATTTCACCCAATTTAATCAATTGCGGAAATGTGTTTTGTTCGTTCAGAGAAAATGGAGAGCTGAACGATTGATGAGGCAGGAAATGTTAAATTATCAGAGATTTAAAGCTAGTGCTGTTGTTATTCAGAGACGATTTAAAGCACTAATAGCTCGGAAAACGGCTCAAAACGATTTTATTTCTCTCAAGAAAGCTGCCAAAGTCATACAAAATAAATGGAGGGCTTCAATAGCAATGCGAAATGAAAGACAACATTTTGAAGACTTGAAAAGAGTCACGATTTTTGTACAGAGACGTTATCGAATGAAAATTTCTTTAAGAGAAGTATTAAAAAGAAAACGAGGAGAAAAAGCTTGTATTACTCTTCAAAAATATATTCGAGGATTTTTAGTTCGACGGAAATATTCGGATTATTTGACACCAGAAGCAATCGCTAAACGAAGAGAAATGAGAAAGAAGAATTTTGCTGCGACACAAATTCAGGTAAGTTTGGTGGTTTTGTTTAAGTTTTGGTTGATTTGTGAATTTAAAGGCTTTTTGGAGAGGATATAAGTTACGCCAATCTCAAGGACCGGAGCTGGATAACATTTACAAGAGGTTAAATGAAGCCAATGCAAATGCACAGGAGCAGAACACTTTGGGATCGAGGTGTAAAAAAGCCGTTTTGCAATTGGTTCATGTTAATTTGGGACTTAAGGAGATGTTGCGAGTTATGGAAGATTTAGGTAAGTGTTTTTTGATTCACTTAAAAATTCTGTCTCTTCCTTACTTGAGCAACTTTTTACAATAAATGGTATTGATAATGAATAAATGCGATGCCTTAACTACCGGCGAGATTTGAAATTAGTGGACACATGCCTTATTGAGGAAAGTCAAATAAAGTTTGCCAGTTTCAGCGTTTTTGTCAATAATTTAAGTTTTCTCAATAATGCATGTGTCAAGGAGTTTCAAATTCCACCATCAGAGATTGTATTTTTTCTTGTTAATTTTGAATACATAATACTACATATTTGTTTATTTTAATAATTATTTTGGTGTTTGTTTAATATCATTTCTGTGGCAACTACATAATTATTTAAAAATTTCGGTCCAAAAATCTCTTTAATTAGACCATTTTTTTTATCAAATTTGATTAAAATTTATTAATTTCTTCTAGACAGTGACAGTTGGTGGTTTTTCAAATCTCTGAAATTTCAAAATAAAGCATTGAACTCAAATTCTGTTGTAAAGGGTGGCTATTATGAATAAATAAAAGGCTACCACTCGTAATTGATTGATTTCGAAAATTAAGCAATCACAAATGAGTATTTCAAATTTCCAACGCTTACTAGTTTTTTTGTTTGGTAATTTTGGTAATAGTAAAATAAAAGAAATATTCTTTAAATCGGTATCTCAAGATATTTCTAATTGATTTTAATGAAATTTTGTGGGATGCTAAGATACATATTTGAATCAAATTTGATTGGATTCGCTTAACTGGAAGAATAATATCTGTGAAGCTCCTATAAGATTTTTTTTTTTCATAACATAGTTTTCAGGTCTATACAGCGTGTGTAAGAAGAACTGAAACCAATTAATAACTTTTAAAAAATATATATTTAGTAAAAATCCTAACACGTCATTTTTTATTTTAAAAAAAATCACAATTTGAGGCGTTCAGTTTTTTTAAACATTTTTCTTCTTTTCTCTACAGCCAACTTTGAAATTTTTTTAAATGGCATATTTTAAATTCCTTACTTATACCTCAAATGAAAGCTTATTTAATAAGCAATTTGTTGGTGTAGTTAGTTTTGAAATTGAATAGTTTTTACAAAAAAAAATCTTTAAAAATTAAAGATTTAAATAAAATAAGATCTTTTGATATATTATAAAAAATATATACCTCAAAGTTTTCAATTTAAGCCTGTTAAATTATAATAAAATCTGAAAACTCACCACTATATTGATGATTGTCCTCATGATTAAAAAGCTTTAAATGCATGTTATAAATTCAGAATTGTTCTTATTATTAAATTAATAACAGGCTTTATGACATCATCACTGAAGATTTCGAATTGACTGCTATGACAGGAATTTAAAGCATTTAATTAGTTATAATATTAAAGGGCAGTCCTAATCAACTTTAATTTGTGTTTTGAGCGCACTGAAGTGTAGCCAATAACTATATTTTGGTCTAACTTTGTTTTAAATTACTCTGATCTTGTTGTTTTTGGACAATACTGTATTTTATTCTTTTAAAAACTTAACATCGGTATCGGTAAAATGAGACAATTCCATCAGATTACTACAGGGATCTTTTGTATTGAAGTTGAAACCAAGATCATGTAAAATTCTTCCTAATGATCTTACAGAACCTTCAAACAGTTTTCGTTCTTGAAGATACGCATGTAATGCCACTATAGTAATATTTTGTTCTAAAAGAAATTTATTATAATTTCAAATATGTTATCTGTTTTGATTTCTGCTTACTGTTCTCAATCATCTGATGTAAACATTCACGTATTACTTGTGCTTGTGTAGGTGAAATATCACGTACAGTTCGTTTTCTTGGACGATGCATTTTAGGGCCCCTTACACAATCATTTTCCCTAATTTCACGTGTTACGTTACTAACTGTTCGCATACTTACATTCTGTTCTCTGAAAAATAAAACTATACATATTATGACAGTAAAAAATTATAAAAATATTACTTCCTGGACACAAATTATTGGCAAAAGTGGTCCTTTATTATCACGTTCTCTTGTAAAATAATCAACTAAGGAAGCAATCATTTCTTTTGCATCACGTGACAATGGTTTGGGCATGTTTGTAAAAAATTAGATCAACGATATCTTTGGAATTTTGACAAGAACTGCTGATTTTTGATTGACGAGTCAACAAACGTCTTTCCAAGTCAAGCTGACAACTGACAACTCTATCAATTACCTATGGCGTCACAAATCAAAAAAATAATCTAGAAGTTGCAAAATATTAAAAATTAAAACTATTTAAACACATAAATTCATACTTACAGCTTACAGTGAACAATCTGATTATGAAAATTGTTTATTTGTTGATCCCTTAATAATGGTGTGTTTATGTTTATGATTTGCCTTTGCACCTCCCACTTAACTACGGCAACCCACAATACATGCGAATCTTCAAATCTTGCTCTTCATTATTATACAGGAACAGAATAACTAATCGAAAAGTGCGTTCCTATTATATCTGCCTTTTTTGTCATCTGCTAAAATTGGAACAAAAATGACAATTAAGGTGACTACATGAGGGGAATACTCGTATGATAGTAACATTTTTGTGATAATTAAAACTGAGTCAAAGTGTTTTTAGTTGCCACGATTTTGTTTTTTTTTATTTTGCACTATTACAAAATTATGTTTCATTGTTCGGTCAACCTTGAATTGTGCTTTTTTGGTTGAATATTCCAACCTTTCTTTCGTAAATAAACTAACACGTAAAACCACAAACGATTTTACAAAAAATCAGAAAAATGGACTTTTGTGCTAGTGAGTCTAACTAGCATTCCATTTGCCACAGGTAATTTTGGCGAAATTTTCAATTTTTTTTATTTAAATTGTATTTTATTTGAGTGAATTTCTCAACAATACAATTATTTAAACTTACATTTATCGTGGGTTATAATTTATTCACTTTTCCCCCCATTTTTTGGTAGAAACTTACCTTTTCTCTAACTCCACAAGATATAGTAATCCGTATTTCTATTTACCGTTTCTCATTCTTTAGAGATTTTTTGGAAGCAAACATTATTTACAGCTTAAATGAAATCACAAAAATTGTCACTGCACATGTTCAGTAAGAATCATGTTATAAACAATTATTACAAACGATCCAGATTACCAAACAGTGCACACACGTGACTAATTTTATTAATGAAACTTTCAAGTTTGACAATTATAGAGGCGAATCGAAATTCGAATGTGAACTACTAGGCCAACTAATCATAGATCTTCGTTACTAAAACAATTGCATTATTCTGAATGCATTTTTAGTATCCTAACATTGGTATTAATCATTATTTTTATTACTATAAATTATCATCACGTGTGTGCACTGTTTGGTGATCTGGATGATGCCGTCAAAGCTTTGATAGTGTTAAGAATTTTTTTCTTTTGCTGAATTAGTGCATACAAAGTGACGTATGACAGGGTTAAGTATCGTATACAAAATTGTGTCTAATAATTAAATTATTATGATAATTTGAAGTAGAGAATGTTGAACATTATTCTCAGAGTGAGAGAAAACTTACGAAGTCACGGGAATCATTGGATTCTTTGTAATGTTTTTAAAATAATTCATAAACCAGTAGTAACATCAACATTTCTGGTAAAAAAAATAGCGCTAAAGCTCGTGGGTAAAACTTTTTTCTTTTTGTGGTGTTGTTGACATCCATAATTCTTTTTTTATTGATTCAAATAAGTTTGACAGGATTAGGACTAATAAAAATATCGTATATCAAGCCGACGTTTCGCCTTTTATTTTTTGTAAAAGCTTTTTACTTTTTCTTTTTTTTAGATATTTTGCGGTCTACATTTGTATAATAAATAACTATTAAAGTGCTGAACCTCACAAAAAATATTTTCTGAAGATTGTAAAAATTTTAGAAAAACTTTTTTCAAAATAGGGTCATTACAAGAAATACATACAGGGTGATTTTTTTATTTGCTCCTGCTTGAAATTCCAAAAAAAGACAACACATTATACTTTGCTAGTTTTTTAAAATTTAATTTTCAAAATTAAGGCATAGAGAGTTGTGAATTAATGTCAAGATTGTTAACAATACCTTTGACAGTGCTTCCAGAGTCAGTTTATTTAGATCATTTATAGTTTTCCCAAAGTTGCTTATCGTTTGTACAACGTGGTGCCTATTTTTGAAAACTCGGGCGGGAACAAATAAAAAAATCACCCTGTATGTCAACAAAAATATTGACAGAATCTAAACAAATGATAACTTTAAAATACTTCTTATAACAGAACTGCAAAAACATTCCTATAATGTTAAAATAGTTTTTTATTTTATTTTGAAACCATAATCTTCTTTACACGCTCCCAAAACAGCATAATCTTTATCTTTATGGCACGCAAAGTTGTTATTATTTGTCTACATTTGGAAGAATTTTAAGATCTTGACTTACAAACTAGTTTATGATGGATTTAATAAGGGTAGTTATAAAGATAAGTGAACTCTATTGTTACCAAACCGACCAGCTGGTTCCTCGAAGGAGACAAACAACGGGTGTCACGCGCCGGATCTTTACAATCCACTTAAAATTCAGGGGCTGGGGTTTCTTTATTAGTAAGGGACCAAGGTAATTCTTTTGTTGCACAATAAAATTCTTCCAAATGTAGACAAACTTTAAGCAACAATCACAAATAAATACTTTTCAATTTTTATTTCGCAAAACGCCAAACGGACAATGAGAACAATTATCAGGTGGCTAGTAACGGCGAAATAGTTGACCATTTTTATATCAATGTTTTTCATAGTTTTCGTTAAATTCTCCGGAATTTTCAATCTTCTTTTGGTTTAAAAAACTAGAACAATTCAAAATAAAATAAAACTTTGTATTTACCACGGGCATAATCGTCGTTAATGGCCCTCGAGAAATTAAAAGCTCCCCGTTGCACGTCGGATTTTAAGCATTCCCTCGTCCCACAATCCCTTTGATTATGCCCTTAATACATAAATATCCATTAAATAATCTGTTCTGGGAAATTTAAATAAATATGGGCAATAAACAAAAAAAAATACAAACAGATGAAAAATTATGATCTTTTAAACTCCGCAACATAATTTTGTTTTGTTATTGTAGCAACAAAAATCCAAATTCTAGTATGCTTTCCATTTGTTAAGGGTACTCTCGCCTGGAAGTATTTTTAAAACTATCTCTTTATTTTGGTTGTACCGACAACAAGAAATACATCTGTTTTTAACAAAATGAAAAACGAAATTGCCCACAAGCTTACCATGACGACATTACTCCACTTCCACTACTATTAGGAGAACAAATCAAAGCAACTAGTCTGTTTATTATAAAAATCTGAAATTTCATGGTGCTAGAGGCTCATATGATTCGAAATAATTTCAAAAAATCTTTCAAATTGCAGGTCTCTTTATTCCGTGTCGGTCAGAGTTGTAAGTTGCCCATTGAAACAACATGGAGGTTTTGGTATTAACGATCAATTTTTCATTCCGGCCAAAGAAAATGTTCAAAAATTTTGAAACTCTAAATTTCATAGTGATTCATAGTAATGGCTATTTATCAGAATTTTTATAAGTTTATAGCTATTATGATTTTTAAATACTGTAATATGTCTTTTGTGAATGATTAATTTTGAAAATTAACTAATAACAAAAGAATGTCTCAAAGTTCTGACGCTTACTGTTTCTCTCTGATAAAAAACAAACCCTAATCAAAGCCGTTGCTTCTTAGTTTGTTTTAATATGGTAGCTTTTTTGATGACGACAACTCACTGAATGGTGGACGTTGCTATATTCTGGTCTAACTTTTTTTAAAATTATTCTAGTCTTATTTTTTGGACAATACTGTATTTTATTCTTTTAAAAATTTAACATCGGTATCAATAGAATGAGACAATTCCATCAGATTACTACATGGATCTTTTGAATTTAAGTTAAAACCAAGATCATGTAAAATTCTTCCTAATGATCTTACAGAACCTTCAAACAGTTTTCGTTCTTGGAGATAAGCATGTAATGCCACTATAGTAATATTTTGTTCTAAAACAAATTTATTATAATTTCAAATACCTAATCTGTTTTGGTTTCTGCATACTGTTCTCAATCATCTGATTTAAACATTCACGTATTACTTGTGCTTGCGTAGGTGAAATATCACGCACAGTTCGTTTTCTTACACGATGCATTTTGGGACCTCTTACACAATTATTTTCTCTAATTTCACGTGTTACATTACTGACAGTTCCCAAACTTACATTTAGGGCGTTTGCAGTTCTCTAAAATAGCACTACGTTATGGAAGTAAAAATTATAAAAAAAAAATTACTTCGTGGACACAAATTATTGGCAAAAGTGGTCCTTTATTATCACGTTCTCTTGTAAAATAATTAACCAAGGAAGCGATCATTTCTTTAGCATCACGTGACAATGGTTTGGGCATTTTTGGAATTTCTGAGAGAACTGTTGATATTTGATTAACGAGTCAACAATTTTCTTTTAAGCTCACAAGTGACAACTTTCTCTACCAATTGCCAATGGCATCACCAACACAAATTTAAGAAAAATAATCTAGAATTTACAATATATTAAACCTTCAAACTAAGTAAGTACATTAAATTAGATACTTACGATTGTGAACAACCTAATTATGAAATTTGTTTTTTTGTTAGTCGCGTAATTATAATGGTTCTGTTGTTTATTATGATTTGCCTCTACACCTCCCACAAGTTAACTACGGCAACCCACAATACATGCGATCGATGAGTGCGTTCATATATTTTTGAAAACGCATTTTTTTCTAAAGCCAACTGCCGCTTTTCAAAATAAGTTATTATCTTTATTTTAGGCAACATCTTTGTGCTTGACATCTATACTGTTATTGTTATTGTAGCCGCATCAACTTGCAACAATCGGGAATTTTAAGATGCACTTTTGGCTGAGCGTATAGTAGAAGGAAAAGATATAAGAAAGTGATTTATGCAGGAATTTATTAGTAGCCAGGCCTTTTACACCATATCTCAATAAACACTAATCTTGTTACTACAAAAGACCCACCGACTGAAAGAAAATTTTACAACAACTTCTTAATCCATCTACCTAAGTATTTGGAGATACCGCCTGGTGTCTTGTATTGTCATTAATCCTCTGACTATTGTGCACTTATCAACTGACTTTTATAATGAGTTTTATAGACCTTTAAACAATTTCTTAATCCGTCTATATCCAAAACATCTAAAAATGGGCTGACTTTTTACGACCCTTCTATAAACCAAATAATAGCCATTTTTCATTTTATGAATAGGCAAACCACCGTACCCGTAAGGATGGAACTTGATTTATGACACTTTCCTCTGCTAGTTAAACATCTAGCGGAGGAAACTGTCATAAATCAAGATCCATCGTTACGATGGTTTGCTTGTCCATAAATGGAACACTGGCTATTTTTTGGTTTATAGAAGGGTCTTAAAGTCAGCCTACTTTTAGATATTTTGAGTACATATACCTAAGTATTTGGAGATAGCGCCTGGTGTCTTGTCATTTATTTATGACACCAATAAGTCTCTGACCATAAACTATTGTGCATTTAACAAATGAGTTTTATAATAAGTTTCTTAGATCTTTTCCTCCTACTATAACACTATTGCACAATTTTTTTTAAATGGTTTTTTACCTAACGTATTCGAACAGTTTTTTTTTTTTGTTTGCAGCACGAACGAAGAGAGTACCCTCTACTTTCTCAATTTGCCCTCTAGATTTGTCTTCATGTATAAGTCTATAGTCCTCAGTCCATAACAGAGATGGATTTTTTTCTTGCGTTCCCTATCAAGGCTTAATAATTCTCAATCTTGACCCATCCTCAGTCTTCTAACAATTTCTCTATCAATCGAAGGGTCTTGTATATGACGACACGAATACCCTTTTGTTCTTCAAACCTCTGCAAGGCAGCTGATTCTGCTCTACAGTGGAGGATAATTGTTTGCAGGGCCCTGAAAATGTTCTAATCTTCACGGTCCACTTCTTCAGGTTTTTCTTTTAAGTTGTCTTTATGTCTCGAAAGCCCCCCTTTTGATCAACTGTTTATTCCTCATTCTTCTTTGTTCCTAAGATCTGGTGAGACTAAGGTACGGTTTGCAATTCTACTCTTGGATTTTTTTCTTCTGGGGTTTTATCCAACTATCTTTCAGTTCTCTGTTTGGAGCCCTCTAGGCATTTTACCAATTGCTCCGATTCTTCAATGAGTCCCGGTACTCATGTCGTGACCTTAAGGTTCTCCACCACTTCCGCTGTGAATTAGTTAGCGCATGACTCGCAAACAGCCCCCACGAAATTATACTGGTAGCTTCCAATTCGTTTAAAATTTCGAGCAGTTCAGTCCTGTTCAGCACTTAAGGATGGGAATTTAATAGAATCAGACAACCAGTCTTACAGCAAAATCTCAGAAAACTATGCCGATTTCGCTAGTGAAAATCAGCTTTAACAAGCAAGTAATCAAGTTGAGATTTTTACACAACTTAAAACAAGGTTCAAACATTAATACAATTAACACAGTTTTTAAAATTAGAGCGCTGTTTATCAGAAAAAAATTTGACAAACACCACGTTTCAGGCGTAAATTCAACTACTTTTAAACATCGTTTTACAAAGTATTATTTGATTTATATAGAAAAAAAATTATAATCCCATGGTAAATAATACCTTTGTCTTTCAATCTATACAGTTTTTAAGCACTTATTATTTTACGTTACTTTTATATACACAAGAAAAAAAACTCTGACACAAAGATTGTGTGGTTGTCTACATCAAATGAAAACGGGGTTATTAAAGAGGAGTCTACAAATTATGTGCATCTGCGAGTTTGGCACCTATGTAATAGAGGTCGCTCCAGATTTTTATAAAAAATTGCAAACGGTAGGGTTGAAATAAAAAAAAAAATGCTTCTTAGTTCTGACCAGTCATTCACTGTGCCTGTTAATCTAAACTATTTATTGTGTTTTGCAAAAAGCAATTTTTATTGCGAAACATTTTTTTTTCTTGGTGGCAGGATATATTTTTGGTTTCAAACAATTATTATGCATCTAAAATCCAGCATTAAACGTTTAAAAAAGAGAATAATTGTATTGTAAATAAAATAAAATTATTTCGAGGGCTTATCTTATCTTACATTCTTTTACTGCAACGTAGGACGTAGGCGTTACATGCCGAACATATTATAAGACTTGATGTAATAATTGAAAAAAATACGTTTGTTTTAATTTAACAACCGATTTAATTTTTTGCAAAATAAATATAATTTTTTTAAATTAATGGCATATATTTCTGACTATAAAAAAATTTTTAAAAACCTGTTTTTAACATCTTGGCGTCTATTAATTGAATTAATTTGAAACAAACGACAAATTATTTGTAACAAATTTACCACTTTAGTTTACACTATACGTACTATACTTTAAGTAAGTTTCACCAAAAATTTGGAAAGAACAAATTAGTTCTGAATCAAGTTATCAGCTCCATTCTAGACCCTTCTTTTACAAAAGTGCTTTTAGGTAGCCATCAAAACGTAGTTGTTTATCAAAAATTAATGAAAAATAAATCTAGTTACTTCAATAGTTAATGTTTTGCAAGATTAAAGCTTTATTTTTTTTTTAATTTCACAATAATTATTAAAATTAAATAATTATAAAAATAATATTTATAAAGTAAAGTACTAGGCAAAAAACAATAAAAGTTTGATACTTCTCCTTCCCATAACTAGCTGCGACGTTTTTTTTAAGGAACGGTAAGTCAATATAATTATTATAATTATGTTAATTTTTTTCTACAGTAATACTAAAATATATTTTAAAGTTCTTATATTACTTATTTATTAAATTACATTGAGTTAATCAGATAACATAAATGTTATCAAAAATTTACATTTATCCATCTCACACAATAAACAAAGTTGTTGCTTTGCTCTTCTTCCAAATAAATTTCTTTCAACAGTCAAATGTTCTTACTGTTTTTGATACACAATGTACTATTCGGAACGAAATCAGTCATGAAAAGACCGAGTTTGTTAACAAATATAATCTAGCTTCGTTTGCAAAAAACTTTTATTCTCTAATAAAAAAATGACATTTCTCAGTTTTCAATAAAAAATAGGTAGCCTAGATTTGAAAACATCGCCAATCGTAATAAAATAATGGTTCAGAAGTATTTATCAATTGTTATTATTAACCTTTGAATAGTTCTGAATTACTGTGTTGGATGATGCAAATATACGTATAATAAATACGGATATTTTTTAATAACTTGATTTTTTTTAGAAAACTTATTTAGAGTTTAGTGATTACGAAAATGTACATTTTATGCTTAAATTGTTAATAATTTACTAAGAAGCTCTCCGCTACGTGAAATTGTCAATGCACAATTTCGCAACTAGTCACTTTGGAGGCCTCTTTCTCAAAAGCAAAAAACTTTTTCTAAAATCTGTGATTACTGTTAGATGCGCTCTGGTTTGCTCTATAAGTGGTCAAAATTTCAAATTTTTAGCTTAAAAAAACACTTTATAAGTGCGATGTTTGTTTTAAAAAACACGATTTTGGAAATTATTGCTCCCACATAGAAATAATAATTTTACCAAGTTTATTTCTACTAAAAAAAGTTGTAGATAGCGATTTCAGATGAACAAAATGATACTTTACAGAACTGTAAAAGTCTCATCTGGTTATTCATTTCAAGAATAGTTGTTATTTTGCTCGACTTTACTTCACTACTACCACAATGACTTATCTGTTAATTATCTCTTATCTTATCTCTTAATTGGTCTGACGAATGCCAATCTGCTTAGTCTCAAAGAAAATATTTCTGTCCGACATCTCTTAGTCGATAGCACAATTAGTCGAGCACCTCTTCAGCAATTTAACTAGGCTTCAGCGATTCGCCGAAGATTCGTGATGGCACCACATTGGTTGCCCAGTCTTAAGGCTGGGCTTTAGCTCTAAAGGAAGTACCTAAAAACAAAGACGGAATTTTGTATCAAGGAAGTGGCGGTCTCTGTCCAAGGGTAGTCGAACTATTACAGCGACGGGTTGACTAATTGTAGGATTGTGTGTTGCATAAAAAAAATGCGTTCATAAACCAACCCCTGCAGTGGATGTCAGTCCACAAGCCGCAACCGTGCATAAATTATCTCTTGGTGAAATCAACCCAAACACCTAAACTCTGGCCTTGGGCACATTTTTACATCCTCTTAGATTATTTGGTAAATTTGATCTTGAAAATGATTTGGTAAAATTGGTTTAAAATTATGTTATAATTCAACTTTTGAAATTAAAAATTGAAAAAATATTTTTTAATTCAAACGACTGAATTAAAAATTGAAAAATCACTTTTAATATAAAAATTGGAATAAAAAATAGGATATTTAGTTTCAATTTAATAGTTGGGATAAATAATTGAAAAATTTATTTCTAAAATGCTGGAATTTTTACTAATTAAATAAAAAATGAGACAAAAAGTTTTAAATTATGATGAAATTTTACTAAAAATAAGCTTTTATTTTACTAAGACAATAGGTATCTGTAGATCAAGGTTGCGAATATTTTAATTAAAAAATTTTGAGTAAAAATTTAAACGTACAATTTATTACTAATCCCAAAGTCGGTTTTTTTATTTTTGTATCAGGTATTTGTGATTTAAAATTTGTTTTTATTTTAATCCGTTATTTTAATTTTTGAGCCCGGTATTTAGGATTATTTAAAAATTATGTTTAAATAAAGTTTTCGAAATTTGAAAATAAGAATAAATTAATTTGATCGTTATTATAATTACGATACCTTTTTTAGAGCGTTCAATTTCCTATAAAAAATGCAAATAAAATTTTCTATACGATCAAGTAGTGACGAGATATGGATTTTGCCATATGGAACTGGAAAAAAAATGGAAAACTGCAATTGTCTTTCCTATTAAAATTAAGAGCTCATCTTGAAAAAGCATTTTTTAAAGGTACTAGGGAACCAATTTTGCAGTGTCAAACGTTAAAAAAAAAGTCGATTTTTTTGGCCCACCCTAGACTACTGCATTTGAATAAGCATAACTTTTTATTTCAGGATATGAATTTCTAATTTTTTTTTATACAATGTTACGGACGGTTCAACTACTGGGGCGCAATGGGGTCCTGAGAGCGCCAAACAAGGGGGTCATCAAAGGGTGGGGGGGCATACCAACGACGGTGAAGGTCAAACCGCGGGGTCATGGTAGGAGAATGACAAGTGACAGGTGACAAGAGACAGGTGACAGCGCGGGAAAACGGTGAAGCAAGAGATGCGGGCGCAGGTCGACACTTCTGGTGCGCATATCGGAGAGTCGAAACGGTGTCCGGTGTAATGGTGCTTAATTTGAGTTGTATTGTGGTGTTTTGTAAATTAAATCATGCAAATCAATTTCTTGTATTATTTTTCGTGTAACAGATCAGAAGTGGGATAGACTCGGCTCGAAATTTTGGCGTTTTGTGTGGGTATCTGTGATTCGGTGATTCGACAGGGTGTGGTCGGAAAAATGGATGACACGATGACGTGCACGAAACGGCCAACAGTTGCCTGGAGCTTGGACGACTCGGTGATGGATGTAGATTACTTGGAGGACGTTTTCAACTTGGGGTGATAAATTGTTAATGGAGTTTGACTAGCAAAAACAGCAACAGGCGTAAACAACCGGAGTAAAGGGTATGGAAAAAAAACGTGCATAGCTGGAAGCCCCAACGGTGTCAAACAAAGGTGTGGGAATATAAATGACGGCTTGACACGTTATAAGTGACCTGACGTCACAAGGGTGGATTTTGGTGGTTTCGGTTTTTGTTCCTGACGAAAAACATAGCCGCATCAGCATGGCTGATAGAAAATGACTAGAGGGTGTGGTGACAAATGATCACATGATAATCTCGGTAATATAATGACGGGTCATTTGTGGAGAAGTTGGGAGGGTGAAGGAGGTAGATTCATGTTTTATTTTCAGAATACTGGTGAAAAGTGGAAAAAACAAGGAGAGTGCGAACACCATTTCCTGCATAATTCACAGTCTTCCCTCACATGTGGAGGTTCATGTTTATTCACTTAGGTGTTAATAATTGTATGGGGGTTGTACAACGATTTACTCTCGAAGTAGGAGTCACGGTGATATGGGTGACATGTGGTAGAGGTTACGGTGATATGGGTGACATGTGGTAGAGGTTACGGTGTTGGTTATCTCTAAACTTGTGCTGCGGATTGGGCTAGAGTTGGTGTGTGGGTTTTAGTTGGTTAGCATGGAGTTGCTACTGACTATAACCGGTGAATTGTTGTGTGGGTTTTAGTTGGTTAGCATGGAGTTGCTACTGACTATAACCGGTGAATTGTTGTGTGGGTTTTAGTTGGTTAGCATGGAGTTGCTACTGACTATAACCGGTGAATTGTTGTGTGGGATTTAGTTGGTTAGCATGGAGTTGCTACTGACTATAACCGGTAAATTGTTGTGTGGGTTTTAGTTGGTTAGCATGGAGTTGCTACTGACTATAACCGGTGAATTGTTGTGTGGGTTTTAGCTGGTTAGCATGGAGTGTCTACCGACTATAACCGGTGAACTGGTGTGTAGGTTTTAGTTGGCTGGCATGGAGTGGCCACTGACTATAACTGGTGAATTGGTGGGTGGATTTTAGTTGGATGGCATGGAGTGGCCACTAACTACAACTGGTGAATTTCTGTGTAAGTCATGGTTAGTTGGCATGGAGTGGCCACTGACTGTAACTAACAAATTGGTTGTCGAGTTTTAGTTAGTTCTAGTTCCATTAACTAGAATTGGTGATTTAGTGGGTCTGTTTTAGTTAGCTGACATGGAGTGGCCACTGATTGTAACTGGTGGATTGGTGGCTTTAGTCGATTAGCGTGGAGTAGCTGTCGACTTAAAATTAATGAAATGGTGAATTGGGTTTAGTTGATTGGCTTGAAGTGGCCGTCGACTACAACATAGAATTGGTGGCATTGGTGATGCAAAAAACAGCTACTAATATTGATCTTATTTTAGGACAATCGGTGCCAAATGATAGTATTTTGAGTGTAGCGGAGCTTTCGCGACTTAGTGATGCGTTTAGGGACCTAACTTTAACCGAAGTGGTGCGAGACGGACAGGACGATTGGTGAAGAGACCAATACTGCTCCAAAAATGATGACAATGGTGGAGAATATGCTCACTGAGTCCGTGTTAGTAACAGGGTGTGCGTGTGCTGTTCTCTAATAACATAAAGACAACCATCCTAGTAGTAACGGATCTGGGAGACGAAACTGGTGAGTGTCCTGGTGCATGGTAATTTGAAGATCTGGTGGCTAATGGACTGGAAGTTCTTATTTGATGTGTTTTGGATACATCAGAGTGAGCGAAGTTCGTGGAACTGCAGTAGACCAATTCCTGGTGTCTTGTGGGTGCTCAGGGTGGTTTGGGCTTAACTCAATTAGAGATCAAAAAAAAACAGAAGGTGAAAGACGAAGTGGAAGATTTAATGAAATCAGGTGTGGTGAGGGAAAGCGAATCAGATAATGGGAGTCCCAATGTTGTGGTGTCAAACAAGAACGGAGATATTAAACTTTGTGTGGTCTACAGAGCGTTGAATGAAATTACGGTGAAAAACAGATATCCTCTCTCACTGGTGGAAGATCAACTTAGTAAAATGTCGGGGAAATGTTACTATACAACACTTGGTTTGGCACAGGTGTCTATGGATTCCGAATCGGTGCATAAGACAGCGTTCAACAAGATGTTAGGCCGTCTAAGAGGTGCTGGTATACATGGATGATCTGCTAATTTCAACGGTGACGGTGGAAGAAGGAATGCAGCTGTTAGCTGAGGTGTTGAAATTAATTGGAGACGCCGAATTTAAGTTGAACTTGGAGAAATGCATCTTTTGGAGAACTCACTGGAGTATTTTGGGCATGAAATTTTGGCAGAAGGAGTTTGACTAGGGCTAAGGAAAACAGAAGCAATATGGGCTTTTTCTCGGTCTACTCAGGTGCACCAGGTGAGACCCTTGATAGATCTGACCAAGAAAAATGTGGTGTTTGATTGAGGAGACAAACAGAAGAAAGATTTCAGGAGTTGAAGCAGGCACCGAGCGAGAGACCCATATTAGCCCTGTACGACAGCAAGACGAGACTGTGGTGCATACAGATGCCAGCAAACTTGACACAGGAGGAATAATTGTGCAAAGACAAGCAACTGGTGACTCGAAACCGGTGAATTATTATTGCAGAGCAACCACTCTCATGGAGCACAATTATCACAGCTATAACCTGGAGACGTTGGCAGCTGATGAAACCGTTCAGAGTTTTAGGGTGTGCTCTTCAAACTGATGACCGATTGTGTGGCTCTACGAGCAACCTTTCTGAAAGGAGACTTGAACCCCAGGGGAGCAAGATGGTGGCTAGCAATACGAGTATGATTTCCACATAGAGTATCGACCTGGTGAACGCATGAAACATGTAGATGCTCTGAGTAGGAATCCGGTGATCGGTGAGGTGAACATGCTGGTGGACGAGGAGGACTGGTTTCTAACGGTGCAACTACAAGATGAACGGGTTCAAGCCATATTTTCAGCTCTTAGCTGAAATGGAGTAGCCGACAGGCAGATGCAGAGTGAATTCAAGGTGAAAATGGGAGAGTTTACAGACGAACATTTGAGGGAGATCGATTGTATGTACCAGCGATGTCAAAATTTAACTTGATGGGGAAATGTCACGACGAGGTAGGACACCCAGGGTATGAAAGATGTCTAGAATTGGTTAAAAAGACTTATTGGTTTTCTCAAATGAGGAGGTTTGTTAGGAAATATGTTTCAGCTTGTCTCGATTGTGCTTTCAGTAAAGGAAATTATGGTAAGAAGGAGGGAAAACTTCATCCAATTGAAAAGGTAGACAAACCATTCGACACAGTACATGTGGATCACCTGGGGCCTTTTGTAAAGAGCGGACGAGGAAATTCGTACATGCTGGTAGTGATCGACGCTTTCACGAAGTTGTGATAGTCAGGGCTGTCCGAACGGTGGGAGCTGAAGAAATGATGAACAAATTGAGGGACATATCTGGGATATTTGGTCCCCGGAGAGTGTTCATGACTACACAAGGTGTGATGCATGTAATAAATGCGGTGGCAACGCTCAGGGCAAATGAGCAGGTGGAAAGAGTCTAAAGGACTCTTACGGAGGCAATTTTGGTGGGCTGTACTCCTGGTGACGAGTCCAGCTGGGAGGATAAACTGCCCGAAATAGTGTGGAGCATGAAGATTTATGCTACCACCAAATAGGTACCCTTGACTTGGTGTTTTCTTCTGGTGGGGCAGCGGTGAGTGATTTTGGTGGGTAGTGATGAGGGTGGAGGTGATGTGCACACCACGTGCAGGAGGGCAAAACGGGGTATTGATGAGCAAGCTCTCATGGTGAAGGTGCCATATGATAAACGGAGAAAGGTCGCGACCAAAATACAAAAGGAGTGATTTGGTGCCGTGCATCCACCTATACCACTACCGAAGGTGTCAATAGTAAGCTTACGCGGAGATTTGGTGGACTATTGTGGTGGCTAGAGCTCTAGGCAATGATCGTTATGTGATCATGGCAGTGAAGGGGGTGAAAGGGTACCGAAACAGGCGCTTCACTGTGGCGAGTGATTCACTTAGGGGCTATAACAGTGTAATGAGGGTGGACGCACCTGAACATTGTGGCGAGCGTGCGGAGACGGCGGACGACTTGCTTGATCTCCTAGAGAGCTACGCGCTCTCGGGGAAATAGCAAGACGTTGGCCAGTATGGAATAATTTAATTAATGAGGACATTAATCTGTTTCAGGATGGTCGAATGTTACGGACGGTTCAACTACTGGGGCGCAATGGGGTCCTGAGAGCGCCAAACAAGGGGGTCATCAAAGGGTGGGGGGGCATACCAACGACGGTGAAGGTCAAACCGCGGGGTCATGGTAGGAGAATGACAAGTGACAGGTGACAAGAGACAGGTGACAGCGCGGGAAAACGGTGAAGCAAGAGATGCGGGCGCAGGTCGACACTTCTGGTGCGCATATCGGAGAGTCGAAACGGTGTCCGGTGTAATGGTGCTTAATTTGAGTTGTATTGTGGTGTTTTGTAAATTAAATCATGCAAATCAATTTCTTGTATTATTTTTCGTGTAACAACAAGCAAAGTCTTGACGTTTTGTGAACATTTTTATCCGTATAGCTTATTGGAATAAATGGAATAAATATTTTGAACATTTTACATTTTTCTAATTTCACGCGCAACTTGCCTAATTTAGACCATAAGTTACAAAACAAGGCACTCACACAAACCTTTTCAAATTTAAGTAAAAATTGCTGCGCCACCTATTAGACAGTTGCCCAAGCAACCTCAGTAAAATTCCAAGTATAAATATGATAGGGTCCTACAATAGGATGGGTTACTGAAATAGACTGAAGCTAAATTTCTCGCATTTTTTATTTGTAAGCTCCTAGTATATATAAACACATTTTAACTAATTACTTGGACTCATCAACTTGGTGACTGTCCTAACTATGACATAAAGTCTTTTTTCTGGTCTGAAATTAGTTTAAATTTAAGAGATTAAGCAAAATTTGACGTTGATGAAGATAAAATTTTAGTGCTTAAAAGGGATTTTTTTCTTGTTTACCAAATAATAATTTTTAAAATAAAATGTTTTATGTCATACTACACACATTTTAGATTTTATTTCTAATTTTTAATTTATAAAAATTGCTATATTAAAGCCAGGGGCTTGCAAATCGAGAGACTCTAGCATAGGAAATTTACTATTGCGAGAGCCCCGCCTTAAGGACCATCTAAAAAATGGCCAAATGAATGCAGTAGTAGGTTTTTTTTTGGGATTCGGTCTTTGTGTTGTGGGCATTGTTGTTACTTTTTTTATACAGTTGTCATACAGCGTACTTTAAAATAAAACGACAGATAGAACGTAAATACTGTTCACTTATTTGGAACCTTATTACCACTACGTGCGAGTTGTAGCCGCTAGATTAGAGTAGGGTTTATTGAATTTTTACCGTTTGAAAATAAAAAGAATATATCCTATTCCGATTAGGATGTTTGCTTTGTTAGGTAGTGTCTGCCTTATTACGATAACTGACAGTCGCGGCATTAAATTACATGCTTTATTACCTAATTAAAAAAAAAAAAACATTTGCAGTAAAAGTTCGTCAATAGGGTAGCCGTTACGGCCGAACCAGAAACTTTGTGAAACGAGGTCGAAGAACGAGTTATATCTTTATAATTTGTATAATTATATTCTTAAAATTGTTACAACCTCTGTCCCAAATTATAGCGGGTACACACATTGCTTTAGAATTATTTAATTCTTGTAATTTAAAGAAGTTGATGAGTTTCAATCATTAACCAAAGTTTTTATATAATATACTTTTTAGTAATTATTTATTGGGCATGAACAGCTCCTCTGCGAAATGTGCTTGAATTATTTAGTCTTCTTACGTTGTAATTTTGCTAGTTCTAACAAATTAATCTTTTTTTTTTTCAGATTTTATCACGAGAAGATGCAAACAATCCTGTTTGAAATTTGGAAACCTTTTACCGAATGTTCTCTACGACACCGTAACATCCACAAACAGATCACCTCCTGAAATAAAAATTTGTACGGCAGTGATATCGATTTTAATCAATTTTTATCGGTTTGAACCAACTCGAAAGAATACCTGGATTCCTGAATATATGGATCAATTAACGTCTGTGATGCTTCATTCTTGTGATAAGGAGACTCCTTTGTTTCCTACACTTTGCACCTTGATTTGGTTCTTTTCACATAATGAAGAATACAAGAATGTTATTATTGCTTCACCAAATTTCGCTCAGAAAATGACCGAAATTTGTAAACTAACCGGACGAAAGGAGAAGATGATTGCTAAGATGAATGTTAAATATCATTCCTTTTTCTCACCATATAAAAACTTGCCTTTACCGAGTATGACACCAGATTGGGGACTGGAGTACAAAGAGAGGCCTAAAACGTTTGGTAATTCTATTCACGCCCTTAATTGTCTAAGAAAAACATTAAGTTTTTAATTTGATTTTATTGTTGTTTAAAATATAATGTTTTAGAATTTATATACTATCTTTTTTGAATTTAGATGTAATTTCTATTATATACATATAAAAAGTCTTCTTTTTAGCAGTAACACAGTATGTAAACGAATAACAAAATTTCTTCAAAATGTAAAAACTTTATTCTACCACATCTAAATAAGTACCTAATTGTAAATAAATATTTTTGTCAATTTTTTGTGTCTTTTTAACGAGTTAATGCCTATATATTGACGCTTCTCTAGTGGTGGAATTTGTAACTAGTGGACGTTAGAAAATTCAAATTATTGTTAAAAACAGTGGCCGGCAAAAGAAAGAGGTCTATCGTGCTTATAAGATACCCACAACTCGGCTAACGCCTCGTGTTTGCAACTTTTTACTCGCACTCATTATTTTCTATGTTCATTAAAGAATCTTGACAATTAACAAGAGGCGATACGCTTTCTGGTGGTGAAATTTGAGTAGAGACACAACAGTTTTTTGAAGTAAACTGCTAATAATTATTATAATTTTATAAGATGAACGTTGTCCAATTTTACAAATTGCACATTACGTTAAGATATAAACAAGCCTTAATTGCTTAAGTTATTTTATGGGACTGTGGACAGACTTTAAGTCACATGTTTTTGAACCTTTTACTGCTTTTAAATTCAGTTTTGAATGTTTTTCTGAAAAACACATCTCAACAAGTTCGAAATTCTATGGATAGAGAGCGTGTCACAGTTACTAATTATCAATACAAGTTATTCTGACTAAGGCAAAAGCAAACAATCCTTCCACTTATTTTTATTATTCATTTAAAAAATTACATTCAAGCCGTTGCATATTTTCTTTTTTTAATGTGGTGGTGGTGGTACTGGCAACACGGCCCCCATTAAAGGCGGCGGCGGTGGAATCGCATTAAACATGGGCGGTCTGGGGGGCGGAGGCACCGGAATCATTGGTGGCGGTGGTACACCACCCATCATACCTCCTGGCCTTGCTATAATCGTCGTCGGCTTCTTAGCCTCATTCTTGAACGCAAACTGCAAGAAAAACTGCTTCGTATCCCTATTCCAGTGTGTCCAGAACTTATTATCCGTCTTTTCCACTTCCCTACTGGGAACTTTGAAAGCAATTGTTTCGTAGGGCTCCGCTGCAAATAGCAAGTACTGCCATTTACGATCTGGGGGCTCAATTTTCTGTTCGTAAGCTGACATAAATCTATGCCGGGGGATTACGTTGTCAGTAATTTCCGGGTAATCGATTTGGAAGAGCAAACTTTGCTGGCCGGTCTCGGGGTCCCTTTGTTTGGTTACTCTGTATCCAGGTCGTCCGATTTTAACGAACTTTTTCGGCTCAACTCTGGGTTTTTCTGGTTGGAGTAAAGTAGGTGAATCTTTTGCTTCCTTGGCCGCTCTTCTTGCTAAATTGGCTTGATGCTTTTTGCCTTGGGTGTGGGCTAGGTAACTGCCTTCGTTGTTGTGTAACGTGAGGCAAAGTTTGCATTCGTAGGAGCCTAAATGGTTTTTCATAAAATATGGGTCCTTTTGGAGGTCGATGGTTTCCAGAGCTAGCTGGCGAAGACGTTCACGACGGTCACGGTTAGTTTCCGACCACGAGGCGACGCCACCGCCTCCGGTCTTTCCTCCAGGACGATTTTGAAAATCCATTGTTTATTAATTCTTAACAAAAACTGAAAAATTAGTAAGCGTTAGATACGTTTTCAAAACAATTTTTTTTGACAATAATTGACATTGACATTTGACATGGTAACTTTATCACTACCAACATAAAATCTTCGTTAGTTAAATTAAATGAAAAAAAAATAATTGAAACTGCAAAACGTTGAAATAACATAAGTAGCATAAAATGCACGTTGTAAAATTATATAATTAAACTAATTTACTATTAAATAATTAAATACATTATTACAGATGTCTCTGAGTTCGTTGTTTTAGTTGTTTATTGTTGACATGTTGGAAATGTTGGCATTCCTGTGCCGGTGCCGACCTTTCTAAAATTTGACAAGATGGTGAGTACACGAAATGCTCTATTTTTGTGTTATTTCCATTTTATCTTGAATCATCTTCACTTTTAAACACTTCCAAACACATTAAACTGAAATCGGCATTTATTTGCTTTCGTGTGATGTTAATATTTCTGTGTGTTTTGTTGAAAATAAATGTTTACAACGTTTTTGGGGTTATGTTCTAGTCGACCCATAAGAAAAAGACAAGGAAGTTGAGGGGGCATGTGAGCCATGGACATGGACGTATTGGTAAATAACGCTTGTATTTTATTTTTTCTTTAAATTAATGATGAAATGCAAACGGGCGGAATGATTCACCTGATTAATGTTTTCTTCTGACTAATATCTTTGCTTTTATTACAATAATTGTTTGGATTTGAATTTATTGTAGATTTATTACAGGTAAACATAGGAAGCATCCTGGAGGTCGCGGTAACGCCGGTGGTATGCACCACCATAGAATCAATTATGACAAGTACCATCCTGGTTACTTTGGAAAGGTTGGTTTTACTCTTGTGTTGGACAAAAATAAATCTTTTTTTTAATTTTAGTTGGGTATGAGGAATTACCATCTTCGTCGGAATAGCAAATGGTCCCCTGCTATTAATCTGGATAAGTTATGGACTCTTGTCAGTGAACAGACAAGATTGAAATATAAAGATCATCCTGAGGGTAAAGCCCCAGTTATTGACATTGTCAAAGCTGTAAGTGTTTCTGTTGAACTTTTATTTTTGCAAACTTTACTATGATTATACTGAACGGGCGGTCTGATTAAATGCTGAATGTTCTTTTTCTGATTAAAATTTTACTTTTTATAAAAGTTTATTGAATGTACATATAGGATTAAAATTTCTGTTTTTTTTTCAGGGATATTACAAATTGCTAGGGAAAGGGCGCCTTCCTAAACAACCCGTTATTGTTAAAGCCAAGTTTTTCTCTAAATCAGCTGAAGAAAAAATCAAAGCTGTTGGAGGTGCTTGTGTTTTATCAGCTTAATTTGTAATAAAGTACATTTTATAAGTTACTCTTTGTTTTATTTTTTTTTACATAAATATTATTCAAAATTTGGTGTCTAAGCTTGCACCACTAATTTTCAACTCAAGTATAGTGTATAGGAGTTTGTTCAGATTAGAACGCCATTAAACGTAACAAAGTAACACATTACAATTTTAATTACAAAGTCGCGAAGATCCTTTAATGGGCTTATTCCCACCATTAAAACAATCCAAACCTTCAAAATTTGAAAAGTTTTGAGTATGTGAATTTGCTAAATAAAATTTAAATTGTCTTGATATAGTTAAAAAAAAATCCGAAAAACGAAAAAAAAAAGAAACAAAGCATTTGAAATCAATTACGTATTCATAAATCTCAAGAAAATACAAAAAAAGCAAACATACACACTATATAGTCAAATTTTTAATAATTCACATAGCTTCCCGAGGGTGAAATTGTCAATGCACAATTTCGCATCTAGTGATTTTGGAAACACAATTCTCAAAAACAAAAAACTATTTCTAAAATCTCTTATTACTGTTAGATGCGCTCTGGCTTTCTCTATAAGTGGACAAAATTTTAGCTTAAATAGTTAATTTATAAGCGCGATGTATGTTTAAAAAAACACGATTTTGGAAATTGTTGCTCCGACATAAAAAAAATTATTTTGCAAAGTTCAGTCCTACTAAAAAAAAATGTAGATAGCGATTTCAGATGGCCAAAGTGATACTTTACAAGACTGTAAGGGTCCCATCTGGTTATACCTTTAAAAAAAATTTACAAGAAAAGTTTTAAAGGACGGCGATTTTACTCGACTATAACTTATTGCTACAGCATATTTCGCTAAGAAATTCATAATTAATTTAGGCCATGTATGACTACATCAATGATTGTAGTTTGTTTATTATGCAATTCAGGCACCTTGAAGGGTAGTTTTGGTGTATAAGCGACACGCTAATCTCAATTTATAGAGCAAAATTCCATTTTATTCAAAAATTAATCATTCTAAAAATAAACTAAAATTTGAGATTCACTTCTAATTATTTATTTTTCCATTAATTCTTGTAAAACTTTGCGAGACTTACAACAGTCACAAAACAATTCGATATTATAAAAATAACTAGGCAAAATTGATGTAGGCTTTTGGCAAATGCACTTTATTTTTTTCATTATGTTTCCGATAAAAGATAGGATGAAAAGGGGCTTGCAATAGAAATTAAATTGGGACATCTTATGTATAATATATTTTTTTTATAATATATATATATAAACTGAGACTTAGAAAATGTAAACACTTTTTTTTGTAATTGCATAAAATGTTGTCAGAAGATTTTTGACCTCATCTTTCAATTGGTAATAATGTAGCCGTTTAAAGCAATGTTTAGTCTCATTTTTTTTAAATAAAATTAATTATTGTCTTTTCTGCGCTATTTTCGTGTGTAATATAAATTGAAAACAACATTTCGATACATCATTTTGTTTAAATACCTAAATATTTAAACACATTATTGATTTACTATTTAAAATAATTGCTTACATAAGAGGATGATTCAGTACTCAAAGACACAAAGGCGCTTCGACATTCGGTGTCATAATCAGTATTTTTTGTTGTTTTTTTTGCAAATTTATCTATATTTCTCTTTGAATCAGTCGTGCACTAAATCTTGAACAGGCAACAGGGCGCATCACAGCCGCTCTAAAGCTGCGTACTTTTATTTATTATTAATTATTAAACGGAATACATTGCGATTTAGTTTAAACAAATACTTTTTGAATTTTTTAATTACAAAATAACACACAGATAAACAATTTTAGGTATCTACTATTATTTGTATCATTATTTATAATTGATTAAATAATAAACTCAGTCGTTTTATTTAAAGTACATTTCTACCCCTTTTTTTAAAAAAATAAATAAACGATTTGTAGGTTCCAAGGACATCGCGGGATATCTGGATTAAGGGTAGGTTCGAAAGAAGCAGAAGGATGGAATTCGCCAGTCATTAGTTGTGCTAGAAGAAAATGCTTCAATTAAGTCTTTATGTATATACCCGGATCACTTTTGTAATAATAAATTTCAAAATACAACCCAATATTTTGGCTTTGTGAATTATGTTATATGACAACGACAACGTGACATTGTCATATAACATGACCTACATTTTAAAAACCCGAATTTTCGGTAAAAAACATAATTCACAAAGCCAAAATTTAGGGTTGAATTTTGAAATTTAATATTTCAAAAGTGATCCGGGTTTACTTTATAACTTTTTTAAAATTGTTGAATTCTGTTTTAATTTAAGAAATTCTATTCAAAATTTTGAGTTTTATTTGAAATCGAACTTTATTGGAATTTATTTTTTATGTAAGTATGTAGGTATTATAATGTATTTTAACAATTTTTCTGTATCAGCTTTGGTAATTCCTTGTTTCGGGTTATAGTAATTTTTCTCTTTATGTTTCAGATTTTCGTAATTTTTTTGTTTCATGTTTTTCTACTAATTTTTCTGTTTTAGGTTTTTCGCTTAATTATTTTCTTTCTGCTTGAGATTTTCGTAATTTTTCAGTTTCAAGTTTTCTTTCTAATTTTTTTCTTTCTGTTTAAAATTTTTGTAATTTTTCTATTTCAAGTTTTTCTACCAATTTTTCTGTTTCTTGTTTTTCTAGTAATTTTACTGTTTGAGATTTTCCTAATTTATCTGTTTCAGGACATTGCTTGGTTTGGTTACTAACATCTCACTTAATTAATTGAAGTATATTAGATAAGATAGTAGTTAAGTTGGTTTCTAAGTTTGTGTGATCGAAGGGATGCTACATACATGTGCAATAAGGTCGACTTTTTCAAGGTACAGTGGCGAGCAAAAAATTTCGGCCAGCAATTCATATGTCATTAAAAAAAAGCAATGTAGTTTGACCTTTATTGTCATAAATGTCATGATAATTTGTCAAAATGACATGCGACAGTACTGAATGGTTATTAAATTGAGGTTATTAAATGTGCTTTACGTCTAACACGTAAAGCACATTTCACATTTTATATCATTCAAATTTCAAGTTTGCCCAAAATTTTTTGCTCGCCATTGTACTTTTATCGAATGACAGTGTTTCAAAATTTTGCGCTGTTTTGACGACATAGGGCTTCTGCACCTTATTATAACCTGTTTGGATTTACATTACAATGGGCTCCAGAAGCCATGACGTCAAAAATGCGCGAAATTTTGAAACACTGTCATTCGATAAAAATACCTTGAAAAAGTCGACCTTATTGCACATGTAACTAAGGTTGAATTTACAAAGATCAAATTTCAAGCAATGAATAAATACACTAAATAAAATAAATAAGACCTAAAAATGTCTACATTCGATACCCTAAACATTTCATTTATTGATAAGTCACGAATCACAACCAATTTACACTTAATAAAGAAATTAATGGAAAATAAAACATTCGATGCACAGATTTCATTCGTTTCTTAGCTTTAACGCAGGTCCAACATAAGCGAATGCCAGCGGACCATGCCGAACGTGAACGATTTTCTCTATTTGTGCACGCGTTTGCGCGCTACTTCGCTACTCGGCCATCTTCGGTAGTTTCTTTACAGCCGTTCGGGTGACTTTGAGAGCACGAAGCTTACACAGTAATTTCTATTTTCGATTAATTTATCAATTATGCGAGAACTATTTGTAACTTCTGACTGGATTAAAACTAGAATGTTTAGAGTATTGGAGAAGGTAGAGTGTTTTTATGCCTTATTTGTGTTTCCATATGTGATTTTTATGGGCTCCAGAAGCCGTGACGTAAAAAATGCGCGAAATTTTGAAACACTGTCATTCGATAAAAATACCTTGAAAAAGTCGACCTTATTGCACATGTAAATAAGGTTGAATTTATAAAGATCAAATTTTATGCGATGAATAAATACACTAAATAAAATAAATAAGACCTAAAAATGTCGACATTCGATACCCCAAACATTTCATTTATTGATAAGTTAAGAATCACAGCAAACTTACACTTAATAAAGAATTTAATGGAAAATAAAATGTTCGATGCACAGATTTCCTTCATTTCTAAGCTTTAACGCAGGTCCAATATGAACGAATTCCAGCGAACCATGCCGAATGCGAGCAAATCCCCTCCGATTTGCCCGCGCATCTTGTTATTTGTATGTACTCGGCCATCTTCGGTAGTTGGTTTACAGCTGTTCGGGTGAGTTTGACAGCACGAAGCATGTACAGTAATTTCTATTTTCGATTAATTTCTCAAATATGCGAGAATTGTTTGTAACTTGTGTCTGGATTAAAACTAGAATGTCTAGAGTATTGGAGTTGAGTGTTTTTATGCCTTATTTGTGTTTCCATATGTGATTTTCATTCGGTCAAAGTTTAGCTGTTATAATTTCAACCTTATGTATTAGTGCAATAAGGGCGACTTTTTTAAGGTATGTTTTCAGAATGACAGTGCTTCAAACGTTCGCGCTAAAATTACGACACACTTCTCCAGCCCATATACGTGTTTGCTGCTAAGCAAAATGGCCGCACACACGGCAAGTGCTCAAAATGGTCAGTCAACATAGATAACAGTATTCTCTCCATTTAAATTTCTCTGTGCGGAACGCATCATTTTTTATTTATTTATTTTTTTGAATCGCACGACAACCTAGTATTTGAATTGTTAGAAACATAAGGGACGATAATAATTTATAGTTTAATTTATTGTTATAATGGAATTGATAAGAAAAACTTTTTTATATTTGTTTTCAAATTGAATTTTTGACATTTGACAGCTTGGATACCAACAGGGGTGGGGGTAGCGTCAACAAATTACAAATAAACCGTCGCTTTTAAAACAGCGACAGTAATGTTTTTTAATTTTTATATATTGAAGTGAAGAAAGTATAATATTTAATAAAATTAGAACATAATATACATATAATTATATACACAAACTATACACAAATAATGGTGCGTAAACAAATAGAAGCAATATTGGACAAGGTTCAAAATTCTACGTCGTGCCACCAAAAATATGTGCTATTGTTGACAGATATATATAAAAAGGTATTTAGAACTCTTTTTTGGTCAAAAAACTGTTTTATAGTCAATATTTTGTTAAAATCTACGTTAAGTTGTGTCTTAAAATTCACCTTAACCTAAAAATTGCAGACTCCGCGCGAAGAATTTTTTTCAGTCTTCAAGACTATGCTGCGAATAATAATGCAACAATCTGTTGAAAATAGTGTATACACTAACTGTGTTTTGGCCTTCTTGTCCAGTTTTTGTTCGGACGTTACTAAAATCGAAGTCCAAGAGGCTGAAACCCATGATTTTCTTACCTCCGTTCTCAAAGAATTGTTCCACTTTTGCTCGCTGGCTAAATACGAGGTTAGATACAATTCTTGTTGTTTTATTGCAATGTTACTACAAGATATTGGTGAAAAAGTTCAGCTAGAAGTTGAAGTGATTGATGAAATGCAAGATGTTTTACTTGAGAGGATGCAGGTTGGTTTCTTGTTTGTTTATGTGTTTGTAGTTTTGTATTTTTTTAGGAAAGTAAAGTCTCGATTCGGATAGCGACAATGTCAGCTTTGGTTCGATTACAAGATCCTGATAACTTTGATTGTCCCGTTATAAATGCATACAAGGACGTATTGTGCTGTAGCAATCCAAATGTACTTTTGATTGATATACAGGGTGGCCAATTTTTTCTATTTGAACTTTAAACAGAAAAACTGTGTCGTATAGTCTTGAAAAATGGCTACCCTGTGATTGCATACATATTATATGAATGTAATTTTAGATCAGGAAAGATGCCGTTCAATACATAGCACCAAATATGAAAACAATACCTCAAATCGTAGAACGTATTAGGGATGTTGCTCCCTGCGTCCGTGAGGCGGCGTTTAAAAAGTGTGCAATTATGGGACCTCTACTGTTCAAAATCGCTGATAAGCAGCAGATTTTGTTGTGTGGTTTTAAAGAGACAAATTCTAAAGTAAAAGATGCATTTTATGGTTGTTTGTTACCTAAATGGTTAACTGCCTATGAGGGTAAATATTTAAAATTTATGGGAGCTTTAAAATTGATTGTATTTGAAGAAGATAATAAAAAATTGACTTACCTTTGTAAAGAATTGATTAAAGCATTTTTTAAGTAAATCAAATCAATTTTACGTAATCATGATTTGATTTCATTTATTTTTAGAAAAGAACATATTCTTGCTTTAATAGAAACTTTACCTATCAACGACGAAAAATTAATTAAAATTAATGACTTATCAACTGAGGTAACTCTATTATGGGCGATTTTAGTTGAGCTTTTTCGTGGAACTGAAAATATGGATCATCATTTGAATAATATTTTACCAGAACTGACTCCATTTTGTCATTATATTGAAAGGTAAGAAATGTAATATATTTATGTAGTAATGTCGGTTGCATTCTTAAAAGCAATGTTGTAAAAAAATTATCAACATTATTTTTTTAAATTAAATGAAGTGTTAGGTTCTTTTTTATAACTTAACTTGTGCAATCTTGAAAAACGAATTATATTGAAGTTTATTGAAATCTCTGTTGTTATTTTGAGTGAAATTATTGGGTTAAATCACTACCCCAACAGCGCAGATATCACGAAGTTATGAGACATAATTTTCAAATTAATATTAATATTAACTGATTTAATCGAAAACTAGACGAGATAGGTATGCGATAATGTAGTATCAGATTAAAGGTAATTTCACGGCCTACTTAAATCCGCCAAAAAATAAAGGGGTTTCTATTTAAAAATGTTGAGTTTTTGGTAATATTAAAGTGTCAAGTTTGACAATTTTTTTTGGACACTTTGTATGTTATATCAGATTTTTTTTATGCATGCACATCTGAAATAAGGCTTCTGTTAAAATTTTGCAAAAAATGGCGACAAGATAATTTACCATTAACAAGATTTTAATATTCCTACCAACGGTAGCAACTTCAAAAGTAAATATTTCTAAAACGGTTAGAGATATGTATAAGACATGCTATACAAAAAGTGTTTAAAATAATCTGCAAAATACGAATATGCAATAATATATAGGGTATCCCTTTTAAAAAAATATGTTTTTTACGTGTAACTTTTTTGTGAACACTCTGTATAACAAAAAATATTTTTAAAATGTGCTCCCTAAAGATTTACATTCTTGTACCAAAGTTGGTTTTGATTCAATAAATCGTAACTACGTAATGGACCGAGGCGGTCTTAGTGCCCCACCCTGTATTTAAAATTGACATGTTATTGAACTTATTATCTTGACATGATAGTACGTAAAATTTGGTTATTTTGGGACGTGAAAATTAGGCAATTAAATTTGTCGCGACGTTTCGACTATATATTTCGTCTTCTTCAAGCGATGAATTTTGTTTGCTTGCTTAATTTTGGTGTTTTTATGGAGAACTTCGAGAAACTGAGTTTCTTCTTGACGGAAAATGCAAATTTTGGATTTTTGTACTTCTAAATTTTCTGTGTAAGTTGGTGTTATAGATGTCATCTGGTTATACGTATGGTTAAGTTATAAAAAAGACTACGCTAAAAATAATATTAAGAAAGTTTTAATAATAATATAAAGAATTTGAATGAAAAAATAAAGATTTTAAAACGTAAAACAAAATTTTTGTGTTTTATTACAAAATAAACAAAATTACAAATATTTTCTTTTGTGTTTTTAGAATAGTAACAACGAAATCACTCGAAAATATGGACGAATGGAAATATTTAGAATATCAGTTTGACCTTTTGAATTTATTTGAAATAGCAGAAAACTATGATTATTCAGATGAGGTAAGAAAATTTGACTTACATTATTTTTTAAAATTTTATTTATTTTTTCTATTAGGTTGGCAGACGCACTATGCACGCTTTGACTATGAAAGTCCTGCAAAGCTACAATTTTAAACTTTCGAAGCTAATCAAAAAATTGGTTTCTTTAGCATATAAGTGTAGCAGTAAAATAGAATTTTTTACTACGGACATGTGTCACATCATATCTGAAATACGCGAACCATTGACAGACGAACCATTATCAGAAAAAGAACAAAGAGAACGAGATATTAAAGTGAGTATAAGTTGTAATATCACAAGAACTTTTATTCTTTCCGGAAATTTTTTTGAGTAGTGCATTTCAAAAATGTTATTATTTATCAGTCTAAGAGGAACGAATTTTTGAAATCTACGTGAAAAAAAATCCTAGAAAAGAATCTCAACTTGTGTGATATTCAACAAAAGAGTCGTTTGATATATCTCTTATTAAATCTCTTGGTCAATAAAAATCTTTAATACTAAATGAAATTTGAAATTATTGAAACCTACTTTTTTTTCTTATTAATTTCACCTTGGTAAGGTAATAACATGAAAATACTTTCAAGAAAATTTTTTCTCATTTTTCTTAATATAATGTCATACGATTCTCTTTATATCAGGCCACAGCAAAATGGTCAAGTTAAGTAGGCGAATTTTATTTTTATTTGTCAATTTTACACCTTCAGAAAATAAGCCTACTTGAATTGTTTTGTTCAAAATTTTTTATTTTCTGTATTTTTTTAAGGCGGCAGGATTGAGAGTAAAATTAAATGTTTTGCAAGAACAACAAGACGAAGCTGTTGGACAACGCGACTATCAAAGAGCTCAATCCCTGGATCATAAGTTGGTAGAGCTTAAGAAACAACTTGAAGAATTACAAAGTCAAACCAGTAATGAAAAAGTGCGAGTAGTTAAATCAGATGTCAAGACGCTGTGTTACTGCTTAGATATTTTGATTAGTGTTCTTGAATTACCTGGTTTGACAAAACTAACAACATCTTTGAATACTTGTAAGGATCAGTATTTGATACCTTCAATTGGTCATCCATCTCATGACGTTCACTCCAGGATAATTAAATGTTTAGCTTTGTTTTCGGTGTTGGATGAACAAGCAGCCAAAACGTATGCTAAACTTGTTTCAGTACCGGTAAGTTCATATATCTTTTTATTTTATTGAAAGTAACTGTGTTCGGCTTTACCACTCTGAGTGCTCCACTTCTTTCCTTATCTACTTTATTAAGTCTATATATCACTAGCTCTATCTGGTGACCACAACTTGCTGCTTTTTAACACTGTATCCAAAACAACACACGCTCTTTGTGCACCCAGTTATTAGATGGGGTAGAAAGAGCGTACGTTGTCATAAAAACAGTCTTTAGCCCTTTGTGTACCGGCGGCTCTTTAAAGTCCAGCTTGTTTTAAAAATTCATAAATCGATAGTGATGTGCTTTATCGACTGCAGCTTTTTTTATTGGTTTTTTACAATATATTTTGCGTATTTTGTAAAAGTTTTAGATCATAGAAAGCTCTAATAAATAAAAAAAAAACTTTAAATTACTCGCTCTTGTATTTTTCATCAGAATGGTTTTGATAGTTACAATAAAGGTGAGAAAAATTATAGCTTTTTTGAATTTTCTGTTCAATGATTTGTTACATCGAATTGGTGATGATATCTACTTCCTATGTAAACATAAATGTCTGTTATTTTATTGCAAAATTTAGTAATAGACGTTATATTTGCTACCGAATGCTAAAGTCCTATCAGTCTGCTAGGCGATAAATTGTATATTAAAATTTTTGTCCTAAACAGATAAATTATGTTGTCTTGGAGAAGAGATAAATTTCTTACCGACAATGAGTGATTAGCTGCAGCAGCGGAAGCATTTTCTTCTTGATAACAGTTGCGATACTAACGTCGAAAATATCAACAAAGATGAGAAAGAACTGATTGAATGTTTATGAAGTTGTTAATGAAAATGTTGATAAGAATTATTATCAAAATTATCAAATTATTATCAATTAATATTTATTATCAAATTAGGTTGTTATTATTAGTACCGACGGGGCTTTAAAGTCCCTACTCCCGCATCCCTAAAAATAGAGTTTCAAAAAAATTGTAAAAAAATAAATTGGCTATTTACTGCATCAGAAACGTAACAAAACAAAAAAATCCAAGTTTTTTTTATTTTTTAATAGGCTGAGACACAAAGGGTTAAATTAGTAAATTCTGAATTCAAATAATGCGACGGATTTATCTGTTCTGAATGAGACAAACAAAGACAGAGTAGGTGCACTCGAAGTGGCAAAGTCGAACGCACCTAGTTTATCACTGTCAACGATCCGCTTGTGTTTTTGACTGAGATTGGCTTGCTAAACAATGCGCCTTCCGTGTTGTTTTAGTATCGCATATACATTAAAAAAATTAAATAAAAAACGACAGCGTACTGTAGAATTTGCAAAATACAGTACAACTTTGATAGTTCGGACAGATATTGGCCACCGGTCGTCCGGATTGAAGAGTTTTTTGGATTTGCGAAGTGTTACTTTTTATTTAATTTATAACTAAAAAAACCTAATATTTGTATTAGGGAACATACGTTTATTTCATGGAGGAATAAATAAATAAATACAAGGTCCCAATCATATATTTGGTTACTTTTGTTTTTACATCTGAAGGAAATTTTGACTATAAGGTCTTTGCATTAAGACTTTTGAATGATTATAATATAAGCTTTTAGCACTATTTTATACGTACCTAGCATTTAGCAATTAATTTTTACATACAGTTGGTTTCAAAAAAATCGGGAAATGAAAATTGACCTAATGTGAATTGGAAATTTAATTTGTCAATAATTTGTGTATACATTTCTGACACATACGTGCAGTTTTTTAACCTAAATTCTAAAAGGCCGTTTCAAAATATAAATATTTAATAAAATCTGACAGAATTTCTTCTGACGGTTTTTTTTGAAGCCAATGTACGTAAAATGACGCGAACAGCACATGCGTAATAACTTTCAAAATAATCTAAAATAAACAGTAGTTTCGGTTAGAAACAGCGTTTTTGCTTTAATTAATTTATTTAAAATTTATGTAACACAAAAATAATGCAACGCTATTTTATTTTCTGAAACACAAAGTTGAAAATGAGTTGCCACACTTTACTTTTTTAAAACATTTTTCTCGTGTTTCTTGTACATTAATTTACAACGTATCAATAAATTGGTCCGGAAATTTTGGTACATCTTATATTTTTATATTTTCTCTTATCGTTGTTGATCCACCAAGTTTTTTTCTTGTTGCTGTTTTTTAGTCTTATTTTACCACTGATATTTTTTTCTTTATGTTTAATTATTTTGTCTACTTTTGATGTGGTGCTTTTTACATATTAAAGTTACTTTCTCTTTTTTGCACTCTTGTTATCTATGTTCCATACTTTTTTTTTCAATAACTTTTTAATTCGAAATTTTCCATTAGTTTATCAATTTTTGTCTCACTTCTTTTTTGCTAATTGTATTTTTTGACACTTGATTCTTCTGTTATTTAATCTTTTTTACTCATTATTTTTTCTGTTCTACTATTTGATCTGTACTTTTACATGTTTTTGTCCGCCCTCCATAATTTCTGTCTTAATTCTTTTAAAATATTTCTTTTTCTTTTTTTTTGATTGCTTTAGTTATTGCTGACTTTTTGTGTTTATTATCAGCTCCTTATCTGTTAATATGTAATTTTACAACTTATTCAGAAAACTACAAAATTGAAGGACGTAATTACAATATTGATGTTTAACAGTCTCAAAATACAATAATTGTCGTTTGTTCCTATGATAGTTAGTTTAGGTAACTAGTTTTTAAAGTGCTTTCTTTCTTTTTATTTCAGATACTTGCTTATCGGACCGTTCCTGCTCATCCATTGATATTAATGGTATCTATCTCAGGGGTAACTGAACTGATAATAAAATATGGCATTGAAATAGTAGGCGGCGAGGAATCAAGTCCTGATTCAACATCTGATCAAAACTTAACGAAACGAAAACTTTATTCAACAGACAATGACGCAGAAAAAGTCTCTAAAGTAACAATATCTTATTTTTTCGAAATATTTTTAGATATGTTGGATGATGAGGTTTGTTATTTCCATTTATATTACGATTATTAGAAATTATATTTGACAGGGAGACGAAATCAAATACAAAGCTGTTGTGGCAATATCTGTTTTGATTAAATATTTTCCAGTAACACCAACTATACTTTCGAGAATTTTACTCAAGTGGTTCAGTCCTTTAACTGGTAGTTATTGTTGTTTGAGTTAAATTTTCATAAAATCGATTTTTTTTTAATTGTAGAGAGACAAGAAAGTCGTTTACAGGTGTTTTTAGGACTAATGATTAATCAGTACATGAAAAATAAATCTTCAGGTGAAATAATGAAAGAAGCAATTGTACCAACATTAACAAGTGTTGCTCAAGCCCCAAGGACCAGTCCTTTGGCAGACATAGATATTGACAATCTTTTAATGTTTTTATCAGAAATGATGAATGTTACTCAGTCACAAGACAATCTTAAGATTTTGGCTCTTGATATTTGTTTAAGAATATCAGAAAATGGAAATGATAAAATTTCTTTGTATTTTGCAAAGTTGTTGAACCATTTAGATTTGAACCAGATTAATTCGAATGAGATAACTGAAGTTTTTCAACGAATTGAAGTTTTAAATGAGGTAAGTTTCATTTTTATCTTTATTTGAATTTTTGTGAAGTTGTTCTTTTTTAGGAGACTACAGACAAAACTATAAAGCGATATCTAGAAAAAGTCACTAGTAAGATACGACATAAAAACATAAGTCCAGAAACTGTAGAATCAAGGAATGAAACTACAGCAAACACAGAAGAAAGTATGGACATCTCAGGTAAGTGTGTGTTGTTTTTTTTTAAATCTTTTATTTTGTTTATATTTTTTTGTTCTTTTTAACTAACGCGTATACACTGATGGACAAAATTAAGGAAACTTTTCTCATAGTTGTTAAAACTCCCTATACTGAAAACATTTTCTTCTAAAGTCTTGCCTTGTCATCACCATTGGTGATATGTCTGTTTTAGTTTATCAATTTTTAAATTTAACTGATGTAATTAACACTGCTTGAGTCCTGAGGATGTTCAATGTTTGAACGAAACTAGTCGACCAAAGCAATTTTGTTTTATTTTCCGTCCCTGTAACTGGATTAACCTTACTATTATTTTCTATAATGTGTGTATGTCGAAGATAGCTTGGAGTACTAAGGTTTTACGCGTTCTTAAAATTTGCAACATTATTATTCCAGTCACGTTTTACATTTGAAAGTAGTCTAGGTATCTGGACAAAATTAAGGAAACCAATCCAAGAATGCTCAAAACTTGTTCACATTTTTTGTCCCTTCTGTTATCTCAGGTTTTTGTGCAGTACAGCGCTTAGACTACTTCAGAACGTTGAGATTCAACACGTTGTTTCTATTAATCATGGCTTCTGGAAAGTTTCTGTCCACCGATTTGCAAACAAAAATTGTTGAAGCCTTTCACAAGGGATCGAAGCAAAAGGATATAGCAAATCAATTTTCCCTACATAAGTCAGTAGTAAGTAAAGTAATAAGCCGACACCGCTCTAGAGGAAACGTTATTACCTTAAAACGTGGTGGCAGACGACGAAAGATAAGCGATCGTTTGGGTACGAGAATAAGAAGAATAGCATCAGCAAATCCTCATTTGTCAGCACGGGGAATCTTGGAGCAATTAGAACCTGTTAATATCCACTCAAAAACAGTACAAACGTCCAGCCAAAACGCCACTTATCTCACCAAAGAATAGACGAGCTCGTATTGCTTTCGCTAACAAGTACCTTGCATGCGATCAGCAATTTTGGAAAAACGTACTGTGGAGTGACGAAACTAAGATCAACTTCTTTGAATCGGATGGGAAGAAATGGGTTCCACGGCCTACAGGCAAGAGGTACCATCCAAATTATACTTTGCCCACTATGAAACATGGCGGTGGTTCGGTATTATTGTTGGGATGCTTTTCCGGACATGGCATGGGGTCAATAAATTTTATAGAGAGTAAAATGGACAAGCAAATGTACTTGGATATCTTGCGGAATGTTATGGAACCATTTGCTAATGACCATTTACCCCTTACCTGGCAGTTCCAGCACGACAACGATCCCAAGCACAAGGCGGGTGTTGTCACGAAGTGGTTAAATGACCAAAAAATCGCTGTTCTTGAGTGGCCAGCCCAGAACCCGGATCTCAATCCAATTGAGAACTTTGGAATGTGCTAAAGGTTCAGTTGCGTACCAAAACTGTCAAAAATAAGGAACAGCTGAAGGTCGAGATTGAAAACATTTGGAGGAATATGCCGATGGATAAGATCGAAAAGCTTCTGCAGTCAATGTCGAAAAGATGTCAGGAAGTAATAGACAATAAGGGTTTTGCGACACATTATTAATTTTCATAAAGTTTTGGGTTAATTCTTTGATTTCTGAAAAGTTTCTTTTATTATGTCCAGCGATTTTCTTATATTATCTTATAGGATTTTTGTCATAAAAGCATTTTGCTTGTTTGCATTAAAAATATTTATATTACCGATTTTTTTTTCATACGCCCGAAAATGCCCACATTTTTACTGAAAAAATCCATACAATACAGAGATTCTTAAAGTTTCTTTAATTTTGTCCATCAGTGTATATGACTTACTATTAGTTTATAAGTAATTATTTAACCAGCAGTTAATACCTCTTATTTACAAAGGAGTTGGTTACAATAATTTTTCGTTAAAGTCTAGTTTAAACTACTATATTTCAAAATCTTATAAAAATTGTCAAAATATTTATTTGTTGAAAGGGGTATTTAACGAACTCCTTTGAATGCGTTAATGAAGTTATACGTAAACAAGCAACGAAAATAGTATAACAAAGAACTCGATATCACTTTTTTGGGTCTAGGGTTATATAAAAAGCACATTTTATTGCATCAATACAGAATTATACGACCTACATTTACAACTACGCTAATAAATTATTTTGCTTACGGATTAACCGAAACAAGAAAATAAAATATTTTAAGTTTTGATTATAAAGTAAGTCTTTATACCCGTTTTTTAATTTTTTTCAAAATGAACATAATGCGAAAACGAATACCAAGGAGTTTAATTCTGACGCAATTGGATCACTCGTAACTATCAACATGGCGGCGATATGACATCGTCATATTTGTTTTATGATACAAGACTCTTTTGCTTCTCACAGTTTATAGTTCTCTTTTGGATTCTCTTCTATCGGTTTTGTCTTAATTGGTACAGAAACACACGCTAACGTCTTTCAGAATTTGTTTTTTGTTTGATTTCTATGGATTTATTATTGTGTCATAGTTTTTGACATGTCAAACGTGTGTAAAATGTGGATTTATGGGCTGATTTCAAGTTTGAGATAATACCGGTAGTATCTTCGTTTCCATGGAAAATAAATAAAATTTATTGTTATGATTGGTTGTTGTCATGGAAAAGTATTAAAATTTGCGATACTACCGGTATTAACTTCAACTTGAAATCAGCCCATTAGCCTGTTAAATTAAATGTGCTCGCTCTTATTACATATGTCATAACCGGAAAAACAGTTTTTTTCTACGATTAAATGTGGCCTAATCACAAAAAAACGAGTCGAAATTTTTTTAAGCTTTTTGCAGTGCTATTTTTTTTTTCTAAAAATGGTTTATTTATGTGATGGCCCAGATGGATCTACCAACGATTTTGAGTACTTTGTTTCTAATTTAGTAAAATTTGATTTTATAATTGTTATTGTTAGTTATTTTAATTTTTGGATTTTTTTTTTAATTATTTTTGCTGTTACAGTCTGTCTATAAATAAATTTTTCAAAATTTATTAAGCTTTTATTATACGCAACCTAATAATATGTAAATATCATTCATGATCTCATAAATATTTAGGTTGTAACAAAAAATACATAAATAAAAATTGTTCAACTTTTTTTTTTGTTTTGGTTTTGAAGATGTCGAGAAAATTTAAGGTGTCAAACTAAAAATTAACAGCGATATTCAAACAAAATGGATACATGGTGTATCTCAAAAACCATCAACATTTGTTTAAGGCAAGTTTGAGTATATACCATCTTCTCAACAAGGACTATTACCATGTAAAATGAGTAGCTGCTTAGCGATGCTGGTTTCGTAGATTGTATTTAATCTATTCACTATTGAGTTAAGCAACGCTGATTGCGACCATCACGTGTATGGATAACCCGCATAAAATAATGCATTTAAATTTCTCGTTTCTGGGAGTAGACGTTAAGTTATTGATTCCGGCCACCAATGGTCGTTAGGTCATGTCGCAGACTCTAGATGCGTCTTAGAATCTCGGCATCGTAGATTATTTATTTATTTTTACTAGGTGAAATTTTCATGCAACATTTGATTATACCTTGAATACCAGAAAAAATATTTAAAAAATTCTAACCTGCTTAATCAAAAAAAAAATATATCTGTAAAATAATAGAAAATGCCATCTACAAAATCAATTTAGGTGGGGGTTTATTGGTAAACATAAAAAACAACAAATTTTAAAACGCTTCCGTTGAATGGGCACCCACTGAATGCAGTTCACCTTGGAGATTAGCATCTTTCAAGTTTATAATATAAGTATTTTGGCAATAATGTTGAATTTTTTAAATAAATTAGAGGTATTTTAAGTCTGATTGGTTTCGAAAAGAGAAATACAGTTAGTACGAATACTAATAGATCAATTTAAGTAGTCGGCGCATAGGATACAACCATTATAATGTTTAGTCAAAGAGATAGAGTGACAGAAGAGAGAATTTTCTATAGAGTTGCAAAGTTTTTTTTTGTCACGCTACTAGCTCAGACGCAAGCGCGTTATTTTCAGTACTAATCACAGTACAAGATAGAGAAGTAACTTAACTCATTTTTTTTTGAAGTGGAAAGGGTTGAAAATCGAAATTAAGTTTCTAAAATTTTTCATGACGTCAAAAGCTCGACCACGCCTAATTGCTAACCTGCCTTCAATAATATTCGTTTTAGAAACAACCAATAATAGCTAAGCAATGGGTCGCGTACATTCCCCACCACATCACATGAGGTACACACTTTCACATTGCAATCAATCAAACGTATTATGCTTGCTGACGTCAGTTGACCTAAATTATTAATTTTTGGTGTTAATATTAAGAATTAAGTGAAATAAAAAATAAGTGTAGTTTTATTTTTCATGTAGTTTTATAAAATGCAATAAAAAAATACGCGGGATGATCTAACTCAGAGTTCTACGCACTGGAATCAGTAAAACGATGAGAGTCACGTTTAGGGTTGCCATCGTTCTTTACTTCAAAGGATAGTCCTTTAATTTTAAAAACTGTCCTTTAGTCTTTAACATGTACTTAAAGAACACAATTTATCTAGTTTTTTTTGGCAAAGAGTAACGAGCAAGCGTTAGAAAATTGACATACCTATTTGTAATAAGTTGATTTCAAAAAGAAATTAATTGTCTAGACGTCCTTTTAAGTTACCAAATTAAATTTTAAGTACGTATAAACAAACAAAAGTTCTATCCAGACTTAAGTTATAAAACCTTAAATAGGGTATTTAATGGTAGAGAGAAAAGAACAATAAAAAGAATTAAAACTAGCGGAAAAAGAAAAACAGAAGTAGATTCTAGGCGAATTTGAAAAAGTAGATTCTATAAAAATTTGTAGAAAAGATGACATAATGACAAAAAAAACTCGGAAGATTAATATGTATGTTGTACAAGGAAAAAACAACTTAGTTTAGGCAATTCTAAAAGAACTGTAGTTTCTAGACCTATAGAAACAAATAAAAAATCACAAAACTAGCGACTGGAATAGAAGAAGAAGAAAATACAACTAAAACAAAGGGTAAAGGAAGATTTAAGAGTTGAAAACGTCAATTGGGAGGTCCTAGAGAAACAAAATTTTAGGCAAACAAAAAAAATTGAAAAACAATATTTTGAAAAAAAAAAATAAGAATTAGAAAAACGACTACTAAAGAAAAAAAAGTTAAGAATAGTAAAAAACCAACAAAATTCTAGATCAATAAAAAAATAATCTTTCGAGTCGAATACTGAAAAAAGTCTTGGTAGATACAGAGCAGTTACAATAATTTTCGCTTCAAACACCCAAAAGTCTCTATTTTAGTTATCTATATTGAAGTTTTTAATAGAATTTAGAAGCTGTAAAAGACAGTTTGTACTATTTTTGTATAAAAATTGCAGTAAATATTTATTTTTGTAATATTTGTCGCCTTTAGCTCCCAAACTGTATGTATTTTATGGTCCCTTGAGCCAGGAAAAGAGAAACGTTTTACTCTTATATAGCATAAAAAAAGACAATTTCTCGCGAGTGTTTAATATTACTTTTTTTATGAAAACTGCAGAAACATTTTTTTTTATATTAGTTAACCTTCAGCTCACAAAATGTGTTTAAAACTGTATTGTCTTTCAAGTGAGATGTAGAAAAAAGTCGGAGTGTAGACGGGACATCCTATTTAGTGCACTTTTTTAGTATTTTATTTTTGTTTTTTTTTTACTTTACTACTAACACTTCAGAGCTTATTAGTTTTCATAAACCCTGATACATTAAAAAGACATAATTTTTATTAATGGAAATACCGAACATAAAACATTGAATTTTGGGACACTTTATATTTTTTCTATTTTAATGTAAAAATTGTGTTGAAAATTGATGGTTCTTTGAGCAAGATATGGAATAAAGTCTGAGATTAGAAGAGACAATTTACAATAATTCTCGTATTTGTCTTTCAAAAATGTATATTTTAAAATTTTTAATAGAATTTAGGAACCAAAAGTAACTCTTTTTATAGAAAAAGAGAAGTAGAAACAATTGTTTGTGGAATAATTAACGCCTTCGGCTCCTAATTGTTGCTTGAAAAGCCGAATATAAAAAAAGTCTAAGAGCCTACCCAAGAGGAGAGTTCTAAAAACTATAGTAAGATGGTAAAAAAATGCAAACTCAATTCTTTTTGACTACCCACACCCCCACTCCTCAAAAAAAACAATCATATTTACGCTTTAGACAATATTCTTTATTTTGATATCGAACAGTTGGCAACCCTAGTCACGTTTTCCAGTTAGTACTTTTTCTTGTCTGTTTACTTATTTGAGTTTAACGATAAAAAATAATAAGAAAAATATGCTTTATTATCCAACGGAAACCAAATACAGGATGAAAATTAGACATCGAGTATATAACAACATTATTGCATACCTAAGCATTAAAAACGTGGCAATGCATATTCCACCAACGGTTACATTTAATCAGCACTCTCCCTACTTCTTTCTCTGGTGGAGACAAATGACATATTTTGAAAAATTATGTTAGTTAACTAACATTACATACAGAGTGTTGTTCCTTCTAGTGGATATTAGTTGAAAGGATATTGAGTCGGCCATATTGAATCAGACGATTTAAGTCGAGTCTTAATATTTTTGACACTTATTTAAAAAGTTTTCATTGAACAATTTGAGATTATTAAGAGTATATTCAAATGAAATGCAACCACCAATACATGGCCTGACACAAGTTATTTTAAAATGTAATAATTGGCTTAATTTTGACTACAAAAAAATGTGATATCTTGAAACAGGTAAAAACATTATTTTCTTCCTTTGCAGTAGTAACTTGTTTTTAAAAAAGTTTTAAAAAATGCATTTTAACCTTAGACCATTCACGAAACCGCTTCGCTGTAATGGACCGCCAATCTCTTAACCTTCCTGTGCGTGAGTTACACGCCAACATGCAAGTGACAGAGATATATATTTTGTTTCTTTCTTTACAACACCGCGCGCCGGTGTACGCAGTTGTCAAATTTATTTTGCTTCAAAGTTGAGGATTAAAAAAACAAACAGCCAATTTTTAATAGAAACTTCATGTAACATTTGCAAAATTTTTAAAGCTGATACAATTTATTTTATTCTGCAGACCTATATATTTTTTTCTTACACTAAATTTAAATTTAAAAACATGATATGGCAACGTTTCAAAGCAAGAACTTGAAATCGTTCCGGCACAGTAAAGGACCAAGATATACTTTTGTTCTTTAGATGTTTTCGTGTGTTTCTGAACCATATTAGCAGTCCATTACAGCGAAGCGGATTCGTGAATGGTCTAAGATTTTAACGCAACTTATTATGAGCTTTGCTAACGCGTACGTAATTATCATCCTATATGTTTAATACATAACTTTTGGTCTCAAAAAAAAAATGTTAATTGTAAATTAAGCTTTAAAGAATCGACGTATATCTTAAATTTATCATTTTGTTAGTTTGTTAACAATATATTTGTTTTTAAAACTGAGTGTTAAAGATTTAAAAAACAAAATATATTGTTAACAAACTTACGTAATGATAAATTTGAAATGTAGGTCGATTTTTTAAAGCTTATTTTATAATTAACACTTTTTTTCGAGAATAAAAATTATGTATTAAACATTAAGCATGATAATTACGTACGCGTTAGCAAAGTTCATAACAAATTACGTTAAATTGCATTTTTTTAAACTTTTTTAAATACAAAGGACTACTGCAAAGGAAGAATGTTTTAATGAATGAATTATGTTTTTTAGCTGTTTCAAGGCATCACATTTTTTGTAGTCAAAATTAAGCCATTTATTACATTTTAAAATAACTTTGTGACAGGCCATGTATTGCTGGTTGCATTTCATTTGAATAAACTCTTAAGGCGATTTAACACAACTTACGAATATCTCTACACCGTTTAAGACCTAGAGGGCGCCAAAGTTAGAAATTAAAATTCTTTTTTTATTAATATTGTTTTAACCAATTTAGCTATTTTAATGAAGCTATTGACTTTTTTCCTTATTTTTAATTCCCTACCGCATGCGCGAACGAGCCATTTCTTTGACAGAACATATGACATTTTTCTCCATTGACCTTACAATATTTATAGATGGCTTGTTGGCAGAAAAGTTCGAGACAGATCGTCAGGTGGGCGTTTTGATTTCTTTACTATTATTGTTAAAGAATAGTGACTGAGGTAACTCTTAGGTTGATTCAATTTATATTATAATTAATATTACTTTATTTCTTAAGTTGGATGGGTTCTCTATACTTCTTATAATTCAGTGAACTTAATGCCGCGGCGCATGCGGTAACGAAAATGACTTTAATAAGGAAAAATGTTAATTCTAGCAAACAAAATATTATTGTTAAAATTACACATTTTGGTGACAATATTTTTTATTGTTTTTCTACGTAGTGAAGTATTGGCAAACTTAGAAATTTTAAGTAGTTTTTTTTAGTACCGACATGGATTTTTTTGAGTTTATTTATAACCTACTTATAACTTTATCTTTTATGTCATAATAACTAACTGTATTTTCAGATGATGTTTCGGTTGATAAAGAAAATGATATAATGAAAAAACCGCAACATATAAAACGAAGAAAAAGCCGTAATTCTAAAAGTTGTGTGGTAGTTTTGGAAAGATTAAACTTTTCCGGAATCTCTAGAGATGCGACACTTCATACGATACAGGAAATGAGTTTTGAGGTATGTAGTTTTTTTCTAGGTTTATACTGTTTTTTTTTTACTTTTGTGTAATATTATAATTGCCATTGAATTATACAATTCGAACAAAACTTTGTTGTTATTGAGTTTCTAGATGAATTTTCTTGTAGAGGTACGAGTAATTCATCCATATTGCTTAAATTTTTTTAGTTATGTAACAAAAGCCGTTAAAGTTGTTTATGTTTTATTACGTCTATACGTAAAAAGTACCAAGATATTTTGAGTCTGACCACTATTTTTGAAATGTATTATTGAGGAACTGTCTCTACAAAAAATTTAGCTTTAAACTCGATGACGTAGTTTTTTTTTTAACCGCCTCCCGGTCTGTTTTTGGAATTAAGGAATTTTAATCTGGTTGTGTAAAAATGTGCATGAATATATACTTTTTTTTTAGATGGAAGTAGACAATGTAAATGGAACTATTGAAATACCAACAACCGATTCTAAAAGTTCAAGCCAAAGCAATAGCGTCATAATATCTGAAACTTCTGATTCAGAGTAAGTTTTTTAAGTTATTGTTGATTTATAATATATATTTTTTAGTTTCAGCCAAGACAATGAAGTAACAGGAAAAAAAAGGTCCAGTAGATGCAGAAAAAAGAGGATTTTATTAGATTTGTAGTTTTAATTAAAATTACAGTAGTTTTATATTATGGATTTTATTTCATTTAATAAAAGAAGAAATTAATAGTACAAAATATTTAAACTGTATGGAATATCAGAAACTCGTAATGTTCCAAATCTTCGTTTGATTTTATTTTGTATTAATTTGTTTTTGTGTGTGCACCAGTTTTTTTCTTTTTTTAAGTTTTGAACAATATCTTCAGTGTTAGGTATTTTAAAAATAAAGAATTGTCGAATTTTGTTCCATATATTTGCGTAATTTCGTTCAAGCAACCAATAGAAAGGAATTAATAGACATTCTGTTTCGGTGATTGTAACAACTTGTCGATTTTTTAGATTTTCACCTATATTAAAACAAGAGAGACGATTCAAATTATACACCTAAAAAATAAAAATTTAATTAATTTATAATTTTCTTATCTATACATATAGCTACATACATTCACAAAATATTTTTTCTTTGATAAATTCAAACACTCGATTACTTGACACCTCCCCTCGGTTATAAAGTGAACATAACTTTTTTGGTCACGTGATCCACCGATAATCACACAATCGGGAAGAAATTTTTTCAGAATGGAAACTTTACAAAGCTGGGTGATACTATCTTGGCTCCATTCATCAAAGTATGAGAAGTCTGAAATCTTTTTTTTAATTTGTTCGCTTGTCATGGTGGACACTGAGCGACTAATTTTCGACGAAGAAAAATTTTGAAATGTGATACAAATAAAAGAAAAATGTGTTTGGTCGATAAAAAGTAATAAAATCACCGGTTTTCTAAGCTTGTTACGACCGATTGACATCTAAACATAATGGTAATAGAATCGATTTCGGTTGGGAAAATTGTTTTGTGGAAATGGGACGGTGGCATGAAGGGTTAGCCGCCAGATTTTCCGAGGTCAGAATACACATAGTTGACGGAAAAATAATTTTAATTTAGCAAAAAAGGACGGCAATTAAAAACGAAATGAAAATTTGTCTCTCTCTGTCTGGTCGTTTTAAAAACAAATATTAAAAATCCACTTTTTTAAACCAAAAAAAAGTCGAACTGGTCAATTTTGTTTTCCAGAGGGGCATTTTGTGACGCAATGTTTAGACACTTGTGACGCCTCAAATGAAATCTCTTTTAAAATGCTTTTCAAAACTTTTTACCAAAACTGAATCGGACTATCCGTTCATGAAATATCCGCTAAAGATAATCTTTCTGACTAGTAATTACCAATTTTTTAGTATTATAGCGGGTGAATCAAGTTATATCCGCACCCCAAAAACACGTCTCAAAACACGGAAAAAATTATGAAACTTATATATTACGTTAAATTGATATTTAAACTACCTCCAAAAAAAACTTTGTTCTAGCAATTTATTTGTCCTATAAAACTGAAGAAAAATGATTTCAGGAAAAAATCTTACGTCCTGTTTTTTACATCAATCAAAATTTATTATTAAAAAAAAGGTTAAACTTCGATTAAAATCAATTTTTATATTATTTATTAAATATTTTAGTCTAATTTAAGACTTGATAAGTTGGAGTAGTAATAAATCCTCGGCTTAACACTTTAAGAATTGAAGTAGATTTATGACCTGGGAATTTGTTATCGGTTGTCCTAACTTTCAAGTCTCCACAATAGTCGTGTGCCATTTTTATGATGAATACCATAAATTTCAAGAAACTACAACAAGTTTTAAAAAATCAAATCAGCTTTGATTGTCCTATTCTTTCTTCACTTAATATTTATTAGTTAATTGAATGTTTTATATGCTGATGATACCAATGTGTTGATACGTTCTAGTACTATAGAATCATTAACTGCAGAGTCTTCGTTATTCTCAATTTTTTTTATGGTGTCAAGATAACGGGTTAATAATAAATATAGACTAAATAACTTTTTTGAGATTCTTACCAAAAAATATGTCACTAAATTATGAGTTATTATCACCAAGCACTAATATAAAGTTTTTGGAATTAATCTTGGATCAAAATTAATTTAGGAACTACATACCACGTTATTCACGAGAGAGTTATTTCTGAAAAAATTGAGCCACAACCCACAATACATCTTACAAAGGTCTCTAGCTCTCTGATTGAAAAGATATTCAATTTAAAAGCAAGAGTATAACGTATTCAATGTCGGTCGGGGCATTAGTCCGCGAAGTAGTTGTTTTTGCCTAATCGTGGAGGTTGGTTATGTTGGTGGCCGAGTGAGAGCCCAAGAGATAACTTTGTTATCCGCCAACATTATTATACCAACTCTCGCACCTTTCAGCACTCTTCGTTAGATGGCACACTGTGTCTGTTTATACGAATTCTTTTAACTTGTCCAAAATATCGCTGAATTATGACTCTTTCTTTTTTAAATAATCGGTTAAAAGCTTGTTGTAGGCGTCTGGTCTGCGAAAAGGAGTTATAAGCCAAGGCCTCCACTATCACCTAACAAAGTAGCATTATAGTTTCTTCTACTAAAAAATTGTCGAATTTTCGAATTTCTCCATACACGAGAATCATGAACAGAACCTGATGGCCATGAAGCAACAATGCTTGGAAACATTTCTTTCGCATTACATGTTGCCTGTACATTTAAGCTGGCAAAGTTTTTTCTATTTAAATATTCATAGCCATGCAAGAAAAGTTTCAAAAGTCGTATGTCGGTACAATCTATAACACCAATTGCTGTTGGAAAATTATACTTTTCTTGCCATTGTCGCTTTGCTTCATCAATAGAATCATTTATTGACGGAAAAGAAATTTATTCATGAGCTTTTTCAAAAATTTTATTTATCACTTCTGTTATAGTTTTAGAAACTGTAGTTTGATGAACTCCTACTTTTTCTCCAATTCCTGTTTGAAATCCAGGATCTGCTAGATATCGGAGAAATATTCTATTTTTATTGTTCAGATAAAAGAGCACCTCATCGAGTTTCATTTTCTCTGTAAAATATTGCGCCAAAGCTGCTACATTTTCTTTTTCGAAACGGTATAGAGTTTTAAAATTCTTATTTAAAGAATGGCGTCTAACTTGTATGTTTTTCTTGTCCTTAACAGTTGTACAAAATCAACCATTGCATCGATTTTGACGCGTGATTAGACAGAGATCTTTTACTTATATCAAGTGATGCTGCTACTATAACTAGCACCAGCAGATTCTGAAGCAAATGCTTCATAAATAAGTGTTTACTTTGTTTTATTCATATAAAATAAGTAAAAAATTTAAGCTAAAGCAAATACTCCTACAATATACTTTTACTTGTGCTTTTATTTATATATTTTAGAGTAATTGCTTTTAAAAGAAGAAGCAAAAGTTTTTACTTAATTTTATTTATACTGGCCATTGTTTCTTTTATGTATATTTTTGTTAATTGTACGTTTCTTATAACAATTAGTATATAAAAAATATTTCTTGTTATGTATATTTTAATCTAATTAAAATTTTTTTTGTCATTTGTAAAATTACGAACGTAGAAAAAGTTTTGTATGCAACTCGTAAGTAAAGTAACTTTTTTCACTTGTACGGCGTGCCCTAAAAATTGAAATTGCCTTTTATCGTGAAAAAAATACTTAATACTTTACGCACTTGATACATAAATAACTATTTTAATATTATAACAGCTTATCAAAATATTAATTTAATTAAAACAGAACTACAAAGTATCTTTATTGAAAAAGCTTATTATAGTAACTAGGTATTCAGGATCTTCTAGATTCTAGAAGATTCGTTTTAATCTAATTTGTACTGTATGTATTTGTATTTATACAGTGAGAACCATTTGTATGGAATAACTTCGATAAAAATTCAGGAAAACGCTTGAACACGTGTTCTGTTATTTTTCAACGCGCATTTTTTTTAAAAAAAAGTGGATATACAGGGTATCCCAACATCGAGATACGACCCTCAACTTTGAAATTTTAAATAGAAACCCCATTTTTTTAGCATATCTGAATTCTACGTATAAATTCCTGATTTTTTATCAAATTTATTTATTTTAAATAGATCACGCCTTTTTTTTCGAAAACAACTGAAAATCGACATAGTGTGCGCTCCATAAAAATACGCAAAATTATACGTAGAATTCAGATGTGCTAAAAAAATAGGGTTTCCGTTTAAAATTTCAAAGTTGAGGGTCGTATCGCGACGTTGGGACACCCTGTATATCCAATTTTTTTGCCGAAAAATGCGCGTTAAAAAAATAAGAGGCGTGTTCAAGCGTTTTTCTCAAAAACTAATCCCTGAATTTTTATCGAAATTATTCCATACAAATGGTTCACACTGTATATGTATTAGGGTGGGTCAAAAAAATTGATTATTTTTTTTTTAACTTTCGACACAAAAAAATGGATTTGTAGGCACGTTTAAAAAATGCTTTTTTAAGATGAGCTCTTAATTTTAATAGGAAAGACTCCCTCATCGCAGTTTACCATTTTTTTTTCAGTTCCATATGGTAAAATCCATATTTCGTTATTGCTTGATTGTAAAGAAAATTTGTATTTACATTTTTTGTAGGAAATTAAACGTTCTACACAAAGTTATTTTACAATTTGTTTATATCTTGTACTATTTAAAAGATATCGGAGGTCGAAAGTTTAAAGAATTTAACAAAAATACCTTTTCTACTTCTAAATTTTATAACTCAGAGATAAATAAATATTATGAAATGCGCAACAAATAGCCTTGTAGAAAATTAAACGCTCTATAAAAAAGGTCTCTTGTAGTTAATTGATTATTCTAACGATTTAGAAGATATTCGCATTTTAAAATCCAAAATTTGATACTAAATCCCCAATTTTTTTTTAATGGTTGAAGTAATCGATTAACCACAAACGACTTTTTTTGTAGAGCGTTTAATTTCCTACAAAACTGTATGTTGCGCACTTTATAATACTTATTTATCCACGAGTTATAAAATTTAGAAGTAAAAAACAAATTTTTGCTAAATTCTTCAAGTTTTGACCTCTGATATCTTTTAAACGGTAAGGAAATGAGTTATAAAAAGGTAAGAGTTATAAAAAAATTGTAAAACATCTTTTCTAGATCGTTTAATTTCCTACAAAAAATGTAAATAATGTTTTTCTGTACGATCAAGTAGTGACGAGATATGGATTGTGCCATACGGAACTAAAAAAAAAGGAAAATTGCGATGAGGGAGTCTTTCCTATTAAAATTAAGAGCTCATTCTGAAAAAGCATTTTTTAAAAGTGCCTAGGAACCAATTTTTCAGTGTCGGAAGTTAAAAAAAATAGTTCTTTTTTTGGCCCACCCTAATATGTATTATGTTTATTGCGATTGTTAAAAAGAATTAGTGTTCTTAATGTATATGTGTATGTATTAATATTTTAACATGTTGCATGTTATCTATATTGTGCTTATATCAAGTATATTCTTTTTTTTCTTAACAAGTCTCATAAACTAGTGAATGTATTCATGGTTTTATAGATAAATAAATGTTATTTGTTTGTAATCTTGTTTTGTATTTTTTCTTTACTCTCTATATTGTTATTTATCATTTTTAAATGATTTTTTAATCAAATGTCAAATTGATGTCAAGTCTTAAAAAAACACATGTTTAGGCGGATAAAATTTATCTTTTTTTGTTAATTTTTTTGAATAGCAACTATTTATTTATTTATTTGATGCGTTTAGATAGATCAACACATTTTTTGTTAAAAATAATGATTAATCATATTTTTAGTATACATTTTTATTCTTCTACTCTTCTATTCTCTAAAACGCTTGGACACGTATTCTGTTATTTTTTGACATTTACTTTAAATTTGTTCAATTTATGTTAATAGTTTTTTTTTCTAACACTTTCTTTTTTCAAAAAAAACTCAAAATCGACATAAGGTGCGTGCTATATAAAAAATACGCAAAGTTATACATAGAATTCAAATATGCTAAAAAATATTAGGGTTCTCATTTAAAATTTTAAAGTTGAGGGTAATATCTAGATTTTAGGACATTCCGTATATGTAATTTTTTTTGTCAAAAAATGTGCGTTAAAAAATAACAGGACACGTGTCTAAGCGTTTTGCTGAAAGGCAACTCACTGAAGTTTTATCGAATTTACTCATTACAAATGGTTCACGCAGTATAGAAAAATATTTTATAAGTTTTTTCAGAAACCTGACGTGATGGCCAGACAGCAAAAAAAAAAAAATCATGTTGACTAGTGTAAGCGCCACAATATGTACATACATATTTAGTTAGCATAGAGTAAAAATTTTTAATTTACTTATTTCCTAACGTGTTAGAAAAAATGTTTGTGTTTAAATTATCTGACAGATAAAATAATAAAAAATTAAAAAAATTAAAAAATTAAAATTTGTTCTCTAGTGTAATCGCCTAGCATGTTCTGATCCTAAAAATCTTGATATTTTTGGCAAATATTTTTAGATCTTGATGAAATGATAAAAAAAATGTATGAAAAAATGGTAACGCCATTTAATTATCTAAATATAATCTAAAATAATAATTTTAGAAGAAGTATACTCCAGAAAAAATAACATTGGCGAAAAACAAAACTGTTGAAAGTTAACATCTTTTTTGGCTATAACTTGTAACCGCGTTTCTGAGAGCAAAAACTCTTACAGCAATTTAAAGACCATGTAATCCTGCGACCAATACCTATCTTACAGTTAAAATTGGTCTAGTAGTATAGTCGTGATCATCAGTCAAATAATGACATCTTTTATGAAAAAGTGAAAAGGAAAACGTTTTTTCTAAGAATTGTGACGTGCTAGCAGAAATAAAAAAAAATGTGTATTAACTTCCCTTAGTAGCTTATGCAAGAAAAATATATTTTATTCGATAAACCAAAAAAAATAGAATTTTGTTGACTAGTGTTATCAGACTGCTCTGAAGAAACTTTAACTAATAAAGCGAAAATTGTCCTGATCCTGTCAAATCTAAATTTATTTATTCTTTACGTTTTAGTTTATTATTGACTAAGTTTAGTATTTTTTTTTCTAATATTTCCTATCTTTATATAATTTTCTGTTTTACATTATTATTTAGGCACCGATGATGAGAGATAACTTCTCTCGAAAACGCTTTATTTTTATGTAAGAATTGACTTGGATTTTAATTCTTTTATGATTTATACCTAAATAGATACATAGAAGTATAATTACCGTTTCTCTTTATTGTCTGACCGTCAGAAATATACTACAAATTACAAAGTGTAATCAAATATTGCATTAAAATTTAACCTGGTATTATTGAAAGGAAACTAAAAAAAAATTTTGTCTTGTAAAAATGTTGACGATCTTTGAAATACAGGATGTACAAATTTTTCTCAAAAAATAGTTTTATTTAGCTTCTTAACGAACACTATTCTTAGTATTCTTAACACAAAAATTTGATTAGGTATATTCTGTGTGATGGAAAAAATATAATCATAAAATTCAAATAATTTTAAGATGTTCTAGAAGCTGGAACAAGTTGATTATCTGTTGTCGGACTAAAATTTAAATTTTGATAAAAGTAGCTGTAAGAACTGGTGATAATTCTAATCAGTTGTGTCCAGTCGAAATGTCTAAAGGAAAGTCATTATCAGTGAGATGTAAACGGCAAAGCTTTAAACTAAAGATAAAAATCCAAAAATGAAATAAATATTTTTTGACATTAATTCAGTAGCAGTAATAATTACAGAGTGGTTTATTTTCTCTGAGTTTCGTAGGTTTCTCTTTGATATGACCAACATAAAAGGAAACAATGATAAATTTCTGTGCAATTTATTTAAAGAGAGTCTAATATTTAAGACAATAAGTTTTTCAATTTTTGGATTGATTTCAAGAAAGTTAACAAATTTTTAAAAAAATCGTAAGATATGTAAAAAATCAGAAATATGAAAATAAAACCAACAGGTATAGTACTTTTATCAGAAAATAAAAATGTGACTAAAGCATTACATTATTGTTAACTACGCAGTCGCATTTAAGCTGTTACAACCTACTGATTTTGACGGATTAATTAAATTCGAAGTCGTTACAAAGGCAATTAAAAACTCAGTCCCTAACTCAAAATTTATACCTGTTCTCGATAAATTAGTGTCATAAATTGGAAACTTATTAACAGAAGTACTAATAGTTTAAACAACCTAAGTCGCATTCTTATTTTCTGAAAAAAGATGTACACAAACATAAACACTTGCTTATCATCATCACTTCCAGATGCACGAACGATGCTAATGTTCTAGTAGTTGCGTAGACCCATGTCATACTCTTCCAACTACGTTCTCTAGTGGTTACGCCTATTCTGTAGATAAGCAGGAAAAACACAACACGCAGTACCTACTCATACTCAGTGCAGTCGCGAAAGACGCGGGATTTAAAATCATGTTGAACATTTTCGAATAATTTCACAAAAACAATTTATTTATTTTTAATGTGTGATAATTATGGCCTTAAGTTTGTGTCTAGTTAGTGTAGTGTTGTTGCTAATCCTTGAACTTTCACTTTTTGGTGAGTGTATAAATGTTTACCTTTAAATATTATCTCAAATAGTTGGCATGGTAAAGATCAAATAAGGATATAAGTAATGATTCAATTAACAAATAGAAAAATTTATTTCAATATCAGAATGTCAATATTTTCATAAATTCCCCAAACGATGTGTTTCACTGGTAAATTTCAAAGTTAAGATCGGGTTTTTAACTAATTAATATGCGGAATATGTCCTCGCAGTGAGTATTTGTTGTTTCTTTGAGTAATTGTCTAGGTATTTAGGTGAAGTGATTCTGCAGTGTTACCTGTATGACTAATCTTGCGGATTGCTGTTACTCAAATTTATTATTATCTTATATTTTTACATCACTTTTATTATATTTGTTTTCGTTGAATTGGACGCAAATATTTTTAATTTGTTTTAGAGCATTCAGGGCACTATCTAATTAATATTACATGTATTTTTAGATAAAAATATAAATAAATGAAGCATTTTTCTGCTACCTAACAACAGAATAAATATTTAGTGAATTTGTTTAAAGATAATAGAGGTATTTGTGGATGCAGATAAACGTAATAATTCGTAGAAGTGAAAGTAAAACTTTTACATTCGTTTAATAAAATTGACTTTATGTATTGAAAAATTTGTAACCATGAGAGCAATGTCGCGTCAACAGAGAAGTGCAGAAATAACAAGGGACGATGCATGCCCCAAGCTATCCTTTCATGGGTTAATTTCAAGTTGAAATACTATCGGGAGTATAGCAAATTTTAATACTTTTCCATGAAAACAACTAATCACAGTCCTGAATTCTTTTAATTTTCTATAGAAACGAAGATATTACCGGTGTTATCTCAACTTTAAATTAGCTCATCAGTCAACTATACAAATAAATAAATAACATACAGTAAATATTTTTTATTAAAATGTCACAGTTAATAACCAAAAAATAATAAAACCTGGGATAAGCTTGTTAAACCTAGGATTTACAAATAAACATATGATAAACAAATGGTAAAAGGCCAAAATCTAGATTAAAAAAGCAGTAAGTGGTTATCTCGAATTTGGTGAGGTATATTTTTATAAACGTAATAAGCACGCACCGCTCTTTTGAAACTAAAAACATTTGTTTAACATAAGATCAGTTGACTTATCAAATGACTAATGAATTTTAGCGTAAATTTGGTAGCATTGAAAACTCGTAATAATACGATTATTTAATAAGGGTTGTTGTAAAGCGAAATGTGCGCTATTGTCACCGCAGCAACCAGCTGGATTGTTAAATTAGCCTTGAAAGGGCTGCGGTTTCTATATCTCTAAAAAATTAATTATGTCTATTGAACCATAAAATTCAAGGATTTATAGGCAAACTTTTTGAATACCTACGTTTCAGATGCAAGGTGTATTAAGGTGCACTGTTGTCTATTTGTGCTATTTTTAAACATTAATATTTTCAAAACTGTGACTGTAGATAGTTATTTATGTTTCAAGGATATAAGGAGGATGTTTATATTCGAGGGCAATAGTTGTAAATTACGTGAAATTTATAAATATCAAGTAATGCCTGAGGTTCATATAATGTTTTATTTTTCACTTGAAAACGTTTTATTTTTCACTTTAAAATTAATTATTATTTTGTTTCTATGGCGACTGAGTGATAAAAAAAAGATGTTGATTGATCTAAAGTCATAAAATAAGTAAGTAAATAAATGGTTGCTATCTGAAAAATTGGCAAAAGAATTAAACATAAATTTGACATTTGATTGAAAAAAAATATTTAAAAAGGTATAAATACTAATAGATAGTAAGGAGACAAGATTATGAACAAATATTTAATTAATTAAAGAAGATTAAACTAATGAAGATAAAATAGGACATTAAAAAGTTATTTGTTCGTTCAAGGTTTGTTGAGAAGGTTCGTGTAAGGATTAAGGATCTCTAAGCTTCTAAAAAATTTGTAGAATAACTTTCATGTGAAGGATTTTAGAATTATTAGTAGGAGAGAAGCTAAGACAGGAACAAAGAATATGAGAGGCAAAAGCAGATGAAATGTTGATTATATCTGTATTTTTGTACATTTCTATTGTCTTTACATGTTTATTTATTTTTGTTGTAATCCTTTTTCTAATATAAAGTGAGTTGCAGTCCTTGTAAGATAACTTGTAGACGCCTGAATAATGTAAAGGAGGAATTCCTTTTTTTATTGCTTACTAGACAAGTCGAAAGACTACCTTTGAAAATTTGTAAAATTTGAATTTTAAACCTTAATATGACGAGGAAAATTACTATAAAAGTCAATATTATAATTGATATAGTCGATGCGGCTCTAGATTCGACCAAAATGAAGTTACTAAAATTCTTCTGGTAATGCTGTCATTGGTTGTCATCTTCATTGGACCAATATGGAGCCTTGGTTGAATAATGTATCAATCGCATCAACTTAAATACGTATTGTAAATTCAGATTTTTACGGTGTTTCTGGTAATTTTAATTAAAGTAAATTATTACGATGTTTTTTTTTCAGAATGATTACTAATTGGTCAATTTTAGAATACACGCAAGTTAAAATTTATGTTTTATTATAACATTTAAAATGTTAATTGTTTGCAGCACGACCGAAGAAATTTCCCGCTTATTTCTTGACGCCTTACTACGGTACAAACAGTGTTGCCAACCCATTGACGATGATTTTCCCCATATAATGGGTCAAAATCATCTAGATCCAAGCTAAATTCCCTCAAAACATACTTCATTTTAAAAAGGACTACAACCACAAAGTAAAAAAAAATAGTTCTTTACATCATACAATAATAAATAGATAATAAATCACTTTTCAAATAAGTGATAAATTTGAATTACACCGTAATCAAGAAATATTGATTAAGTTGGCAACAAAAAATTAACAGTTTAACATTTTTTCGTAATTTGTAGTAGGTAGTACTTAAAAATACCCTAAAAAATCACCTACAGAACTTTCCCTCCTAAATATTTTCCTCTTCTTTAAAAAATACCCTAAATTTAGGGGGAAATCTCTCGAGTTGGCAACACTGTATAAAATAACTAATTAAATAAGTAATTTTATGTTATGCGCTTTACTATTACCGTCTAATGACTAAAGTATTTATTTACTATTTTTTTTTTGGAAAAAAACACGATCGTGAAAACCGTTATCTATCAAATAAGTTTCCGAAAAGATTCTCTTCCCACCACGACGTAAATTACATTTATATTAAGGGTCTAAAGTGAATGATTTAATCCCGGGAGTGAAAGTTTTGAGTTTGAGGGCTCCAATTAATCGAGGGTTTAAAGCATTTTAGTCCTGAGATATATACACAATTTTTTGCACATCCGGGACTAAAGGTTATTAATAAAGAAGTCACAATACAAATAAGTAAATGATTTTATTACTTCGAACGACTCTTGTTTTCTCATTTTCTTTCGTCTAGCAGTACATCTTCTATGTAATACACATTTGAAATGATACAAGTTTTTTTCATATTTTAAATCCGAAAGAACTTTAAATGACACTTTAAATCCCTTAGGACTAAAAGTGCGAGTCCCTCTAAATAACAACTTTAGTTCCGGAGGTGAAAAAATAAACTTATGTATGAGTTATTTGTTGTTGTTAATGTGAAGTCATACAAGTTATAGTAAAGTGTAAAATATAGCAGACTTTCTTGGCCTGATGTCATAGGAAGGAAGTGGTCATGTTTTTCTAAATACGCAAAATTTATCGTTTTTTATAATCATTACGTCAATATTAGGTACTATAATTCTAGATATATTTAATATAAGTTGAATTCCGAATTGTTGTGAACAATCAAGATAAATTTCTGGGGAAACCTTTTTTTATCTATTTGAGTTAATATAGTATAAATTTAAACTGTCAATGTAAACACTTGATATTATGTTTAATTATTACAAATACTTAATTTTGAAATGCTTAAAAATTAGTGTTTGATTAAACTTACAGCTTTTCTTCTTGTGTTAAAGATAATAAAGTTGTTTGTTATTTTTCTAAGTAATACACTATGATCAACAAATGTTCATTGAGTGGCAATAAAGATAGATATGTACTAATATTTTTTGTTTAAATCAACTAATGCACCAAAATAATGCTAAAAAAATATATCTATATTAAGTTAATCGACATTTTTTTATTAAAGTAGGTGTACAGGGTGATTTTTTGATTTGCTCCCGCCAGAAATTTTAAAAATACGCGACACATTATACTTTGTACAGATTACGTAGTTTTTTAAAATTTAATTTTCAAAATTAAGACATAGAAGGTTGTGAATTATTGTCAACATTGTTGACAATGCTTTTGACAGTGCTTTCATAGTCAGTTTATTCGGGTCATTTGTAGCCACATTTTGTTAAGTCGAAACTTGTTTTCTAATTCGGAAAAAACGGATATGTTATTGGTACTGGGAGAGTGCCAGAAAAACTACGAAGCAGCAGTTTGCCTCTACGCTAGACGTTATCCCGATAGAAGTACGCCATGTAATCATGTGTTAAGAAAAATTGAAAAGAATTTAAGAGAAAATGGAGTGTTTAAAAAGAAGAGCAACAGACGTCGTACAGTAACACATGCGGAAAACGGAGCGGCGGTAATAGAAGCTGTAACTAATAACCCCCAGATAAGTCAAAGACAAATTTCACGGCAGCTACAGATTAGTCAAACCTCTGTATTTAGTATTTCAAAAGCTAACCAATTTTTTCCTTACCATGTAACTATAGTTCAGGGTTTGAGAGAAAATGATTTTGGGCGTCGTCTTCAATTTTGTGGATTTATCAGGAATCAATTAGAACAGGACCCTAACTTTTTTTTTACGTTTTGTTTACTGATGAGGCTACCTTCACCAACAATGGTTGCATGAACAAACACAATTCACATTATTACTTTCAACAAAATCCGCATTGGTTTGAAGAGTCAAAATTCCAAAGGGTATTTAAAGTTAATGTATGGTGCGGAATAGTTGGCAATCATATTATCGGTCCGTATTTTTTTGAACAAAATTTAAATGGTAAAATATATTTAAATTTCTTGAGGAATATTCTTCCTGAACTCTTAGAAGATGTCGAGTTGAATATACGACAAGGCATTTGGTTTCAAAATGACGGAGCCCCTCCACATTATCAAAGAGATGTTCGAAATTATTTGACACGAGCTTTTGGACCTAACGTTATTGCTAGAGATGCCCAGCATGCTTGGCCCCCAAGGAGTCCTGACATGACGCCTCTAGACTTTTTTCTTTAGGGAAAAGTTAAGAACGAAGTTTACAGCGTCCCCATAGAAAATGAAAATCAGTTATGGGAAAGAATTGTGGCGTCTTGCAGAGCCATAACCCCTGAGTTCGCAGAAATTATGAACGTAGAATAATATTGTGCCAAGAAAAAGAAGGGAGAGAATTTGAACACTTTTTATAACAATTACCTACTAAATGTAGTTCTGATTAAGGCATTATTGTATTTTAGTTAAATGTTAAAACTGACTTTGATTTTTTTGATAACGTCTAGCCTACAGGCGAACTGCTGCTTTGTAGTTTTTTTGGGACTTTTCCAGTACTAATAACATATACGTTTTTTCCGAATTAGAAACCATGTTTTACTTAACAAAATGTGGCTACAAATGCTCCAAATGAACTGACTCTGGAAGCACTGTCAAAAGTATTGTCAACAATGTTTACATTAATTCATAACCCTCTATGTCTTAACTTTGAAAATTAAATTTTAAAAAACTACGTAATCTATGCAAAGTATAATGTGTTGCCTATTTTGGGAGTTTTAAGCGGGAGCAAATAAAAAATCACCCTGTATATCTATATATTTTTAAACATCTATTTTTATCTATTTGCTATTTTTTATGCAGTTATGTTAGATACACAAGACAAATAGCTTAGGTTATTAGCTTTTTCCAATTCAGTAATTAGTTATTAAAAACAGTTATTTTAATATACCATTTCAGTTGTCAAAAGTGACATTAATATAATCAAGGAACTAATTTTATTTATTTAAAAAAATATTTTAAAATGGTTGCTCTTTGTAACTGAATTGTAGAAATTTTTGTATGAAACACGTTGCAAAATTATTGCATACTTAAAAAACAATTTTGACGATATATTATTTGTTATGTTGGACAATAAACTAAATGTGTTTATTATATGTTCATATTATGTTCTAAATTAAAATTGCTAGTAAAACGTTAACGAGATAATAATAAAATTACTCTAACCGAAACGAATTCGTATCGTCAAATATTCTAATTTAAAATAAATATAACAAATATTTAAATATATATTTAGTTACCTTAAGACTTCGGTTAAGCTAGACTATCGTTTAATGTTATAATTTTTTTTATTTATTTTCTTAGATATTAACTTTTCTTACTAAACAATTACAAGTTGTCTTAGTTATGGTAACATAAATATAATGGTCTTAATTTTTATAGAATTTATAGAAGATAAGTCCTTTCTACAGAGCTAAGAATTTGGAAAACTAAAAAGAAAAATTTATATTTCAAATCTATTGATTCTTTTTCATTTCACTAGTATTGAAGGATTCGTTTGTGTAAGTCTGTTACCTTAGCACCCACTCACATATCAGAACTAAGGGCTGCAAAAAAACTACGCCATTGTGTTTTGAGATGAGTTTCTCTTATACAGGAGGTGATTTAAAATTACGTGGCATAATTTTAACCTGAAATACAGTCTTACAAATAATAAAAAACTACAAACAAAATTTGTTTTATTTCAACTAACAAAATTACAGGTCATCAAAAATAAAAAAGGTCATAAAAAATATTTTTTTGATATAACCCGAAAATTGCTCAAGCGCTTAACTTAAATTTGGGACTTAAATGTGTTCTTTTTATTGATAATAGCAAAATTTTCTATAATATTTAAATTTTCGTTACTTTTGTTTTACATTTTTGTTAATTACTCAATTTTCTCCTCATTGCAAATATGAATATTTCAATGGTCATTGAATAAAAAGCAAGAATGCAAAATTTTGTTAAAACGTACCGTTTTTGAGATATTCACGTTTAAATATAAAAATGATTTTAATCTTTAACTTTGGCGCTTTCTAGCTACTAAACGATGCAACTTGTTATAGAGGTAAGTTATAAGTTGCTTTACTTTTACCTAAAAACCTATGTTTAGATTTTTTTTATTATACATTTGTTATACAATAATTAATTTCTAGATTATAATTTAATCATTTAAGATAAAAAGTTGTTTGCAGATTTTTATTATTCATGGGACTCTATTTCTGGTTAAAATTATGCTACGTAATTTTGAATTACCTTTATATCGAATAGTTTGTAGATACTAAAGAGCGATCTAAACGTCGTGGAATTAAAGCAGGCTTGGCCAACATTAATTTTAGTATGGACGAATTTCTCTAGTATAGGGATTTCAATGTAAATGCGCGAATCTGTAGCGCGTTTACTTATAAAAAAAATTAAAAACGGTTTTTGCTATAAGTATTGTAATAATATGAACCACATTTTGTCTTTTTAAAATTTTTAATTTCGCTGATTTTAAAATTTAATAATTTTTTAATAATTATTTTATATTATTTATAAACATTCTTTTGAAAATTACTTTCAGTCATTTTGTAGTTAATAATTAGAAAAATAATTGTACCAAATCTCATTAAAATTTTTTTATAAATAAAAGTGCTACAGGTTCGCGCGTTTACATAAGCTAACAAGTTTGTGTTTTGTACCACAGATGTACTCAGCAATAGGTATAGTAAGAACAATTTAATAAAGTTTTATTCCCATCAAATGTAAAAAAATGTAAAAACGCACATATTCCAGACATGACTTCTATATCTATCTCTTTCTTTCATGGCTTACTGAGATTCTAGGATATTTGGATAGCTCGTAATGTTTTAGAAGTAGTAGTAGGTCGCGAAATATCTTGGTGTGTTTTCATTATGGCTGTATTTTCAGTGTTCATTATAGGTATACCACTTTATGGCTATGAGTTCCGGTATGGTTGGGAAGTCACAGATTTATTTCGATTTATGAAAATTACGATTTTCATAAATTACACACTTGGTCACATAGTAATCAAAAGACAATTTTTTGGCAACAACAGAGAAGTGTTTTTTTTTCTAAGATAAAGTTTTAAACATATAAATTTATTTCGTTATTATGTGACAAGCGAGGTGAAAAGTTCGTTTATTGTTTTAATACGAAATACGACCATACGTAAATTGTACCAAAATATTTTGCGACCGAACACATTTTTTACACTGCAGACGATTGGGCCACGACGGTAGGAGGTGTGAAAATCCGTTTGGTTCATTTAAAAATAAATTTCTTAAAGTACAATACACTAAATAATAATTTATTGGCGGCAACTATTGTTTGTTTTTCAGTTATTCATATTATTATATCAGTTTATCACTTACATTAATATTGACTTATACTCTCTCTTGTTTACAAACAAAAGAATCGAGTAAAAATGAAAAATCAACAAATCTTTTAATTTTTTATTTTTTCTACAAATAACAATTAAAATACAAAGGAAACAGAAATAACAATAAATTACCAAATTGCATCCCAAACTAGTATACATATCAAAAATAATGATTAATTTTGAAAATATTTACAAATTGAAACCTGGATATATAATTTCGGCGAAAAAATTTTGAAGAAAATTTAAAAGTACCGTCTAATGTTGTCAGTTCCAGTTGGGAATAATCTTTTATTAAAGCCCAGGGTACATAATTATAATTAAAAAATTACTTTTTTTTTGAAATGCTAAAAAAAGTTTTATATAAATCAGTAGCATTGGTTAATGTAGTTACAACTAAAAATGGAAAAATTCATATGGTTAACACAGCAAAAGCAATTTTTAATACAATCTGATTATTTACAAAACTATTCAGTCTTTTTTAGAGTAAACAAAATTAACTGATCAATGAGTCAAATAAATTTTTAAATGTTGATGTTCTAGTTGGACATGAATCAAAAGATGAGCTTAAAATTTGGCATTCTAATGTCCAATACATTAGTACCTCTAGTAAACTAGGTCAAACCTACAAGTTTTTGTCAAAACTAATTCTTAAAATCTGTCATGTCAATGTTTAATGTATCACTAAACAAACTGGATTTAATCGAAGTGTTAAGAAGGAAAATTGTGACATTTTTTGTTGTTGTTAACATTGGCTTCATTCTCAAAACGTTAGCTCTTTTAAATTCAATGAGTTCTTTTTAGTGTCATGTTTTGGTAGAAATGTGAGAATACATGATGGTGTTGCTATATTTGTTAAAGACAATATTATTTACAAATTTAACATTAAAATCTGTAATTGATCAGTTATTTGCTTCTGAAGGAAATATTGAATTATGTTCTGTTTCTTTAAGGACGTTCCGTGAAAAATCACTTTTCTTACAATATCTTTCAATTTTTAAGTAAACATACTTCTAACTGTTCTTCATACGCAAGTATTTTTTTAATAGTCCTTGCGGTACTAAATTTCGAAATATTAACAAGTGAAAATCGTACATTTATATGCCGACCGCAGTTAGAATAAGCATTTGATTTGATAGGAACCGTACTTTTCTTAGGATTTTTCTTAAAAACTGAGAATAATTAATTGAAGATATAACAACAATTTTTTTTCAAAAATAACATAAACAAGCGGTATTCATTTTTATAAATAATTTTTAAAGTTTGTTGAAAACCTGACAAAATAATCTAAAAACATTACATTTTGAAAATGGAGCATGGGATCCAAATTTTGTTATAAAGGATTACTATTGAGACCAAACTGAAGACTACTGCTAAAAAAAAATTTGATTAAAATTTGCGAAATTTGATTTTTAAGAATGGTGTGCCTCTCTTGGTTATTTCCGAAACGGCTTATGTTAGGCCAGTGCCAATTTTTTTCAGCATTATGAACCAAATTGAGAATTAGTTTATTTTAGTTTTGTTCAAAATTTTAAATTTAAGAAAAATATATGAGGTACTGAAATTTTAGAGAAAGAATATTTTTCCTAACTTTTTTTATAAATAAAATTTCGGAAAAAAACAAAAAAAGATTAGTTTTTAATTTGCCTCATAATGCTGAAAAAAATTGCCATCGTTCTAACATAAGCCGTTTCGGAAATAACCAGGGGGGACACACCATTTTTAAAAAGCAAATTTCGCAAATTTTTTTTTAGCAGTAGCGTTCAGTATATATTATTATATTGTCTAGGTATTTGTGGTGTTGCTTATGACTGGATTAAGTCCTATCTGACTAACCGAAATTTGATAGTTAAGATTCATGAGGTCTCTTCTGAATTGCATGGCATTCCTCAGGGGTCTGCATTGGGACCGCTTATTTGTCTTTTGTTTGTTAATGATCTACCAGATAACATATGGCTGAAATCTAATATCACCATGTTTGCTGATGATACCACTATTACTGTGTCTGCTAATAATGTTAAAGAAAAAAGATCTTCAGGAGTTTGCTAATGGTGTTATAAATAAATTTGAGATTTGGTGCAATCGAAATCGTTTAAGATTAAACTCTAACAAAACAGTGTTCCTTTTTTAACCCTTTCGGACCTGATTTTTTTCTGACAAGTAAAAAAATTTTTTGTGTGAAGTTTCACATTTAAAACATTATAGTTAAAGTTTTTTTGCATATTTTTTAAAAAAGGTTTTTTGTATATTTTCAAAAATTGATGGTAACATATGTAACCGTTGGGCTTTAATAGGTAATATGATAATAATACATATAAAAAAAAATAACAGTCTGATTTAAACACAAAAACTTCTTTGTTATTTATTTCTGATGAAAATGAAGAAAGCAATTTGAGACTGACGTCATACATAAATTGACATTGCATTTAGAGCATTTAACTCTTGATCGAGAAGTGCACTTTTCCATTTTACATCTTTGTGGTTGTGCGTCCATCAAAGGTCAGTACTCAATTCCAACGTAGCGAATGTCTTGTTGTGGACGTAGAACGATTTTAATCTTTTTGACGGAAGTGGTGATCTTTTATCAAGCGAAGGTCTACCTCTTTTTTTGTTGTTAGCCAGCTGTTTGTAATTGACATATTTATAAAATGAAAAATTACTCGCAATGTCCATTTTCTTGATCTAATAAAAATTCGGTAAAGTTGAATTAAAAAATCCGTTTTATCGACACCCCCCATGCTTTGATTATACATTTTTATCACCTCAGGTCTTTTAACTTGGATATACCTTTTCCCTGTTTTGGCCCAATGTTTTACCTAAAAAAAAGTACGTGTAACCTGTAAACAGACTATGAATTATTGTCACCTCATCAATTTCTCCCACTCCTACAAAATTAGAAGCCACATAGACAATGTTGTTATCTTTCCACTCAGTTATGACGATATCTTCATGAAGGTTGACGATTTCTCTCATGGATCCACGTGGATTCTTGTTTTTCAATGTAAATGGACACGACTGTGTTCTATTTTTACGAATAGTACCCGCAAACCAAATTTTCTTTTCTGTTAGTAATTTGATTACAGAAATCGAAGTAAAAAAATTGTCGGCGTATAGTTTGAAATTTTGGTCTCGAGGAATACGATTGGACAATGTTAAAGTTACAGCCCCAGTCATTCCAAGCTTCTGTACAGTAGCTGCATCCAAAGGTGTGGTTTTGCCCTGGTAAACAATTATGTCGAAAATAGTACCACTGGCACCGCACAGAAGGTAACATATAATTTCCTAGGGGTTTGGTTTATTTTTAATGTATTGTTTTCTATTTATCTGACCTTTAAAAGGTATCATTTTTTCGTCTATGCAAACGCTCTCTTCTAGATTTAGTTTTCGACATTTGTTAGTAAATAAGTCGATGACGGGTCTTACCTTCCAAATTCGGTCATTATTGTCCGGTTTATTATTTACTAGATATAAATTATTTCTAAGATTTATAAATCTATTTCTAGTCATAGTTTCAGAAATAGTAGGAATATTTGTGACTTTATGCCAATACTGTCGTAGCCTAGGAAATTTTAAAATACTCATAATTATATGTATTACAAATAAATTTTTTATCTCATCTTTGTTGGTGTTTATATTTTTTGTAGTTTTCCTCACAGAATACAAATTGGTCTCATTTGCTACCACTTCGTAAAAAGATTCTGGAATATATTCTTCAAAGTATTGATATGGGGATTTAATTTCATGAGTTTTCCGTTGCTTTTGGTATTCTCTTTTCTATCTCATCTTTTTTTGCTGAATTTCTTCTTCAAGTGTCTCTTCTTTTTCGTCTGTCATCTGCTTCTCATGATCATCGTTTTCCTCATTTTCCTCAAGTGGTATTTGCGAATCCTCTTCTAATATTTCTGGTACGAAATCCTGATCTTTCATTTCTTCGAAATTATTATCTTCCACATCATTAGTATCCGATAAATCGCCATTTTGAAGCTCTCGGAGAGTATTTTCTATAGCGTCTTCAAGCTCCCGATCTGTAAGCGGACGTTTTCGCTCCCACACATCGATATTTCGATTATCATTTTGAAAAAACAACAAAATATATTAGTTACCTATAAGCACCTAAGATCACATTTGTGCACAGACTAAATGGCTAACAATGCTACCTAGGTACCGCTTGGTAACATATGTGTCCATAACATTTAAAGCCACACAGAATAGTTATTTATAGTGATTTAGTTCGAATGAAGTGATACAAGTAAAATATATAGTTTTATTTAATAAATGCATAAAAAATTTTACCGTTCAGAAAGTAAAGTTTGCGAAAATTTCCACTTACTTTTAGACATGTCGAACAGGTGGTAACACGCACTTGTTGCAGACTTATTTTTAACGGTTATATAGCAAATATTTCATAGATGGCAATGCAAAAGATGTTAGAAAAACGTACATGATTGTGTACAATGAGCCTAGAGGTAAATTTTGAGTTAAAAAGTAACAAAAAAAAATTAAAAATGATGTACACAAAAGTGCACGCCAGGTCCGAAAGAGTTAATACGAGTCTAATAAGAGTTGTGAGCTACCTCCATCTTTTACCGTTGTGATTAACAAAAGCACTATCGAGTTAAGTACTTCTGTTAGGTTTTTGAGAGTACATCTTGATTTTTCTCTATAGTGGTCGTATGATTATATTGAGTATGTATTAGGGTGATTCAAAAAAACTAAAATTTTTTTTTTCTTTTTCCAAACAGCTTAAAAGTTTGATCTTGATGCAAAAAGACGCCAGTTAAAAGTTGAGCTCTTAATATTAATATTAAGGACGTCCGCATCGCACTTTTCTATTTTCCATAAGAATAACATGGGAAAATTTGTTTTTGCACCTTCTAATTTTTATTGGTAGCTTTACGTGGGTCAAAAATAAAACTTCTTGACTTATTTTTGTAGAGCATTTAACGCTCTACAAAAAAGGTCTCTTGAGATTTTTTCGAAAACCTTACAGTTCAAATTTATTAAATATATTCTTTTTTAGAAAAAAAAAACTAAGATCACTTATTTTCTACCTCTCATATAAATATTTCAAATGACTAAAGAAAATATTTTGCGTTTAGGTTAAAAAAAACTCAATGAACTACAATTTTAAAGCTTACTGATGCTAAAAATTTTTTGTAAAAGTTTTACTGGCAGTAATATTGCAAAAAATAACTGATATACATTTTCTGCAAGAGTAAGTTCAAGATAATTACAAAGTTTTCTGATAAATAATTCCAATAAGACCATTTAATCCACTGAAATTCATTAAAAACGGTCAAATTTGCGTTAATTTAAACTTTGACCTCAAATAACTTTTGAACTGTAAGGTTTTCAAAAAAATCTCAAGAGACCTTTTTTGTAGAGCGTTAAATGCTCTACAAAAATAAGTCAAGAGGTTTTATTTTTGACCCACGTAAAGCTAGCAATAAAAATCAGAAGGTGCAAAAACAAATTTTCCCATGTTATTCTTATGGAAAATAGAAAAGTGCGATGCGGACGTCCTTAATATTAATATTAAGAGCTCAATTTTTAACTGGCGTTTTTTTGCATCAAGATCAAACTTTTAAGCTGTTTGGAAAAAGAAAAAAAAACTTTTCGTTTTTTTGAATCATCCTAGTATGTATGTAAGAAAATCAACAAAGCTTACTTTGCAATTAAACAACTGAAATTCAAACTTGAAATATGTGACTTATTATCTGTTTACTATCGTCTAGCATACTGTCATCTAAATTATAATATTATTGTATGGGAATAAGCTAGTGATTTCAAAAGATTGTTTATTTTGCAGAAAAGGTTGGTCAGACTTTTGTTCAATATCTCACCGTTGCACTCGTGTCGTGAGCATTTTTTTAATAATAATCTTTTAACTTTGTCCTGTATATATTTAATGACAGACCTGTGCTATGTAAAAAAAAATGTAACAAACTAGCTTAAGTAGGTGATTGTCACAGTTATCCTACTAGAAGAGGCCAAGATTTCCTATGCAGCATCATTCTACTGCTCATTATGAAAAATCTCCTATCCACGCTGGAATAAAATTGTACAATGTTCCGCCTTTGTTTTAAAAAAAACATTGGTACAAGATTTTAAAAAGTTTAAATCATTATTAAAATGATTCCTAATCGAACAATGTTTTTATTCAGTTACCAAATATTATAAATATAAATTATAACATATTATTAATATTATTAATCATTTAATTTAATTTTGACTGTCACATCTATAAATTTATGGCTTTTGTGATTAATAACATTAGAATTATTACTAATATTATTATAAAAATTTTACTACATTACATAGAAAATATTTTCTTTCATAATAAGACAAAATAAAAATTTTAATAATTTTTAAGTTTTTCAATAAGAGGATTAATTTTGCATATGTAGACCAACTCAAATATACGCCAATTTTTTATCGAAACTTCCTATAAGAAATCTCATCTCGAAACTCGATGACGTAGTTTTTTTTACTGCCGCCTCTCGATCTACATTATTTATATATGTAAACGGAATATCTATTTTCACAACTTGAGTACCTACTAGGAATTCCAAATTTTAATTGATAACATATCTATTACCAAAACTTGAGTACCTATCTACTAGGAATTCCAAATTTGAATTGATAAAGCAATTTACCAATCGACCTATTATTGATAATATTAATGTCGATTTAATTCAGGTACGTAACAGATTTTTTACCAAAATAAATAAGATAGAAGAATGATTATTTTTTGTGAAAAAGGAATTATCAAAAATTTATGGTAGTAGTACTTAGAAAGCTTTTGGGTCGAGTGTTTTTAAGAGAAAGATAAATCGAATAATATTTGTTTGAGTTTTTCATGAGTGTTCAGCGGAGAGCAATTAATTCTTAAGTTCTCTTTAAATCTTACCCAAAGTTACGGATTTAAACCACCATTTAATTAAAATTAAACAAAATTACTTAAATATGAAGTAATACATGCACTTTAGTATTTATTTTTAAAGCAAAAAAATACTGGACATATACAAAAAATAAAATCTGCTTGAAGAAGAACAAGAGACTTACAACTAACAAGCTCTTAAATAATTAATGGTCTGAAACCAAAATTTATCTCTATTAAAAGAGAAGATGAAAGACAAAATATGAACAAAAAAGTGTCTTTCATAAAATTAATAGTAATAATAATGTGAAAATTTGTTAGGTTTTCGAAACGCCAATTACAATTACAACATAGTAGGTAATCATTTTCAAGTTTTCTCAATTTTCCTAACTCCACGAAACCTAACAAATTTTCACATAAAAAAAAGGAAACAATATATACAGTAATAGTAGTAGTTGCCCACTTCAGGCATAATAGGGCTATGGGGTATAGTGTATAGCAGAAACGGCTGCTATTCTCATTAGCTAATGCACAGCCATCGATATATACAAGCCAGGCTGAGAAAAAGGCAACACCGCAATTGCCGATGTCAGCGGACCGACCCATTATGGAATAAGTTTTAAAATTTTAATATTCAATTAAGAAAATCAACGAATTAAACGAATTCTCGTTGAAAGTAAATCTTATATAATCAAAAAATTAAATTTCTTACCTTTTGCAGCAATACAATCTATTATTAACCCTATCAATAAATATATTTACAGATTTAGAGATTGAATTTTAACGTATTTGGTAAAGGTAAAGTACTAAATGTTTAGACATAATATTGGTGAAAACAGAACGCACTATTCCCTATAATTCTAATTTTACAACTATACAAATAAAGTTAATGGGATTTCATATGTTAAGCATTGATTTTGGGATACTTTATCTTGTCCTTTAAAAACGATCCATCACCTGGATTATGGATAAATCCTTTGATTGGCTACTTGCCTTGATAAATACAAATGTATAATAAAAAAGATTTAAGGCAAAACATCAACCTTTAAGCGAGATTTGTCTAAAAGATGTACTTCAGTAGTTTAGACAGCAAATGTTTAGTATTAATAACAATATCACTAAGATTTCAGTATAATTGAAAATCCACAATTAAGATAACAATATAAAACCTTTTCGTGAGGTTGTTTATATTGACACTTGTCTTCTTAGCTGGATTTTCAAACATTTAATGACACTGATGCCGGAATTGTTAGGGGTGGTTTTAAAGAGGAAATCTAATTTTTAATGCACTCAAACTCACTACATCTATTAAATGTCAATAGAGCAATAAGATGTAAACATTAGAATCCCCAAAAAATCAAAGCAAAAGAATTAATTAAAAACTTTTCAAATTTTGAGGTTATGTTAGTAATTTAGAAATATTTTTTTAAAATCGAACTCACATATGTTACGTGTTAGTCTAATCCATTTAGCATAACAACTCACACACCTTAGAATCAATTAAACATAAATAGTACATAAGAAAACTGCATAATTAGAACAAATTTAAGAAATGACAAACTGTTGTTTACATTTCATCGGTCCGCTGACAGTGTTGCCGCTGTTTATCTCAGCGCGGCTAGTATTTATCGATGGCTGTGGTGATTCGTTGGTGGTTGGAGAGAAGATGTTGTTTTCAGTATTTTGATTGGAATCAATATGACCATCACGGCTTCAACTGACAAACTACTCTTCTTAATTGCTGCACGTGTGTTTTAAATGTCTCAAATAAGATTATATTCTAATCACGAACTAAAATATAATAACAAAGGATGATGCTCTCTAAGAGCTTACAGCGTGTTTGCGCTTTGTAGTTATATGCCTATTTTGAAGAGAGAGGCTTGAGAGAGAGGGAAATGTGGAGCACTGCCATAGATATAAAAACTATAATATCAAAATTGTCAATTAAAATAGTTTTAAAACACATAAAAAATACTGTTATATAGAGGATTAAATTATTATTATTTTTATTTAAAGAAACAACAGAAATGCTACTGGAATGTTAAAAAAATATTTTAAATTTAAAATTTTTGTAGGCTTGGCTTTATTTGAAAACGCTACCTAGATGGTCAGAGGTATAAAACACAATTTTTAGAAAAAAGTTATAGAGAAAGTAAAGTTTCAAAGTTCGTGAGACAAAATACTTATCTTTTTTTAGTTTAAACACTAGAGATAAGAAAAAATTAAACAACTCTAGTTGTTTAAAGCAACTGTTTATCGTGTAGATGGCAGATGCAGCTAAGCATTATCCTTATAACTTTCTCCTGCTTTTCTATTATTACTGAATATGACGGATGTTGTAGTTTTCTTTAACATAGTTATATGTGATTTTGTAAAAGTAAAAAAATCTTAAAAATGTTACGCTGTCTTTCTACTATAAACAATAAGAATTAATATGTAATTTTGTGTCACAAACAGATATCTATTAGAATCTACTAAAAAAAATGTTTTTACTTTTATGGTTGTTAAAATTAATGCATCAAGTTATTTTTAAAAATGCAATCAAAAATTCTATTAATTTTTCTGAGATATAGAGCTGTGTTAAAAAAAATGTGTAAAATATTTAAGGAGATAATAGTATGAACCAAAAGAGACAAAAAAGTCTTAATAAACACACTTCCGCAAAGCAAGAGTTTGAGAGATGTGAAAAATTATCCTTTCTGAAAACATTTATTTTACTATTATTCATTAATTATTTATTATGTGCAAACAAAGGGAGCTTCTGAAAAACACAAAAACAGAGTTACAAAAGATGTTTGAAATGCTCTTCTTCTATTTTCAAGCAGGTATGACATTTTTTTCTGCAGGATATTTAAACTTTTTCTAAAATTTTCGCATTGGTTCGAATTTGTTGGAATTTTAGATTAGTAATTTACTGCAGCTCTTTGAGACTATTTACAGGAGTACCTTAGACTAATGTTTTTAAGTACCTTTAAAGAATGAAATCTAGAGGGTTTAAATTAGGCGAACTTGCGGGCCATAAAACAGGTTTGTTTTTTTCTGCTTATCTACGTGGAAACGTTTGGTCTAAATGCTTTCTAACGGCAATCAAAAAATAACGTGGGGCATCATGCTAAAACCATATTTGTTGCCTTTGGTCTAAAGGAATATCTTCGAAAATATTATATATTGTGTTCTACATAAAGTTTAGGTAAGCACTGCTTGTCAGTCGGTTTGGTAAAACGACAGGACCTAAGAACCTAACAATGCCCTTCTAAATGTTTAATCAAAAACTTACCTGATGTCTAGACTCTATTAGAGCATGGAGATTTTTTTCTGCCCAAATCTGCGTATTGTGAAAAGTAACAACAAAGGTTCTTGATGAAGTGGAGCACTAATTCCTACCTTGACTGATATTCTCCGCACATAGTTTGCGGATTTTGCTCTATCTGTGCGAAAATTGCTTCTTTTGCCCTAGGAGTAAATACCGACCTTGGTCTTCCGGATAAATGGCACTATTTACGAAATAAATAGGTGTTACGCAATCTTTGGTAAATTCCTCCAAACATACGATGTGAAGGAATCTGGCGATTTTGATAAGCTTCAGTGCAAAGAGGTCGCGCTTTGGTGGCAATGCCATTAGCACACGTGATCATACATGGACATACATGAAATGCATGTCGGCTAATTCTGCATTAGAGTAAACATAAGTTATAGTAAATAAAACTTTTGCACTAACAACAAACGTCAAATTCTGCACAATTATTTATTTTTTGTTTATCATTGGTTTACTCTGATATGAAATGCCTTTTTTTGCAAAATAGAAAAGGGTAAGAAAAGAAATAAAATTTTATAACTCCCAAAACGTTGTTTTACGGACTCATGTTTATTAAGCCTTTTTTGTTTATTTTAGTTTATACTACTATTTTTTTAAATGTTTTACACTTTTTTTGAACACTCTGTGTAGAGCATATATGGCTCGTCAAAAATGCGGTTTTAAAGTTAACTTCTTTAAGCAAATAATGTAACAAATATGTAGCAAATGTAGCAAATAATAACAGATTTGATAATAAAATTATTTGTCTCAAATTTAAGGTGTAGATATTAAGGTGCACTGCGGTGTTGTGTGTTTGTGCTGTTTTTAATTATTTTTATTTAAAACAAAAGTTATAGAAAAATTTTAAGAACATACTTGTGCTTTTGTTAACGTTTTATATCATCACAGAAAGGGTGATTCGACTTTTTTGATAATCCCGTATAATATTGTGGTATAAGCTAGTCTCTAAATTCGCAAATATGACAACAAATTGCAAATTTGATTGATTATTTTGTATTTTGAGGATGAATATTTGGTACATGTATTTGTTTTTGACAAACAATATTATTATCACCAGTCATTACATCCGATATGTCTTTGACACTTTTAATGATCTCGACAAAGCATACGTTATCAAGAGGAAACAGAAACCTACTCGAAGCCGATAGAAAGTTCAACACATCCTCTTCTTGATACAATAAAAAATTTTAAACCGCATTATTTGGGTTTTCTTTGAATAAAATTTAATCAAGATTATGTTTCAGCAAAATCCTTTCCCTACGTTAAACCCGAAATTCTTTCCGAATATGAGACCATTATCAACACCGGTGATAATTATACTGTACTGTGTCAAGGAGACAAGCCATTGACATGGAAATTTCCTGAAATAAAGGTACAATGTTTTATAAAATTAATTAAAAATGCTAAAAATTAATTATTTAAGAATGAAATGTATGAAAAGTGGACGACAACAGATATCACAAATGTGTTACCAAAAAGCAATAATTACAAATATGCCAGTAGATTATTTATAAATAATGCCACTTTTCCATTTACTGGATTTTATATATGTCATTATACAAATATAAATCCTTTAGATGAAGATTTAGTTGCCAAAATTTATCTTTACGTTAAAGGTGAGTAGGTCTTTGGATATGATTTTGTATTTTTCAGTAATTTTATTTTAGATGATGAACATTTATCTGTGACTGAAGAAGATGTAGACACGGTTGTTGCAACTCAATACAGTGATGCTATAATTCCATGTAGACCAACTTCTCCAAGTGTACAAGTGGATCTTACCTATATAGATGGGACAAAGGTATTTTTATCTGTTTTATTTTACTACGATTTTTTAAAGCTGTATATAAAGCAAAGGTTTAATTTTATAACAATCTGCTCTTATTATTTCTTTTTCTTTTTCTTTGTATATTTTCATATATAGTACTGTTTAATAATATGGAACTGAAATTATTGAAAAATTTGGAGAATACTTTCTCGTCGACTTAATTCGGGTTTCTTGAGATTTAAAGAGTAGGATTTTTAAACGAATAATTTATTTAAAAACAACCAAATTGATGATTATAACAAAATAACATATTCCTATTGTCTTGAATAGTCGCTGATTGTTTCTCCCGAACAATCTTAAATCTTGCATAAGGGACTTTTCGACTATTTACCCAAGAGAAACGTTTGCTTTTTTGTTTTGTTAACACGCAAGTATAAATTACTTTTAGAATTCTCTGTATGTGGAATTTCGACAGGACCAGCTGCATTGTGACAGTCTTACCATCAGCGCTTTCTTATGCACTTTCTAGTAGACCATTTTTAACCCTTAGAGAATTGTAATGGGTTTATAATGCTTTCAATGCTGGGTATTTGTTCCACGGTTTCTATTTTCTGTATTTTTCCTAATCGGCTTGATACTACTACTATATTTTTACTGTTTTGTTTTTATTTCAGGAGTTTCATATTCGTTTTAAGGTTGCAGGATCAACCTTCTAACTTTAATAGAGAGGTTCGAGAGCTCTCTCGTTGAATGCAGTTTATGCCACCGGCTTGATACCGTTTCCGCTCAGCAGTTGCTTGTTGTTTATTTCATAAATTTCTCAAATTTAACGGCTTTCCAGCCCAGTATAATCTATCTTGATTTCAGTACTGAAGTACTATAAGGTATTGTCGGTAGAATAATTATAAGGCCCAAGGCTCGCTTTAGGCGATTTCTCGAAGATCTTTTTTTTGTCATTAAGTCGTAAAATATATTATAGTCGTAAAATTAAGTGGCACGTGGTTTTTACACAGCTTTGTTTTCGATGTAACAAAGCGTAAAATAACTAATTATTGTCCAACTAGACAACTAATGTCAACATTTCGTTAGTAATTGATCACAGAAGTGCAGCTGTGCCCTTGAACAGGGTTGGCTTCAAGTTTAAGCTTTAATCCACTTTTGCCTGTGACGGTAAAACGTAATTTTTGTGTTTATTTCGGTAGTATTTAGTTGTTGTGTGTGCATTTTATTAACATTAATAACGATAAAGAAGACATTTTTATTTTATTTTAGTAAGTTTTTACCTAAATATTTTTTAAGCTAACTCTGCAAAATATGTGTGATGTGGCAAGAACGGTACTGTAACCCACCAGTATTTAAAATATGATGGAACCGATTTACATTTAAATATCGACTTGAGCATCTGTATTCTCTGTTTTTTACTTATCTCTCTACCTCTGCCTTATATATCTTGATTCTACAATAATTCGTGTAACAATTTTTACTTTTTATAACCGATAATTACTTTTTTATGTTGTCTATGAGGGACTTACAAGAAGTTTTAACTTTTTATTTTATTTTTTTATCTAGTTTCAATTCTGTTACATTTGTGGTGCTTCTATGTTTATAGTGTAACCAAATTTTTTTTATATTTTAAATAAACTTTTAGCAAGTTTAAGAATGCGATAAATTTCTTCACTTTTTAACATGTTTTTTTTTGTAAATTATTAAGGTATAAAATTCGACAACTACATTTTTAAATGATAATTTTTTTGGTCTTTATTTTTGACATAATAAATTATTTCGTTCTTTATACATAAATGGTTTGTTAACAACTTTCTTCTTTAACGTGTTTTATGGTTTTCTTTAAATATTTATTAAGTTTACTAAAAATATGGCACTAACTTTGAACTAATTGTAGACTTTGTTAATTTTTGGTGGGTACTACCATAGTATAACACCTTAGGTGTTATACTATGGTACTACAGACTAATTTAGTTTTGTGAATGTCGCTACCGCTAGTTTACCAGTAAAAGGCTTCTTCATTTTTGTCAGTCACAAAAAATGTTTGTTTATATCTTTGACATTTTTATCTTTGGTCAGTTTAGGATCGACTGCAATTTCCTTAAAAAAAAAACGGTAGTAGTAGGTGCAAAGGTCCAGGACACTTTGCATTTTATGTCGGGTTTACTCTCAGATGGCAGCAATTTTCTTAGGATTCGTTTGGAATCCGTCCGGCATTACCATATGACCTTCTTTGAAATAAACGATTGGCAATTATCTTTTCTACCTTCTGAGTGACTTCTCTCTGTTTCTCAAAGGGGAGTTTTTTTGGAGCCTGGCTATTGTCAGTATTTATTTGGTCTTGTACAAGGTTTTTTCTACTTGTAATTATTACCAAATCTTTATTACCGAAAATATTACATTCCTTGCGAATAAATGCAATGGCTTTTGTCAACTCGTAGTTTGTGATGTGTTTTTATTTATTCGGAAACCTTTTTTCTAGTTTTGGATCTCGCTTATCATGCTTTTCTTTCTAGAATTTTTTCCTCTGCAAAGGACAACTTGAAATACGAGCTGAAATATGTAACTCGATTTTAGATCTCTCCGATCTTATAAGTTGGAATTTTTTCTTATCTTCAACAGTTGTTACTGCCACCATCATCTGTTTTTTTTTTGTCAGACTTTAGTTATTATCCGGTTTAACATACATATCTCATAGAATTTTCTACCAAAACCGCCGGCCCATCCTTCTTTGTTGTTGAAGATACTAGCAGTCGCCTGGTCTTACTATTGAAATACAGTGCTGAACAATTGAAATGGAACACCCTAAAATTTTAACAAAGTTTAACGTCTTCTAACTCCAAAAAAATTTATTAATCGGAATCATTCTTTTTTTCTGGGTAGATCATTTCTTTTACTTTAAGATATTTAATAAAGTGTTTTTTGTAGAATTGTTGGTTAAGTTATACAGAGTGTCAAAAACAGGCCCTCCAAAAAACGAAAAGTTTAGACATCTCCTACTTTAACAAAAAAAATTTTTGGATTTTTTTAATGGGTCTCGGAAGAGCGCTGGATTAAGTCCTCGATACAGTTTTACAGATTTTAAGCTATACATAAATTATAGCAATATTTTAATAAAACTTTATTTGGGTATTAAACAATAATTTTGTTAATTGATGTAAAATTTTATCTCTTTTTGGATTATTCTAAAGATAAAAGCTGAAACTTAATTTTTGAAAGGCAACGGTAGACATACTGTTAACATTTTGTGTAGAAAAAAACTTCCGAAGATGACCAAATCTTTAAACATCTTCGAATTTTAGTTTGCTAAAAGAAGAATAAAAATTTAAACGTGTGTTTCGACACATAACTTGTTTTTTGTATCTCAATATTCTTGTAGCATTAGTTTATTTATCGGTGATTAGATCCGATTTTTAAAAGCATATTTTTAGGAAAAATTGAAGCTTTTTCTAATTTAAACAGCTCGTTACCACACGATACGAACGCTACTGCGAGCTACCTACAATTGTATTATTGGAAACAAGCCGTTTAGATGAGCAAAAGTTTTAATTTTTTTCTAAAAACATGACTTCAAAAATCGTATTTAAACACCAACTTATATCGAGTAAACTAATGCTTCAAGGGTATTGAGATTTAAAACAGAAGACACAAGTCATGTTTCTAAATACACGCTTAAATTTTTATCATTGTTTTACCAAACTAATATTCAAAGCTGTTTAAAAAATTGATAATTTTTGGAAGCTTTTTATTACATGAAATATTAACAATATGTTTACCACTTTTTCTAGAATTCAAGTTTGAACTTTTGTCTTTAGAATAAGCTAAAAAAGAATTTTTTTTTACACAAATTAACAAAATTATTGTTTATAGTTAAAAATTATTATGTCGCCGGAAGAATGGCGACCACTGACCGAAACAAGTTGATGGTACCATGCTCAATGAATTTTGACATTACTTATAAGCTTTGATAAAGAATTCAATAAAGATTCGAAACGTCGACTTTATAAATTAGTTTATCTGCCTTGTCCACTTCCCCGTAATAGTAATTTTTAACTATAAAAATAATGGACGTAAAACACTAAAATAATTATTGTGTATAGGGCAAACAACAGTTGGATTTTGGTCTTAATTTATAAACTTAGCTCATAATCTGCAAAATCGTTTCAAGGGTCTGGTCCAGCGTTTTTCTGAAACTCAATTACAAAATTCATTTTTTTTTGTTAAAATAGAAGCAGTCTAACCTTTTCGTTTTTTTGTTTAAACACTCTATTAAACATCTTAAAGTATAGGAAAAAAATATCATCTCAATTAATAAATTTTTGCAGGAGTTACAGGCTTTAAATTTTGTTAAAATTTTAGGGTGTTCCACTTCATTTGTTGAGCACTGTGGTATCTCTACTGTCAATCGTCATCTTACAATTGACTTCGTTGATCTGCCAACATCAAATTGACACTTTTTTTTCATAGTTTGAAAAACTGGAATAATTTTAGGGATTTTGGAAAGTCTGGATCACACGCTCTCAAATTGATGGGTACAGTCAACCATGCTAATATAGCGGCACATTTAGTCTTTTTGGTTTTTAAGGGAGATCGACACGTTCGTATATTTTTCTTTATATCGTAACTTTAATGCTTCTACAATTTTGTTGTAACTGTTTCGTCGAGCTAGGATATGTTTTGTAACAGCTGGTGAGCTGCCTCTTTCAAAAATCTTTTTCAATTATTTTTTTGAACTTTTTTTCACTTTTTTGCAAGGATTTTCTAACTTGTAATTTGTCAAACAATTTCAAAAACTTTTGTTGGCGTTTTCTTGTTCTTTGTTTTTTTTTGGTTGTTATTTTTCAACGTCTTCTAAAAAATTTTTTTTCTTTTCTTATAATCGTTCTTTTTTAATTTTTGTAAAAAACCTTGTTATTTCAATCGTTCTTTTTAATGTTTTCTAGAAGCTTTTTTTGTTTAAGTTTTTAAAACATGTAGGGTCCGTTTACAGAAAGTGAGATTAGCTTTAATTCCGATTAAATAGTTACTTCGCGATTAAATTCCGATTTTGACCAATCAAACGCGAAGAAAGCTGATTTAATCGCGAAATAAAAGTTAATCCCAATTAAATATTTAATTTATCTTCTGTAAACCGACTCTAAATTTCTTTAATGATTACCTATTTGTGACCTCGACTGAATTCAGGCTTCTTGCAATTTAAAGTGTTGGATTTTTAAACGATCAATCTCTTTACCAAAAATTAAATTTACACGAATAATTTAAAAATTACTTTTACTAAATAAAGGTTTGCATAACACACTACTATCGTCTTCAATAATTCAATGTTTTGCCCGTAATGGTCGCTATTGAACTGCACGGTTAACGGGTTTTCGCTTGCTTATATTGAATAAGATTACTTTCTAGTTTAACGGGACGTTTAACTCCGTTAGATATCGAAGACAATGAAATTCTTTTAAACAGACTGTTAACATACATTTTGCTATTACTCTAACTAAATTACCGTTTTCAAGTTTGTTACACAATTGTTTAGCATCTAGAAAGTCAAAGATTTAGTAAAAAACTCAGGAAACCTTGCAATTTTTTAAATTTTTAGGAAGTAAAGTACAGTCTAAACAACAGTTTAAAATCTTACTGAGCATGTGTAATAGCGTTTTAGCGACTCGAAAATTCTACTGCGCTTGCAGTAGTCTATGTTTCTAAACCGTTCTGGTTTATTTTTGAAACATTTTTTTTATTTCTTGACATCTATAGGTATATGTTTTTTAAAGAAGAATTATTGCAGAATTTTATTTGTATTCAATGAATAAACTATGGTTGGATTCAAGACATTTTTAGGACAGTTTCGAAAAATTTTGTCAGTTCCATATTTTAACAGTACCTGTCTGGTCATTTTGCGTTAGATAGCTTATAATAACACATAAAAACATTTCTACCACTTCCGGATTGTACATAATGTAAAATTAACAACCGGAAGCAGTTTAGATCGCCTGGTCTACTAACACTCATGTAGTTGTACAACTTATCTGATAGAAACCTAAGGTCTATCATGGGACAATCGATGAACAAGGAATAATGTACCGTTACCATCCTCATTTTGGTTTTATAACTAACAACACAGAAGAACAAGATCAAAAACTTTATGTCTGCAACTTCTCCACTGACTCTCACACTTTCTCATTAACAATCATATTGGATATAGAACGTACGTATGAAACTGTCAACAACCCTTGCGAAAACTTTCTGAGTTTTCGCTTGGGTTTAACACTTTTTCTTTATTTTACAGGTTGAAAACGCCACATATGACCCGAAAACTGGATTTAGATTTCATATTTTTAGTCTCGCGTGTGAAGGAATATATTCTTGCAGTTTTGTGCAAGGAGATTTAGAATTTGAGATAAGCTTTTATCTGAATGTACTTCGTAAGTAGCAGATTTAAGAAATTGTGTTGTTTTTGTCTTTGGTCTTGGGGCTTGTCTAATCCAGTTTCGGTGTTGGTCTGGTGCTTTTTCTTGCTTTGCAAATTCTGTTTTCGTACAATTTAGGAAACTTTTAGCTTTTATATATTCTATACCGAAACCGATACTGGAGGAAATTAGTGGTGGACATACTGTGGTCGGAGAAAAATTAGTTTTGGAATGTAAAGTAAGGATACCTACTCTGTTTGTGACAATTAATTGGATTACACCGACGGGACCGCCAGATGTAAGATTTTTCTAAATATCTACACTACTTAGTTGTTATTTTGTTAATTTTGCATTAGGATCGTATGGATTTATCGCCGCCTAAGAAATCATCGAAAGACGCTCCTATAATTACCCAGTATCTTACCATTAATGAAACTACTTTGAAAGATAAGGGAGTTTACCAATGTAATGTCAGTGACAACCAAAATCATTATGGTATTAACAGTCTCAACGTCGCTATCTATCGTAAGTTTCTTCTAAATCAGTGATTGATTGGCACCATGTAATTATTTTTAAGGTCCTGATGAACATTTTATTAACTTAACAGAAGAAAACGGCGTTTATTCAATATCTCAATTAGCTGGTGAACACTCAATTCAATGGCGTATTGATGTAAACGGACATCCTCAACCTAATTTATTTTGGCTGAATAACAACAACGAAACAATTTCTACGGAGAGAAAAGATAAATATGAAATTATTTCTACGAACACAGAAACTGTTTTAAGAATAAAAGATATTGCAATGACGGATTTTGGCAATTATACTCTCATTGCCCAAAATGATTTTGAAACTAAATATTTATTTCTGTTTCTTAACGTGACTGACAAACCTACAGTGATTATAGAGAGTGATGATTTTTATCTTGTTAATCAAATTGGAGAAGTTAAGTGTGTTGTAGCTGCTTATCCAGAACCTACAATTTATTGGTTTTACAGACCATGTTTGGATAATTCTTGTAAATTTAATAGGGTAAGTACATACATTTTAATTGATAATATGAAACTGTTTTATATACCGGGTGTAAACGAAATTAGGCTCACCCCATTTTTTAATAGTATTTTTTAAAATAGAAAAACGAAACTTAGGAAACTTATTATGTTAGAAAATCTCCATTAATTGAATAAAAAATAAGCTTTTTATCACTTCTGGTTTTACCGGAAACGACCGTAACTTTGGATTTTTAAATAGAACACTATACATATTTTTGTATTTTTGGAATCTACATTAAATTCTGAGTGTAATAGACTACTTTTTATAACTTTTCGAAAAATATTTTTTTTTTTTTTGTAATTTATGTTTTTTTTATCTAGAAAGCTGTGATGGTTAAAAAATAGTTTTAAATAATGTAAGCAACCATTTAAAAATAAAAGCTGTATTATAAATGCTCTAGATTAGAAAATACAAGACTTTTAATTAAATGAAATTAGTTTTTCTGGCTTAACAATTTTTTTTCAAAAGGAACAATAGTGGCTCATCCAACTCTTTAAATTCATTTTTTTTGTGAATTTAAAGATACCAAAATTTAAAAAATCTATTCACCACTTTTTGTAATATTTACAAAAACAATTTAGAGAAAAACTCCGAAAATGTTTACTGAAAAAAAATTTAAGCATGCTGTGCACTAACGTCAAAATTTGACTAAAGTAACAGTTTAAGCTTAACGGCCGTATTTTTCATTTTGTTGTCTGTGTAAACATATTGTCAAAATGCCAGTGTATTCAAAAAATGAAAGAGTTGATATGCTGCTTGTTTATGGAGAGTGTAGGAAAAATTCTGTTCAAGCAGCAATGGTTTATCGAAATCGGTATCCCAACAGACGTCACCCATCACGTCATTATTTTAGCAACCTTGTGAAAAAATTTAGAGAAGGGTCTGATTACGTTGAAGAAAATTTTATTGTCGATGAAGACACAGAGATTGCTGTTTTGGCGTGGGTAAATATGCACCCAACTAAATCTTTACGAGAAATTGCCACGGACTGCGATATAAGTCATCAGTCAGTATGGAAGATTTTAAAAAAACATAGATACCGTTCTTTTAAATACAGTTTACACCAACATCTCCATGAAAACGATGATGAAAGACGATTGAATTACTGTAACTTTTTTTTGGAGCAAATGGGTGAAGATCCATTGTTTCCTAGTTGCATCTTTTATACTGCTGAGAGTCGTTTCACTAATAATGGCGTTTTTAACAGTAGTAATACACGTTACTGGGCTCAAAGAAATCCCCATCTTTTAAGAGAAAATAATTTTCAAGAGCGTTTTGTTTTTAATGTTTGGATGGGTATTGTTGGACAACGACTTATTGGACCCATTATTTTTGATGGACATCTGACTGGACAAAGATATTTAGAGTTACTCCAAAACGAAATAGAAGAATTTATAGACGACTTACCAGTAAATGTGTTTGGAAGATTATATTATCAGCAAGATGGAGCACCATCTCACAATTATAGACCAGTCGTTGAATATCTGAACCACAATTTTAAAAATGGTTGGATTGGTACTAATGGCCCTGTTAGGTGGCCCGCTAGAATTCCTGTTCAAGATCGTCAAAATCTAGAAGCCAGATTGAGACACAGTATTGCACAAATTACTGCTGAACAATTGCAAAACGTTATCACAGAAACTATGAATCGCGTTCAAAAATGTCAGGAAGAAAACGGAGGACATTTCGAACATTTGCTGTAACAATAAAATTTTTATTGAGAAATTTTTTTAATTCCATATTTAATTAATTTAATAATAATAGCACCAATGTGTATTATAAAATTTCTTTTCATAATAAATGAGTTGCGACGTAATAAACCATTACGTCGGTTACATTTTCTATTTTTTTTAAATTGTTTTTGTAAATATTACAAAAAGTGGTGAATGGATTTTTTAAATTTTGGTATCTTTAAATTCACAAAAAAAATAAATTTAAAGAGTCGGATGAGCCACTATTGTTCCATTTGAAAAAAAAAATAGTTAAGCCGGAAAAACTAATTTCATTTAATTAAAAGTTTTGTATTTTCTAATCTAGAGCATTTATAATACAGCCTTAATTTTTTAATGGTTGCTTACATTATTTAAAACTATTTTTTAACCATCACAGCTTTCTAGATAGAAAAACAAAAATTACAAAAAAAAAAATTTTTTCGAAAAGTTATAAAAGGTAGTCTATTACACTCAGAAATGTAGATTCCAAAATTACAAAAATATGTATAGTGTTCTATTTAAAAATCCAAAGTTACGGTCGTTTCCGGTAAAACCGAAAGTGATAAAAAGTTTATTTTTTATTCAATTAATGGAGATTTTCTAACATAATAAGTTTCCTAAGTTTCGTTTTTCTATTTTAAAAAATACTATTAAAAAATGGAGTGAGCCTAATTTCGTTTACACCCGGTATACTATAGGACAAAAGTAAAGCAGCTATTTAAATAAAAATAATTGTGTATTTATTTTGCTATTATTTACTATTTTAGTACTCCTTTAAATAAATCAATCACATAAATTTTTTCTTAATTTGGTATAATGTATAAAATATAAGAAAACATTTTCATTAGCGTCTATTATTATTTAAGCCGAGATTTAAGCTTTTGGATAAATTATTTGTTGAAATGGGGCAAAATTTTACGCGACAAAAGTAAAGCAACTTTTACGAATTTTTTTTTACCAAACAATTACAATTATGCGTGGAAAGTTATACGACTAATGCCCGGTTGCAGAAACGTTCATCAAAATTGATGGCTTGTTAATCTACCATTAACGTATTTTTAGCCAATCAGAGCACGATATTTTTATTTAATCAGAGTTTAATCGTCCGACCAATTTGATTGACGTTTGTGCAACCGGGGGTAACATTATTATGAAAATATTAACTTAATTGTTGATGGCATATTTATTGTTGGCTGCAACGGACAAAACCAGGGCCGGATTATAGTTGTTAACGCCTCTAGGCTAATCTTACTCTGCGCTCCCCTTTTTCCTAAAAACCATTTTATAGGAAAAAAAAGTGCCGCTTTTTTATTTTATATAATTTACACTTAATTGTTTTTAAGTAACAAAGTAAACGCAAGTATTTATTAAATTAAAAAATTAGAAAATTACAAATATAAACACTAAAATTTAATTTTTCGACACTTTATAGAAGCAAATTCTTTTATGACTTCATCAAAATTAAAATTTTTAACCAAATTTGACTCAATAGGCAAAAGTGAAAGATATATCAGTTTCTCCTGCCTTAATAGTTTTCGAAGAAAATTTTCATACGGTTAAGTGTCGAAAATGATATTTCTCCCGAACAATTTGTAACAGAAATGCATAAAAAATTTGCAGCGCCACATCAACATTAGGAAGTGGTGACGTAACTTTGCTGTTCCGAATTAATTTAAGCATTTAGTCCACACTTGACTAGTTGAACTAATATTCTTCAAAAAATATTTAAACTGTACCTACACATTCTTAAAAAAAATATATCATCTACATCATTCGAAAAAAGTTTTGCCTAACATTTTTTAGAACATTTTAAGAGACTCACTCAAACTTTATATTATTCAATTTAAGCAATTTGTTTTTAAGTTAATACAAAATTTTCAAGCATTTTATCACATTAAATCTAAATACGGACTGAGCAAAAAACAAATATAATTTCGTATTTCTTTAGAACTTTGTTACAGGTGTTACATGCCTAATAAGTGTGAGCATTAATAAATGAATTCTACTTATATTGTTACGATTTATTTTAGAAGGTTTATACTGTAGCTCAAATTGTGTGTAAATAATACAATTGACTACTTCTTAATAATTGACATCGCCAGTATATGGTTTCAATAATTTTGTGAATTCTTCAGAATGCTGTTGTTATCAAATTTTTATTAAAGTCTGTCTCATAGACTTATTTCCTTTTGTAATCAAATTATGCCTCAATCTACGACGTATAGCTTCGTGTGAATTTGACATTTGACAGAACACAAACGAAACATTTAAATAACAAAAATATTGTAATTTTGGGAATTAGGTTTTAGAAAATTTTGTTGCTGCAACAGAACTCAGTTCAAGGAATTATACCTAAAATTTTAATTTTTTAGGTATTGAAAAAAAGTCTGAAAATGGAAAGAAAGGCAGAAGATAGAAATGTGTGACATTCTTAATACAATACGTTCTATGTTCGTTGCATTTTAGGCCATGATGTAGAAAGATATAGCAATAAGAACGTGAATCTTTACTTGCGTTGAAAAATTTTATTACAAAAAGGAATAAGACCGTGAGACAGACTGACTTTACTGATTAGCACGAGTAATTATGTTTGGAAACTTTTTTTTCTGAAAAAATTATTTTATTTGTTATTTATCATATTTTTTTTTGTTAAATGCGTCCCATTTTTCTGGCGCCCTCATTTTGCTGGCGCCCTCTAGGCTACAGCCCAGATAGCCTATTGTGTAATCCGGTCCTGGACAAAACATTGATAAAATTAAATTTTGAATAGTAATAATCTGGTAGATTCGACTAGTCTTCGATAATTTCATCAGTCAAAAACTTTGTTTAGAAAGTTTGTGGTACAATAGCATTGAAGTTGAGTGATCATGCTGGTTACTGCATAAGAGAATTAAAAAACTTTTCAAAGAACTTCTTAGATATCAGAATAAAGAATAATTGTAAAATCCTCGTATTTGAAGAAAGTTTAAGAACAGTTAAACAAAGATTAACTGAAACAAAGAAACGAAATTTTACAGAAGACGTGTAGGCAAGAAACTTTTGATTTTTGAAAAAAAATATTTTGCCAGACTTGAATCTGCACGACTCCATTTAAACTAGTGGGCTCAGCACTAGAAAAAATATTATTTAGTGACAGGACTTAATACAAAATTTTAAATTTTATCAAAATTAGTCTTGTAATAGGTACTTTACTTTTTTTTAAAGAGTTGTTTTACTTTTATCCGATCGTACATTCATATCTCTTTTTAATTTTTAAATTTTATGAAAGCATTCTTTTACTCACTTTTATTTGCGATGTTAATAACTGCACAATTTCGGAATAACATCGTATAGTAACCTTTTCTTAGATTATTTCTGCTTACTCTGTCAAACAGGAAATCTTTAGTTTTCTTTCTTTGGGCTATCTCAGGTAACGGAATATAGGATCTATGAGTTTTTTGTTTATTTTTTTACAATAAATGGTCTTTATAAAACGTTGGCAAAACTGTGTTCAAAATTCCTAAAGCTTTTATGTTTCTTTCAGATTTGGGTAGTACAAAATACAAAGTCTACCTTCTCGAAATATCTTTGTCTCTATTACTTTTTTTTTATTATTTCTGCTCTATTTATTTTGCTATTTTTTACATTTACGTCACACAGCACAGGCATAAATAAATTAGGAACTCTTAGCTTCATTTCTGTTCTCTTGCTACGCTTTGGTATGCAAACGCAACCTCGGCAGTAGAATTAGGTTAAAAAAAGAGAGTGGTATTCAAAAACTGATGGAGTTTTGGAAAATGTTTTAATTAGTTAAATTAAGCTTCTGACATGTAGAATCTGAATTTGAATCTGAAAGTCTGAATCAGAATTGTTGAGTATCAAATTTCGTCTTTAGAATGTTGAAAAAAGTGCTAAAAACTTAGTCATTAAGTAGATTTTAGCGTTTTTTTAATTTTCTAGTAATGGTATGGTTAATGACCAATATTCATTTTTGGTTACAAATTTTATGTACTTGCGGAGTCTTGAAAACTGATTTAGTTACTCATGTAAGCTTTTACAATGAATAATATAATTAGTTTGCTCTAATTTTTGAAAATTCTAGTCATGATGTTGGGGTTTTAGTACCTACCTTTTTTCTCATTTTTTTTTACATTAAGTGTTTAATCGAAAAGTTTACCAACCAAAAATATAGAGCATTAAATTTTGCGTTAAAATTAATGGATACTAAGTACTTTTTAGTACATTTTTATTTCAGATGCTCTTAAATTTGACAAAAATGAAAATTTTTAAAAAATATTAAGACGGGGCTATCTATGTATTTGTCGCTTAATTACAAAAAACATTGCCACTCTTTTACTACATTTAAACCGTCATTAATTTTTTTTGCTTTGTCAAATTTTTACTTTTATTTTACAATTAGAGTACCTAGTATCTTAATTTTTTCTTCTACGTTTATTATTTCTATCATGGTTTAGACATTTCTTTTCTAAAATGTTATATTTTAAGGTAAATGAAACACGTTGGGAACGAAAAGGTTTATCAAAAATTTCTTATCTTGGGCTCAAATCAATTAAATCGGGATATGTAAAATGTTTTGCACAAAATTCGATTGGTGAAGATGAAGTTACAAAAACACTTTATGTAACAGATGTTAGACACGGATTAGATATTTTTGGGTTTGACAGTCACGTTAATGTTGACCAAAAAAATGACGAACTTGAAGTAGCTCTTGGGGAAACAACTAAGATGACATGTGGAGCATCAATTTACAATTATACTGCACAGTTAGAGTGGCTACGAGATGATGAACCAATAAAAAACAGTGAAAGTATGGAAACATTTACTAAAACTGCATTGTTACTAACATATATTTGCAGAATATCAAATTGATTTCAGTCATACAGAATACAGTAACCGTGTAACATTAAATTTTATTGAAGTTGGTTTTGAAGATGCTAGTGTATATAGTTGTGTAGTCAAAGGAATAGATGGTAAAATTGTTACAAAGAATGTAACATTACGAGTATCAAGTAAGTTTCACAATTTTTTCACTGTTTTGAGTTTTATGGAATATATATCGCAGGCCCAACTAAACCAATCATTATTGAAGATAACATGAAGAAAGACATGGAGTTACTGTTACCGAACCATGTCAAATTTTATTGTAAGGTTAAAGGAGTACCAAAACCTACTATAATATGGACAAAAGTACGTAAAAACTGGTCGTTTTGAATTTGACGTAATAATGCACCACTTAAATAGTGTATCTCGAAACTCTCAGCGCGATCACAATTTGTCATTTTCATGCTCACTAACTACGCCAAATTTGAAAGATTATTTTTAATTTTTTTATTTCAGAACAATAAATTTTTCAAAAATATTTTTTTTAGGATAATGAGAATATTAGACCTTCTAATCGGACACATTTCTATAATGATGAACAGGAACTTTATTTTAGGTCGCTCGCTTATGAAGATAAAGGTACTTATAAGTGTATTGTATCAAATAAAATTGGAACAGTATCGAAACAAATTAATCTTAATTTTAAAAGTAATTATAATTGCTGAAAAAAAAAACGATAATTAAAAAGTTATTTTTAGATCATTTAAATCCTGGAATATTATCTACTGTACTTATTTACACTTGTGGAGGTTTGTTAGTTTTTATATTCATTGTTTTATTTGGTTGTGGTATTATAATACGAAACAAACGAAAACTAAACAGAGAACTCAGGATTGCCGGTTTAGCAAATTTTGAGAAAGGTGCTTTAGAAAATTTGAATCCAGATCTTGGAATAGATGATCAAGCTGAATTGTTACCATATGATAAAAAGTGGGAATTTCCTATTGAAAAACTGAAATTGGGTAAACAACTTGGTTCTGGTGCATTTGGAGTAGTTGTCAAAGGAATTGCTAAGGGAATAGTTGAAGGAGAAGAGAGTACAACAGTTGCTGTAAAGATGGTGAAGAAAAACGCTGATTATACATATATTAAGGCTTTAGCTTCGGAACTTAAAATAATGGTTCATTTGGGCAAACATTTGAATGTTGTTAATTTACTGGGAGCGTGTACCAAAAATGTAGTTAAACGTATGATTTAATTTATTGTATTTTGTTGTGTTTTGACTGTGAATATTTGCAGGAGAGCTTTTTGTAATTGTGGAGTTTTGCCGTTATGGTAATCTTCAAAATTATTTGTTGCGACATCGAGATAATTTTATAAATCAAGTGGATCCAATAACCGGCTATGTTGATTACACGATTGGGCAAGAAATACTGGAAAGGACCTACACTGTTTCGAGCAATCGGAGGTAAGGAAATAACAACTAATCAACTACTTAAAATATAAAATACCCATTATTGATACATAAACTTTATGGCCTTTTTTCTTATACTGACTGTTGTGTTTGATAATAATAATTTATTTGTGTTATTTGTGTTATAATACATTGGTACTTTACACACGTCAATAAAACATAAATGAAATATACATAAAAAAAACAAATGTGGTAACAAAATTTACAATTGTGAATTATATGCTTCGATTTAGACAGAGCTTGTAGAAACAAGTTAATATAACGTCCTAAGAGCATACAGTGCTCATATCACCGAAATCATTACGTAAGTACTCCTCTATAGTGTAGAAAGATTTATACAAAAGATATTTTTTGATGTTAGTTAGGAGAAATTTTTCGTAGAGAGATGGGTAAGACATTATAAAATTTGATACAATAGTAGTTTATTCCATAACGAGAGATAGTAAGTCTTAGAGAGTTGTAAGCAAAGCCATGATTTCTTGTCTCATAGTGATGATAAGAATTAAACGTTTTGTATGAATTCATATTTTTTGTAAAATATTCAATGCATTTAAAAATAAATAAGCAAGGAAAAGTAAGAATTTTTAGGTGTCGAAAAAATCTCCGACAATCATGCTGATACCCTACACCTGAAATTATTCTTAAAGCTCTCCGTTGTAATTTAAAAAGTCTTTTTGTGTAACCGGTGTGACCCCACAGTATAACACAGTACTGGAGGTGAGACTGAATGAGAGCATAGTATGCTGTTATTAGAGTGTTGTGTGAGACACAACTAACTAAATTCCGGATTAAATATATCTTTTTACTAATTTTGTTAGCTAGAGTATCTATGTGTTTTTGCCATTTTAAAGAAGGCTCTATGTAAACTCCCAGAAATTTGACATATTCGGTATTGTTGTATAATTCAATTCCTTCTCTTAGGGTGAAAGTTAAAGTTAGCGTTTTATCTTCGTTTAGATGTAATTTGTTGGCATTCAACCACTTTTTGGTTAATTCGAAGTTGGTGTTCAATTTTTGAAGAATATTTTGATAAAGTGAATCTGCACATCCCAGAGTAGTGTCATCCGCATACAGTACTACATCTAAGTCGGGTATAGACTGAGGTAGATCGTTTACAAATATTAAAAAAAGTACTGGTCCAAGTTTGGAACCTTGGGGTACTCCACAAATGACATGATGCTTTTCAGAGACGTTGTTGTTAATTTTAACCTGTTGAAAACGATTAGACAAGTATGATTTAATCATGTCAACAGCACGATCACTAAAATTATAAAATTTAAGTTTATTCAATAGGATGTTATGATCTACTGTATCGAATGCCTTACTTAAATCGAGAAAAATGGCTTTATAAAACGATCTATTTTCAAAAGCATTAATTATGTTATTAATAAAGTGTAGCACAGCATGAGAGGTTGAAAGATTTTTTCGAAAACCGTATTGTTTTCCTGTAAATATATTATTATTTTCAAAGTGGTTTACAATCTGGTTTAGTAAAACTTTTTCAAATATTTTTGACAAAACTGGCAATAAAGCTATGGGTCGATAATTATTCAAATCATTGAAGTCTCCTTTTTTGAAAATTGGAACAATTAATGAATTTTTTAAACAGTCTGGAAATACACAGTTTTGAATACATTTGTTTATCAGTTTAGTGACAGGTACAATAATAATGTTTTTTATAGTTTTTAAGACATCCACATTTAAACCATAAATATCCCTACTTTTATTAGACTTCAATGCATTGAAACAATTTCTTATATCATTGTATGAGACTTCAGTAAAATTAAACTCTCTATAGCTTTTATTATCAGTCTTATTCATCATGTCGATAGGGTTTTGTGTTGTCGGTGTGAAGGAGTTTAGAATAGTTTGAGGAGTTCTAATAAAATGGTGATTTAATTCATTTGGTGTACATTTTGGAGTCTTACGTAATGGTTTGGGTCTGTATTGATTAATGACATTCCACATGGATTTTGGGTTGTTGTTATTGCGTGTTATATAATAGTCATTTGCTTCAGTTTTTGATTTTTTAATAGCTCTTTTGTATTTCTGTCTATATTTATTAACCAGATCTTTCAGTTCTAAAGTTTGATTTAAACTGTAAGCATCTTGTAAAAATCTGTACGTATCTCTCATTTTTCGAAGTTCTTGTGTAAACCAGTTATTATTACGACAAACTTTAGAATTGAGAGTTCTCAGAGGAAAAGCTTTATGAAAATGGTACAATATATTATTTAGAAACATCAAAAATTTATCATTAGGATTTATATCAGTATCGATAAAGTCCCAATTTACAGTTGACGTAAGATGATAAAATATAAATTTTCCTTCATTTGTAATTGGCCTAATTTTTACAATAGTTGTTTCTTTAAGGGTGTTATCTAGAGATTTATTAAAACGCATATTAACTAATAACCCTATGTGATCTGATAATGATAAATTAATCGGATTAACACAAATGTTACTAATATCTATATTAGTAAAGACATTGTCGATGATAGCATTTTGCCTGGTAGGATAATTGACTAAAGATTTCATTCCGTAGGTTTGAAATAGGTCACAAGTTAACATACAATTGGTATTATTAGTATGAAAATGAATGTTGAAATCACCACCTACAATTACATTAATCAGATTATGTTTTTTATGCAGATTATCTAACAATTTAGACAAATTTTCATAAAATATATCAAAGTTACCAGAGGGCGAGCGGTAAATAGTAATTATGATTAAGTTCTGTGTATTAATAAAGATACCTGAGAATTCACAATCGAGTTCTACAGACATGTTAGTGATCCAAGGAAGATTTATATATTGTATGTTATCCATGACCATTTGCAAGACTCCGCCATGTCTGTGGATACTTCTTGCGAAGTAGGAAGCCGTTTCAAAATTTGGTAGATGAAGGTTACACGATTCGACACTATTTAGCCAATGTTCACTTAAGCACACATAATTTATTTTTAAGTCTTGTATTGCTGCATCAAGAAGGTTAAGTTTATGTCTAAGGCACTGAACATTAAGAAACAAAAGCTGAAACGACTCCGTAGACAGTAATTGCTACGAGTCATATTCAGTTTTACGTTTGCACTTATTCACTTGCTGTTTGTAAGTCTCACAGTCTCGATCAAAACGAATGATTGGTGTCTAGTTGTAGGTTGTGTAGTTTGTTAGCATTTATACAGTTGACGCATTGAACATCATTTGTACAGTCTTTGTCTTCAGGGTGATCTTCTTCAGCACATTTCAGACATATTTTTTTGCTTGTACAGTTTTTGATAAAATGATTAAATCCTCCACAACCGTAACATCTAGGAATATTGAAGTATTCGTAAATATTGCAGCTGCTCAATCCTACAAAGATTTTACTTACCTTCATAAGCTCCTTGAAAAATATATTATCGGTTTCGATAATTGCAATATATTTTGTTTTCATCTTCTTGCATGTGATTAATTTGAACAGTTTGGGTTTACATTGTAATCGAAAATTTTGATTGATAATGCTATTTTTTAGTTGATCTTCATTTATTTTTTCACTCAGTCCAACTATTTTAATTTTTGGGTTTAGTGCGGCTTCTTGTCGAACATTGTAATTTTCTCCAAGTATTTCTTTAGCTTTTTCTTCAAGTTTTGCGCTTTCTTTGCAGTCTCCACATTCAATCAGGATTCCACCTTTATTTAGTAGCTTTACTTTGTTTATTGTAATGTTTTCGTCGTTCAATTTTATATTATCACGTAGATGATCAAGGGTAACTCGATGATTAACTTCTTGCTTTGGGTAAATAATAGTTCTAGATTTTGTTTTCAAAATCTTCCTGTACGAGGTGGCTGTAGCTGGTACATTATTGACCGAACCTAATACTCTATCTTCATTAGTCGTAATCTTATTATCAAACATTTTTTCAAGCTTATTTTCAAGATGTTTGCTTATATCGTCTCTGATCATATCCATGTACTGTACAAGCTCTCTTTTTATGATGTCTGTAGTTTTTAAATCCCAGTTCGTATCTTCGGGATTTTTTTCTCGTATATCAGTCCTGATCGAAATTAGTTCAAGTTTCAAGTTTTCATTTTCTTTTTTCAGTAGTTCAATTTCCTTTTTCAGTTCATTCACAATACTTTTCTCTTCATTATCAGTTGAATTAATCCTTTTATCGATGTGTTTATAATTGCACATGATATCTTTCTAATTGCACCGATTGCTTTGATGTTAAATACGTTTCTGTTTAATTTACATTTTTTGTTTTTTTTTACAATATTGATAAAAAATTTAACCCGCACGCTTCTTATTACAATACAAGCATAGGAGAAATTCTAAAACGGCAGCGAAAACTTTTTACGCTACTGTATCGGGGTAGTTTGCTTCCCGATTTGAAAATGCAATCATTTACGGCGAAAAACTATTTATGAAAATTTTATATTTTTAAATGAGTAGATAACATTTGCATTTCCGTCTATTTGGTCACCATATAGCGTAAGGAAAGCACACGGTTTATAGGTGTAGGTGATATTTACAATAAATTTTGAATTTAATTAATTTTTGCGTTGTAAATTGGTATTAACACAAAAGGTAAGATAGAAACGAATCTAGAATTTGAAAATAGTTGAAGAACAAAATTCGGCTGTAAACACGCATAAAGCTAGAAATAAAAAAGCAAAGATGCTTATCATTGTGTCCCAGGTAGATCTCAGATAAAACCGAGTTAAAACTCTAAGGCCAACTAAAGTACATAATAGCTGCAATTGGCACCACAGCAGGAGGTCTATTATGTAAAGATCAGAGTTGGGCGTTAGTCGAATAAAAATTTAGCCGATTGAAAAAACGACTAAAAAATTAGTCGGAATTTTTAATCGTAGAAACGACTAAATTGAAAACGACTAAAATTTTATCCGACTAAAAATACAACTAAAAAAATCGGTTAAATATTTAGTCGTAAGTGATGACTAAAATTTCAATCGCACCAAAAATTACTCGGATAAAAATTTAGTCGAATAAATTTTTAATCGGATAATAAAGTTGGGCGTTAATCGAATAAAAATTTATCCGATTAAAAAAACGACTAAGAAATTAGACGGAATTTTTAATCGTGGAAACGACTAAATTGAAAACGACTAAAATTTTATCCGACTAAAAATACAACTAAAAAAATCGGTTAAATATTTAGTCGTAAGTGATGACTAAAATTTCAATCGCACCAAAAATTACTCGGATAAAAATTTAGTCGAATAAATTTTTAATCGGATAATAAAGTTGGGCGTTAATCGAATAAAAATTTATCCGATTAAAAAAACGACTAAGAAATTAGACGGAATTTTTAATCGTGGAAACGACTAAATTGAAAACGACTAAAATTTTATCCGACTAAAAATACAAATAAAATAATCGGTTAAATATTTAGTCGTTAATGATGACTAAGATTTTAATCGGATAAAAAATTAGTCGGATAAAAATTTATTCGAATAAATTTTTAATCGGATAACAATTATTTATTATTTACTATTATTTATTCATTTACTTTTCAATGTAGTATGGTAAGTGATAGTGTTCGATAATTTTTAAAAGCATTGGCAATTATTTTAATTTTATAATAATAATTATTTTTTAATTTTAATTATTTTTTATAATGTGTTTTTATTTTTTCTATCAGACTAAATTGGTATAGATAGGTATTAATAATAACAATTTGCGCAGTGTAATAATAGTCCGCAGAGTTAGAAGGGCAAAAGTTTATCTGATTTAAAGAACGACTAATAAATTAACCGAAATTCAGCTGCTAAATGACTAAATTTAAAATGTTTTGTTTAACCAGTCCGAAACTGATTTCATCGACTATTTAAAATTGTTATAAGGAAGGAAAATCGTTAAACAGGCATAATCTAAAGTAAAGCAAAAGCTTTTTTACTAACATTCAAGTTTGGTTCAGGAAATAATCTTAATAAATACAACTTAATAAATAAATTATGAAAATCTGGTTGTATACATAACCTATAATAAAACAATCGTTTTAGAGTTTTGTTTATTGATAATAAAATAATTATAAAAAATACTTAAAATTAAAAAAATAATTATAAAATTAAAATAATTGGCAATGCTTTTAAAAATTATCGAACACTATCACTTACCAATAAACTATTCTACTACATTGAAAAGTAAATGAATAAATAATAGTAAATAATAAATAATTGTTATCCGATTAAAAATTTATTCGAATAAATTTTTATCCGACTAATTTTTTATCCGATTGAAATCTTAGTCATCATTAACGACTAAATATTTAACCGATTATTTTATTTGTATTTTTAGTCGGATAAAATTTTAGTCGTGTTCAATTTAGTCGTTTCTACGATTAAAAATTCCGACTAATTTTTTAGTCGTTTTTTCAATCGGCTAAATTTTTATTCGACTAACGCCCAACTCTGGTAAAGATTTACAATTTAAGTCAGAGTGGTCTTTAGAACTTATTATTTACAGTTAATATCCTTCTTCAAAATATTCTTCTTTATCACTGTAACCAGTATTTACAGATAATATCAGAAGGCGCACTTCACCAAACACTTTTTCTTGAGGATATGCCTGTTTGATAATTTTGTCAGTGTGTGCTACAAAGTTGGGAGAGTTATTACCTGAGATTTATTGCAATGACTTTTTCCATAGATCTAGGACACTTTCAGGATCGGTATCACCCTATCACCTGATATCTTTCCAACCTCTTTGTTGTAATATGATTTTGCTACTCCCTATACCAACTCAATAGGATTAAAATGGCGATGATATGGGGGTAGCCGTAGAACTTTATGTTTATTTTTTGCTGCCATTTGATCAACTGCAAAATTGCTTGAATATTATGTGTAATTTTTCTTGTTTTGCTTAAAAGAATTGTCTTGTTTGTATTTCCGGTTACAACAACATTTTGGGATGTTAGCCACGGTACAATTTCATTTTTTCGCAAAGAACCGTTTGGAGTTTTAGTTAATCTTCTTGTATGTTGTATGATATAAAGCATTATCTAATAGATTTAACGACGGTTTCTCCAAACGTTTTAAAACACAATTTTTGAACCAATTTTCAAAACATATTGATAATCCATAGAATTATGGTAGTTCTTTGACGCAAATACTTATCCGGCTTTTGGTATTAAACCCATATTTCTACCCGCATGAATAAATAATAAATCGTTTATTATTTCTTGTTTTCTTTGGCTGCTGAAAGCAACGGATACTGTTATATTTCCATGATCTTTTTTCCGCACCTCTAGCAGAAATCTAAGTTTTATCAAAAAAAACCATTGTTTTTGGACATTTGCTTTCTGAATTTTTTACGTATTTTCTAAGGAAATCATATTTTTTGGTCACTATATGTGACAATTCTCATAAAACTTTTCTGTTAGCGGTTTTTTTTTAATAGAAATCTAAATTTTTTATGATTTTCCACAAAGATGTTAGACTAACATCCAGAATTGCTTTTTCTTTCAAAATCTTTGAAAGTAGTTCTAAAGTTATAAATTCTTTCTTCTCATTCATAGAATATATTTGCGATCGAACTTCTTCTTGGCTTGCTGCATCTAAAACGGTTGACAGCACACTCGGCCTTATTAAAGAAAATTTATTTACCGTTTCGAATAAAAAATGGTTTACTAGCGTGTTAAATAAAAAAAAACACTTTCCTTCATTGTTTTCTATGTTGTAAAAGTCTCTGAAAGTTGCTGATGCTTATGTTACATGTTGTTGCTATACGTAGCTGTACTTGAGAGGTTTTAAATTGTTGTTCTTCCTTTTTTTCTTTCAAAAAATAATCGTGAACTTTAAGAATAATATTTCTTTTCTCATTTCCCAATTGCTTATACAATGGAAAATAGTTTTGTTGCACACACAAAACACAACCTGCACTACAATGTTCCCTTATTGAAATGAAATGATCAGAAAACATTCTTGATACCACTGGAATACCAGCATCTTATGATAAAGTACTTGCAGCAAAAATAACCTCTATTGTTAAATGCAGAGGAAATATTTTAGAGTACATTGCATGTAGAAATCCTGAACGAAATATGTAGTCTCTCATTTTCAGGTCGCACTCTTAGTAAATTTTGATTTAAGCTTAACATTTAGAGAAATACAAGAACAGAATGCCGCTTTCTGCATTTGATAAATATTATAGTTTTATTAGTTGAAACCTCAGAGTCAGTGAGATTTACAATACCGAGTTTTTGAAAAACGATGTAGCGTGTCACGAGTGAGGAACAATGGAGACTACCGAACATCGTATGAAACAGGCTTCACATTCTAAGATTGCGAAACAACGGAAAAAGGCGAGTTTTATCTCTGTTGACATAGATTTAGTAAGCCAGGAGAAATGCGAAACGACAGAAAGAAGCGAGCGCTACCGAGCCTTTGTTGTTACAGATTGGACACTATAAGCTGTCCGCTCAACAGATAGAGCAATAAAACTCAGCGGGAGGAGACAATCAGGGTAAAACGTTCTGTGGTGAAGTCCACTGTATCATTATTTGAAGTGTGGAAGTCGTCCTCGTCGTCCTCCCCAAATTTGGAAAAATGACTTAAGTAATAAATCTTGTAACAAAAGGGCATGGGACCGAAGTTAAGTCGCCTGCAATAAAGTACACCCCTACTTTATACCTGCGGCAGACCGGCAGAGGCCAAATCTCAAACATCTGTTTCAATAGCCAGAAAAATACCTATTGTGCACTTTATTGCAGGGGACTTAACTTTGGTCTCAAACCTTTTTGCTGTAAGATTTATAACTTAAGTCATTTTTCCAAATTTGGGGAGGACGACAGTACTTGAAATACCGGGTTTTTATAAGTGATTGTAACGTCGTAAGTGGCTGTGGAAATTTATGATATCACGAATATTTATTGAAATGTCGTATTTCCACAACGGAATATTAGAAAATGGTTCCTGGAGTTACTCAATTGTCTAATAATAATTATAATAATAGCTAAAATTGTTGTCTTTTAAAGGCAAAACATTTTTTATTTTTTTCACAACCACCTACGATGTTCCAATCATTTATGAAAACCCGTTATGAAATTGTTGGTTTTAAAAACGCTTACCCATTCAAATAAAACAGAAAAGGGTAAACAAACACACCCTACGTTTAGTTTTAATTTTAGAAGCCTGAAGCCTGGAAATTCTTACTTTCTAAAAAATATGTTCTAGTGTGTTAAAAACTTTTACTTTAAGCGCTTTATTTAAAATTGACCAATAAAGAGCCGTTATTCAAACAGCGTGGTTTAAGTGGGCGTTTTTATTACTCTATCTGTTCAGCGGACAGCGTGTAGCACTTATTTTTTTTGGAAGGATTCAAGAGCTGTCGATCCGCTGGTAACTGGCGCTCCACTGTAGGAACAAGACTTAAGGATCTTATTGTATTATTTTATAGAAATAAAGACTCTGTAGATCGAGAGAGGACTTTGACACTTCATGATGTCATTGGTGGAGGCCAATTTAGGACATGTCGGGACATGACTTGTTAATTACATTTTCAATTAATTTTAGAAAAATCGGAGACGCAATTGCAGCTCATTGCGGCATGTTAGTACCTTCGTCACAATCGTGCTAGGTAGCTAGGTCCAAAGTTGTTACGAGAGCAAAATTTGTTTATATAAAATATATATTTTACTAGTAGCAACATAATATGCTGTTGAGGGGTAGACTTTCCTATGCTATAGATAGAAAAGAGAATTTTTAAAACAAATTTATTGATAAAAAATAAAATCAGCTTGCATTGGAAAAACAAAAAAAGAATTAATAGAAACGTATAAAGGCGTTTTATTAAGAATATTAAGAGTAATGAAGACATAATTAGGTAGGCCACATAATAAGAATGAAAGACATTAAACTATGGAGGAAAATATCGGAAAGAGGACTGGGAATAAACAGGTTAAGAAACCGAATGGAAACAAGATGGAAACAAGAAGAGAAAAACAATCTAAAAAAGCGAAAATAAATTAATTGGAAGAAAAAACACAGTTCAAGTAGGAGTAGAGAAACATTGTTAATCAAACAATGCGTTTAGAAAGCTTATAGTGTACACATATATTTTTTATTGTTTTTGTACTTTTTTCTACATCTTTTTTAGTATTTTTTTTTCAATTTTTTTACCGGCAATTTTTAAACTTAATTGTAAATACATGCGGATAATTTAATTTTTTTTTTTTAAATTTTTTTTGTATTACGATTTTTTAGTATATTTTTTAAATGTTCTTTTTTTAAATTATTAATTTTCTTTAACAGTGTCAATCGTTTTACAACCACCTCGTCTCTTCTGTTTTTTCTTTTTTTTTCTTTATTTGTAATATTTTTAGTCTGCTGTTAATATAGAGGCTGTTTTTAAAATATTACCAAGGATGCCAAAAAAAAAAAAAAAACAAATTTGTCTTATACAAATGTTTACAGTTTCACATCTAAAACATATCTGGAAACATAGCACAAATTTTAAAATAATTTACGATAAAATTAGCCTAATTTGACAGGCATTTGGAACTGTAATTTATCTTTTTTGTTAAGTCTTAACAGCGTGTTACAGTGAGCTACAGTTGTTGGTCGAACAAATCTCTAATCGTTTGTACTTTTTTTAACATTCTTATTTTACTTGAAAATCGAAATTTTTCAATTCTTTTGGGCATGAGGGAATAGTAACAGAATAATCAAAAATTTTGAACGAACTTAATTCAACAGATTGTGGTCTTTTGAAAAGTAAACTGTACACAGGATGTTTTTAAATTTTTTTACAAATGTTATCAGGTGATGACCTTTATTGCAAGGATACTAAAAAACCCAATTTGTTTTATACAAATGTTTATAGTTTTTGAGATATATCTATGATATAGAAGCTTTTAATCAAAAGCAGTGTTGTCATACATTGTGCATTTAAAAAAGAATGTTTTTGGAAGAAAAATTTTACAGCGTATATCTGAAAAACTATAATAAACATTTGTATAAGACAAATTTAGTTTTTTAGCATTTTTTTAACAAGGGCTGACACCTGTTAAAATATTTTACATTTAGTCTCTTTAACTTTTCATTACTATTTTTAGGTTTTGCTTTTTTTTTTCTTAAATAAAGTTTTGCATTGCGTTTTTATTTTTAGAATTGTTATCTTCTCTCTTTGCGTTTTGCTTGGAATGTTGTCTATTTTTTTTTATTTAATTTTTTGTTCTAAATTGTATCTTTTTTTTTATATAGATTGTACAACGAATTAAACCGTTATTTATTTTTGATATTTATTTTAAATACATAATTAGATTATTTTTATTAATATCTTTATCGTTACATGTTTCTTTGTCTATGTCTTTGTTTTATTAAATAGTAAATTATTAGTAATCACAATGGTTTAACATAACTAAAAGGAAAATCTGTTCGTAAAAGACAACGCCGACGGTTGTTATAGGATGCTGTTATTTTTTTAACGCTAACGATATAACAAATCTATTTTACTTTCAATTTTAAATTGCTTTAGTTTACAAACTAAAATTGCATTTTAAAGTCAACTATTTTTTCAGTAACTCTCAATCACCCTACATGAAATATGCCGCCTTATCATTTTCAAATAGTAACAGTGACAATCGTCAACCTGTTGATTATCGAGGAAACAACTATAATTTAACCACCGCTAAAACAGATATTACAACAATTTCCATGTCACCAAATTCAGGTGGGTTTGATTTAAATAGTATTCTAGTAAAATGTTTAAATTTTGCAGACGAAAACGACGTAATTTTGAGTAATAATAGCAGTGTCCAACCAGAATGGCGATCTAACTACCATGGAGACTACAAGGATAATATCAGACCGATTTGTACTAAAGATCTTTTAGCTTGGGCTTTTCAAGTTTCAAGAGGAATGGAATATTTAGCATCTCGTAAAGTATTACACGGTGATCTAGCGGCAAGAAATATTCTCTTGGCTGATAATAATGTTGTAAAAATTTGTGATTTCGGTTTAGCAAAAAGTATGTACAAGAGTGGAAATTACAAAAAGAAAGGAGATGTAAGTATTCACAAATTAATCTACTTTGAAAAACAACAAATAATTTATTTAGGGTCCATTACCTGTAAAATGGATGGCAATTGAGTCGATCCGAGACAAGATCTTTTCAACTCAGTCCGATGTTTGGTCTTTTGGTATAGTTCTGTGGGAATTCTTTTCGTTAGCTAAGACACCATATCCAGGAATGGAAGCTGATGAAAGACTTTACAACAAACTTCTCGATGGTTATAGAATGGAGTCACCGGAATATTCACCTAAAGAAATGTAAGAACTTTTTTTAGTGTTATCTGCTATATAGTCAACACTTTTTTTAGTTACAAAATGATGCTGGATTGTTGGCTTGCAAAACCCCTTTTCAGACCTTCTTTTAACAAACTCTCTGAACGAATAGGTTCACTTCTTGAAGATACAGTACGAAAACACTACATTGACTTGAACGATCCATACTTGGTAATGAACACTCAAAGACTCGAAGACCATGATTACCTCGCAATGATGAGTCCGCCAAACTTCGAAAATCTCTCTTCTCCACAATATGTCAATGATTTACCTGAAAACCAAGACACTCCTGGTTACTTATGTATGAGACCTGTAAATATCTTCAGTCCGAGAGCAGACGATGAACGTGTTTTTGATTTTGATGTAAATAAAACAAAAGATAAAGAAGGCGGAACTAGAAATGAACTTGTTCCGATGTTAGCAATAAATAGTACTGAGTCAGACTGTGACAGTTCGACTTGTAATAGTCCAGTAGCACCGAATAGTTTTTCAAATCCTTCCTATCACATACCTCCTGTGGTAGACAGAAGTCAGGTGATATTTAATAAAGATATTGCCAAATTTCCTGATAATTATGTAAATATGCCACAAAATAAAAGTGTTTTGAAAGACAGTAATCCGTTTAGCACTAAAAAGGATGAAGACTTACCACATTATGTTAATAGTAACAGCAGAGTATGGGAAAGTGTACAAGTGTGAAATGAAAAATGAGCTTCATTTACCTATTTTAACAAGTACCTCTAAAGTGTTTATTATTGTCTTGATTGTATGTGCCAAAGAGTATTACACTTAAATACTTTAAGAAAGTATCTTTTATATTTTGTTTATTTTTTAAATAAAGTATATAAAATGATTTTTTTTATTTTAAAATTATGTCGTATTATTCTCCGACAAATATTGTCTGCCCCTGTCCATCGTCATCAGACTTTCCTTTTTTGGTGTTGTTTCATTGTTGGATAACTTGTTACTATCGAGTTCCAGTTTCAGTTTGGTCGACAAGTCGACATCTTAATGTTTCACTTGGATTTTGGCTCTCATATTTTTTAAATAGTAGGTACCCTGGAATCTATCTTTTGCCCAATTGTTTTTTTTATGCATATTAATACAGCTTCTATCTCTAACTTCTGCTTGATGTTTTTACTTTTAATTAAAAACTGGTGGAGTTCTGAAATTTGTTTTAATTACTCAAGAGTAGACCTCTAGAATAAATAATGGGGAATCGGCGCGTGACGGCTATTTGTAAAATAATGTAATATAATAAACGTAAGAGGTGATAGAAACTCATTATAACACATTTTTGAAAAAATTGTAATAGGGGAAAAAAATGATAAAAACTCAGTCTGAGTTCAGGCGTCACTTTACACTTTATAATACTTATAATAATGTTGCTTTGCAAGATCTACAAAACAGCTTATTAATTCATTTTTCCCGCACTGAACTTAACCACTTATACTTTTGCAATTTTCACTCACGCCTTTCCATTGTATTGAAACATTGATTTTTTATGGAAAAATTCGCCACCATGAAAGCATCTACGTTTTTGCGAAAAGACTGTACGCACTATTCTCTGCACGCGTTATTATCACTTTTTACACGGTAGTACCCTCGGAGGATTTTACAAAATTTTAAATACCTACAATTGACGCTATATCAGCCGTTTACACCGTAAACAGACAACTGAAACAGCCGACAGTGAGAAAAATGTGCGCTTACTGTCATCCTCTTCAAATTTGGAAAAATGACTTAAGTTATAAATCTTACAACAAAACGGGCTTGAGACCGAAGTTAAGTTGCCCGCAATAAAGTGCACAATAGGTATTTTTCTGGTTTTTGAAACAGATGTTTGAGATCTGGCCGCTGCCGGTCTGCCGCAGGTATAAAGTAGGGGTGCACTTTATTGCGGGCGACTTAACTTCGGTCTCAATCCCCTTTGTTGTAAGATTTATAACTTAAGTCATTTTTCTAAATTTGGGGAGGACGACAGTACGCTGAGTCGCCAAATTATGCTACTTTTCTTAAATTTTCTAAAAAGTTTAGACTTCTGTGACGGCATAAAAGTCGGCGCCAAAACAGAATTTTGCATCGCATTTAAATATTATGCAATAACCAAATTTTTTATGACTTAAACTTAGCTTTGTTTATGCAATATTTCTGCTCTCTGAAGTTTATTAAAAATCAAGCCGGTTCCTCATTGAATGAATATTCTCCCTAAATTGATTATTGTTGTCATCGTCCATTATTTATTATTATGTATTAAATGATTATTGGGTATTGTTCAATTTTTAAAAAACTACAAAACATTTAATAATTGCAGAAATTGTAATGCATTTTTGGGTTTAATAGGATTGATTCCGTTTTTAATGTTAAATGTCTTGTAGTTTTTTAAAAATTGACATTGTCCCTTGTAATGAGCTAAGGCTCGAAAACGTTCGATCCTTATCAATCAATTTGAAAAATGGATCTTGTTCAAAAAAAAAATACATTTTGTTTAACCAAAGAATACTGTAGATAAACATCACTAAAAAAGGCAAAAATTTTTTAAATAATAGAATTTCAAACTTAAGATTCGTTACTAACACAGCAAATGCTCAAAATGTTCTCCATTCACTTGTTGGCAAACTCCTAATTTAAAATTATTCTTTAACGTTGTTTAAAGTTTCAGGTGTAATATTTCTAATTTCTGTTCGGATACGCTCTTTCAAATGATCTAAATTGTTCTGTTTTGTTTTAAAAACTGTATTGTTTAAATAACCCTAGAGGAAGTAATCGAGCAAAGTTAAATTCGGCGATCTAGCTGGCCATTCTATGAAACCTTTTCTCGAAATCTATCTATTTGGGAAAACTTTATTTAAATATTGTCGAACACAAAAGGAATAGTGAGCTAGAGCTCTATCTTGCTGAATTCATAATGTGTTCTGAGAAATATCTGGATCTTGAGGATTTGGATATAACTCTGCAAAGACTGGAACAAGTTCGTCTCTTAGAAAATTCAGATTTTTTTTCGGCAAGATTGCCATCAATAAAAACAGGACCTAGTATGCGATCATTGAGTAAGCCTGCCCAAACGTTTACTTTTTCTGGAGGTTGGTTGTGATTTTCGCGCATCCAGTGAGGATTTGTGGCAGCTCAATATCTACATTTTTGACGGTTTACTTCTCCATTTAGAGTAAATGTAGATTCTTTAGAAAACATTATGTTGTCTAAAGAAATTTTATTTCTATCTAACAAATCTATCATTTGCTCACAAAATTGAAGACCGCGGTCATCTTCCATTAACTCTTGAACTTATTTAATTTATAGGGATAAAGCTTCTTTTTTTTTGAAACACTTTAATACAGTTGTATGGCTGATGCCATTTTCCAAAGCTACTTGGCGTGACGTAGATGTTGGATTTTCTGCAATACTGAGGAGAACGTTGATTTTGGTTTCTTCAGGAACAAATGTAGGGTGTCTCTGCAAAGGTTTTACATCACCAAGTTCTCAAAATTGTGCTTCAATTTTGGATACAGTTTCTTGTGAAATAGGGGGTAGTACCGAGTACCTCTTTTAGAATAGTTGCACTACCTCGAATTGCTTCCTACGTCTGTCACCATATCCGATCATCATCAAAATTTCACTTCTAAAATATTTCGTTAAATATTTTATTTTTGTTATAAACTTTTGATCATAAGTATGGATGTGTCACTAAAGATATAAATATTTCAACTAATAACTAATAAATGTACCGCAGCAAAAATATTGGAAAGAAAAAGTCAACACAAAAAAACTACATAATGATAGAATGATAACACCTGACGAAATTGGGACACAAGAAAAGTAGTAATTTTGATTTGAAAAAAAAAAAAAAAAAATTTGTAAACTTTGAACATTTTCTAATTGTTTTTGATGTAGTGCAAACGTAAAAATCTCAAGAACTGTTGAAAATAGAGCTAACTGGTGTGAGTTTATTGAAAAGGGATAGTACTATCTTCAAATTTATCAAAAAAGGTAGCATGCTGTTTAAAAAAAAAACGTGTGACGTCACAGCTCTGAAGGAGATGACGTCACAAATGAGTTTAATAATTTAAAACTAGTGCAATTTAAAATAAAAGTTGACCTGTTTTAGCGTTTTACCAAAATATCATTCATTTTGAAAATAATGAATTTATTCTATAAGTAATTTCCACACTGTATATAAAATACAGCATTTAAACTAAAACTTAGCACTCTTTAGTGATCGAGTTCGAACTTTGGTCACAATAGAGTGCTAAGTTTTAGTTTAAAGCGAAAATAAAATCGAAAACATAAATAGTGCGATATTTTAAAGGTAGCACCAAATTTTTAAAAAGATTTCTTTCCATTTATTCTTGGAACTTGGATTTACTGCTTACAGATGGAGCAAGAAGCGCGTGTTTCCAATGAGGAAGCGAGAGAGTAGTATTTATTTCCTTCTTTATCTATTTTGCTAATGGAAGCATGGTGAAAGAGTGGCCGTCATGTTTTTCCAAGTGTAGTAAATAAATAACTAAATTTCATTTGCTAATTATTAGTGCCTGTCTAAAGTGGTGTTTATTCTATTTGTTCGCGAGTGTCGAGCTTTGAAAGTATGTACATTTTTGGCTGTGCAAATCTCTGTTCATAAAAAAAGAAAATATGGCTTCCATTGTTTTTTCAAGGTTACAAAAAGGGTAAGTTTAGTTTTAATTTTTTTAGTAAACCGTTCGACGTTTTAATTTTGGGAGCTAGCACGACTTGTTTTTAAAAATTGTTTCTGGAGGGGTAAGTCACAAGCAAAAATAAGGAACACGAGTGTTTAGACGCAGTCTTTTACGTCTATGTTGTTTTTTGGTTGAGAAATGAAAGAAAGAGTTACTTATTTAAAATCTATTTTCGAACTGTATGTACAAGAAGACTCTTACTGACTCACTTACACTCACAAAACTGACTAGGGTGTTTCTATTGTCTATTCCCAGCCACAAGTGGTGGGAATCTCGTAGGTGGGGGTTGGACAAACCCAACATATTCTCCGTCTTGGAAGCACCAAAGCTTACAATAAACAATGGAAATTATCAAACTTGAAAAATAAAAAAATAAAGATGAAATAATAATGATGCATAATAAAAAATAATTAGAATTAAAACACAAATACACAGGTATGCGTTGCTTTGAACGATTCACTCAAGCATTTTTTGGCAACACACAAAGTTTCGTTTAAACTAACAACGGTGCTTGATTTCGCGGACCCGTCGAAAACAACGCGAATTTTTGACTGGTTTCCGTCGCTTTTGAAGACCGCATGATGAGGTAGAAAATACTATGACTTAGTTAATAAATGATCAGCTAAGGGACCTACAAATGACATGTGTTGAAGGTCTCGATATTCATTCATAAATTCAACATATGCAACGTTGAGCTGTGATTTGTAATGCAATGTCTTTAGAATTAGGCAGATTTGAACGATTTTCATTAAACGGCAACTTAACTTGAAATCGTCCGTTGACTAATTTTTGTAACTGGGCCGCTAAAAGTTCATTTTTGTTTGCTGCGTGACAGAGCTGATTTTTTTGAGTACAGTTAGTTGTTGAATTCGCAATCGGTCCGCTAATTATCCAGGCAAAAAGAGTTTTTTGTAATATCGCGTGTTGACCGGGAATTTTGATTTGACCGACGCATAAGAGGTGCCAAAATATTTGAGCACCTAATAAGATTTCCACAGGACGAGATATATTGAAAGTTGGATCCGCTAGTTGGATGTTTTGTGGAATTTTGATCAGCTGAGTTAAAAACGTAAAGGACGGCATATTTTGCGTCATGTGGGGAATTACTAAGCAGTCCACTGTTGTTTATATGAATTAGTTTTCGATTTAATTTCTAACTGTGATGATTGAGTGATAGAAGTCTGTGCATTATTAACTCCCGAAATAGAAATATTAACATGATTTGTGGGCAAACCTAATCTTTGGCAAGTTGATTCAAGAATGAAATTTGATTGAGAACCTGAGTCTAAAAAAGCTCTACATGATTCAGATTCTCTATTTGGTTTAACTATGTCAAATACGACAGTTGATAGCAAAGTTTGAGTGATTGCACTATCATTGCTTACGTGATTACTACTTCGGGCAATACATGCAGATACATCAACATGCAAAATTGTGTTATGATTATGCTGACACATCTTGCAACCACCGTGTTTACAATTATCAACTGTATGAGATGGTTTTAAACAGTTGGTGCATAATTTTAACTTGGTAACATGATCTAAGCGGTTTTCGACCGGGAGTTTTAGAAAATTATGACACCCGTAAATGAGATGTTGTTTCTTGCAATAGAAGCAGCTTCGCTCGTGTTTATTATTGGCAGCAACATAAGTGGATGCTCTGAATGGGTTCAATTTTTGAGGATTATATATCTTTTGGTCACCTTTCGAAGAATTTGTAATTTTTATGGAACGATTTATATCTAAGGATTCTAATAAATGACATCTTTGTGTTAGGTGGTCTATGAGCGATTGCACATTTGGAATGTCTGTGGAGTAGAGATGGGTAGTTCGCGAACGAACTAATAAAAAGAACGGTTCTTTTATACGAACTACTTGAACTTGTTCGCGAACTATAAATGAACTAGTTCGTTCGCGAACGACAATTTTTTCTTTCGAGTCTCTGCTATTTGTCGAAGTTGCTCTCTTACGAACGAATTACGATGATGAACGAATACTCTTAGGAAGCGGAAAGGAGCACGCCAGGAGTGGAGGCACAAGCGTCATATTGACTCTAAATTTTTAATTTTAATAAAATTTAATTACATGTTCATAATAAATACTTCATGTGTAGGTATACTACCTATTTCTAATAAGTAATAGCCATAACTGCATAAACTTATTTAGTAAGAGGCATCGGGCGCATTATTGTGTGCAAATGATCCACTAATATTACCGTAATATTACCTAAATACGTACACGTTATAATGTGAATCAAGTAGTCTCACTAATCATGATGAAACAGAAACCATTAAATATTTACAACTAATAATACTTTTCAATTTGTGTAAAAACCTGGTGCCGGTAATTCACATTCTCAAGACCTAATATTGCATAAATTTGCTCAATTGTAGGTAGTAGTTCGTGCTTCTCATTTAGTTCGCGAACGAGTGAACGTATCACTCGGTCGCGAAGATACATTCCGATTTATTAGTTCGCGAACGAACTATAATAATGAATTCGTTCGCGACCGAGTGAACGTATCACTCGGTCGCGAACTAATCGGTCTCACTCGGTCGCGAAGATACATTCCGATTTATTAGTTCGCGAACGAACTATAAAAACGAACGATTCTTTTTGACGAACTAGTTCGCGCGAACTAGTTCATTCAAAAGAACGATAATTCCCATCTCTACTGTGGAGGTTAACGATTCCTCCCATGCTCTGCGACTAGTATAGTCAAGATGATTATATATGATGTGAATTAATAGTACATCCCAATTGTCAATATTAACATCTAATGACTTTAATGATTCTAAATTTAAGTGTAATTGATCTAACAATTGCCTGAGCGAGTTAGCAGAATCTTTAGTAACGGAGGGTAAATTAAATAAATTGTTAACGTGATGCTGTACTATGATTTTCTTATTCTCATATCGCGTTTTTAATGTGGAAAAGGCAACGTTGTAATTCGCTTCCGAAATGCTAAGGGATGCGATGGTATTCGCGGCGTCTCCACGAAGAGAGCTTTTCAAATGATGAAATTTTTGTATTTTGTTAAATCGTGTTTCATTGTGGACTAAAGCAGTAAAAGTGTTAAAAAATGGTAACCAGTCGGTGTAAGTGCCAGAAAACGGCTTTATATTAATTGGAGGCAATTGGATCACTGGTTGAAGATCAACCCGAGGAGGCGGAGCATACAAAGAACTTGACGGACGATTAAATTCGGAATCATTATGAGATGGTTGATTTAATGTTGAAAGTGATTCTTTAAATTGCGTGGACAAATTAAAATAGGCATTTTCAAACTGAACAGTGGTTGATTCATGCTCCAGTTCGGTGGTTTCTGTATCTATCACTTCAATTGTGGATTGAATTTCGCGGAATTGATCTTGAGACTTTTCTAACTGGCGTAAACGTACTTTTAATGATGCCGCCGTAAATTTGCCGTTGTTCTGGGCAAACCACGCTTGTAATCTGGCTAATTGAGCCTATTGTGCTGGTTTAAAAGTAGTGATAATTGAGAGTTTGAATTTTGTCTTTCATCTTGCGGATCTGGCACGACATTCGAGATCTGCGGGTTTTCTTGGGTTTTAGACCTCGTGTTGGGCATGATTGACAAAACGTTATTTTTTATTATTATTAAAAATATATGCGAAGAAATACGAAGTTATTAGCGACGAGAGGCGAGAGGGTGTAAAACACCCAGGAAATTAGACGGGTGGAAATTAAATGGCCCACTTACCAATTAACTTTGATGAGTTGTCTTTTCTGCGTTTATGAAATGCATCAACTTCTTCTGGCATCCACAATTTGATGGGAAATTTTATCACTGCCACCAAACAGACGGGGAATTATATCACTGCCATCAAATTGACGTCGAGACGCTTAATTTTATTTATCGGGTTCGAAGGATTAATTTTATTTATCGGGTTCGAAGGACCATGTTTAGACGCAGCTTTTTACGTCTATGTTGTTTTTTGGTTGAGAAATGAAAGAAAGAGTTACTTATTTAAAATCTATTTTCGAACTGTATGACAAGAAGACTCACTCTTACTGACTCACTCACAAAACTGACTAGGCTGTTTCTATTTTCAGCCACAAGTGGTGGAAATCTCGTAGGTGGGGGTTGGACAAACCCAACAACGAGATTACTATATTGCCAAAGAAAACCAAAATTTTTAAGATTACCTCAGATTGCTAAGATTTCCAAAAACTAATAAAGATTTCCACTGAATACTAATAAATAACAAAAAATATCTTCCAAATGCTTTGAATTCCTGAGACTACCAACTAATCTATACATTAGCTAAGATTACCCAATCTGTCAAGAACCGAGATCCGCTACACCGGAGCGGTCGGCGATTGAAGATTAAGATCGGAACTCGTCTGTTAAATGATTGCTTAGAATAAATAAATTTCAATGCCGAAAAAATAGTCTGTTCCTAAGAGGTTAAACCTTCTGAGACCTGCCAAATAGGAGAGAAAAATCTGAATAATAGCCAAAGAAGAGAAAGAAAAAGCATGGAAAAAAAACCTATTTATTATCGACAACAAAACATTTCTCAATTAAATTTTGTATAATTTTTTTTTCGAATTATTTTATATTTTAAGTACAGCAAAATTTAATGGAAATAAAAAAACCTGTAAGAAACGGATCTGAAACTAAATTTGGCAACGTGTATGTAGGAATGCCATATCCCAAGATTAAATGGACATAACCTAATTTCAATTCTGAATGTCATTCATATATACAGGCTAAAGTCTGTCAAATTATCATGGCCAACCAAGAGAAAAATAATAAGTGAACGGACTATATTTCAAATAAGCGAGATTGCTTTTAAAAAAATATACGAGTTAATTTCTACCTTTATATAAAAACGTGAGACAATGCAATTTGGCAAAACTTAAACGCTGTTAGAAAAAATTATTATTATTTTTTTGGTGTTTAGTGGTCCAGTTAACCTCAACAATGGGGTTAGGCGAACATTCTTATAGGGTTAAGTGGACAGATACCATAAAATAAATAAAACAAATTGTTTTTAATAGAAAATATTTTATTGATTTAATTAAATATTAGTAAACAGTAAAATTATATTCAGTCCTGAAGTCAATGTCAAACATAAGCATATTTTCGTAACGTTTGCTTGCAACCAAAGGTTGTGACAACTTTGCTACAACATCAGTTTTAAAGACAAAACTTTTTTCCTCAGCTAAAAGAAATTTCTTTGTACTTAAGTGTCTTTTTAAAAAAATTACTTTGTATTTATCACGTTTAGTTTCAGATGTTATTTTGCAAATATAGTGCCTAAAAGTTGTTTTATTTGGCGAAAATACTTTGACCAGGTAAAAATCATTGACTTTTAATTTGTTTATATTTTCTTCGTCAGAAAACTTTTTCGGCGAATGGGATGATTCTTTATAGGGGACATTATCTTCCTAAAGAGGAAGATGATGAAGTAAACACTCTTTTCTTTACAGTCAATTTCCTATTTTTTTATTTCTTTTAATTTAGCTTCTTCTTCTAAATTTTTTTTACTGGAATTGATGTTAATATTAAAGATTTACCTTCTTTTCTTTTGGTGGTCAATTTTTCGGTCCTGCTTTTGGCAGAGGTCGTATTTGTTCTGGACTTACCAAAAGTTCTTTATTTTTCTTAGAATGTTGATTAGGTTCGATGCTATTTTCTGATGATATATGTTGTCATTGCTTTGGTTTAGTTCTACGCCTTAAGTACCTGGTATGTCTGTGACGTAAACTTCCATAAATTCGGTTTCTGAGAAGATGCCGTCATTAAAAGGTTCTATTCCTGTCGTTCTAAATCTACTAAGCTTTATAAGCTTTTTTAAAAGGATCAGAAACGCTAACGTCTAGCGGCTGCATTTTGTGGCTGCAGTGCGGAGGTAATGTTAATAAAACAATGCCATTATCTTTTGAATATCGAAGGGCTTCAATACTTAAATGGCTATTGTGATTGTCGAGAATAATAAGTTCAGGATGTTCTTTACTGGGATGTGCGTAATCTGCAAAATCCTTCAGTACAGGAAGAAATAGGTTGCTATTCATCCACCCAGAAGGCGTTGCTACACCTTTAGACCCAGGTAGAGCACCTTGCAACATATTCTTGCGAAACTGAACACGGGGAAATACTATGAAAGGAGGTATAAATGTACTCACTCCTGAAATAATTCTAACTGTAGTTACAAAGCGTTTCTCGTTCTCCTGAAGTCATTTGACCAACGTTTTGTGTGCCTTTTTTTGCAAGGGCTTTTGGAGGTTTATGAACAGTTGTAGTAAACGTTTCGTCTAAATTGTAAATGACTTTTGGTTTCAGACTGTATTTAGCTTTTATTTTCTTTAAGTTATCAAAAAATCTTAACACATTTGTCATATTGAAAATGGTTGTTTTGCTTAAACTAGTCTGCTCTGGAGTTTGAAGCGACAATTTTTGTCTTTTCATAAATGCGATTAACCACTCTTTCCCTGCCATTTTTTCATTGGCTCATTTGGTTGCTGCTGGTTTATTATTTGCTACGGTAAATTTGTAAGCTTAGATACGTGCTTGCTTTGCTGTGAGGCCGTGATGTATTTCAGATAATGTAGTAATATGTTTAGCTAGAGCTATCTCTTCTCGTATAGTGAATGCTAATAGGTGTTCGATATTAGGTCGAAAATTAACATTATCGATATGTGTTTTTTTTGCCGCTAATACATATCGTCTCAATGTTACTCTAGGAACATTAAATTCGTTTGCAATTCTTTTTAGTGAGCTGCTTTCTGTGCCCAAAAATTTAGACACAGCAGCTTTTAGTTGATCTTTTGAATAAGACCAATGATTTGTAGTGCGGTTCCTCACTCGCGCAGACATTTTTTGAATTAAAATAATAAATAAGGCATAACATTTAACAACTGTTTACTTAACCCTACCGCAATGTTGTTCATTTAACCCAAATATGCGTATTAGGGTTAAATTTATTAACTTCCAAGTTGTAGAAAATCTTTCGTTTGAACAACATTATCACATTAGAGTAAAGTGACTTACCCTGTAACACAATTGCTGTAATTTAGAGCAATATTTTGCCACAAATATAAGAATTAGTAACGCAACATCAATAATTTCTTAGTAACACGAAAAATACAAACTGCTAAATCAACGAAAAAGCGTCTGTAACTTTGTCTCACTACCATGGTAAGGTAGGCCTTTGTTCAGATAAGTACCTCTACTTTGGAAGCAGCATCATTTTGCCTTTGTGTACCAGATGGGGCCAAATGGCAATTGTCTAGTTAACCCTTTTATTCATTTAACCTCACTCTACCCTACCCAAATTGTCAAGATTTCTAGAAATTAACAAAGATTTGCACTGAATACTAATGAATAACAAAGAGTACCTTCTAAATGTTTTGAATTCCTAGGACTATCAACGAACATAGCTAAGATTACCCAATCTGTCAAGGACTACCAAAAGTTTACCTACTAACTAGTACCTAAATAAAAATATAAATAGGAATAGGTGTAAAATTAAAAAAAAAACATTTATTTTGACCTTTTAACAAAAATAAACATTAATTCAAAAAGAAACTATTATAAATTCTTAACACAAAATTAATTAACTTAATGAAAATAAAGTTCACCCTAAAAACGTCTAACTCTGTCAGAACTCACTCTCAGAGTTTGGTTGTTGTATAGCCAACACGTAGGTGATTTTTTCACAAGAAAATTGCTTTTATTTGTTTTGACTTTTACATATTGTTTGTTTAATTCGTCTTTTATATTATCGTAACGTTTTAAATTTACTGGTCAGTTACTATCCGTTTCACCTGTAAAAACGAGTTACATTAAAAGTGTTAAAATTACGAAAGTATAGTTTGTTTTTCTTTTTAATGCGCTTGCCTGTCTTTTTTCAACACTTGTATGTGTTGCTATATCATGTAGATAATGTGTTTAACAGATACAGACAAGCGCATTAAAAAGAAAAACGAGCTATATCTACACATTAAAAACAAGCTAAACTTGTAGAATTTTTGCTTATTGTCTGTGTCTTTATATCTACCTTGCAGAAAATCTTGCTTTGTGTACAGGGACATATCCAGCAACTGAGTAAAAAAACGGATATATGAGTTGTTAAGCCGTTTCTGGTCTAATCGATTCTCCAAAAACTTCAATTATTGTGAGTGTTTAAACGGATTGTAGGTGAAACACAGAATCTTTGTAGCTGACAAAGATAATGTCTCTGACGTCGTCTTTAGCTCTAAAACCTATATTTGTTGTTTGTTGTTGAAGTTTCAACTCTTGAATTAATGCTTTGTGATGATCAGGATTTTGGTTAGAAGAAATTTATTTTCAGTTTATATCTAAGTGGAATCGGTTGTATACTTTCTTTGCTGGTATAATGATTTTAAATTTCTGAATATTTGGATGTGGACTGTAGAAAGATGAAGTATAATTAGTTGTACACCAAAAAATAATCTACAGTCTCTAATTTCTTCATGCGGCGAAAGTAAAAGTAGTTCAAAATTTTAATTAAGAAATAATAAGTAATGAACTTTTTTGAGGTGTTTTTTGACAAAAATATTTTGCTGATTGGCATAAGCAATAGTTTGTAATTAGGCACACATTGACAAAGTAGAAAATAACATTATTACTAATCAGTTTTTAATACATTTTTACTTAACGGTTTTGTATTTACACCGTTCATTTTAATGAGTTCGTTTTTTCCACTCAGATTGGATAACTTAGCTTTATGTACTTCACAGGTTAATAGAGGGTTCTTCATTAAGAAGGGCTAAAGATATTCAATAAGCTGATGTATATTTTTACATCGTTAAAAATGCCATTGAAATAAATGTTGTCTTCTGGTACAGTATTATGATAATGTACTTCCATCATAAAATACATCTATAAAGTTTATAAGATTGTTATAACATCTAATAATTTTCACTTTTATTTATTTTGTTCTTTTTCTTCTCTTGGTTCCTCTTCATCGGTCGAAGCATTGAAAAATTTGCTCAACGCTTCTTCCATTTGATTTATGTCACTGATTCAGTTTAAAATAATTTTTAGAGCTACTTTTCTGATTTTTATTAATATAATTAAATTGTACTCCGTATTTTTTTCCACTCTTGTTTACAAGAATTTTTGCCTTTTTAATTTTATTGTCAAATATAAGAGAATTATCAATATTTCTATTAAATGATTCAAGACAAAAATAATTAGTGCAAAGGTTGTAATAGGCCATCATATTCTTGATTTTTCAAAATAAATTTTACTTTAAAGACAAACATCTTTACTGTTGTGTTTTTCTAGTCCAACTGATTATGATCTAAGTCAATAATTGTAATTTTCAATTCTTCTAGCAATTCTTGTTTGTTTTTCTTCTGTGGTTTTGCTGAGGAACAGGAAGGTAAAGATGCAAAACTTGTGGTCTACATTTGTAGTCTTAGCAGAAACATTTGAAGATAGGGAAACTTTTACAATCCTACAACGTAAAATTTGACGTAGTGGATACTCAACAGCTCGTGTATTTGTGGCATTATTAGAACCACCTTTTAATCGAATGTGTGAAAATGTAGCTTCCACAGGATCTGAGTTAAATGGTCTTGTAGCAACGTAGTAAAATCCTCCTTCTTATAACAGCAATCATGCCGTTAAATAAGTACTGTTAGCTGTAAATTTTAATGCATGTGCTGTCTCATCGCTTAAAGTTTAAACTATAGCATCTTCTTGGTTTTGATGTATTTTGAATGTCATTAATATAATTTGGAAATATGGTGTGCAACCATTGAAGTCGTTCATCTGTTACTGTTACTGTACTATTACTGTCTAATTTTTTAACAAATTGAAATTTACTAGAAATATTGTGCAATTCAAAAAAATGGTACATTATTTCGATGTATGATACAGTGGCATTTACATTTTGGAACTCATTATCTCTACTCTCTTTCAGTATTTTCAGCGCCACTCTGATCGATTTTACTAGTAGGTCTTTCTGTAAATCACACAACAACTTAAGATATGTAGGTGATATTATACCCTCAGGTGAACACATATAATAAATTTAAAAATTAAAAATTTTAAAATAAATTTCTAGCGTTTTCAATCGCATGACAAAAGTCAAAAGACATAAAAAGACGTAATTCCGGCAGAAATGGATGATTTATATAATTTCTAATCGATCCACCTCCCATTTGTTTAAATTATCGGTGACTAATCTTAAGGCTATAAAGCTACATTCTGTAAGTAGTTTCAAAACATTTAAAGTAAGGGTATGAAATTCGGCAAGCGTCATTGATTTATGAAAATAATAATCGCACGGAATTGTAAATTTGCTTGATAACCCATAGACATGCACAACTTTTTGTTGTCAATTTTTGGTTGATTTCTAATAGAGTTAAAATTTTTAGAAGTGCACTGTCCATAAATTTGATCTTCTGCTTTACTGTAAAACATTTTCTCTTTAATAGTCATGTCGTCAATGATTAACGAACACAATCTCTGTACTGTTGACTGTGATAAACTTAATTCTGCTTGTAAACGTTGTTTTAATTATTATATTATTAATTCATTTTTGTCATTAAACTTGTCAAGATGTTGTAAAGTTGTTGTTTTGGACAGCAATTTTATCAATTTTTTACGCACATACGTATAGTTAATTCAGACCAACGCAACGTTGAGATCTCTTATTATAATGCTTTAAGACATACATTAAAAAAGCTGCTCTTTCAAAATTTTTTGCATCTGTGTTATTTCTTTTAACAGTGTTAGATCTTTTAAAAGGGTTTAATGTCTTTTAATTCTACCTTTCTAACTTTCTAACTTCAATTTTAAAGCGTCACAGGTATACCTTATTTTTTTGACTCTATCCGGTGGGATTATAAAGGGGGTGGTACCGTTTAACACGTGTTGGGTACAAATGCGAAACATAATTTCACGAAAGCCGAAAAATACTGTTCAAAGAAATGCGCTTTCAAGTAACATTCTGCGAAAATTGTAAGCTGCTTTTGAAACAAGCTGTATCGTCGTCTGTCGGTTGGGTTGTTTCTATGACCCCTAATGCACTTATATATAAGGTTCATTCTCCACTTGGTTGAGAGGGTGGGATTTTTAGGATCATGTTCAGAATGGAAAAAACCAGTGGCCTCAAACTGTTTTGTTTATGCATGGTAAAATGCATGGCGCACGTTGAAATGTTTTAGAACCACTGACCTAGCCGAGTGTAAACGTTTACTTCGAGACACCACCCACACTAACTGACGAACGACTCTTATTTACAAATGCGTTAGAGGTCTTGAATCAACACAATCATCAGACGACCCATATCAGTGCGGTACGTATTTTTACAGAAAACATCTTAAACGGTATCACCCCTTTTACGATATCACCAGAAAAAGTCAAAAAATAAGCTTTAAACAATTTGCTTCTTTCTATACATAGTCTTTTTTTTATTAATTTAGTTAATTCCCCATTTGGATCTGTGGTGCCAGTATGTCGTAATAAAGTTGATCGACTTGGCAATTTGATGAAAGTGTTTTTTACATATTCATATCTTTTGGGAGAAGACACTCTCCACATAATACATTGTTGAATGGTCATTTCGGCTCATTTTGGGATTTTTATTATGATAATTTTGAATTTGGTCTAAAATAAATATTGCATGTGGTTTGTTTTTGAGAGCATCTTTTCTGTAAATTTCCTGTAAATCTTGTAGTTTTTTTATTCTGTACGAGATCTTGTTTTTTGAGTCTGGTAATGGTTTGTTCAAGAATTTTTATTTCGTCTTTGCATCTGGTAATTTTTTCTCTAGTAATCACTTTGACTTAGCAGAATGAATTAGTTTTAATAAAAAAAGAAATATGTAGTACTTTGAGTTTATTTAGAGAAATAGCGTGCGAGATTATTGTTTGTTGGTGACAATTTCAATTAAAAGTTGTTAACTCGATGTGTTTAATATTCTATAATGACTTACTTGTTTTAAATTTGGAAATAATGTTTTTGATGGATAGGATGAAAGAAGGGATATTTCAGTGTCAGGAAGGTCTGCATTCTAAAATAAATTTTTTGTTACTTTGGTTTTTTTAAAAAATATTTGATTTTAACTGGAATTGTGAAAGTAGCTGAGATGTTTTTAGAGGGGCTTTAGAGGAAATCTAAAAAATAATTTAATTATTTAAAATACTTTTTAAAGAAAATAATTACGGGTAGTACCAAAAGAATTGAAGGTACTGCATTTCGTTTTAAATATCTTCTTCCTAAAGGGGTTGTTCTGTAAGAGTTTTTATTAAAATGAGCATTACAAACAACTGCTTTTTTTGTTAAGACAATTTCATCTTGTGCTACGTAAAAAATTATTAGAAATTATAATAATAATCAAATTTAATTAATTTTTAACCAGATTCTTGAAATAAACTCTCACACCATTTTTTCCGTAGCTGCAAATCACTAGGAAATTCATGTAGTGATTATTTATTATTAAATTATTTATTACATTTATATTAACTAAGAACGAACTAATACGTATGAATTACAATTCAAGAAATAACGTAAACACAAAAATTTTAAAACACGTCTATATAAATCAGTAATAACTTAACAAAGAACACTAGAAATGTAAAAACACAAAACCACAAAATATAATTATTTAAACAAATAAGGATTTTAATAGAAATTAAGAATTGAAAACACAGATCATAATAGCTATTTATGTAATAAGTATATAATTTAGATCTTTATTATATAAGTCCTACAGGTTATCTACGAGCAAGTGAAACGAGCGAGTAGATAAGTAGGGCGTGTACAAAAAGATCTAATTATATACGAATTGCATACAAAGCTTTATGTCTAACTGCAAAAGCAATAAAAGAATAAAAATTAATAAAAAAATCATAGATCTAATGAAATAACTCAACTAAGTGTGCATATTGTCTTCTTAGTTACGGAGAGTTTGTTATTTTATTTGTGAAAAATTTGTCAAATGCAAAATACAAGCGTGCATAAATATTGCTGCTTTGGCTGAAGATTCACTATTACCAATAAAATCTAGGCCCGTATATGAAGAAACGTACCGTGCTTATCGGAAGTGGTGTTCTAGTAAGGATTTTAACAGTGATTTTGTATTTTGACAGTTCACTAGTAACACTAGTAAAATAGAGTTACTTAATTTTACTAGTACAAAAAAGAGGTACTTTATAGACGGAACATTGTTTTATAAAGAATAATTTATCAAGCAGTCGGACATAAACAATATTATGATTATTATCAAAATTATGACGTAAGGTGTCATCCGAACAAAAACGTTTGAATTCAAATAAAGGCGGGAATTTGCCGGGCAACTAACGACATATTTTACATTAAAAAACTGTGTCAAATCGAGGTCTTGATCAGGCCGTATTTATTTAACAAACGTCAATTTATTTAGACGACTGTGGGATAGATCTTTAAATACTCGTATTTAATAGGAGTAAATACTAGAGTATGTAATATCTGTGTGTTTTTTTAAACCATGGTGGTGCAAACAATGACCTCTTAAATTTAATTTTTTATATTAAAAGCATTTGGATGAGGAAGACATTATATTAGCCGATACGGGATTTATTGTTGGAGACATCCTCAAAGATAGCGGATTGGAGTTAAATATTCCCGTTTTTTAAATCAACCGCATGAAGTTTGAACCAAATGACATTGAGTTTATGAGAAAAGTATTACATGCACTCATGTCGAGAAAGCTATTGTTGATCGAGGTTTATCTATTCTGAGTCTTTGTGGAACAGATCCTGTTTCCATTTATCGATTCTATAACTGACTTACAACACTTTGACTCACTATAAGGGTGTCAGCAACATCCGATTGAGTACGGCCAGTCTGCAACATCCTCCTAACAGCTCTGTTGTTTTCAGTTTTAGACAAAATTCTTCGCTTTTCTATGTTTTGCCTAAAAGTCACTAAATTTTGTGTAATAATGAATTTACGACGACGACAAAAGCAAAACTAATTCGAGTATCTAAACTTTAAATTTAAGAACCTATCATAAATAACAAAAAAGCGATTAATACTTCCACCCTCTTTATAATCAAAAATAAAAATTGTGGCAAAACAAAAATAATAAATAAATCGTAATGTAAAACAACTTTTGTGTATAACAGTGTATATACAATACAGCGTTTAAACTAAGACTTAACACTATTTACTGGTCGAGTTTAAAACTTGGTCACTACAGAGTGCTAAGTTTTAGTTTAAAGCGGAAATAAATTTGAAAACAAATTGTGATATTTTAAACATGGCGCCAAATTTTTAAGATTTATTTCAATTTTTTTTTTTGGTACTTGGTGTCTCCACCCACAGGTGGAGAAAGAAGCGCGTGTTCCCAATGTGGAAGCGATTGAGTAGCCACGCCAGTACTCGGTTCTCGGTAGTATCCAGGGGTGAAGAACTTGACTAAAAACTGCTGGAAACGCGTTATAGTCCTTGTGACCACTGGTAGATGCCTCTCCTGTCGTTAAATACCAACATGATTTTAGTAAAGTTTGGTAACTTTTTATCAGTGTTGGCAACGTAAATATTTCAGCGATATACTGGATAACAGCGTTGCTACGTTAGACAATAAATTAACAAATTTAGCGACGTTTAAATGCAGACAAATGTGTAAACTTTTTCTGAATGTGGTAAGTTAGTAAAAACTGGTATGCCAATTGTGTGACTAAAAGTGTCGGAATAAATAGAAAATAGTATTAATTAAACTGCATTTAAATGCAAAATAATTGGACATTTGAACAGACTTTAAATGCTTCAAAAATACGTACTGCATTGATGAAAACGAGCAAAAGAGGCAAAAAACCATACAAAATATTTTATAGAATATGTATTGATTAAAAAAAACAAAAATATAAATAATACAAAAGGTAATAGTAAATAAACAAAAATATAATAAAAAAATAAAATTTATTGCTATACATAGAGGGCACCCTTTGCACATATAATATGTGCACGGGTCGGCCGCCCCCATTTTCGTGTCGGCCGCCACAGCTACCACGGCCACCACGCCCGCTTCGGCCGCTCTGGTCTTGGCCGCCATGGTCTTGGCCGCCCTGGTCTTGGCCGCCCTGGTCTTGGCCGCTCTGGTTTTTGCCGCCCTGGTCTTGGCCGCCCTGGTCTTGGCCGCCCTGGTCTTGGCCGCTCTGGTTTTTGCCGCCCTGGTCTTGGCCGCTCTGGTTTTTGCCGCCCTGGTCTTTGCCGTCCTCGCTGCCCTGGCCGCCATGACCGCGACCGCTCCGGCCGTCTTGACCCCCCCAGCTACCTCTTGTGTTGCCTCGGTCACCTCTTGTGTTGCCCCGGTCATCTCTTGTGTTGCCCTGGCCACTTCTTCTATTGCCCCGGACGACCCTACCACCCCAGCTGCCTCTACCAGCCCAGCCACCCCGACCGCCGCGACCATGCCAGCCACCGCGGCCACCCCGGCGCCGTAACAAATACCGGCGATACCACTCCCGGCGTCTAAAAAAACATAATAGTTACTTGAAAATTTAGATATTTTGGGCCATATTTTACTTACTGTTTGTTTCTTGACAGCGGGGGTGGGTGTGGAAGAGGTGTTCTCTGTTTAAAAAAAAACAGTGAGTCAAAATGTATAAAGTAAGATATAATTAGGACTGGGCAAAATAATTGATTAATCGATTAAAAAATCTATTAATGGATTAAGCGCAATTCAATTATAATTTTAAAGTAATCGATTAATCAATTATTGATCAATTATTGATTAATCGATTATTCGAAATAATAAAAAATCGATTAATCGAAATAATTATCGATTATTTAAAATAAAAATCGGCCAGTCCTAATAGTTATAAAAACATTGTTACTCATATTTTGCCTTGATATTGCGGTGGCTGATAGTGGGGCGTCATTAGCCCCAATGGGGGTTTCAATGTTTTCCTTCATTTTCTAAGTACATACGTCAGGCACAATAAATAAATTATCGTTATGTTATGTTTATGAGAATATAAGAAAAAAAAAATTTGCGCCCTTGGTAATATATTGACATATATGACAATATTTTTGACAATATATATTGTTCTGATGTTTAATATAAGCACTGCAGTTTATTGTGGTGTTAAAATAAAATACCTTATTAGCATTGGGTTATATGCTGGTGTTACACACGCCTTTACATACCCAAAATTTATAACATATTAACCTACTCATTGTTGTATTTTTTAAAGTTGGTTTTACAATCTAATGCTATTAATTGCATCAGAATTTTCCAGATGTAGGTTTTTCGCAATAAAACGTTTTAAATATATTGGGTGTTTTATTTATACAACTTGATATTTTTTTTTATACACAAGTGCATAAGGGTAAATAGTTATATATAAAATACAACATTTAAACTAAGACTTAGCACTCTTAATGATCGAGTTTAAAACTTGGTCTCTATAGAGTGCTAAGTTCTAGTTTAAAGCGAAAATAAATTCGAAAACATAAATAGTGTAATATTTTAAACGTGGCGCCAAATTTTTAAGAAGATTTCTTTTAATTTTTTTTTTTACTTGCTGTAACTGATGTTAGATGGAGCAAGAAGCACGTGTTTCTTAAAGTGTTTCTAATGAGGAAGCGAGAGAGTGGCATCTATTTTCTTCTTTATCTATGGTAGTAGCTAATAGACGCATGGTGGTGGAAGAGTAGTCGTCATGTTTTTCGAAGTGTAGTAAATAAATAATTAAATTTCATTTGCTAACTATTACTGACTGTCTAAAGTGGTGTTTATTCTATTTGTTCCTGAGTGTCGGATTTTGAAAATACATTTTTGGCTGTGCAAATCTCTGTTAATAAAAAAAGAAAATATGGCTTCCATTCCCTTTGCAAGGTTACAAAAAGGGTAAGTTTAGTTTTAATTTTTTTTATTAAACGTTTCGACGTTTTAATTTTGGGAGCTAGCACGACTTGTTTTTAAGAAATGTTTATTATATCACGTGGTTTACTAAAAAAAGTCTTTGGAATTGCTTGTTTTGACACCGATTAGCAGCGATTGGCCATTGCACTGCATATGTACAGTACGTTATTTGCGTTTGTACAACGTTTTTGTCGACTTCCGACTAAATAGTCAGACGTTCTTTTTGCTATTCATCATTATTGTTCATTGCCAATGGATTTCAAATGTTGCCGATATGCCGATCATCAGAACCGGAAGTAGGTCAAGGACTTCTTGACTACATTGATAACGCATGCGCAGTATAATAACTTATGCGCAATGTGACTATGATCTATTTATTTTAATCAAATTATTTTCTTAAATATTGTTCTAATTTGAAAAAATAGACAAATTATATATTTTTGAAAACAGAAAAAAATAGCGATTTTTTAGGGTCACACTCAACTATGATTTCTATTTTAAAAAAGTAACTGGCTTATATCTTAAAAACTAAAAGATATAAAAAAAATTGACCACACTGTTCGATTTTACATAAAAATTCATAATAGCATCAATTTTAATTTTTTAAATTGATTAAAAAATAAAAAAGTTACGCAATTTAAAGAAATCGTCAAAAAATTACAAACGCTTTGTATCTCGTAAACAAAAGGTGATAAGACAAGACTTAAAATATAAATAATATTAAACTAAATTCAAATCTTCAAACGGTAACACGGTCTCGTCGTTGTTCGGCGGCTCCTCGTCCTCCACGTGTCGTTTTTGGCGACTCCTACTCGTTGTGGAGGGGAGGTAGCATACCCACGGGTTAATGCACCGTGGGTAGCGGTTTTAGGAAGAACGATACAGGACCGGCGCTAGATATTTTGCCGCTCGAAACGAAGTTCAAATTTGCCGTCTTTAAAAAATGAGACAAGGCAATTTTTTTGAGGAATAATAATATCTACAAATAACAATTTTACTCTCCCTTTTGATGATGTCTAGGCTCCACGCGGTAAATGAATTTTCGAGCTATATCGTTCAATGGTTAATGGTTATACTCGCATAAATAAGACATTAAAAAAAATTGCAATAAAATTTGCTTAATAAATTGCGGCCCTGGGAGGATATACCACGGGTTAATGCACCGTGGGTAGCGAGGTCTGGAGGTAGCTACTTACGAGGATGATGCGCTTGTAAGTATGAAATATTGGCGGCGGCAGAGTGCAATAACTATATACCCTCCGATTATTGGCGAGAGGAACGAGAGGAGTAAAGTAGCAGAGCGTTGGTGGTGGGAAGAATACGTCATGGCAGTGGTACAAAATATTAAAACGCTTTGTTACAAACTGATTAGACCATTAAATTTGTCTTAAAAAAGTAGCTCGAAAAATGTACTATTCGTTTCTTTATCTGATAATCGGATATACCACCCTCTACATCAGCTACTTTTTTACTATGATGAGTGGCTTCTCGTAGGTGTGTTATGAATATGTCTTTTTTTTTCTTTATATCTTCATAGCTCGTTTGGAGTATGTTTTTCTTTATTCCATTTTATGTCAAAACTTATTGTTCTGTGAACGGAAAAATTTACTTTTTTCCAAACTTTCTAGTTTTTTATCCAGTTTCTGTGGTTAGCACTTATTATTGTTATATCTAAAAAGGATATAATTTAAAGGAATTACAATGAATTACTAACCCTTCTTTGAAAAGTAGGTGTGTTGCCCATATAAAGTAAGGAACAAAATTTATAATTCTCTTATTGAATGTTTTTGAGCAAAACACTCGGACAGTTCATTTTTATTTTTTAATTTGCTACTTTATGACATAAAAATTTGACTTATGAAGTCATCATTAGTTTTTTAAATGACAACCCCATTTTTTTGGTGTTTTTTGTAGGCGATTCAACCACTTGAATTATGGTGCAAAAAAATTGGTACCTTAGATAACAATTTTTTTGAGAAAATAACCCATTTATGTTGGCTACCTAAATTTACAAAAACTAATTTTTTACACTCAAATCGGACACGCAATACTGTTTACACTTTTTTTTATATAAATTGTCAAAATGACAGTAAAAATTAGGATTCTGTGCTAAGACTTTTAATTTTCAGAAATAACGAAATAAAATCGTTGTTAATATCTTATTTATATGATGTAAGGCTATTAGATCATTTTCTTCTACCTTTAGAAGTGGTTTTTAAACACTCCTTTCATCTTCTTGTACTTCCATCTTAAGCACCTGTTTTTTTTAAACGATTATTTATTGTGGTTTTTATTTCCTGTTCAAGACATTCGCAGGCTTCTATATTTTGAAGTTCTAGAAAACAATCTCTATAAAGTCTTTGAATTCCATTTTCCATGGATCTTTCCTGCGGCTCTACTATGACTACTGTTGCGACCTTTGCATTTGTAGAGTTCGGATTGCCTACTTTGATTTCTACGTTTTTTAAGATCTCTTTTTCCCATTCCTTGTTTGCTACCTTGTAAAAGTTGTTATAGTCATTTACTATTTTATCTATAATATTTATTTTTGGGTGTGTATGTTTTTTTCCAGCATCTACATTAGCACTTTTTTTACGTCAATAAAGTTAGCAGAACACTTTTAGCAGATCATATATTTCTTTGCAGGAAAATTTAAAGCTAATTAAGTGCTAATTAAATGCTCTAATTAAAAATTTTGTGCTCGTATTTTTTTTAAAAAAACAACAGGTTCTGCCAGCTTAATAAAAAGTTAGCAGAGCAACAATAAAATATGACATAAAACGTAAATAGAATAATGGAAATATCTCAAGCTTATTATGAGCTAATTAAATGCTATAATTAAAAATTTAATGCTCGCTTATTTTTTTTAAAAAAACACATGTTCTGCTGGCTTAATGAAAACTTAGCAGAACAACAACAAAATATCACATCAAACATAAAGATTGTAATAAAAATATTACATGCTAAATACGAGCTAATTAAATGCTGTAATTAAAATTGTTGTATGTTTGACTTTAAAAAAAAAACATGTTCTGCTAGCTTAACAAAAAGTTAGCAGACCAACATTAAAGTATCACATTAAACGTAAATATCATAATAAAAATATTTTTATTAAAAAATCGAAAAATCGAAAAATCGTTGTGTAAAAAGGGCCAGTTAAAAAAAGCGTTTGCGCATGCGCACAATTGTCAAATAAAAAAGTTTTTAGGAGTGATTATAAGGCGCAAGGAAATGAAACAAAGTAAAATTATCAAATTAATTTAACATTTTAATGTGAAATACCACCGTTTTGTCCTAAACTAAGCTAAAATGTCAAAATACTGCCGAAAATTATTTGAAAGATAGGCAGCTAAACATACACATTTTTAAATATTTGTGCGGTAACCGATAGATGACACTTTGGATAATTTTTTAAGTATTTTTTTAATTACTAAAGTACGATTAATTAGCTCGTAATAAGCTTGAAATATTTCCATTATTATATTTACGTTTTATGTCATATTTTATTGTTGTTCTGCTAACTTTTGATTAAGCCAGCAAAACATGTTTTTTTTTAATACATACAAGCACAAAATTTTTAATAATAGCATTTAATTAGCTCGTAATGGGCTTGAAATATTTCCATTATTATATTTACGTTTTATATTATATTTTATTGTTGTTCTGCTAACTTTTTGTTAAGTTAGCAGAACACATTTTTTTTTAAAGGCAAACATTAGATTTTTAATTATAGCATTTAATTGGCTTGTAATTAGCTTGTAATATTTTTATTATAATCTTTATGTTTGATGTGATATTTTGTTGTTCTGCTAACTTTTCAATAAGCCAGCAGAACATGTGTTTTTTTTAAATAAGCAATCATTAAATTTTTAATTTTAGCATTTAATTAGCTCATAATAAGCTTGAGATATTTCCATTATTATATTTACGTTTTATGTCATATTTTATTGTTGCTAACTGCTAACTTTTTATTAAGCTAGCAGAACATGTTGTTTTTTTAAAAAAATACGAGCACAAAATTTTTAATTAGAGCATTTAATTAGCTCTTAATTAGCTTTAAATTTTCCTCCAAAGAAATATATGTTCTGCTAAAAGTGTTCTGCTAACTTTATTGACATACTTTTTTTGAGTAGCTGATTATACTTTAATTTACGTTTTTCATACTTGTTATTTTGGAGGGTTTTGTATTCCTGGAATTTCTTTTCCACATCTATGTACATATATTTTTCCTGCTGGTATTCTTTAATATTTTATTTATAAGACTGTATATATCACTTGTAAATTTCTTAACTTCTTTGTGTACGTTCTTATTTTTTTTTAACGAATTTATTTGGTTTTTTTATTCTATTTTTTAGCCTTAGCATAGCAGTTGAGGGGCTTATTTCGGCTGGCTGGATTTGCATCGGACTTCCCATGGGGCCTTTTCTTTCTTTTTTTTTTTTAACTAGGTTCCATCTGCCTCTATAATTGGTTATCTTTTTTTTGTTTAAATATTTTTTCTATAAAAATATTTTTTTCTCTCGGGCTGGAGCCTCCGGCGGAGTTCTCTTTAATGACTCCCTTCTGGCAAATGGGTTTTCTTGTCGTTGCCATTCATCTTGGAGGCCTGCTAATCGGCCTGCTAAGAGACCGTTGGGTCTCTTCATTGGTTGTTATGGAGTTTTTGCTTCCTTCCTCCCTAGAATCCGTGGGGCAGACCGGCACGCCGGTGAGGGGTTCTGGACTTTTTGTCCTACGTACGTCTGTTTATTTGATTCGACATTTTTACTTTGGTGTTTTTTATACCTACAGCCAGGTTAATAAGAACGTCCTAATTCGTTATCATGTTTGTTATTGGTTAATTATTAAAAGCTGATTCATTAAGATTTGCTTTATTTAACTTATCTGTTACAACGACACAACTAGCTTGTGTCTACCTGTACTGTAACTCTCTATACGTATGTAGATATGCAACCCAGTATACATTCATATGTAACAATGTTGTTTGCTATGTTTTTTATTCTTGGAGGTTGTCTCTTTCGGTGCTCTATTTGGTCCACGGTGACTATTTGATTTTGGCACTACACACTGCAAGCCGGTGAGGGCACCCCCTTGTCCGCCACGCGAGGGATGCGCCTAGTAGCAGTTTGGCTTCTGCCTTGGAAACCTGACCCGACCTGACTTTTTTTTATTTGCTTTATGGGGAGGAAAAATACTCATTGTACGCCCAGTGACCCGAGTCACTGAGTGTGCGGGACTGCCACCCTTGCTGGTGTGGGTGTGACCCTACTAACTAAAAAACTCTCTCCGGGCTATGTATTGCGCCCGATGCTGCCGGTGTCCGCAGTTGAAGTGCTCCTTTAGACTTGTTCCACCACGGTTTTTACCTTGTGGGGTATTATCACGTAGTGGCGTCATATAGATACTCATCACCTCTAGAGTTACTTTCCGGATTGTCTTTTATCAAGTTCTCTTTCATCTGCTTCTTTCTTTCTCATTATCTTATTAATCATTTTGGTTATTTGCCGCCATTCTTTTTCGCCATGTAGCATGAGCACTATCTGATTTTCTTTATCAGGCCGCTGTCTCAAAATTTTCGCCGTGTTCAATCTTTTCTTTCTCATCTTTCACATTAAAAGAGTGTGTGGCAAGCGTCGTCTTTTTCATTGCAGTACCAACAGTGGTCATTTGTGGCTTTACCAATTTTTTTCAAGCATAATTTAAAGCAGCCATGGCCCGTTAACACCTGAGTAAGATAGAAATTTATGTTTTAGGCATCAAATTTTTCTATCATGCTTACTATTTTTTCCTTTTTGGCACAGACTATATGTAAGTGAGGCGAGAAACTAATTTTTTTGGCCAAGTAAATTCCTAAGTATTTTATCTCGTTTTTAGGTATTACTTTATTTTCATTTAAGTGGAATTCAATGCTCTCTGGTCTTCTATTACCTACTAGTAATGCTGCTTCAGTTTTGTGCCCTGCAAGTTATAAGTTCCTACTCTTCATCCACTCGGCAATTCTCGTCAGTGCATCCTTTGTAATGCTCCTCAAGTTTCTTTTTGTTCTGGCCATTGAAAAAAGAGCTAAATCTTTCGCAAAGACAATTGTTGTAAATCCCAGAGGTATTTCAGGTCTAGAAGCGGATCATATAGGATATTCTACAAGGACCGAACCTTACAAGTAATCTCTATTTTTTTCTCATCACTAACAATAAGCCATCTACTTGATAAGTAACTCATGATCACATTTAGTAGGCTTCCTGAAACTTTTTTTTTAGCTCCATTACAATTTTATCCCATGACGCGGTGTTGAAGGCATTCTCTACATGAATGGCTGTTAATGCACAATAATTTTTCCGTCTCTAAGCTCCACTGTTCGTCAGGTTAGCAAACTTTACTACTTTCTCTACAGCAGCTATAGTTGACCGCCCTTTCCGAAATCCAAATTGCCGCTCAGACATACCACCATTTTTCTCAATTTTATCCAACAATCTTGCTCTGATAAGATGTTTGTAGAGTTTTGCAAAACAAGTCAAAATTGGTCTATACTTTATTTGGTCATCACCATTTGTGCTTTCTTTTGGTATTAGCACCGTTTTGTTGTTTTACAGGTTGTTGGAAATATACTCTTCATAAATAAGTCATTTATAACTTTAAGGATTGCTTCGGGAGCTATTTCCAGTACCAGGCGTACTACTTCTGCTGGTATTCCATCAGGACCAGTTGATTTGTCTATGCGAAGTCTGTTGCAGTTTGAATTTTTTCCAGGGCAAACGCTTTGGGGTGTTTTGCATTTACTAAGTTTCATTTAATAGATATTTTTTTAGCAAATAACTTGTGAACTGCCTTATCTCTTTGTGCTGTGGTTGGCGGAGTCACTGCTTTTATCTTTTTGGTTACTATCTGGTAAGCTTTTTCCCCACGGGTCTTGATCTATTTTCTTTATAAGTTTGTCCTATGTCTTGGCTTTGGCTCTTTTTATTTGACGTTTTAGCTCTTTTTTCTTTGTTTTGTATTCTTTATTCACTTTTACCAAATTTTCGGAATTATTTTCTCTCGCTAGTTTGCTTCTGTTTGCTGTAGACAGTTTTCGTTTCACTTTCGCGCATGCTTTATGGCTTTCCGATACATTTTTTGTCTACCAATATACCAGATTTCTTTTGGATACCTTACGTCGCAGTAATGTTTCATTGCACGTTTGTTTGACTGCCCCCACCAACTTTTTCAGAGAGGGTTTACTCCTTTTTGTCAATTTCTTCTGTAGGCTACGTACTAGACTCTCTTTTCTTGCTATTGTCCACTTATACCGTTTAGAGTGTGTTATGTTATTTGTTATTTCTTTGTGTTTATCTGGAATGTGATCAGGCGGTGACTGCTAAGCATTTTTTTCCTTGATACACTTTTCAGTCTACTATTTGGCTTGCCGCTTCATCCGAAGTGAAGGTAACGTCAATAACTGATGAACCTCTGCCTACAAATGTTGGCGTTGTTTCATGATTTAACGTCGTAAGGTTCCACTTGGCAATTATATCTGCCAATTGTTGACCTCTACGATCCTCATGGCTAGATTCCCACATCTGGGACTCTGCGTTCAGATTTTCAGCCAGTAACACTTTCTTATTTGTACTTTCTACGGTTGTATCCACCTCTTCCAGGTAATCTCGGTATGTCTCTAAGTTAATATTTGGAGATATATACGCACTAATTATGCGCTAATTTTGTAAATCAGTCCATACCAGATCTCATGCATTTCCTCTGTCTTCTACAATTAATTTCTTATTTACTTTTATAGCTGCATGATTTTGCATGTTTTTATACCAATCACCTTTCATAATAAGTTTTCGGTAGGGTTTGCTAACCAACAAGATGTCGCCACTCTTCTTTCCACATGCTATGTCTAGCATATCGTGGGCAGCAGTACTGCGGTGTGCGTTAAGTTGTAATATTTTAATTTAGAATTAGCCCTACCGTATTTAGATTTGGACTTTTTTTGCGCTTGGCGTATTTGGACCTGGACTGTTCGAAGGTTTGTTTTCTTTATTCATATTTATAGTTTTCCTGAGAATTCTAGTAAATCTTTTGCATCTTGCTGTGCCTGCCCTGTGGCCTTTCTTCTCGCAGAGCGGGCAAAAAGATTTCTAATTGCATTCGGCAACTGTACGTTCTTTCTCCGCGCAATGTAAGCATTTTTTGCTCCTATTCGGCCTCTCACTTTTTTTCCAGCATGTGTCCGTAGTCCCAACATTTTTGGAATATTTTTATATCGATTTTTTCTTCTATTTGACACATGGATAAGCCTATACTAATTCAGTCTTTTTTTTTATTAGCTGTTTGCATTTTTTTTTCTTAATTTGTATTGTCACGGCTTGGTTTTCTTCATGCATAGGTCTTAGAGGGCCTACGCTAAATCTTACGCTTTTTGGCTCTAGGCCCAGATTATTCTGTATTGCCTTAATTATCTCTTCTTTGGTTGTGGCTTCGTCTATATGCTAAATAAGTAAGGATTTTTTTTCTCGGAATCTTTGGATATAACTTTGGCTTCTTTCAGTTTTTCTTCTATTATCTGCTTAACCATTTTGGTTTTTTCGTTTCTTTGCTAAAGGTAATTAGAAGATTTCTATTTTGGGTTTTTCTAACCCCTTTGATGTTATTCTAGTGGGTGGTGCTTCCCACATCAGACTTTACATCTTTTAATATATCTAGGTAACATTTACCTTGCTGGCTATTAATCAAGGCTTCAGTGTTGAATTTTTTCTTTACTACCGTTTTTTTTTGCTCCGATTTATTTCCCTTGTTGTGGCAGTATATCCGTACACAAATTTTAGTGCTCTGGAAAAGTGTTTCTGTTTAGAATGTAAGTTCAAGGGTTTTCACATATTTTGTTAACTTTACCATACTTTCTAATATCGCTTACCCAAACCGAATCACTAAGCTTAAGCTTAGAGATCACTCAAATCTCTAGCTCTGTGACGATCATTATATAATAATTATTATAATACTTTTTGAGCGCAATTCGGGTGGTAATGAGGGTCATACCAGGTAGAGAAAAAGTAGAGAATGTTGGCTTAAGTCACTACTGGGTTTTGCGCGCAATTCAGTTGAACCGATATATTTGGCCGCATTGTGTACTACATGGGAGTTGCAATTTGTTTTTAAAAGAGCAGGATTAGTTGACTTAAGTTTTTGAAAAATAAAGTTGATTTTTCCGTAGTAAACTAAAGCGTTATCAGCGCCATACGTCACATAATTGTCAAGACTTAAATTAAGTTTTCTAAGGGTTTCTATAATTGCATTTATTATAAAATATGATGTTTCATCTGATTCTTTTTAAAAATTTATTAAATAATTTTGAATATCTTCGCATTCATTGATCTTTATTTGATGCATCTGTTGACAAAGAAAATATTCGACGTTTTTCTCTTTTATCTTTTGAATTTCTTAAAGCCACTTTTATTGAATACGGGCATAATACATTTAAAGGAATAGCTTTCATATTTGTTCTTCCAAGATGAATTTTAGGTGCAATTTTTAAATCACTGTATAATTGTTGATCTAATTTGTTACCACAATCTATTGATAAATAACTGTAATGGTGAAAAGCAGTAAAAGGTTTTGGTCAATACCACAACAGTAATTTTTTCTTTTTCAGTAGAATTTTGTGTGAATTTGTTTGTACATGCATATTAAGTGCTTTAATGCCGTCATATTGTACATTACTTCTTTACTGCACAGTTTACAAGATACAAACTTAGGTTATTTATCTTTTCCTGGTCAGCTTTTAAAACTGTCATTCTTGAGCCATTCCTCGTTAAACTTACAATTTCGAACTCGCTTCTTTTTTTTTAGGAGGTGTCGATGGTCTTATATCGTTTGTTTTGTTATTGTTAGACATAATATCTAAAATACTCGTAATATATTTGTATAAAGAAACTTACATTAAATATTTTGTTAATTTTAATGTTTTTTGATTTTAATAGATCAGTAGGGAATTTTCTAAATAATGGAAACCTGACTATTACCACAAAAAAGATTGTAGTTACAATCTAGTAATAAAATACACTTAGACCAGCACCATCTAACAGCTTGGTGTAGACTAAATATAAGAATGTAATAACTTTATAAGTGTATAAAGTTAGGAATGTAAATAAAAAGTGTAATAACAAATAATACAGGTTATTTTGATGAACACAATGTACAATTCCATGGCGAAGAATATCCAGTAGTGGCAGCTTGCTCTCTAAATATTATTATTTATTACTTTATTTTATTAGCTTTATTAGTTTATTATTATTTATATCTTCAATGGTTCTGGGTCTATTTTGTTTCTCTACAAGATGTAGTTAATTCGAGATTTTTTTTCTGTCTTCAATTTTTGATTGTTAAAATGCACAAATTCCGCGAAGTTTGTGTTGTCTGTGTTTAATTACAACTGTTGGCAACTCGCTGCCAAAACAAACCTATTGTTTGGGTTGTCTTTGGAATCTTCATAAGCTTACCTATCAAAATGAAATATCAATTACTTTTTGAAATGCTACTTTTCCACATTAAAGCACATTGGCGCCGTTTTTTTATTACCAAAAATTGAAAATGCTGTCTGTTTTCACAGGCCTTGATTAGTTCTAAACTTTTTTCTTGAATTTGGGTTTTTTTGAACACATTATTAAAATATTAGTCTATCATGTCTCATTTTTTCAAAGCAAACACGAAAATTTTACATTGTCTAAAATGGCGTACCCAAGGGTGAAGACGGGACAATTAAGAAAATAATTTTTATAATTGTCATTTATACTATATTATTCTAATTCCTCGTAGTCTCTAATGATCTATTGGATTTTATTTTCGTTTTTAACAACAAGAAAAAATAGATATAAATTAAATTAGAAAGTATATAACAAATATTTGAGCGAAAATTTACTGTAAGTATTAAGATTGTTGAAAATGTGGCTCATCGTGATAAATAATCTTGTCGATTAGTCAACCCTATTTTTTAGCTACTAATAAATTGATCGACAATCATCTGTCACAAATTGCATTATTTAAAGTGAAAATGGCAGTAAATCCTGTTTTTGTCAATTTGTATTTAGTGTTTCTTAACGAATTTGAGCATCTTCTACGTCGACAACAGTTAAGATTACATTTTAGAAATATTCGGGACACAAGCAACTCACTTGAAATTGCTAATATATAGATATTTTTTAATTATTCTAGTAGTAGTAGTAAATCATTGATTTTTTTGACCATATTTACAGTTTCTTAATGCTAATAATAATGACAATTGTTTTGATGCAATACATGGACGCTGCTGAGGCTGTGGGCCTTTTCAGCGTTAAAATTATTCCACTTAAATAAAAGTGCTGCGCTTCGGTTGATTAAAACTTTTGAATTGTTTGTAAACGATTCTGCTAGAAGTGATGTTTCATTTTACATACAAGTTTTTATGAGTTTATTATTTTATACACATGGAGCATATCAAACAACAGTAGGTGAGGACTACAGTAGTATAGGGCTCAGTTAGCCAGCTGTCAGTAGAATTTTAAATAAAATAAGCAGATTAGTTACTGACCATCTTATGCCAAGATATGTAATATTTCCAAAAACAAACGAGGAAAGAAGAAAAATTAAAGCAGATTTTGCGAATAAAAGATTTCTATTTCCTAATGTAATCGGCACAATTGATTTGTAACCAACTTCCGGTTACATTGGCTTACGGTTGCTTGGGCGCCAGCACCTCTATTATAATAGGGAGGTGCACCTCTTTTGGGGTCGGTCCGAACGTCTGGATAACTTACTGAAGAAAGTGTATCCAGGTGTTCTTGGTCAGAGTGTGATTGGGGAATTAAAAGACCGGTACATTTTAAGTGATTTTATTTACAACAAATTAACAAACCAGTTAAATAAACAAACTATTCTAAAACAATAAAAGGTAAAAGTAAGCTAAGTGTTTCTAAAAGCGGGGTCAACGGAAAATTAATTTAAAGCAAAAGCAAATCGGTTACCTAGCACCGGAATCGTGACACAACCGGAATGTCTTTTCACCGGAGTTTCCACATTCCACAAGCAAATCTCGGCCAAGCAATCCTACGCACAAGCGGGGAAGGGATTTCGTTAACACTTAGCGTCGGCGGCGTGCAAGGGGGGGGATGCGCTCTTTCGGGGTAAGAAGAAAGCTAGGGAGACAGGGTGCAGTCGCCAAGCATGCATTAGGATAGAGAGAGAGAGAAAGAGTGAGTTCCGCAACCAGCTCCCTGGAGAGGGTGCCGTCGCCTGACTTGCAGTAGGAAAGAAGAGTGAGTTTCGCAACCAGCTCTCTGAAGAGGGTGCCGTTGCCAGACATGCAATTGGAGAGGAGGGGAAGGTCATGCAAGAGCAGGGGAGAGCGCTTACCGGTATTTGCGGGGGTGGCCTTTTCTTTCGGCTATCCAATTGGACACTCACCACTAGTCACTATGTTGCTGGTCACTGTTGCCGAACGAAGACTGGCTGGGAACTGGGGTCTACGCTCATCGGAAAACCCTTAAATAAGCCGGTCAGAGTTTGTTTATGCTCAGACCTGGTTGCGCCTTAAACTGAAGTGGGACTAATAGTAGGGATACGGCCAACTGTAATATACATGGCGGTTCTAGTAACTTCGTTACAGATTGTACAAACATCGCAATTGTCCCTCTAAAAGTAAATGACCTTATATTTTTAGCAATATCATATTTAAATAGGAAAGGATTTGATAGTATAAATATGCAAGCTATATTTGATTTAAAATCAAGAATTATACGTCAATGCGAGATATCCAGAAGCAGTTCATGATGCAGCTATTTGAGAGACTTCTAATCTTTAGAGGTATTGTAAAAGATTATATCAAAAAGTAAATAGGAATAATTACTTTTTGGGAGATTCTGGATATCCAATACAACCATGGCTAATAATCCCAATCCTACGCATGCGCACAAAATTTTTGATAACAAGATTGTTATTTTTAAATTTTTACCAATCTTGTTATATAACTCGAAACAGAATAATGTTTTACGAACCAAACTTGCTAACCTTTTGCTTAAAGCAAGATGGTTATTTTAGCAAGATACAAAGCCATGTACAAAGAGAATCGACCCAATTATCTTATTTTTATTGGTTCAATTTTCAAAAATCACAGGTGAGTTGAATAGTCAATTTTATATTTTTTATATTCCAGGGAAAAGGATTAAAAATATAAATGGTGGCACCAACGGCTATTTAGTGGTTTATAATGGTTTTCTCCGGTTTGGACGTGACGATGATTGCGATGTCTATGGCCTCATTTTCTCAAATATAGTATCCTTCTAAAAATATTACTTGAATGTTGATATATTTATTGTATTTGGTTGACACATTGCCAGTTTATAATGGGTAATCGTGCCCATTAGGCGAAGGGGTTAAAAATATTAATGGTGGCACCAACGGCTATTTAGTGGTTCATAATGCTTTTGGAGTTTGGCCGTGACGGTGATTGCTATGTCTATGGCCTCATTTTTTTAAAAATAAGATTCTTCTATAAATATTACTTGAATATTGATATATTTATTTATTTATTGTATTTGGTTGACACATTACCAGTATATTGGAGACAATCGTGTCCATTAGAGGAAGGGGTTAAAAATATTAATGGTGGTACCAACGGCTATTTACTGGTTCATAATGGTTTTCTCCGGTTGGGCTGTGACGGTGATTGCTATGTCTATGGTCTTATTTTTTTCTCATTTTTTTTTTTTTTTGTATTCCAATTGACAGCGTTTTACCAATTTGGTACGCCTGTTTTGGAAGTTTTTTTATGACGATGTATAATTTTTTATTGTTTAGCAAAATGGTTTTGGCGTGTGAAGTTCTGATCTGTTTTCGGCTAAAGTTGAAAACTTTAATTGTTAAAACAAAGTGAGTGAAAAATACTGTGTGCGAAATAATATTTTATATTTCGTTGCAAACGTACAAAATATATATAAACTCTAAGAAAAAAAAAACATAATATTTCCTTTAAAATTAAAAGTAATTAAAACATTGAAAACTTAATTCAATGTTTTAATAATTATATAAATAATTAATACTTAAATAAATTTTTATTTTATTTTATTTTTAGTTTGTAATTTTTTGGTCTACTTCAATTCCGCTGCCACATTTTTTTTTACACAATTTGTGTAATGTTATTGTTTACACAATGTTATTTAAACAGAAAAATTAGGGATTCTTATTTGAAACAGCTTCTAGTTTTTGCTTTTTCGAGTGTACTGTTTATATAACTAAAAGACTGGTTTTGAAATGATGTTTTTATTGAATGGATTGTTAATATATAGTAAGCAAATATTTTTTAAGTTCCTCCTCTTCAAAAGATAATGGAAAATCGTTCGTGATTTAAAACGAGATAATCTTGTTTAATATAGTCTGTTATTACATTTATTATTAGTGAAATTTGGGTGACATGTCAATAATTATAAACAATAGTTATTGGTTTGTATAATGGACACAAATATATGACATAAATATATCATCCAAAGCAAAATAAGCATTATTTACATAACAAGTATACATTCAACTTATTATAACATTTGAAAACCAGTGAGGTAAGGTAATTTTAAAAAGGTATGCAAAAGAGTAAGAGTGGAATTGGCAGTTGCAGCAAACAAAAGTTCTAAGAAATTGTAAGTTAATAACAAAGAGATAATTGTAAGAACCAAAATAAATAATAAATTTGTGTTTAATGATAAAGATCTTTTTGGTTCTCACATTTTTGGTATTTAGATTTTTGTATTTAAAAGTCATGGGTATTAAAAGTCGATATAAACTGGCTAGGCTCATAGGTATCTATTATTTTCTTTTTTCATATTTTTCTAAAAGTGTTTCTGTTGAAATATGTTTGTTTATTAGCACACATATTGTGAAATATATTTCTTATTTCAAATAGACGAGAAAGCTTTCAAATTCGTTGGCTGATCGAGATATATATTTTTTTGATTCGTTTTATAATGTTTTTGTGTGTGTTCACATGCTTCCACTGCTTTGGTCACTCGTTTTTGCACTGATAAATAAAATGGCAACTCATTTAAAATCACATTTCCAGTATTCGAAGAAAGAGATTTAATCAAATACTTGAGACTGTAATTTTCTATTTTAAAAATGTTATAATAATTTTTACTTGTTCAGGTTTGTTACCAAGTAGCAACCAACAAGAAGTGTAAATCCAACTTCTTATTGACGTGATGTGTTATACCTTTCTATTAATATAGGTCGTTTATCCAGAGAAAATTAAGAATGTTATTGGAATGCACTAATAATGTTAAATTTCGAAAGTGGGCTTTCTAAATACACTATCGAAAAGTAAACCTAACATCTAACACTGTTTTATTTTGTAATCGAATAATTAGATAAATTAGAAAAACAGTCCAATATACACATTTATTTTAAAACTCATCTTGGAAACGTTTGAGAAGTACTGGTTTCTGTTACTCAGACTTGGAGGTTAATAGAATTTTATGGCTTACCGGCACCATTTTATGAATTCCAGTTTACATTTATACATTAAAGTGTTTTTTTTTTACAACAGCTAGAAATGTCATTTGCTAATCACTACGTTTACATTTATAGATCAAAAGAATATATCTAATTAGTTGTCTACAGTTTTTATTAAAAAATCGTTCAATAAAAATTGTAAAGCAGACAACTGAAGTGATTAGTGGATGATATTTCTAGCTGATGACGTAAATTAATTGCAATATGGCCCAGACTATGGTAATCTTTGTAGGGTACATTTGCAATAGGGGAAGTTTATTAATTGTCTTATGGTTATTAAAATTTTGCTCAAGGTTGGAACAACTTTCAAATTTATGTAAAAATCATCGATTCTTGTTTGAATGACTTGAAATCATATAATTTCTCTTAGATTATCTTATTAAAGGAAGTCCAACTTTTTTTTTTGTTGGTTAAGTGCTATTATTTACGAAATATTTTATTAACGAATAAAAAAAATATTTTTTTTAAATGTTATTTTCGATGGGCCTTCCGCTACTGAAACATTTTTATAAGTCGAAAAAGCTCTTGCACGGATGGTACATAAAGAAATCATTTCTGAAGTTATATTTATATAAATATAGAGGAATTAGCTCTCATGCTCATAACTTTTAAAGAATGTTATAAAATGGCACACTTTTGAAATTTGATTATTAATTTTGATTATTTTTTGACGTTTCGAAGACTTTAACAGCATTAGTTGAATACATTTACAATTTGACAATTGAATTTAAAATTTTGTGAAACAAGAATTTAGGACTCTATTAACCATTATATAGACAGACACCTAGATGTTTACTTCATTACACTTGTAGACTTCAGGAAGATTTCGACAGAAAAGTGGTTGTAAATTTATATGAAGTGTTTGGGTTTAGTAGAAATTTGCAAGATTTTTTCTATCCAAAAATACATGATAAAAAATTTGTGCTACATAAACTTTATTTTAGTTTTCTTTCAAAACGAATGTGTGTTTAACGGTTTTTTGTTGAGCAACATCTGCGAACGCAACAGTTCATATTACTCAGCACGTTTTTTCAATTGGCAGGACGGTAAGTTTTCTATTTTAGCGATGTTTAAACAAGATTTCTAACCAAAATGAGAATCTAAAAGATGCTTGTACGGTCGTTGTACTGCTCTATCCGGCCATTTATCGATGACCAGTTTATCTAAACAGATACTGAAATAGTAGAAATACAAACAATTAGGTTACCACTGAAGAATTTTGCATAACATGCACAGTACAAGAAGCAAAATTTAAATCTTGGTGAAGGTTCTCTTGAGGTTCAGTTACTATATTTTGCAGTACCTTAGTTTAGAATGCTCAGAGCTGTATCGCAACATTTTAAAAGTTGAAGTACATCTTGTTTTGACATCAGTTTTGGTATAGTCCCTATGGCTTTGTGGTGGAATGAAGAGGCTCCAGCCTAATTTACTGTGGTATTCAAGGGTTCTGTCCCTCTCCAAACCGCTGGGCTCGAACCGTAATCTTTTTCTTGTTCACTCTCTAAACCAATCAATCATAAACTATTAATTAGGTACAGTTGGGTTTAAAGTCTTTTTTAATGACAATGTTGATCAATTTTTCTATAATAAATTTCTTAATTCGGCAAAGCCAGAAACATTATCTGATTCTTTTTTCCTGAAGCATGAGTTGTTCCTTCACGTGAACGTTAATATTGATCAACAATAGACGGACCTGGATATTTGTTTGACTTAACAAAATTTATTCTCTGGTGTGATATCCGCTCTATGTGGTTTAATAAGCAATAGCTTTTGTGTAGTATTGTACATACACAAAAAAAGGGCAATCTTTCTATTAGCTCTGCTGCCTGTTTTCAATCTATAGTTTGTGATATAACGGCAATTCTTCTTCGTTAATATATAAAATATATTAACCCTTATATATAAAATATATATTAATATATAACCCTACATAGACCATCCATTGTTTAAACTCACATCTATGGATTGGTCAATTTTATGACTATATGTTTGGTTTACCTCACAGGGACAATGTTGATATTTTTATCTGACGGCAGAACTCTGATTGCCTAGTTTACCAGCTGATGTGGTGTTATAGTATGTTAACATTACAATATATTACTTCCTATATATTTATATACATCTAAGTGTAAAATCCTCTTACGAGGAAGTAGTAAAATTTAAGCTACTTTTTACACAAGAAGGATGATATCAGTTATTAAACATTCACTTTTTTTATTTGTTTTGCTTTATTAATATTTTTTGTATTTATTGGTAGACTAGAACAATACATACTCGTATGTAAAGTCGTGGGAGCAAGGCTACCCAGTGATCTTATAAAGTGACTTTTTTTAGTTACCAGTCGTACGTGTGCTAAAGTTTATTTCACACAAGTACGTTGTGTTAAGTACCCTAATTTTGTTATACAAGGTGTTTCAGAAATAAGTGCAAACATTTTAACCAGTAATAGATCTCACCAAAACAAACAACTTTTCTATATACCATTTTTGCAAGAGATGCTAAAAATTTTGAATTTTGTTTCCTCCATAAAATTACGATACGTTTATGATTACTTAGTTACTATTATATCATAGCCTAGTTACCATTATAATAATACATAGGTCAGTGGCGGGTGTGGTATTTTGTACTAAATTTTTAAATAATTTTATCTTAATAACGGTTGAGTTTCGGAAAAAAATATTTAGAAAAAACTCTTTTTTAAACGAGATCTACAATTGGTTAAAAATTTTGTATTTATTTCTAAAACAGCCTGTATTGTAAAAGCTGAATATTCTAAATATTAAAATATAAGCAAAGAACCACCACAGTTAATCAAAGAAAACTACTGCAACGGTTGTTTCCGTGTCGGGTTCTGGGTATCGTAGAGAGAGAGAAGAGCGGCTTTGATGGGGTTTTATTTACAATAATAACTATGTACAAATAATAAAAATAAAATAATACTTCCCAAATTAAAACGAATCCTCTAATAATATATATACGGCCTCGTCCCCGGCGGTCCCTCGTCTTCGACTCCTCGTCGTCGGCTTCTCGTCCTCGTCTCCTCACCCTCGGTTCCTCGTCCTTGACGTGTCGGCTTCGGTGGCTCGCACTTGTAATGGAAGGGAGGTAGGATTCACCCACAGGATGATGTTCCGTGGGTAGCGGTTTCGGAGAGGACTCTACCAACGGGTTAATGCTCCGTGGGTAGCGGTATCGGAGAGGAAGCCCCTAGGTTAATGCTCCAGGGGTGGACGGGTCTGGGGGTGGCTACTTACAGGGATAATGCTCCTGCAAGTATCAAAGTATCGGGGGCGGTAGGCGCAATATATAGGCTTCGTTTGTAGGCGAGGGGTATGAGAGGAGTATCGTAGCGAAGCGTTGGTGGTGGTTCTCGGTGTGGTGGGAATTATACCACCACTACTGCCCTGACGTATACGTATGACGTCGCGGTCACGCGGTCCGAATCAGCTGCTGGGCGTCAGGGGCATCCAGCTCAAAACGAAAGGTGGGGCAGTTTTCAAAATTTATCATATTTCAAGGGAAGGGGACTTTATGGCCAGACAATAATACAAAGTAACATAAGAAATAACGTTATTTATTAAATAATTAATTTTTGAACAATAGTTTCCGAGGATTAGCAGCAAATTTTTCAACTACGGATTCCACTAATTGTTCCTTGTTTGTAAAAACCCATTGGCGGTGAATGCTAAGCATTGCTAACCCATTTAATCTATTTTCACCAATAGTTGATCTTAGCCAGGTTTTAATTCGACGAATGGTACTAAATGAACGCTCTATAGTGCTTGTTGTGCAAGGCTGTGAGAGCAATATCAATAATGCCTTTCTAATTGTGGGGAAAAACAATTCAGACTTTTTTTAAAACTTCAAGCATATCCGGAGCTTCCTGTACCTTATTCAACATTTTAAACCATAATTCACATTCACCTTTAATGCCTTCTAAATTATAAAACGTTACACAAGGTAAAATAAAATTCTTCCATTTATCTAAAGAAATATTTCTCATATTACTTGGATGGAAATATGTTAAGGAAAATGAAGGTGATTTGTTCTGGAGAAAATCTGACTTCTAAGGATGATATAATGGAATCAAGGTAAGGAATTATGAGAGAACTTCTCCAAAATTCAGATGGATTTTCGGCTGGGGGATTGCTTCTATGTTTCTGTCGGCCAACAATGCGAGTGGCAGTTACATCAACATTCAAATGCTTCGCAATATCGCTTGCTTCTTTCAACACTTCAGCTGTTACACTCGCCGCATCATTTCGATGATCTCTTAGCATGTTGGTAATAGTTTGAATGTGCTGGTTGGCTTTGACTATGTCAAGTGTCTTCAATTGAAGTGTATTTGCAATAGGTTCTAATATAGCCGAATACTTTGCAATTAATGCTACTGACACAACAAATGAATATCTGACTACCGCTGCATGCATTTGATATGCATTCTTTCTTGTTGCTGCATTTTCCTCTTCAGTTAATGCCTCTAATGCTTCAACGATATCGACGAAGTGATCCTTAAAAATGCGGATGTTTTTGTATTTCTCTGACCATCTAGTCTCACACAATTTGGTAATATTAGCAATAAGCTTGCGCCGTAAAACGGATTCGCGAAAAAATGAGATTATCTCTTTGATAGTTCCCACGCAGTTTCGAATTTCTGGAATAACGTTTAAATCGTTGACGACAAGGTTTAGCTTGTGCGATGAGCAATGAAAGCACATGGCTTTCTTGTATTTTTGTCTCAAGATCGCCTGCACACCCTTCTCTTTCCCAGACATGGTGGAACAACCGTCAAAACCTAATCCCACACACTTATCGGGATCTAGATTTAAGTTTGTTACAAAATCTTCAATAGCTTTGGAAATACTTTTGGCATCAAGTCCTTCAAGCTCTACAAAGCCTAGAAATTCTCCTTCGATTTCGTTGGCTTTTTCATTAAAGTAGCGCAATCCAATAGACAGCTGTTCTTTTCCAGAGATGTCCGCAGTTTCGTCAGCCAAAATGCTGTAAGCGCAAGCTTCTTTAATCTTTGTAACGATTTGTTCCTTAATTGTATCGCCACATATATCAATTATTTCATTTTGTATGATAGGTGATCGGTATGACGCGTTTTTCGGTACATGCTCAAAATGGTGTTTTAATTGTGAATCACCTGATTCAATACGCAAACGACAAAGATCTATTAGTACGCCTTCATCCAGATTTTTGCCTCTGAGAGGTAAATCGTGTGTGCCGCAAAAAATGACGCAGGAAACAATTGAGAACAATACTTTTTTGTTTTTCTCTATCAATTTTTGCGAAGACTGGTGAAGAAGGATGTCCACTGGAATGGCCTCCATAAACGATTTTGCAAACTCTATCGCTGCTTGGTGTCCCTGTGTCTGCACATGTAATTTGCAAAAGTTATGCACGTCCTTGTATCTACTGAAGGGTCTAATGATAAAAGAACCCCAACTGCCTTTCATCGAGCTAGCTGATGGCGGTAACAACACACAGTATTTACAGAAAGCACTTTTTTGTCGCTTTGAGTAAGTTAACCATGGTGAATATGTGTCGAGCCACTGGTGATTAAATTTTCTCTTAAGGTGTTTAGCATCTGCTGCAAAATCGTAGTGTTTCGAAGGTACCCACATATTTTCTAAAAGATATTTTTTTTTATTAACTGGCATACTAGTTGCCATGCCGAGAAATTTTCCAATATCGTCTTCATGACAACCGTCGTCTTCAGTTTCACTTTCAGAGTCACTAACGCTGTTATTATGTAATGACACTATGGGTTGAACCGCAGAAGGCCTTGCAGTAGTAGTGTCAGTGTCTAAAGCATGAGGTGGTTGCACTTCCTTGTCTTCATCACTGCTGCTGCTGCTGGTTGATTTCTTTCGTTTTAAATTTACTGCAAAAAAAATTATTTTTTTTTTAAATTCTGAAATATCATCAACCAAGTTGTTAATCAATTATTCAGAAAATTGTTTGATTTTTGTATGTTGAATTTCTTAAATATGCAAGGTGGGGCAGCTGTCCCACCGTGCCCCACCCTAAATACGCCCTTGCTGGGCGTTATCTTGTTTTGTTTACTGAATTATTAGAACGCTTCGTTACACTACAATAAAAACAAGGAACGAAGTAATTTTTTTACTTGCCTCAAACTGTAAATACGATAAGTATTAAATTACTATCTATTCATTTTTTTTTGTGACCGTTTGCTAAATCAAGTAGACTCTGTGTGGCTGTATAATACGCACTTTTTCCACCAGATTTATGAGTACGTGAGAGGCAGTTTTAGCAAACGGTCACAAAGAAAGTGAATAGATAGTATTGACATCTATGAGGGCCCAATTTGAAGTTTCAAACGGTCATTATAAATTGGACCGATTGGTCATTTTGACCTAAAATTTGATATTGAAAATACCGGCGCTGGACTCATTTTGGGTACGAGTGAACTATGTAAACTGCGCCGACGACTTCGCTGTGCGTACATCGTTGGATGGCAGGTATTTGCTCAGCATCTGGACTTTATTCTTGTTATTTACAATTTTGGAATTTAATTTTGAAACTTATCTTGGTTTCAAATTTTTTTACCACATTTGCTTCTTTCAGTAATGTAATGAATTTTGCCAAAATAATAATTTTCTTAGAAAAATATGTAGCTACTAGGTATTATATAATAAGGTTAAAATAAAAAAAAACGAGTGTACCTAAAAATGCTTTGGCACAATTAACAAGAAAATATTGTGTTCAACACGTTAAACTGTACGTTATAAACTACTGTAAGTTTAATTTACAAAACTTTAAAAATTTGGTATTAGCCACGTATAATTTACTGTTTTATTCTTGCATATGCGTTGTTTGGGTAAAACAATTCTTATCTCGTAATAATAATAATATAATAATAATATAACATAATATAACATAATAATATCTCGTAACGCCCAATATTTCAAATACGGTTGACTGTACAGACTTGAGACACATGTCGTTTGATTGCGCAGTCAAAAATTAAGCATGCAGCCACTGTGGGGGGCACAGTGTTGACAAAAGCGTGCTTTGTTGTAACTTTTACTTTTTTAAGAGGTTGAAATCTTTGCTATACCTTTTGGGCTTGCGCTTCTAAAGAGGGTGGATCACTAATGAGAATTGGTTGAAATAAAAGCAGTTCTAATGAGCAGTGTAGCTAACTTTTTATTTTATTTAGGACTGTCTTTCATTCAAAAGAGAATTGAATATTTTGTAGTAATATATAAGAGATTTGACAAGTATTGAAAATCTCGACAACCGCAGCCCAATTATTTGCCAGTTATTTCTCTGTGTTTTTTAAAATTTGAATTTCACAACTGAGTGAACTGAGTTCGTAATTTTTACACGGTTCCTTTAATTATCTCCTATAGAACAACTGATTGGGAACTTTCAATTAGCTTTAGTTCTTTCCTGGAATTTGTGCTTTATTTGGTTAATTAACTGAGGGTAAAATTACCAGCCAATACATAAATGATTTCAGATGGAATAATGGCGGGAGGTTTGGAAAAAGAAAGAAGTTTCTGACAAGCTGTAGGTGCAGTTTACCTGACTTATCCTTCTTGGACACCCCGAAATGAGCTGATGTATCTGATTAACTATGTTACAGGATTGTAACGTTGTAGGTACTACCTAGAATAACACATTTTGTGTCTTGTCTATTTTAAGACCACTACATTGTGACCTATTACAAATTTATTCCTGTTGCATTCTTCCAGTCTTAGGCAAATTTTTGTCTAAACTCAACAAGCAGCTAAGGGAAAGAAGCTTTTAGCCAACCTTACGTAGGTAAAGGATACTATGCGGCAACTGGAAAACATAGGTGCTGGAACCTTTCCTTAAAGGCATTAGACTTGTTTTTGAAAAGAAATTCAGCTAAATAGCCCTCAAAGTGTTGAGGTTTTTTTCCAAAACAAGGTACTGCACTGGAGATGTCCTGTTATCTTTGCTCAATGTTATGCTTGTGGATTTGAGGATGGTCTGGATGAACGAATTGAAGGGAATGGTTTATTCAATAGTGTTCGAACACAATTTCCGATAGTCTGTCACAGGACTTCTAACAATCGGAAGTCGGATACGATTACACTTCCAGGACGTATCCACATATCAAAATAATCAAAAAGATGTTTTAGATGGCACTGGTGAAGCCACCGAAAACTCGTTGTTTTTTATTAAGTTGACACGATTATACTTTTGCTTCTCAATCTTTACCTTGTCTATCTCTACTATGACACCTGGACCACCCAATCTACGAGAGTTTGGAACATCCCAGTTGACGCAGATTTTATCTACAATCGAAAACCAATCTACATACGATTGTACGTGTACTGCAGTGTATTTTGTTTTTTCTTCTGGCGTGGCTAAGAAAATTTGCACCATGCAACCATAAAGTAAAGGATGTCCGCAACATCAAAGAAAGACTACTTCAAAAATTTCCCGTTCGGCAGCTTTTCCTAAAGCTGCATAGTATTTTCAAAGCTGTTTTTTTGCTGATTTATGGCTTTTTATGAGTGTAAACTCTTCTGCACAAGTGCAAGAGAGTTTCACAGTCCAACTCGGCATCTGGTCTGCATGATTCGCATCTTCGTGTACGACGTAAAATTCGGTAGTCGCACTAATATTTTACTACACGATGACGATTTACGCAAAAATAGCCTAAATTTCTTATGCTGGTTGAACAACCGTTAGACGCCATTTTTCTCAAAAAAGTCACTCCTAAAATTTGTTAATAAAATTATGATGGTTAATCTAAAGTTATACAGGTTACTTAAAAGTATGGAACAATTATTTTGTTTTTTTGATATATAAATTTTTGTCTTTCTGCTGAGGGTAAAATAAAGGGCTTGTTAACCATCTGACCAATAACAACTTCTACTCGTGGCTGTGTTATTTATAAGAAATGGTTTTAGACACTTCCTTTTTGGAAATATTTTTTGAGACAGGTAAAAAGAATGTCCATCGAGCTGCACCCCCCATTGCACAAATCGTAAAAAAAACTATGCAGCATTTACGTGCTCTTTATGTGCTAATTATGTGCTGAAATTAAAAATTTTGTGCTCCAATAGAAATACTTTTTTTAAAATTTTCAAAATAGGGGGTGCAGCTCGACGTCGATTCACACCCCCCACAGAGAAAATCAATATTTAAAGTAAAACCAACTACAAACGAATTTTGTGCTTTTTATGTGCTCCACAAATATATATAATACATATACATTATTCTTTGAAAACCAACAGATAACGCGATTTTTTTTATCTGGGTGTGCGGGGTCCAGCTCGACATGACTGAATTACATAAAAAAAATGTTTTTTTCCAACTAAAAAGTAGTAAAAATTAAAAAAATATGCAGGGTTTCTCAAAACTGATAGTTTTGATTGCTGATAGTTATGAACGAAACAAAATAGAATATAGAGAAGGCAATTTATTAGTATTACTAATAAAATAAAATCTGTATAAAATTTATGCAAGATTTGTGTGCACGGTTCTAAATTCGCAATGGTTACAAAAATACAACTTCAGTTGTTCCATATCTTTCATTACCTGAACTTCTAGACCGTTTTGTGTTTTGCTTTTGAAGGTATGTACCTACAATAGTTACATCGAAACCATTTTATTTTTTTTTTGGAGCTGGTCCATACTAACGGTATGCTTTATACTTATGCGTCGCCTTAAACAGAATTGGCGAATAGTTCTAAACTTGCAGTATGTGTGCCGTGTGTTTTGCCCGAATGTGGCTTTCAACATGTTGGTTCTGTTTGGTAAAAAATTACATTCACTGTAGTAAAATAACAAAACTTGGTGTTCAGACTTAATTTTTCTTTTGTAATTACTAATCATGACATTAAATATTACAATTTTTACATGTTTTACGAACTGGTCAAGACAACGTGTCCTCAGCAGAGATCCTCGCTCGTGTGGTGGGGACGGATCTAGATCAACACGCGTTCCTTCTTATTTCTTGGGGGGGCTTGGTCAGCAGTGGATCTTGGTTAATCCTTACTATGAATTTGTATTATTATGATTGTTACTAGAAGAAAATTTTTTCGTAAAGCTACAGACCTTTAACGCGAAATATTAAGAAAAAGTGGTGCTCAACGTGCAACAGTGAGCTTGCCAACTTCCAACTCTTTATTATATGTCACCCAACCAGTTATCTAATATCTTTTTTAATTCACAAACTGTACTGTAAGCGATTAGTCAAGAATAGGGGAGGGTGGTGCGTACTTAAGAAAATAACCCTTGAAAATGGATAAACAGATTTTTTTTAAATGTTATATATTGGTATCTTCCGTAGAAAAGTAGTCTATGTATTGAATTAATTCAAAACAAAGTTTTTTCTAACTATAAATAACAAAATAAAATGAAAAAAATATTTTAGTCATTTTGCTCCGTCTATGGGGTAAGATGACGAACACATTGGGGCAAGATGACTCTCATATGCACATGTCGCATTTAAATACCACTACCCTTCTATATAATAAATAAATTTTATTGTAAAAATATAAATACAAATAAATTTACAGTAGGGAGTAGCTAGCTGTAGCTGTCTTCCACTACCCCTAAAAAAACACAAAATATTTGTACAAAAAACCTCTCTATATACACTGCACAACATTAAAAAACAATTCAAATGTAATTTTTTCTCTAAACGACTTACGAGGCATGTTTAAATATTTAAGAACTGTGTTAAGCAATGTTGGCGCTAAATAAGAAAAACTATTTTTAAACTTACTAATTCGATGTTGAGGAATGCAATCACTTGTATGACACAACAAGTCAAACAGATAGGCTGGTGTTCTAGTCTGAAGAAGATTGTCTAAAAATATATATTTTTTGTTTATTTTGAGGGATATTTTGACCTGGAAGAAGAAATTGAAAAAATTTTTTTTAGTGCCAAGCTTTCGGGACGTCTTTTGTCTCTTCCTCAGGGCGTCTATTGATGTAAAAAAGTCAATTTACAACATGGTGTCTTACTATTAAATTACTTACAGAAGTGGTGTTTTCATAAAAGTTTATAACAATTTTTCATTACTAACACGTTAAAATTACTTTACATAACTAGATATTACACATTAAAAAAAAATATTTAAAATTTTATATATAGACTAGAATTTATCGCATAATTATTCTTACATTTTTTTTTAAGAGAGAGGAGTCATTTTGTAGTGTTAATGAGTGAAAATATTAAAATCCCTGACTGGTTACAATTTTAAAATTCCCTACATAATTGATAGATTTGTACCTAAAATGGTATGCATAAACATAATCTAACTTTATATGAAAACAATTTTTGAAATTTCCTATCAGCTAGACTTAACAGGTATGTATATATTGCACTTAGTTGTTGTGTGTCAGATTTTTTATTTATTGGTTTATCTTGTTTATTGATGTAAATCATTTCTTTAAATAATCTTTTGTCATATTTTGTCTCTTTGCACATAATTTTTTCAATGTCGAAATCTATTTGGTGTTGTAGGTTTTAAGCATGGACTGCAAGAGCACATCTAGTTAGTTTTTTGTTTATATCGCTTTTATGAACTGCTATTCGATTTTTTAACCATTGAGATGTTTGGCCAACATATGTGGCATCACAATTTTTACATGTTAGCTGGTATACAATATTTGATTCAACTTGAATTGGAGTGGGATCTTTTAGTTTTGTACATAATGTCCTGATGGTGTTTGTGTTTTTTATGGCAATCCTTATGTTTTCATTTTTCACAGTATTTATTATATTGTAAGTTAGATTTTTAATATTAGGTAAAGTTGCATATTGTGTTTTAATTTTGTTTGTAGAAATGGCTTCTTGTGGATTGATATTAATCGGATTTGGAGAGTTATATAATATTTTTTTGACCACGGTTTTGGGATATGAATTTTCTATTAAGATGCCTTATAATAAATGTAGGTTTTTTTGGATAAAGTCTGGATGACATATCTTTTTAAACCTGTTTTTTAGTTCTTTTATGCAATTTATTTTAATTTTTATTGAGTGTTCTGATTGGAAGTGGATGAACTTTCCTGACGATGTGTTGTTTCTATACTAATCCAGTTTTATTGTGTTACCTACTCTGCAGACTTTGGTGTCTCAGAATAGTACGACATTGTCAGTTTCAATGTCAGTAAATTGTATGTTCGGGTTAAAATTGTTGAAAACTTTTAGTATTTCGTTTGTGCTATTTGATATAAAATAAACAAAATACACAAAAAGTATTCCAAAAAGTGACCTTTACAACAAAGCTAAATTAAAAATATATATATAAACTAGTACACCGTTTTTCTACATTGAGTTCTTTTTATTCTAGAAGGTACGGAGTAATATGTTCTCTAAAATGTACATTACAAACAAATCTAACATAAGAATTTTGTATTCTTTGTAACTTGCGACGATTGTACTGCGTAAGAAAGCCGTAAAAAACCGCAGAGCAATACTCTATATGAAGATATACCAAATATTTGATCAGTTTTAATTTTGTTGGTTTGTCTAAATGTCTAAATTACTAAAGATTTTTAAGTTTGAACATTGAAACTTGAAATATTTTTTGTACATGTTTATCGAAAGACAACATACTGTCAAAGACAATACCTAGATTTATTGCGAAATTTTTAATAGTAGAACGCTGTCTATCATTTCCGATGACTATAGCTACGGTTTTGTCAGCATTAAGATGGAGACCATGATTTTTTGTATAATTTTTTTTTAATCATTATTTACATACTTCAAAGATTTACCACAATCACTAAATGGAAAAGACATATATAGTTGAATATCATCTGCATACATGTGTATTTTACAATGAATAAGACTTTGTGGAAGATCAAATATATATGACGAAAATAAAATGGGGTCTAAGACACTACCCTGTGGAACCCCATCTTTGATACTTAAAAGAGTAGACACAATGTTATTATTGATAGTTACTTTTTGCTTTCTCTGTGTTAAATAACTTCGAAACCAGTTTAAAACTGTATTTTGCGTTCCTATGTACTTTAATTTAGATAAAAGAAGTTCATGATCTACCAGATCGAAAGCCCAACTTTGATCAAGCAGTACCATAATGGTAGGCTGAGATTTATCTATAGCATTTGCTACGTTATTAGACATATATGTAAGAACTGTTTGTGTTCTATAGTTAGTTCGAAAGCCAGATTGAATTGGAGGTAAAATATTGTTATTTTCTATATATGTATTTTAAAATTTGTTGATATAAATTTTTTTCGAAAACTTTAGCTACATCTGAAGAAACACTAATAGGACGTAAATCTCGGAAACATTTAGGTGATTTAGTTTTAGGGATAGGAATAACATTTGATTCTTTCCAGGCTTTAGAAATTGTGCTTATATTAGAAGATTTATTAAAGAAATTTTTTAGTACATCTATGCAATAAGGCAATATTAAGGAAACCATTTTAATAGAAATTTTATCGGGTTCTTGCGCGTTACTTTTAATATCCACTGCACGATTCGTACCACCAGTTGGCACACGCATTACATTGAATCCATTCTTCTGATAGAGGATCTAAATAATTTTGTTCATAGCCTGGATAAGCAACTCGTTTAGAAGTTGGCGTATTTGTTTGATATTGTTGAATAATGCGTCGCTTAACTCTTTGGCAGTTTTTCGTTTTTTTACTTACCTTTTGTTGCTTTTTTTGTCTTTTGTTCTAACTTTCTTTTATTGGGAGTGGAAGTTAGTAATATAAAAGCTTTTTTAAATACGGCCTAATATCGATCAGAGATTTTCTGGTTGATGCTTTGGACGGTGTTTGTAATTTAGATAGTTCTGCTTCAACAGAATCATTATTGGAGTTTTTTCCCAAAATATTTTGTTCCTTAACCAACTATTTAATGGTTCATCATCGTTTGAAGAAAACTTACTTCTGTAACTTTTGTCAATTTATTTGATGGTAATTCTACTAAGTTATTAACATCTGGTTCCTGTTGTTCTCTAACCAGTGGTGGCCTAAAATTTTCTCCAAAAACGATAAGATTATAAAGTTCATTTTTGAATTTTGCGAAACTATTAACGGCAATGCCGGCAGTTGCAGCCTTGTAATAAGTTTGTGAAAATAACACAGCAACTTTTCGGTCGCTGATAGTTTTTCCTGGATTATTGATAAGGTAGTTATCACATACCTAGTAGTTATAAGGGCTGTAATCTATGTGTGGTATGAGGAGGCAGCCCTATCATGATGATCCCTTTGTTCATACACAAATTTATGGCATTCAGGGAACAATGTGATTATCAACTATTAACAACACGGGATTTTTTTCAACGGATGCGAATTTGATCATGTTGCAAAAAAAGGGGAAGATTTTTATAACAAATAAAGGCACATAATTTATTTCGGCTTTTCTTTCAAAGAGACAGATTTTTCTTTATCTGTTAAGAGTTTATCCATTTTTAGAGTGTTCTCAAGAGCTTTATTTTTCTTGTATGAAAATAGTTTTTTCGTGTCTTTTTAAATGAAATGAAAAAAATTAATTAATAAATGAAATAAATAAACAAAAAGCAAAAGGCGCACATAGCGCCTATTGGCTTATTTGCTTCGCGTGCTCATGTAAACGACACGAAAACAACCTTAAAACATATAACTATTAAAAAAATATAGCTTATATCTAAAAAAAGTTACAGTGTATCAGTATTGTCAAAAACGTACTAAATACCTAAAAGTGGTACTGTAGGTTTTTTCTTAAACGACATTAGCGATTTTAGGTACACTTTGGTTAAAATTTTGTTACACATTTGCTTTATTTATTTTGGAATTATCTGCCTACCTCCCTAGTAGCTGTTGTGGAGTTTTTTTTTATTTACTGTAAAAAGGACATCCCGACTTTTTATTTTACCACATTATTAAAAATAAATATGTATATATACATATATATTTTTTCTGTAAGGCTGTGAAATGCTTTTCGGCAAAGTAATTTGTATGAAAAAAAAAAGTCATAGCCTTCTAAAGAATTTTTTGTTATATTGAAGCATGTTGTTTTACCAATGCAACGTATTTTCGGACGCTATTTATAGATTCTGTCACAACCTTTCGTAATTGTTCACCAGTAATTTTGGCAATACTGCGTCTTCATCTGGCTTCTAGATTGTGACGATCTTGAACAGGAATCATGTAAACTAAAAGCAAGTGGGGTTAAATGAGGAGATCTGACAGACCACCTAAAAGGAGCAATGGTACTAATCTAACAATTTTTAAAGTTATGGTCTAGTTATTAAACGACTGGACTAAACTTGTGAGATGGTTCTCCATCTTGCTGTTAGTATAATATTGCAAACACATTTACTGGTATATTATCTAAAAATACTTGTATTTCGTTTTGGAGAAATTTTAAGTATCTTTGTTCAGTTAACTGTATATCAAAAATAATGGGTCCAATAATTCGTTCTCCAACAATACCCATTTAAACATTAAAAGCAAAACTTTTTTGAAAATTATTTTCTCTTAAAAGATGTGGATTTTATTGAGCCCAGTAACGTGTATTATTTCTATAAAAAACATTAGTGAAATTAATTTTTGTCAGTATACAGGACGCAACTAGGAAACAATGGATCTCCACCTATTTTCTCCAAAAAAGTTACACTAGTCTAGTTTTTTTATTATTATTTTATAATATAGGTGCTGGTGTAAACCGTATTTAAAGAATTATATCTATTTTTTTTTAAATTTTTACTCAGTCTGTGGCAAAAAATCTAGTTTGATGCATATCCACTCATGCCAAAATAGCAACTTCTCTCTTTATGTAATCAGATCCTCTTCTAGATTTTTTCTCAATACTAGCAAAATATGGACAGAATTTTTTTCTGCATTCTTCATAAACAAGCAGCATACCAACTTTTTCACTTTTTGAATAAGCTGGCATTGTAATAAATGTTTACACAGAGACAACAAAATAAAACAAGCAGCTGTTAAGCTTAAGTTGTTACTTAGTCGTTGTTACATACATATCAAATTAAATTTTGTGATAAATATGGCAGTTATTATCTCATAATCAACTGAGGAGATAGATCATCTACATCTTTTAGTCTTTTAAATGTTAAAGCAGGATTTAATAAATTTAATACACCATTGTGTTTAAAAAGTTTTCTGGAGGAAAACGATGCAGTCGTTACATTGTAAAATTGCATTTGCTTGCAAAGGAGCTATTTTGTTTCTCTTATCTGTAGAATTTTAGTTTAGTACTTTTTTATTCGTTCGATTGCTTTTCATTTTTATCGAGATTTTCTCAAGGAGTCTTGTAAGTATTATTTCAAGCAAAGGGCGAAGGCGGAAAGTGATTGTAATAAGAGGCATCTTTTATATCATTATATTATTATTATGTTATTATATTACATTGTTATGTCATCTTTTATGTGAAGGTCAATTATTGCCATGTTATATAATTTCTCGTGCCTGCAAGCCTCAGATACACCAATTATTAAAACAACCTAAAATGTAGACATCGGTAAACTTAATAATTTCTTAAGTTAAACATTCAAACTTGAACTTACTTTCATTAATAAAAAACTGTGGTTCAGAGATTTCGAAATAAATCCGAAAATGTGTTCTTTGTGCAAAACCTTACTTTTCTTCGGTTTATGGAGTAAAGATTTTCTTTTCAAATAAGATACTATTAGCTTTGTATATTTCGAAGTATTTACTTATATAATGTTAAGAGATATGCAGGCTAACTTGGAGTAAACTGCTCATAATGATTTAATATCTTTGTCACCTAAATATGAAATGTATGCTAACATCACACTTTTGGAATGTGTTTTTACATTTTTCGTTTCACACCATTTTTTAATTAAAAATGTGGTATTGCGTTTTATATCTAACTTTATATATTTCTGAGAGTAACTTTTTAGCAGCCCCTTTTGCAAGTTGTTTTATTTTCGAAGGGGTGACTAGGGGTCACTATCATTCATTTGATTTACAACAATTTTTTAAAAAATGGACTGTAACGGTTGTCGTTTATGCCCGCTAATAAGGTAGTAATACCTGAACACAACATTCAGCTATAGCCGGGTTATTTCACCAATGCGCTAGCATGAACAGGACATTCTATTGAATGTTGATTTTCAGTTAAAATTCATGAGGACTGATACTGTTTATGATATTTTTTTTCCAATCGAAAGTCATAGGTAGTGTGGTTTTAACACACTACAACAGATCATACCGTATCGACGATGTCGATTTTAATAGAACCCCTGCCCACTCATTTAATCACATATAAAGAATACTATAACAAGAGATACAAGGTCGATATTTGCGTGCGAGATCAACCTATGTTGATTTCAAGATGCAAACTCAGGGAAATTAGGGCTGGAATGCCCGAAACTGTTTATTTGGTTCTCGAGTTTTGTCGGATGACGAGATTGACAATTAAACAGCGTGAGAATTTCCAGCTTATGAAACAGCTGACATCTTTTTCTATATTATCTAAACTCTAAAAAACTTAAGATTCTTTTTTATAGATATTATAGAGAATTCATTTTTAAAGTTACTGTTTTTTTAAGAAGTTAAATTGTAGAGTTGTCAACTATTTGACTTCACATTTCTACACTTTTTTTATTTTTTCCGTTTTATTGTAAGACCTTTTTAATACTTTTTTATTTTTTATTTATAACATGGTAATGTTACATTTTCATAAGTAGAAATTTAAGAGACTTATGTATGTAACAAAAATAAACATTTTGTAGAAAAAAAACCTTTCTCTTTCTTTAAAAAAAAACTCTAGTGGACTTTTGGGAATGAGGACCTTATAGTAAAGAGATACCCAGGTCTTTATACTGCTCTTGTGGCCGTGGCGGCAGTTTAATCTACCAGTGGCTGCCGTTGCTGTTAGGTAGGCGGTACCGCATCTTCCGGGTCGGGTTGTTACCCCGTCGCGTCGTAGACCCCACAGGGGGAGAAAGACCTTCAATGATTTTTAGACCAGTGGTACCAACTGGAGCGGTGGTGGACTTCCAAATTTTTCCTGTAGGTCCTTCCCAGGCGTGATTAATCTCTCCGGCAGTAGAGAGAAGAAAACCGGTCTCCTGGGAAATTCCAACCAGACTGACGGGCTGACCAACGTAGAACTTGTGCCCATCTGCTTAATGAGGGCTTCTCTCAGCTCCTGTCTCCTGCTGGGCGACGGAGTCGAAGCCATCGGGGATTTCAGTGACGGTACCGGCGAGAATTCCGGCAAGGGGGAGGCATATAATGACAGGGGGGGCTATCTTTGGGAGTATTTCTTCCACTCAATGTACGTTCCGTTTTCTGTAAGCAGATATTTTTGTTTATGTTTTAATGGGCGGGTTTAAGATCCTTAATATGGTGTTTGGTGCTGGCCAATCTTCGAATAGTCTCTACTTTTGCGGGGTCGGTTGCAATTCCCTCAGCTGAGACAACGTGACCCAAATATTTCAGTTTTGTTTGCTTGAAAGAACATTTTTCCTAGTTCGGAATTAGCTTGGCTTTTCTTAACTTTCGAAAAACTGGCTGGGTTTTGCCGATGTTCTGATCTTGTACGTCCTAACACGATGATGTCGTCCAGGTATGCGAACGCAACGTTGTCCATTTCGGGACCTAGAATATTGTCTAACAATCTTTGAAACGTGGCGGGAGCCGAGTGAAGTCCAAAAGGCATGACCTTAGAGTGGAAAAGCCCTCTGTTTGGTATGATAAAAGCTGTTGTCGGTTTGCTTTCTTCACACAGAGGAACTTGCCAATATTTCTGTTTCTTTCCCTTTTGGAAATATATTTCGCTCTCCGGAGTTTGTCAAAGATGCTGTTAATGTGGGCAATCGGATAGGCACCTCTTTGAGATACGGAGTTGATTTTACGGAAGTCGATGCAGAATCTCTTCTTCTTACCGTCTTTTTTGTCAGCTAGGACATTTGGAGAGCTCCAAGGACTCTCAGACGGTTCGATGATGTCTTCTTGCATCATTCGGTCGACTTCTTTATCAATAATAGCTTGCATAGTTGCATTTTGCAGCCGATATCGCTGGCGTAATCCCAACTCGTTTTCACACTGAATACCGTTTTACTACGTTCAATAGAACCGATAGTTATCAATTTCATGTTTGTTAAGAGTTTAAGTACCTGCTAAAAAGCAAATTATGCTAAAATTGAAAATCGTTACAAACTCTTCTATTTTTACGCCATTTTTCTAAGAAAGTGGGCGGCACAAGGAAGCTGGAGGGTAGGTATAGTATGGGAATTACCCCAGGTCGGTCTTTTATCTCTTTTTAACTAGTTATTATATTTTAACTGGATGAGATAAAAAATTCCAAGATTTTTGAATGGCACAGTTTTAACTCTTCAAATTGGCTGTCAAATGTGTCAATAACTATAAGTTAATTTATAAGTTTTTATTGCACTTACAGCTTAAAGCAAGTGAAAGAGTGACTTATTCCTTACTGCTATTACAGATCTCATGCTTGTTCTTTGCTTACAGTGCGATATTAAAATTTTTATTTATAAAAAAAATAGGATAGCTATGGTAATGTAATTTTCTGAAAAAAGAATACGAGTACCGTACGGCTAGTTACTAAATAAAGTTACATTATAAGGTTACTGACTAGCCCTATTGACACGACTTTATCTAGCCGAACAATACGAATGAACTCTATTAGTTTTTGCGGTTATCTACAATTTTTTTTACAAACAATATTTGAACATCTCTTCTTTGAGAACGACATTTAAAAAAATGTAAATTTTAAATTTTTTTAACGAATTAATATTAATTAATTTTTATTAGAGGGAATATTAGAAAAATTTTGAGAAAATTCACCTGCGTGGCGCAACAAATAAAGTTTTTAATGGCGAACTTTGAAGTTTATGTATTAACTAGTTTTTGAGAAAAGATGAGATAATGCTTTTTGCAAAATCACCCTGTACGTCATGGCAGTAGAGGTGGGATAACGTATACGAATGACGTCGCGGTCCGATATCAGCCGCTCGGGGTTATCTTGCTTTGTTTACTAAACATTAAAACGCGTCGGTACAAAATCATTAGTGAAACGACTTTCGTCAGTAAACAGGACGCAACTAGGAAACAGTAGATCTGAAAAAAGTTACTGTAGTCCAGTCGTCTTTTATTATCCCTTTCATGGAGGTGTTGGTACAAGCTGTATTTAAAAGAATTGTATCTTTTTTTTATTTACTACGCAGTATATCGCAATTTCTTGTGAAAACTTTGTTGGATGCATATATATCTAGTTAGACGCCAAAACAGCAATTTCTGTCTTCATGTGATCAGGTTCTTCTCTAGATTTTTTCTTAAGATTAGCAAAATATTGACAGAATTTTTTTCTGCACTCTCTATAAACAAGTAGCATATCAACTTTTTACTTTTTGAATATGACAGTTATTTTATAATCAACTTAGGAGAGAGATTATCTACATCTTTTAGTCTTTTAAATGTTAAAACAGGTACACTATCGTGTTTAAAAAGTTTTTTTTCGCGGCACTCCCCCCCCCCCCCCCCTCATGCATCATTCCTGTGAAGATGAAAAAAGACGATAAAATAATTAGGATTTTCTTTACATGTTTTATTACCAGAATACAGTTTAACTAATTTTAAATTTTTTTTTAAAAAATTTAATTACAGTTTAACTAACATAAGTAGATATTAATTAAATCAATGAAATGGGTGAGCTTGGTGTTCCTTGCACAATTTGGTAATACGGGGAGGTATGGCCGAGAGACACAACCTCATGCTGGCTTCTAAATTTGTCTTCAGCATTCTTCCACGTCTCTTGGTTTTTACGTTTGTGAGTGCAGAAAATCCGTGCTCACACAACCAAGAAGTGGAGAATTGTAGCAGTACTTTGAGAGCCTCTTTTGAAAGTAGGGGATATTCTCTTTGAATATAAATCCAGAAAGAATTTAGGCTAAGTTCGTCGAAGTTCAATCGTAGGTTTCTGTTATTTTTCAGTATAACAGCTTCACCTTGGAGCTCAAAGTTGTCTGTGTCAATCATATCAAGAAAAGGATTTTGAATCCAGTTGTATTTGTTGACCTCCAAATCAGGGAAATAGAAGTTGAGGTTAAACTCCAATGACTGGAGATGTTTCTTCTGTTTCTATTGAGTTTTGGTTTTCCTCCGCGGTGAAGAGTGGGAACATTCCTATTTTTCCCGCATTCAGGTTTGCGATCCATTACCTTATTTTTTCTTGAAAAGCAGTTAATTTGTCAATAGAAGTGATCACATTTTCGGATGGTCCCTGTAAATGTGTGTTCAGAGCATTCAAGTACTCGAATATATCTGCCAGGTAAGCCAATTTCGCTCTCCAATCATCGTCAGCTAACAGATCGCTGCAATGGTCATCATCACCTTCTTACAGGAAAAAAATTATGGGCTCTTCTTTCAGGTCATAGAGACGTTTTAAAACCTTACCTTGCCTTAAATAATGATTACACAATTGCACTAGCTCTGTTTCCTCTGGTCTTAACCAGTGCTCTGCCAAAGCTTTTCGCCAAGGAACTATTTTGTTTTTCTCATCTGTAGAATTTTGGTTTAGTACTTTTTTATTTGTTTGACTGCTTTTCATTTTCATCGAGATTTTTTCAAGGAGTCTTTTAAGTATTATATCAAGCAAATGGTGGAGGCGAAAAGTGATTGTAATAAGAGGCATCTTTTTTATCATTATTTTATTATTATGTTATTATATTACATTATTATATCATCTTTTATGTGAAGGTTATTAATAGCCATGTTATATAATTTCACGTGCATGCAAGCCTCAGAGACACCGTTTATTAAAACAACCAAAAAAGTAGACATCAGCAATCTCAATAATTTCTTAAGTTAAACTTTCAAACTTGAACTCTTTTTTATTAATAAAAAGCTGTGGTCCTGAGTTTTCGAAATAAATGCGAAAATTTGTTCTTCGTGCAAAACCTTACTTTTCTTCGGTTTATGGAGTGAAGATTTTCATTTCAAATAAGATATTATTAGTTTTGCATATTTTGAAATATCTATATTATTGTTAAAAGATATGCAGGCTAACATGGAGTAAACTGCTTATAATGATTTAGTATTTTTTTCGATTAAATGTGAAAGTATGTCAACATCAAACTTTTGGAATGTTTTTACATTTTTTATTTTACACCATTTTTTAAATATGTTGTATTGTGTTTCATATCTAACTTTAAATTTTTCTGTGAGTAACTGTTTATCAGCCCCTTTTGCAAGTTGTTTTATTTTCGAAGGGGTGGGCGTAAAACTTTCACATTCACTCATTTTGTTTACAACAATTTGTTCAGAAATGGAGAACGGTTAGATTTTGATTTTCATTTGTTTAAATTTTGACATGGTGGTCAAAGTACACAATGTTTAAGTTATATTTTTTTTCAAAATTATTAATTATTTAATAATAATAATAACATTAATAGTTTCTATTGTTTGAATATACGCAATTATAAACAAAACGAAAATAGCAATTTCTAATAAAAAAAAATAACAAACAATAATATTTTTTGCACAAAAAAAATAGGATTTAAAGCTTTCCGACAAAAAACTTGTATATTCAACGAATCAGGGCCTTTGCTTTCAGCTCGGGCTTGAAACAAAGTTGTCGCCTGTAAAATGAAACTTACCGCATACGAATGTAAATAGCTATACTCGCTTCAAATTTAGACTTCTAACTCTCGGCATTTTATTAACTAACTGACATTTTAAATTACCACGGAAGCCCTACGAACTATTGCGCTAAATCATAGAAAAGTAACGACATCTTTAGATAAAAACAGACAACTAACTATTTAAAAGAAATTTTGATTACTTCTAATTTGTAGTTATTTTTTATTCTCTATTTTGCCAAACTTTTTCATCAAATTTTAAAGTCTTACGTTTTTATTTTTGCTGAAATTATGATTTTTTTAATAAAATACAAAATTGAAAGTTTGTAATATCCGAAATTTTCGTTTATTATCCGGGAAGTCCTATCCACAGTATTAAGCTGGATAATCGTATTTAAGAAAGTATATTATAAAATTGTTTGCCATTTAATTTTAACTCAATCTAAATTATTATAAATGCCAAAACGGGAATTTTGCAGTATCTTTTTTTAATTTGGATAAACGATACGTAGGCAGTAATAATTAATTATAACAACAATTATTGTTGTTATTATTTTGTCGTATTTTAGGACCGTTATTGTATATTTTTTTCTTACAAATAATTAGTTAATAACAATGAATTCAATTAATTGCTGGGAACAGTTTGTGCACTACATTGATTTTCCAACCACCAGAGTGCACTTTTGTCAGCAACGAAGTAGGATCACTGAATATACGGGTAGCGCCAATGGAATTCACTAGACGTGGGTTCAAATTAAAAGAGATAGCTATATACACGCATGAGTAAAACAAAGATAGAAATAGTTTTAAATTGGTTTTAAATGCATTTCTAGGGATTTTGGATATATTATGTTGCATACATTGGTAATTAGTTTTGTATAGTTTGGGTTCAAATTAAAAGAGAGGTCCGAGAGAGAGATAGAGAGTTGGCGGTACTCTTATTATATTAAGTGACCCTACAACAAAGGCCTCACTTTTAGAGTGGAGTCATAAACATAAAAAGAGTACAGCTATTCCAAGCAAACGTAAGTCTGAGATTAGGTAACAGTCAACGATTTCGGTACTATCCTCTTTTTTGTTTTTTGTTGATTTTTTGTTAAATCATTAAATACCATGTGCTTGTCTCTTTTCAGTTGGTCTTCGATCATTGATGTCAATGTTGCTTTGGTTAAGTTTAGTGCAATTACTAACTAGTTCTGATAATTAAATCACTATTGACATAAGTCGAATAATTGGCAAAAAATATGTGTTTTTAATATTATTTGGAAACGAAAACCTGCATTGTATGTGGTACTCTTCGCAATCCTCTAAATAATAAATTCTCCTTCTATCGCTAAGATAGTAAAAGTTTTTATTTTTGACCTAAAATATCATATTTAAGTTTACCAAAAATCTGTTTCTTCGGCAGAAGTGGGGTCGGCATATGATATGGAATAAAAATTTATACAGCTTAAAAATGCTTTTATCTTTTTAAAGAAATATTGGCATATTTTTAATAATTTGGAGTGTCTTTCTTTGGCCTCATTGTGTGAGATAGATTTTCACTTTTCATGTATTAAAAGATTTTTAAAATCTGCCTGAATCGTTTTTTTTGTAGAGAATTTGAAACAAATTCTTTTAAACTGCAAAATTAATTAAACACTTTTGATTCATTTTGGTTCTAATTTCTCATAAAAGAAATTGAGATAATTCTGAACTGCTTTCCATGTGGGAATTGTATTCAGCTTCATTCATTTTGATTTTTCTTATATCCTAAAAGGTGTAATCTATGTTTGGAGGTATTGATGACACTTTTTATTCACATGATAAAAGTTTTTGGTCAAAATGAGTATCTTGTGTCATTATTTGAGTTTCTAAAAATTTGTTTAATTGGCATAAATTTTTCTGCAAATTTATTTCTTCTAAGTACTTTTACAATTACTTTCTATTTCTATTAATTTAATTTTTTCGTCGAATGTATACATTAAAGAGTGTAAAAACCACAGAGGGCTCTTATTTAAGCTATCTTCAAAAAAAGTTTTAAGAATTTGTAGCACATTGCTGGTCGATAAAAATATGATTTTAATGCTTCAAATATTTTCAAAATCTTGTTGATGTAAGGAAATAACGAAATCCATCCCGTCTTGCTATGACAATAATCTTTTATAACGTACGTCAGTAAATTTGCAAAAGCTTTATAAAAGCTTTGATCTAACTGTGTATATTGAGAAATGATTATAAATTTTTAAAACTAGAGATTAAGAGATTCTATATCAAGCAATAAAGTATTTGCACCGGTTTTTATCCAGTTGTGCAATACGTGAGCGGGGCAACCTACACCTACTCTTTTCGAATTCAATTCTTGCTTCGAATTTAATCTTTAGAAGACATTGCTTGTGCCAGCTCCGTGTTTCTCTAAAGTTATTGTCACGTTTTTCAAGACAGTCTTATTTAAAAATTCTGTGAGGTACATTGCAATAGTTTCAAACTTTTTATTCTTAAGATTATTAATGTCAATAATTTTTAAAACTAGTCCTTTTTTGGTAAAATAATGAATTAACACAGGAAATATTTTAATGCTTTCATGATTACTTGCATTCGTGGCAATCCTTATGAATTTAGCTTGTTTTGCTCTTTCAGTTGCTACAAATAAAGCGTGTGGAGACAACACTCCAGTTAGTATAACATCTGTGTTGGTTCTCGCTGAAGATAACTTTTTCGAAATACTTGCATCAGGATTTTTTTTGAAGTTTATTTGTACAATTTGTACAATCACTTAAGCGAAAACTAAAATGATGTTTAATCGTATGATAAGGTAACGTTTCCTCCGTTGAAGCAAGTTTTTCTTCCTCTTTTGTGAGAAAATGCATGAAAAATTTATTGGAATTAGCCGAGCTTTTAATCTTTTTAATATGCTTTTTAGATTCAACATGTTGTTGTAGATCATAAAGTCCTTTATTTGCAATGAAAAGTTTGCGGTCGCATAATGGACAATAAGCTTGGTTTGGGTTGTCTTCAACGGCTTTGATAAAGCAGGTGCCTTAAATTCTACAAATACTCAGACATTAGTACTATTAAATGTATTTTCATCTTTTCACATGCTTTATGCTGACAGAAGAGTTATTAATTACTAATTAGTATTATTAGTAATTAATATTTACAATACAATAGATTAAATTAAAAATTGGAGTTTTTGAGGAACTTAAAATAATAGATAAAGAATTTGTATTTCATTATTAAAAATTATAAAAAATTAAAACTTCTCCTCCAAATCAATATAATACGATATATATCGTTAAAAAAATATTGATATATCAAAAAGTATATAACGATATAGGTATCACAAATATGACATAATTTAGGTAAGTAGAACTTAAGATATAAAAAATTAAAATAAAAAAAAATTTGATATATAGAAAAAAAATTAAATAAAAATACAAAACTAATTACGAAGATAGGTATACGTAATTATTTTTGTTACACGTTCTTCAATGATCCCAAAACGTGATGTATTAACTTCTGGAAAACACTAGGGGAATTTGAAAATACAAATGGCATTCTTAAAAATTCATAATGTGAATCAGGGGTAACAAATGCAGATTTTTCAATTAAATCTGGTGCCACAGCAACTTGATAAAATCTTGAGACAAAATATAAAATGATATAAAATTGGAAATGTGCTTCACAATTTATCAATTTGTTCATCTATTGGGGGTAACGGATATTTATCTTTGATAGTGCCAGTATTGAGTCTCTTGTAATCAACGCACATTCTATAATTTTCTGTTCTCATTTTCACTAAGAGAATAGGACTGGCGCAGAATAAACTAGATTTTCGAATGATGTCGTAACGTAAGCCAACAATTTTTTAATAATTTTTGACCATATTTCCTTTTAAAATGCTACCATTCTGTACGGTATGTATACAATCGGTTTTTTACTAGTTAATTTAATTTACATTTGAATACTATATGTTTTTCCTAAATCTCGCATTGAAAATGAAATATTTACAATCACTACCTTCTTTAAATTGTTCGAGAAGATCTATTTTTAAACTAGGGGGAAGATCATTTTCAAAATTTAACAACTCCGATTATAAATTAGTCGCGTGATCAGCCTCTCCTCAATAATACTTATGTGTAGAGGCGGTTACGTTCTCAAATAAAGCTTCTTTTTTGATTTTACAATAATTACATTCTTATTAGCCAAAATGTTACGCCCAATTATAATATCATGTCGAAGATATTTATCTCCTAGTATAATGGCAGTGACTTCTACTGTCACTTTTTCTATCATAATTTGAGTTTTGCATTTTAAATTACTCACTACAATGTTTCCCATAAAACATTTAAGTGATGTTTGCGTACCTTCCTCTATTATGACTTTTGCTTTACGTGCGATTGATAGTTTTAATACTGTGTAATCGCTTCCGCTATCAAACACTAAAATTTAACATCGTTAATAAATGCAGTTCAAACACATTTTGTATGATTTGAGAACTTATTCGTTCAACTTCTCGTATTTTGTGCTTTAAATCTTCTACATTATCCGGTCTGTTGACGTACACTTTCGACTTCAGGTAGTCTCACAAAAAGAAATCCAATGGACTTAAGTCAGGTGACCGGGCTGGTCACTCTATTGCACCACGCCTACCAATCCATCTACCGGGAAAGACAGTATTCAAGTAAGATTAATTTCGTTCGGGTTTTTATCGACAGTATATAGCCTTTTCAATGTTGGCAATAGACAAGTTTCCAAGAAACGTTGATAGATTTTTGCGTTTAAGGAAGCTTCAAAAAATAAGGATAATTTCCGATGTTCAATCTTCTATAATTGTATTTATGTTAATAGATTTTTTTATGTAAATTGTAAATTTATGTTTCACTATCAAAAATTAATAACAACACGTTTTCTTCTAACTTTTTTTCAAAAATAACTGAAAATCAACATAGTGTGTGCTACATAAAAAATACGCAAAATTATAAGTAGAATTCAGATATGCTGAAAAACATTAGAATTTTTTTTGAAATTTTGTAGTTGAGGGTCCTATCTCCATTTTGGGACATTCTGTATATCCAAATTTTTTGTCAAAAAATGCGCGTTGATTCCTCAATTTTGGTTAGTGTTTACTAACACAGCATATAGCCTGTTTGGATAATGAAAGATATGTGCTTTATTAGACCGGATGATTGTGGGATACGACGATGTTGGTACATTAAAATCTATTTTTAGTGGACATTTAGAAGCCTTTTTTATGTCTTTCTTTTCTTGGTTTTAGCTGCTGAAGCTACGTAGCTCTGTGGTGGAAATCCACCGCAATAATACATAAAAAAACAATGAATCGGTAAAAAGCCCTTAACCGTTAAATTAAAAAAAGTTTAATAAATTATAGATGAGTGTTGGGGCACTTTCATCTGGCCTGAATACGAGCCTGACAAGCTTGCCCAAAATTAGGTTGTCTGGGCACTTCTGGTGCCATCCGACCTAACTACCGGCGTGACAGGCAGCAGTAAGGCAATATCAGAATAAACTGCACAAAACCACCCCGACACAAAAATAGCATAAATATGCAGGAGAACAGCTTACAAGACGCGATGCTTTTGAGATGAGTGGATAAAAATCTCAGGACAAAACTTGCAAAAGACCTTAAATGAAGTTAGGGTAGCGGTATATCCCAATATAACTAACCGCCGCGCCGTGGCGGCCACAGGGGAACTCGATTTAGAAGCCTTCTTAAATGCCGTATTAAGTTTAGAATTTACAAACTATTGAGTCATTATGGCGTGAATTATGGAGCTATCGTATAATAACAATGACGATAAATGTGAAAAAGAAAAGCATCTGTTAAAATTAAAATATTTTGTTTTGTTAATTAAAATAAACAAAACTTTTTAAGAAACTTTTTAAACAGAGATATTTTTTATTAACAATAAAACTCAAACTACATTTCAAAAAACAAAACCAAAAACATATTTCTAAACATAAACGAGAAATTATTTACTTCTAGAGTCTTCTAGAGGCCGCAAAGGCTTTAGAGATTTAAGTAATTCTAGACTTTGCCATCTCTGCAGACAAATGCAGCTCCAGACTACTCTGGATTTCTCCGCAAGTTGTACGTTGATCTCTTGGTGTGTTGAGGCATATTTGCGATTTCAAAAGTAATGCGTTTTAAAATTTTGATAATAAAACTGTTCATACAGTTGAGTAGTAGAAGTTGTAATCTAATGGCAGTTACAGGAAAAAAAAACTTTTTGCTGCTCGAAGCTTTACAAGACGGGGTGATGAAGCTGAAGAGTGAAAACAATGCGACTGAAGTGTCTGGTATGTCTCTCTGCAGAATTGTTGTTTAAGAAGTTGTTTAGAAATCGTGTTCGTAAGATTAGCAATTTCTGTTTTGCGTTTGGCGAGAAATATTTGGATATAAAAAAGCGTGGTATTACTTTTTAATGGTTTTCTGTAATCTCAACACATTTTAATCTTTAATCTAAAGTCTTAATCCTTGATTAAGTCTTAAGGCTTTAATTCTTGTTTTTATAATGTTGTAAAAGTGTTGCCTCCAACTCTTATTCATTTGAATTCTTTTACAGTCTAAGGACTCGCTTTAAATTGGGAAAAGAGAATAGTGACGCAGAGTCATGTTCGGACTGTAAGGATGGATGGTCGTTCTTAGTATAGCATAATATGTACTGCTTAAGACGTTGTTTCTTTCTTTGCAATCTAACAAATTTTTTTTAAAATCCCAATAAATAGTGCATTTAATTTTTTTAGTGGATTACTACACCTTGGCTTTTATGACTGGCTTTTTATTTTTTTAACGCCATAGATGCAAGTTGTTATTTATTTTCAACCGTGTCGTGTGGTGCGAATTAATGTGAACATAAGAATTTTTTAAAACTCAATTTAAGAACGGAGACGTCTTCTGGTTCTTTTGTACATTTTTTTTGTAATCACTGAGAATAAGAAGAAAATTAGTAAAAAACTGGAAGTTAGCTAACCACACATATTTAATATGACCTACCTAGGCAATATTTTATTTGACAGAGAAAATTTAAAACGTTCTGATTCTGAATTGTCAGGGCATTTCACAAAAAAGAACAAGGTGGCACAAGGACACATATATTAATAACATATATAACATATACAATATATTAAATTGTGTACATAATACAAATAATTACGATGAAATATTACAAATACAGATTAGTAAAAACAAAAATATCTTGAATAGTTTTATTCCATGTGTTTTTCCAAACTTTGACCGTTCTTTTAGACATCATGTCAATTCACGAGAAAACTTAAGGTAGGATTCTGGCAAGGCTATGACAAAGAGTTTATCTATATGGTCATAGAACGTTTGATATTTGTCTGGAAGAATCTAATTAGGCAAAACATTGGTCGGTGATTTGGGAATTAATAATCTGAATCGATCAAATTGAAAATGGTAAGGTAAGAATCCTGTTGAGAGATTTCACATCCTGGTCAGGAGAATACATAGAATTAGAAGGAATTTAAGTTTTTAGTGAAGTGCTGTAGTAATTCCAGGGGATTACACTGGTAAGTGTAATAGGGTTAGGGTAGTTATACATCGTAGGGTTTAAACGATTTTCGTTAAATAATGGGCAGGACAAATGTCGGTGTAGAGAGTCATTTGTGACCGCACATGAAAAACAATTTCTATTATCAGTTTTTCCTATTCTTTGTAGTTGCTTACGAAAGTTGCCTTGACCAGTTAACAGTTGAGATAATGTCCAGTTAGAGTTTCCAAGGTTTTGTTTTTTGATACCAGAGACAAAAACCTGAGGCATATGTACAAGATATTTCTTCTCACTACAGTAACTAAACACTAAAGACATAATTAAGTGGAGAGCAAAAGAGCTGGCTATACTACGGATCTACAAACGAAAGCGTCGAGTGTGAATTCTAAGCTACTGAGCAAACATAATCATATTAAGGTTTATGGTGCTAATATATAAATACAAATAAAGCATCTAGGAAAAAAATAAAGGAAGCAATACCTAGTGAGGCACGTTACAGGATTTAGGAATATTTACATACGTAGACTGTGCTATGGCAGGGTTTACAAAAGAGAACTAAGGTTAGGGGGAATAAGGACAGATTTCAGATATCTAAAAATCAAAATTTTTGTAGATTTATTAATAATATCAAGAATAGAGATGGGGGGATAGCATATTAATATTACGATTATTTAACGGACAACTAAAAAACAATTGATTAAGATATCCATACTGATCACACCCACAGAACGGGTTATATCGCACACTAATCTAGAATAAATGGACAGGAACAGCACAATGACCAAGTCTGAGGCGAATGAAATTAGCGAATTTTTTCTGTTTTCGAAGGGTATAGATGAAAACCAGGGTCTCCGTGAAAGAGAAGGTTGAACATTTTTTTTAGAACCTTCTTTTATGAGTTGAAGTGGAGGTCAAGACTGTTGCCACTTGAACTGAGCGTTTTGGAAATAAATAAGTCTAGTTACTATAATATAACAAAGAGTGTGAGGTTTGTGAATTCAACACAGAGTTTATTTTCTACAATTCCGACAGGGTCAGGAATCCAGATTAGTTCAACAAAAATATTTTGGCATTCTAGATTGCAGAGATTTATATACCACCCTTGTGGTGTAAAAAAATCTTTTGATCCTACAGAGTAGATGATTATTTCTAGGATTATTATAATTTGTACCATTTACATGTCAACCATATTGAAAACAGAAGTCAATGGAAATGAAAGAAAAAATTCAATATTAATTTTTTGTGACAGATATGACAAGAAGACATCTGAAAAAGACATTTTGTAGTCGTATTTCTTGGATTTTGCTAATTACCGTAACTTTATGCTTTTTAGACCACATGGTGTTCACTTTGGCATTTGGTTACTAGTCGTATTAGCTGTTGTGTTACTGACTTTGTTTTTTCTGTAGGCTGGATACTTTTTGTTCATTCTCTTTTTCTTTGGTATGGTAATTTATTATGATAACTTAAAATCTAGATTGTTTTAAATTATTCTGGAATGACACGCTTTTTTGGTGGATAAGGAGTAATTCGTCTCAGAACTCTATAGATCTTCATTTTCTACTTTTTCAGTGGCAGTAGGACATTTGTTTCTGATTTGTAACATAAACAAGTCTTACATTCTGGGTTTTTCTTAATGTGCAAACTTTTCAGATATAGATTTATACATCGGGGATTAAAATTATTTTTATAGGTATTACACGTCATTACTGTGTTGATGTACACAGAAATAATGATATTACCGAGAGCGCAAAATTGCATGAGCACTTTTTCAATTAATTAACCTGAATATTGCTTAAATTTAAAACGGCATTATTAATTTATGAACGTACCGAAATTATTTAGATAATGGAATAATGAAGTTTATTCGTGCTTAACCAATGTTCGTTCACACAAATAATATCAAAATTTTGAGTAGTCGTCAGAAATGATAGTAATGCTTATTACGTTTTAGTCTTTGAACACTTAAATAAAGCACATTAATAATTCTGTATTTTGCTGCCCAGATGTGGGCTCCTTTTTTGATATTGAAGGATACATTTATTATCAGCTGAGATTACATTAACATCGGTTTTTGTATAATTAGAGGTCACGACTGTTGAGAATTCGGAGGTCTTCCAAGAACAAATCTATTTATAGAGACACCTTCTAGCTAGCTATATTGAAGGATCAATTCTTCACATGTTACGTCATTGGAATACGGTTTGAGATTTTTGATTATATCATCAATTATTGTTGCGAAATCAAAACGTGAACATTTCCTTTACTGGGAATGCTAGTTAAGTCACCCTCTGTTAGCAGGTTGACTGCGGGTGTGAATTTGAGTAACTGCGCTCGTGTACGTTACCGGTTCTGAAGGATCTTGTTTTCTGTGCGAAACTGGTTCTTGGGAACCGGTTTTTATATTTATACATTTTATTATTTAACACTAACAATAAATTTTAATCTTATTTTTTTGTGAAATTTTAATTTTGCATATACCATAGTATTCTCGTTTTCAACGTTTTTTTGCGATATCTTATCTCACTACATTGTTTGGTAATTGTTATTTGAATCTTAAGCATTAAATTAAAAGAAAAAACGATATAGAAAAGAAAATTTATTTTAAGATTTTGCTTAAATACATTATACAAAGAAACTAAACCTTTATTCACCGGAAGCAAATTTTAACGTAAATATCTGGATAATATTTTTGTAGAAAAATAAAACTATTTTTTATTGAAACAACTGAAACACATACCTGTTCGTTCAGGACAATCACTACAATAACTAGTTTTTTAGTTACTAAATTGCTAGCCTGTTTACTACAATAAATATTACAGAATGTATTGTAACATCCTTGGTATTGCTTTCTTCTTCTTTTCCTAGACCGGATGGCTTAATAAATAGATGAGCACCTGCAAAACTCTGTTGTTTACAACTTTGATGAACTTACTCTGTACTTACTCTGAACTTGCAACTGTTTGTAGTAGATGTAAAATAATTTAATTTAGTCGGCAATTATCCTGATAAAATATGTTTTAAACACCACACTTTTATTTACGTGTTGACACAGCACGACCGCATTGACCATAAAGTAATTGGGGGTATGTTTTTTCAATTATGTCAGGATAGTAAGGCAGGAAATAATACTTCCGTTTAGTAGAATATTTGGTAATAATTCTAATGGTAATGGTAATTGAATATTTTTAAATATACACGCCATCTTATAGTTCATTTAAATGTTTTTTAACAGGTAAACTACTAAAAGTGGTGGAGCTTTTAACACGTGTTTGTCGACAGTACGGAACATCTTTTTTGAGTAACCGGAAACTATAAGACACTTTAATGCACTTAAATAAGTAAATAACACCTTTAGAGCTACAAAACGGTTTTCTCGTGGAGTTGTTTTTTACATTGACAATAACTTTGTAGTCATTCCACTATATTTCCCGTCTTTGTAGTGAGCTACATTTTGCTGACTGTAATATTTCCAGAGCTCTATTTGCTTTTGCAGCAATTTGTTGCTTTCTCATTAAATTTTTATACAGGAGTGACTATTTTATGGGAATACGGTTTTGCAGCGATAAAGTAACACTTGTTTCTGATTTTCAGAAAAACATATCGTTGATGCAAACACGTTTTTATAACGTTCTAAATACAATTGTGCCTTATTTTATCTCCCTTTAATTATTTGAAATATATTATATTTTTTTAAATTTATTGCACCAGTTTATTTAATAACATCAGATTTATTTACAATCGAAGAACAAGGACATGGTGGCTTATTGCGCGGGTTCTGATTAACAATGGTTAATGTTATAAAACTGATAATGAAGTATTTTGATTAGTTTTGTTTATTATATATGTAGTTGGAAAATCATCTGTGTAATCTACAACCTACATACAGCGAAAACCAATTATAATGGAGAAACAGATTGAGACTTTATACCTTTGCATACATATATGGGCTTTAACGATTAACAGTTTCGAGTAAAAATTTAATGAAAAGAAATTGTTTTACAAAAAATACACAATTTAGAAATTATTGATAGTTGATTTTTGAGTATCTGATATACCCGCGTCTTGATATTGATTTTCGTTGTTTAGAAGATTCTCTCAGAAATATATACATAATTTGCGACTTGTTTTACTACATTCTTTTCATGGCCGTATTGCAGGTTCAGCAATTTTGTAGGCTTTATTATTAAAAGGTGCAACAACAGCATTGAGTTAATAATAATTATTAACTCAATTTATTAATAATTTATTAAACTTATTAATCATAAGTATTATTGTTAGATCTATGAACAACACAGAAAAATTTTGTTTTTTATAAACAACACAAAAATTTATTTATAACATTTTATTAATCTAACAATAAGGCAAAAATGTTTTTCTTTTATTTTTTGCTATGTGCTGTAATTGATTACCACTGACGCACAGAAAAGGTCGAGTCGAAAATACCATGGCGTCGATGAATTCGATGCCATTTTATCTATAAATAATTTATAATGATATTGATATTTAAACTTATTGTCACCTCTTATATCCTAAATAAAATTATAGAAAAAGCACTAAGTATTGTAGAATAAGTAGGTAGAACGCATAGATCGCTTAAATAGTTAATTTGAAATTACTACTCTAATGGAGTAGTTTCTGTTAATTTCAAATGTTAACAAAAATGTCAGCAACAGGGTTATGAGAAAGAAATTTTCTGGTGTAGGCGTTCCGGTGTAGTAATGATGTCTTTTGCACTTTTATTCTTTTTCCTCTCTGGGAGACTTGTCTATATTTGTTTTGGAATATGTATAGACAAGTTTGCACCTCACCGCACCTTCTTGTCTACTTTGAAGAAAAAGGAAGAGATGCGGTAAGGGCGCGACTGGGTCTTCTCTGACAAAATCAATGAATTTATTATACTAGTGTTAACAAGATAAGAAAGGATTGGGGTAAAACAAAGAGGCGTTATCGATAAACTCTACTTGCTCTGGAGCGCTAGCAGAGCTAATCACACAAATAACGAAGAGGCGTCTCAAATGTAAGGAAAACCCTATCCCACCAAGTTCTTGTTAACGTTTTGATAATGCGTTAGCTTGGGCTGTTTTTTAAAGCAAGACTTTAATGCATTCATCCCATGTGACTTTGTTATCGATCTTTATAACAATCGATCTTGCTCTTTATAGTAAAATGAATTGCATAAGATTTGGTAAGAGAGACTTCATTTTCTGCTCGTTAAGCTAACAAGGTAAATTATTTAGTTATATGTTTAGATTTTTTTTGCGGGTATCAAGATTTTATGATTTTTTTATGATTTCATTGATTTCAACTTTTATGTTCTGAAAAGATGCAGAGATCGTAAGCATATTGAATAATTTAAGTATTTTTAATCATCAAATTCGATGGTATGTTGAGATAGATGTTGAATAACCGTGAATTAAGCACTGATCTTGAGGTAGACCTCTTTTAGTTTGCCTGGGACCAAGCAGTGTGTTCAATTCTGTGTATAATAACCTTTGACAAAATAATCGATTAAGTAAATATATGTAAGTAGAAGGAATTTTCAGGCGTTGCAGTTTTACAATTAGTTTTAAATAATGTACACATAAATTAACACTTGTCATAGGCTGTTGACAAATCTAGAAAGTAGACCACGATATTCTTCTTTTTGGTTGTCATCTACGTTGTCGATGGTGGTAGAAACATATGTTTGATGTTCAGTAATTTTATATTTTCTATGATATCCCACTGAAGCAAGCTTAAGATGTTTTTGTTTTCTATCCACTCTAATCGTAATTTAATTATTAATTTTAGAATTTTACATTCAAAAGATGTTAATGCTATAGGTTTGAATCTTTTAGAAGTGTATGGTGACCCTTGAGATTCGGTTAAGAGGATTACAATATGTTTCTTTTAATTTTCCGGGGTAGGGTAGTTTTTTAGAACTCTGTTGAATGTATGTAATAAAGTTGATTTAACCGTCTCAAGAAGATGACTTATTATATCATACAGAGTTGATGCGTAATTTTGTCAAAACGCAGAGAACATTTTTTAGATTTTATGATTTCAAAACAGTACTGGAATCTTATAACTAGGATTGCCTCCCTAGAGTTGATGTGGACTACATTATTTTTTCAGAGCTTAAAAGGAATAATCCTGGTTGGCTGTACAAGGAAATAAAGAACATGACGCCATTTGCATTTGTAAAACTTGCACTTACGTTTATTTCCATATTATCGGTACTTTCTCCGTAATCTGCGATGGAATCTTGGAACCACGTTGTTCCTTATTTTTGAGTTTTATTTTGCGCTTTTATTGAAATTAAATCACGACCTAAATCGTTGGTCTTGTTTGGCATTTTGGCAAAAATTACTCGGAGCGATTAGTACCGTGTTACTTCTCTCGTCTCGGAAGTATGAATGGCAAATCGACGGTGTATTCGTCATATAGAGGAATCGCATTAATTTATATTTATATCGTGAATCCGTTGGTTGGAGGTCTGGAATCAGTATCTTTTGTCTTAAATTTTAAATTTAGTGTTTTATTTTGATTATGGCTAGAATTATTATTTTCTTCAGTAGTTGCTGAAAGTACATTCATCGGAAGTTTTGCTTTTTTGTAACGGTTTCTCAGATATTTGCAAAAATTCCTTATCTTTATGTGAAGATACTGACAATGAATCTGCATGTTTAACAGAATTGTTTGAAGGAATTTCTATGTATGTTAGAATTCTGCGAGATCATCTTACGAGACTACTCTTCCAGGATGAAGTAGAAGCCATACCTTTAGTTTCTCGGAGTAGTAAGTACTTAGAGGCTTTATAAAAGCTACAACTAAGGTCTGAAGTCGATGAGTGCAGTGGGGTGGAAAACAAAATTGTAACCCTATTGTTTCGCGCGTAGTCAAGAACTTTTATGATTTTAGTTTGGGATGTTTGTTAATGTAACAATAGCAGAGCTTTATTTTTTTGTTTAAACCAGTCAAAAAATAAACTGCTTCTCAAAAGTTAAGGAATTTGAATTATTTTTAAAACAAACAAATTTTATTTTATAAAGCATTGTGGAATCTAGCAAAAACAAAAAAGGAAAAGCATATTTGCCTGTTTCTCACTTCTTTTTTTCGGGTTTTTATTGTTCTCATTACATTTTGTTAAAATGGGTTAAAGTATACTTTGCGAGGGTGATATCAAAAGCCGTAAAAATTTCGTTAAAAGTTTGCTATCGATAGATAACAGTCTGCCTTGACGTAAACTAAAAATTGACAAAGCTAATAGGGCTGTAAGCATAATTGAAGCAGGTCAGCTGCAAGTTTAAATATCCAACCACTTTCATGTTAGCAAAAGTGTCATTTCACGACTTGTTCATGAATATAGAGAGACAGGAAGTGTAGCAGAGCGCTTAAGTAATGGACGTCTACGGTCTACAACTTTAGTCCAAGATCGGTTTTTAACCGTTTCAGCGCGAAGACAGCCTTTTCGAACCTACCAGATGCTAAGAGATTACTCTTACATGCCACAGAAACTAATGTGTCAAAAGAAACGATTCAAAAATAACTTGGAGAGATTTATCTGACTGCACGACGATCTTTACGAATTATTATCTCCGGAACATTAATGGTAAAGACTGCAATGGGATACAGCACACCTTTATTGACGCGAAAAATGGACCTCCGTACTTTTTACTGATAAGTCCCGGTTTAGCCGATTTTCTGATAATCGTCGTTTACTAGTTTGGACTAGGCCAAGGGTACCAAGACAATGTCGTTCTGTCCATAAAATTCACCCTTTTCGTGGAGGTACAATTTTGGTTTGGGGTGGCATTTGTTTTAATGATCGTACCGACTTATTGGTACTTGAAGGTAATATGACCGCACGTATTTACGTGGATTACAATTTCAACAATGCGCTTCTTTTATTTCATGCCGCTATTGACGAAAATTTTTTGTTTTTTGGACGACAATGCTCGGCTGCACCGCGCGGAAATTGTGAAAAATGCACTTGAAGCTCACGAGAGCTCTTCTTTACAATTGCCACCGCTGTCTTCCTATTAATTGCAGCTTCAGAAAGCATTAGATCTTATCAACCCCCACCCCAAACTCTTCGAGTGCTAAAGGTAGTTCAACCTCAATTGTGGGCCCAAATTGAGCAAAATCAATATAATAATTTAATTGAAAGTATGCACAGGCGTTAACAGGCAGTCAACTAAGTCAACATAAAACTAAGATTTGGGTAGGTTTTTAAAAAAGTGTTTTTGGTGTGTTTAGAAAATTTTTATTTTATTTTAGAAATTGAAGGAAATTTATTAATTTTTTTGTAGATTATGTTTTACGGGTAATAGGCTGTTAAAATACATAGTTTGTTATACAGTATAATCTGTTTTTGTTTAAATTTTTGAAGTTATTGCACAATTCTTTAAATTTTCTGGAGCAGTTTATATTGGAGGCATAAAGTTACCAGCGGCTTTTATGAAAATTTCTGCTGTAACAGTGTTACTCCTCTCAGTCCTAATAACATAAATACTTGATTTTGTCTGTTTTGCTTATTATTTTTGTATTGAATTTTTCTTCTGCAGACATCTTAGTTTTATCAGAGTTAATTATGCGGTTTGCAATACATTTATATTTATCTATGGTTCCTTCCCATAAGTCAAAGAATTTATTAACTGCGACTACATTAAACCCCCCATCAAGCAACAGAAACAGAGTCTTTACACTTGTTTGTTTTTTTTTTCGCTCTATAAAAGCATAAAGCTAATGTACTCGTAGTCCTGCTGATTTATATGCATGCAAGATTAAATTTATGTATTTTTTTTAAATTATTGTTTGTAGATGGATTTAAAATGCTTAAATCTTCTTTCAAGGGTTGTTCACGGAACTTAAAAGTCTTGCATGCTTCTGGTGCACCTATCTGTTCAGTAACTATCGCACTGATGGCTTTTTGCATATTATCTTAAGACCACCTTTGACGTCCTGTTTTTCACTTGTATTAATTTGCAAACGGCATGGTACGGTATATCTAGAAAAAAATGTTTATTTAGGATCTATTAGTATGTTCATTTTTATCATTGTTACGACAATTTATATGCATAAAAAAAGAAAATTTTTTCGGTTCGTGTTTTTTGAGGGGTAGTTATTTTTTTTTCTTATTGGCATTGTATTTCTTTGAACTATGATTTTATCATGAGCTAGGATAATGTTTATGATTGTTAAATATCAAATTTTAACAGTTAAAATATTTAAAAATTAAAAACTCTTACGACTTGTGATGACACTTTAATGTGTGGGTGTCATACCAAAATTGTAAGATTTTTATTATGTGAGATTTTGATGTCTTTATTTACTAGATTGATCTAATGTAGACTAGATATTGGATAAGGTTAAATAAATTACGAAATGTGTTTTTTTGGTATATTTAGAATAGCCATTCCGAACTGGATTTGACTATAAATTCTATTTTTCTTTTTTAATATTAGTTTCTTGTCTTTAATTAATAACTATTTAACAATAGTCACATTTTTATACCAGATCGCATGCTTCTACTTCTATACCTAATGTTATAATAATTGTTAATTTATAATGATATTAAGAATTAAATTAATATAAACCTGAATAGGGACATTATCAATTAAAACAACCTCATCAGGTGAGTATGCTAACCAAGGAAAACGTCTGCAAACTATTAAACCAGGGGTTACAACTTCACTCTGATGGGTGTCTTTGTAACATTTCATCTCTTTAGGTTCTTGAATTATTGATTTTTTCGGTTCCTGAAGAAATAACACAGGTATGCAAAATTGAACTTTTTGAAAATTGACTGTTTGAAAGGTGTCTATATTAAGTAAATTTGGAGCGCTGAATTCGAATTTGCTATTGATTTTTTGTTATCACGTAAGGTTTTTTAGATAAATGAGGCATAAATAAAAAATTAAGCCTCAAATCGATTTTTTATTAAAAAAAGAACATACAAAGCTTACTCACACATTTAGATTTTCATGACGTTAGTAATTTATTTCTCCCTTAAACCACTGACGCAGTTCTTCTAAGCAAATCGAACGCACTTGGTGAGGGGTCCATGACTTGTCCTGATTCGTAATAGTAGTACCAAAATAAGCACAATAGACGTCTTTCACAAATCTTGTTATATTCCTCCGTTGTTTCTTCGTGACGAATTCTCTACAAATATAACAAAATTGTTGTGGTGAATTATTGCACTTTCTCGAACTTGAAGCCATATTGGAAAGTTATCTATTTCTCACTACCAAACAAGCTCACGTTATTTTATCACGTTCAAATACTAAATGATATTTATAACGACATTCAATCACATTTTACTGAATATGTTTAATAGCTACCCACAAGTATAATAAATATCAAAAATATGAATTGTGTTTATCAATTAGGATAGTATTTATTAGGATTTCTAAAAAATCTTACGTGATGAAATTTTTTCAGTATTTTTTCGTTAATCAGCATCTCGAAATCTATAAGAAACCATTATTCGATTTCAGTCAATTTTACCTATGCATACCTGTGTAAATTATGACTTTTTGTTCCCAATCATCTTTTGAATATGTATAAATAGAGTGACATCTTGAACTTAAAATATATAAGCACATTAATATTAACTTATTAAAAATGTTTTCTAGTGTGGTAAATAAACCAGTTATTATTAGATTCCGTTCTTCCTTCCAAGCTTCGCTTCTTTGATTATATTCACTTGCAATTTTCACTTGATTACAATTTCCAATACTTTTAATTATCTGTACACAACACTCATTCAAATTTAATTTTGAAATTTCTAATTCGATAGTTTCTAAAAATAAAGAAGAATTTGCATTTTCGATTATGTAAGCAATTTTTTTTCTTCAGTTTTTTTTCTATATTTCTAAAACAAGATAAAGAAAAAAAAGCTTGTGAATATTTATAACATGAATAAACACCCGATGTCATTATTTAAGTATGAACAAGTTTTTACAGTTTCAGTTTTTGTCCATAAATTTAGAAATTTAAGACGAAGGGTCGCGTAATTGTTAAATGTGGTCTAGAGTTTACTCTTTCTTCCACGATGTTTCTTCTGATGTTTTCCATTGGCTACTGATTGGGATTTGTTTGATGCTAGTGATTAGTTAGTTGGTTTGGGGTTCAAGATCATTGACTGCTGTTCTCGTTCTGGTGAATCTCTTTTGTTTGTTGAGGTCGTAGTTAAATGATTGATTTATTAATGGGTTGGGGTGTTCTGTCATTTTTTGTAACTGTTTCTCAGTTGATTCCTTTAAGAAGTCACTGAGTGCTTGTGTATTGGTTATCTCCCTGATTTCCTGGTTGGTGGTAGTGTAATGTTCGTTCGCTATTTGTCGAAGTGTGTTATTTTGAACTACTTCTAATTTTTTGATAAGCCTAGGTGTTGCGGTGATCCATGTGGGGCTCCCATAAGTCAATATTGGCCTGATTGTCATTTTATAAATCATAGTCTTGTTTTAAGACGAAAAGTTATCTAAAAGTTAATTTAGGTACACCATACCTCATGTTTTTCTATTTGAGGATGAGATGCCCAGTTTGTTGCCTTTTGTTTTTGACACCAAAATTCGTTTATTTTTTTTTTATACATTCTTCTAATTTTTTTCTCTAAGTCTGTGTCAAATCGGTACAACTAACTAATTCTAAGCCTTTATTTTTAGCAAAACATTTTATCTACTGTAGCTATTATTTTTTGATTTTACCTGTTTATGTATATTAAAGTTGCAACAACATGTTTGCAAAGACCTGAATGGCCAACTTTACAGCAACATAAGAACTTCCACTTTGCAACATCACTTTCACTAATGTTTATTGTGATTTCATGTGGGGTGAATTTAGCGGAAGTCTGTAAGCAGAAGCTTACAATAGTTTTTGTATCACTATTTTTTACTCCATACAAAATTATATGTCCCGCTTTAAAAACCCTTCTTTGAGAGGCCGATGAGGACAAACACGTGACAAATAAAAATTAAATATTCCGCCAAAATAAAATTTCTAAAAGAGACATTTACTTTTTCTTCTAGGAACTATACAAATATGGAAAACATTGAAAATTAGCGCCACCTTTGGGTTGCTGATTTTTTCCTATAATTGTGGAAACTGCAATAAGTCAGAAGCATTTTTTTAAAACTTACTACGTATTATTTTCTAACAAGATAGGTATATGACACGGGAATTGAAAAATCTACATAATGTTTATATGTTTTAGCTTATCTACGTTTTTATACTTCGATTTTTGATATCCTCTTACGTATGGAAAGAGATGAAGAACATTTTAATGCATTTTTTTTAAAGATAGAAAAACGGTTTCCATTTTTGAACGTCACGTTTAATGTAAAAGTTGCATCATTTTTCGCTAACATAAATAAATGAGCGAATAAAGAACAACACCACTTATAAGTTCAATTAAGTCATGGGGATATCAATAAAAATCAAATCATAAGTAACAATGTTAAAACTCTTTAACAAAAATATTTAAAAGAACGTTTAAGGAGAAAAGTAAATAGAAATATATTTTTAAAAAAAGTCTGGCGAATTTGAAGATTTGTTTTATCAAATTTGTTTAAATCTCGTGATTCAATTGATCTAGTGAACTTTGTTATTGAATGACAATAATTTATAAAAATAGGCGGAATATTATAAACAGAAGATTTCCCATCAGCAAAGTCCAATCATTGTGAATAATTTCCTCACAATGGAAAATTGCGTTTTGTCACCTGTTGCCATCACATTTTCCAAGTGCTTGCTGTCACAGTATGGTTGTTTTAACTTGTGAGTCTAACCAGCTTAACCAGTGAGTCTTGTGATATGCTTATTGTAATAGGTTTTACAAAAAGCTCTCATAAGCTCTATGAGGTTATACTGGCAATGATAAGGTGGTAATATCTGCACATCAAAACCAAAGGTATATAGCAATTTATCTAAAATATATATTTTGGTAGTGGCTTTAAGCAGGGGCTTTATTAATCTCCATATTACTGGTTTGGTAGCAGCAGCTTTAATGAAAACATGATGGTCAACTAACCAGGCTTGCATTTCTTTCTTTATACTGTTGCTGTTTAATTTTTATTTTTTTGCTCTCATCGAGGGATATGGGGCTGATTTCTGTTGAATTTTTTGTAATGCCTAATTCATTGATTTTTGACTCTGTAAGCGCGCTCTTGCAGGCGAGGAAAAATATAGGAAAAAAAATTAAATTATGACTCACCAATTTAGTATCATAACTAAACAGACCCAACTCATAAATAGAGGATACGGCATCGTATTGTGGTAGTCTCTGTTATTAATGTGGCTATCCAGTAAAAGATCACAATTTTCTAAAAATATAAAAGAACATCCAGCATGTAAAACAATAAGCCTTCTTGCTTCAGGCTTGATTTTAAAAGGCTGCTTTTTAAGATTTGTTTCATGGACCCACATTCTGAGAAGACCACTGTTTTGGTACAAATACGTTCCATCCAAAAACACAAAATTTATATTAGAGTTACCTTTTTTCTACTGCAAATGTCTTCTAAAACGTTGAATTTTAATTTTATTTATAGACTCATTCATTTTTTTGTATTTGTACTCCATACTTTTGACAATTCTGTATAAGGCACTTTTTATTCCAAAAATGTTAGTTAAAATTTGGCATAAATAATTATAAGGCTAGGTTTGTCAGTGAGTGGAATCCAAACTTCTGACTAGTTTCGTCAGTTGCGGCATTATCAAGACATAATGGAGGTCACAGGAGAAAGAGAGATTTTTTCATTTCTAGTTATTTCTATTCAACACTTTGTGAATGATTTAAAGAAAATTAAATTTTTTTAGTGGCAGTATTGAGCAGTGTTGAGCAAAAATAAATTGTAAAAGCAAATAACGATTAACAATTTAATTTCATTTTTTAATAAATTGTGACTATCACTTGAAATAATTAATTGTAACTGAAAAATCATATAATTACAATTAATCAAGCGTTAATTGTTTCAACGAATTTAAGGATTAAAATGTTTAATTAAACGGAATCAGACGTTCCTCTATAGGGCTTCGCTACTTTGATCAGGGGTACCCGTCTTAGAGCTTTACCTCCTCTATCATAGGGGCCTTTTTTTAAAATTTTGTTTTTTTGACCACTGAGGCTTTCTTTACCTTTTGTTGTTTCTAAGGGCCTCTCTAAGACTTTACTCTCTGGATTATAGGGTTCCTTTTTAAGGCTTCGTGTTTTTGATTATAGGGGGTCTCTTTTTATAATTTTGCCTTCTTGAGCATGACGATCCTCTTGTAGGGCTTTGTCGTTTTGATTATGGTGTCTCATTTTAGGCCCTTGTTGTCTTGATAATTTAATACGGCATCATTTAGAGCTTTGTCTTTTTGATCATAAAAACCCTTTTTTAGGGCTTCACTCTCTTGATTATGGGGACTCTTTTCTCAAGAAAGGTCTTTTTAGAGCTTCGTTACCTTGATCATTGTAGAGCTTGGATCAAGTAATTATGGAATTTTCTTTTTAGAGCTTTGCTCTTTTGACCATAGGGGCCTACTTCCAAAGCCACGCTCTTTTAATTATGTGGGCCCTTTTAAAATGTACAAACTAGTCAAATTATTATTAATAACTACCAATTTATTCTGGTAGGCAAGAGCATAACATGCTCATACATCAAAAAAGTATACAACAATTTATTTTTTTAGTTGTGTGCAACGACTAAATTTAAAATATTAAATAGTTATTGACCAGTTGTTCTATTCACCAGTTGTCTATTGACGACTAAAAAATTAATCGCAATGTACCATTATATTTTTTTTGCAACTAAAATTTTATTCGTCAATCGCCCAAATCTGCTACCAACTAATAATTTCCTATTTATTTATTATGGTTATTTAGTAACTTTACGTGCCATAAAGGTAAAGATAATTGGTCAAAAAGACAAAATTATAATAAATAACATTAGAAATTTTAATTATTTATTTTTAAAATAATTTATATTACACTTTAACACAACTCGTTTTACAAACATAACGTCTAAAAGTTTATAACTTTTCGGCAAATTTACTATTGTTGAAAAAGAGACAAGTCTTTCGGCAGCTGCAGAGGAAGCTAAAGACGTGTTATATTTTATAAAATCATATTTGTTTTAGGGCATTTATAAACTACTTCCAATTCTTTACTATTCTCTGCAAAAAATTGTAACATTAGTATTAGAAGATGACTGTAAGTAATTGGTATTATCTCAGTCTGAATCGGATTCAAATTCAAAAAAGCTATTTTTTTCTTTCTTCCTTTTTTTGTAATCTGTTGTGGTTTATCATTTATTTCTTTAGGAATGGAAATTTTAAAAAGTTGTAATGTCATATTTTGTTCCTCCCGTTTCAAGCAAGATAGCTACTCATTTTTAAAACAAGTATAATAAGATAGAGCTGCTACTGCTGCATATTCTGCTTCTACCGCATTAAGGACAAAATAATTTTTGAATCTACTTTCAACGTTTTGTCTGTATGTCTCATTAAAGGGCGCACAATAAATTAAATTATCATTTTGACAAATTAATTGCAATTTTCTTTTCAGACCTAAAAGGCGTGGCAGTATAATTTTATAAGTAGTGTATGAAGTTTTACTTTGCATTATGTCAAGTGCTTCCGCTACTGGCTCAGCACATGCCAAATGTTCTTTTAAATATTCGAATTCTATAAATTTAATTGGTTTTTTAATATTGAAGGCTTTGTGTAGCTACAAACTCTTATCTTGAATTTTTGAAGAGCATTAAACAAACTGTTTCATTTAGTTTTACCAGACGACTTAACGTGTGTTGTAGTATGTCGTCAATCGTTTTAGCTGCTTTTGGTCCAAAGCATGTTGCATTTTTGCAAGATGGTGGCACATATATTAGACAAAAAAGTAACCTGCGGCTTTCCAAATTTTATTGTCATCTACAGTTGCACATAAACTTGGGATATTTATTATTGTAAATGCGCAGGTAATAAAGAAATATCTTTAGCCTCTAATTCATGCAAACTTGAGTCCGACTACGTATCTTGAGTTTTAAACAAATGTTGGATATCTCCAAAAAGTGTTAAATACTGTTGCATCATGGATTTTTGGTTGGTTTTCTGGAGAAATGGCTTAGACTTTCACCAATTAGCCAGCTGATTCTAATTATCAACCACTTTAGATCTGTCAAGCAAACCCATGAAACGAGTCCACAACCAGAAAAAATGTAGAAGACCCTAACTGATCAGTCAGTAAAACATGTTTTTTCACGTCAATGGGTCATTCATGACGACTTTTGACAGGAGTGATATGGAGCATTCTTTATTATCACTACAACTTTTGAAATTATTTTATCTGGTTTTAACGCAGGCGTTTGTTAGACCACTTAAAGTCTCCGATGTGCACGGCTACGACACGCCAACGGCTGCAAACTTAACTGGCGCCCACCAGCAGACAATGGTGGCCAACCAGTCGATAGATACGTTGTCGATAGATACATTTAAAATGGACGAAGCTACTGGACGTTGGGTTCCAGCTGGAGAAACTGACGGTCCTGAAACTTCCCTTGAAGTCGATGGACTAGTTCCAGGCAAAAAATACAAATTCCGAGTACGTGCCGTCAACAAACAAGGCTAGTCTGAACCATTAACCACCGCCCAAGCAGTCGAAGCCAAAAATCCATTTGACGAACTCTGAAATAGAACTCTTTGCTTAAAGAGACTTCTATTTATAGTTTTATGGCCTAGTAGCTTCTGCTGTTATTTGATGCAAGAGTAAGACTACAAGCATTCATAACGCCTGAGAAAGATCTATCGTGCAAAACTGTAAATCGCTTTCTTCCAGTTTTTGCCAATTTGAACTCTTTCGATAATATGATTTTATTAGCCCTGATGAACTTTAATTTTGATTAACATTTTTGTAGTAGGTGGGAATTTTTTTACAGTTGGCAACACTGTCAAGCTAAGTGTTTAGTGAAAATAACATGCGAGAGGATTGTCAATAAGGCACTCATTGATGGAATTATATAAACCTTTTAAGTCCAGCAGGAAAAACTTTTTTCTTTTTTTTCTTTAGAGCATGATGGACATGAAGAGTTTTCTCAGGCCGTCGAAGTAACCCTCGTTCCTGCAATTTCCTAAGATGGCTTATAAAAACCCTTTGGTGAAACGTTCTACGATTCATCGGTTATTGTCCCTTAAGGTGCTTTGAATGAGCTCGTCTTTGTTGCAATTGGTGACATTATTTGGGTTGTTTATTGTTGCATCTCTCACGAAATTGATTGGTACAAAGAGAGAATTATACATGTATGTAAGGTACATAAGATCATCCTTGTTCACCGCGTTATTCCTGATTATGATTGTAAAGTCAATAGACTTGTAGACGAAAGAGTTATGAATATGTTGGGAAAATTTGTTTGTAATTGAATCATTCTTCATGAGTTTAATGGTGATGAATTTTATCTTGTCGGTTGATGATCCAGAAATTGATCTTACAGATATGTCGTTGGATGCGTCCCTAAGTGTGGCATAGATTGGAAAAACAGCAACACTTTCATATTTAAATTTCTTTTGTTTGTGTCTGAGTAGATACGCTCCACTGAGTTTTGAGAACATGTTCGTGAACCGTGATGAGGTGTAAGCTGTATTTGTAAGAGCTCAATTAATATTTTGCTCACATGTTCTGATTTAATTGGTTCTTCTAACAGTTGCTTATAGACCATCATTCTTTTGTATTGAGTATTCTCTTCAGTCATGTGGTGAATAGTTTGGGAAATTTAAGGGTGGTTTTATTTCATCATAAACGGAGGAGATTCTGGTTGTTTGGTTGTCTGGTCTTCTTCGACATTACTTTGTGTTTTTGCCCCTATTTCTAACATTTGAATTAATTCGGAATAGTTCTGGTTTAATTTTACATCAATGTTCTGTGAGATAGCTTGAGTTAATCCTGATCTCTTACTATACGTAAAGTGAATTTTGCTGGTTTTTTGTGTGTTGCTTGTCAGTCTCTTATGTTCCTAATCAATTGTCGTATTTCACTAAGCACTAAGGTCTTATTAAATTTAGAAGCACGTGCTGCGTTACCGGAAAATTTAAACAAAAATGTAAAAAATTTTGACGTACGAGTATACGATTAAAAATGTATAACAAGGGTTTTACAAGAACAGATGAACAATCACGAATAAAAAAAACGCTGGAATTTTATCATTCTCTACCGTAGAATTGGATTTATTCGACAGGGAGTTTCACAAATATCTTCTACAGTAAAACAAAATTGTGGAGGACTGAGGCGAAATGTTAGAGTTAAAACTACACAGTAAACAGTATCACAGATTATACCTGGTCGGTATATCACAACTAGGATCATACACACTATTGAAGTGGGCAGAAATATTTTCAACAATTTAAGAGCCACGATTTGATGTCTGGAATATATCGTGCTCTGTTGTACCTTTTATTAGGGATGGCTTGCATAAAATTTTAATTTATATTTATTTTATAATAATTATTATTACGTATATTTTGCCAAAAAGGTCAGTTCTTAAATAGTATTACTCAAAGTCGACATTTAAAGTCCTCTTAACACAGTTGAAAGAGATGTGCTCCTTCAAAATATTAAGGATGTAATTCCTGAAATATTTCTCTACTTAGTATTACACTGGTCTTTCAAATTTGTTCTACAAGAAACACCAGATTTTTTCCCTAGTTGGTTACTAAGGTCTCTTATTATTTATTAATTTTACTGACCATTTCTTAATTTTAATGTTCATCAACTAATTTTATTGATTATATACAGACAAACTTCGATAACATGAACATGAATATGTCACTAAAAATAATTCGAAATATTAAGAATTCGAGTTATCGAACTTAAACAAAAAATATAGAAATGTTGAACAAGTTTATTTCAATAAATGAGATACATATACTTTAATATGTACTAATATTAATATTTTATTTAGAAACAAGATATTTAGTTATTTGCGATTGAGTCAGGGATTGTTCATTTTTATGTTCAAGAAAAGAAGTTTAACTTTATTTACTATAACTATTGTCATGGGGGACTGAGATTTAATGATCGCTGCGCTCCATTACGCTATTGTAAACAGCGTCTGTTATACCTATGTTGTCAAATTATTTTAATTTTTATTTTTTTTGGAACCTGCAGTAAAACTGCAACTTTAGCTGCGGAAAAGGGCTCCCACACCACCTGCAGCAAGGTTGCAGCGAGAAAAACCTCCAACGGAGCTGCAGAAGGTGATCTCATAACCTCCGAGATTACAATAAATAACATTACTATTGTAAAAATTCCCACACCAGAAGCCCCATCACTACTAAACTTTGTAAAACTCTACAATTTTTAGGATAAAAGACGCAGTACACTTACTTGACGTTACTGAGTACTTGACTGTGGGACAAACGTAGATGATAAATGCCAAAGAATGTTTGAAAATTATATTTTATTAAGTTTAAACATTTTAATTCTTATTTTTCGGTTCAGCAAGTGGTACTGAATTTGTAGGTCCTTGTTCGTAAAAGTCTTTGTGTTCTCGTAGGTACTCTATCAGAGCTGAAATGGGTCTAGGGGGCGCTCTTTATCTAAGAAGGTTAACGCTTCTACTAAAATGGGTTTACCAGTATCTTTCAAGCAAGGGAGATAGGGGAGGGATGGGCACTTACTTGAAAGATAATAAAAAGGTATTTTTTAGTCGACTTTGGCAAAAAGTTGAATTTTTCCGTCTCAAATGCGGCTGAAAAATAACCTTTTTGACAGCGGCCAAAAAAGAGAAATTTTCGGCCGCTCTGTCAAAAAGCTAACCTAAAAATACTAAAAAAATTACCTAAAATTTTTGTTAAAGTCGCCTAAAATATTATGTGTGCACCACTTTTTGACCTTGGTACACAAATAACTATTTTTTACATAATCAAATATTTATTTCTTAGATTAATAGTAAAGTACATACATTTGGCTAGAATTGTTACAAATAACAGTACTCAAATTACAAACAGTCTTAAAGTTTAAAAAGAATTTTAGGGTGGTTTGGGCACCCTTTGTGGGGGGTTTTGATCTGGCTCGGTATTGCAAAAAATAACTTATAGTTATAAACTTACAAAAATTTTGAATCACAAAAAATAATCAACAAAAAATAAATATTTTAACTTAGTTGTTATTTTTTCTTATCTAAGATTTAGTTATTTGGTATGACCCATAAGGGTTTATCAAGTGGGATGTTCAATGCTATAACGAAATAAGTCCATTTTTAGCCATTTTGAGATAAATATAAAAAAGTATTCAATAAAGTCTTCTCATTTTAATGCAGTAACTGGTTTTCAAATAACGAGCGTCTAGGAATGAATAAGGTCGTAGTGTGTTCTGGACTGGTTAACGCACATAGTGACAAATTTTAACATTATTAAATTGTGAATTGTCATCAATGTCAATTATGAAAATGCCAATTATCAAATGTGCGTCAAGCTAAGCCCTACGTTCGCAGGTTCACAGCACACTATGACGTTATTCATTTCTAGACGCTTGTTATATTGTTTTATTTTAATGTTATTAAACAATTTTTTTATAGCACTGAAAATTTATGTACTTTTATTCAGTGCAATAGTGAGATAAGTCCATCATAAATTTTTACGTAGAACTGATTATTATAACTCGTTATTATCAAGTTTACAAATTAATTAATTCAAGGTAATGTATATTTAAATAACATTTTAATATTAAAAAATAACAAAATAAATTTTAACAATATTTTTTTAAATTACAATTGGTGCATAAATGCCGTTTGTATATTAAAGGAATGGATGCCGAGATTAAACACGTACATATTTTTTTTATAATAAACTATAGAGGTTGTAAATTTAGAAAATGGTAATAATTTTTGTAAATCAAATGTAGCCACATAAAAATCATTACTTACATTATTTTGATCTAGTTTTAGACTTTCTCTGGCTTTTTGAGCACTTGTGAGATGTATAGTTTTTTGTTGCTTAAGTTCTTCTCTTCTTTTTTCATTAATTTCGTTTCTAATTTTCATTTCCAACTTATCGCAAATCCTGCAAGTGTCTACTTTGTGGCTTAAAACTTAAATTAAATTTGGTGTTAAACACGTTACAGTAAAATTTTTCTTTAACAGGCGGAGTATTATTGGTCTAGCATTTTTTGCTAAAATATTTTCTCTCGGGATTATCTTTTCGGGAATAATGGCTTTGATAGGCGGGAAAAGATTGGATGTGTGCAACTATATCGGAGCCATCAACTTTTTTTTACATGTTTTTCTTGTTTGTCAATTATTTCAGAATTAGCAGCCTTTGTCATACATTTATAAACTCTAGTAGGACTAATGTGAAGAGTTTCTAAAAAAAAAACCTTTTACAGATTTTTACTGAACTTTCGTAATTTCTGAAACAATAAACAAAACCTGGTTTTCGTAGATTTTTTCTATTTCAGTTTCCAAAAGTTCGTAAAATTTTTTTCGCGTTTTAAAGAATTGATTTTCTTGTTGCAGTTCTTGCGACAATTACACATTTTATTTAAAAAAGTTTTTCCTGAAATTACTGTTCTCTATACATTGACATATTTTGGAACAAAATTTCTGTTTGATTTTCGCACATTGCCTTGCTAAGCTTGCATGTTGGTTTTTCTCTTTTTAGGTTGGTTTTCTAAAATAAAATGATCATCAATGTCTTTTACTAACAAAAACTTACGTTGTATATCAAGCTTTTCGTGTTCTTCATTTATTTTTACCTAATATACTCATGCCAACCATTGATCTGTCAGTGGTATCTGGATGGAGTCATTATAGCTATTTGACAAAAAAAAAGTGGTGCCAGGATCAATGTCACGTGACCACAGGCACTGTCACTTACTAGAATTTGTAGGTTAGAAAAATTTGACATATAAGCAGAGAACTTGATTTATAACTAAATACAAACAAATTGACAAAAAATATTAAAAATCCGAAAACATCATATAAAGCCGTTTATTTATACAGTAAAACAATTAATACTAATTAAGTAACTGAACTGAAATATGTTTAAAAACCTGTTAGAAATGGATTCTACATCAGTTACTAGTTGTGGTATTTTCTTACTGGACTGTGTTGCTGAAGGGGTTTGAAATCCTTCAACTTGTCTTTTCAAAGAAGTTAAAATGCACAACTAGAAAAACAGAAAAAGATTAAAGTACGCATCTTAAGTCATTTAACGTACATGGTTGACGAATCGGTAAGTTTAAGGTGTCTCTGTTTAATTACCAGATTCACCTCTGAATCAAAAATAGACGGGACTACGTTAGTAATCAGTTGAGTTCTAACAAAATGCAAAATATACCTAATCTTCTTTTTTAAAATGTTTGCCGCACAATTTGGAAGCAAAAAATAACACAAAACCTTTCCTCTTTACAGCGATTACCAATTTCTCTCTCAAAATTGTATTCTTAGAAAACCTAAATTTAATCTGAGCTATCAAAATCCATAACAAACTCATAATCAATATCTAAAAAAATAAAATTTTTGGTAAAATCAATTAATTTACTTTGTTGGCTGCTTACGAATGAAACGAAATCTCGCCTTTCCTTTGGCGTTTTGTATACCCAACTGCACTACACGAAGATATCATTTTTTCTGTTTCAAAAAGGAACTTACACTTTAGTTGACACTGACAATACTCAACAATGTTTTTTAAATTTTACCCCCGTCAAATTTGACATTGCCTGTGGTCAGCTGACCATTATATCTTGGCATCACGAATAATCTCCCATCACTCTATCCAGATACCACTGACAGATCAATGATGCCAACTATGCCAATTATTACGTCATGCATAGTTATCTCAAGAGCTCAAAGTTTTGCCGGTTAATTTAAGAGAATGTGTTGCTTGGCAATGAAGATTCAATTGACAAGCTACACATTCTCGAAAATTAAGGGATCAAAACTTGGAGCTCGAGGGGTTTATGTCAAGATTATTTTCCAAATAACAAAACTATCAGTATAAACATTTATTATTTATTAACAAATAATAATGACAATATATGAAACGAGAATAATAATAACCTAAAACAACAAACTTACTACTTTGAATTATTATTACAATTTGAACAGTTCCAATGTTGCGGTTTCATTGAAGCAATACGATCTTTTCTTGCAAAATGCAATAAACTGAGCCTATATCGAGTCATGAGTTTTCTTAGTATTTTTTGGTGTACAATTTTCAATGGCTTGGTGGATATTCTCTACGTTTGTTGTTCCAAACCGTTCCATTTGTATTTTGACACCGACACGGCTTTAAGATCGCAATAATTTACAAACACCAAACAAATAAATTTTTTGACATTTGTTTTTAGAAAAAATTGTTTGGAGTGCCATGGTAACCAGGCGAAAAGCTACATGCTGTTTAGTCACCTTCAATATTCGCATTAAGTTGAGCTACATGCTGTTTTATCAAGAAAACTCGATTGTCAATGGCTGACGTTTGAATTTTTGAGACATTTGGTTGGCTACTAATATATCAGGGAAATAATCAAAAATTATCGTCGGCTTAAAGTAAAAACCTGCTAACTCTACTTTTTGCCGAAAATAAGATTTTGATAAAATTAGATAGATACATAAACGTTTTAGTTTTCACCAAAAGTAGAGGATTCAAGTGGGTTAAATCGCAGGCCCGAAAACCTGCCAGCTCGAAAAGATTAAATTTTTCCGCTAACTCAACTGGTATTTTTTATACAATAGTACTCGCATGCTAGTTCAAATCTTACCATATTTGTTAGAAAATCTGCTAACTCCACATTCGGATTTCAATAATATTATAGAAAACCTGCTAACTCTTGATCGCAAAGACATTTAAACAAATAGAATCCGTGTGGACTTTTGACGTCTTGTTTATAATAGCGTCTGTAAGGTTTGTACTAATATGAAATATAAATATGTATTTAAGGAAACCGTCACAAAATTATTTTTTTAGTTTTTATTAATAGTGTAACCTGGTTAATTGGGATCTTAAAGGACTAAGAATTATGTACCAATTATTAAGGGTTTCCATTAATCCAGTTTTCCAATTAAGCAGGTTTAAAATTATAGTTGTCTTATTTACAGAGGCTTCTGCTTACAGAGGTGGAAATGTGTCGTTATGTCATTTTTAGAGGTGGAAATGTTAATAAAAATGCGTATTTTTGGTGTTATAAATTTAATGTAGGTATAAATGTACATAGATACTGTACGAGGGTGTATCAAATATAAACGGGAATGATTTTTTTTTAAATTAACAGTTTATTTACAAATATTTACAGTTAAAGATCATTTTTTTACATAATCTCCCTTGCGTGAAATGCATTTTTGCCATCTGATTGGGAGTTTTTTCATTTCGTTTTTGAAGAATTTCTTCGGGAACTCTCTAAGCTATTGAAGCACGGATGCCTCCACCGCAGCGTCGTCTCCGAAATGCTGGTTTCTTTCAGCAGCCCATACAAATGAAAGTCAAAAGGCGATAAGTCGGGACTGTAAGGGAGTTGCTGCATAGGGTCGGGCATTCTCGTGGAGGAGACTGACGTTTCTCACCCATTTTCCTTTATTTTTCCACTATTTTTTTGCACGCTCCATAGCTCAATTAAAGTTCATCTGCAATAAATCTCAGCGTTGTTCTTATGTCTTCGTCCAAGAGCTTCCGAACTACCTCGATGTTTTCGTCCGTGACACTCGCGCTCAGGCGACGATCATGGCTGAGATTATCTAATTTTTCCTGTCCTTTAGAGATTTTTTTGTGCCAAGCAAAGACACGAGTTTTTGACAGGGTGCTGTCCCTGTAATCTACGCAAGATTTCCGTCGGATTGAGGCCCTCTTTGGCCAAAAACTTGATGATAATCCGCTGCTCCACGGATACGTGTATTTTTTTTCGCTTATTGTCTAGTTTTACACTAAAGGGCCCACCCCTTACGATTTATTGCTCCATATGGAACTTTTTAGAAAAGGATTCCCGTTTATATTTGATACACCCTCGTATTACGTCGAAAAAAAAAACAATACGGTAAAGTTTATGACTTAAAGTAATTGGTTATGTTTGTTGGTACTTGATTGCTAGTTGCTGAAATCTGTTTCTCGTTAGAACAAATTTGATCAAAGATATTAGAATTATTAATATTTGACATTTCGAAATACTTATGTAAAGTTTCTAAAGCTTCTATCGTCCCACGCTTTAAAATTTTTACTGGAGTCTTTTCACAGTCTTCTTCTTCCTCTTCTTCTGTGTCCAAAGAAGAATACATAGCAACGATGACATTATCATTGAGCTCCTCTGAAATGAGTACATTATCATCTATAGAAACAAAATTATGAAAAGTCGGCTGCTGCTGTTTTAAGTCGTTCCTACATGTGGTAAATATTCTATCGCATTCTGGAATCGTTGCACAGATCTCTAGCTCCTCTTGTAGGCTCTCATTCCTCATTTACATTCCTCACTTTAAATCCAGCTGTTTTGAAGCAATTACTAATTGTGGTTTTGCTAACAGAAAATCAAGCTTTTCTCGCAAATCTCATGGCTTGGAGGAGGTTGATTACTCGTTATTTTTAATACTTCTACCCAGGGTTGACTTTGGTGTTACTCTCCCTACACAGTTTATCGCGCGATTTTTCACAATCATAATCTGATAGAAGTTGTAATTTTTCAGATGTTAATAACGTTTTATATTTACGTTTGGACATTTTGTACACTTATATTTCTTTGTTTTTAGGTCAAAACCTGAGATAGTACTGACAAACAAAGCATGTGCGAAAGACATTTAAATGTTTAAAAACAAACGTGTCAAAACATGTTACAATCTGTCTCAATCTGTTTAATTTTTCTTAGTAATAGATGGAATTGAACTACAGAGTCTTAATTGTAGAGATAAACATCGAAAAAGTCTTAGAATTTAAATTTCATTTAACCAGGTTTGAAAAGTTCTATTAACAGAGGTAATTCAATGAAAAAGGACCGGGACCTCATTGCAACTCTCAATAATAGAGGTTTCTCACTTATCCAGGTCCTCCTTAACCCGGTAACCAGGTACATACATCTTTTTTATTGATTTAGCAAACCAAAATCGTCTTTTTTAAATATTTTTCCAAGAATTTACTGTCAAAACTTATATCACCGTTTAGAGAATTAAAATACTTTTGAAACAAGGGGTCACTCGACCTCTTTACCATTTAAAATTTTTGAGATGAGGGCGGCGGGGGTAAAAGGGTTATATAAAAAAAACAAATTACGGCTCTAAAGTTGTACCTCTTAAATCAAAAATTGACGTGTTCGAGAGAAATTGCCAAAACATAAAAATAAAAAAAATATGAATTTTATTCCATATTTTTCACTGGAACTGTATATTAAAATCAATGTTTTTGACCTTTGATCTCAATCTTCTTGTTGGATCTTCTTGGTGTGTTTAAATGAAAATTGGAAATGAAACACCCACTAACACCAAACTTCTTTACTTGATACGACGCACGTTTCGACAACAATGTTGTCATCCTGAACTCAGTTTCAATTCCTACCTGAGGATGACAACATTGTTGTCGAAACGTGCGTCGTATCAAGTAAAGAAGTTTGGTGTTAGTGCGTGTTTCATTTCCAATTTTCTTTGATCTCAAAGAAATTTGTTGAGTTGGGTAGAGACTTTTGAAATATTATATAATTAGTCTCTTTAAGATTTGTAACAGTTTTCAGCTTTGTGCAAAATATTCTGAAGTAAATGTTTATTTTGACCAGATTAAATTTGTGTTTTACACTAACTTTTGTTTAATAATTTGCTTTTAAATAATAGTTATTTACATTAGAGTACGGTAAGTAAAATTTACAGTGCGCAAACTTAATTTAGTCTAATAAGTCTAAGCACTGTAAATTACCTAACGTACGACAACTGTATTAAATTTTTTGTCTGAAGATATTATTAAAATACAATATTTATAATTATAATTTGCTGTTTTAAATTTGTTGAAATTAAATCTGTTGTCTTACGGTACTGATAATAGACTAAACTTCTCTTAAATTGCGCTGTCTTTATTAGTGGATTTTAGATAAAAACTTGAAAGGGAAAGGGCTAATCATATGTGAGGTTAAGTTTACCTTACCTAAACACACAAACATGTAACTCCCATCTAACGTTATTTTTAGGTAAATCCGCAAGAAAACATTTGCTGGTTGCTTTATTGCACAAACCACAAGTTTTTAATTTAAATTTTGAAGAAATTTTGTCAACTTCAGATTCACTCAAATGACATTTTAGTATTTTTAGTTAATTTTAGTACTGCTATTGCTGCCAACCTTGACAACATGGTTCTTTTCACCTCATTACAATTTTTCGATATTAAAAATTAAAGGAAGCATTTATTGCAAAATTTATACCTGTAAATTAATTTTTTTAAACCAGATAAAATTCATATAGGGTCTGTCAAAAGTCGCGAATTTTCTTTAGTGGGCTGATTCGTACCATTAAAACAATCCAAACCTTAAAGAAAAAAAATTCTAACTTCAAAATTTGAAGTTTATGAGTATCTGAATTTGCAAAAAAATTTAAATGCATTTGAAATGAATTACGTATTCATAAATCTCAAGAACATACCAAATCTCAAAAGAATACCAAAAAAAAAACAGTATTGAATTTTTTTAAAATAAATTTTTGTGTTTCTTGAGGGTCTCCCATGTATCCTTTCAAAGGAAATTCGCGACTTTTGACACACCCTATGTATGCATACTTTAACTTTAAAATAACTCGTAAACGTAAAAATTTTCAGTACATAAAACTCACGATTTACAATACCGGTATTGTAAATTGACATTTAACTGACGTTTAACTGACAAGTAATAATTTAATTAACGTTCACCGGGACAAAAAAATATTTATCCACAATTACCTTATAATTGAAGTTTTATCCACACTTACGAACCGTATAAAGTAACATTTTATTCACTAGTAGAATAATGAAAAAATACAATTTTAAATCAATCGCATTCTATTTATTATTATTAATATTGACATTAACATTTACATTAATAGACATTTCGCTTTTTTGTTTCATCAAGCTTGTAGTTGTTATCGGTTCCAGAACGAATAATAGGTGTAGGAACAATGGACGTCGCCTCTAGTAAGGAACGACTAATACTAGGACTAATATAAGTTTCATCGATATAAGTTTCTGCTATGGCGCAGCTCCTCCACCCACCATGTCGTTTAGTTGTTGTAAGATTAGCACCTCTATTGGCAAGTAAAGTTGCTGAAGTGCGCCTCATACAATGGCCGGTATAAGCTTCTGCGTTCGCCAGATTCAAAAACGAAGCAACTTTAGAAGGAACTTTCGATAAAGTGTTAATTCTAACAGGTGGAAATGTACATTTTTGATTAGCGTATCGTAAAAAGAATCTCTCAATGGATCATTTTTTCCGACGTAAGGAGATGTATTTCCTACACTTCTCCACAGTTGATAGAGAATCTTTCTTCTGTAATTGTGAGTTTTCGTGAAACGCCCGTTTTGGTATCTGGTATCGAAACAATCAGGTATGCGCCCCTGTCTTCTAGATGACTGATTTTCAAATTTGTCAGCTCACAGCATCGATAGCCACCAGACACATCCATTATTAATGTAACCTAAAATATTCCAAAATTTATTATCTACAATGTCTATGTAATGACAGAGATTACCTTGATCATCAAATATTTTTTATCGCAAGCCCTTGTCAAAAACTCTTCCACGTGTGCTCTTTCTAATTCTGCTGCTTTTTTCGGCCTGTATCCTCTTGACTGATTTTTCAGATAAGCCATGAGCTTACTATATTTTCCAATGTCTATGTTTTTATAGACCTTTATAGCGGCTTTCAGCATGGAGTACTTCGACCACACCACATGGATGAAATTGCATACCTCTTCTTCAACGATAGCAGAACCTCTTTATTTATTGTCATTACCCCCTGTTCTTCTTTCCATTCATTAAATTCTGAAAATACTTTTTCATAATGTTTCCTGGACTTCGCAGGCAATAACTAGCGAGTTGTTTCTTCAGCTTTCTCAAGACTTTTTATCCACAACCGACTGCGTCTTGCGCTTAAACATTCTTGCGTGAATAAAATGCTGTCTAAAACATTTATACAATAAATAACTATTAAGTTTAATTATGAAAAGGACTTTATGATAAAGTAATTTCACAGAGGGTTGAGTGTTATTATCGTAAAATAAGTTTTCGTGTAATTATATTGGAAGGAGGTATTTGACAAAGGCACTCAACATCAAACTATTTCTCTATTGCTCATTATAAAGTCGAGTTAAGAAATTTTAAGACGGTGCTTTGATGTAAGAGGAAACTGAGAAAATACCAAGAGTGCGACCGACTGGAACTTATTTCAACTTATTGATACACCGAAATTTTCATGTTAATAAAAATGGAATTGAGTGTAAAAAGGAAAGTCGAGACACACTCAGTGTTTGATTTATGTTGGCCCTTTTGTTCGAGAACTCGCAGACAAATTCCGCTTTAATAGAAATCGGTGCTCGGTGCCCTATTTGCTATTACTAACCTATTTCAACTTTAGGATCATAGCAAAAACTTTGGTTTTCCATACATAACTAAGCTTCAAAATATAAAGAAAGATGTATGTACTTCTTAGTTCCTCCAAAAATTTAGAGAATATACAATTCAGAAAAGCGTACTAGGAAAGTTTTGCAAAATGAATTAACCAAGTCCTGAAGGAGTCTTCCTGTTGGTGTATGTTAAGACATATTCATATTTGCAAAATTAATTGCCGGGCCAAATCGCTGGGCTCATAAATTTGTTAGTAGTAACAGCACAAAGTGTTCGCTGTGGTATCGTCGTCGTAAAATGAGATACGAGCAGTTTTGCGGTATTACTTTGTGCATGGTTTAAACGTAGACCAATGTTTAAAAAAAATGACTCTTGCACTAGGTCATATTGATCCACATCGTACCAATATATATATATAGGTGGTAAAAAAAAAATTCCAAAGAAGGAATTATACTTTGGAGGACGCTGAAAGGACGGGAAAGCCACGAACGTCGTGTACGGAAGAAAACATCACTGCTGTGCGGAAAATGCTTGACGAAAACAGACGAATAACTTACCGCCAGATCGAGGAGACCTTAGGCTTAAATGCACCAAAAATTTGTTTAATTCTGCACAACCATTTGCACGTGAAAAAACTTTGTTGCTCTGGGTGCCGCATAGTCTGACTGAAGAGCAAATGACACGACGTGTAACATTGTGCCGGGAAATGCTGAAAATGTTTGATAAAGGTCAATCTTATTATGTGAACAGTATCGTGACAGATGATGAAACTTGGTTTTACTGTTATGATGTGTCGACCAAATCGCAAAACAAAGTTTGGGTCTTTGATGATGAGAATACACTCGTAGCTGTCCGAAAAATCCCGATCAATAAAGAAGAAAATATGGCTGTATATTTTAAATCGACTGGAATTGTAGAGTGTATCGTTTTGGACACACAGAAGGTAGTCACAGCAAAGTGGTATACTAAAAAGTGCTTGCCTAAAGTGATACAATCATTGAAAAAAGAACGACCGAATTTAAGAATGGCCAACTGGTTCCTCCATCACGTTAACGGTCCTACCCACCGCGCGAAAGCTTGCGCCGAATATTTGAACACTACAAGGCTGAAAATTTTTGAACACTCTCCTAACAGTCTAGACCTTGCTTCCTGCGACTTCGTAGTGTTCCCGCAAGTGAAAATAAGGCTGAAATGGAAGCGGTTTTTCAGTGATGACGAGTATTTGAGGGCTTGGGGTAACGAGTGTGTCTTACTCTCTAGCGAAACGTGGCAGAGCTGGTTTAAGGATTGGTTTCGTAGGATGCAGAGGTGTATCAAGTGTGGTGAAAATTACTTTGAAAAACTGCAATACATAACGATGGTTGTATTGCAAAACTTTCTTAGCACCCTTTATTAACCCATAATAATTTAAAAGATACAAATGGACAAGAACTATTTGAAGAATTTGAATTTTTTTCAACTTTATTAAAAAGTTTTGACAATCCTTTTGAAACTTTACATTAGAAAATTTCCAACAACGCACAGTGTGTATATCCTAATATATGTGAGGTACTTCGCATTTTGTTAACATTTCCGGTATGTGTCGCTAGTGTAGAACGCAGTTTTTCCAGACTGAAATTGATTAAGACTGGGCAACCAATGTGGTGCCACCACGAATCTTCCGCGAATCGCCGAAGCCTAGTTAAATTGCTGAAGAGGTGCTCGACTAATTGTGCTATCGACTAAGAGATGTCGGACAGAAATATTTTCTTTGAGACTGAGCAGATTGGCATTCGTCAGACCAATTAAGAGATAAGATAAGAGAAAATTAACAGATAAGTCGTTGTGGTAGTAGTGAAGTAAAGTCAAGCAAAATAACGACTATTTTTGAAATGAAATGAAGGTGTAATCAGATGAGACTTTTACAGTTCTGTAAAGTATCATTTTAGTCATCTGAAATCGCTATCTAGGACTTTTTTTAGCAGAAATGAACTTGGTAAAATTATTTTTTTTATGTGAGAGCAACAATTTCCAAAATCGTGTTTTTTAAAACAAACATCGCACTTACAAAGTGTTTTTTTAAGCAAAAAATTTGAAATTTGGACCACTTATAGAGCAAACTAGAGCGCATCTAACAGTAATCACAGATTTTAGAAAAAGTTTTTTGCTTTTGAGAAAGAGGCCTCCAAAGTGACTAGTTGCGAAATTGTGCATTGACAATTTCACCTAGCGGAGAGCTTAGTAAATTATTACCAATTTAAGCATAAAATGTACATTTTCGTAATCACTAAACTCTAAATAGGTTCTCTAAAAAAAGTCAGGTTATTAGAGCAAATTTTTTCCTAAATATCAATATTTTAAAACAAGGCTTTGTCGCGCCTAGCTCCGACGCGCTAAATCTCCGTATTTATTATACGTATATTTGCATCATCCAACACAGTAATTCAAAACTATTCAAAGGTTAATAATAACAATTAATAAATACTTCTGAACCATTATTTTATTACGATTGGCGATGTTTGAAATCTAGGATACTTATTTTTTATTCAAAACTGCGAAATGTCATTTTTTTATTAGAGAATAAAAGTTTTTTGCGAACGAAGCTAGATTATATTTGTTAACAAACTCGGTCTTTTCATGACTGATTTTGTTCCGAATAGTACATTGTGTATCAAAATCGGTAAGAACATTTGACTGTTGAAAGAAATTTATTTGGAAGAAGAGATTTTACTTTGCTTATTGTGTGAGATCGATAAATGTAAATTTTTGATAACATTTATGATTAATTCAATGTAATTTAATAAATAAGTAATATAGGAACTTTAAAAAATATTTTAGTATTACTGTAGAAAAAAATTAACATAATTATAATACTTATATTAATTTACCGTTTCTTAAAAAAAACGTCGCAGGTAGCCATGAGAAGGAGAAGTATCAAACCTTTATTGTTTTTTGCCTAGTACTTTACTTATATTATTTATTATATATTATTTTTATAATTATTTAATTTTAATAATTATTGTGAAATTTAAAAAATTAAAACTTTAATCTTGCAAAACATTAATTATTGAAGTAACTAAATTTATTTTTCATTAATTTTTGATAAACAACTACGTTTTGATGGCTACCTAAAAGCACTTTTGTAAAACAATAAGGGTCTAGAATGGAGCTGATAACTTGATTCAGAACTAATTTGTTCTTTCCAAATTTTTGGTGAAACTTACTTAAAATATAGTATAGTGTAAACTAAAGTGGTAAATTTGTTACAAATATTTTGTCGTTTGTTTCAAATTAATTCAATTAATAGACGCCAAGATGTTAAAAAAAGGTTTTTTAAAAAAAATTATAGTCAGGAAAATATGCTATTAATTTAAAAAAATATATATTTTGCAAAAAATTAAACCGGTTGTTAAATTAAAACAGACGTATTTGTTTCAATTATTACATCAAGTCTTATAATATGTTCGGCATGTAACGCCTACATCCTACGTTGCAGTAGAAGAATGTAAGCCCTCGAAATAATTTTATTTTATTTACAATACAATTATTCTCTTTTTTAAACGTTTAATGCTGGATTTTAGATGGCATAATAATTGTTTGAAACCAAAAATATATAACACGATACAAATTAACCGTGTTTTACTTAAAAAATAAATTGATTTTGTTAATTCATTGTTAATTCACCTTTTTTTATAACCTGCCACCAAGAAAAAAAATGTTTCGCAATGAAAATTGCTTTTTGCAAAACACAATAAATAGTTCAGATTAACAAGCACAGTGAATGACAGGTCAAAACAAAGAAGCATTTTTTTTTTATTTCAACCCTACCGCTTGCATTTTTTTTTATAAAAATCTGGGGTGACCTCTATTACATAGGTACCAAACTTGCAGTTGCACATAATTTGTAGACTCCTCTTTAATAACCCCGTTTTTATTTGATGTAGGCAACCACACAATCTTTATGTCAGAGTTTTTTTTCTTGTGTATATAAAAGTAACGTAAAATAATAAATGCTTAAAAACTCTATAGATTGAAAGACAAAAGTATTATTTACTATGGGATTGTAATTTTTTTTGTATAGAAATCAAATAATACCATGTAAAACCATGTTTAAAAGTAGTTGAGTTTACGCCCGAAAACGTGGTGTTTGTCAAATTTTTGTCTGATGCACAGCGCTCTAATTTTAAAAACTGTGTTAATTCTATTAATGTTTGAACCTTGTTTTAAGTTGTGTAAAAATCTCAACTTGATTACTTGCTTGTTAAAGCTGATTTTCACTAGCGAAATCGGCATAGTTTTCTGAGATTTTGTTGTAAGACTGGTTGTCTGATTCTATTAAATTCCCATCCTTAAAACCTATCTTTGGTCTATAATGAATGACTGAAACTCGCCTTACGGACTTGGCAATATTCTCAATTGAAAATGACGTTAGAGAGTTAGCACTGCGGCGTTTATCCTTATCCGTACGACGTATTCGTAGCGAAATACGTTAGACTCCGCCCATTTTACGTATCTTTGTGTGAATACGTATGACCCTGACAATAAACAGCCGTAAGAAACGATTCGCTACGGAAGGACAGTTGCGTTGAGCGTATCTAGCGTAGCGACAGAAAGTGAGGTTAGGAGTGTATTTACTATAATAATGCAAACAAGTTGCTGCACCAAAAGCTGTGCTAAAGCAGTAAGTACAGCTATTTGTGTTGTTCGGTCATATTATTATTTTAGTTAACAATAATAATATCATTTATAATGAATTGTCTATTAATTTATTATGATTTCTGGCTCCAAATTCACGCAAATCCAGAACCTTTTTCTCGTTACAAATGGATATACATTTGGTGCGCTTGTGTGTAGAACACAATCCATATCAACTAGGGAAGAATCAGTGGGATATGATTCTGGCCGATATGAAAGACACATTCAATAGCGACTTTTTGCTACGAACATTAAAAGAAAGATCAACGAAGCTTGTCGAAAAATATCAACAAGAGCAGTTGCAATATAAGTAAGTAAATAGAAGTTTTGGATGTTGGTAGCATGTGTGAGTGCGTAATCGTCAAATTTTGTAGAACTGGAACGGAAGAACAACAGAGTGAATTGGTTACTTTACTCGAGGTATTAAGAGGTTGTATGGAAGCCGGTTCCGTGCCCATTATTCAGGAAACAAATGCTGATGAAACGGATGAAGAACCCGCCAATAACAATAACACGGTCACTAATACCCCTGAAATGTCACAAACGCATACTGAACCACCTCGTGCCAAAGTAACTCGTTTAGAAAAAGAAGCAGCTGATAGAGAAAGAGATGAACTGCTTACTCAAACAGGTAGGGCGTAATGAGTTGATTATTGTAGGTAGAAAGTACAAAAAATTACATTTATATTTGCAAGTAGAAGACGAGGCTCCAGGACCTAGACTTCTACGGAGAAAACGTAGTGCCCTGCTGCCAGAGGACGAGTTGATCAAAAGGAAACAAGAACAAGACTACGAACTCCAAAAAATGAAAGAACAACACGCATATGACTTGGAATTAAAACGGATACAGCTGGAAGAGAGGAAATTGGATGTGGAGCGAGAGAAAGTGGACCTGGAAAGAGAGACTCAGCGAATGAGAGACGAAGAAAATAAAAGACGGGATGTGCGTCAACAAGAAATGCACGAATTGTTCATGATGTTGGTAAAAAAATAAAGTTTGTTCAGAGTATGGAATGCTTTTTATTGTAAATATTCGTTAATACTAGGTGGAAGGCACTGAAAGAAATCACAGATTTGACTTCCATTCATACAAATATAACAATTGGTTAACAACGCAGCGACATAATATTGCATTTTCAAGCGTTGCAAATAAAGTTTCTGATTTTTTTTAAAATCCACAAATGCAAACAGTTGCAGTATTTTACCAAAACCATATTCAACACTTACACGTAACGCAGACATAGTTTTGTTGAAAAATTTCTGTTTCTCAGATAACCTCTGGTGATTTTTATACCCCACCTTAATATACTTTGAATTCGAATACCCGGGGTCGCCATATAATGCATAATTAAATGTCGGTTTCATAAACACACTTTCCATTTCTTGGCGTAAGTTACTTAAATTTAGAATTGCGGCATCATGTCGTCTTCCAATAAATGGACCATCCAGCCTACCAATTAACCCATTGGGAAATACAATACTTTGATACTTTAACAGATGTTGCTTTTTATATCCACTATAAAAATCCTTTTGGCGATATTTTGGCCGACAGATACCTCGTCCAGTCCCATCAATAAATCCTACAATATTGGGATACCACGAGCCACTTTCTACACAACACTGAAATTGTGGATTTTACATTTTGCACACTATTGACTTTATTTTATACGAGTATACTACCTGGCTGAAGTCATCCAGCCTCGTCAGTATCCAGTTTTGATTCAAAGACTGTACACGCTGTTTGTGGCGACAGTATATAAATTTGAGCATGTAATTGAATATTCTTGAAAGTGTAGTTGGATCTCGATGAAACATTTTGACCAAGTCACATAGCCTATTAGGGTAACTTAAGCGGCGAAGTACAATACACAATCCTTCGAGCCCTGCATCCAAGGTGGTAGGTTTCATTGCAAAACTTAAAATAGATGCATGCATACCACTGCAGCGATGTTTGTATACAGTGAAAGTCGGCGGAATTTTCAGTAACTTTACCAGTGTAAGTATTTGAAACTTTGTGAAGCGAAAGAACTTTGAGGCATCGTCATCGGTGTATTTTGATAAATCAAACTGTTTCCTACTGTAAGAACTCATTCTCTTCTGTTGCTTTCGTTTTTTGGAGATTTGCCAGTAGTCTTCAGTTGATATGACACCAGCGAGACATAACTTGCGCAGGGAAGCCACTAAATTTTTATTAATTTATATTTTATATTATTATATTATTTTTATTTTATATTTTATCTTATTAGACTAGGCGTGTATACTTACTAGCAAGAACTGACTTTTTCATTTTTTTATCCGTTGTTAGCAACACACATTGTCAGTGTTGTGTCACTTTAACGCACACTCGTTAAACGCAAAACCCTACGTTATACAGTGCTAACTAATTCGGTTTAACTCCCTATCTTCGTATACATATATCCGAATGGTCCAACGGATACGGAATACGTTTACGTTTACGGCGAGTTGGTGCTAACTCTCTGTTACCTCTACGGATTTTGTGAAAATGTTTCTTTTTTGGCTTTTTGCTTTTTTACCTACTTATCCTCAATAATTTCTAATCTTATTGAAAATTTTGTACTGCCCTTAAAACAGAGATGTACAATAGTTATTTTTATTACAAGACCAGAAACTGTCGTTTTGTGAGTATGAGCATGAGTGCGAATACTCGCGAAGAAGTTTCTGACCGTGTGATAACCAACGTTTTTTAGGCCAAAAAGTTGCCTAAATTTAAATAAAAACATTTTATTGTAAATTATATTGAAAATTTTTTGTTATACGAAAATACGAAATTATTTTCCAAATGTATGTTTTCCAAGTGTTCATCTCTGCCTCTACTATTGACATTGACAAAATTGTGTTAGATTATGCGTCAAAAAAAAAAAACAGAAAAGCTTCTTTCTAAGTGTAGTGTATTAATTTAACTAACTTAATTTTATAAGTGTTTAATTCAATCTTAAAGTACTTTTTTTGAAACTCAAATCATTGGATTTTTTAACTTTTTGCTATGCTCATACAAAATTATTAAGGTAACAGGGTTATAGTTTACTTTAGCTGACCACACTAAAAATGCATGAAAAAAATCGGGGTTTTCGCTAAACTTACGTAAATTGATCCCTAGAACACGAATCCGGTGGCGGAGGTTTGATTTTTTAAATATTTTTTACAAAAAGTCCTTTTTTTGGTGAAAAAATTGTTCGGTTTTTACAACGAAAAAAAATTGCAAATTGAAAGTGATGTACATATCTCGTTATTTTTTAACGTTTTCATCCTCTTTCACAATTTTTTAAATAACTAAATCAATCTTAATTACTTTTTTTGCATTTATTTTAAAACACTAGTAAATGTCAACTGTCAATTATAATTTACAAACACACAATCGACAAAATATTCAAGACAAATATATTTTGACAGTTCCTGTAAACTTCAAAACTACAGCGGCCCAGCTACCATAGATGCTTTAGAAACACTGTTACGCTCAACTTTTATCAAATAAATACCTTATAAATAAATGAAAGCGAATGTTATATCTAAACCTGAATATAAACTGAATAAAATAAAATTTAATAAAAAGGCTGTCAGCAGTATTAGCCCGACAATTGACTGGCATGTAATCGAGAATGTTTCTGGCAGGTATAGAGGGCGAAGCCCTCTACTACCGAAAAAGGGACCTTATAAAAAAGGCGGTCAATAGCGTCAGCCCGAGGATTGGCTTACTTCGAGGATGTTTTTGATAGATATAGAGGGCGAAGCCCTCTAATACCGAAAAAAGAATTTTATAAAAAAAGGGGGTCAATAGCGTCAGCCCGAGGATTGGCTTACTTCGAGGATGTTTTTGATAGGTATAGAGGGCGAAGCCCTTTACTACCGAAAATAGGAACTTATATAAAAGGCAGTCAATAGCGTCAGCCCGAGGATTGGCTTACTTCGAGGATGTTTTTGATAGGTATAGAGGGCGAAGCCCTCTACTACCGAAAAATGGAACTTATAAAAGAGGCGGTCAATAGCGTCAGCCCGAGGATTGGCTTACTTCGAGGATGTTTTTGATAGGTATAGAGGGCGAAGCCCTCTACTACCGAAAAAAGAATTTTATAAAAAAAGGGGGTCAACAGCGTCAGCCCGAGGATTGGCTTACTTCGAGGATGTTTTCGAGGCTTACTTCGAGGATGGCGAAGCCCTCTACTACCGAAAAATGGAACTTATAAAAGAGGCGGTCAATATCGTCAGCCCGAGGATTGGCTTACTTCGAGGATGTTTTTGATAGGTTTAGTGGGCGAAGCCCTCTACCACGCGAAAAAAGTACATGTAAAAAAAGCGGTCAATAGCGTCACCCCAAGGATTGGCTTACTTAGAGAATGTTTATAATAGGTCTAGAAGATACCGCGCGAAAAAGATTATAAAGACTTATAAAAAAGCGGTCAGCAGCGTTAGCCCGAGGATTGACTTAAAATCGGCGATGTTTTTGGCAGGTATAGAGAGCGAAGGTTGTTCATTACGCGGTATTTTTATCAACGTTATTGCATTCCGACCCATCTAGCTGGGCGGCTGTAGTATTGAAGTTTACAGGAACTGTCAACAGCTTTTCACAAAAAAATGGATTTTTTTAAAAAATATTATAAAAATTAAACCTCCGCCACCGGATTCGTGTTCTAGGGATTATTCTACGTAAGTTTAGTGAAAACCCCGATTTTTTTCATGCATTTTCAGCGTGGTCAGCTAAAGTAAACTGTTACCGGTAACAGTTTACTTTGGCTGACCACACTAAAAATGCATGAAAAAAATCGGGGTTTTCACTAAACTTACGTAGAATAATCCTTGGAACACGAATCCGGTGGCGGAGGTTTAGTTTTTGCTATATTTTTTTAAAAAAATTCTTTTTTTGGTGAAAAACTTTTGACAGTTCCTGTAAACTTCAAAACTAAAGTCGCTCATCTAGATGGGTCGGAATGAAATAACGTTGATAAAAATAGCGCGTAATGAAATACCTTCGCTCCCTATGGGCTCCAGAAGCCGTGACGTAAAAAATGCGCGAAATTTTGAAACACTGTCATTCGATAAAAATACCTTGAAAAAGTCGACCTTATTGCACATGTAAATAAGGTTGAATTTATAAAGATCAAATTTTATGCGATGAATAAATACACTAAATAAAATAAATAAGACCTAAAAATGTCGACATTCGATAGCCTAAACATTTCATTTATTGATAAGTCACGAATTACAACAAATTTACACTTAATAAAGAATTTAATGGAAAATAAAATGTTCGATGCACAGATTTCCTTCATTTCTAAGCTTTAACGCAGGTCCAATATGAACGAATTCCAGCGAACCATGCCGAATGCGAGCAAATCCCCTCCGATTTGCCCGCGTAACTTGTTATTTGTATGTACTCGGCCATCTTCGGTAGTTGGTTTACAGCTGTTCGTGTGAGTTTGACAGCACGAAGCATGTACAGTAATTTCTATTTTCGATTAATTTCTCAAATATGCGAGAATTGTTTGTAACTTGTGTCTGGATTAAAACTAGAATGTCTAGAGTATTGGAGTTGAGTGTTTTTATGCCTTATTTGTGTTTTCATATGTAATTTTTATTCGGTCAAAGTTTAGCTGTTATAATTTCAACCTTATGTATTAGTGCAATAAGGGCGACTTTTTTAAGGTATGTTTTCAGAATGACAGTGCTTCAAACGTTCGCGCTAAAATTACGACACACTTCTCCAGCCCATACCTGTCAAAAACATTCTCGATTTTAAGTCAATCCTCGGGCTAACGCTGCTCTCCGCTTTTTTATATGTATCTTTTTCACGCGGTAGCTTCTAGACCTATTATAAACATCCTCTAAGTAAGCCAATCCTCGGGCTGACGCTATTGACCGCTTTTTTATATGTATTTTTTTTGCGTGGTAGAGTGCTTCGTTCTCTAAACCTATCAAAAACATCCTCGAAGTAAGCGAACCCTCGGGCTGACGCTATTGACCGTCTTTTTTATAAGTTCCTTTTTTCGGTAATAGAAGGCTTCGCCCTCTAAACCTATCAAAAACATCCTTGAAGTAAGCCAATCTTCGGGCTGACGCTATTGACCCCCTTTTTTTTATAAGATTCTTTTTTCGGTAGTAGGGGACTTCGGCCTCTATACCTGCCAGAAACATCCTCGATTACCTGCCAGTCAATCTTCGGGCTAATTGTGCTGACCGCTTTTTTATTAAGTTTTATTTTATTCAGTTTATATTCGATTTTATATTCGGTGTTTCTAAAACATCTATGGTAGCAGGGCCGCTGTAGTTTTGAAGTTTACAGGAACTGTCAAAATATATTTGTCTTGAATATTTTGTCGATTGTGTGTTTGTAAATTATAATTGACAGTTGACATTTACTTAGTGCTTTAAAATAAATTCAAAAAAAGTAATTAAGATTGATTCAGTTATTTAAAAAATTGTAAAAGAGGTTGAAAACGTAAAAAAATAACGAGATATGTACATTACATTTAATTTGCTATTTTTTTCCGTTGTAAAAACCGAACAATTTTTTCACCAAAAAAAGGACTTTTTTAAAAAATATTTAAAAAATTAAACCTCCGCTACGGATTCGTGTTCTAGGGATCATTTTACGTAAGTTTAGCGAAAACCCCGATTTTTTCATGCATTTTTAGTGTGGTCAGCTAAAGTAAACTATAACCATTAATAAGAAGTAAAGACAAGTTGTTTATACATTATTATTAGTTGTATTATTAATCTTAGGGCTCAAAAATGGTTGGCACCGGCCCTGTAAACAATATTTTACGTTTTGGAGAGTATTTAGCTGGACTGCTGTAATTTGATCCAACCAGGAATACAGAATAATTCCATTTCCATTTTTATGAGTATGCGCGAGCGGGAGCGCGACCACAACAAGACGGCAAGACCACATGTTGCCGGCTAAATTGCGATTCATAAAGTGTTGGCATTTGATAAAAACCATCCCAAATAAAACAACTGTCGAACTTTATAAACGAAAATATAATTAATTAATGTGAAAATTAGTGAAACAGAAAATTGGCAACATCCTTGAAGTGACAGGTGTGTGCTCTCTAGTCAGTCGCAGTCGGCAGAGGGATGGGGTGAAAAAGCTTTGGTGCTCATAAAACGGTGTTGTAGCGAGGTTATAAAAGTCCAACAAATCACAAGGTTGGAACAGCCTCTTCCGCTTGGTGTCGAGTGTTTCAAACGTGTTCGTGTCGTACTGAAGTCGAGTTAAAAACTTATAGTTTTTTATAGTGAAATGTTGGTGCACGTGCAACTTCATTGCTTCCGTCCCAGAGAACTTGGAATCAAGGTAGGAAATTATTTTATTATCGTATTTTGTCCACTCGGACGTAAACAATATTCAAGTTTCATCACTAGCGTCCTTAGAATATTTTTCACATTTCAGCAAAATATTTGTACACTCGGGTTCAAATGTATTGCGTCGCTCCCGCTGAGAAGTGCTTATAAGACTTCTCCACCCTATACTCACTAAACGGCTGGGGCAGGTAAAGAGGACAACTTTTATTTCTAGAGATATTTAGTTTTAACACGAATACCTCAACTAGTTGTAATGAAAAAATAATTTCGTTTAATTTTTGTTTTACATTTTTTGTATACATATAGATTTAATACTTTGAAATAGTTATCTTTGATAGTAAATTGCAAAATGTTATATATGCATTTTATTGAGATTTATCTTTGGTTAAAGGGATAAGTAAAATATCGAAGGTTTCGGAGATACTTTATTATTGTACTGCTACAATCGAACTTAACATGGAACTGACTTTTCTTAACTTGAGATCGGGGCTTGAACCCTCAACAGACAAAAGAGGCAGCGCAAGCGCCATGTACAAGAAGGAGTAAATTTGGGGTTGTACAGTTTCAACACTCCCTCTCAAACACAAATTTAAATTACTTAATAAACTATTAATCGTACACATCCTACTCGGTTATTTCCCTTAATCCTAACTTATTTCGCAGGTAAACAAAACGCGGCCTGGAAAGCGGTTTAGTCATAATATCCGCAATTTGGTTCTCTCCTGCGACGTGTTTTACTTGTAAAGTTCCCTCAAGAACTTTCTCCCTGAGAAAATGAAACTTTATTTCGATATGTTTCGACCTTTTATGGAATTCAGGGTTCTTCGAAAGTTTTATGGCACTGGCATTGTCCATCTGCAAGGTTGGGACGTAGTCTATTTTGGTGATTTCCGACATGAGGCGGCTTAACCAAATCACCTCCTTTGCTCCCTCGCTTCCGGCTATATATTCAGCTTCGGTTGTGGACAAAACTACACTCCTTTGTTTCTGAGTTACCCATGAAATTGCTCCCTCTGCATTTATACAGATAACGCCTGTACGTGACCGTCTTGTTTTTTGGTCTCCTGCGTAGTCGGCGTCACTGAACCCTTGGAAATTTGATGTTGCCGACTGGGCATCGTAAAATATTCCATAGTTCAACGTTCCTTTTATATACCTAAAAATCCGTTTTACAGCCCCCCAGTGGTCCTGCTTGGGATGTTCCAGATGCTCCGAAACCAGGCTAACGGCATAAGCAATATCCGGTCTGGTGGCGGTTGCCAAATATATTAGACTCCCTATGGCTTCTCGGAAGGGTACTTGTTTGTCGAGGGCTGGACTGTTTTCGTCCCACGTGTTTCGTTCACAGGGGGTAGAGACCGAGTTGGAGTTTTCCATCCCAAACCTTTTCAAAATCCTTTTGGCGTATCCGTCCTGACCAATAAATACTGAATTTGTTACGGTTTTTTCTACCCGGATTCCGAGAAAACTGTTTAGGGGTCCCGCGGTTATTTTGAATTGTCGTTTAAGTTCATCAATGAAAGACAATAGTTCACTTGAATCACTCGCGGCTAACAGTCCATCATCCACATAAATCGCCACTATTAACTTTTTATTGTCTTTAACACGAACAAACAGACAGGGATCAGCATCACAGCACTTGAAGTTTTGATTTTTCATAAATTCGATCAGTCTTATGTTCCAACACCTCGGAGCTTGCTTGAGGCCATAAAGACTGCGTTTGAGACGACACACGCGGCCACTTCCGTCGTCGTAACCTTCAGGTTGAGCCATAAAGACTTCCTCTTGTAGTATGCCATAAAGGAAAGCAGTTTTTACGTCGAATTGTTTTAGTTTCAAGTTTTCTGTCGCAGCTACACTTAAAATGCTTCGAATGGTGTCGAACCTAGCAACTGGGCTGAATGTCTCTTTATAGTCAATTTCCGGTTTTTGCAAATATCCCTTTGCCACCAATCGAGCCTTATATTTATCAACACTGCCGTCCGCTTTGGTTTTTATTCGCAAGACCCATTTACAACCTATCACCTTTTTATCTTCTCGATCTACGAGTTCCCACGTGTCATTTTCAGCTAATGATGAGATTTTCATCATTCATTGCACGTCGCCATTGATCTGCTT